>OU342739.1:51894591-54294591 GCA_910589765.1 Avena atlantica | reverse complement strand
TCCATACTTATGGATGTCAGATATGTTACCGCTTGTGGCTTCCTCGGTGTTTACCGAGTTAACTTGAAGCTTCGAGCCTATCGTTTTGGCTATCTTAATACTATGCAGGAGGGTGAGATACCATTGCCTTGCCCACAAGCCTTCGAGGTTTAGGGAAAGGACAACTGGATCCTCACCAAGGACCAAGTGACTAAAATTATGGCGGATCTCTATCCGGACTCCAGTGAGGAGAAAGAAGAAGGCCAGCAGGAAGAGCAGGAGCAGCAACAGGAGCAGGAGTACAATCCTTCTTGGGAAGGACAACAACAGCAACAGGAGGAGCAGCATTGGGACCAATGGCCCAATCAGCCGCAGTAGCAGGGGTTTAACAATGTCCCCTATTAGGAGTTTTTGCAGCTCAACCAACGCGTTGGGGAGATCGACAAGACTCTTCATGGAGTTAGTGATGATGTGAGTGCTTTAACTCACACCTTTGGTAACTTCATGAACTAATTCCCCTACTACTACCAGCAGCACCACCAGCCGCCACCTGATGGCACCCCGCACTTGTCGTGGGACGCTTCGTTGGAAACCCCGAGAGCAAGGTATGAAGCAGCAAGTTTCCCTCAGTAAGAAACCGAGGTTATCAAACCAGTTGGAGGAAGGAAACATCACACATGTGTTGCAACCAACGTGGAGACCTGCACAACCCAAACTCAAGACTTTGCCCCAACGAATCAGTTAGGTTGTCAAGCTCACCGGTTTGCTGTAGCAAAGGATTAAACGTATGCTGTGGAAGGTAATGGTTTGCAGCAAGTAAACAAGTAATAGTGGAAGATGTTTCAATGGTAAAGATTGGACCAAGGTCCATCGTTAACTAGAGGTGCTCTCCCTAGATAAACAACATGGCATGAAGGGTAAACAAATTACATCAGGGCAATTGACAGGAACTGAGCAGGGCATAACAATGCAATTACTAGTCAGAAAGATCCTATGAGATTCGATTGGGCAATACAACAAGATACATAGACCGCCATCCAACTGCATCTATGACTAGAAGTCCACATTCAGGTTATCATCCGATCCCCTACAGTATTAAGTTGCAAGAAACAGTCAACTGCTTTAAGCAAAGTGTGTAAGGTAAACAGTCCATATGTTCCATGAACAAGAGACCGTTGTTTTCTCCCTAGTGGCAACAGCACATCTACAACCGAAGATATTATTTTCACTTCCCTTAGAAACTAGAGGCATGAACCCACTATCGAGCATAAATACCCCCTCTTGGAGTCACTAGCAACTACTTGGCCAGGATAGCTACTAACAACGGAGAGCATGCAAGATTACAAACAACACAGACATGATAGAATCATAAAGACAAAAGCATTAATCAAACCAACATAATAATCTCAATATCCATCGGATCCCCGCAAACACAACATGCATGATTACAAATAGATTAGATCTTGATCATGAATGGAGCTCACAAGATCTATACATGAAAGCACAAAGGAGGAGATACAACCATCTAACTACTACATGGACCCATAGTCCAAGGTGGAACTACTCACGCATCATACCGGAGATAAGTCCTCCGGGATGATCTCTCCTCCGGCAGGGTGCCAGGAAGAACTTCAGATCCCCCCGATCTAGGGATGATGGTGGCGGCGGCTATAGATGGTTTCATGGATATTTGATCGGGTGCTTAGGGTTTCTACATCGGGGGCTTCTTATAGGAGAAGGGGCGGCCGAGGCGATGCCCAGGGGCCCCACACCCCTCCCAGGCGCGAGGCAGGGCCCACCCACGCCTAGGGTGGGTTTGGCCGCCCTGGACTGCCTCTCCGGCTCCCCTCTGGACTTCTTGTTCCCCACGGAAAGTAATTGACTTTGACATTTGTCCCGTGCAATTCCGAGAATATTTCTTTACTAACTTTTCTGAAACCAAAAACAGCAGAAAACAGGCAACCGACACTGTGGAAACTTGTTAATAGGTTAGTACCAGAAAACATGCAAAAAGCACCTCAAAGTGTAGACAAGGTAAAGCAAAGTAGATACTAACAAGCATGGAACATCAAAAATTATAGATACGTTTCTGACGTATCAACATCCCCAATCTTAACTCCTGCTCGTCCTCGAGTAGGTAAGTGATAAAAGAATAATTTTTGAGGTGAACATGCACCCTCACAATAAAGATCCAACCATTTGCAAGCATTGAAAGCTGGGATCAAAGAAATCTAAACATGTGCATGAAATAATGGAGTTCTAACAACATGACAAAGTAACTATGCATGGAACATGAAAGGCTACCAACAAAGATCATGAATAACATGCATTGAAAAATGTTTGTTTGTTTCACATACAGAAAACATAGCATAGTGGCAATCAGCTTGCCCCTCATAGAGTAGCCAATAGATGCATAGGACACCTTCAAAGTTCACAAGGGTGACTAGAAACAAATAACACAAGAACAAGTAATATCATAATATGGATCAATCAATAAGCTTTGGACCACTGCACATAGGATGACAACTATGTTCTCTTAATGGTGCCTAAATGTAGAAGGTGGAGACTCAATAATGGTGGAAGAAAGGCCTTTTTGCAAAGGAAGCAGGGATTACAAGTTTCAAAAAGAGCTTCCAAAAATTATGGTACTTGTTAGCTTTCAGCCCTCATTGCCCCTATCATAAGCATCTTGAAGTGATTAAGGTTAAAGTGGCAAATATGGAGTATATGCTTGACAAAGTATAAGTTGGCAATCTCAAGTCCCTTGAATACGAGGGCCACACCTCATGCATATTCAACTTCAGTCACAGGTAAGTTCTTATCATTGTAAGTATCTGCATATCATTGAGAACCGCCAATGGGGCACCCCTTGCACATGGTACATGAGCTTTCCCATAACCAAAATGACAAGGCAAGCAGACAATGAGCATCTCAACGATATTTTTATTTACTATATGCATAGATTTTTATTGAGGATGCTTTGTAGATAGCTCACTATGGTGATGCTATAAGTTTCCACCATAATTAAGCATGGCTTAGGCTAGCGGCCCAAGCGTTTCTCTAACACAGAATACAAACTCGATGGACTTACAAGTTCCCTCTTTATTTCACACCGGTGACATCCTTAGACAAAAGAACTGAGTACAAAGTACAAGTGCAATGTTGAAAACGTTCCCCGTGACAGCACGATTCTGCTAATTCCAACGTATAAGTGCAAGCATATACAACAAAGTTGTCACAATGGTTCAATTTTATTAGGGGCAAAGAATATAAAGTATGCCATCCAGTTCGTGAGGGCT
Source organism: Avena atlantica (assembly GCA_910589765.1). Taxonomy (NCBI): domain Eukaryota; kingdom Viridiplantae; phylum Streptophyta; class Magnoliopsida; order Poales; family Poaceae; genus Avena; species Avena atlantica. Next base: position 54,291,313 of record OU342739.1, on the reverse strand, counting down.
TTAATCACTAAGTTTTCACATAACAAAATAGTTTTTAATTGGAAGATAGATGAAAACAAGAATATACTTGGAATGGTGTAACACACCATGCATAGGAGTTTATAGTGGAAACTTTGGAAAAACTTTGTTTCTTGGGAGTTGGAAGCATGATTAGAACTTACTCATACAAGTGGAGGCTAGCAAAAGACTGGGAGCAACCAGCTAAGAGAGCATAATGGCCATAATCATGCAGAGCAACAAAGCATTACTACTCAAAGCATAGAGTGGTACTACAAGTCAAGGACTAAATGATCATAGAGGCTAATGGTGACTTTTCATAGTCATAACATGGTGTAAGCATGTGCCAATTCAACCCAAGCAAAGCATCAAAGGAGAATACCACAATACTATCCTTTTGCATGCTAAAACAACGCATAATTTCTTCAAGGCACACTACGCAATCCCAATGACTTGGAGAAAGCCATGATACAGTAATAATCACTAAGCATAATGTCAAAACTACACCTAGCATGTCATGCTAAAGTCTAAGTCACAGTCAATGCAAGCTCCTCTTGCACTTACAAGCAAGAACTTACTACTCCTTTACAACACCAAGCAACTTATTTGCAAAACAACATAGCGAGAACGAGGGTCCAAACTACTCAAGCAAACTAAACAACGAAGCAAAGCAAACAAAAACTAAGACGCTCCGAGAAAAACAGAACTGTGGATGAAACAATAAAAACAAAGTGTCTAGACAGACCTGAGCTTTTTATTCATGAAGAAGGGGATACCTTGGGCATCCCCAAGCTTTGACGCTTGTACCTCTTGGATATTTCTTGGGGTGACACCATGGTGGAATCCCCAAGCTTGATATTTTGTCCATTCTTCATCTCATTGCATCATTCTTTCTCTACACCTAAATTTTTTCCTTCATACAAAACTTCACACAATCTTCATTAGCAACATTAGTTTATTCAAAAGATATTAGACCTCTGGCAAAGCTTTGGAACAGCAAGAATTTTCACTAAAAACACAAGCTACTATAGCAACTCCTTCAAAAATCTCACTTTCCCAAAAAGAACTCAAAAAGAAATCAATAAGAAGAAAATGCAAATAATGGCAGAAATCTGTCAAAATGGACCAGCAGGCAAACCTATTTTTTCGAACATCTTCTGTTGCTCAAATCAAAAAGTGTTGAACTAACGAAAGTTATCTAACATACTGGGGGATTTATTTATAAATTTTGAGCTCAATCCGAGTTACAGAGACGCCTCACAAATTTTTATGGTGGAGAACATAAATCTGTTTCGGGACAGCAACTCCCCAAATCTTACTTCCCTCTCATTAGATGTTATTCTTGGCACAAAAATCAAAAAAAAAATGGATAAGGAGATGTCATTACTGAAGTAATAATTTCCAAGACTCGAGGAAACTCTTGGGTTATCTCCCAACAAGTACTTTCCTTTAACGCCTTTAAGTTAGGCACAAGAAGCAAGAAGAATCAAGTATTTTCAAATGAAAAGAATTAACATCAATAGTCGAAAAATCTATGAAAGGTATCTCATCCAAATGGGTTTTGGAGGATCCCTTCTCATCCCTCTTCGCTATACTACTTTCACCAAAAAGATTTTCAGGAGCAATCCAATCAAAATTCTTTTCAAAGGCCTCATGCATTCCAACAAGCTTAAAGGGTATGGGTATCTTAAATTCTTCTCTAGGCTTAGTTTTATCAGAAATACCAACAACATCTACACTTGAGCCTAGTATATTGAAACACTCAAAGACCATTTTGGCTTCCCTAGCAACATCATGAAATTCTTTTGATAAAGTTTCAAGGATGAATTTTCTCTTTTCAGCATTCTTTTCTTCTTTTAGGATTAGGAACAAGAATTGTATGAAGGGGTTAAGGCTAACAAACCTAGCCTCCAACATATGAACTAAAGAAGCTGCAGAAATCTTATAATTAGGAGCAAGCTCTGCTATAGATTTATCCTCAATATCCTCATGCTTGCTAACATGATTAAAAAATTCTTCAATATTATCTTTCCCAATTATGGAGCCACTACCTATTACAAGATCTTTCAGGGCGAGGGGAACAACATGGTGAGTTAGAGCAAGGTGGTAACTAGAGCAGGAACTAATTTTTTTGTGTTTTTGAATAAGAAAGCAAACCAAACTAGAATAATTTTTTGGTTTTTTGGAAAGAGGCAAACAAAACCAAGCAAAAGAAACAAAGCAAACTAAAAACAAAGTAAAGAGAAAGGAAGTGAAGGACTCCCCTTGTGAAGACGTCCTTAGCCTCCCCGGCAACGGCGCTAGAAACTAGCTTGATGGCGCCCCGCACTTGTCGTGAGACGCTTCGTTGGAAACCCCAAGAGCAAGATATGAAGCAACACATCAGCAAGTTTCCCTCAATAAGAAACTAAGGTTATCGAAACATTTGGAGGAAGGAAACGTCACACAGGTGTTGCAAGCAACGCGGAGACCTGCACAACACAAACTCAAGACTTTGCCCCAACGAATTAGTGAGGTTGTCAAGCTCATCGGTTTGCTGTAACAAAGGATTAAATGTATGGTGTGGAAGGTAATGGTTTGTAGCAAGTAAACAAGTAACAGTGGAAGATGTATCAATGGTAAAGATTGCACCGAGGTCCATAGTTCACTAGAGGTGCTCTCCTTAGATAAACAACATGGCATGAAGGGTAAACAAATTACAGCAGGGCAATTGACAGGAACTGAGCAGGGCATAACAATGCAATTACTAGTCAGAAAGATCCTATGAGATTCGATTGGGCAATACAACGAGATACATAAACCGCCATCCAACTGCATCTATGACTAGAAGTCCACCTTCAGGTTATCATCCGAACCCCCTCTAGTATTAAGTTGCAAGCAACAGACAACTGCTTTAACCAAAGTGTGTAAGGTAAACAGTCCACATGTTCCATGAACAAGAGACCGTTGTTTTCTCCCAAGTTGCAACACCACATCTACAACTGAAGAGATTATTGTCACTTCCCTTGGAAACTAGAGGCATGAACCCACTATCGAGCATAAATACCCCCTCTTGGAGTCACTAGCAACTACTTGGCCAAGATAGCTACTAACAACAGAGAGCATGCAAGATCACAAACAACATAGACATGATAGAATCATAAAGACAAAACCATTAATCAAACCAACATAATAATCTCAATATCCATCAGATCCCCGCAAACACAACATGCATGATTACAAATAGATTAAATCTTGATCATGAACGGAGCTCACAAGATCTATACATGAAAGCACAAAGGAGGAGATACAACCATCTAACTACTACATGGACCCATAGTGTCACATCCCAAGATTTTCCAAATCTTGTAATGTGAAAAATAAATAAACAAAATAAATAATTGTTGAAATTTAGGGTGAAAAGAAACTTTTGTTTCTAATTGGAAACTTAAAAACCCATCTTGAACAAACTTTGGTGAATGATTTAATACAACTAAATTCAAATCAAGTGAAATGCATTCCTCATAAATGCATCTGGAAATTTAAACACTTGGAAAATAAACCAAAACCCTAACACCCTAATGGAAGAAAATCATTTTCAAGTTATCACTAAGACCATGGTTTTGATCCATATAAAAAGCTTTCAAGCAAACATTTCAAAATGATCAAGAATGACAAATAGAAATGTTATTAAAACCATAGAAATTGGTTTCACTTAATTTGGAGCCATAAATAAAATCTTATGAATTTAATAAGATAAGGAAATTGAATTTCCTAAGCTAATAAAGCCCTTATCTAAAATCCATACCAAATGGTGAGCAAATAATCCTAAAAGGATTTAAAAAGATAAACAAATAATAAATAAAGTTATAATAGTTGGAATCTCTATTTTTGGATCTTTAAATAAAAAGATATGGTTTTGATAAACATAGGTAGAAATATAAATAAGGATTATTTTAAAGAGACAAATTAAATATTGGCCAAGCAAATGAAATAAATTATTTCTATTTTTTAAAAATAATAAAGGTTTGTTTAAATAAAATAATAAGGATTTATTAATATCCAGTTTTTTTTGAGGGTAAAACAGTAGGGCAAAAAACCCCACTGCAATTTTTATATATTATAGAGAGTTACAAAAGAATATTTACAAACTCAATCCACCTCAAAGAAGAGGGATAACATTCTAAGCAGCTATCTCCTGTCTAAATTAATTTCAATCCAATCTTTGAGGCCCTGATAATACTTCTTCTTAATTCTATACAGGACCCATCTTAATTCCTGGGCTACAATAGCCTTCCAATCCTCAAGCGAAGCATGCATGTTATTGAAGATTTCATTATTTCTGCAAATCCAAAGGCCCCAAGCTCCAAGTATAAGAATTTCCATTGCAAAAGGGACATTAAGATCTTTTTTAATACTGGCTAAAGCTTCAAAAAGATTTTGATCTGCCACATGGACCTACGAAATTTCGGCCCAACAAGCTCTTGCAAAAGGGCATTCCCAAAATAAGTGTAGGATGGTTTCTTCACTGATGCAGCCATGGAACACACATTCATAAGATGCCAGAGAAAAACATTTCCTTTTCAGAAGGTTTTCTTGTGTTAAGCCTATCAAGCAGTAAGAGCCAGAAGAAGAATTTGTGCTTTTGCTGACAGGAAGATTTCCACAACCAAGAGAAATGTGGCTGTACCGGTTGGCAACCAGATAAGGAACAATAAGTCTTTTTGACCGAAAAATTACTGCCGCAAATGTAAGACCAGTTATCAGTTTCCCCTGCCTGCCAGTATTGAGAATTTGCTCAAGACTTTGATATTTCTTGTAAGCTTGCTATGACAGAGGAAGGTAAAAAATATCCTGAGTATTTTCAGTATGCAGGAACTCACTGACAGAGATGTGAGGGTTTTTTGCATAGGATAGGAGATGAGGAAGCTTATGTTGAAGACAACTATCATTCCACATATCAGACCAGAGAAGTGTGGATTTTCCATCTCCAACCAAGCACTTTGCAAGTCCTTTAAAAATGTCAATCAACTTTAGATGAGCTTTCCACCAAAAGGATCCCTCAAGACTTCTTCCAGGGAGCTTACCATTATAGTATTAAGTGTTCCATATGAGGTGAACCCAAGGGATATCCTTGTGATTATAAAATTTATCCAAATTCTTCAAAAGAAGTGCAGAGTTTTGAATATTAAGGTCTAGAACTCCCAATCCCCCCTGGTTCTTGGGTCTACAAACTTTCTTCCATGCTACAAGAGCATTACCTCTAGCTTGAACATCAGAAGTTTTCTTTCTCCATAGACATTGCCTCATATATTTAATCAACTGTTCCTTGATAGTGACAGGAAGATCAAAACAGCTCATGTAATATATGGGAAGGGAAGACAAAACATATTTAACTAGCTGCAGTTTCCCCCCATAATTAAGAAAGTCAGCTATCCCACACAACCTTCTCTCAACTCTCTGAACAATAGGCAGGAAATGTTCCACAGCAGGTTTATTCAAACTCAAAGGCAAACCAAGGTAGGTAAAAGGCAAAGTGCCAGTGAGGCAAGAAAGAGTATTAGCAAAGTGTCCAAGCCTCTCAGAGTCCATGTTAATTGGCATCATACTGGATTTAGAATAATTAACTTTGAGTCCAGTGGAGAGAGCAAAAGTATGAAGAATGGCCTTAAGGCACAAGAGTTGCTCAGAATCATCTTTAAGGATTAATAAAGTGTCATCTGCATACTGAACCACAGGGAAATCAGGACAGAACACTTCTTCAGTGGGCAGAGAAAGAAGACCCAGGTTCATTGCCTTATTGAGGATACTTTGAAGGAGATCAGCAGCCAGAACAAACAATAAAGGAGATAAAGGATCTCCTTGTCTAACACCCCTTCTGCAGTAAAAAAAATTCCCAAGCACTCCATTTAAAAGCACAAAGGAAGAAGCTGAACCAAAGATCAATTGAATCCAAGAAATCCATTTATCTCCAAAACCTTTGGCTTTAAGGATATTGATGATTGCAGAGTGCTCTATTCTGTCAAAAGCCTTTTCAATATCAAGCTTAAGAATTAAAATTTCTTCCTTTGACTTGTGACATTGATCAAGGAATTCAAATGCCCAACCTAAACAGTCTTGGATAGATCTTTGTTTGAGGAAACCATATTGATTCTTGTGAACAAGTTTAAGGATGACTTTCTGCAGTCTATTAGCCAGAATTTTGGTGATAATCTTAAAGACACTATTTAGCAACGAAATAGGCCTAAAATCAGCAGGAGTCAAAGGAGCAGCAATTTTTGGAATGAGGGTGATAAAAGAGGCATTAATGCTTTCCAAGGAAGTTTGCCCCTCATAGAAATCCACAAGGATATGTTTCACATCATCCTTAATAAAAGGCCAGCAAAGCTTCATGAATTCATTATTAAAACCATCAGGGCCAGGGGATTTATCATTCGGCAGATTTTTAATGACCTCATCAATCTCCTCATCAGAGAAAGGTTTTTCCAAAGCATCCCTTTCTTCTTGGCTTAAGCATTCCCCAGCCAAGTCATTAAGATTGAAGTGCATTTTAGGCTTATCAGAAGTACCCATTCTATTTTTAAAGGAGTTCCAAAGGAGATTTGCTTTGCCATCATGATCATAAACCTCAAGATCAGAATCATCCTTGAGCATGGAAATGTAGTTATGTCTAAAGCTTATGGTAGCTCTGGAGTGAAAGAACTTTGTGTTTTCATCCCCCAGCTTAACCCATTTAATTTTCCCCCTCTGTTTCTAATAAGTATTCTGAACCTGTAATAGAGAAATAATAAGATTTTTCAGGAGATCCCTAAGATTCCATTCTTGAACAGTAAGAGTTCTCATTTCCTCCATGATGTCAAGAAAGTCAATGGTGGCATTAACATTACATATTTGTGACTTCAGGCAAGGCAGCTTTTTGGCTCAGAGCTTCAGCCCTCTTCTCACATTTTTGAATTTATCATTGATTTTTTTTGCAGAATCCAGAAAACCCACAGGAATGTTCCAGGCATTTTGAACAATAGCTTTAAACTCCTTATGATGCATCCAATGATTTTCAAATCTGAACACCTGAGCCTTGGGAGTCATTGTGCCAATGGAAATGACACAAGGAAGATGATCAGAGGTAGGCTTTGCAAGAGGAGCAACAAAAGTTGAGGGAAAACTCTGAGTCCAGGCAGCAGAAGTAAAAAACCAGTCCAACCTTTCCAAAAGGGGATCTTTCTGCATGTTACTCCAAGTGAACTTTCTACCTTTAAGTGGTAACTCTATGAGACCCAAATTATTAATGGCTTCATTAAAGAGAAGCATACCATTCACATCTCCACCCAATTTGTTTCTATCTGAAGGCTGTCTACAGAAGTTGAAATCTCCCACAATGAGCTAGTCCAAATAATAAGGCATATCAATGCTGCCAAACCAGTCCAAAAATTCAGTATTTTTTTAGGTAAACATGGCCCATAAATGTTGGTAAGGATCCAGGATTCATTGGACAAGAGAGATGTCAAGGTGATGGAGATAGAAAACTCATTGAGGAAGGAAAGATGTCCAGAGAACAGGGAACCATTACAAATGGTCATCAAACCTCCAGATGCACCTCTGAAGGGAAGAAATTCAAAATTGGTAAATTTGGAGGGGCAGAATTTTTTGATGTAAGAGCTATCAAAATCCTCACGCTTAGTTTATTGAAGACAAATAATGTCACAACCAGACTCCTCAATTTTATTTCTGAGAGCAATCCATTTTTTTCAGAATTGATTCCCCTGATATTCCAATTCAATATCTTCCAAATTCTTTTGTTATTCATTAGGAAACCAGAAGCAAGTATAGATATGGGGTGATATAAATAATGTAATCACCCAGGAGAAGAAACAGCAATCACATAGGCAAAAGGCAATCCATATCAAGGCACCACAGACATATTCCACAACAAGTACCAAACACATGACAAGATCACAAGAACAAATCACATGACAGGGACTCAACAAGACTCCAGCAAAAGACTTAGTTTGATACATTTAAACACTTAAGATGAGGGATTCTTCTTGGCTTGCTGTCCACTGGTACCAGCAGCCCCAGGTTTCTTCTTGCCACCAATGCCCAAGCTAGAGGAGGCACCTCCTTTAATGTTGCCTTTTGGAGGAGCCTTAACTGCCACTTCATTGGCCTTCCCTTTCTTGAGAAACCTCTTCTCCAGGCCCCCATCCTTTACCTTGCAGAATGAGGCAGCAAGATTTTTAAACACTTTAGAATTCAGACAAGGAGGAGCAGCATTACAAACCAGACAATCAGCAATTAGAAAATTTATGTGACTTTTAAAGCCCCCATTCAGTTCAACAATTCTAGGGCTTCTTCTCACCTCAGTGTCAACAAGAGGTTCCTTGCCCTTTCTCTTTCTGGTAGGGGTAGAGGGAGAGCATGAAGATTTATTGGTTTCAATCCCCAGACAAGAAGGAGCCATCTGGGAAAAGCTCTCATTAGGAATGATGAAAGAAATGGAACTTTCCTGAGCAATAGGTTCTTTAATAATTTCCCATAAAGGAGAATTAAGAAATACCTTGACCCAATTAAACTTCTCAGGGGTAGCAAGCATGAGAGTAATAAAGTTAAACCAACTTACAGGGATATCACACTTAAGAGAGCCCATTGAAGAAGAGTCCTTCTGAATATGGGGGGCAAAATAATTCTCCCAGAGCTCCAAGCCTTGTTGGGAAAATCCCTGATTAGCAGCATGCACATCAGGAATGGAGATAAAAGTTCTCACCATCCCAACCTGAAGATGAGCCTCATTTGGAGAAAGAAGGTGCTGGTCCTCCAACATCCAATCATCATTATCAGGAGCCACAGTACTTGAGTCCATAGGGCTTCCCACCCCCTCCTCAGCATCAGAGTTGGCCTCATCATCATCAGCCAAATAGTTCTGAAAAATGTTTTGAAGGCCTTCACCAATGCCAACCCCTTGTGGTTCAACAGCCACACCCTGATCCTCCACAGCCTCAGGTTAATTGACCGACTCATCATCATCAGACTCCCAGTCTTGGACAATGATAGCACCTGTAACTCCACTGTTCACATCTTGAGGTGGCAGATGCTGATTGTCAACAGGCATATCTTCTCCAGGAGCAATGACAGGGCCTTGAACAGGAGCAGCAACAGCTTCCCAGGGACCCCAACCTTCATCATTACCACCATCAGGGGCAGGATCCTGCACAGGGGCCAACCATTGTCCCCAACCACCCCCAGGAGCAGGAGGGGGAGGGGAGGAGGTGGAATCTGGGGCCCAAAGACAGGGTCATGAACAGGAACAGGATGTGGGTCCTCATTGTCATCTGGCAGTGGGTCCTCCTCAGGTGCCCCCCCCAAGCAAGTTACTTTGAAGAACTTCAACAGAAAAATTCCATGATTCTGTCTCCACCAAGTCACCAATGGTAAACCTCACACTCTTGGGCATGTCAACCAGGTCAGTAACACGAATCTTAGCAATAATCCTACCCTTTTGGTCTGGGTCCCTCTCCCACAAAAGAACCTTCCCAATATCCGCAAAGACAGCATTCAGATCCTCCGTATGCCAGTGGTCAAGGGGAGGCCCAACTAGCATCACCCAGCACTCATTATTAAACTGAATCCTTCTCCAGTTATCACCCTCATTGTTCTTAATAAAAGATACATGCACATCTTGAAACGGAATCGGGCTAGCCGCAATGAGTCTATCTCGATCGCTGACATGATGAAACTGCACATAAGCAGACCCAAAGGGACAAGCCTGGACATCTCTAAAGTGAACTCTAACCTCATTATTGAGGAAATCAACCAGGACATCATGAATATTCAAGAACGGAACTGGACCAGGGGAGGGGATTAATGGTAGCAATGGCATACTGTTCATGCGACCTTGACCTCCGAGGCACCACCACCCTTTTGACACGATTCCGCCCAGCCACCTGCATAATCTGGAAGCCATTCGGCAGGAAAGGCGCAGGATCAATCGGAATGTTCGCCATTACGACACCCTTCGCCGACGACGAGCAAGAGGGGAATGGGATTTCAGCGGGCGGGGGAGTTGAGGAGACAGGGGAAGTGGTAGTTGTTTTTTGCAATGAAGTGGTGAACTCGTGAAAACTGCTGTGAATAATGGGCCGGGATTGAGTAACTGCCTGGGCTTTGAACCACCCCTCGTAAGAATTGTCGGGCCAAATACATTTTGGGAAAGAGGGGAATTTTAGAAAAGGAAGGAGACCAGGCAATTTAAATGCCACGCGATTGGCGCCTCCCACAGACCCGACCGGCGTTACAATCGACTTAAAACCACCATCAGCGAGCACCTGAGCATAAGATCTATCTTGAAGTCCTGATTTGAAATCACCATTAATGCGTTGCTCAGACACATGCGAAGAAACCGCAGGAGACGCAGGAAATTTGAGTCGTTGGAAAACGGAGCCACCTTTACTGGAAGGCTTCAAAGAAGGAGATTTTTTTGCACTTTCTTTTTTGTATGTGACAACTTTACATTCTTCAAGAGACTCCTTATAGAATTCCCTTTCTTCATGAATCCAGTTTGGCCCCCCATTACCCCAAAGGTTGACATGAATCACAAAAGAATTACATGAAAACTTTGAAATATTGTATATTTCGAAACCCACTGCCCTTGAAGCAACCGAGAAACAAAAAGTTCTATCCTGCAGAAGCTTCACCTGGAATTTAGAAGCATTACCAGCAAAACAGGCCTGGAGAGCAAGACTAACAGTATGAAAATCCAACTTAAAATTTGCTCTCCCAAAAGAACAGACCAGATAAAAAGGTCTTTTCCTAAAACCACCAATGAAATTAACTTGATGCCTGAATTTATCAAAAATCCTCTTCTTAAAATCTCGCCCTAATGAAAAATCCAGGGCAGGCCGACACGAAGCAACATCTTTGGGAGCACGCACCGAGGTGAGGTTCTCAGTGAAATCCAGAGATCTAGGCACAATCTTCTCAACATTGGTGGAAAACTTCTTAACCAAAGGGATAGGCAAAATCTAAGTACCGACAACAACCCTCTTCACCTGAAGATCAATAGAGATGCCTGAGGCCACCACCTCACCATGAATCAAATATCTAGCATCAATCACCACCTCATTGTGGTTGAGGAGAACTTGCCTTTTAGAACTAGGAAAAAGCATCAGAAATCCTTTAGAAGGCTTAAGATCATCAGTCGGCAAAGAGGAGCAAAGGGCATGCCATTTAATACCAGTATCCTCATCTGATCCAGCGATGGTAGGAGATCTACCAAGAAATCCAGACGAGGGATCCAAAGAATCATTAACACGAGAGAGATGAGAGGGGAACCTCAAAACAGATCCGATTGAGATCTTCTCCCCATTTTCCAAACATCGACCCTCAAGGGGAGAGCCTTTGGCATTGAGAAGAACCAGCCAAGAATCAGCCGAGACAACGAGAGAGCCTTCAAGAAACTTACCACCCGTGGTCACACCAGAGTAGGTGATCTTCCAACAACCTCCAGAGGAATCCATGCAGAGCTTATGCCGGCGAGACGCCGACGAACGCCGGAGGCCGACCAATGGTCACCTCAGAGGAGCCTCATGCCTCGGAAATCGTGCCTCCGCCAAGGTCTGAGATGAGGCTCTCCTATTCCTTAATATCCAATTTTATTTAAGTAAAGGCTTTTTCCTTTCAAATAAACATAAAAAAAATATTAAAGATTTTCAAAATCAGAATTCCATGTGTTTTAGTTTTTCAAAAGAAACCTACTGAAAAGATTTTGATATTATTTAGATTTCAAAAAGAGTTTTAAAATAAATTAAAACCTATTTGAATTAAAGACTATGGGCTATTTATTTAATTATTACTAGATCCTAAAAGAATTATTTTATTTTGAACCTTGAAATATGTTGATAAACAGAATTAAAATTCACCCAAAGTTTGGTGGTGATTTGAATTCAAATGGAGATTGAAAATATTAATAAATTTTATTTAATTAATACTAGAGCCTATTTTAAATAATTAAAATACCCTAAAAAGAATAAATAAATTATTCTAAATTTGACTTTGGAATGTGTTATTAATCAGTATATGAATCTACACAAATGTTGGTTGAGGTTTGAAATCAAATTGATGTTTGAAATAATTAATCAAAATCAAAACAAAATAAAAGAAATGGAAAAGGAAAAACAATCAGAACAAAAAAAAGGAAAAGGACTCAGCCCAGCCAGCCAGCCCAACTGGCCCAGCAGGAGCCCATCTCTCTCCCCCGAACCGTTTCTTTTCTCACGCGCAAACTCACCCGCTCAGTCACCGACGCGTGGAACCCATCTCCCATCTTCCTCTCGCTGTCAAACGGACCCCACGACCACGTCAGCATCTTCCCCGCGCGACCAGTTCTTCCTCCCGTTACTGCCGATTGATTCGCGTGGTAAATTATCTTCAATTCCGTGTGATCCTCACCCCCTGACCACACACTCACTTAAGCGCCTGTTTCCCCTCTTCCTCCCCCCCCCCCAAACATCACGCCTCGAGAGCCACCAGGCTGCTCGGAATCATCTTCGGACCGCCACTGTCTCCGGCGAGCTATATCTCCAATTCCGGCCACTCGCCATCGCCCCTCGCCTCCTCGAGCACACGAGCATGACCCCCAGTCCCTGGTGTTTCTGTCTGCATCCTCATCTTGCTCGCGCGTGCCCCCCCCCCAGCGTCGGCAACGATGACGACCAGCAGCGTTGCCGTCTGCCTCTACTCCGACGAGCCCTACAGGTAGTCTTTGACCGCGCCTCCACTCCTCTTTGATGCTCCGATACTCTCCACTCGTCTGTGCGTCTAACCATGCCGCTTGCTTGCTCTATCGTGCACCCTAGAGTCGCCTTCGTCGATGACTGACTGCACCCGATGGTTCCACGAACTCCAGTGAAGAATTCTCGTTGACCCCGAGCGCCCCTTCGCCAGCAAGGACCACCTCGAGCATCTCCATGTCGCGACGAACTCGGTGAGCTTCTCCCTTCGCTCTCTCGCTTCCTGTAACATCGACACCGCCACCGTCTGACCGCTCCGCCGCCACCTGCCGCCGCCAGCGCCGCCACTCGTTGGCAAGCATGCTGAGCGCCGTTCGATTTCGATCTAGTGGCTAGGATAGAATCTAACCCGAAGGGGTAAGTAGTGCCTCTGAGCCGTGCGATGTCACTTAGATCCAATGGCTCGCATCTGTCGATCCGCACGAAGCGGTACAGACGAATAGAAACAAGACACGTGGCCCTGTTTGTTTGAATAAAAACAGAACTGATCTATTTGATGTTCCAATTTGAAAAAATCATAACTTTCAAACCACACGTCCAAATTTTATATCAATGGATTCATCAAAATAATTACTTTCTGACCATGCACTTTGTTTAGTAAAATGTTTCTGTTAAATTGATTATTTTTGCAGAAACTTATGTAGGCATATTTAGAATACAAAATTTGTTCTAAAATGATTTTTGAGATAAAACCTTTGGCAAATGGTTTTTTTTGAACCTACTGATCATAGGAGTCAATTTGTGGTTTCAAAAATATATTTGGTGAAGCAAAAGAAAAAATCTTTGATTTAAACCATTTCTAGACAAATAAAAATGATGTTTGTTTATTAAAAATGCTTTTGGAGGAAAACCTTTGGGAAATGTTTTGATTTAAACTCTCTGACCCCAAGCACCAAGTTTTATGATTTAAAAATGTATTTGATGAACCCTATAAAGATTGCTACTTTGATAAAGGCATTTTCAACCACATAAAATAATGATTTGGTTTAAAAATGGTTTATAGGTAAAATCTTTTGCAAATAAGTTTTTCCACTTTATAAAATGACCAATAAAGTGTTTTAGAATATTTATAAACTATTATAAACCACTTTTGTAAATAAATAAAAGTTTGGCATGCTTGCATACATTGTTTTCTTGCTATTATTTTATGTGATGTTGCTTGAATGGTAGATTGAAATATTTCTTGCTTGATTGAATTGTAGTGATTTGTAGAGTGTGAATATTGAAAAGATCAAGGAGTGAACTTATACTCTCTACCAAAAAGGCAAGTGATGCTTCATACTTTTGTCCCATTATTTTCACTATGCATTAGTGATATTTCTAAGTAGGACTTGCATAGAATTTTGCTAAGTGTAAACTATGCCATGGGAAATCCTAGTAGATGAAACCTTAGTAGAATTTCCTAAGATAAGATTCCTACTACTATCATGCTTAGCTTAGCTAGTAGAAAACAATGGTGGAATATATATTCATACTATTGAATATTTCTAAGTCAAGGACTTGTGTTTTGTTTAATAAAACAACTAAGTGAATGAATCACCTGGGTGGAATGGAAGGAATGGTTTGTGTTGAGTGGTTCACAAGGCCCATTTCTATGGTTTACCTTGTGTATCTCACTTGAAGAAAGCCACCCAGGAACAAAGGGATTTGAGAGGCCAAATGTTAAGAAGCTTCTAGTGCAGCCACTTGGCAATATGGGCTCTGCCTGGATCACATAGGTTGCAATAACTTAGCCATTTGGATAGTTGGTGGTAGTGGGATGATAGGTTGGAGCGCGTCCATTTGGTCTAAGGGAAGGCTTCTGAAAGGTCCTGTCTTGGTGAAAATCAAGTCTTGTGGGAAAGTGCACAACCTCTACAGAGTGTAAAATCTAAGTACTTAGCCATGTCCCTGGCAAAGGACAATTTGAGCATCAAGACATGGAAGCTATCAAGAATCTCCTCATCCAAATTTCTAAGTTAAAAACTTGTGGTTGAACAAGGGTTGAAGGATCACGAATTTCTATTGGGAGATGCCTTGGGTGATTTTATCAAGCAAAAACTCAGTGTTTTCAAATGATAAGGAAAATCTATTTTGAGCAAAGCAAGCCTAAGCTCCACTTATCCAAATGCATATAGATGATAGATTCCGCTATATTAACATAGTATCACTTGCCAATACAATTCAAATGTATTGACCCTTGTGGCTGTAACTTATTATGTTGCAGGTTTGTGTGATGTTAGAGAAGTTTATTGATTAGGATTATAAGTCTACAACCAACACGTCTGCCTGTGGCACTTTGAAGATGAAGGATCCCATGCTATTGTTTTATTCTGCTGCATTGTAATGAGATAGCCAAATGAGCTATGTAAGATGTAATAAATTATTTTATTCCTGGTTATAAAGTTGTATTATGACCTTTGTTTCTTGATAATACATCTTAACTGTGGATGCTAGCTATTGATCAGGGACTAGCATTGTAAAAACAGGGATCTCTACCTTATGATAGGTTGGGAACCTTACAGATGGTATCATAACATTGTGTTGCCTGTAGGATTGTAACCCTGGGATTGGACAAAACCCCTTAGAAAAATAGGAGTTATATTTGTTCCAAAACTTATTTATAAACAATCTTGTAAACTCTTTCCTCAACCTTTTGGTTTTAACTCTACATCTCTTCTATTTCAACTTGATGGATAAAGCGTACCCCATGGCCAAATACTTCACCATGTGCAAAGGACTTCAACTCAAATGAGTTAAACATCTTCAAGTGATTTCAACTTTATTTTCACCAAGGACTTCAACTTGGATATCACTAAGGACTACAAGTGAGACAAGAAATATTGCTCAAGACTTTAAGACTAAAGAAACACAACTTAGAAAGAACCATCATCACTTTAAAGTTTTGTGACCAAGAATTTTCCCAAGGAAACCATGATCTCATTCAAGAAGAATCAACCAAGAAGGATGGAATGATTTCAAGTGAACCATATAGTTGTACCACCATATTTAGATCAAACCAAACCCATCAACTTATGTGGTGTAGAAAAAATATTTTGTTGCCTAATAATGTGTTTGAACTTTGTTGTTTGAGTGGAATGTTTATTTGTGATTGCTTGCACATTGCTTGAGTGAATTGTGATGTGTGTGATTAGAATTGATTCCTTAGAAAATCTTTTGCCTATTCTAATCACAATCCAACCCAAACAGATGACTTCTCCAAGAAACTCCAACATCAAGGTTAGTGACAACAACAACCAAGAGATGCACATGAGAGAACAACTACTAGCAAACCAAACCCAGTTGAACCAAGTAACAACTCAGTTTTTAGCCAACAACAATGGATTAGACCCAACCATACAAAAGTTTTTGGAAATTCAATCCCAATTGTTGCAAGGGATGGCACTCAAATGATCAACATGGGAGACAACCTTTCCCAAGGAGTTTGTGACAACAAGGATGTCAAGGATGATATTTTAGAAGGAACCCAAGCTTGGAATGTTTGTGGAGACAAGGATCACACTCCCAAGGAACATAAAGATCAATGCCCCAATTGTGAAGAGAAACATCCAACTAATCAATGCCCCACATCTCAAGCTACTTGTTTCCTATGTGAAGGAAATAATCATGTCCCTATCCAATGCCCCATCTATTCCATAGTTCAACAAAGGAAACAAGGTGGAGTGCAACAACATTTTGTAAACCCTCAAGAAGGAACAACTTCTACCAAGAAAGATGAAGGAAAAGTCAAAACTAGGCACCATAAGGCCAAATCCAAAGTGATCACAAAGTGTTGCTACTCTTGTGAAGAAGAAGGTCATATCTCTAGTAAATGCCCCAAGAAGAGGAAAGATTTTCCACCTTTGTGGTGAAGTATGAAGAGCATGAACTAGAAGAACTCCTAGCTTTCGAGAGACCCAAGAAGAAGAAGAAGAATAAATGTCCCAACCCTAGCAAGAAGGATATTACCCAAGAGCAATGTTACACTTGCCAAGATATGGGACACTATGCCAATGAATGCCCAGAAAAGAAGAAGAACCAAGGAAACAAACAAGAGGCAATGATACCAAAGGAAAAGAAAGATATTAGCCAAGTGATGTGTTTCAATTGCAAAGAACCAGGACATTATGCAAGCAATTGTCCAGAAAAGATGAAGCACAAGATAAACAAGCCTATGAAGGATCTCAGCCTTGTCACATGTTTCAAGTGTGGAAACAAAGGACACAATGCAGATGTTTGCCCAGAGAAGTTTCAACAAGATTCCAAGCAAGCCAAGAAGTAATATAGTTGGAAAAATTTTAAGGGTGGTAGTACCCTAGTTTCTTTGAGCCAACTTGTAACCCCTATCCTTCCCAAATCTCGGGACGAGATTTATTTTAAGGGTGGTATCCTGTCACATCCCAAGATTTTCCAAATCTTGTAATGTGAAAAATAAATAAACAAAATAAATAATTGTTGAAATTTAGGGTGAAAAGAAACTTTTGTTTCTAATTGGAAACTTAAAAACCCATCTTGAACAAACTTTGGTAAATGATTTAATCCAACTAAATTCAAATCAAGTGAAATGCATTCCTCATAAATGCATCTGGAAATTTAAACACTTGGAAAATAAACCAAAACCCTAAAACCCTAATGGAAGAAAATCATTTTCAAGTTATCACTAAGACCATGGTTTTGATCCATATAAAAAGCTTTCAAGAAAACATTTCAAAATGATCAAGAATGACAAATAGAAATGTTATTAAAACCATAGTAATTGGTTTCATTTAATTTGGAGCCATAGATAAAATCTTATGAATTTAATAAGATAAGGAAATTGAATTTCCAAAGCTAATAAAGCCCTTATCTAAAATCCATACCAAATGGTGAGCAAATAATCCTAAAAGTATTTAAAAAGATAAACAAATAATAAATAAAGTTATAATAGTTGGAATCTCTATTTTTGGATCTTTAAATAAAAAGATATGGTTTTGATAAGCATAGGTAGAAATATAAATAAGGATTATTTTAAAGAGCCAAATTAAATATTGGCCAAGCAAATGAAATAAATTATTTCTATTTGTTATAAATAATAAAAGTTTGTTTAAATAAAATAATAAGGATTTATTAATATCCAATTTTATTTAAGTAAAGGCTTTTTCCTTTCAAATAAACATAAAAAAAATTATTAAAGATTTTCAAAATAAGAATTCCAAGTGTTTTAGTTTTTCAAAAGAAACCTACTGAAAAGATTTTGATATTATTTAGATTTCAAAAAGAGTTTTAAAATAAATTAAAACCTATTTGAATTAAAGACTATGGGCTATTTATTTAATTATTAATAGATCCTAAAAGAATTATTTTATTTTGAACCTTGAAATATGTTGATAAACAGAATTAAAATTCACCCAAAGTTTGGTGGTGATTTGAATTCAAATGGAGATTGAAAAATATTAATAAATTTTATTTAATTAATACTAGAGCCTATTTTAAATAATTAAAAGACCCTAAAAAGAATAAATAAATTATTCTAAATTTGACTTTGGAATGTGTTATTAATCAGTATATGAATCTACACAAATGTTGGTTGAGGTTTGAAATAAAATTGATGTTTGAAATAATTAATCAAAATCAAAACAAAATAAAAGAAATGGAAAAGGAAAACAATCAGAACAAAAAAAAGGAAAAGGACTCAGCCCAGCCAGCCAGCCCAACTGGCCCAGCAGGAGCCCATCTCTCTCCCCCGAACCGTTTCTTTTCTCACGCGCAAACTCACCCGCTCAGTCACCGACGCGTGGAACCCATCTCCCATCTTCCTCTTGCTGTCAAACGGACCCCACGACCACGTCAGCATCTTCCCCGCGCGACCAGTTCTTCCTCCCGTTACTGCCGATTGATTCGCGTGGTAAATTATCTTCAATGCCGTGTGATCCTCACCCCCTGACCACACTCACTTAAGCGCCTGTTTCCCCTCTTCCTTTCCCCCCCCAAACATCACGCCTCGAGAGCCACCAGGCTGCTCGGAATCATCTCCGGACCGCCACTGTCTCCGGCGAGCTCCATCTCCAATTCCGGCCACTCGCCATCGCCCCTCGCCTCCTCGAGCACACGAGCGTGACCCCCAGTCCCTGGCGTTTCTCTCTGCATCCTCATCTTGCTCGCGCGTGCCCCCCCAGCGTCGGCAACGACGACGACCAGCAGCGTCGCCGTCTGCCTCTACTCCGACGAGCCCTACAGGTAGTCTCTGACCGCGCCTCCACTCCTCTTTGATGCTCCGATACTCTCCACTCGTCTGTGTGTCTAACTGAAGGGTTTCGCGGCATAGTAAATCAAAATTTTCTACGGATGCGAACAGAGGGAAGCCAAGATCTAATCTAGGAGATGCAAACAACGAGAGAGATTGGATTAGATCTTCATACCCTTGAAGATTCGCACAGCGGAACGTTCGTCGGAACGTGGGTGATGTAGTCGAACTCGCTTCTCCTTCTCGCGATCTGATCCGATCTAGCACCACAAGTGGCGGTGCCTCCGTGAGATGCACACGTGCAGCACCTCGACGTCTCCTCCTTCCTTGGTCCAGCAAGTATGGTGGATAGATGGGTTGGATCTACAACGCGACGACGCCGTGCAATTGGTGGAGAATTTCTGCAGCAGGGCTTCGCCTACAAGCAGTCTGGAGGGAGAGAGGAGGGCAGCAGGGCGGCTAGAGTTGGAGGGGAAGGTGTGGGGGGGTGGTGCGCCCCCACCCCTCTTTATATAGAGGGGGGAGCAGCCCTAGCCCCTCCCCCAAGCCCAAACCGGTGGCCCCAAAGGATAAGGAGTGGGGGGCAAGGAACCCCCCCCCCCCCCCTTCTAGAAACTCTATCTCGAGTTTAAACCTCTCTAGGCCGGCTGGGCCCTATGGGGCCTTGTGCCCCTGGCCCAATGCGGACAGGGAACTCCCTTATAGGCCCATGCCCCCTCCCGGAAGGTGGGGCCACGTTGGTCCCCTTCCGGAAGGTTCTAGAAGCTTCCGGTACAATACCGATTAATCCGGAACAATTCCGAACTCCAAAAACTGCACTGCCTTATATAAATCTTATTCTCCGGACCACTCCGGAACCTCTCGTGATGTCCCGGATCCCATCCGAGACTCCGAACAAAAACTCATAAACCAATTATCCAACCTATCCTAGCGTCGAGACACGTTAAGTGTGTGACCCTGCGGGTTCGAGAATATGCAGACATGATCTTCTATCAATAATCAACAGAGGGGTCTGGAAACCCATATTGACTCCCACACATTCATCGATGATCATATCGGAGGAACCACGATGCCAGGATTCAATCAATCCCATATATATATTCCCTTCGTCTCGCGATATTTTACTTGCCCGAGATTTGATCGTCGGTACCGTCATACCTAGTTCAATCTCGTTCATAGCAAGTACTTTACTCGTTCCGTAATCCGATATCACTTTGTGATTAACTCCTTAACCACATGCTTGCAAGCGGTGTTGATATCGATTACCGAGTGGGCTCGAAGTATATCTCTCCGACTTGGGAGGGACAAATCCCATCTCGATACATACAACCCAACAGATACTTTCCAATCACCTGAGAGACACCTTTATGATCACCCTCTCATAGGATGACGTTTGATGACCTCAAAGCTTTCTTCCGATACCAGGGAGTTGTATTATCTCATGGTCTAAGGAATACAATATTTGACATAAGAAAAGCTTCGCAAAGACGAACACGATGACACGATCTAATTGCTTCGCTTAGTTTGGGTCTGTCCATCATATCATTCTCCCAATGATATGATCTCATTATTAATCGACAACTCATGTCCATGGTTAGGAAACCTTAACCATAATTAATCAATGAGCTAGTCCATAGAGGCGTACTAGGGACACGGTGTTGTTCACAAACCACACAAATATTAAAGTTTCCGCTTAATACAATTCTAGCATGGAATATAAACATTATCATGAACAAGAATTATAATAATAACAGCTTTATTATTTCCTATAGGGCATAATTCCAACACTAACCATGCCGCTTGCTTGCTCTATCATGCACCCTAGAGTCGCCTTCGTTGATGACTGACCGCACCCGACGGTTCCACGAACTTCGGTTAAGAATTCCCGTCGACCCCGAGCGCCCCTTCGCCAGCAAGGACCACCTCGAGCATCTCCACGCCGCGGCGAACTCGGTGAGCTTCTCCCTTCACTCTCTCGCTTCCTGTAACGTCGACACCGCCACCGTCTGACCGCTCCGCCACCACCTACCGCCGCCAGCGCCGCCACTCGTTGGCAAGCATGCTGAGCGCCGTTCGATTTCGATCTAGTGGCTAGGATAGAATCTAAACCGAAGGGGTAAGTAGTGCCTCTGAGCCGTGCGATGTCACTTAGATCCAACGGCTCGCATCTGTCGATCCGCACGAAGCGGTACAGACGAATAGAAACAAGACACGTGGCCCTATTTGTTTGAATAAAAACAGAATTGATCTATTTGATGTTCCAATTTGAAAAATTCATAACTTTCAAACCACACGTCCAAATTTTGTAAATTTTATATCAATGGATTCAGCGAAATAAGTACTTTCTGACCATGCACTTTTTTTTAGTAAATGTTTCTGTTAAATTGATTGTTTTTGCAGAAACTTATGTAGGCATATTTAGAATATAAAATTTGTTCGAAAATGATTTTTGAGATAAAACCTTTGGCAAATGGTTTGTTTTGAACCTACTGATCATAGGAGTTAATTATTGGTTTCAAAAATATATTTGGTGAAGAAAAAGAATAAATCTTTGATTTAAACCATTTCTAGACAAATAAAAATGATGTTTATTTATTAAAAATGCTTTTGGAGGAAAACCTTTGGGAAATGTTTTGATTTAAACTCTCTGACCCCACGCACCAAGTTTTATGATTTAAAAATGTATTTGATAAACCCTATAAAGATTTCTACTTTGATAAAGGCATTTTCAACCACATAAAATAATGATTTGGTTTAAAAATGGTTTATAGGTAAAATCTTTTGCAAATAAGTTTTGCCACTTTATAAAATGACCAATAAAGTGTTTTAGAATGTTTATAAACTATTATAAACTACTTTTGTAAATAAAACAAAGTTTGGCATGCTTGCATACATTGTTTGTTGCTATTATTTTATGTGATGTTGCTTGAATGGTAGATTGAAATATTGCTTGCTTGATTGAATTGTAGTGATTTGAAGAGTGTGAATATTGCAAAGATCAAGGAGTGAACTTATACTCTCTACCAAAAAGGCAAGTGATGCTTCATACTTTTGTCCCATTATTTTCACTATGCATTAGTGATATTTCTAAGTAGGACTTGCATAGAATTTTGCTAAGTGTAAACTATGCCATGGGAAATCCTAGTAGATGAAACCTTAGTAGAATTTCCTAAGATAAGATTCCTACTACTATCATGCTTAGCTTAGCTAGTAGAAAACAAGGGTGGAATATATATTCATACTATGGAATATTTCTAAGTCAAGGACTTGTGTTTCGTTTAATAAAACAACTAAGTGAATGAATCACCTGGGTGGAATGGAAGGAATGGTTTGTGTTGAGTGGTTCACAAGGCCCATTTCTATGGTTTACCTTGTGTATCTCACTTGTGGAAAGCCACCCAGGAACAAAGGGATTTGAGAGGCCAAATGTTAAGAAGCTTCTAGTGCAGCCACTTGGCAATATGGGCTCTGCCTGGATCACATAGGTTGCAATAACTTAGCCATTTGGACAGTTGGTGGTAGTGGGATGATAGGTTGGAGCGCGTCCATTTGGTCTAAGGGAAGGCTTCTGAAAGGTCCTGTCTTGGTGAAGATCAAGTCTTGTGGGGAAAGTACACAACCTCTGCAGAGTGTAAAATCTAAGTACTTAGCCATGTCCCTGGCAAAGGACAATTTGAGCATCAAGACATGGAAGCTATCAAGAATCTCGTCATCCAAATTTCTAAGTTAAAAACTTGTGGTTGAACAAGGGTTGAAGGATCACCAATTTCTATTGGGAGATGCCTTGGGTGATTTTGTCAAGCAAAAACTCAGTTTTTTCAAATGATAAGGAAAATCTATTTTGAGCAAAGCAAGACTAAGCTCCACTTAGCCAAATGCATATAGATGATAGATTACACTATATTACCATAGTATCACTTGCCAATACAATTCAAATGTATTGACCCTTGTGGCTGTAACTTATTATGTTGCAGGTTTGTGTGATGTTAGAGAAGTTTATTGATTAGGATTATAAGTATACAACCAACACGTCTGCCCGTGGCACTTTGAAGATGAAGGACCCCATGCTATTGTTTTATTCTGTTGCATTGTAATGAGATAGCCAAATGAGCTATGTAAGATGTAATAAATTATTTTATTCCTGGTTATAAAGTTGTATTATGACCTTTGTTTCTTGATAATACATCTTAACTGTGGATGCTAGCTATTGATCTAGGGACTAGCATTGTAAACACAGGGATCTCTACCTTACGATAGGTTGGGAACCTTACACATAGTCCAAGGTGGAACTACTCATGCATCATATCGGAGATAAGGCCTCCGGGATGATCTCTCCTCCGGGAGGGTGTCAGGAAGAACTTTAGATCCCCCCGATCTAGGGACGATGGTGGCAGCGGCTACAGACGGTTTCATGGAGATTTGATCGGGTGTTTCGGGTTTCTGCATCGGTGGATTCTTATAGGCGAAGGGGGAGGCCGAGGCGATGCCCAGGGGCCTCACACCCCTCCTAGGCGCTAGGCAGGGCCCACCCTCTCCTAGGGTGGGTTTGGCTGCCCTGGACTGCCTCTTCGGCTCCCCTTTGGACTTCTTGTTCCCCACGTAAAGTAATTGAATTTGACGTTTGTCCCGTCCAATTCCGAGAATATTTCTTTACTATCTTTTCTGAAACCAAAAATAGCAGAAAACAGGCAACTGGCACTATGGCAACTTGTTAATAGGTTAGTACCAGAAAATATGTAAAAATCACCTCAAAGTGTAGACAAGGTAAAGCAAAATAGATACTAACAAGCATGGAACATCAAAAATTATAGATACATTTCCGACGTATCACCGCCAAACGACGGCAACAACTGAGCACAAAGCCTAAGCTTGGGGGAGGTTTTGAAAACCTCCAAACTTACATTCATATTTTTTATTTTTTATTTTAATTTGTTTTCTTTTCCAAGAATAGCATGTTTCTTTTAGTTTGCATTATAAAAACCCAAAACACAAAAAAATTAGTGTAACTTTCAATTGCGATTTGTTTCTTTGCTTTTCTCGGATATTGCTTAATTTCAGGTGACTTGGCAATATATTGCTTCGTTCCCATACTTGATTCGACTTAAATATGGGAACGAAGCAAGCGAGAAGAGGTATCACATTCCTTTCATCACCTTTTCTTGCAATTTTAAATCTATCCTATAATTATTTACTTGCTTGCACTTGAGCCACTCCCCACCTAGCTTGTTATCATATAAATTATATCCTCTTGCCAGTGTTCTCTTTTATCTTTGAAACATTGATCAATGAACTTGGTTAAAATATTTCCAACATTTTTACAACAATAAAAAGCATCCAAGAGATGACTTGAGTCCATGTTTAGCCCAAAAGATTTGATTTTAGAAACTATTCAACCCCATTGAGCTTAATGTAAATAGACTCGATAGCAACCTTGAATAAAATTTTCTGATAAAATGGATACTTCGAAGTAGTAGAAGTTATGCCACTGCCTTTTATAATAATTACAGTAGGATATTGCTTTACACATGTCACTATAAATATTGTCGTACTCCATGGGGAACTATTAACTCTGCTGGCCAACGAACGACCTAAATGTGGGAAACCACTTGATTTCGGCTATGAGTTATGTAAATGTTTGTAGCTGCAAAGCTATGACGTGTAAAAAAATTAGTCTCCTCGTGGTTTTACTGTCCATTGAAAAACAAGGAAAGGAAAAAGGTGCTTTGAGAGTCTTGAAATTTTGACATGGAAGTAGATGAGTTGTTCTTAAATTAAATGTTCTTGGTGCAAAATTGGGTACTCTTAACTGATTAAAGGAACAAGAGAAAAAACTTTTCATCTCTCAAAGAGAGAGACCAAAAATATTTTTTTCACTTTCCTAGCTAAACTCTAGACACTCACTCGTGCATATGATTTATTTGCTATCAAGATATGCGTGGCTAGGAAGTGAACTCGGTGCAATCTTGTGAATACTTGTATGATCATGTTTAAGATTGCACAAAACACGAAGAAAAGAATTTGACATCAATTCAAGCTTGTAAGTTCTTTTATTTAATCTTGAATCTCTGCCATCCTTTATTATTTCCTTTTCACTCGAGGACGAGCAACACCTAAGCTTGTGGGAGTTGATAGCTATGAGATTCTACACACTTTTTATGGCTCCTATCAATGGTTTTTGTTTGGATTTGATGGTTTTCCAGCTTTACCTAACGCTAATACTTCAGTAGCGAAGAAAACTTGGTTTTTAATGTGTGTTTCAGGTTCTGTACGTGAACATAGGGATTTAACAGCAAAAACACAATATTCAGGCGAAAACAAGAAAGTCCTTTTTTGGAAGAAATTGAGAAGAATTCGTTGCAAGTTTAACGACCAACTATACGGGCCGTCGCCATATAGTTTCCACCGTATAGTTGCCATCTCCATCGTCTTATGAAAAGGTACAACTTTCTTGAAGAGGCCAAGGTCGAAAATAGAACACACGAGATGCCACTCCATCGAGAAGGGAGAGAGAAGGGATCCTGAGAAGAGGGGGAAGACGTTCTTCATCTCGCTCCATGATCTTCGATCTCCTATCCACCACACCTCCATAGCCATTACTTGTACATGAGAGAGAGATATCTCCACCTTAAAGATTATGCGTGCACCCGGTGTTGACGTGGGACGCTTCGTTGGAAACCCCAAGAGCAAGGTGTGATGAGAACAACAGCAAGTTTCCCTCAGTAGAGACCAAGGTTATCGAACTAGAAGGAGAAAGGAAACATCTCAAAGGTGTTGCAAGCAACATGAAAACCTGGACAACACAAACTCAAGACTTTGTCTCAACAAATTAGTGAGGTTGTCAAGCTTACCGGTTTGCTGTAACAAAGGATTAACTATATAGTGTGGAAGGTAATGATGGTTTCCAGTAAGTAAGAGTAACAGTGGAGGATGTATCAATGGTAAAGATTGGACCGGGGTCCATAGTTCACTAGAGGTGCTCTCCTTAGATAAACAAATATGGCATGAAGGGTAAACAAATTACAGCAGGGCAATTGACAGAAACTGAGCAAGGCATAACAATACAATACTAGACACAAAGATCCTATGAGATTCGATTGGGCAATACAACAATATACATAGACCACCATCCAACTGCATCTATGACTAGAAGTCCACCTCCAGGTTATCATCCGAACCCCCTCCAGTATTAAGTTGCAAGCACCAGACAACTGTTTTAAGCAAAGTGTGTAAGGTAAACATTCCACTTATTCCATGAACAAGAGACCGTTGTTTTCTCCCTAGTGGCAACAGCATATCTACTACCATAGAAATTTCTGTCACTTCCCTTGATAAGTAGAGGCATGAACCCACTATCAAGCATAAATACCCCCTCTTGGAGTCACTAGCAACTACTCGGCCAAGATAGCTAATAACTACGGAGAGCATGCAAGATCACAAACAGCACAAACATGATAGAATCAAATAGACAAACAATTAATTAATCTGACATAGTAATCTCAATATCCATCGAATCCCCGCAAACACAACATGCACGATTAAAAATAGATGAGATCTTGATCATGCACGGATCTTACAAGATCTATACATGAAAGCATAAAGGAGGAGATACAACCATCTAGCTACTACATGGACCCGTAGTGCAAGATGGAACTACTCGCGCTTCATATCGGAGAAGAAGGCCTCTAGGATGATCTCCCCTCTGATAGGGTGCCGGGAAGAACTTCAGATCCCCCGATCTAGGGACGATGGTAGCGCACTACAAGAAATATGCTAATTTTTGACCCTCCATATTGGTCACTGAATGGTCATTGTCTCCATTTTATGACCTTCCTGTGACAAAAAACAGATGGTTAAAAGCTGAGAGTCACTGATGGACTATCAAGACCTTTTCTATGAATTGGTCATATACTATTATGACCAATATAATGATTTGGTCACCGGCTATTTAGCATATCCACGTAAGCCTTCATGTAAGCCAATCCTACGTGGCAATGCTTATAGATCGAATTCAGCCCAATCCAACGAGGTTCTCTACATGGGCCAAGCCTAACAATATCTGACCTTTTATTTTACAAATTTAGCATTTACGGTGCAGTTATTTTGTAGGCCAAGCCCAATAATTCAGCCCATATTTTTTTGGCCGTGGCATTTTTTTGGGCCAGCATTTTAGTCCAATTTTAATTTTTTTAAAGATGGTCCCACAAGTCAGATGACCTCCGCTGGTCAGTAGTTTTCCAAGCCCACTGTTCAAATTTCAATTTCAAATATCTTCATAATACATAGCCAACATTTCATTCAGAAAATTAGATACATTGTAATTCATAAATAATAAATCAAAAGGTACATGCCATGCTGGTTTGTAGTGCGTAGATGCCCATGTTACAATGAAATAAAGTGCTACTGGCATTTACAGTACAATAAAATGCCACATGCCCAGGTCAATACATCAATAAAAAAATAACAAGAAAAAAGCATGTCCATTCGGCCTAGTCCCAGCTGCACGTATCCCCTTTCGATGACCACAGGAATCTGCTCCACTGATTGCCAAGATTTAATAGCTTGGTTCATTCATCACCTACAAGATAACATAGCAAGAAAGATTTAGCTCCAATTATACAAGAAACTATAACTCGACACACAATCTAAACATTTGACCATCCTATGCAAACATTTTAGACACAAATATATCATACTTTGGCAATCAAAATACTAAATGCAGGAGCTCTGGTGGACAACAAAATCACCACAACACCCCCGAACAAGGATTGAATCAAAGCAAGAAAAAACATTTTACTTCCACTGAAATACATAACGCTAATGTTTCTAGAAAGATCTAGAGTGGAAAGCGGGAGTGAAATAGAGCTACACATCATTTTACTTTATTAATCTAGCCACAGAATCTAATGCAAAGTAGCAGTGGAACAAGTACTTTATAACTAATCAGCTAGTAATACACAAGACATGCACTTAACTGGAACAACCAGAAAACACAGGTAACCCTAAAAAACCTTGTGTATATAGAATTCCGTATAAGAATATAATAAATAAACAAACAAGTAGACCATCCTGCCGGTTAAATTTCAGGACCTGATGAAGACAGATGGGTAGGAGATGGAAGTGTAGCAAGCATGTGCGAGTATCTTTGTCATAGTGCCCCAAGACTTGTTCAATCAGCATTGTGGTGCGGAGATCTCTTACTCTCTTGCTCTACTTCTTCCTCTCTGGACATGCATATATATGGAGATGCAGATAAGCATCTGCTAGTATTCAATTGGAGCCTGGAAGCTATATTCAAGAATCTAATGAATACATTTAGGAAGAGGAAGGAAAAGATGTTTGGAAAATTAAAAATCATCTAGTACTAGCAAAAAATCTAAAAAAGGGTACCATTTGAAAGCTAATATACATTGAGATATGCATTGATATACCTCTAAATATAAATGACCCTATGTTTTAGTGAGCAGCAAGCAGCCATTAGATCGGTAGCTGGAATGAAGGTAGTAAGCAAACCTCAAGTGAAAAACTGGAATATGACGAGTAACTAGGCAGACCAAATAAATTATATACAAGATTTCACACACTATCACAACCCAGCAACACTATCACGGTCCAACAACCGCCACACATACACTCATGCTTAGAACAAGTTTATCATATTAAGCTACTATGCAATACATAGCACACAAGTTTCATTCAAGATATTGGTATGCCAATAGTATATGCTATTTACTTACATGCACAATTTAGGGAAGCATAGAGTAACTTATATAAAGTTGCAGCAAAGGGATGAACTGAGACGGAATGATTAGCAGTAACATATATGGATATATCTTATTTTAGGAAACACAAATTTGCATACAAATATATCTTATTCATGAAGGATAGTAAACAAATCAAAGCGACAGAGAAATGTTCAAAATAAGTATGAATCCATGGTTAATCACGTTTACTATTCCCATTCCTAAATTGATGTACTAAAACGATGAAGTACATACTACAGAATGATGCTGAAAATATGGCAGGGAATACGATTCTCATCTCCAGGAAGGGATTTCAGGTCTCCTGTCTCGCACAGCTCCATGACGAGGTAGATGCAGTCGTGGGTTTGAGACAAAATGAACACCAAATCGGTTGGCAGAAGAAAACGATAGGGCTACTGGGGAGAGAGAGATGGGAGGAGGCTGGGCATCGGACCTGGATGACATCGAGGAGGCGGACGATGTTGGGGTGGCTGATAGCGGCGAGGAAGTGGAGCTCGCGGTCGAGGCTGTCGTGGAGGCGGCCGGGGAGGCCGGCCATCCGCACCTTATTCACCGCCGCGGGAGCGTCGGTCGAGAGGCAGACAACGCGCCACACCGACATGGATGGGGACCGCCCGCCCAGGCGCTCCCGCAACTTGTAGCCGCCCACCATCGCCGGCGCCTCCTCGGTGCCCCTCCCTGCCATCGAGAATGTACTAGGCAAATGTAAGGGGCGGTAGGGAGCAGAGAGAGGGAGCTGTGACGGTGGCGGGGAGCAGAGAGGGATCTGTGGCGGCGGGAAGCAGAGAGAGGGAGATATGGCGGCGGCAGGGTCTGGGACGAGGTGCGAGGGGCATGGGGGACTAGAGTTTCTTTTCTGAGGGAGACTGTCGATCGACAGAGAGAGGTAGTGGCGGCGGGGTCTGGGACAAGGTGTGAGGGGCGTGGGGGTACTAGGGTTTGGCGAGAGGATGTTACAGAAATACCCCTCTGAACTTCTGAGGGGCAAGTCTGCTGGAACTAGGGGTGTTTCTGTCATTCACAAGTGAACAAGATTGGGAGGTGTTGAGCGTTGGATGGATGTCATGTGAACGGCCTAGATCAGCTTTGGTGGGGTGATCCGTGGACAGTGTGATTTTTTATTGTGATTGGTTGGCTCTATCACAGCGTCCTGAAACGGGCATAAAAATATTAAAAATGGTCCAAACAATGTAAGACCTTCGAGTGGTGTCATATTATGTGACATATTTGCAAGGAAAAATACCAAAATTGGTATATTGCAAACATCTTGAAGAAACCTTCACATAAATGAGCTATAGTGTTTGAGGTTTCATGGCTTTCGGGCCAAACGACTAATGTTATGGCCAGAGTCGTGGCATAGTTTGTAATAATGTGCTTATATTGTGCATGCATGTGCATCTTGGGATGGCGAACAATGTTGCAGGAGGAAGTTGTCCTTTTCGTTGCACATAAAATACATTTTCTATTTTTCGAATGCCAAAAACAGGGCATTTTGTGAAGCAACCACCAAATAAGAGTTTCAAAATGGTTCCACCACATTTTGCAAAAATATTAGACCATGTTACATGGACAATGTCCCAACCAGGGTATCTCAAACCTTTTGGTCCACCCCTCGTGAAAAAATCAAATGTATGCCGAATCGGTAGGAATTGGTGTAACATCCCAACATTAGAGCTTAGAAATAAGCTGAACACAGGTGTGTGCATTGCATTCATGTATAAGAAAATCCGGAGAATTTTCACGCAAAACTAAGAAAACACGAAGGGATTGGAGTTCCTCTCGTTCTGATGGTTTAGTTTAACACATCAGGATAAGTACGAAGAATTTTGACATGACTTTTGCTGATTTTCTTGATTTGAGGGAAACAAATTTGACTTTAGTAAACAATTGATATAATTCAAGAGTATTTGAATAAAAAATTCAAAACACAAACAATTCAATAAATAAGAGAATACAATTAAAGACAATAAATATTCTTCTTACAAACAAAAAGTCTTATTGTTTTACAAATCTTAATTAATAAGATATTTTACAAGAGTAATAGAAATTATAAAAAGAAAGAAAACTTAACTTTATTAAATAAGATACAAACCCTTACAAGTCTCAACTAACAAAAATAAAATTGAACTTTATTACATTAATAGAAAAATACAATATTATTTACAATATTTAAGAATCAAATAAAGTTGTAAAAGAAAGAAATTTTAAACTATATCTTCTAGACTTGAAGATTTTCCTCCTGTTCACTTTTGTTCCTGCATAATAATGAGATAAAAAGAAAACAAATAAAAGAATGGGTTAGTGTTAGTTGAACTCTTAGTCTAGCAATGTGATGCATTGCTGAACACATCATTGAGTTTTATTCATGGGGCCAAATAGAATCTGTTCTTATCATAAAAATAAGAATGGGCCTCAGAGCACTATCCAGTGGCGGATCTAGTGGGGGTGCCATAGGTGGCATGGCACACCCTCCAAAAGTATAAAAACTCTTTTATCTTGTAGTTTTTGTACTAATTCTTGCTTACATCATAGCCTAATAGGGAGTTTTTCAAGCTTGGCACCCCCGTCGATTTTGTCCTAGATCCACCACTGGCACCATCATAGGCCTTATGGGGAAAGTTTCACCAAAGCTAGATAAAAGGCAAATGGTAAAGCATCAGGAAAAATATCTAGTTTTACTTGATCTCATCTCCAAGGAGGAGTCACAGACATAGAAACTTGAACCAGAGGGGGGCCACTAGACAACATCTCACACAACACATGCAAGTGTTGTGTTGTCAACGTGGCAAGGACTAAATCAGATAGCTAAAAGCAGCATCCAACTGTAGCACCACCAAGCAGTGCACCAGTTTCACCACATCTGCACATACACACTTCAACTTCTCAAAATCAGAGCTTAACCATAGTACCATCTCAAGAGCACACTGTTCTTAGCCACCACTGACGAGGTTTAATCTCGTCAATGCCCATTGTTATGAGCTTGGGTTTTGGAGAAGATGGGGGTGCTGGAGATCGCGGAACGGTTAACAGACAAGCAACCAGGGGACACGGGATTTACAGAGGTTCAGGCCCCCGGAGGGAAAACCCTACTCCTTCTTGTCTGCTCTTGATTATGGCGGAATCGAAAGTTACAGGTGGTGCGCAGATGCAATCTGGCGTGGAGGTGTGTATGCGATGGTCTGAGAGGTCCTCCTCGTTGTGCCTTCCTAGCCTTTATATATAGGTAGGCAGGTCCCGGACACAGATCGAGTCTGTTACAGGTTTAGGGTTTGCCCTTTTGAATATTCTATCTTTGTTCTAGTCTTGCTCTCCAAGAATCCGAAGATGTCCTGGGTTTGGGCCACCCGAAAATATTCATGGGCCGCGTATATTCTCGTGGGCTTTCCTTGGGCTGGACCAGGTATGCTGATGTCGTGTACCCGCAGGGTATAACCATGTTAGTAGCCCCCGACTGTTCAGTCGAATTGTAGATTCGGCTGAGGACTCTTCAATCTTTCGGGTGCAGTTGTTTCTGTTCATCAGAAAATGATTTTAGTATGTAGGGATTGTTGATGCGTGTGCCTGACTCTCTCAACGGATCAGGGTCAGTTAACTATCTTAGGACAAAACAACATGATCTTCTTAAGATTCGAGTCCCTCGACTTGAACCTGGAACAGATGCTGGCAAAAATTCGACTCAGGCCGTTGAGGACTTACAGGAGTGGAATCCCAGTTGTTTTCGAATGATGCACCCAACATGTCCGTCGGGATTTTCATCGTGCCTGTTAGCACAGACTTTCACTAGCAGAGCACAGTCATGTGCGTTGCCAGGCCATCAGATGATATATGTAGGTCTTATCTTTGCGTCGCAGACATAGCATCCGAAGTTTTATCACCGCGGAGGTGTTTCGGTTTGCCAAGGAGAATGCTTCTCACTTAGCGTTGGTTGGGGCAGAGTTGCCAAAACGTTTTTTTATTCTGATCCAAAGGATCAGAGTCGAAGAATTCATAGGGTGCGCGACCAGCGCTCCCTATGGGAGTAGCCCCCGAGTGTCTGTTTGAGTCGTAGACTCGAGCAGAGACTTTAATTCAGCCATTATGGGATTCAGGTCCGTAGGACACAAATTTTTCCGATGCTTGAATCAATCCTCCCTATGGGAGTAGCCCTCGAGTCCATAGTGGAGTCGTAGAGTCGACGTAGGACTCGAAGAATAGTTCATTGGCGTAGTACACTATTCATGCTTCGGGTGCGCGGTCAGAGCTCCTGATAGGAGTAGCCCCCAAGTAGTTGTTCGAATCATAGATTCGAGTGAGTACTTTTAGCTGTTAGCCGAAAGTTTTTTTTACCGTTGCCAGTATGGCTTTGATGACGTCAGTGCTGACGATCGGTAACCTCAAGCGTCTGCGACATAAGAGGTGACGCGACTAGACGAACATGGGTCCCACATTCTGACTTGGAGTTGACTGGTCATGCGTGACATGTCACTAATTACGGCGTCTCCTCGGTTTCCACGCGTAGTGGATGGCGTGCAAGTGACGGTTTGCTGTCGTGCAGTCACGTGGACGGTTGGATTTGACGCTAGAGCTAGGGCTTCCCGATTGACGGTCCCTGTTTATCGTCTTCGTCCTTATAAGTTGTGGGGAAAATTTTGGTTGTTTTCACCGTAGCCATTCGCTTTTCACTTCTTCCACTTTCTTGAGTTTTTCTCGCCGTGTGCTGGAAGTTCTTCGATCCTTCCCGTCCTCTTTTTGCGCTCACGCCGCCGCCAACGTCGAACTACAATGGGGAAACCGAACAAGACCTCCACCGCAGTTGGTGCCAGCGCTGCTGCCGATGGCAAGAAGGGCACCGCTGCCGCTCGCGTCACTGCAATGGGGAAACCGAACAAGACCTCCACCGCACGGTATTTCCCCGTCCTCCTCTAGGGTTTTGGGTGATGTTTATCGCCTTCGTTATCCGTGGTTTTTCCTTCCCAGTCCACGACTTCCTTCGTGGATTGTTGTTCTTCTATGGTATTCAGCTCCACCATCTTTCCCCCAATTCTCTTCTCCATATCGCTTGTTTTTTTACGTTTTTAGAGTGCTGGCTCGGCATTGAGCCGCACTTTGGCCTCTTCTGGAAGCTCTATTCCGTGAAGAGGCAATCTGGCTCGGACGGAGTTTATCCGATTGGCGGCTGCATCATTTCTCTCTGATCCACTGTTCTTTTCTTTTCTTTTTCTATGTCTGAGTCCGTCCAGAACTGGCGGAGGAAATGGTTTTACATCTGCGACTCCACAGTGGACGGGCAAAACTTGGGCCTTGCCCCTTTCGATGCACGCAGAAAATCCAGCTGAAAAGATCCTGGAAGAACCATATCCTGGAGGGTGAGGTGGAGGAGATAGAGGAGCTCTATCGTCGGGTGGAGGATCTCCAGGTGATTCCGGAGAAGGAGGTGAACGGTGTGGACATTGTCCGCACCTTCCTCAGACGTCGGGTGCAGCCAATTCAGGCTAGGGCGCACCTGATGTTCCTTTATTCTGGTCGTCACGATCCTACAAGAGTTGCGACTGAAGAGCTTTCCAAGGGGGACCTTGACAGGGTCCTTCGGCCGCTGCTGAAGTTCAAAACCGACGAGGACCTTCCGGGAAAGTCGCAGACTCCTCCGTTCCGTGCTTCTTGACTCGTTCCTCAGGTGTAGATCTGGGACGTGCGCGTAGCGCTATTTTCGAGTGCGTTTTCTTTGCAGTTATATGTTCTGAAACTTTGTCTTCATTTGTAGGAGTTCAAGGTGCCTGGCATGGTGCCTCCACTACCCGAATGGTTTCTGGATGTGCCGGACAATGATATTGTGGACTCCGTGTCTAATCTTCCATCGGCGCAGTCGCCAACCGAGGAAGCCCCTGAGGCGAGCGAGGGGCGGACCCGGAAGCGGGCACGGAGTGCGAGCGAATCTTCGAATGCCTCGACTCCGCCAACTCCTAGGGATCCGCCGCCACGATGATGGTGACTCTTCCTCTTCCATCGCAGCCGTTCCTATGCGGGCTGTAGCACCGCAGCCGTCGGCGAAGAGGAAGAAGGAAGAGAAGAAAGGCCAGCGGCCCCTTCCAGTTTTTAACTTGAGAGACATGGACTCGTAAGTAACTTCGGTTGAATTTTGATATCTTTCATTGTTGCTTGCTTGTATTTGACTGGTACTTTATTTTGTAGCCACTCTTCTGATGGCTCGTTTAGCGATGGCACTCAGGAGATGCTAGGGGAGTTGAAGATTACGCCTCCTCCTTCTCAGACGCAGCTGCGGCCAAGGAGCGCCGGCAGCAAGAGGCTACGGACCGCGAGGAGCAGCATGCCACCACTGTGGCTTCGCGCGAGAAGGAGGTAGCCGACAAGCTGTTGGCTGCTGCCAAGGCTATTTCGGGTGAGTAATTTCGTCTGTTACTTGTTCCTTTTCGGCTTCCTTGTCTCTCTCGTTTTGTTTGATATTCACTTTTCCTTTTCCGGTTATCTAGATGCCGCGGGCATGAGTTTGACCGCAGTGCTCTGGAGCACGGAAGTGCTCTGGATGATGCTACTGTGGCGGTTGAAGACCGCTGCAGCACTGTGGTTGGCTCTCTTGCGAAAGCCAAGGAGGTGCTCGGGCGCTTCTACAAGGAGCTCGTCCCCAAGGGGGTTGCCCTCGAGGATGTCGACTTGTTTGCGGACGTGCTGTCAGCCGAGGCGCCCGTGGCGTACAAGCGCAAGCCGAAGGACATCGGCGCGTCCATGGGGCTGGCGATGGCCATGGCGTCTAGAGCGGAGCTGGATCTTCATCAGGTCACCTCCCACATGCCAACGACTCCCGACGTATCCGAGGTAGCTTTTGACCTCTATGATGTCCGCTGTAAACACTATGGGCCAAAGCTGATTGACCTGCTGGCGGAGTACGTGGTGAGGCAGCAGGGAGAGTCCAAGAGCAGGCAATCTGGCTCTGAGGCCACCCAGGATGCTAGTCCTTAGGCCTTGTAGTTGTAGGATAGTTTTCGTCTGCTTTTGTTGTAATATATTTACAAACACTACTTGTGCCACGCAAAGCAAATCATACAAATCAAATCCACCATATATTCAGTCTCTAGTTGCTCAATAAAGCCATCCAAGAGCATGGGGAAAAGAAGATTGTAGAGAAGATATCAGCTCCAGAAGTAAATGGACATGATCAGAAATACAAGGAGGAGGCTTGGATGCTAAGGAAAGAAGTAGCAGTAGCTACATCAGGAGAAGGGAGAAAAGCAGGCCACTAGATTAACAGTTGCTAATCAAGATCAACCACAGAAACAACAAAAGGGGATTAGAAGTTGATCAAGTGCAACACCAAGTGAGGAAAGCTATCACAACATCTGAACAAATATCATCATAAGCCACTCACTGAAGCAGGTAAAAATATTCAGAACTAGACACTAGATCATGCAGCATTTGATCTTATATTTTGCATAAAGATCTGGGATTACAAGGGAAATAAGCCATATCAAATACATTCCTCTACCCTTCAACTAAATGATCATTTAGGAGGATTGGAGGAGGAGGATCTCTCAGTTTGCATAGAGATGCTATGCAAGCTCATCATAGAGATAGAAAGCCACAAAATAGTATTTGTTCTTAATTATATTCTGGCCTCAGCCTTTGCATCATAGGCAGGGGCTATAGCACACTTATACCAATCATATCAAACCATAAAAGCCTACAAACCATCTTTGCACAAATCACTAAGAATGAAGGATTGCTGGGCATAAATCCAAAAGAATTGGAAATTGCACCTCACGCACAATCACTCATTCATTTTTTCCACATCCTTAATCTAGTCTTTAAACTGGAACATCAGTTCTTCATCAAGTAAAATAATAAATCACTTTCTTAGATATTCAAGAACATCCAAGAATCATTCTATATTTTAAAACAAAAGTAACTTCATCAAAGATTCAGGTGCACACTGGACACCTTCACATTTGATCTAAGAGGCAGCCAAAGTTTCATCTTTGGTGAATAAAATCAAGCAGCAGATCATGTTACTATACATGACTGTTGTGCACACTCAACTGAGTCACCACAGCATAAAATTCCAAGCAACAAAGATCACTAAAGAATTCACACTAGCAACATCAGCAAATACCATGCTTATATATCATCTATAATCACACAAGCTAATCATTGCATCATCTTCCTAACTAGAATAATTAGGAATCAATTAGACCTCTACTGTCATGTTGACAGCATATGCTAATGGCAACCTCATCCCAAATGTGACTGATACCAAAGTAAATCCAATCATCTTCCTAGTCACCAATCTAGGAATCATTTCATCTCTAAAATCATTTCACTTAGCTTATAATCAGCTAAGGATAACCACCATATTATGTGTGTGACACAATATCAAATCTCAACCTTACCATCAGTAACACTCAATAGCATGTAGAGTAGATGCTCGATATACAATCGTCTACTAGAGCTAGATGTTCATCTATAAATTTTATGCACTGTTCAAATCCCAACATCATCATGGTATCAATATTGCAGTAGAGCCAAGGATACCAGGAGAAACTGGACATGATAACAGATCAAGATAGGTCACTAACAAAGGACCATTAATATAATTGGGGGCCCAGGTTCAAACCTAATTGAACAAGAAATGTTCAACCTTAGTATCAGATAAGTCACTGCAAGCTGCAGACTAAAATCTAGAATAAGAAGAACCCTAATTGGACTCAATCAGAATAGAAGGGAAGGGAGTAGAACAAGGTGGAGGAAGAACATACCCGGTGGTCCTCGCTAGAATTTGAAGAGGAAGCAGACCAGCGGGGAGGTCGTAGTGGCAAAGGCCACAACACAGCGGCACAGGCGACACCTGAGCCTGTGCCGAGCTGCAACCTGCGACATGCGCCAATCTACATCAACCCAAGAACATACCCCATCTTCACCAACCTCAATTCACGACCAGGACAACATCAAACCATCACTGGAGCTCGGCGAAACTAGGATACCGAAACCCTAGACGCATAGAAAAGGAAGGGGTGAGCTCAAGAGAGCCTTAAGGATAACTCCAATTGGAGAGCTAGGTCGGCCAGAGGGAGGCGAAGCTCCGGCGACCATCGACGGAGACCACAATGGCCTTCCTCACCAGAATCGGGCAGGCGACAACGTCGGCGTCGCCAGCAACCAGGAGGAGAAAGAAACGAAAATGTGTGTGAAGGAGTGGTGAATGGCTTGGCCAGGGTGGGGTTTGACCCTGAGCCAGTTGGGCCAAGTTGGGTCCAGATGGGCCCGTTGGTGAGCCTAGCCCAATTCCAAAGGAAAAAATAAGAAAATAAGATATTTATCAAATCACTAAATGACCAAACTACCCCTAAACATAATTTATACCCTAGAAAAATATAGAAAAATCCCAAAAATACATATGATATATCAAAATGACCACAAGAATAATATATACATAGAAAAATTATAATCTTACTTGTTAATATAAATAAAATGCAGATAAATATTAACACCATTACATCCTAAATGAAATCTCATAAAATAAGGAAAAATTCTAAAAATAAATAAAAATCATTTTGTGTATAAAAATAAATCCACTATTTTATAAAAATACTAACTCCACTCTTTTATAAATAAATTTTGAGTAAATATTTAAATACAATTAATGCTTTATGGAATTTTATAAACATAAAAATAATACTTAAAAATTAAATAAGAATCATTTTAAGGTCTTGAATAAATATATTACACTAGAAAAATATTAAATATATTATTAGAAAAGTCTTTAATATTTTAAATAATAAATCCTTATCTAATACCTATTTTGTGAATTCTTTAAAAACAATTGTTAAGTAAGAAATAATCATAATTCTTATAAAACCTTGAGCAATTAGTGTCTTTGTACTAATTCCAAACCCATAACTTAAATTCATAATCAAACATAAGCATAACTTGTAACTTCAAAATAGTCTTTTAAAAATCTAATTAAAAAACTTTTTTAAATAACATTGGGTATCACTCACTTATATAATATGGTGAATAATCATTATATCTTAACCACTATTAACATAACTTTAAATTCTAACAAATCACTAAGATCATCTAATTATGTTTGCATTAAATAAATACATATTATTTTCATAATAGCAAAACAAATTTAATATAATCATTCACTAAAATATAAAGTGAATAATTCCACACCTTAGTTATACCTATCATAAATCTAAAACTTGGGAACAATTAAAACATATTACATCTTAAGTTTACTTACCCTTTTAAAGTTAACTTTAGTCCCAAAGCTTATAAACATCAGGTCTAATACACCACTAATGTTTTTATAGTTAACTCTGGTCTATTTCAATTAAGACATAAAGCATCTCAAGTTCAGACTATTCAAGCAAGCATAAACAACATCAATCACATTCTAGCAATCATATTCTAAAACCTATCAGGGTTGTTCAAACCTTAGGAAGGAAATCTTTTCTTCAAATGTTATTCTTTTTGCCACTTCAAACAATAATCTCATAATAAATTATTCAACTCTTAACAACTAAAACCAAGGACTTTTATCTTAGTCACCAAATGACAATTAAACATAATCACATTACTTTATACTTTACCTGTATATTTAGAATTATTATCACTTAAGTTCCCTATAAATGTCATTACTTATAAAGTAAAATTTGGAGATAAACCAACTCTTAAAAGAATCACCTAACTTCACTTCACTCAAAGCATTGGGAATTCAATTTGGGAGTTTTACAAAATGTATATCATTACTTATGCATAACTTCATCTTGCTTCTTTAAACATTATAGTCCTTACCGGACCAATCATGTTGATTTCAGATCTTGGATCTTATATTGTCTCATAGACCGTGAGTGCATAATCTTGCAATCACAAAAGGCAAGTTCACACTTGCTCATGTCTTTTGATTATTTTCTGTAAAGTATTTTACAAATCCAGTGTTATCATAACCTGCATTTGAAAAAGTTCAGAAAACACTATTTTCATAATAATATGATTATAGGTTGTTTACCATGAGGTAATAACCTACTATGAAAGTTCCGGTGGTAAAGGAACATATTATCTAGGACTTAACAACCAATGTCGCCAGTGATTCTTGCGCTGTATATTACGCGTTAACCATGAGATTTGGAATGGGACGGAGAATTCAGCTGTATTCTTTTCCTCTCGTATGGAGGCAAGACGACCTTAACGTGACGTTGTGATTCCTTGTGCGGATCCAACATATGGGTGGGAACCCTTATGCCCCACACTTTTGGTGTCTAGATTATCTATGGATGGTGCTTAGTTGATGGACCATTTAATATGGAACTTGCGAGGGCAGCACCAAGTCATAGAGTCTTCGGGAACTCATCATGGTTTTAGCCTTCCCGAAAGGGGACTTAACGGAGGTGAGCCGGCCCCGAAGGATCGTACAGACATATGAGGTCGCAGATAGGGCAGTGACTGGCTTGGATCTTAGTCTGGGCCTCACACCAAGGAAGTGTGAACGAACCTGCAACTCGGATGTGCAACAAGGCTAAGATCTCTCATGGGTAAAGTAACATACCTCTACAGAGTGTAAGAACTGTAACTTGTTACTCCCTGTTCCGGAAAGGAGCTGCGAACGCTGCGGAAAGAAACTCCATGAAAGTTGTGGTAAACCCATGAAGGCTGACGAACATAGTTTTTTAGAATAAAAGCAACCTTTGAAGAAATATTTACGAAAACCTGCATTGTCTACGACCTACGGTCCGTGGCTGTAGATATTGTGCATCAAACACTCCTTATCTATTAACTTGTCGAGTACGCTCGTACTCAACATATCTTCTTAACCCTTGCTAGGTTCTAAAGCCAGTATAGACGACGTCTACATCAAGTTGTGCTCCAGGAATCATCATCAAAAGCTAAAGCTCTTCAATAAAGTCAGGAAAGTCAACATATACATCAACTCAAGTGAAGACGAAGTTACTGATTAGATAGGAATATAATCTCTAACCATAGCTATTTCTGTAGTGTATTGCAATAGCAACAATGTCAGACCATTAGTTCAGATACTAGTCTTATTAGTATGATAGTTTTTGAGTTGTTTATTTCTGATTCTTCTTTGTAAGAAGTTTCTTTCTCTCTCTTTAACCTAGAGTGTTCTCTGGATCTTGTGTAAAGAGTTGACTTGTAACCTATAGTCATGTCTTGGACCTGCTGTGTTTCTGTTGTGTCACTCTGAGGATGTAATACTAGTGAACAATTTCATTGATGTTATGTCAACAACTATAGTGTACTACATCATGCAGTGGTATGCTGGGTCACCGCAATTGGGTCCGATTTAAACTACATGTACATGATTTATTGCTCATGATTTTTTTTGCAAAAATAATTTTTAGGTTCACAATATGTTGTTTTATTAGAGATCTAATGAAAGTTTAGCGAGGCTCATCCCCTAGCTAGGAACCATCATGCCCGCTGTTTTTGAAACGGGCATAATAAATTCAAAAACGGTCCAAACGAGGTAAATCCTTCGTGTGGTGTCTTATTATGTGACATATTTGCAAGGAAAAATATCAAACTTGGTATATTACAAGTGTCTCAAAAAAACCTTCTCAGAAATGACCTATCATGTTCGAAGTTTCATGGCTTTCGGGCCAAACGACCAATGTTTTGGCCAGAATCGTGGCATAGTTTGTTAAAATGTGTCCATATTATGCATGCATGTGCATATTGTAATGGCGGACAATGTTGCAGGAGGAAGTTTTCCTTTTTGTCGCACAGAAAATATATTTTCTATTTTTCGAATGCCAAAAAATGGGGCGTTTTATGAAGCAACCACCAAATGAGAGTTTCAAAATGGTTCCACCATATTTTACAAAAATATTAGACCATGTTGCATGGACAATGTCACAATCAGGATATCTTAAACCTTTCGGACCAGCACTCATGAAAAATAAAAATGTCTGCCGTATCAGTAGGAATTGGGTCCGATTTAAACTACATGTACATGATTTATTGCTCATGATTTTTTGCAAAAATCATTTTTAGGTTCACAATATGATGTTTTATCAGAAATCTAATGAAAGTTTAGTGAGGCTCATCCCCTAGCAAGGAACCTTCATGTCCGCCGTTTTGACCATAGTTTAAAACGGACATAAAAAATTTAAAAAACATTTTAAAATATGCTGCACAATTGTACCACCACGTTTTTGTAAAATATAGCCACATTTTATGTACAAGTTAAATAGACTTTATCTCATGATCCGAGATCATATGTAAAATTGACCATAAAATTGTATTTTTGAGCTTCCTAAACAAATTGAAAACCCTCTATTTTATTTGGATTCAAACTGTATATAAAGTCCTTACTTTCCGGCTAAATCTGCCTTGAAATGGCCTATGGGCCGTTGGCCTAGTCGAGGAGACCAATTCCTGAAGAAAAAAAAGGAGGGCGAAGGCCTCGTCCCGCTAAGGCCCAGGCCGAACGCTACATGGAATTGATTAATAGGAGTCGCGCAGCATAGTTGACACGAAAGCTTGCCTGGCCTTGTGGTTGCTGCGTTGCAGGATGGGGAGGAGGTTGCTAGTTCGACCCGCCCTTGGCTGTAATTCCTTGTTGGCCCTCTTCTCAACGTTCGGTATGTGTAGTAGGCATGAAAATAGACACATAGACATGCCAGGAGTGACTTTGGCTTTTCTGGAATCAAAAACAGAAGAATAAAAATACGTTTCCGACGTATCACAAGATTAGGGTTTGAGATTGTTCTTCCTATCTTGAATTGTGTTGGATTTGTTTCTATTTCTTATTGTGGATCTCCACGGTAATATCGAGAAGAACTCCCTTTATTTAATTTTATCGATGATGCTTTCTTCTCTCATGTGTGAGTAAGTTCCTTTGGGCATGGGAGATGTAGGGGATTGGTGAGATGTGATGTGCCTACACAATTTCCATCAAGTTTGTGGTCAATTCTAATTACTATATTATGTGTGCTTGCTGTCTATGGAATGCTTAATGCCCGTTGTCCTATTAAGGGCCCAAACAACTTGATGATTTTTTCTACATAGATAGAATTTTGTTTGCTAGCAGACCGGCGAATCTCGAGTGACACGGGGATATCAATGGGAAACTAGTTTGACTTGAGGATAACGGGGAACCACCGAGCTTATTGCATTAGTCCGATCCAAGGAGCTTAATTGTTAAGCAATCAGAAGGATCTTTATTGTCTAGCATCTGACCATGGTTGTGGTAAACATGCTAGTAGGATTATTGAAGTTGAGATGAAATCTACCAAGAGAAGTTCCGAC
The DNA here is from genome assembly GCA_910589765.1 of Avena atlantica. Taxonomy (NCBI): domain Eukaryota; kingdom Viridiplantae; phylum Streptophyta; class Magnoliopsida; order Poales; family Poaceae; genus Avena; species Avena atlantica. The sequence continues at coordinate 54,248,330 of OU342739.1, read as the reverse complement.
TAATTATGGGTTGCTCACCTACACACATACTTATAAGCTTATAATTGTTACACTTATCACTCATTCACTGGCATATTCACTATCACCATGAACTGAAACTCCCTGCGCCTACTTCGATATTCTCAAGAAAACAACAATCAAACCATCCTTTACTTTTTTTGTTTTTTATTTCAGAAGTTTACATTTTAGCTTTACTTAAAGTACTTTCATTTACACCCAAATTGCACTCTCATTCTCAACACTTGCAGTCAATTCACTTGAAGACCCGTGACAACTTCGGGTGCGACAGAGACTTCACCAACAAACATTTACCTTTGGGCTCCCTGTGGGATCGATATCTGAACTTCGAAACTAGCTACAAACGATCTGTGCACTTGCAGTCATCAGTAGATAGACTTGATGACTATGTCGTCAATGTAGATGTGTATGTTGCGGCCAATTTGGCTCACTAGGCATTCTTGCATGCATCTTTGATAGGTCGCCCCGACATTTTTGAGGCCGAAGGTCATGACAGTGTAGTAGAATGCTTCGAATGGCCTGATGAACGCCGTTTTGTCCTCGTCCTCGGCCGCCATCTTGATCTGGTTATATCCAGAGTAGGCGTCGAGGAAGCAAAGCGACTCGGACCCGACGGTCGAGTCGATGATTTGGTCGATGCAGGGCAGTACGAACTCCTCTTTGGGGCATGCACTGTTGAGATTGGTGTAGTCGATACACATTCTACAGGTGTTATTCTTTTTCACAAGGAGTACTGGGTTTGCTAGCTATTTGGAGTACTTGATAGGTCGTATGAACCCTACGGCGAGTAACCGTTGCACCTCCACGACGATTGCACGGCGGCACTCTTTGTTGAAGGGTCATAACGACTGTTTGGCCGGCCTTATTTTGGGGTCGGCGTTTAGTTTGTGATCAGCGAGTTTCCTCGGCACACCAGGCATGTCAGATGGTTTCCATGCGAAGATGTCGCGATTCTCACGGAGGAATTCGATGAGCGCGCCTTCCTATGCGAAGAGAGGTTTGCGCCCATGGTGACTCGTTGGCTCGACACGCCAGGGACGAGATCGACCTGGCGAGTATGTGCGGAGGCTTCAAACACAGTGGGTACAGAGTTGTTCGTCGTTTGCTTTTTGAGGATCAACAGGGCATCATTGTAGATTCCTTGCGTGTACTTGGCGAGCTCATCTGCGTGGTTTATTTCCTCGGCGATGACGTGATCAGCGAGCTGAGCACCATTGTCTTTGCAGTCAGTAGCCATGTTTGGGTCACCGTGCATGGTGATTAGGCTGTGAGGGCCTGGTAGCTTCATCGTGTTGTAGGCGTAGTGCGGGGTCTCCATGAATTTGACGAACGCCTGCCTCCCAAGTACACAGTGGTATGGGCTTCTGAAGTTTACCATCTCAAAGGTGATCCGCTCCGTGCGGAAATTGGCCGCTGTGCTGAAGGTGACTGACAGCGTCACCTTCCCGATTGGGTAGGCCATCCGTCCTAGGACTATGTCGTGGAAGGTGCAAAGCGTGGGTTCCACCATGGTTGTGGTAGTTGCAGTCGCTTGAACGTATCCGAATAGAGGATTGTTGATGGAGCTTCCTCCGTCCATGAGGGTTTTTGGTAACCAGTAGTCCGGGACTTTGGGTCTGATGACCAGGGCGACTCGCCCTGGGTACTCGATCATTGGCGCGTGGTCTTTGTGGCTCCATGTGAAGTTTTGCTCTGACCATGTTAGCCAGCGTGGGACGTCTGCTTATTGTACCGTGTTTACGTAGACGGTGCATGCAAGTACCTTTTTGTCGTGCCTATCTCCCGCTCTGGTGAAGGTGCAGCGAGCCGACGTAGTGTCCAAATGCTCTGAAGGTACCGTGCTCTTGTGGCTCTTTGGGGATCTGGCCCTCTCTCGTCTTGTGCGCCTTCTCAATTTCCCTAAGCGTGTAGCATTCGGTGGTTTTGTGGGTAGCGGGCCTGCATTCTCTACTGTGGTAGGTGCACGACCAGGTTAGCAGTGCTCTGGGGTCGAATTTCGGCCGGACCGCGGAACTGCCATGTGAGTTGCTCCAGTCGCGCTGATGCTTTGCTGAGTCGCGTGAATCACGATTGGTGTTGGAGACGAATTATTACCTGCCATCGATGCGCCGCTTGGTCGAGGATCGTGTGTTATCGTAATGGAGGTCGCGAGGTTGTCCGCCATTTTGGCTACTCGTTTGACGCCTGCCACCTGACTCGTCGTCGTGATATTGTATTAGGTCTTCCTCTTAGTAGCGTTTGGCGATCTCGAGGAGTTCTGGAATGCTGTTTAGCGTCTGGTGGGCTCGCTTGATCTTTGCGACTAAGGGCTCGTACCAGCACACATGTTTAAAGCAATGTATGTCCGTGTTCGGGTGGATGCATGTGGTGTTTAGCCAAAGATCTTGCCAACGTTAGACCCAGTGGCGGGTCGACTTGCTAGGCTCCTGGATACACCACTCTAGGTCTTCTATTGTGGCGTCTCATGAATAGGATCCCTCGAAGTGTTTGACAAAGGCCATGCGCATGTCTTCCCAGGAGTCGATGTTGTTCTCTGGGAGGGTGTTTATCCACTAGAGGGTTGCGCCCTCCATCATGAAGGGTAGGTAGCGTGTGGCTAGCAACTCGTTGTGGCCGGCTATTTCCATCTCCATGAGGTAGGTGTCGATCCATACTTTAGGATCGAGTGTTGGGGCATATTTTTCGATGTCCCTTGGCCCTCGGAAATTGGGGGTAATTTTTGCCTCGGACCATCGGTCTGAAGCATGCCAGCCCCACTCGAGCGAGGTTTCCGCGACTGGCGAACATGGACCAGGGGTTAGCGACTGCTGGTTGTATCCGCATGGCGGGCGGGTCGTTATTTGCGTTCGCCTGGGGACGTTCGCATGGGCGATTGGATGATGTTGCCCTGTTGTTGGTGGACCTAGAGTAGATCCGCCCGTATGAGTCACACCCTGCGTTTTGTTGTTCGATGGCCTTGGCCAACAGAGCTTGTGCATATGTGATCTGGATCGCACCTTCACCTATGGGGTTTAGATTGGCGACTAATGCCTGACTCGCGATGATGTTGTTCATTGGAGTCGAATAGAAGGGGATGTTAGCGTCGTGCTCCCGGTGAGCGACTACTGCGCGTGGCTGGTTCGGTGGTGGCGCGTGGCGTGGTGGTGGTGGGGCTTCGGGAGTGATCGACCCAGCCACCCGACGATCTTCTTCTGTAGGAGTCTCGTTGTCGGGTTCGCTGGGAGTGGGAAGTTGTAGTCGTTGTGCCACTCGTTACTAGTGGTAGGTCTCCAGCTTCTACGCAGTCTCTTGTTCGACGCGGAACTTTTCGCGCTCACTTTTCTCCTTTTCCCTGGCCTCGTTCAGGGCCACGTGGTGCCGCTCAATCTCGTTGGCGGTTGCAGTGAGTGGGAGGGTTGTGTTGAATGGGTCCACCGGTGGTTCGATGTCATTCTCCATGTAGATGGAGTAATGGCGGCGGGGAAGATCTCATCCGGGATTCCAAGCCCGAGTCGTAAGCAAGGAGTTGGAGGATTGAATCGTCTTCGTATTCTTCGGCGTTGGAGACCTTTGTGATGGAGCAAGCCTTTCCTGTGGGAGGATGGGATTCCGCGATCGGTGCCGGTGTTGTCGGATCAGCGTCGCATCCAAGGGTAGGGCTGCTCCGGACCGAGTCGTCCTCCCTCGACTCGTGCTCGGGTGTGAGGCGGATGGTTGACTGGATCTGCTCCCATGAGATCGGATCACCTGGCGGTGACTCGATGCTGGCGGCGGATCCGACGAGATCCGTAGGGTAGACGGCAACGATGCAAAGGTTGGTGGGTCCGGTGTGCACAAGCGGATAGATTCTGTCAGTGGCGATCATGTGGCCGGTGGCGAGGGATCGGCGAGTTGGAGTGAAGGGTCTCGCCGTATATCTTAGGCTTGACTCACTAAGCTCCACGGTGGGCGCCACTATCGTGGGAATGGCCACGGCAGTCGCTGCCAGGGGTAGCGATTGATTCGAAGTAGGGCAAGAGCGAGTAGCCATTTGCGGATCGAGATTGGGAGCGAGACGCTTGGTTTACCTAGGCCCCCCCGGTAGGGTAAAGACCTACTTCCTGCTAGTTTGTATTGATGACGAATGAATTACAAGGTGGGCGAGCTCGGCGAGATGGCGGCGAGTCGCTTGGAGGGGGTAGCTAATAGCTCGTGGATACAATGCTAACCCTAGGGAGGCTTATATAGGGGTGCCCCACTAGGGTTTTACAGAATCTCAACCGAATTGGTAAGGGTTTTGGGAGCTCGAGCTAATCCGATTGGGCCTAGCTATGTCCTTGAGCCTCCCCGTCCAGTCGCCGGTCTTTTCGAAGGCCTTCTTTCTAGTCACCGTCTTGGTTGACCCACTCGTTATTATCCCGGATCATTTGCTTCCTCCCTTCGTGGATACCTCGATTGGTATATCCCCATCATAGGTTCATTTGCACTTGTTGGCCAAATTGGATTTCCGGACATATTGCGTCAATAGTTTTATAGAAAAAATAGACGGGGGTGTACCACCTATAGTATCATAGAAAAAACCATCGTGAGTGTACTGCACATGGCATCCATTACCAAAATGTTGGCACGGTGAATCGCGTCTATTCTTCTAGTTGGGATTGGTTATTGGACCTGCTACATCAAGGTCGGACAGCGTCCAACCATACCATTCAGGAAAACGAATTCAATATGTATGCTTCTAAAAATATAAAGTTTGTTTCTGCACGGCTAGTATGTTTTAACAAATCTGACCTATTTTTAAAACTAAATAATTCGAGATACCCTTCCGAATACTAATTTGGAACCTGACACATTCGTTCGGCGCCAATTGGTTTGGGGTAAGGGTTCTTGAGCACGAAATTGGCCTCCGTTGCTATCCCCTTTGAGCTTGCTTCCTCTTTCATCCCTCCTATGATTCTTACATCTTTTGAGGGATTTAGAAGAGAAGATCTAGATCTATAATCCCTACCAATTAATTCCTCCTCTAAATGAGGGGAACCAATTGGATATTGATCTTGAAGTCTATTGTTTATTTCCATCATTTGTTCTTTGTATCTAATTCCTCCCTAGCACTTGTTGATTTGGTGGGATTTTAGTGTGAAGGATTTAAACACCTTTGGTGTTCTTGCTTTGCATTTTTGCATAAGTGTTGATCTCTCCATTTTTATTTGTTGGAGTGAGAGACCATGAGTTTATTACTCTTGGAGGGTGACCTCCTAGTTGGCTTGGCGGTTGCTGCCGTGATGTCCTCTTTATGGAAGATTATGAAGAGGCCTGGGCTTTTCCTTCGAGGATCTTGTGAAGTGGTTGCGGAACTTGCCATCTCCGAAGTGGATGAAACACTAGAATAAGGAAAGTTGCTATTTCTTCATTGGGATGTCCTTGGAGAACAAAGTTCCCTTTGTGGTGTGGAGAAATCCTTCGGGATCTCACACCTCTCCAGCGTGAGTGTGTGACATACCTTACTTTCAAGGGTACACATGAGTACATTTTCATCTCCACGTGTCTCGGTTATATCTATACTCGAGTTTACTTTCCTTATGATAGCCATTGAGTTTAAAGTATTTATATCTTGTGCTATCTTGCTTAGCTTAACTTGTTGTTGGTGCACTTAGTTAAGCCTAGTGTATTTAAGTTTTGTGTTTGTAAAATAAATCGTTAGTTTAATTCTGCATTCTTTCATGGACATGGCATAGGAACAGGCTAGGACATGGACGTCGGCCATGCATGCTTTGGTGCGATGGTCGTGCCACGAGAGGCGTGGTCTTGCCAGATCTAGTGAAAAAAAATGTAACAAAAAATCATGAGAGGGACCACAAGAAAAGGCCAACACATCTAAGAAAGAAATATTCCAAAGAAAGAAATTTGGTAATATAGTTTTTCCAAAAACACAAGGTGTTTAATGAAATGCCAATGGTCTTGGACAACTCAGAAAAATCTCAGAAATTCTCAGTAGTGTTGAATTGGTATAAGATCTCAATTGGGTATAGGGAGGTGGGATTTTGGGAAGGTGACCAATGGCGTGGTCATGCCAAAGTATACTTGCTCAATTTATCTTGAGCTTATTCTCTCGATATGGGGTTATATGTGGAATGTTGTCGAGATGGCATAGTATCAGTACGTTCTAAAGGATATGTGTATCTATATGATGGTTTAGAAATCTCAAATAGGTATTGAAAGGGATTTACAGAGGAAGTCCCTTAAATATTGCTCAAATGGGAGGTTTGGCTCAGCAAATGAAATGATCATAATGCAAAATGATTCACAATCCTAAAACATGAGAATTTTAGGAGGTGGATAAGATAACTAGAACTCAGGATTGAAAATGGCATAATAGAGAATATGGAGTATATTTGTAATATTGCATTGGAGTACGCAATATTTTTGCATGGATACTTTATGTATGAGGGAATCATCCGGTAGCTTGGTGAAATTTGCCAAGATATATGTATGGTGGTTGCTTTGGTAGGGTGGATAGAAAGGTTTATGGAGATCACAAAAGAACTATTGTTTTTTAGATAACAATTACATAGATATTGGTGGATGGTGAATAAAGAACAAAGAACATTAGAAATTTCAGAGAGGGCCAAACCAAAGACAGGATCGAAGAACAGCATGATTGAAGAAAACATTTTAAAAATGGGAAAAGTTTAGTGCAAGAAGACACCACTAAAATAAAGGTTTTATTTCCAGGGTGTTACAATTCATATCATGTATACAAATTAAATAATTTATGCACTAGCCAACATTACCAAAAGACCATTTTTAAAGAGACTATACAATATATTTACATTCAACACTCTTCATCTCTAGCTATTTTAGTCCTTAGAGTGGGCTCGATATAGGCCGCAAATATAATTTTTTAATACTGCATGAACAGGGTTTGAAACTTGAAACCTCTTGACTCTGGTACAATATTAAATTGATGCACTAGTTAACCGAACCAAAAGTCTGAACTGATGAAGAGGCTAGTCTGTATATATATATTTTTACCACTTCCCTCACATTTAGACTATTTTAGTCCTTAGATTGGGTTTGGTGTAGGCCACAAAATCATTTTATTTTTTTAATACCGCGTGAGAGGATCTTGTACTCGATACCTCATTACTTTGATATCATAAAGGATTTATCCATTAGCCAACTTTACCAAAAGACCGATTTGATGGAAAAAAGTCTAGACAATATATCTACATTCAACATACATTAGCAATTTCTAGTACATACCAATGTAATTATGAACAAATTAATTATTCAATGGAGAAACCTAGTAATTATGTGTAGCATATGTATGCATTACTTATTTGCTAGTATATACCACTGTAATCATGACCAAAAATAATTATTTAATGGAAAATACTTACTATCTACGTATAGAGAAAAGCGTGTATATACTAGCATACATATCATGTATACAATAGTAATTTGCTAGTATATACCATTGTAATTATCATGACCAGATTAAAATATTCAATGGGAAATATAGTATTTATCGCATAGACAACATCATTTATATGCAAATGTAATTACAAAGGTAAATTGCAAAGTAAGTTAACACATACACAACTTATACTACCCCGTAAAAAAGCATATACTACTGTAAGTATCCATTAGTAAAAGTATGTATATACTACTGATAATTATCATGTCTATATGCGTCAGTAAATTGTTAGTAAAAATACAAAAAAAGGTGCAACAGCGAGCAAAGCCCAAAAAAGAAACAACAACGTAGCCCATTAAACAAAAAGAGCTTGAGATTTTTTTTGTGTGAATCAGAGCTTATTTTAATCAATCAGTAACATTACAATCCTTTAGAAGATAGAAGCGAGAAAAGTCGGTGTGTAATTCACCTAGAGACACCGCTTCCTATCAGCACTAGCTCTATGTGCATAACAATGAGCTTAGACAGAAATTTAAGAAACCCTAATCACACGACTCCTCGATGCAGTCGGACGAACAAAATCCAACTTGGACTTCCCTGTGGAATAAAAACGGGAGACGAAATAACGAAACGAGTAGAAGAGAACGATCGAATCTAGAAGAGAATTGAATGAAACTTTTGACGAATTGAAAAACAACTGGTTGTAAAATAGCGAAAACGTTATTAAATCCTCATACATTTCCCACATCACCTTCCGAGGCACTACGTCCAAGCATAAATCGCATGCCATGACTTCCCTCAAAGGTGTACAGGTGTTGGAAAAAATTATTCCATACGTGGCTTGGACATCGTACCATCCATGCGTTGCAGTCTTAAGATCTAGTTTTTCTTTTCCGGTGACTAGCACAGTAGTGGAAAAATGAGGAAAAATGATACTGTTCCCCGGGGATCGCGTCGTCGCGTCCCACGGGTGCGCGTCCGTTGGATGGAAGCCCATCATGAGGTACACGATCATTGGCTCCACCAGCCCACGTTGGTTAAAAAAAACTTAACCTTATCTCCTCCTTGATTCCGGTGACTTCGTCTTCTACATCTCCCTGTCCATCTCAAAATCACAGCCAAGAGCCACCACCGCACCGTCTCAATCTCATGCCGCCTCCACCTCATCTGCACCCCGCGCGACTGCCCTGGCTCGCCTCCCTCTCCCTGTGTCGCCTCCGCCAACCTCACGACATCCTCCTCGACAAGGAAGCCATGGTCGCTGCTCGTCCCGCCGTGCCGCCGCTCGTCCCCATACTCGCCAGCGCCGCCGCAGCCTTGCCGCGCCTCAGCTCGTCCCCATACGCGCCCTCCTTGCCACAGCCTCGGCGCGCTGCAGCGGCCTCGTCTCGCCTCATCGTTGCTAGAGTGTATGGAGCTGCGCGCGGTCGCTGTAGCCCGCGCCGCCGTCTCGTACAGGTCTCTTCGCCAACGCCTCCGTCCCGCCCACCCCCTGCAGGTCGCGCCGCCGTACTGCGCGCCAGCGCCGCCGCACCGCCCACCAGCTGCAGATCTCGCCGTAGTCGACGGTGGTCCTACCTGTGGCCAGTGGTGGTGCTACAAGAAGCGTCCGATGTTGCTACTTAAGGCAACCCGACTTGCTACTTGGATATGCTACCGACGACGAGAGTTGCGTTTGGATTTTTTTGATGTGGTGGGGATTTGCTACATGCATGTATTTATTTTGCTAGAACCGTTTTATGTGTTCGCTATAATATTGTAAAAAATTTGCTACATGATGTCCAGCGAGTAGTTTTTGCTATGGTAGCAATTTTTTTTGCTACAAAGTCCCGGCGATGTCTCTGGCGAAATGGATTTTTTGCTACATTTTGTATTTTTTTTTGCTACAATATTTTTTGCTACAGATGAAGGGTCGCGATGCTACTGACCAATAAATGAGTTTTGAGATTTTGCTACAGGCGATGCTACAATAGTAGTAATTTTTTGCTATTTTTGTTCTATATTTTTGCTATAATAGTTCAAAGTATTTGCTACGACATTTTCGATGAAAGTCCCCAGCAAAATCGGTTTGCTACGGCAGACACCGATGATGTCTCCGGCGAGGTCGTTCTTTTTGCTATATTAGTACTTTTTTTTTTGCTACCGCCATTTTGCAGTTTTGCTACAATAGCGTAACGTTTTTGCTACCCGGTCTCTGGTGATGTCCACCGGCGAAAGTTTCTGGTGAGTCTCCAGCGAGGTCAGATATGCTACATTTGCACAACTTTTTTGCTATACGGTCGCCGGCGCCAGCAAAATCTCCGACGAGGTCTAGTCTGTTTTTTTATTTTCTGGACTAAACCGTTTTTGCTACAATGTAGCAAAAACGGACCAAATGTAGCAAAAGCGGGGCAAATATAGCAAAAACGGGATTTTGAATCCAAAAAGAGGACACGTGGTTGGGTGGGGACCCGGAGGTAAAAATCACATATCCCCCGGGGGACACGTAGGGCTGCCCAAAAATGAGTATTTTTGGTTTCCCGTTCGCAACAACTGTACCGTCGCCGCTACTTTCACATCACCTCCTTCCGGTGAAGTTTAGTGAGGCGATCACATATTTTAGGCCTGGATTGTCGTATTTAATCATGTCGTTTTTATTCCGTGAAGATGCTAAACCTAGAAGCTCCGTGTAATCTGGGGGTTTTGTTTAAAAAACAGCATTCCAAGCAGGCCCTTAGTCTGTGCGATGTGGATATCTTTTTCTTAGCAGCCTGCCAGGGTTTATTGATCAAACATAACGTTTACGGGTATAGACAAACAATTTGGAACACCTAACCAGATATGTCGTCCAACATTTATTACAGTAAATTACAAAGTAAATTGCAAAGTAAGTTAACACATACACAACATATACTACGGTAACTATCCCACAAAAAAATACTACTGATAATAATTATTAGTAAAAATATAAAAAGAATGCAACAGCAAGCAAAGAACAAAAACACAAAGAACGGCATAGCCCATGAAAAAAGAGACTGAGACAGAAATCGAAAAGGAAAAAAGACCACACGACTCCTCGGTGCAGAGAACTCGGACGAACAAAACCCAACCGGACTTTCCTATGGAATATAAACGGGATACAGAAACAACGAAACTAGTAGAAGAGAACAATCGAATCTAGAAGAGGATTGGACGGAACTTTTGACGAATTGAAAAACAACCAGTTGTGAAATGGAAAAAGTGTTATTAAATCCTTATACATTTCCCACGCACTAGTGGAAACGAGGTCTTTTGTTGATCCCGAAAAAGGGCTTTAACACCGGTTCTTGGGGGGCCGTACCAGCGTGGCCCCTGCGGCAAAAAAGAAGCCCCCCTTTAACACCGGTTCGTCGGTGTTAAAGGACCCTGCAACAGTGGCCCGCGCAGCCCTCCCCTTTAACACCGGTTCGTGGCAACCAGTGTTAAAGGGGGGGCTATATAAGACACCACCCCAGCCCACACACACCCCACTCTTCCATTCTTTCACATTTTGGAGCCTATCAAGAGGGTGTGAAGAGTGCTAGTTTTTTTTTTCATATGCACAAGAGGTGTTCGGTGAAATGCCCGAGAGCTCAAAATAAGTTTTCTTGTTGCTCTTTCCGGCTCGGTCGAGGTCGGCAACTATCCTTTCATGTGTCATTGATGTACTATATATATAAATGGTCATCTCCCTATTATTTTTTGATATATACTACATATTAATGCAGATAAACCGGCAATGGATGTACGGTGACCGCCGCACTTCCGAGTACATTACGGGCCTCCAAAATTTCATCGTTGTGGCTAATGCAAACCGTGGTCACAATGGTTTTATGTGCTGTCCGTGTGTTCACTGTCAGAACAAGAAAGACTACTCAAATACCAGAACCATTCACGCCCACCTGCTTCGATCCGGTTTCATGCCCAGCTATAATTGTTGGACCAAGCACGGAGAAAAAGGGGTTGTGATGGAAGACAACGAAGAAGAAGATGATGATGACAACTATCATAATATGTATCCTGAATATGATGATAATGCAACGGGGATAGATAATGAAGATCAAGAGGGAGCAGATGGGCCCGCTGATGACAATCTTGGTCGGGCCATTACTGATGCAAAGGAAGAATGTGAAACTGAAAAGGAGAAGGAGAAGCTGGAGCAGATGTTAAAGGATCACAAAACATTGTTGTATCCAACTTGCGAAGATGGCCACAAAAAGCTAGGTGCCACAAAGTCCGGCGAGGTATATGCATTGATTAAGCCTCTGCTGACTTCCACAAACAATATTCTTCTACATGTATTAATTAACGCATCTTTCTTCTTTTAGCCCTCTGGATCGACCAGCCAGCAACCATCTTCTTTTACGAAAAAGAGCAAGCGAGGCGCGAGCCAGCGGTTGAAAGATCGTGCAAAGTTCACGATCGAAGCAGTCCGTGTTGATGGCAGGACGATGGAGCCCAAGAAGGCCGCAGACAAATTTGTACGTCAGGCTGGAGTTCTTGTTAGGGACCAAATCCCAGTCATAATTAAAAATTGGAATAAGCCAAAGAAGGGCGACGGTACCTTTGTCGATGACAGATCCAAGGAAACGCTTTGGAATTCGTTGTTGGTAAATTTCACCCTTCCGCCAGAGGAGGATGAAAACAACCCGGTTATAAAGGAAAAGGTCAAAGAGTGGACTCTAAAGAAGATGGCTGACGCTTTCCGCAACTGGAAGACAAAATTGAACAAATTTGTCAAATCTGGCAAGACTCCAAATTTCGAAGACGCATATTATGCGAAGATAAGACCTCACTGGCCCGAATTTGAGACATATAAAAAAGTGCTATAGCTAAAAAGAGGTCAGAAACCAATACGCTTAATGCACTGAAGAAGGAATGTCACCAGAGGACGGGGTCAGGTGGCTACATATCTCAGATGCCTAAGTGGGAGGAAGCTGAGAAGGACCTGCGCGCTAGAGGGATCACACCCAGACAGATGGGTGGGACCTACGTGCAAAGACTTGGTTCTACAGAATCGGGGCAAGGTTGGACCCAGAAACATGATTGTGTATCTTCCCAACCCTCCTTGCCAAACCCGTCACTGAACTCATCACGGCATACGAGGAAACATCCGCCAGGACCTTCCATCCCGACAGAGAGAATGACCAGCTCACACGCGCCATCGGTAAAAAAGAACACCCTGGACATGCACGAGGCACAGGGGGTATGACGTGGAAGGATGGGTTTGCAGGCTGGAGCGACTCCTACAGATGGCGCGGCAGAAAAGAAATAGAGCGTACAGAGCGGATGACACAGATAGAACATGCACTTGCGGCGCTGTAGGCGCAAGTGAATGCACAACAGAGCCATCAAGCTACCGGCCCATCTCAGTGGCACGAAGAGCCTGCATTAGAAGCTGCCGGCGGCCCAGACTCTGCGCGGAAAAGCAGTGTGGCTTCCACGGAGAACGTGCAGCCCACGCTTGAAATGGCGGGTCCTCGATACCCCGTGGATGAGATCACGGAGAGCGAACACGCTGAGCTGCATGTGAGATTAATGGGCTTATCCATTAAGGTGGCTGTCGGCTATGCCTTACCTCCTGTAGCTGGTGGAACTTACCACTGCCGACCGATTCCAGATGGCTATGCTATTGTCGGGGTGGATGAGGTTGTGAAGGAATATGAGAAAGCATAGTTTGACCATGCTACAGGTGAAGGGGAAACTCAACTCAAATTTGCAGTGAAAACAACCATTCTTTGGAAGAAGGAACACACTGTGCTTCCAAATTGGAGGTCACTGGCACCACCGCCGTCTCCGCAGCGTCAGCAGTCTGAGCCGCTTCAGCTATCTCCTGCGCGGCAGCCATCTCCTGCGCAGCAGCCATCTCCGGCCCGTCAGCCATCTCCGGTGCTTCAGCCATCTCCTCAGCGTAAGCGGAAGAGCACTGCCACGAAGAGCATCAGTAGCACTGCCACAAAGAAATCCGCAGGAAACCGTACGCCAAAGAGTTCAAAAAACTACGTCCCGCAGCCTTCCGCCAAGTCATTGTCGGTTTTACCGTGGAATCGCAGCGACGAGGAGACCAATAGGATCTCGGAAGAACAGGTTCAGAAATTCTTTGCACCTAGACGGGTCGAGCCAAAGGAGAAAATAGATCCGGCGGTGGTGGAGAAGTTTTACAAAAATCTTTTAAAACCTGAAACCCCACTTATGTCAGACTACGAGCGCCAGATTTTGAAGGCGGATGCAAGGCGCCGTAGGGAGACTGAAAAGTAGCAGTCGTGAGGCACCCCAGAAAACAGTTCCCATGCTCGGAGAGCAGGAAAACCAATCATGTGCCCCGCTCCAAATGTTCGACACACGGGACGCTCCTCCCGTAAATGATTACGAGGCAGAGCTACAAAGAAAGGCCAATGAGATGGGGATGACTTACATTGCATACTTGAACGTCATGGGAGACAACTTGCCCAAATGCGATGCCAACCCCATACAGCCATGGAAGTATGGGAAGAATCTCGTCAAGAAAGAGGAGCTCAAGAATCTACCAACAAAGATGCGAAAATTGCACAAGTGGTACCTTGATTTCTGCAAGACGAGAAAGATAGAATGGATCACGGCGCATATAAGATATGAGATTTTCTTGTGCGGAGACGACGTGATCGACTTTAACATTCAAGACTTGCATTTTCTATTCAATCAGAAGGAACTCGACAAAGCTGCCATCAGCCTTTATTGTGTGTAAGTACTCTTTCTGTAATTTATATCTCATCTCATTCACTTCATTAATTGCATGTATATATATATGCTCACCATATATGTATATACTATTATGCAGGAAAAAGGTTATGGAATGCAGGAAAGGAGACCCCTTTGACATTGCGTTCGTTGACCCAAATAGAGTTCATGAAGAAGTGGTAAAAACCAAACCCGGGTAAACAGAAGATTACTTGCTAACGTCTTTACTGAGACAACAAACCAGAAGGGAAATACTATTGCCTTACAACTTCTCGTGAGTACTGTTACCCTCTCTATTGTACACATTCTATTTCAGCTTACTCGATGTTAAGTGTAACTGATGATGAGTTATGCGTGCGTAGGTTCCACTTTATTTTGCTAGTCATTCAACCCGACTCAGGAAAAGTCCTTTTTATGGAATCGTTACGAAAAAAAAAGAGATATGGGCAGACTTTAGAGAGATGCTCCAGAGGTAATTTCAATCATATTATCGCACTAGATCGGCAACTTTCGTGACAACAAGTAATTAATTACTCATTTATCCATTTTCTTCGCCGGACAGGGTTTGGAAAAGGTTCACGGGCAGGGCCGTGGGTGAATGGTCAGAAGAACTAAAATTTGTAGACCAAAATGTAAGTAATACTAGCTAGCTTCCAATTCCATTATATCATGCTTTATTGATTATTATTTTGATTGAACTCTCTATTCTCGTAAAGTGCGCGCATCAGGCACACGCCAATAACTTATGTGGGTACTATGTTTGCGAGTTCATTCGCAACACGATATGTGCGACGGGCCAAGCCGCACTAGAACAACTTAGAGTAAGTAAACAAAGTCCACAACATTATTTTGTTACCATCAATTGTGTTGAGTTCTATTCTTATATATATATTGACGGCCCATTCTTCATATATATTCAGATCGAATGGATGCGGGACCAACTCCTACCATTTGAACGCATACGAGCCATTCAAGAGGAATTGGCGGGGTTCATACTTGATGAGGTCATCACGCCTGGCGGAGAACTCTTTAGATATCCACCAAAATGAACGATGACGATGTATGCGCCGATGACGATGTTTGTGTATAATAATAGTTGCTTAATTATTCATGTACTCGTATGTACCGATGACGATTTATGTGTATACCGCTCCCGATCGATTCCCCCTCGCTCCCCTCCCTCCCGCGGAAATACGCCCAGAACGGGACAGAGGCAGAAGTCTACCGTGGCAGAGATTTAGGCTATTTTCCTGCCGCGGCAGAAGAACCTTTAACACCGGTTCCAGCCCCGAACCGGTGTTAAAAGGGGGAGCTTGAGGCCTGCGGCAGCCCCACGTGCGCCACCCTTTAACACTGGTTCGTATAAGAACCGATGTTAAAGGGGCCTCCCTCTAACACCGAACTCTCAACAGCGGTTGAGTTAATGGGTGGCTCTGCACTAGTGACGTCACCTTCCGAGGCACTACGTCCAGCATAAATCGCAATGCATGACTGTCCTCAGAGGTGTACAGATGTTGGAAAAATTATTCGTTATATCTCGTTCATCTCCATAGGTGACTTGGACATCCTACCATCCATGCGTTGCAGTCTTGAGATCTATTTTTTATTTTCTGGTGACTAGCACAGTGATAGAAAATGAGTTTTTTGTTTCCCATTCACAACCACTGTACTGTCGCCACTGCTTCCACATCACCTCCCCCGGTTGTTGAAGTTCAGTGAGGCGATTACATATTTTAGTCTCTGCAACGTAGTTATCCAGTATCTACTACGCCAATGGCGCAACGGGAGCTGGATCCGGTTGATGTCCTTCGTAAGACCATTTTTATCCGCGTCGTTTTTAGGACGGCATTTCAAGGTGTGTTTTTTATTTGAACGGCGATATTTTGTTCAGTTATATTTTTACGATCCGAATTACGCCGGATATGGTCCAACTTTTATCTGGCGTTCTCAGGCTGAACCGAGGGCGATGGGAACCAGCTGGAAACGCCGGACGGAGCGAAGAAATGGATGGGCCAACCCTGTCGGTGACTGAAGGCCGAGCTCCCGTCTTTTTCTTCTCCATCTCCCATCTTTCTTCTCCATTTCCCCACCACATCTCCCGCAAGTTCCCCAAGCTCCCGCCCACCATGCCACCCAAGGATTTCGTCAAACCTCGATCCATCGTCGCGAACCAAAGGTGAAAAAGGCGAGGAAGCCGACGCCGAGGCCGGAGGGCTTCACTGACGCTGAGTGGCTGACAGAAGTCCGACGCAGGAAGGTTAAAACAGATAGCCGTAGGGAAAGGGCGACAAGGTCGCAACATGCAAAGGCGGAGGCGCATGCGATGAGGAAAGCACAGGCAGCTTCGGAGCGCGCGGCGCGTACGGCGATGTCACACCCGACACCGATCGTCCCTGCACAGTACGCCGCTCATTGGGAGAGCCAACCAGGCGTCAGATCTCCGGCCGGGTTCTCACCGATCTCACCGGCCATTTTTCAGGATAGCCAGGCGAGCTCTGCCTCTACCTCCTTCACCAAGCTCAGCCTCCACCTCCTCCAATCCATCGGCGGGTCACTTCCTGGCCAAGGAACCCATCCTGTCGCACCAGACAAGCTAGAGGAGTCCATCCCCATCGACGACAGATCGCCGGATTTTATCCTGTTTTGTAATAATTTGATCGCCGAACCATTTTTGGACGTACTTCTGTCGAACACCTTTGGCCAAAATTTCGCTGGTGGAAACAAAAAATTAAATATGTCGTCGATTTTTCTCGTCTGAGAACCGCGTCTAGGAACACTAGTGGAAAACTGGACGTTTCCAGGCGAAAAGTTACATTCGTCCGGTGCTAAATAGCGCCGGATTTCGTCCTGAAAACGTCCAACGAGTGAAGGTACTCTAATCCCATATTCTCGTAGCCATTTTTTGTTCTATACTTTTTATTGTTATAATCATGTCGTGCAAAAGTTGCGCAGCATCCTAGCCCCTCTTTCTCCTTTCTTTATTTTCTTGTATATATCAGCATCTTCTTATACAATTTCCATATCGTGACATCACTCTTCACTCATTAGAGCTTGGTCATCCTCCACTTAGCCTTTTTTTGGCGAATTTATCCTCCACTTAGCCAGCCACTTAATAATAAGTACAAGTTAGGTACCCAAGTGGTTAGTTATACTACCCGTCCGTCGTCGACTGCTTCGGAGGATACTACATTAGTGCTGTTTAAGAGATTCCTCGTCAAGCCGACCCTTCAACTACCGATCATGGTCACACGAACCCGTGCTTGACCAACATTCTAAGGCAACCAAGAAAGGCACGACAAACCCAAACGAGACGAGGAAAGCGTCGGAGCAAACAGAGAAGAGAAGGAGCAACTCTACCCCCACTATACTATGCATCTCCCAAAGAAACTGGGCACAACTAGATTCACGGGCATACCACGGTACAATATTAGGCCATTCTTTTTCTTCTTTGTGAAGCAAATAATACGTAGATAATTACCAACGTGGTTATTTACTGTTCCCTCTGTTCCAAAATTCGTGTTAGCCCATTTGATCATATGGTATTTCTTTATCGGATTTGCTAGTTCTCAAGCGCCTGATAACTTCTTAAGTCTCAGTCGCCTCTTTTAACGTTTGATTTACCTCGTGATTCGTGCTACACATGAGTTGCAACTTGGATGTAACTGACATTTAATGAGTTACAACTAGGTTGTAACTGAGAACTAGTACAAATCTTATGAGTTACAAGTAGGTTACAATTGAGAATTAGTACAAATATTAGGAGACATCAGCGATTTAGACATAACTAATTCTTAGGCGCCTGAGATCTAGGCACTCCCCTTCTTTATCTCTCTTTTTTGTTATCAACCATGTTGTGCGAGTTGTGCAGCATCTTATATACTAGCTCTGGTTTTCTTTTGTTTTTAACCAAACCAGTTTTTTCTACAGTGAAACAAAATAGGAGAAACAATTGCGGGATTTAGCTCAGGTTAGACACTGTTACTAGGAGGACCCACCAGGGGATCGGTGGGTATGATCCCTCGGGGATGCTAGCTAGATCCTTTCCTTTTTGTTGTTATTAACCACATATCATCCTAAGTCATGCATCATCTTGTATATTTGCCCTTCTTTTCTCCTTTTGTTCTCTTGTATGTATCACCTTCTTATTATACAATTTCCATGACTCGTGAGCGCTTGATCATCCTCTACTTAACCAGCTACCTAGTAACTCGAAAAGGCACCCAAGAAAACGCCACAATGGAACTACCAGCATGGGTTCCGTTCCTTGCAGTCTTGCTTGCAACCGCGCTCTTCCTCGCAACCATTGCCCGTCGTGGTGCTGGCGGCCGTGCATATAGGCTCCCGCCTGGACCTAAGGGGTGGCCCATCATCGGCAACCTGAACCTCATCGGCACGCTCCCGCACCGCTCCATCCACGGACTCTCCAAGAGCTACGGCCCTCTCATGTACCTCCGATTCGGTTCGTTCCCCGTGGTCGTCGGCTCATCGGTCGAGATGGCCAAGTTCTTCCTGAAGACCCACGACACGGTGTTCATCGACCGGCCCAAGATGGCCGCCGGCAAGTACACGACCTACAACTACAGAGACATTGCCTGGTCCCCGTACGGTGCTTACTGGCGGCAGGCACGCAAGATGTGCCGCACTGAACTCTTCAGCGCCAAGCGACTGGAGTCATACGAGTACATCCGCAGCGAGGAGATGCGCGCACTTCTGCACGACCTGCACGAGGCCTCCGGCCGTGTGGTAGTGCTCAAGGACTACTTGTCGACCTTAAACCTCAACGTGATCACGCGCATGGTGCTGGGCAAGAAGTACTTGCACAAAGAGGCGACTGCGGCTAAGACGTTGGAGGAGTGGATGTGGATGTTCGACGAGTTGTTCTTGCTCAACGGCGTGCTCAGCATTGGCGACTCCATCCCGTGGCTCGACTGGATGGACCTGCAGGGGTACATCAAGAGGATGAAGAAGGTGAGCAAGATGTTCGATGGATTCCTCGAACATGTCCTGGACGAGCACAACGGGCGACGCCTCCTCGAGGGGGAGAGCTTCGTTGCGAAGGACATGGTAGACGTGTTGCTGGAGATAGCTAGCGACCCCAATCTCGAGGTACAAATCGGTCGGGTTGGTGTCAAGGCTTTCATTCAGGTAAGTACGTCCATGCATATATGTTCCAGACTTTCAATTTCCGGCCACTATTATATCCAGTGAGTTATAATAATTAGTACTTCCTTCGATCCAAAAAAAAAAGTAACAGAGATGTAATACAAACTTCGTACTAGAACAGTACTAAATCACAAACACTTATTATGAACCGGAGAAAGGACTAGTAATCGGTAAAAACCTTTCCACCCAAGCTGAGTTTCCGATTGTGCTAATGTTTTTTCAAAGCACAAAACTAACCATCAATGCCGTTGTTAGGACATTATCGCCGGCGGCACAGAGAGCTCGGCCATGATGGTTGAGTGGGCAATGTCCGAGATCCTCAAGAAGCCTGAGGTATTCGCCAAGGCCACGGAGGAGCTGGATCGTGTGGTGGGTCGAGACCGCTGGGTGACTGAGGAGGACATCCAGAGTCTCCCCTACGTGGAGGCCATTGTGAAAGAGACTATGCGGCTGCACCCAACCGCACCCATGTTGGCGCCCCGCCTGTCCCGCGAGGACGCGTCGATTGGTGGCTACGACATCCCTGTTGGCACGCGCGTTCTTGTCAGCGTGTGGTCCATCGGCCGCGATCCAGCCCTGTGGGATGCTCCGGAGGAGTTCATGCCGGAGCGGTTCCTGGGTAGCAAGATCGACGTCAAGGGGCAGGACTTCGAGCTGTTGCCATTTGGGTCAGGACGCAGGATGTGCCCCGGGTACGGCCTCGGGCTCAAGGTGATACAGGTCAGCCTCGCCAACCTGCTCCATGGCTTCTCCTGGAGGCTCCCCGACGGTGCTACCAAGGAGGAGCTCAATATGGAGGAGATATTCGGGCTGTCGACGCCGCGCAAGTTTCCCCTGGAGGTCGTCGTCCGCCCCAAGCTCCCAGCTCACCTCTATGCCGAGGCTTGAGCTTGATACCGACTGTACCAACCGTGGTGGTCGCTCGCTCGTGTCTACAGTTGCTGCTTTTGTTACTGTATTTTTCCTCTTGTTCCATATCTGGTCTTGTTTCGTCTGAGAGTCCTAAAATAATACTGTAGAAAATTGTAACGAAAAGGGTTGGGAAAGTGTCTCTGTCCAGGCTCATTTTCTCCGTCTAACCATGCTAAAAACACACTCGTGAGTGCATTGTTCAGCTGAATCTCACTAATCATGTATGAAAAAACAATTAATTTCTACAAGACATACATGATTGTGTCCTTACTCCTTAGTCCTTACTCATTTAGAGAAGAGCTTTTCATTCGTAAAAAAAGATAGGCCACAGTTATAGACTGGGAAAATATGACTTATGATTGTGAAACACAACCCTCCTTTCGCGCAACCGGATATAACCAATTTTTTTAGGAAGCACTTAATATATTAAGCAAGTAAGCTGTCTATTAAAAATTTTCCAGTCCTCTTAGGTGTTGGAATTTGGCGAGTATTGTGCTGTTGGACTATAGACAAATTCTAAAATTCTCTTTGTCCTAATTATGCATGACAGTATATGAGTGTGCTAGTGATGCTAAAGTTTATTCCAACATTGCTAGTTGAGTGAGAGTTACGCATCCTTATATACACTAGTAGAAAACAGGACACTAGTTCCGGTTTGTAAGAGGCTTTAGTTCCGGATTGCAATCCGGGACTAACGTATCGGGACTAAAGGTTAGGCCTTTAGTCCTGGTTCTGTTACAAACCGGGACTAGATTGTCTCTACGTGGACCCGCTGCGCGCTGGGCTGGAGGATATTTAGAACCGGCACTAAAGTTCTTCTGTCGCGGCAGCGTTTTGCACCAAACTGCTGCCGCAACAGGAGGTGGGGTTTAGGGTTTTAGGGTTTTCTTTTTTTGTGTTTGATTATTTTCCATTTTGTGTTTTCATATACATATTATTTTACTCTAGTACATGTTGTATACATTGATGCATATATAATATAATTTCACTCACGATAACATAAATACATATAAATATATACACAACCGATACTAGAGCTCGTCTAATTGATTTACACCAAGATCATTACAACAGATACTGTCCTTTTGTGTCTATCCACGATTACATGAAGGTCTATCTACGTTGTACTCTCCTTTTAAGTTTATGACGTCCCTGAGCAAAAATCCCGACAACTCCTCTTGAATTGCTAGTAGGCGTTCATGTGGTAGGAGCTTATCTCGCATCGCATCCAACTATATATAAAGAAGTAGTCATTATGAATGGAACTCAACAAAAACTACGGTATAGAATAAATTGCAAATATATTGTTTACGTACTTGAAGAAATTCTGTGCCCTGCTCCATACACCCACGAATGAACTCGCATACGTAATATCCACATAAATTAGTCCCATGTGGCTGCGTCGCACACTTTTCGATCGAGAATATAATTCAATCAGATAATAATCAAGCATGATAATTGTAAGAATGATAATTGTAATATCCACATAAATTAGTCCTCTAGCTCTCGTACTACTTACCAGGACCGTACGAAAGCTCCTCACGCCATTCACCCTGAACCTCCTTCGTGAACCTTTTCCAAACCTTGTCCGGCAAAAAAGAAATGAATGAGTTATTAATTAGTTTACATCTCAGAGAATGAACGAAAGAAATAGATATAGTGATTGAAATTACTTTTGGAGGCAATCAATTATGCTGCGGTAGTCTTCCATCGGCTTTTTTAACGAGTCCGAGATTTCAACTTTTGCATGGTCAACGTCATTGTTTAGAAGAATCCAGTGGAAGCTGCGCACATTTATATACACTTAACATCGAGTAAACAAAAATTGAATGTGTACAAGACAGTAAGACTCTTACCCATAGTTGTAAGGAAATAGTATTTGAGTCTTGTAATGTTGCTCCATTAAAAACATTAGCAAGTTATCCTCCGTTTCCTCGAGGTTATTTATTAGCGTATGTCCATTAACTCTGTTTGGGTCAACGAACCCAATGTTGTAGATTGTTTTTCTTCTACATTCTTGAATCTTCATTTTGCATATATAATAGCATACAGAAGGAGCTATAGGGAGGATAACGACAGGAAATGAATTGAACGAGCTGATTTAGTGACTTAATTACTTAAATACAATAGCAGCTGAGGAGGGACTTGTCGAGGGCGTCTAGGTTGAATAACTGAAATAGTTCACAAAGTTCAATGGAGATCTCGTCTGGATGGAAGTACTCCTCTCCAACTTTACATAGGAGAAATTGTCTCCCTTCCTTTGTGACTTTCAAGTACCAGATATGCAACAGTCGCATATGTGTTGGCAGATCATCGAATACCTCATCGCTGACCAGAGGCTCCCCGTAGACAAATTTTCGTGCTATTGGTCCCTTGGTGACATTATCTCCGCTGGCTAGAAGTGCTTCGACCGGCACGTTACACTCCTTGGCTAATTTAATAGCTAATTCCATATCTATTCCACCTTGTGTGGGCTGGGGTAACACCTTGAGCGGGGCGATGGATTGTTTTGCCTGTTTGCCGAGCTGGGCAACTTCTTTTGATTTTCTCCCACTTGCAGTACTGCTTGATGACTTCTCTTTTAGTGTCTTCATAAGACAACGTGTATAGTCATCTTTCCTATTTAACACATGTTGGGGTGGTTGCTCAAGGAAAGCCTTGAAGTGCTTCTTGACTTTTGGATCAACTAGCACCTGTGGCTCGGGTTGTTTTGGTGCAAAATGGGCCTTCACTTCGGCCCAGGAGATCACCACGCTTTCCTCATCACTCCGGTGATAAGCTAACTTGGGAGGAGACGGCGGTACTCTTGGGAGGGGATCTTGTCGTTTTCGGTGTCGGGTATCCCTCGACGTAGCAGTTTTATTCTTCTGCTTTCTTCCGTTTGATTCAGTGGGCGGAGGCGCCGGAGATGGAGATGCAGTCGCGCTGCGATCCCTCTCAGGAAGGGGTGGACTATTGTCTCTTGGTAGAGATGGTGGACTCGGAGGTGATGGTGGCCTTGGAGGTGATGGATTGCTTCTTGGAGAAGAAGATTGCCTTGGCGCCCAGCCTGGAAACAGGATGTGTTGTTTTTTCCAAAGAATGATCCCACCATCCAATTCTCCAAGTGTTTTATCCCCTTCGCCTGCAGGGATGTCAAGCTCAAGTGATCGACATGTCAGTTCAACTTTATCCACACCGACACGAGCATAGCCAGCTGGAATCTGACTTCCATGGTAGGTCGATTCCGGTGGACAAGGTAAAGCAAAGCCGAGCGCCACCTTCATAGAAATGTTCTTCACTATGACATGTAGCTCACAAGCTGTCGTTGCCTCGACTTCATCCATGGGGTAGCGAACCATCGTTGCACCGGCCGTATCATCTATCACCGGTGCATTATTGTCCATCAGCATTGGATTATTAGCTTGTACCTCCGTGGAAGCCACGCTGCTTCTCCGCTGAGATGGGCCCATCAGACTGTCTAACTTAGGTTCTTGCTGTCGGGCCAGTACTCTAAGTTCATTAATCTGCTCCTGCTGCAGCTTGAACATGGCTTGAAATTCCTCATTCCTTTTTTCAACCGCCTCCAAGCGCGCTGCCTCCTCCGCCTTCTGCCGGTTCATTTTTCTTGATCGGCTTCTATAAGTGTCGATGTCAGCGGGAAACCATGTCTTCCATGGAACAGATGGGCCAAAGCCTTGTGTTCGTCCGACTTTTTCAGGATTCCCGAGGGCATATGTCAGCTCATCGTTCTCTCTGTCGGGATTGAACTTTCCATCTTTTCTCAGTTGTATCACTTTAACAAGTTCATCTTTGGGTTTAGTAATGGCCTTCTTTGTAACAATAATCTCCCCGGTTTCAGTGTCATACGACCCCCCATGCCCAAGGAGCCAATTTTTTGACCTCACGGGCCACTGATTTGTAGCTGGCGTGACCCCTTTTTTACGCATTTCTTCCTCGGTTTTTTCCCACTTCGGTGCGGCCGTCTTGTAGCCACCTGTCCCCATAGTATGGTGATATTTCTTTTTGGTTGCAGTTAGCTTATTCTTTTCGGACTTCGCTGTAGATGCTTCTGATTCCTTGTATTTCACAAATGGGGTCCAGTTATCCCACTGCTTCTCCAGCGGGCCAGTGAATGGCGGAGTCAACCCCTTCTTGGCATAGTTGTTGTACAATATTTTCTTCCAGTCCTTGAACTGTCCGCCCATCTGCTTAAGGGCACACTTTCTGACTTGCAACCTCAATGCCTCAGTGAGTTCAGGAGTGTCCAATTCAGGCAGAGAGAAGTGTGCCATGAGTGAATTCCAAAGACCGTCTTTGGCTCTGTCATAGACAAAAGTTTCTCCAACTCGATCACTTTTATTTCCTGGCTTATTTCCCTTCTGAGTAGTGATCGGGATGGCATCCCTGACTATCGCTCCGCATTGGTATACAAATACACTTGCGGCCTCTTTCGGATCCAAAGGTTCGCCGAACTGAGACACTAGATCAACAGTGAAACACATACCATCGGCCAACTTTTTGGTCGGGCCTCGTTTCCTTGCAGAAGATTCGCCCGATGCGAAGGTCTAAGAGAAGAAACAGTCGTTAGTACATATATAATAGCATAGATTGACTTTCTTCTACATTCTTGAATTTTCATTCTGCATATATAATAGCATACAGAAGGAGCTATAGTAAGGATAACGACATGAAATGAATTGAACGAGCTGAGTTAGTAACTTAATTACTTATAGACAATAGCAGCTGAGGAGGGACTTGTCGAGGGCGTCTAGGTTGAATAACTGAAATAGTTCACAAAGTTCAATGAAGATCTCGTCTGGACGGAAGTACTCCTCTCCAACTTTACATAGGAGAAATTGTCTCCCTTCCTTTGTGACTTTCAAGTACCAGATATGCAACAGTCGCATATGTGTTGGCAGATCATCGAATACCTCATCGCTGACCAGAGGATCCCCGTAGACAAATTTTCGTGCTATTGGTCCCTTGGCGACATTATCTCCGCCGGCTAGAAGTGCTTCGACCGGCACATTACACTCCTTGGCTAATTTAATAGCTAATTTCATATCTATTCCACCTTGTGTGGGCTGGGGTAACACCTTGAGCGGGGCGATGGATTGTTTTGCATGTTTGCCGAGTTGGGCAACTTCTTTTGATTTTCTCCCACTTGCAGTACTGCTTGATGACTTCTCTTTTAGTGTCTTCGTAAGACCGCGTGTATAGTCATTTTTTCCTATTTAACACATGTTGGGGTGGTTGCTCAAGGAATGCCTTGAAGTGCTTCTTGACTTTTGGATCAACTAGCACATGTGTCTCGGGTTGTTTTGGTGCAAAATGGGCCTTCACTTCGGCCCGGGAGATCACTGCGCTTTCCTCATCAGTCCGGTGATAAGATAACTTGGGAGGAGACGGCAGTACTCTTGGGAGGGGATCTTGTCGTTTTCTGCGTCGGGTCTCCCTCGACGTAGCGGTGTTATTCTTCCGCTTTCTTCCCTTTGATTCAGTGGGTGGAGGCGCCGGAGATGGAGATGCAGTCGCACTGCGATCCCTCTCAGGAAGGGGTGTACTATTGTTTCTTGGTGGAGACGGTGGACTCGGAGGTGATGGTTGCCTTGGAGGTGATGGATTGCTTATCAGAGGAGAAGATTGCCTTGGCGCCCAGCCTGGAAACACGATGTGTTGTTTTTTACAAAGAATGATCCCACCCTCCACTTCTCCAAGTGTTTTCTCCCCTTCGCCTGCAGGGATGTCAATCTCAAGTGATCGACATGTCAATTCAACTTCATCCACACCGACACGAGCATAGCCAGCTGGAATCTGACTTCCATGGTAGGTCTCTTCCGGTGGACAAGGTAAAGCAAAGCCGAGCGCCACCTTCATAGAAATGTTCTTCACTGTGACATGTAGCTCACAAGCTGTCCTTGCCTCGACTTCATCCACGGGGTATCGAACCATCGTTGCACCAGCCGTATCATCTAGCACCGGTGCATTATTGTCCATCAGCATTTGATTATTAGCTTGTACCTCCGTGGAAGCCACGCTACTTCTCCGCTGAGATGGGCCCACCGGACTGTCTAACACAGGATCTTGCTGTCGGGCCAGTACTCTAAGTTCATTAATCTGCTCCTGCTTCAGCTTGAACATTGGTTGAAATTCCTCATTCCTTTTTTCAACCGCCTCCAACCTCGCTGCCTCCTCCGCCTTCTGCCGGTTCGTTTTTCTGGATCGGCTTCTATAAGTGTCGATGTCAGCGGGAAACCCTGTCTTCCATGGAACAGATGGGCCAAAGCCTCGTGTTCGTCTGAATTTTTCAGGATTCCCGAGGGCATATGTCAGCTCATCGCTCTCTCTGTCGGGAATGAACTTTCAATCTTTTCTCAGTTGTATCACTTTAACAAGTTCATCTTTGGGTTTAGTAATGTCCTTCTTTGTAACAATAATCTCCCCGGTTTCAGTGTCATACGACCCCCCATGCCAAAGGAGCCAATTTTTTGACCTCACGGGCCACTGATTTGTAGCTGGCGTGACCCCTTTTTTACGCATTTCTTCCTCGGTTTTTTCCCACTTCGGCGCGGCCGTCTTGTAGCCACATGTCCCCATAGTATGGTGATATTTCTTTTTGGCCGCATTTAGCTTATTCTTTTCTAACTTGGCCGTAGCTGCTTCTGATTCCTTGTATTTCACAAATGGGGTCTAGTTATCCCGATGCTTCTCCAGCGGGACAGTGAATGGCGGAGTCAGCCCCTTCTTGGCATAGTTGTTGTACAATCTTTTCTTCCAGTCCTTGAACTGTCCGCCCATCTTCTTAAGGGCCCACTTTCTAACTTGCAACCTCAATGCCTTAGTGAGTTCAGGAGTGTCCAATTCAGGTAGAGAGAAGTGTGCCATGAGTGAATTCCAAAGACCGTATTTGGCTCTGTCATCGACAAAAGTTTCTCCAACTCGATCACTTTTCTTTCCTGGCTTATTCCACTTCTGAGTAGTGATCGGGATGGCGTCCCTGACTATCACTCCGCATTGGTATACAAATACACTTGCGGCCTCTTTCGGCTCCAAAGGTTCGCCGAACTGAGACACTAGATCAATAGTGAAACGCATACCATCGGCCAACTTTTTGGTCGGGCCTCGTTTCCTTGCAGAAGATTCGCCTGATGCGGAGGTCGAAGAGAAGAAATAGTCGTTAGTACACACACACACACACACATATATATATATATATATATGAATCAACTAATGCATCTACTAGCTCGTGATCAGCAGAGGATTTATATACCTCGCCGGTCTTTGCTATGGTGTCTCCATCGTCAGTTCCACCGTCGTCTTCACCAAATAATTCGTCATAGTCATCTCTTCCATCGGCTTCATCCAAGTTGAGGTATTGGGAGCCATCATCATCTCCATCATCGTCTGCTCCATCGTAATGGTAACCTCCTGTACCCTCATCTATCATGTTGTACATGATGTGCTCTTCGTTGTCTCTATCGTCCATAACTTAACTAATACAGAAGAAACATGTGGGCTAGGGCCCACCCGCGCCTAGGGTGGGTCTGGCCCCCCTGGCTGGCCTCCCGGGCTCCCCTCTGGACTTCTTGTTCCCCACAGAAAGTAATTGACTTTGTCGTTTATCCCGTCCAATTCCGAGAATATTTCTTTACTAACTTTTCTGAAACCAAAAACAGCAGAAAACAGGCATCTGGCACTGTTGCAACCTGTTAATAGGTTAGTACCAGAAAACATGTAAAAAGCACCTCAAAGTGTAAACAAGTAAAGCAAAGTAGATACTAAACAAGCATGGAGCATGAAAAATTATAGATACGTTTCCGACGTATCAACATCCCCAAGCTTAACTCCTGTTCGTCCTCGAGTTGGTAAGTGATAAACAGAATAATTTTTGAGGTGAACATGCACCCTCACAATAAAGATCCAACCATTTGCAATCATTGAAAGCTGGGATCAAAGAACTCTAATGCTTGCAAATGGTTGGATATTTATTGTGAGGGTGCATGTTCACCTCGAAAATTATTCTGTTTATCACTTACCTACTCGAGGACGAGCAGGAGTTAAGCTTCAAGATGTTGATATGTCAGAAACATATCTATAATTTTTGATGGCCATGCTAGTTTAGTATCTACTTTGCTTTACTTGTCTACACTTTGAGGTGCTTTTTACATGTTGTCTCTACCGTCCACAACCCTATTACACATCTAGCTAGCTCAGCGAAGACGTCGAGCCCCGACTACTGAGCCGCGGGAGGGGTGCACCCAAAGTGTAGGAACCATCACCGGAGAATATCTCGGGTAAGGTGCCTGAAGAAGCTGCCAGGTATTGGTGTCCCAGACTCCTAAAATGTGCATGTAGCGCCGGACGTGCTCGTCCTCCTCCCTGACACGACGTTGTACCACCTCGTCGGGGGCCGGCTCCCTCTACATCGCACCTGGACCACTCGGCCTCCACCACAGAAGATCCGGGTCGACGACGACAC
Source organism: Avena atlantica (assembly GCA_910589765.1). Classification (NCBI taxonomy): domain Eukaryota; kingdom Viridiplantae; phylum Streptophyta; class Magnoliopsida; order Poales; family Poaceae; genus Avena; species Avena atlantica. The sequence continues at coordinate 54,219,687 of OU342739.1, read as the reverse complement.
CCGGATTCCTCACGAGACGATGTCCCCCGGCTGGTAGCACCTCCCAGTGCCAGCCCGGCGGAGCCCAGCCCCGTGGATGCCCGGCGACACTGTCTAGTAGCGCTCTGGGGGTCACACCGAGTGAACGAGGATGAGGAATCGGCATATTCTTAAACACTAAATTAAACCTATATACTTTAAACATGATGAAAAGAAATAATATCAACTAAAATAAACTATATTAAACACTAACTAAAATAAACTATATTAAACACTAACTAAAATCCTAAAATTCACTAACTAAGAAAAATTACACTAAAATTCACTAACTAAAATCCTAAAATTCACTAACTAAGAAAAATTACACTGAAATTCACTAACTAAAATCCTAAAATTCACTAACTAAAATCCTAAAATTCACTAACTAAGAAAAATTACACTAAAATTCACTAACTAAATTCACTATCTAAATTCACTAACTAAAATCCTAAAAATGACTAACTAAGAAAAATTACACTAAAATTCACTATTAAGAAAAAATACACTAAAATTCACTAACTAAATTCCTAAACTTCACTAACTAAGAAAAATTACACTAAAATTCACTAACTAAATTCCTAAAATTCACTAACTAAGAAAAATTACACTAAAATTCACTAACTAAATTCACTAACTAAAATCCTAAAATTCACTAACTAAGAAAAATCCTAAATTCACTAACTAAAATCCTAAAATACACTAACTAATTAACACTAAATAATTAACTAATTAACTAAAATTACACTAACTAAAATAATTAACACTAAAATTACACTAACTAAATAATTAACACTAAAATTACACTAACTAAAATTACACTAAATAATTAACTAACTAACTCACCGCAGGGGCGGCGGCGCGGCGCGTGCTCGGGGACGCAGGGGCATGGCGCGGCGCGGTGCGGGCTCGGGGACGCAGGGGCGCGGCGCGGGGAGGGACGGCGCGCGGGGACGGAAGGTGCGGCGGTGTGGCGACGGATGCGAGGAGGAAGACGCGGCGGCGGTTCTCTATGTGCTCCGGTTCGATGCACGAACCGGGGCGCACGGGGTGGGTATACCCACCCCCCTTTAGCCCCGGTTGGTTGCACAAACCGGGGCTAAAGGGTTTTCGGCGTGACGCGTTTCGCGCGCAGCCCCGCACCCCTTAACCCCGATTTGTACTACAAACCGGGGCTAAAGGTCCTTTTTTAAAAGCTTTTTCAAAACCTTTTTAAAAATTATTTATTATATGCTGTTTCAAACCTTTTTAAAAACAAAAAACCTTTTTCAAAACCTTTTTTTAAAACCTTTTTCAAAACCTTTTTTAAAAACATTTTTTTAATTTTTTATGCCTGTTTTGAATTTTTTGCCGTTTCGAACTTAGGTCAAAACGGCGTGCATGAAGACAGGGGATGAGAATGTTAGAACTTGCATTGGATCTCTGAAAAAATGACATATTGTGAGTCTAAAAATGATTTTTTCAAAAAATCACGGACGTTAGATCATGTACCTGAAGTTCAAACCGGACCCACTTCCTACCAATTCGACAGACATTTGTCTTTTTCACCTGGGAAGGACAGAAAGGTTTGAGATCTCCCTGTTGGGATATAGTTCACGTAAGGTGGTATACTATTTTAGAAAAAATGGGATGGTAGCATTCTGTAACTGCATTTTGGTGGCTGCTTCACAAATCGACCCGTCTTTTTGCGCTCGGAAAATGGAAAATGGCTTCTCCGAGCGACAAAAAGGAAAACTTCCTCCTCCAACATTGTTCTACATCCCAATATACACATGCATGCACAATATGGGCACCGTATCACAAACTATGTCGCGATTCAACATGTAACATCCGTTTCTTGGACCGAAAGCCATGAAACCTCGAACATGGTAGGTCATTTTGTGAAGGTTTTTTGGAGACATAATTTGTATACCAAGTTTGATAGTTTTCCTTGCAACTATGTCACGTAATATCACACCATGCGAAGGATTTACATTGTTCGGACCTTTTTTTGAAATATTTATGCCCATTTTGAATTTTTTGCCGTTTCAAACTTAGGTCAAAACGGCATGCGTGAAGATAGGGGATGAGAATGTTAGAAATTGCATTGGATCTCTGAAAAAACGACATATTATGAGTCTAAAAATGATTTTTTCAAAGAATCACGGTCGTTAGATCATGTACCTGTAGTTCAAACCGGACCCACTTCCTACCGTTTCGGCAGACATTTGTCTTTTTCACCCGGGAAGGACAGAAAGGTTTGAGATCCCCCAATTGGGATATAGTTCACGTAAGATGGTCTACTATTTTAGAAAAATGGGATGGTAGCATTCTATAACTGCATTTTGGTGGCTGCTTCACAAAACGACCCGTCTTTTTGCGCTCGGAAAATGGAAAATGGCTTTTCCGAGCGACGAAAAGGAAAACTTCCTCCTGCAACATTGTTTTACATCCCAATATACACATGCATGCACAATATGGGCACCGTACCACAAACTATGCCGCGATTCAACACATGAACATGCCCGTTTTCCCGCCATATCCCACCGCTTCCCGCCATGTTTTCCCGCCCTTTCCCTCTGAACGGTGCTTTTAGTCCCGGTTGTAGCAACTAACCGGGACTAAAGATATTTCCCGCCATATCTATAGAGGTCCCAACCTTTAATAAGGTAGAGATCCCTGTGTTTACAATGCTAGTCCCTGGATCAATAGCTAGCATCCACAGTTAAGATGTAATATGAAGAAACAAAGGTCATAATACAACTTTATAACCAGGAATAAAATAATTCTTTACATCTTACATAGCTCATTTGGCTATCTCATTACAATGCAGCAGAAATAACTATAGCATGTGGTCCTTCATCTTCAAAGTGCCACAGGCAAACATGTTGGTTGTAGACTTATAATCCTAATCAACATACTTCACTAACATCAAACAAATCTGCAACATAATAAGTTACAGCCACAAGGGTCAATACATTTGAATTTTATCGGCAAGTGATACTATGGTAGTATAGTGGAGTCTATCATCTATATGTATTTGGCTAAGTGGAGCTTAGGCTTGCTTTGTTCAAAATAGATTTTCCTTATCATTTGAAAACACTAAGTTTTTGCTTGTCAAAAACACCCAAGGAACCACCAATAGAAATTGGTGAACCTTAAACCCTTGTTCAACCACAAGTTTTTAACTTAGAAATTTGGATGAGGAGATTTTATTTTTGAGAAACACAGTACAATCGAAGACGCTCACAACACGTACATCCACCCACCCCTATGACCGCACACACGCACACCCTACCCCTATGAGCACCTCCGAGAAACTGAGCCGGCGGATTGGGTCTTGAGATTGAGGAAGTCACCACGGGCGCCTCGCTATCGACGGAACGTCGCCTCCCACTGAAAGAATATTCCGCCAATTATGCAACCCAATGTCAAACCTATGGTTTGAACTCTGGTGGGCTGGGGGTACAACCACCCTCCTAACCATCCAACCAAAGGTTGGTTTGCATGAGGAGATTTTTGATAGCTTCCATGTTTTGATGCTCAAATTGTCCTTTTCCAGGGACATGGCTAAGTACTTAGATTTTACACTCTGCAGAGGTGGTGCACTTTCCCCACAAGACTTGGTTTCACCAAGACAAGATCTTTGAGAAGCCTTCCCTTAGACCAGAATGGATGCGCTCCAAACCTATCATTCCCCTACCACCAACTGTCCATTTGGCTAAGTTATTGCAACCTATATGATCCAGGTAGAGCCCATAATGCCATGTGGCTACACTTGAAGCTTCTCAACATTTGACATCTCAAATATCTTTGTTCCTGGGTGACATTCCACAAGTGATATACACAAGGTAAACCATAGAAATGGGCCTTGTGTAACCACTCAACACAAACCTTTCTTTCCATTCCACCCAGGTGATTCATTCACTTAGTTGTTTTGTTAAACAAAACACAAGTCCTTGACTTAGAAATATTCCATAGCATGAATATAATCGACCCTTGTTTTCTACTAGCTAAGATAAGCATGATAGTAGTAGGAATCTTAACTTAGAATAATTCTACTAAGGTTTCATCTACTAGGATTTCCCATGGCATAGTTTATACTTAGCAAAATTGCATGCAAGTCCTACTTAGAAATATCACTAATGCATAGTGAAAATAATGTGACAAAAGGGTGAAGCATCACTTGCCTTTTTGGTAGAGAATATAAGTTCACTCCTTGATCTTGTAATGATCACACTCTTCAAATTCCACTACAATTCAATCAAGCAAGCAAAAATTCAATCTACCATTCAAGCAATTCATCACATAAACTAATAGAAACAAAACAATGCATGCAAGCATGCCAAAGATTGTTTTTATTTACAGAAGTGGTTTCTAATAGGTTTAAAACATTTTGAAACACTTATTTGTCATTTATAAAGTAGCAAGGTCATTTATAAATGTGGTAAAACCATTTGTAAGTTAGTGAAAAATGGTCACCTTAAATCATTTTTGTTTTGCTAGAAAGGATTTAAATCCAAGTAATATTCTCTAGTGTTTGGCAAACAGATTTCTAAACACAAATGCTAGTGTTTTATGGTCAAGTGTTCAATATTAAAACCATTTGCAAAAGGTTTCACCTATAAACCATTTTTACACTAAATCAATATTTTATGTTGTTGAAAATTCCTTTAGCAAAGTAATAATTTATAGGGTTCATCAAAATACATTTTTAAATTCTAAAACTTGGTGTTTAGGGTCAGAGAGTTTAAATCAAAACATTTCCCAAAGGGTTTCCTCCAAAAACATTTCCCAAAGGGTTTCCTCCCAAATGTTCTAAATCAAAGATTTATTATTTTGCTTCACAAAATATGTTTTTGAATCCACAAGTTGGTTTCTATGGTCAGTAGGTTCAAAACAATATATTTGCCAAAGATTTTACCATAAAAATATTTCTAGATAAATTTTATATCCAAAATATGCCTACACAAGTTTCTGCAAAAACAACCAATTTAACAGAAGCAATTTACTAAAAAAAAGTGCATGGTTGGAAAGTACTTGTCTTTCTGATTCCATTGATATAAAATTTGCAAAATTTGGACATGTGGGTCAAAAGTTATGAATTTTACAAACTCTAACCTCTAATAGATCAAAATTTCTAATTTAGAACAGACTCTGGCCACATGGTTGTTTTCTATTCGCCGGTACCGTTTCGTCTGGATCGAGTGATACGGGCCGTTGGATCTAATTAACAACGCATGGCACAGATGCTCTCATACCCCTTCGCTTAAGAAATCTATCGCAATGCTATGATCTAGATATGACGGTTCTCAGCGCTTTGACTAGAAACATGCGGCGCTGGCTGCGGCTGCACGGCGGCAGCGCTCTGCCAGTGGCGTTCCGACGCAACCAGGAAGCAATGGAGAAAGGGAAGGGGCTTACCGGGTTCGCCGTGGAGTGGGGATGCTGGAGGTGGTCGTGGGAGAGCAGGGGGCGCACGGGGTCGTTGTCAATCCTTCGCCGGAGTTTGCATCATCGTAGGGTACGCTCTGTCGTTGACGGAGACGAGGCTTGGAGGAACTCTAAGGAAATAGGGAAGTACCATTAGGTTCGCACGAGAGTTGCGAGCATGTGAGCATCACAGAGAGGTGAAAGGGAGGTCTGGGCTCACCAGTAGATGCCGCCAGAGTTGGAGCAGGATGTGGTGGCGTGTTGGTGTCGTCGGAGGCGACGTCCTGGGGCGCGCGCGAGCGAGCTACCGCTACTGGAAGGTACGCCTGGTGCTAGCGAGCACGCTCGTGTGCTCCAAGGGCAGTTGGATTGGCTGGCTTCGCCGGAATTCGAGCGGGACCTCGTCGGAGCCTGTGAGGTTGCAGCGAGCAATTAGGGTAGCCCTGGGGCGGAGAGGAGCTGGGAACAGAGGGGAATGGTAGAGGAGAGAGGGGCGACTAAGTGCACACGGTCACGGCGAGGTTTAAGCGAGGCATTGAAGCGAATTGAAGCGAGTTAAAACGAGCAGAAACGGCCGGCGAGGGAGGCATGGTCGTCGCGGGGTGTGGAAGAAGACTGGCTGGTGGGGTCTGCTTGACAGCGAGAGAGGGAGAGAGGCAGTGGGGTCCATTAGTCAGTGAACCTGCGGGTTCATTCTGCGGTGAAAACGTTTCGCGCGAAGAGGGAGAGGGAGTGGGCTGGACTGGGCTAGTTGGGCCTGGTCTGGTTGGGCTGATTGGTTTTCATTTTTTTATACTGATTCATTTTTATTTTTCTATTTCCATTATTCTGTTTTGATTTTTATTCAAATAATTCAAGCACTAATTGAATTCAAACCTCCACCAAATTTTGTGTAGATTTTAATACTATTGTTTAACATATTCCAAAGTCAAATTTAGAATATTTCTTTTATTCTTTTTAGGGTATATTAATTATTTAAAATAAGCCTTTGTCTTAATTCAAACACGATTTTAAATATAATTTTCAACTCTTATTTGAATTCAAATTTTTACCAAACCTTTTTCAGTAGGTTTCATTTATTTATTAGGGTGTCAAATAATTCACTTTGAATTATTTGGAATATTTTTAATATGACTTATTAATCATTTAAATTGGGTATTTATCTTTATTCCAATGAAATCAAATATGGGTTTAATTCCATAAATTTTATTTGATTTCTTTGATCCTATTTAAGTCAATTAAACAACTTTTTACTCCAATTGGGTAAATTCCAAATACTATTCTCCCATGATTTAATTAATCATTCTTATTAGGGATTTTGTCTTCATAAAAATAGGAATAGAATTTGGTTAATGCCATTTTATTTTATTTAAAAATTCTCTATCCTTTTATTTGGATTTGGATTATAACTATTCCATTTGCTTATGGATTAGGCCAAGATTTAATTTGGCCTTTAATTATTCCTCATTTAATATTTGTTTCTTTATCTTATAAAATCCATATCTTTTTATTTATAGATCCAAAGTTGGTGATTCCAATTTGTAAAATATTATTTAATATTTATTTATCCTTTTAAATACCTTTAGGATTATTTGCTCACCATTTGGTATGGATTTTAGATAGGAGCTTTATTAGCTTTGGAAATTCAATTTCCTGATCTTACTAAATTCATAAGATTTTATTTATGGTTCCAAATTAAGTGAAACCAATTTCTATGGTTTTATAATATTTCTATTTATCATTCTTGATCATTTATAAATGTTTGTTGACAAATTTTTATATGGATCAAATCCATGGTCTTAGAGATATCTTGGAAAACTCCCATTAGGGTTTTGATTTATTTTCCAAGTGTTTAAATTTCAAGATGCATTTATGAAGAATGTATTTCACTTGATTTGAACTTAGTTGGATTCAACCATTATTCAAGTTTGTTCAAGATGGGATTTTAAGTTTCCATTTAGAATCCAAAAGTTTCTTTTCACCCTAAATTTCAACAACTATTTATTTTTGTTTATTTATTTTTCACATTACAAAATTTGGAAAATTTTGGGATGTGACAATATCCCACCGCTTCCCGCCATGTTTTCCCGCCCTTTCCCTCTAAACGGTGCTTTTAGTCCCGGTTGTACCCACTAACCGGGACTAAAGATATTTCCCGCCATATCCCACCGTTTGCCTCCATGTTTTCCAGCACTTTCCATCTATATATAGGCCAACCACGCCATGGCTATCCATACATCCACACCTTCCTCTCACACAACTATGGACAGTGCCTACTGGGCCATTCTGACCCTCGAGGAGACCCAGGCGTTGTGGGCCTCCAACTACCCTTGCCCGCCGGGCTACCGGTCGCCCGCCGGCTAGATACTGAGCGCTGGAGGGGTTCCTGTCCCTCCTGTGCCTCAAGGCTCCGCCCGACAGGCGGCCATCACGAACCACTTCTACCACGAGCTCACTCTGGAGCAGCGGATGGATCCCTAGTGGGATCCCGACAACTATCACACCTGGATGGCTTCTTTGCTAACCGACAGGAAAGGGAGCTCGCCAGGTACGAGGGTGATGGCCCGCCCCCGGTGAACCACAATGAAGCCGGTCGGCGTCTATGGTGGGTGAACCTTACTATCATTGGCGTGATGCGCTACATTGCTGGGGGAGACCATCCTCGCCTGCGGTGCCCACAAGTCTACCCGCCACAGAGCCACAAGAAGGCCTCTCCCCCGCTCGGTGGTAGCGGCATCGTATTCCAGGAGACTCCTCCCCCGCCCGCCGTGAATCCGAGGCCGGAGTGGCAGGTGCCCCGGGTATATGCCATGGCTGGGCTGAGGATCTCTAGAGTGGCAGGTGACGATGATGATGACGATTACAAAGAAGACCCTGAAGCTGTGTACTATAGTACTAGGCATGATTATGACTAAAGGGGGTGGATTTAGTCCTCAGTGTTAGCTAGTCCCGGTTTTTAATATTAATAAATGTCTAAGTGTTACCTAGTCTACAGCAATCTCAGAAATTCCTTTATTAACCATGGAGCATCTTCCTTTAATAAATGAAAAATAAGATTAATTCACAAAAGGTTTAATACATTACATCACCAACATCCACATCTAGTGTTTTGGTTCTCTTCTTGTCCGTAACCATGGAGCATCTTCCTTATTTAGCGATATGCTTGGGTCAGTTTTCACTTTGAATGGCGGAATTTCATGAAATTTGTCATAATCTTCTGACATGTCTGTCCTGTCCTCAACTCCCACCATGTTTCTTTTTCCTGAAAGAACTATGTGGCGCTTTGGCTCATCGTATGATATTATATTATTTTGCTTATCTTTCCTTTTTCTCGGTCTAGTAGACATGTCCTTCACATAGAAAACTTGAGCCACATCATTGGCAAGGATGAATGGTTTGTCTCCGTACGCAAGATTATTGAGATCCACTGTTGTCATTCCGTACAGCTGGTCTACCGTTACCCCACCTCCTGTCATCTTGACCCATTTGCATCGAAACAATGGGACCTTGAAATTAGGACCATAGTCAAGTTCCCATATGTCCTCTATGTAACCATAATATGTGTCCTTTTTCCCATGCTCATCCGTTGCATCAAATCGGACACCACTATTTTGGTTGGTGCTCTTTTTATCTTGGGCGTGCGTGTAAAATATATTCCCATTGATTTCGTACCCTTGGAAAGTCAATATAGTTGAAGATGGAGACCTGGCCAACAAGTACAACTGATATCCAACAGTGGTGTCATTCATGAGATGTGTCTGCAACCAACCGCCGAAAGTCTTCATGTGGTCATCTCTAATCAACCTGTCAGACTGCCCCGGGTAGTTCGAGCGTACAATATTCTTGTGTACCTCGATATATGGAGCCACCAAGGTGGAATTTTGCAGAATTGTATAGTGTGCTTTAGTGAAAGAATGTCCGTCCATACATATCTTTGCTTTCTTTCCTAGCGTGCCTTTTCCACTAATACTCCCTTCATGCCGTGATTCAGGTACACCGATCGGATTAAGGTCAGGAATAAAGTCAACACAAAACTCGATGACCTCCTCTGTTCCATATCCCTTGGAGATGCTTCCTTCTGGCCTCGCACGGTTATGGACATATTTCTTTAAGACTCCCATGAATCTCTCAAAGGGGAACATATTGTGTAGAAATACATGACCGAGAATGGTAATCTCTTCGACTAGGTGAACTATAAGGTGCGTCATTATGTTGAAGAAGGATGGTGGGAACACCAACTCAAAACTGACAAGACACTGGACCACATCTTTCTGTAACCCTGGTAGACTTTCTGGATCGATTACCTTCTAATAAATTGCATTGAGGAACGAACATAGCTTCACAATGGGTACTCTAACATTTTCCGGCAGAAGCCCACTCAAAGCAACCGGAAGCAACCGCGTCATAAGCACGTGGCAGTCATGAGACTTCAGGTTCTAGAATTTTTTCTCTGCCATATTTATTATTCCCTTTATATTGGACGAGAAGCCAGAAGGAACCTTGATACTACTCAGGCATTCAAAAAGGATTTCCTTCTCTTCCTTGGTAAGAGCGTAGTTGGCAGTACCTTGAAACAACTCTAGATGCCTGCCTTCTCGGTCTTTCATACGTTGTTGGTCCTGTCGTGCTTCTGGTGTATCTTTATTCTTTCCATACACGCCCAAGAAGCCTAGCAGTATCACGCAAACATTCTTCGTCAGGTGCATCACGTCGATTGCAGAGCGGACCTCTAAGACTTTCCAATAGGGTAGCTCCCAAAATATAGATTTCTTCTTCCACATGGGTGCGTGTCCGCCAGCGTCCTTCGGAACGGACTGTCCGCCAGGACCCTTTCCAAAGATTACTTTTAAATCCTTCTCCATATCAAATACAGCATCACCAGTACGACGGACAGGCTTACTCCAGTGATCTGCTTCACCATTGAAATGCTTGCCTTTCCTTCTTAGGGAATGCGTGGGCGGAAGAAAACGATGATTCCCTAGGTCCACATTCTTCTTGCACTTATCCAAATAAATACTTTCAGTGTCATCAAAACAGTGTGTGCATGCATTGTATCCCTTGTTTGTCTGTCCTGAAATGTTACTAAGAGCAGGCCAATCATTGATGGTTACGAACAACAATGCTCGTAGGTTAAATTCCTCACGTTTGTGCTCATCCCACACACGTACACCTTGTTCGTGCCACAGCTGTAAAAATTCTTCAACTAATGGCCTTAGGTATACATCAATGTCGTTGACGGGTTTCTTCGGGCCTTGGATGAGCACTGGCATCATAATGAACTTCCGCTTCATGCACAACCAAGGAGGAAGGTTATACATACACAAAGTCACAGGCCATGTGCTATGACTGCAGCTCTGCTCCCCAAAGGGATTCATGACATCCGTACTTAGACCAAACCATAAGTTTCTCGCATCACCTGCAAAGTCCGGTTACTTTCTCTCATTTTTTATCCACTGCGACCCATCAGCGGGGTGTCTCAACATCTCGTATTTCCACCTGCAAAGTCTTTGTTGTGCCATCGCAACAATTTGGCATGCTCTTCGTTTCTGAACAAACATTTCAACCGTGGTATTATAGGAGCATACCACATCACCTTGGCGGGAACCCTCTTCCTCGTGCGCTCCCTCTCAACATCACCAGGATCATCTCGTCAGATCTTATACCGCAATGTAGTGCATACCGGGCATGCATCCAAATTATCGTACTGCTCACCGTGATAGAGGATGCAGTCATTAATGCATGCATGCATCTTCTGTACCTCTAATCCTAGAGGGCATACAACCTTCTTTGCTTCGTAAGTACTGGCGGGCAGTTCGTTATCCTTTGGAAGCAGCTTCTTCATTATCTTCAACAACTTTTCAAATCTCTTGTCAGGCACACCGACCTCTGCCTTCCATTGCAGCAATTCCAGTGTGCTGCCTAGCTTTTTGGCCATCTTCGCAATTCGGGTACAATATTTTGGTGTGATCATCTAACATATGCTCAAATTTCAACCTCTCCCTTTCGCTATCACATTCTCCCTTTGCATCAGCAATGACCCGACCAAGATCATCATCTGGCTCATATGATGCACGTTCTTCTGCTTCTTCTTCATCATTGTCTTCCATTGTAGTACCACCGTATTCAGGGGACATATGATAGCTGTCATCATTCTCTTCATCTTCGTTGTCTTCCATCATAACCCCTCTTTCTCCGTGCTTGGTCCTACAATTATAGCCAGACATGAAACCGAACCGAAACAAATGTCCATGAAGGACTCTTGAGGAAGAGTATTCCTTCTGATTCCGACACTCACCACATGGACAACAGATAAAACCATTCCGCTTGTTTGCCTCTGCCACAACGAGAAAAGAACGCACGCCTTTAATGAACTCGTCAGAGATTCGGTCAGCGTACATCCATTGATGTCTCATCTGCATTTTATAAGTTCATCAAACAAAATCACGATGCTAAGAGTAGTACTAGTCTAAAAATAAAAGAACACATCGTATACATCAAACAAGCACTGATTTAAAAACTTTCTACTACCACTTTAGTCCCGGTTGGACACACCAACCGGGACTAAAGGGGTTGCGGCAGGCTGGGGCCGACATGAGCCTGTTTAGTCCCGAATGGTGTCTCCAATCGGGACTAAAAGTGGGTGACGACACTATATGTCGTGAGTGGACACTATGCCAGTGAGTGGCGACACTATTTCAGTGGGTGGCGACACTATGACATGGGTGAGTGTCGACATTATGTCATGAGTGTTGACACTATGTTGTGCTGCTTAATCTATAAATAGGCTTCCTTGTGAACTATCAACTGCAAGGAAGATCGTGTGCGAGACCAGGGACACCACTACGGGAGCTTCTCGAAGATGTCTTAGGACCTCGTCCTTAGACATCTCTGAGGAGCTCGCCGTAGAGGCACTCCCTAATATGTGAAATTAGTTAGCTCCACCAGCATACTAATTTAGCTAGAAAAGATATGAACTGAAAGATGGTGTGCGAGAGCAGGGACACCACTATGGCAGAGCTTCTCGAAGATGTCTTAGGATGCCTCGTCCTCAGACATCTTCGAGGAGCTCGCCATAGAGGCACTCCCTAATTTAATTTGGTAGCTCCTTGGCATGTTCATGTTTTTGTTCTTAATTTCTTGCTTAACTGGCCGATGATTAACTAAAATGCTAGGGCGCCACTATATACATGTGTGCCTTCATAGTTTTGGTACTTATTTTTGTTTCAATGGATTTTGTGACGACAGGTAGAAGAAAGAAGAATATTTTGTTGCTTGACGGTGACATGATGCACTGTGAACCGACCGGATTTCAAGACAACATGTCAAACCAATATATGTATATTGGATGAACTCATGTATCTATGTGCTTCGATGAATCAAATGAATTTTGAGAACTATATGTGCCAAATTAACCAGATATACAGAGATAGAACCCACACAAAATCTATCCATTTCTAGAGCATGAAATGAGCTAAAACAAGCAATGAGAGCTGAAATGATGAAGTTGCTAACCTTGATAGATGTGGAGCCAAAAAATCTTCACAAATCTTGAGAAAAATGTGGAAGAACTCGAGCTTGAGGGGAGAAATTTGAGAGGGATGATTGTGTGAGCTTGAAATGGCTCGGGCTAGGAAGGGGAAGAAGATATAGTCGGGGACTTTAGTCCCGGTTTGAGAAACAAACCGGGGCTAAAGGTCCACGCATCTGCTCTTTTCCAGCGCCAGACCCTTTAGCCCCGGTTTGTTAAACGAACCGAGGCTAAAGTTCTCATACGAACCGGGGCTAATGTATTCTGGTCCCTACGGCCGTTTCTAGCCGTTGGGACCAGGGCATTAGTCCCGTTTTGTACCAGAACCGGGACTAATGCTCTGGACCAAAGGTCCGTTTTCTACTAGTGATATTAGACTGTTGTACCACCCACTAAGTTGTGAGAATAAGAACAACTCTCGCGCACTCCTCCTCCGACGTTGCCCGACTCGCCTTGTCACGATATACGAGCCACGGGTTGTAGAAATCTCGTCGAGTCGAAATTTATTTTGCTGTTTGGAAAAATTAATTATGGATTAATTACAAGTCATTAATGGACACATTAATCAATTATCCGTTTTACGATTTTATGGATCGTGGGCTCTTATCGAATCGAACGTGGGTTGTGTCCCATGATATCCCTCACTTGCACTATATAACCATCTGCGCTAAACTTAATCGGTAATCCTCACACGCGCCTACTTACAGAACCTTGCGCCGCCGCCTTCGTCTTTCCCATCCCGGATTGCGGCGTACACCATAGATTGGGACAGTAGGCCTACAGAACCCCGCATCTCGTAAACTTGTACGGATAAGGGGCAATCAGGTTTCTGGGAGCTCTCAAGCGCGACTACTGGCACCACGACGTCGGTCGAAGACGAGTTCACGAACGATGACTACTACGGCTACTGCCGCCGCTGCACCATATGTGATCTCAATCACCTCTTCCAGATTTTGCTAGAGTTTCTAGTTTTAACGTTTGGTATAGATGTGATAGGTTTATCTTGTATAGATGTAATATATTCATCTACTTTGTTGATATGAATGATTGGTTTTAGTACTGTTTGTATGATCATGATTTATCAGTTTATTATCCGGATTAAATCATATGGATTATTGATTATATTTTCAACAATCCAAAAACTTGATTACAGGCAACTGAATTCCATAGGTGTAGCCGCGACTATCAAGCCACCTCCTTTTGATGATATGCACTATAAGAGATGGCGCGCGAGAGTAGTTCTCTAGTTTGAAAACCTAAACTGCTATAGCACCACTCTTGGCAAACCTGAAGGAGATCTTTCTGCTGAGTAGGAAGCAACCTTTAAGAAAGCCGATATCATGTTTATGGCGGCTCTGTTCAGTGTTCTTGGGGACAATATTGTTGACTTGTATATGCCATTTTATAATGTTAAGGACACATGGGATGCGCTCGAGGCTAAGTTTGGGGTGTCGGGCGCGGACACTGAGTTGAATGTCAAGGAGAAATTCTATGACTACAAGATGGTTGATGAACGCTTCGTCATTGAGCAATCTTATGAGATACAATCGCTTGCCAAAGAACTTGGGCAGTTCAAATGTATCTTACAAGACAAGTTTCGGACCGGCGATATTATTGCCAAGCGTCCTCACTTGTGGAGAAACTTGCTACTTCTCTGAGACATAAGATACAATCGTTTTCCGTTATGAAACTCATTGCGTCTCTTCATGTGGAAGAGAAGACGAGAGCAAAGGACAAAACTGCTTGAGGATTTGTGGGAGGTTCTACTACCAATTTGGTGCAGATGAAAAACTTCAAATCCTACAAGTTCAAGAATAAGAACAAATCTGAAGGAAAAGAGAAGTTTGATGGCAAGAAAAAGGTCACACACTCAACCAAATTCAAGAATAAAAATGATAAGAGGAAAGGATCTTGCCACGTCTGTGGTGATCCTGATCACTGGGTTTCTAGCTGTCCTAATCGCTTTGACAAGCGTCAATATGGGAACAGCAACAAGATCGCTAATGTTGTTATTAGCGATACTGAGATGAAGGACGTTGGTTCCGGTACTTTACCTACTATCCTTTCAGTATGTCATTCTCCTGAATGGTGGATAGACACGGGCGCTAACACACATGTATGTTCTGATATTTCCATGTTTTCTTCTTCTCATGTCTCAAAGACTTCTTCTGTGATTATGGTAAACGGCTCACGTTCTTCTGTTCATTGTGTTGGTATGTTAAATCTTAAGTTTACTTCGGGGAAGACCGTACAGCTGAAGAATGTGCATCACGTTCCCTCCATCAATAAGAATCTCGTCAACGGATCACTTTTATGTCAAGATGGTTTTAAGTTGGTTTTCTAGTCCAATAAAGTTGTAATTTTTAAGTATGTATAATTTGTTGGGAAGGGTTATGAGTGTGGAGGTCTGTTCCGCTTGTCTTTGTCAGAATCATGTACTAAAGTTATTAATCATGTTTGCAATGAAAATGAGTCCAATGTTTGGAATTCACGACTCTGACATATGAACTTTGGTTGCATGACGCGGCTAGCCAATTAATTAATATCTCAAGCATGGTGAGTATGGAGCGATTTGAGACCATCTAATGCGCGTTGCAAGCCGTATGCTGCCGCTGCTTGTGGGCCAGCGGACGCCCAACAATAAGTCTAGAGATTTTGTGAATCTTCTCAAATCTCACCGCACCGCATTGACTGGTCACTAGAGGATCCCCTGAGGGCCTGACCCACGCCCCTTGCCCCATAGGCTCCGCCTCCCACGCCCTGTCGCCTCGCCTGGGATCCTTTCCATAGGTGGTTGCGGCCTCTATGGGCGACAAAGAGCACCGGGTCTTGTAGTTGGAGGAGGCCTTTCCCGCTCGTGCACGTCTCTGTGTCGGGGGGATAACCCCTGGTAGGGTCACAAGGGGCAAAACATGGCCTAGCTTGGCTTACGCCGAGTAAAGGTGGCCGGGTAAGATGGTCGTATGCGGCCGACATAGACTCTATGTCGGCCCATATAAGACAAGTTTGTTGATCTTGCAGGAACCCACGAGCCGAGTCTCACGAGGAAGGGCCGAGTCTCACGAGGAAGGGCCGAGTCAGATAGGACGAGTGGCACCTTTCTGAGTGAGGTTCAGGAGGGACCAACGTAAAGTGCGTTCAAAAGATAAGGGCGACGCCGGGTGACACGAAAGGAGCCGGGTGACGCCTAAAGCATGGGCTGACGTACAAAGTTACTGCATGACGCCAAAACAACTAGAGGCAACGTACATGAAGACCGTTGGATGTCTAACTTTATGGACTGGGCCACTGGGCTTAGTACAAGACCACGACCCGCCCGTACTGTGAGGACCAAGATCCAAACAGTAACCCTAGAACCCATATGGGTGTAACCTAGCTAGCTATCGCCTATATAAGGAGGATAGCTGGGGATAGAGGAGGTTGGAGCGAGTAGGGAACCGGTGCACTAAAGCCTAGTTCATACAACTCAAGGAGAACTTGTAAACCTCTAATATCAATAAAACTCCTAAGTGTGGAGATTTCTTCTTGTTCTTCGTGCATGGCAAGACCATGCACACCCTCCCCAGTGACCACACGCACACACTCGGCCCCCAACTTAAGCCTGCCCATGGCATCTGCCGTGACACCACCACGATAGTTGGCGCCCACCGTGGGGCAGAAGCAGGTTCTTGATGGAGTCTTCATCCGGACGGTCAACATCATCGCCAAGACCGGCGAGCGCGTCTACTCCGGCCTCATCCAGAGGTTTGGAGCGCTCAACTTCGTCAGCGAAAACACGGGGAGCTTCGGGACCAAGCCGTTCCCAAGGGACGGTCGCTTCATCAAGTTCGGCGAGCACCAGGTCTACGTCGCGGTGCGTGTGGAGCGCGCGTATCCGGAGCGCGTCATCCTGGCGCCGGATCCACCTGCGGTTCCTGCCGTAGGAAAACTTCACCAGCTCGTCTCCGTTGAGGTAATGATGACAGCTCCTAACCCAATAGCACCCCTAGTAGCTCCAGTAGTGAATGAGGATCCAGAGGGAGGAAATCAAGAGGAAACGCCAAGGGCTACAAGAACAGCAAAAGCACCGCTAGAAAAGCCAGAAAACATAGCCAGGAGTTAGAGAGCTAAAGAGCTGCAAGAGGCAATAGACAAGTTAGCGCAGCTAGTAGCGCAAGCGGCTGACCTGGCGCGTGTGTAGGCCGAGTTAGAGGAGGCCAGGATAAAATTTCTGGAAAAAGCAAAAGAGCTAGATCAATTACAACAAGACGTAGATATCACTATTCGAGAGCTTAACTCGGCAAATCGAGTCAAGGGCACAAAGACCCGGCTTGATGCAACGAGATTAAGAGGAAAAAACCTCAATGAGGAGTTGGCAGATGCAACATCAAAGATAACACTAGAAAACAACAATGAAACAACCATGCAGCCGACGTACAATACTGCAGCAGCTAACCTGAGAGCCGCAGAGGCAGCAATGGTAGAGCTACCCCATTTGACGGGTGAAGCAAAGAAAAAACAACAAGAGCGAGTCAATGAACTGGTAAGATCAGCAGGGATGCTGAATGAAGCATACTACAAGGCAAATCCGGGTATAGCAGGGAGGTCACAGCTAGTTCATTCGGCGACTCCTATCCCGGCAAGATCAGCAGGTCATACAGCTTCCTTAACCGGAGTAGCGCCTAGACAAAGGAAATAAAAAAGTGTACATTCAAGGAGGAACAAGCAAATAATCACCTATGACCCGCCAATAGCACAGGGAAACCCAGTGCAAGGAACGAGAAGGAACAATGTTTAGGGAAATGAGAATCAGGAAAATGCAGGCCGAGAGAGGCAAGCATGACAAAGGAATGACAATGGAGGGAAAAATTTTGTGCCTCATCCTAGGCGTGGATCTCACTCGGCAGGAGGAGGAAATCCAGTTCTGAATAATGCTGCAGCTCAACCCGAAAGAAGGCATCAAAGCGCGGGAAAAGCAGTACAGCAGCCTGCTGACTCGAATGCAAACAGATACAATGATGGTTACTCGGCGATGGTAAATGATGGATACGAATTTCCGGATCATGCATATCAAGCAATTGGAGCCAGACTCGGAGGCAGAAACCTTCAGCCAGATGATACAAGGCTAAAACTTGATCGAATAAAGATGGCAGAATTGATCGAGTCGCAAGGTCCACAGGGTCCACCATGTTTTGGCCCAAGGATCATGAAGGAGCCACCTGTACCAAATTTTCAGCTGGCCAGAGGAACAAAAACTTACGATGGAAGCACAAAGCCAGAAGACTGGCTCATAGTTTATGGAACTGCTGTAAAAATCGCGCATGGAAATTTGATATGGGCAGTGCGATACGTACCGCAGATGCTGGAAGGACCAGCAAGGGTGTGGCTGAATAACTTGCCACCAGGAAGCATCAACAGCTGGATCGATTTTCAGGACGCTTTTGTGAGCAATTTCACAAGCACCTACAAGAGGCCGAATCGCCCACAATAGCTAGTAAGGTGCAAGCAAAGGCCGAATGAAACAGACAGAGAATTCCTCACAAGATGGTGCCCAATGCGCAACTCTTGCGAAGGGGTAATCAAGTCATAGGCTATCGCTTGGTTTGCACAAGGGTGCATGCATGGAAGTGTGCTATTGCAAAGGTTATAAAGAGATATGTCGGCAAGCTTGGCGGAAACAATAAGGATTGCTGATTCATATGCGTTAGGAGATCCAACTCAGCCTCTTCTCATGTCAGTAGACGGGCTAACTGAGACTCAGATCTATGACACTGTCGGATCACAAAGGCGCCAGGAAAGAGCCGAGTACAGAAGCAAAAGAAGAGATGAAAGGCCATACTACAGGTATGGTTTGACTCAGGTTGCAGCCATGAGTCAGGATCATCCAGATGCTGGAAGTAGCCAACATCAAAGGACAAATGGACAACAAAGTGGATACCAAAGAATGATGGAAAAAAGCCATATGAACAAAGAAAGCCGTATCAGGACAGACATAAGTATACCTATGAGATGATGCTGGACCAGCCGTGTAAATTTCACACGCCTAGTACGAGTAATCCAGCAAATCACACAAGACAATGCACTTGGTTCCAGAAAGGAGATAGAGTGGATTCGCCGAGTAATAAGCTGCCACCACCTCCCCCTCCACCGCTCACAGGAGGGAATGCCCAGGCTGTTGGAGCTGAACACAGGTATGAGAACAGACAACCAAAGGTATCATAATCAAGAAAGAAGAGAAACTGTGCACCAGCTGTACAATCCAAGAGGGGACGACGATCATGTCGGCCATGGAAACAGAAATGAGTATAGAGAACATCACCAGAGCTATGTCGTATTTGTCACAGAGCCGAATGACAAAAAGAGTCAGCAAAGACGTATGATGGAAGTAAATGCCACAATGCCAGCAATTTCAAAATATATGCATTGGTCTGGACAGGAGATAACTTGGAGCATAAAGGATCATCCCAAGATCATGCCAACCCTAGGAGGTTAAGCTCTAGTCTTGGATCCAACTTTCATGGGCCCTGATATCAATGTGAAATTTTCCAAGGTACTGATCGATGATGTTAGTAGCATCAACATCATGTACAAGGATACCATGCTCAAGCTAGGCATCACTATGAACATGCTGGAGCCGACTAAGATAGCTTTCCATGGCATCGTGCCGGGATTGTCATGCGAGCCAATTGGCAAGATGTGGGTTGACGTCTTATTCGGCAATAGAGAGAATTGTCGGACTGAAGCCATAGAGTTCGAGGTGGTCGATCTGGTCAGTTCGTACCATGCCTTACTCGGCAAGCCGGCTATGGCAAAGTTTATGGCTACTCCTCATATTGCTTACTTAAAGATGATGCTGCCAGGCCCATGTGGAGTTATCACAGTCGAAGGAGATTACAAAAGATCTATTGCTTGTGCGTCAGCCGAATCTTTGCTGGCCGAGTCACTGGTCATAGCGCAGGAAAAGCATAAAATGTTAGAAGTGACAGCATTGACCAAAGCAACACAGATGTCCATGCCGGCACTCACTAATACGCATGGTAATGTATCCGTTCAAGCTACCAAAGAGACCAAGAAGGTACAAGTGGATGAGACTTTCCTAGAGCGGACAGTTACCATTGGAGCTGGGCTAATGGACAAATAGGAAAGCGAGCTCACCAGCTTCCTCCGTGAGAATCGGGATATTTTTGCATGGTCCACACAGGATTTGCAAGGAGTTCTGAGGGAGCTGGCTGAGCACTCTCTTCATGTAAGACCAGATGCCAAGCCGGTGAAGCAACCCCTCCACCGCTTCGCCGAGGATAGGAGAAAAGTGATAGCTGCCGAGATAGCCATGCTATTAGCCACTGGATTCATCATGGAAGTTCTACACCCATATTGGTTATCAAGTCCATTCTTGGTCGAGAAGAAATAGGACGACCCGAATGTGGCAATGGTGTGGCACATGTGTATTGATTACACGAACCTCAATAAGGCGTGTCCAAAAGATCCATTTCCCTTGGCACGGATCGACCAAGTCATAGATTCTACTGCCGGTTGTGAATTGTTGTCATTTGTGGACGTGTATTCTGGATTCCACCAGATACCACTGAATCCGAATGATCAAATAAAGACATCTTTTATCACCCCGTACGGGGCTTATTGCTATCGCACCATGTCATTTGGATTAAGAAATGCAGGTGCAACATATCAAAGATGCATGCAAAAAATGCTTGCAAGATCAATTGGACAAAAATGTTCAAGTATACGTCGATGACGTGGTGATAAAAACCAAGCAGAGTCATACCCTAATTGAGGACCTGCGTCAAACATTCGCAAACTTAAGAAAATTCCGGATGAAACATAACCTGGAAAAATGCGCATTTGGTGTCTCGACTGGGAAGTTACTCGGATTTCTTATATCCAACCGAGGAATTGAGGCTAACCCAACAAAGATCAGGGCCATTGAAATAATGGAATTGCCAAAAACCCTCAACGATGTCCAAAAGTTCAGAGGATGCCTGGCCTTGTTGAGCAAGTTTATTAGTCGGCTAGGTGAAAAATCCCTACCACTATATCAACTGATGAAAAATCAGACAAATTCACATGGACACAACAAGCTGATAGCGCTTTCCATGAACTCAAAAAGATGTTGGCAACAGCACCAATATTAGCACCACCTCTATCCAAAGAGCCAATGTTGCTCTATGTCGCCGTAACCAACAGAGTTGTAAGTGCAGTAATAGTGGTTGAACGTGAAGAAGAGGGCAAATCAGTCCAAAGGCCAGTTTATTACTTGAGCGAAGCGTTCTCTATATCAAAGAAAAATTACCCTCATTACCAAAAAATGACATATCGGGTGTATATGGCAGCAAAGAAGCTGAAACATTATTTTCAAGACCACCCAATCCGGGTAATATGCGAGGCATGTATCTCGGATATACTGGGCAGCAAAGACGCCCGTGGCTGAGTCGCAAAATGGGCCATAGAGCTAGCACCATATACTCCACAATATGATAGGCGAGATGCAATTAAATCTCAAGCCGTGGCAGATTTCTTCGTCGATTGGATGGAAATGCAATACGAACCACCACTGCCAGATCCGAATTACTCGAAGATGCATTTTGATGGATCCAAGACAAAAATGGGTCTAGGCGCCGGGATAGTGCTCACATCGTCAAAGAGGGATGAACTCAAGTATGTGTTACAGATCCACTTCACTGCATCCAATAACATTGCCGAGTATGAAGCACTGGTCCACGGCATCAAAGTGGCCAATGATATTGGCATCACAAGGATCATGTGTTTTGGTGACTCAGATTTAGTGATCCAACAAGTATCCGGGCATTAGGACGCATTGGATGCAAACATGGCACTGTATCGTTTCCACGTGCAGCAAATTTTAGGATACTTTGATGGATGTGAATTTCATCACGTACCCAGAGCAGAGAATGAGGCAGCGGATGTGCTATCCAAATTAGGCTCATCTAACCAAGCAATTCCACCAGGGGTAGCATTGGAGCATCTCAGGAAACCATCGATCAAGCCATCACCAGAATCAGAGTCAATACTCATCCCGGCAATCCAGGAGTCAGACGTTGTGCCAATGGACACTGACTCAGGGGCAGGTTCGAGTCACTCGGGGACTGATCCGCTCACCTCAGGGGCTGCCGAATCACACTCGGGGACTCCTCAGGTCATGTCGGCAGAACATATGTCGGCTGGGCCAATGGAAATTGATGGGGAAACAGATCCAACACCACCGATACCAACATGGGCACAGCCAATATTCAACTACTTAAAAGATGGAACTTTGCCAGACGATGAAATATTGGCAAGGCAAACAGAAAGAAGAGCAAAAGCCTACACCATAATCAACAAGGAGTTGTACAAAAGAAGTGTGACAAGTGTACTATAGCGTTGCATAAGTTCAGAGAAAGGCCAAGAAATTTTGTTGGATATTCACCAAGGAGAATGTGGGCACCATGAATCATCAAGGGCATTGGTGGCCAAGGCATTCCGACATGGATTCTATTGGCCAAGTGCACTAGCAGAAGCACAAGAGCTAGTAGGAAAATGCAACAGTTGCCAGCGTTATGCGTCCAGGTCACACTTACCAGCATCTGAATTGAAAACTATACCAATCACTTGGCCATTCGTGGTATGGTGCCTGGATATGGTAGGACCATTCAAGCCAGCAAGGGAAGGCATGACTCACATATTGGTGATGATCGACAAGTTCACCAAATGGATAGAAGTGAAGCCCATCAAAAAACTAGACGGAAAAACAACTGTCACATTCCAAAGGGACATAATCTTGAGATATGGTTACCCACATAGTGTAATCACAGATAATGGAACAAACTTTGCTGAGGGAGCTTTTGCTCGATATTGCGGAAAAAACCAAATAAGGCTTGACGTATCGTCAGTCGCTCATCCAGAATCAAATGGACAGGTTGAACGAGCTAATGGCATAGTTTTATCCGGGATAAAACCCCGTTTAATGGAACCACTCCAAAGATCACCTGGTTGCTGGATAGAGGAGCTACCCTCAGTGTTATGGAGCCTAAGGACAACTCGGAATTGATCAACAGGCTATACGCCATTCTTTCTTATGTATGGGGCAGAAGCAGTTTTGCATGCCGACATAGAATATGACTCGCCAAGAGTAAGGCAATACTCGGAAGCCGAGGTAAAAGAGGCCCGAGAAGATGAAGTTGACTTACTCGAAGAAGCAAGGGAATTGGCATTGTCCAGATACGCCATATATCAGCAAAATCTTCGACGCTATCATAGCCGGAAAGTTCAACCTCGTGTTTTCTGAGAAGGGGATATGGTGCTCAGACTAGTGTAGCGCACAGCTGGAATGCATAAGTTATCAACCCCATGGGAAGGTCCATTCATTGTAAGCAAAGCATTGCACAATGATTCATATTATCTAATAGATGCTCGTGGAGCACAAAAGAACAAGGCGGACAGATCAGTGATGAGACCAAAAGGCCATGGAATGTGGCACTACTTCGCCCCTTCTACACTTAGGAGAAGCAGTGTATGTATCACTCGAACTCTCACATGTCGGACGTTTATGCCGGATATGTGCTGATAATAAAATGGTAGGACTCGAAAAGCTGACTCGGGGACTGCCCCTTATGTTTATCCTTTAAATTATTTTATGTCAGCTGGCGTAGCACCCAAAGCTTATCTCGGAACAAGTAATGTTTACTCGAAAAAAATAAACTCTTTGACTCTGATGTTTTCCGAAAACACGGCTTCATGGCAAGCAAGACGAAAGGATGAAGGATGAGTAAACATTAACGCCGGATAAGTAAAAGGAGAAACGTGAGTCGACCCGATGATTTTAACTAACCCATTGCATGTTATATCACGTTGTATGTTGAATGATCCTGTGTCAACTGATCTAAGTTTCATACCTGCTAACTAAACCCTTAGCGCTTTGAGACTCTAATGTCGAACGCAAAAAAGGTAGACAAGAGCCAAAGTCAAGGAAAGGTGAAACGGCAAGATGATACTTGGGGACTTGCCCTTGGATGATTCACATTCAAAATATAACAAGAAGTTTAAGCCGTATCAAAAGGCACGCATCCAACAATAAGTGCAATGTATGTTACATCTGTACCAGGCATACCGGGGATCTCATAAAAGTTCAAGTGTTTTTATACTCAGCCTAAGAAGCAGCTGGGCTCAGAGGAGCGGTCTTGGAACTAGGAGCATCACCCAGAGCACCTGCCGAGTCAGGGGCATCAGTCGCCGAGTCTTCTGGGTCGTCTGACTCGGTAGCCTCGCTGTCGGCGCCTTCTTCATCAGCAACTTCGACAAGTGGTTCACCGAGGTCGAGGAAGCTGGGCCCGTCACACCAAGCGTGCACCATAGTATACTCGATCATGGCGTAGGCTCGCTCCTAGCGTTTCTTGATCAGCTCGGGCTCATGGAGCCACTTGCCGTCCCCCCTTATGCATGCAAGACCATCAAGATTGATGTCCTCGTACCATGAAAGCACGAAGGACAGGGCCTTGTCTGCTACAGCTCGGCCGGCCAACTCATGCCATTGATCCAGCCTGTCTTCGGTAAGAAGCAGCCTTTCAGCAAGGGGATCGATGTGTGTGGGCACGTCTTCATCTGGCCATAGCATTCGAAATGCATGAATCGCGGATTTGAGAAAGTCTACGCCGCATGACTTGAGGGTCTTGACGCGCTCTGACACCGCTTCGACATGATCATCAATAGTCACCTCGCCGTCAGCTGGAGCGCCAGACTCGGCCCGCACTTTTTCCATGGCCCGTATGGCGAACATATCAGCCTCGGGAAAGTTCTCTGCAAGCAAAAGAGGGTATTAGCAAAATAATGAAGAAGAGGCAGAAATCAAGAACAGAAAGCACAGTGCGAAAAAAGGGTAAGAACTCACTACCGAGGAAAGAATTGATGGTGCCGAGCTTGCTGAGCCAAGTCTTAGCCTTGGGTTTGAGGGCGTCGAGATCCATATTAGCCGACTCAACCGATGACTCGGCCTCCTTGAGCATCTCCCTGGTATTATCGGTGCTGGCATCATGCTGGCCGTCTTTCTCGGCAAGCTCCTCCTTCAGCCCCTTCACCTCGACCTGGTGCTTCTGATCCATGTCGGCCATCTGCTTTTTCAGCCGGATCACCTCGTCTCGCTCCTTCTGAAGCTCGGCTTGGTGCTTCTCTGCTTATTCAGAACAAATCACTCGTGAGCAGCAACAAGTTATCTCGATCCATGAAGATAGGAATGGAAAAGGAATGAGCATGAACACAAAGAAGCAAAAGGATGGCTAAGGACTTACTTTCCGCCTCGCTGATCTGCGAGTGGAGCGTGTTGATGGTGGACTGGGCATAAGCTGCGAGAGAACAACGAGAAAGGATCAACGAAATGAAACAGAAAAAAGGTATGCCGAATAAAAATATGGCAAGTGAAGAATTACCTTGGCCTTGAGACTCGGCTTGCAGTTTTTGATGAGCAAGTTCGAGCTTGCGATACTCCTAGAGGAGAGCCTGGTGCACCTTGGTGCGTTCGTTGTGCGTAAGCTGCACAAAAGGAAAAAAACAGTGAGTAAAATGGTGAAGTCAAATCATAGCCGGATAAGGGTTGACTCTTAGACCTTACCGCCGAGTAAGTTCCTTACTCGACCGTAACCTCGGGGACTAGGGGATATGTATAACAGAAATACTCAATACACAAAAGAGTAAGAAGATTTTGTACCTCGTTCACTTCATGCACGCAAGCCATTAAGGCAATGGCCTGCTGGGTCATGTCGGAGACGGCCTTGGGGCCTAGCTTCACCTTCTTACCAGAGCGGGAGCTGACCTCTTACTCGCTAGATGCATTCCATGACACAACATAAGGCTCAGCGTCACCAAGGCCATTCCCGCTGCGCGTCCGAGTGAGAACTTGCCCTTTCTTAAGGGTAGTTCCCACATTGGCGCGGGTCGCAGCAGCGCTGGCATGCAGGGTAACAGCCTGGGAGCTGCCGCCTAACCCGGCGATTGCGCATCCGCCTGGCTTACCCGCTGGGACAAGCATTTGTGTTGGCGTTGTGGGCCGGATCTGAGGAGCGGAGCCTGGAGCGCAGACCAAAGTTGTATGCTTGGTGGAGGTGGTCTTGCCGGAAGAGGTGCGAGCCGGACCTAAAGCAGAAGGCCGGGTCTGGTTCTTTAACGGAAGAGGAGAGTGAGAAGATTTGTTGGGAGAAGAAATGGGAGCCAACTGAGTGGTCTCAGCAATATTGCTGGCACTGAAGGAAATATGCCCTAGAGGCAATCATAGAGATGATGATATTTCATATGTATCCATGAGTTATTGTAATGTTCCTTGAATATCCATATAAGGCAACTTGTATTGATTGGCAATTATGTGAATTGTTTGTGAAACTCTATACTTGTATGGTTATTTAAGAGTTGTCCCTAGTCGGAGTTCATGTGAGGACACACGTGAATATTAGACTAGCACATCGATTGGTTGATGACTATGTTTCGCAAGTCATAGACATGGAGATGTCAAACCAATGACGTGGACACATGTTACGAACATGGGGTTGGACTGACCCAACCTGAGACTAGCAATTAGTTGCAGCTCTCTCTTTACACATCGTGTACATTTTGTCCTTAGACATGAGATTTTCGCATGTACTTGAGATGTGGATCGACCTACTTTGGGGCTATCAAACGCTGCACCGTAACTGGGTAGTTATAAAGGTAGCTTTCGGGTTTGTCCTGAAGCATGCTGCAAGGCATGGTCAATCAAGATGGGATTTGCCCCTCTCTACTTGAGAGAGATATCTCTGGGCCCCTCGAGTGATCGGATCCAGAAATGCATGGTCGTGCTACATATGGTTAAGAGTTAACCTAGTAAAGGGATTCCGAATCACGGTATCGAGAAAGGGAGGTCAGCTTGGAGCTAGACCAAATATCATGAGGCAAAGGGAAATACATGTACTAAACCTTATGATGGTTCGTCCGATATGATCTTTGTATGCGTTTAGGAGTTGGCATGTCTTGCTAGAGGCTTCTACCAACTATTGACAGAATAAGTGTATTCGTGTCATGTCTATACGCATATGAACCTATAGGGTCACACACTTAAGGGGCTGGAAGCCTAATGAGGATTGGATCCGAATTAGACTAGGCTTAGGGTACTAATGGGCTGCTAATGTAGAAGCCCACTAGGGACGCCTATATAAGAGAGGGTGGGGCGAGTTGACCAGGGTTAGACCTTAGACCTCAGATCATTCCTAGCCTCCACTCCTCACGCCTGTGTTGCACGCACGGACCTAGCAGTCCGGCGTCTGACGCTTCCACCCTGTACGTGTGGATACCTCGGAGGCGCTGCATCTGTAGCGCTTGGACGAGTCGTGCAAGGGAAGCTTCTCATATGACGAGGACAAGGAGGATAAGTGGAACGTCTGCACTGCCTCGACGCGCTTCATCGATTCCGCAACTGCGCGTCTAGTGGTAATCCCGTGATCTATGACAACAGTTATCCTGTTATACGCGGTAGAATTTTTTTGATTTGCACTAGTGTAGCCTACCCGTATCCTTTCAGTGGTATCAGAGCCGATGCTGTACAGTTATAGGTTCGGGATGTTTTCATATGGTGATATGCAGATTGATATGAATGATGTGATCGTTTATGTGGCGTTGGTTTAGGATTGATCTATGATCTTGCTTTCCGTGATCGTGATCTGAGGTTGTCGAACGACTTACCCCTACCGGTCGGCTTCCGCCATCGGGGTAGACAGTGACACATAAACCCTGTTGAATCACGCAAAGATCAATATGATTGATCGAATCGGAACCTAGATCTAAAATCGATGTACCGTGATCAAAGGAGTTTGATTGAATCGGGACAGGAGTCAGTTTATGGTAAATTTGATTTGCCGATCAAAATCCTTAAAGAAAATTTGATTTGCTGCCCCTTCGAACCCCGCAGGGGGAGACCCCCTAGACCCCCCTTAATCGTAGCCCCTTTTGTATCTCGTTAAGTTAACTAGGTGCTGCAATGTCACATGATCCGGTAGAATGCGATTCTATGCATAACTTGTTTTTGCAGGATGTATGTGATCAGTATGGCCCATATGTGTATGTGATGCATGTATGAAATTTATCATGACCTGTGTGTCGCGAGTAGGGCAACACGGCTAGAGCCATGTGTGTTGTCAATTATTGTAATGCCTGCGTGCCAACTTGTGATGATCCCAATACTATGTAATTTTGATTACTAGCTGTTAGGAGTAATAGCTTGTATTAGTTCTTGGAGGACTCATCACTTGGAGGATGGCTCACATGGAACATGAAGATGGAGATCATCATGGTGGACAGGTTCTATGGCGATGGAGATCACCATGAGAAAATGGGCCATACTGTGTCACATCTATGTGAATGTTATTCTTATGCGTTTTACTACTATGCATGCTTAGATGATAGAAGTAGAACGATCCCTCACAAAGTTTAAGTTAAACCATGCCCTCCTAACCAAACCTTGCACCATCCTATGCCCTATACAATCGTTGGTGGGCCTATGAAATTAGGGTGCCGCGGTTTTCCTTAGCTGGATGGGTTTGTATCGGATACCTACACGCATAAGGGTTGGTGAACTTGACAAGGTCATCTTAACAGTTAAGGACCTTGGGACATAAAGGTTGGGCGCCTAGTTTTGACATAGAGATGTCACCCAACAACAAGAGTCATATGTGATATGATTAGCAAGTGTTGCTTACCGATTTACCTTGTCTTCTAGCAGTGATACTGAAGCTCACTAGTCGACTTGTTAATTGTGGATCTTGAATCACTTAGTATCAATAGAGGGATATTGATTTAAGTGGGAGTATATGCTATTAAATTATTTAATATGTTTTACTCTTTCATGGTTACATGGCTTAGTATTTTGCATGTTTTCTGTTGTAGATCAATGGCACCGAACACTACATCACCTTTCTCTTTGCGTTCGATTCTTGACAAAGATAAACTAAATGGAACAAACTATTCGGACTGGGTTAGTAACCTAAGAATTGTTCTCAGGTCTGATAAAAAGGAAACGGTTCTGGATACCCCATTCCCCGATGAACCTGCTGATAATGCATCTGCTGCCCTAAAGAATACCTACAAGAGAGCATGTGATGATTCTCTTGAGGTTAGCTGCCTTATGCTTGCATGCATGGAACCTGAACTCCAAAAGAAGTTTGAGGATCAGGATGCCTACGATATGATCGTTGCGCTTAAGGACATGTTCCAAGATCAGGCAAGGACTAAGAGGTCCAATGTTGCCAAGTCCTTTGTCGAATGCAAGCTAGCAGAGGGAGCAGCTGTAGGCCCCCATGTGATCAAAATGGTTGGTTATGGTCAGACTTTGGAAAAGCTTGGTTTTCCACTAGGCCAAGAGTTGGCCACTGACTTCATTTTGGCGTCTCTTCCGTCCAGCTATGGGCAGTTCATTTCGAACTACCATATGCATGGGGTGGAGAAGGGCCTTAATGAATTATGTGGGATGCTTAAAACAGCAGAAAGTGACATGAAGAAGTGTGCAGGGCATAGCCATGTGATGGCTGTGCAGAACAAGCCTATCTTCAAGAAAAAGGGTACTTCTTGGAAGAAGAAGGGCAAGGCTAAGGATACGATCCCTAAGTCTGCACCCAAGCAAAAGGTTGGACCTGTAGAAGACACTGAGTGCTTCTTTTGTCATGAACATGGCCACTGGAAGATAAACTGCAGCAAGTACCAGGCTTCTTTGAAGAAGAGTGGAAGTAGGAGTACTTCCAACTCAGGTACACTTGTTGTAAATGTTGTGGACATTCTTCTTGCTGATTCCTATGTTAACTCTTGGGTATTTGATACCGGATCGGTTGCTCATATTCTCAATTCGATGCAGGAGCTAATAAGGACTAGAGAAGTGCAGAAAGGCGAAGTGGATTTTCGCGTCGGAAATAAAGCAAGGGTTGCTGCATTGTTCGTCGGCGTCATGCAACTTCACCTTCCGTCAGGATTTATTATGGAGTTGAATAATTGTTATTACATTCCAAGTATGGGTCGAAACATTTTATCACCTTCATGTTTGATGAGGGATGGATATTCATTTGCGAGTATAAACAATGGTTGTGTAATCTCTAAGAATGATATGTTTATGGCTAATGCTCCCATTGTGAATGGGTTATTTATTTTAAATCTTGATGATGCATCTGTTTACAATGTTAGTGCTAAAAGGCTTCGGCCTAATGATTTGAGTCCTACCTATTTATGGCATTGTCGTTTGGGGCATATAAGTGAAAAGCGCATGAAGAAGCTCCATGGTGATGGTCTTCTAACTTCATTTGATTTTGAATCATACGAGACATGTCAGGCTTGTTTACTTGGAAAGATGACCAAGTCACCTTTTTCGGGTTTTCCCGAGAGAGCGACAGACTTGTTGGAACTCATACATACTGATGTGTGTGTACCAATGTGTTGGAGATATGCCCTAGAGGCAATGATAAATATAGTTATTATTATATATTTGTGTTTATGATAAATGTTTACATTCATGCTATAATAGTATTAACAAGGAAACATTAATACTTGTGTGATTTGTAGACTAAAATAAGAGTCCCTAGTAAAGCCTCTATATAATACTAGCTTGTTGGTTAATAGATGATTGTGGTTTCCCTATCATGAACATTGAGATGTTATTAACAACAAGATCATATCGTTAGGAGAATGATATGGTGGACATACTCCTATAGATAAGCGTAGCATAAAGATCAAGTCATTTTAATAGTTCAATTGCTATATGCTTTCTGATACATAGTAATCTAATTCCTTCGACCATGAGATCATGCATATCACCTTTACCGGATGGATTCTTTGATGACATCAAACACCACACCGTAACTGGGTGGCTATAAAGGTGGCATTGAGTGTTCGGAAAGTATTGGTTGAGACACATGGATCAAGAGTGGGATTTGTCCATCCATATGACGGATAGATATACTCTGGGCCCTCTCGGTGAAATATCATCCAATTAGCTTGCAAGCATGTGACTGGCTCACAAGGGATCACATATCACGGGAACGAGAAAATAGTACTTATCAGTAACGAGGTTGAACTAGGTATGCAGAGATACCGACGATCATAACCTCGGATAAGTAAACTATCGTGAGACAAAGGGAAATTGATATCGTATGTAAGTGGTTCATTCTATCGCAAAGTAATCGTTGAAATATGTGGGAGCCATATGAATTTCCAGATTCCTCTATTGGTTATTGTTCGGAGAAGTGTCTCGATCATGTCCGCATAATTCACAAACCGTAGGGAGACACACTTAAGGATTCGACGTTGTTTGAGTAGTTATGGAATGATGAGAAAGAGTCCGAATGTTGTTCGGAGTCTTGAATGGGATTCGGGATATCATGAGGAGATCCAGAATGGTCCGGAGAATAAGATTCATATAAGGAAAGTCCCGTTTCGGAGTTGGAGAATGATTCCGGTGTTTTCATCGAGAATGTTCTAGAAGGTTCCGGAATGTCCGGCACTCCGGAGGGGAAGGGTACATGAATGTGTTATATCAAGTTGGTATGATTGCATCATGTACTAAGTGTCATCGCTGAACAAAATAGAGGATTAAATCAAATCCTTGTTTGAAAAGTCAAACGCCAAGTTTGAAAGTCAAACGGCTATTTTTGGGAAGTGGAAAAGGAGGAGGAAACCGAGTTGGGGAGGAGTCCCTCCTCCCCACCGCCGGCGCACCACCAAGCCGAGTTGGGGAGGGACTCCCCTCCCCTTGGCCGGCCCCCTCCACCTATAAAAGGAGGGGCAGGGCTCCCCTCCTAGACACACAAGTTCCTACCTCTAAACCCTAGTACCAAGCCGCCGCCGCCTCCATAGCCGCCGCCGGCCCTAGGGCAAACCGCCGCCGCCGCCTAGCTAAACCCTAGCCACCGGCTTGCCCCCTCCTCGGCGTGTCTAAATCCTAGATCGTCGAGGGACTCTCTCATACTCCACCATACTCGCTCCGGCTTAAGGCGAAGCCCTGCGAGATCTCCCCTCTACTTCCGGTACCACGCCGTTGTGCTGCCGGAATCGCGAGGAGAGTGCTACAACCTCCGCTGCCTGCTGGAACAAGGGAGAGGAAGGTCTTCGTCGAGTACCGAACGTGTGACCGACTGCGGGAGCGCTGCCGGAACGCAGCGCCGGAAGGATCGTCTACGCGATCTTGAGATCGGGAAGAGTACGATTACATCACCCACGAGAATCCGCTCTCGTTAAACACTTTGGAATCTTCGAGGGTGAGTTATTCCATCGACTCGTTGCTACAATCTAGTAGATAGATCTTGGCTTGTTTGTTTGTATGCGATAGAAATTTTTTGTTTTCCATGCTACGAAACCCTACAGTGGTATCAGAGCCGTGTCTATATGTAGATCTGTTGCACGAGTAGAACTGAATGGTCATTGTGGGCGTTGATGCTTTTATTGTAAATTGCTTCTTGTGTACTTTGCATCTTGCGGGATGTTGGGATGAAGCGGCCCGGGATAACCTTACATGACATCGTTCATGAGACTTGCTCCACGCTTGACATGCAACTAGTATTGCATAAGTGGCTTTGCGGGTGCCTGTTTCTCCTAGCATAGTTAAGAGCCAATTTACAACGGGTGATTAACAATACTAGTATCAATGTTGTGGTTCATGTTCGTAAGTTAGAACGACACTTATTGAAAGCCCCAAACCACGTAAAACATGCAAAGAAAGTAGAGGCGTCTAACTTTGTTTTGCAGGGGTGTGCTGTGATGTGATATGCCATGATTGTGATTATATTTGATGTATGCAATGTTCCTTATTGTAAGTTCGCAACCGACAGGAGCCATATGGTTGTCATTAATTTATGTTAAGACCCGCGTGTCTATTCAAAGTAGTTGTAATAGTTGAAGCCGGTGGATGACAACCATGGAGAAGCGTCATTGACCTTGATGCAATGCCGGTGATGATGAAGATCATGTTCGTGCTAGAAGATGGAGATTGGAAGCACAAAGAAGAAAGGCCATATCATATCACATATTATGAATTGCATGTGATGTTAATCCTTTATGCATCTTGTATTGCTTAGTAGACGACGGTAGCATTATAAGATGATCCCTCATGCACATGAATTTCAAGTCATAAAAGTGTTCACCCTTAGTTAGCACCGTTGCTAAAGCTTGTTGTTTCGAAGCACCACGTGATGATCGGGTGTGTTAGATTCCGCAAGTGTATACAACGTGAGCAAGCCAGATTTGCTCATGCGGAAACTAAGGTTTGATCTTGACGAGCATAGCATGTACAGACATGGTCTCGGAACACGCATCACCGAAAGGTAAAGCATGAATCATATAGTAGATATGATGAACATGTCGATTGTTCGCCATTGAAACTATATCAACTCTCGTGATGATCGGTGTTGATGTGGTGGATTTGGTTCGTGTGATCACTAAAACAATGTGAGGTATATTGTTTTGAGTGGGAGTTCACCTAGATTAATTTTATTATTAATTTGAACTCAATTTGTCATAAACTTAGTCTAAACTATTGCAAATATATTGTAGATCAATGGCAGCCCCTACCATCAATTTTAATGCGTTCCTAGAGAAAGAAAAGTTGAAAAACAATGGAAGCAACTTCGCGGATTGGTTCCGCAATTTGAGGATTGTCCTCACAGCTGGTAATTTGACCTATGTGCTGGATGCACCGCTGGGTGACCCACCTGCAGCTGATGCTGCCGATGAAGTAAAGAACGTTTACCTCACTCGGAAGACTCAGTACTCCATAGTTCGGTGTGCTATCTTGTATGGTTTAGAATCGGAGCTTCAGAAAAGGTTTGAGAATTCAGACCCATATGATATTGTCGAGGATCTGAAATTGATCTTTGAGACTCATGCGGCAATTGAAAACTATGAGGCTTCTAAAAAGTTCTTTAACTGCAAGATGGAAGAGGGCAGCTCCGTCAGTGAGCATGTGCTTAAGATGTCTGGGCACGCAAACAAACTTCAAAGCTTGGGTATAGTGATTCCTAATGCTTTGGGGATTTACCGCGTCCTCCAATCACTACCACCAAGTTACAAGAACTTTGTGATGAACTACAACATGCAGAACATGAATAAGACGTTGCCAGAACTCTTTGCTATGTTGAAGTCTGTAGAAGTGGAGATCAAGAAAGAGCACCAAGTGTTGTTGGTCAATAAGACCACCAAATTCAAGAAAGGCAAGTCTAAGCAGAACGGACACTTCAAGCAGGGTGGTAAGAAAGTTACCACGCCAACGAAGAAGACCAAGGCTGGACCTAAGCCTAATACTGAGTGCTTTTACTGCAAGGGAGAAGGTCACTGGAAGCGGAATTGCCCAAAGTACTTGGCGGATTTGAAGAACGGCAACATCAAGAAGAAAGGTATATCTGATATACATGTTATTGATGTGTATCTCACTAGTAATCGTAGTAGTGCCTGGGTATTTGATACTGGTTCGGTTGCTCATATTTGTAACTCGAAACAGGTGCTGCAGAATAAACGGAAGCTAGTGAAGAACGAGGTGACGATGCGCGTGGGAAACGAATCAAAGGTTGATGTGATCGCGGTCGGCACGCTACCCCTTCATCTACCATCGGGATTAGTTTTATACTTAAATAATTGTTATTTGGTGCCTGCGTTAAGCATGAACATTATATCGGGATCTTGTTTATTGCGAGACGGTTACTTGTTTAAGTCCGAGAATAATGGTTGTTCGATTTATATGAGTAATATGTTTTATGCACATGCGCCTATGATATATGGTCTATTCTTGTTGAATCTCGATAGTGGAAATACACATATTAATAACATTGAGGCTAAACGTTTGAAATCGAGCGATAACTCGACCTATATGTGGCACTGTCGTCTTGGTCACATTGGAGTGAAGCGTATGAAGAAACTCCATTCCGATGGACTTCTTGAATCACTTGATTTTGAATCACTTGAAAGATGCGAAGCATGTCTGATGGGTAAAATGACTAAGACTCCATTTTCTGGTATGATGGAGCGAGCTACGGACTTATTGGAAATCATACATACCGATGTGTGTGGTCCAATGAGTGTAGCATCGCGCGGTGGTTATCGTTATGTTCTTACCTTCACGGATGACTTGAGTAGATATGGGTATATCTATTTCATGAAACATAAGTCCGAAACTTTCGAGAAGTTTAAGGAATTTCAAAGTGAGGTACAGAATCAACGTAACAAGAAGATTAAATTTCTATGTTCTGATCGTTTGAGGTGAATATCTAAGTTACGAGTTTGGCAAGCTTTTGAAGAAATGCCGAATACTTTCACAATTGACACCGCCGGGAACACCACAGCGTAATGGTGTGTCCGAACGTCGTAATCGAACTCTCTTAGATATGGTTCGTTCTATGATGTCACTTACAGATTTACCGCTATCATTTTGGGGTTATGCATTAGAAACAGCCGCATTCACTTTAAATAGGGCACCATCTAAATCCGTTGAAACGACACCATATGAATTTTGGTTTGGGAAGAAACCTAGATTGTCGTTCCTTAAAATTTGGGGTTGCGCAGCCTATGTAAAGAAGTTACAGCCGGACAAGCTTGAACCCAGAGCGGAAAAATGCGTCTTCATAGGATACCCGAAGGAAACTATTGGGTATACCTTCTATCATAGATCCGAAGGCAAAATCTTTGTTGCCAAGAATGGATCCTTTCTAGAGAAGGAATTTCTCTCGAAAGAAGTGACTGGAAGGAAAGTAGAACTCGATGAGGTTGTCGAACCTTTTCTCGAAATTGCGAGTAGCGCAGCACCGGAAGAAGTTCCTGTGGTGCCTGCACCAGTTAGAGAGGAAGCTAATGATGATGATCATGAAACTTCGGTTGAAGTTGCTACAGAGCCTCGCAGGTCAACGAGAACTCGTACCACTCCAGATTGGTATGATCCCGTTATGAGTGTCATGTTGGTGGACAACACCAATGACCCTGAGACATATGAGGAAGCGATGATGAGCCCAGATTCCAATAAATGGCAAGAAGCCATGAAATCCGAGATTAGATCCATGTACGAAAACCAAGTATGGACTTTGGTGGACTTACCGGATGGCCGGAAGGCTGTCGAGAACAAATGGATTTTCAAGAAGAAAACAGATGCTGATGGTAATGTTACTGTCTATAAAGCTTGACTTGTCGCAAAGGGGTTTCGACAAATTCAAGGAGTTGACTACGATGAGACTTTCTCACCAGTAGAGAAGCTAAAGTCTGTGAGGATTATGTTAGCAATCGCTGCATATTATGATTATGAGATATGGCAGATGGATGTCAAAACAACATTCCTCAATGGAGACATTGATGAAGAGTTGTATATGATGCAACCCAAAGGTTTTGTCGATCCTAAAGATGCTAACAAGGTATGCAAACTTCAACGGTCCATCTATGGATTGAAGCAAGCATCCCGAAGTTGGAATCAACGTTTTGATAAGGTGATCAAAAGTTTTGGTTTTATACAAACTTATGGAGAAGCTTGTATTTTCAAGAAAGTGAGTAGGAGCTCTGTAGCATTCTTAATACTATATGTAGATGACATATTGTTGATTGGGAATGATGTAGACCTTCTTAATAGTGTCAAGGAATATTTGAATAATAGTTTTTCAATGAAGGATCTTGGCGAAGCAGCTTACATATTAGGCATAAAGATTTATAGAGATAGATCAAGACGCCAAATATCATTGTCACAAAGTACATATTTGGACAAAGTTCTAAAGAGGTTTGGAATGGAAGATAGCAAGAAAGGGTTCTTGCCCATGTTGCCCAATACGGCCTTGAGTAAAACTCAAAGTCCGACATCGGCAGAAGATAGAGAAAGGATGAGTAAGACTCCCTATGCCTCAGCCATAGGATCTCTAATGTATGCCATGCTATGTACTAGACCCGACATTGCATATGCTGTTAGTTTAACTAGCAGATATCAAAGTGATCCAGGAGTGGATCATTGGACAGCGGTCAAAAACATCCTTAAGTACTTAAGAAGAACTAAGGATATGGTTCTTTCTTATGGAGGTGATGAACAGCTCGTTGTTAATGGTTACACCGATGCTAGTTGGAACACCGATCCGGATGATTCTAAATCACAATCTGGATACGTATTTATTTTGAATGGTGCAGCAGTTAGCTGGAGGAGTGCAAAGCAAAGCGTTGTGGCGAGATCTTCAACTGAATCGGAATACATGGCTGCTTCGGAGGCTTCACAAGAAGCGATATGGATGAAAGAGTTCATTACAGAGCTGAGTGTCGTTCCTAGTGCGCTGGACCCAATGTCTATCTACTGTGATAACATGGGCGCCATAGCCAATGCGCAAGAACCAAGGTCACACAAGAAGCTGAAGCACATCAAGCTACGTTTTCACGCTATTCGAGAACATATCCAAGATGGGGATATAAAGATTTGCAAACTACACACAGATCTGAATGTGGCGGATCCGTTGACTAAACCTCTCCCTAGGGCAAAACATGACCAGCACCAAACTGCCATGGGTGTTCGGTATATTACCATGTAATCTTGATTAGATGACTCTAGTGCAAGTGGGAGACTGTTGGAGATATGCCCTAGAGGCAATGATAAATATAGTTATTATTATATCTTTGTGTTTATGATAAATGTTTACATTCATGCTATAATAGTATTAACAAGGAAACATTAATACTTGTATGATTTGTAGACTAAAATAAGAGTCCCTAGTAAAGCCTCTATATAATACTAGCTTGTTGGTTAATAGATGATTGTGGTTTCCCTATCATGAACATTGAGATGTTATTAACAACAAGATCATATCGTTAGGAGAATGATATGGTGGACATACTCCTATAGATAAGCGTAGCATAAAGATCAAGTCATTTTAATAGTTCAATTGCTATATGCTTTCTGATACATAGTAATCTAATTCCTTCGACCATGAGATCATGCATATCACCTTTACCGGATGGATGCTTTGATGACATCAAACACCACACCGTAACTGGGTGGCTATAAAGGTGGCATTGAGTGTTCGGAAAGTATTGGTTGAGACACATGGATCAAGAGTGGGATTTGTCCATCCATATGACGGATAGATATACTCTGGGCCCTCTCGGTGAAATGTCATCCAATTAGCTTGCAAGAATGTGACTGGCTCACAAGGGATCACATATCACGGGAACGAGAAAAGAGTACTTATCAGTAACGAGTTTGAACTAGGTATGCAGAGATACCGACGATCATAACCTCGGATAAGTAAACTATCGTGAGACAAAGGGAAATTGATATCGTATGTAAGTGGTTCATTCGATCGCAAAGCAATTGTTGAAATATGTGGGAGCCATATGAATTTCCAGATTCCTCTATTGGTTATTGTTCGGAGAAGTGTCTCGATCATGTCCGCATAATTCACGAACCGTAGGGAGACACACTTAAGGATTCGACGTTGTTTGAGTAGTTATGGAATGATGAGAAAGAGTCAGAATGTTGTTCGGAGTCTCGAATGGGATTCGGGATATCACGAGGAGATCCGGAATGGTCCGGAGAATAAGATTCATATAAGGAAAGTCCCGTTTCGGAGTTGGAGAATGATTCTGGTGTTTTCATCGAGAATGTTCTAGAAGGTTCCGGAATGTCCGGCACTCCGGAGGGGAAGGGTACATGAATGTGTTATATCAAGTTGGTATGATTGCATCATGTACTAAGTGTCATCGCTGAACAAAATAGAGGATTAAATCAAATCCTTGTTTGAAAAGTCAAACGCCAAGTTTGAAAGTCAAACGGCTATTTTTGGGAAGTGGAAAAGGAGGAGGAAACCGAGTTGGGGAGGAGTCCCTCCTCCCCACCGCCGGTGCACCACCAAGCCGAGTTGGGGAGGGACTCCCCTCCCCTTGGCCGGCCCCCTCCACCTATAAAAGGAGGGGCAG
Source organism: Avena atlantica (assembly GCA_910589765.1). NCBI lineage: Eukaryota > Viridiplantae > Streptophyta > Magnoliopsida > Poales > Poaceae > Avena > Avena atlantica. Next base: position 54,180,833 of record OU342739.1, on the reverse strand, counting down.
GGCTCCCCTCCTAGACACACAAGTTCCTACCTCTAAACCCTAGTACCAAGCCGCCGCCGCCTCCATAGCCGCCGCCGGCCCTAGGGCAAACCGCCGCCGCCGCCTAGCTAAACCCTAGCCACCGGCTTGCCCCCTCCTCGGCGTGTCTAAATCCTAGATCGTCGAGGGACTCTCTCATACTCCACCATACTCGCTCCGGCTTAAGGCGAAGCCCTGCGAGATCTCCCATCTACTTCCGATACCACGCCGTTGTGCTGCCGGAATCACGAGGAGAGTGCTACCACCTCCGCTGCCTGCTGGAACAAGGGAGATGAAGGTCTTCGTCGAGTACCGAACGTGTGACCGACTGCGGGAGCGTTGCCGGAACGCAGCGCCAGAAGGATCGTGTACGCGATCTTGAGATCGGGAAGAGTACGACTACATCACCCACGAGAATCCGCTCTCGTTAAACACTTTGGAATCTTCGAGGGTGAGTTATTCCATCGACTCGTTGCTACAATCTAGTAGATAGATCTTGGCTTGTTTGTTTGTATGCGATAGAATTTTTTTGTTTTCCATGCTACGAAACCCTACACAATGAGCACGACAGCCAGAGGAGGATATCACTACTTCATTACTTTCACTGATGATTTCAGTAGATATGGTTATGTCTACTTGATGAGGCATAAGTCTGAAACTTTTAAAAGGTTCAAAGAGTTTCAGAGTGAAGTAGAGAATCAACGTGGCAAGAAAATAAAGGCCTTGCGATCTGATCGTGGAGGTGAATATTTGAGTCACGAATTTAGCGATCATCTTAAGAGTTGCGGAATTGTTCCACAACTTACGCCACCCAGAACGCCTCAAAGAAACGGGGTCTCCGAACGGCGTAATCGAACTTTGTTGGACATGGTTCGATCTATGATGAGCCAGTCGGATTTACCATTATCATTTTGGGGTTACGCTCTAGAAATAGCTGCTTTCACACTTAATAGGGTACCATCTAAATCCGTAGTTAAGACACCATATGAGATGTGGACTGGAAAGAATCCCAGTTTGTCTTTTCTAAAGATTTGGGGTTGTGATGCATTTTTCAAGCGACTTCAGTCGGACAAGCTAACACCCAAATCGGATAAGTGCATTTTCGTGGGATATCCGAGGGAAACCTTAGGGTATTACTTCTACAACCGAGAGGAGGGCAAAGTGTTTGTCGCTCGTAGCGATGTTTTCCTAGAGAAAGAGTTTCTCACAAAGGGAACAAGTGGAAGGTCGGTGCGACTTGAAGAAGTTCAAGATGAGCCAGTTGGGGATGCTTCTACGAGTGATGCTATTGTAGCAAAACAAGTTGAGGAACCCGTGGAAATAGAAGCACCACAACCACGAAGGTCAGCGAGGCTCCGCGAAGAGCGGGAATTATTATTGTTAGACAATGATGAGCCTGCGACCTATGCAAAAGCGATGGTGGACCCAGACTCTGAGAAATGGTTGATCGCCATGAGATCGGAGATAGAGTCCATGGGAGACAATCAAGTTTGGAACTTGGTTGACCTGCCTGATGGTTTTAAAGCCATCGAGTGCAAATGGATCTATCAGAAGAAGATTGATATGGATGGAAATGTTCACATCCATAAAGCTCGACTTTTTGCAAAAGGTTTTCGACAAGTTCAAGGAGTTGACTACGACAAGACTTTCTCGCCTGTAGCGATGCTTAAATCTATACGGATAAATCTAGCCATTGCTGCACATTTCTACTATGAAATATGGCAGATGGATGTCAAGACGGCTTTCCTAAATGGAATCCTAACTAAGGACGTGTATATGATGCAGCCCGAAGGTTTTGTCGATCCAAACAATACTGGAAAGGTATGCAAACTTCTGAAGTCCATTTATGGGCTGAAGCAAGCATCTCGGAGTTGGAATATTTGATTTGATGAAGTTGTAAAGGAGTTTGGCTTCATAAAAAACGAACAAGAACCTTGTGTTTACAAGAAGGAAAGTGGGAGAGAGCTGGTATTTCTAATCTTATATGTAGATGACATATTGCTGATTGGAAATGACATTCCTATGCTCGAATCTGTTAAGACCTCATTGAAAAATAGTTTTTCGATGAAGGACTTGGGAGAAGCGGCATATATTCTGGGAATCAAGATCTATAGAGATAGATCAAGAAGGCTAATTGGATTAAGCCAGAGTACATACATTGACAAAGTGTTGAAACGGTTCAGCATGGAAGAGGCTAAGAAGGGGTTCTTGCCCATGTCTCACGGCATAAAACTCAGCAAGACTCAGTGTCCTTCGACTACTGATGAGCGTGAGCGCTTGAGTAGGGTTCCATATGCTTCGGCTATTGGATCCATCATGTATGCAATGATATGTACTCGCCCAGATATTTCCTATGCTCTAAGTGTTACGAGCAGATACCAGGCTGATCCAGGTGAAGGTCACTAGACAGCGGTAAAGAACATCCTTAAGTACTTGAAAAGGACTAAGGATGTGTTCCTAGTTTATGGAGGTGAGGATGAACTCAGTGTAAGGGGTTACACAGATGCGAGTTACCTTAATGACTAAGATGATTCGAAATCGCAATCAGGTCATGTGTTTGTCATGAATGGTGATGCTGTGAGCTGGAAAAGTTCCAAGCAAGATACGTTGACCTCGTCTTCAACAGAAGCTAAATATATTGCTTCCTCTGAGGCTGTAAAGGAAGCTGTTTGGATTAGGAATTTCCTGATCGCTCTCGGTGTGGTTCAGGGAGCGTCCAATCCCTTGGACGTTTATTGTGATAACAACGGTGCTATTGCACAGGCCAAGGAACCTAGACAGCACCAGAAGAACAAACATATTCGCATGCGTTACCATCAGATTCGAGAGTTCATTGAGGATGGTAGTGTCATGATATGAAAAATACATACGGACTCAAATGTTGCTGATCCCTTGACTAAGCCTCTCCCGCAGCCCGCGCATGAAGTGCACACAAGAGCAATTGGTATTAGATACATTTTAGATTGACTCTAGTGCAAGTGGGAGACTGAAGGAAATATGCCCTAGAGGCAATCATAGAGATGATGATATTTCATATGTATCCATGAGTTATTGTAATGTTCCTTGAATATCCATATCAGGCAACTTGTATTGATTGGCAATTACGTGAATTGTTTTTGAAACTCTATACTTGTATGGTTATTTAAGAGTTGTCCCTAGTCGGAGTTCATGTGAGGACACACGTGAATATTAGACTAGCACATCGATTGGTTGATGACTATGTTTCGCAAGTCATAGACATGGAGATGTCAAACCAATGACGTGGACACATGTTATGAACATGGGGTTGGACTGACCCAACCTGAGACTAGCAATTAGTTGCAGCTCTCTCTCTACACATCGTGTACGTTTTGTCCTTAGACATGAGATTGTCGCATGTACTTGAGATGTGGATCGACCTACTTTGGGGCTATCAAACGCTGCACCGTAACTGGGTAGTTATAAAGGTAGCTTTCGGGTTTGTCCTGAAGCATTCTGCAAGGCATGGTCAATCAAGATGGGATTTGCCCCTCTCTACTTGAGAGAGATATCTCTAGGCCCCTCGAGTGATCGGATCCAGAAATGCATGGCCGTGCTACATATGGTTAAGAGTTAACCTAGTAAAGGGATTCCGAATCACGGTATCGAGAAAGGGAGGTCAGCTTGGAGCTAGACCAAATATCGTGAGGCAAAGGGAAATACATGTACTAAACCTTGTGATGGTTCGTCCGATATGATCTTTGTATGCGTTTAGGAGTTGGCACGTCTTGCTAGAGGCTGCTACCAACTATTGACAGAATACGTGTATTCGTGTCATGTCTATACACATATGAACCTATAGGGTCACACACTTAAGGGGCTGGAAGCCTAATGAGGATTGGATCCGAATTAGACCAGGCTTAGGGTACTAATGGGCTGCTAATGTAGAAGCCCACTAGGGACGCCTATATAAGAGAGGGTGGGGAGAGCTGACCAGGGTTAGACCTTAGACCTGAGATCATTCCCAGCCGCCACTCCTCACGCCTGTGTTGCACGCACGGACCTAGCAGTCCGGCGTCTGATGCTTCCACCCTGTACGTTTGGATACCTCGGAGGCGCTGCATGTGTAGCGCTTGGACGAGCCGTGCAAGGGAAGCTTCTCGTAGGACGAGGACAAGGAGGAGACGTGGAATATCTGCACTGCCTCGACGCGCTTCATCGATTCCGCAGCTGCACGTCTAGTGGTAATCCCGTGATCTATGACAACAGTTATCCTGGTATACGCGGTAGAAATTTTTTGATTTGCGCTAGTGTAGCCTACCCGTATCCTTTCAGGCACCAAGATCAGGAAGCTGTTCATGAGCACCAGCTTGTGGGCTGGTGCTAGAGGAGCTGGTGGTGAAGGTCTTCTCGGCACCAGCATTGCTGGCACCAAGATCAGGAAGTTGTTCCTGGGGCGCACTAGAGGAGCTCGGCCGAGTATCCTCCGCCGGGTGCGCCACCGGGTCTGACTAACACTGATAAGCGTGAGACTCAACAATGGGAGCACTGACTCGGACGGGGCTCTGCACCGTGGAATCAGCTGGAGGAGGCGCGGGCCTTAGCGGTGAGGCAATGCTAGGAGCAGCCTGGTTGACCGACAAAGGCACGACGCTGAAAACAACAAAATGCCCATGAGAAAGCAGTAACAAAACATGGGAAGGAAAAATGCAAGGTAAGCGGATCGTGAAAGCTTACCCGGTGACGGTCGGGTCGCGCGGTGGGCGATGTGTGACTCGGCGCCCAGCTGCTTTGTGAGTCTCCGCCAGCGTCGTAGCAGCATGATGATATGTCGGAAACGTATCTATAATTTTTGACGCTCCATGCTTGTTTAGTATCTACTTTGCTTTACTTGTCTACACTTTGAGGTGCTTTTTACATGTTTTCTGGTACTAACCTATTAACAAGTTGCAACAGTGCCAGATGCCTGTTTTCTGTTGTTTTTGGTTTTAGAAAAGTTAGTAAAGAAATATTCTTGGAATTGGACGGAACAAATGACAAAGTCAATTACTTACGTGGGGAACAAGAAGTCTAGAGGGGAGCCTGGGAGGCCAGCCAGGGGGGACAGACCCACCCTAGGCGCGGGTGGGCCCTAGCTTGCGCCTGGCTAGGGTTTGCAGCCCCCGGCCGCCTCCACGGCCTCCCCCTTCGCCTATAAGAAGCCCCCGATGCAGAAACTCTAAGTACCAGATCAAATATCCACGAAACCGTCTGTAGCCACCGCCACCATCGTCCCTAGATCGGGGGGTATCTGAAGTTCTTCCCAACACCCTGCCGGAGGGGAGATCATCCCGGAGGACTTCTCTCCGGTATGATGCGTGAGTAGTTCCACCTTGGACTATGGGTACATGTAGTAGCTAGATGGTTGTGTCTCCTCCTTTGTGCTTTCATGTATAGATCTTGTGAGCTCCGTTCATGATCAAGATCTAATCTATTTGTAATCATGCATGTTGTATTTGCGGGGATACGATGGATATTGACATTATTATGTTGGTTTGATTAATGGTTTTGTCTTTATGATTCTATCATGTATGCGTTGTTTGTGATCTTGCATGCTCTCCGTTGCTAGTGGTTATCTTGGCCAAGTAGTTCCTAGTGACTCCAAAAGGGAGTATTTATGCTCGATATTGGGTTCATGCCTCTAGTTTCCAAGGGAAGTGACAATAATCTCTTCGGTTGTAGATGTGTTGTTGCTACTAGGGAGAAAACAACAGTCTCTTGTTCATAGACCATGTGGACTGCTTAACTTACACACTTTGCTTAAAGCAGTTGTCTGTTGCTTGCAACTTAATACTGGAGGGGGTTCGGATGATAACCTGAAGGTGTACTTCTAGACATAAATGCAGTTGGATGGCGGTCTATGTATCTTGTTGTATTTCCCAATCGAATCTCATAGGATCTTTCTCACTAGTAAATGCATTATTATGCCTTCTTCAGTTCCTTTCAATTGCCCCGATGTAATTTTTTTACCCTTCATGCCATGTTGTTTATCTTTGGAGAGCACCTCTAGTGAACTATGGACCCCGGTCCAATATTTACCATCAATGCATCCTCCATTGTTACTTGTTTACTTGCTGCAAACCATTACCTTCCACACCATACGTTTAATCCTTTGTTACCGCAAACCGGTGAGCTTGACAACTTCACTGATTCATTGGGACAAAGTCTTGAGTTTGGGTTGTGCAGGTCTGCATGTTGCTTCCAACACCTGTGTGACGTTTCCTTCCTCCTACTAGTTCGATAACCTCGGTCTCTACTGAGGGAAGACTTGCTGCTGTGCTGCTTCACACCTTGCTCTTGGGGTTTCCAACGAAGCGCTCCTACATCAACTTAGGCGCCATCAACAAGTTTTCTGGCGCCGTTGCCAGGGAGGCTAAGGACGTCTTCAGAAGGGGAGTCCTTCACTTCCTTTCTCTTTACTTTGGTTTTAGTTTGCTTGGTTTTTTTTGCCTCTTTCCAAAAAATCCAAAAAAAAAATCAGTCTAGTTTGGTTTGCTTTCTTTATTCAAAAACACACAAAAAATTAGTTCCTACTCTAGTTGCTACCATGCCTGGTTTTGGATCAACCTCTATTTCTCCTATGATAGAAATCTCCACTTTTAAGCAAAAAAGTGAAGAAAGTTTTAAGAAGGCTTGGTCTAGAATCTCTGCTTTCTAGAGGGAACTGAGCCTGAGGTAAGCCTCAGCTTGGTTATTGATAGTTTCTACCACGGTATTGCTCTTCGTTATACATATGCTTTGGATGATGTGGCTGAGAAAGATTTTTTGCTATGTACTGAGGGTTTAGGAAGCTTATGATGGCATAAGGAAATTAATCATGATCTATGGTACACCTGGCAAGTCCGATTCTTCTTTCACAAGTATTTTTGCTAGGTTGAACAAACTTGAGACCGGTATTGCTGCTATGAATAGTTGTTATCACACGCTTAGGGCTTACCATGATTATGTTCCCATAAATTCTGAGCCTTCAAAGTGGTTCCCCACAATCAAAGTCTCAATAAACACTACACTTTTTGATGCTCGCTGTGATATCATGTCTGAATTTTGCCTCATGCCTAAAGATATTTATGATTCCTTGTGTCTTTGGGGGCTTATTGAAGGAGGAGAGGAAATCTCTCTTACCAACAATGCCACTATATTACCCATTGGAATAGCTGAAGGTGTGTTTACGAAAAATCTCAGGAAAAATGGTGACTACTGATTATCTTGTTATTGAATGTGTAGGCAAGGGACATATCACACTTGGAAGGTCTCTACTGAAACACCTTGGGACAATGATAGATGTTGGAAAAGGTATTATGCATTTTTCTCCTCCGGTAAGCAATCATATCTTCCCTAAGGAAAAGAACAAAGGTAAGAAAGTAAAGAACAAGAAGGTTGCTTCTTCATTTGAAAATACTTGATTCTTCTTGCTTCTTGTGCCTAACTTAAAGGCGTTAAAGAAAAGTACTTGTTGGAAAGATAAACCAAGAGTTTCCTTGAGTCTTAGAAGTTATTACTTCAGTAACGAACTCTCCTTATCCTTTTTGTTTGCTTTTTGTGCCAAGAATGATCTCTAATGAGAGGGAAGTAAGATTTGGAGAATTGCTGTCCCGAAACAGATTTTTGTCCTCCACCAAAAACTATCGCGAGGAGTCTCTGTAACTCGGATTGAGATAAAAATTTACGAATGAATCCCCTAGTATGTTAGCTAACTTTCGTTAGTTCAAAACTTTTTGATTTGAGCAACAGAATATGTTCGAGAAAATCGGTTTCTACCCGCTGGTCTGTTTTGACAGATTTCTGCCATTATTTGCATTTGCTTCTTATTGATTTCTTTTTGTGTTCTCTTCAGGTAAATTGAGCTTTTCGAATGAGTTGATACAGTATACTGTGTTTTTAGTGAAAATTCTTGCTGTTACAAAGCTTTGCCAAGTGGTCTAATATCTTTTGAATAAGCTAATGTTGCTAATAAAGATTGTGTGAAGTTTTGTATGAAGGAAAAATTTCAGGTGTAAAGAGAGAATGATGTAATGAGATGAAGAATGCACAAAAGCTCAATCTTTTGGATGCCACCATGGTGTCACCCCAAGAAATATCCAAGAGGTACAAGCGTCAAAGCTTGGGGATGCCCAAGGCATCCCCTTCTTCATCAATAAAAAGCTCAGGTCTGTCTAGACACTTCACTTTTATTATTTCATGCATAGTTGTGTTGTTCTTGGAGCATCTTAGTTTTCATTTTCTTTGCTTAGGTTGTTTAGTTTTCTTGAATAAAGTAAGTTTGGACCCCTCGCTGTGTTGTTTTGCAAATAATTTTGCTTCGTGTTGGAAAGGAGTAGTAAGTTCTTGCTTGTAAGTGCAAGAGGAGCTTGCATTGACTGTGACTTAGACTTTAGAATGACATGCTAGGTGTTGTTTTAGCATTATGCTTAGTGATTATTGTTGTAGCATGTCTTGTTCCAAACAATTTGGATTGCTTAGTGTGCCTTGAATAAATTATGCGTTGTTTTAGCATGCAAAAGTATAATATTGTTGTAACATCCCTAAAATCATAATTTCAAAGTTTGCATATCATTCATGCATTCATATAGATTGGAATCAAATTTCAAACTCATTTCAGAAAAACAGAAGCACTTGGTGCTATGATTTTATGTGAACAAGATTTAAATCAAATGGCTATTCCCATTTGAAAGTTTGATTGTTTATGAACCAAGTTTGTTGCCTTTTATGAGGATAGGTTTAAGTGTAGAATTTAAACCAAGTTTTCAAATTTGGAAATAGGTTCAAAAACTATTTTTCAAATTTTGCAAACCAAGTACCAAGTCTCTGATATTTTGATCCCCAAGCTTGACCAAGCCTTTGCAAAGCAACTGCATGATCTTATGCCTATATTGGAGACTACTGTACCTTGCAAAAACCCCAGAAAAGTTTGAATTCAAAAAGAGTTTGAATTCATTTCAAAACCATTCCTGAAAATAGAAATAGAAAAAGAAAAGGAGTAAACAAAAGAAAAGGGCCGAGCGCTAGGAATCTAGCCCAGCTTCTGAACATGCCCAACTAGCCCACCCGGGCTATTTCTTTTCCTCCCGCACACGCGAGCACACCCACTCAGCCGCTGACAACCAGACCCCACGCCCCTTCGGTTTATTTCGCTGACCAGCGGGCCCCGTCCACGTCACCCTCGTCTTCCTCAAACCACGCTCGCGACCACGTCGCTGCTGCTGTCAAGGCCGGTAATGGCGTGGTGTAATTCCCCATTATTTCACAAGCGTTTCCTGTCACACCTAGGCTTACTTAAACCCCTCTGCCCCGCAAGCATTTCCCCCCTCTCTCCTCGCTCACTCCGCCACCAGGCTGCGCACAATTGCCCTCGAAACCCCGCAGTACCGACAACTCCGGCGGCCAATTACGGTGAGCCTCGACCGCCCCTCCCTCTCTGGTTCAAACGAGGATGTTCGGAATGATCTCGCGTTTACGCTGATACCCTCCTTTTGCCTGCTCGTGACCCAGGTCGTCGTCTCCGTTCTCGACCGAAACCACCTGCGCCGCCGATAAACTCTAGCGACCAATTAAGGTAAAACCCGAGCGCCCCTTGCCCCCTCCTTCACGCGAGCTTGTTCGCCTACGTATTGCGCAAATCCTGATGCCACTGGTTCGTGCTAGGGCGACGCCAAACCTCGGCAAGGACCACGACTGCAAGCTATCGACGCCGCCCGTTACTCCGACGAGTTCCTGAGACCGTGTCGACACGCCCCTTTGCAAACCAACGCCACCTCGAGCATCAGCAACCTCCTGCGGTTCTGGTAAGCGCCTCCTTTCTTCTCCGGGCGACCTAGAACGCCGGCACCACCACTGACCGACGCGCCGCCGCCTATCGCTGCCGCTAGCACCGCTCGTTTTTGGTTAGATGATTCTCAGCCGTCAGATTTAGATCTAGCGTGTAGAAACAGTTCACTTAACGAAAGGGTATGGACAGATCTGAGCCATGCAGCGATAGTTAGATCCAACGGCCTGCAGAACTCGATCCGGCCGAACCAGTACGCGCCAGTAATAACGCGACGCGTGGATAGGGTTGATTCAAAAACAGAATTCAAAAACAAATTTTGATCCAGATTTCAAATGGCTATAACTTTTGATTCCCACGTTAGATTTTTGCAAATTTTATACCGTTGGAATCAGTGAATCAAGGCCTTTCTGATTCTGCAATGTGTTTAACAAATAGTATCTGTTAAAATGACTTTGTATGAATAAACATGTTTAGGTCCATTTTGAGTATAGTTTTTGTTTAGCAAATAGTTTTAGGGCTAAATAAATTTAGTTAACAAACTTTGGGACTTGTTATGTTTCAGTATCATGCACTTGCTTGGTAGAGTTTTCAAAATCATCACTTAGTAAATTCTTGCATGCATGCATTCATATTTTTGATTGTATATAAATTGAGTGTAATTGTATGCTACCAATTTTTGTGTAGATTTTGCTAGTGACTGTGATTGTGAAGAGTGCTACTCTCCCCATTACCAAGGCAAGTGATACTTCATGATATTTCCACCCTTTATTTTGAATAAGCATTAGATTTATTTTTGCTAAGTCTTGCATGCTATTTTTGCCAAATGCTATGTTGGGAAATCCTATGTAGTGTAGAATTGTAGAATTGCTAGGGAATTTTCCTAAGTTAAGTTCCTATGCCATGCTTAGCCTAGCTAGTAGAAAACAAGGGTTGTTAAAGTATGTACATGCTATGGTGAAATAATTCTAAGTCCTTTGGGACTCATGCTTTTCTTAATAAAACAACTAAGTCAATGAACTTCTTGGGTGGAATGGGACTTGAATGGTGGTTTTTGGTTGAGTGGTTACACAAGGCCATGGATTTGGCTTGTGTATCTCACTTGTGGTATGCCACCCATGCACAAAGGGATTTGGAGGCCAAGTGTTGAGAAAGCTTACAGTGCAACCACTTGGCAATATGGGCTCTGCCTTGATCATATAGGTTGCTAGAACTTAGTCATTTGGACAGTTGGTGGTAGTGGGATGATAGGTTGGAACGCGTCCATTTGACTAAGGAAAGGCTTCTGAAAGGTCCTGTCTTGGGAAACCAAGTCTGGTGGGGAAAGTGCACAACCTCTGCAGATGGAAAAATCTAAGTACTTAGCCAAGTCCATGGTAATGGACAATTTGAGCATCAAGACATGGAAGCTACAAGAATCTCATCACTCCAACTTCTAAGTAAAACTTGTGGGTGAACAAGGGTGAAGGACCCCAATGTCTATTGGTGGTTTCTTGGGAAAGTTTTTGACAAAGAAAAACTTAGCAAATTCAACTAATAGGAAAAACCTATTTTCAAGCAAAGCAAGCCAAGCTACACTTAGCCAAAATGCATATAGAAATATAGTCCACTTAAAATTTACTAAGGTATCACTTGCCAATACTATTCCAAAGTATTGACCCACTGTGGCTGTAACTTGTGATGTTGCAGGTTACTATGATGATGAGTAGGAGTCATGATTCTACACTCAACATGCTTGCCTGTGGCACATGAAGATGAGGACTTGTGTTTATTTACTTATTCCATAAACTCTTGTATTAGGCCTTTGGCCCTGAGTTGTAAAAGACTATGTTTTATCTCTGGAATGAATGTAATAAACGACCTTTGTATCTGTGTACTTCATCTTAAACTGTGGATGCTAGCATTGATCCAGGGACTAGCATTGCAATCACAGGTATCCTTTTCCTTTACAAAGGAGGGGTCTTATAGATGGTATCAGAGCACTTTTTTGCCTGTAGGATTATGACCCTAGGATTGAAAACCACTAAGGAAAATTTTTCAACTACTTCTACACTTGTCTATTCTTCTCGTAAACTTTTCTAATCTTCTCTTTCTCATCTCTATTTGTAGATGAACTCCATCAACGAAGCCGTGAAGAAAGGACCACTCATGACCATGACCTTGGAGTGTGAAACTGAGTTTCCCAAAATTCTCAAGGACCTCATGGTGGCAATGGAAGCACATGGTGCAGCTGTTTACAAAGGCTTTCCAGTGATGGATGAAGGAGTGGAGTATTGGTGGGTGCAACTTCACTTGTATAAAAACAAGGAAGACAACCACAAAGAAAGAGGGTTCTGCATGTACACCAACACTGTGATGCACACCACATTCTTTGAGTCAGCAAGAGAAGCAGCTTGGAGGACTATCAAAGAACTAAGTGCTAGAGTCAAGTGCAGAATGCTCAACCTCCAAAAAGACTTAGAGAAAGAGAAGGAGCTTACCCAAGAGTTGGAAGCCACCAACCAAACCTTAAGGGGAGATATTATAGACTTAGTGATGGAATCAAGTGAACAAGATAGGTGGATTGCCTCTAGGAACATTGTGTTTGCCAATAGATCCAGTGAGATAGGATTGTAAAAGCACTTAGTTAGTTGGACCACCACCTATCACCTTATTTTCCAAAATGATACCTTAAATAAGTTTGGACCTTGATTGATGTAATGGATTCATGTATGCATGACTTGTGTGATTTTGTGTTCCAAGGATGTGTATGTGATGTTGTCTTTGTTTATCTTAAATAGTGTTGTTCTAACTTTTCTATCTTATAAATAGATGACTATTACCATCAGCACTGTTGAGGAGTTCCAGGTTACCCATTTTGGTCCTCGTATCGTTGAGCTTACTACCTTTCTCGATCTCCCTCTTCCCACCATCATGGTGCACCCACTCACCAAGTTCGAGAGGAAGGACCTCTGGGGCTTCAAGGTGAACCAGCCCGGACGTCAGACAGAGCCTACTACGGAGGCCATCGTCTTCAAGCTTATGCACGATGACAGGGAGAGAGGCATGGAGGTCGTCATGCAGGACCTGATAGGACGTCTGTTAGGCCGTCACTCCCGACAGGTTAGGGGCACTCACTTCCACGTCTTCGGAAGACGTGATGATGATGGAGAGTCCATCGACTTTGAGGACGACTCGAGGGACGCAGCAGAGCCGATACGTCTCTATCTCCAGGACTTAGAGTCTCTCATCGGGCACGTGGACACAGACAGGACCAACGTCATGCTCAGCAATGACGAGCTCCAGGTGCAGCTTCGCGAGAAGGACAAGCTTTTCGCACAGCAGGACGAGATAGCCAAGGAAATGGAGACGAAGTTCGAGGCCCATGACCGTAAGTTCAAGAGTCAGGAGAAACGCGTCCAGGATAGGAACAAGAAGATCCGGGACATGACTGAAGAACTGAAGTCCAAGGATTTCGAGCTAGAGCAGCAGCAGATGGTGATCGAGAGGCTTCGCTCCCAGAAGAGGGCTCTCAAGGCCAAGATCGATTCCTTGACCACTACTACTGAGGAGAACAAGACCGCGATGGAGAAACGCAGGTCTTACCTTTGTCGAGGAGGAGATTGATGCTGATGAGTAGACTTGACTACTCGTTTATCTTTTATTATCGTACTTGCTATTTGTGAACTTGTTATTGGACCATCCGACATGTGGATGGCTTGCCACTTGTGTGTTTTATTTCGAGAACTTTGTTATTCTGTTTTTGAGCTTTTATCCTTGAGTTGCATGCTATGTGATTGTTTGTGATGTATTGTGCATAAAACATCTAAGGGTATCTCATTCTTATCTCTATTTGAACAAACCACAGATGCCTCCCCGTCGCGCAAACCCCAACCCCAACAACATCACTCCAGAAATGCAACAGATGATGAATGCTCAAACACAGCTTATGCAGATGATGACAACATTCATCCAAAACCAGAATAACAACAACAACCCCAATAACAACAACAACAATAACAACAACAAAAACAACAACCCTCCGGGTTTTGATATGCTCACCAGATTTCTGCGTTTGAGGCCAGCTAAGTTTTCGGGGACAACTGATCCCATGGTGGCCAATGATTGGCTACGTTCTGTGAACAAGGACTTAGTGACCGTGGGCTGCACGGATGCTGAAAAGGTCAGGTTCCCAGCGCATCTGTTGGAAGGGCCAGCAGCCACATGGTGGGACAACTTCTAAATCACCACTCCTTTAGATGAGGTGACTTGGGCTATCTTTGAAGATGGCTTTCGCACTGCTCATATCTCATCAGGAATGATGAGCCTGAAAAAGAAGGAGTTTCACAACCTGAAGCAGCGCCACCGCAGCGTGGCTGAATATATAGAAGAGTTCAACAATCTGGCGCGCTATGCACTGGATGAGGTTGACACAGATGCCAAAAGAAAGGAAAAGTTTCTGGAAGGCTTGAATGATGAGCTAAACTTACAGTTGTCTGTGGCATATGTTCCAACTTATCAGTCTCTGTGTGACAAGGCTGCTATTTTGCAGAATAAAATGAAGCAAGTCGAGAGTAGGAAGAGGAAACACTCCGACAAGCACAACTCGGGATCGTCTCACAAACGATCTCACTATGATGACAGTGGAAGCTCGGGATCCCATAAGCATGGGAAATTCAACAAGCACCACAACCACAACCGTCATGACAACAAGCATCACCGCAGTCATGACAACGACAAGTACAAGAACCACAAGAGTGGACATAAGAGCCACCACAGTGGGAATGGTAGTGGAAGTGGAAGTCAGCCTGCTAAAAGGGACATCAGTCAGGTTGAATGCTTCAAATGCAAGAAGATGGGACACTATGCAAATGAGTTCCCCGAAAAGAAAGTTGAAGGACCTGTCAAGCCCAATCCTTTCCAGAAAGGTCAGGTGAACCACATTAATGTGGAAGATGTCTATGAGGAGCCTGACGCTGTTGCTGGTAAGTTCAGACTCAATTCCATTCCAGCATTTGTACTCTTTGATACTGGTGCATCTCATTCATTCATATCAAGAGCATTTGTTGAAAGAAATGAACTGCCGATAGAAACTATTGGGTGTCCTATAAAAGTAAGTTCTCCTGGTGGAGAAATGATAGTGAATTCAGGATGCCATGACCTAGTCATAGAATTTGGGAAGTATAAGTTTCCCGTTAACTTGATTATATTAAACTCCCAAGGTTTGGATGTCATTCTGGGAATGGACTGGATGACTAAGTACAAAGGAGTGATAGATTGTGCCAGCCATACTGTCTCACTCACCACTCCGGAAAATAAAAGGATCAGATTTAAGACCAGCTTTGGAGCAAAGAGGAGTATGCTTAATTCTCTTAAGGGGGTTAGCATGGACAGTGTGCCAATTGTGTGTGAGTATCCGGACGTGTTCTCGGAAGAATTACCAGGAATGCCACCAGATAGAGATGTGGAGTTTCTGATAGATTTGATACCAGGTTCTAGACCAATAGCAAAGAGACCATACAAAATGTCAGTTAATGAACTGAAGGAGCTCAAGAAGCAACTAGGAGTACAGTTGCAGAAAGGATTTATTCAACCAAGTTCTTCATCTTGGGGAGCCCCAGTCTTGTTTGTGGAGAAGAAGGATAGAATTCAAAGGTTATGCATAGATTACCGTTCACTTAATGAGGTAACTATCAAGAACAAATATCCTTTGCCAAGAATCAATGACTTGTTTGATCAGCTAGAGGGAGCATGTGTGTTCTCGAAGATTGATCTCCGGTCAGGCTATTTTCAACTCAAGATAAGAGAGCAAGACATACCTAAAACAGCATTCACCACAAGGTATGGATTATACGAGTATACCGTAATGCCTTTTGGCTTAACCAATGCTCGAGCCTACCTCATGAATATGATGAACAAAGTGTTCATGGAATTTCTTGACAAGTTCGTTATCGTTTTCATCGATGACATCTTAGTCTACTCCAAGAGCAAAGAAGAACATGAGGGACACTTGCGTTTGATACTTGAAAAGTTAAGAGAGCATAAACTTTATGCCAAATTCAGCAAGTGTGAGTTTTGGTTAGAGGAAGTTGGTTTTCTTGGTCATGTTATGACAAAGGATGGTGTAGCAGTTGATCCTGCTAAGGTTTCAGCTGTGACAGAATGGGAATCTCCCAAGAATGTGAAAGAAGTTCGTAGTTTCCTCAGCTTAGCAGGTTACTACAGAAGGTTCATTGAAAATTTCTCAAAGGTTGCTAAGCCAATGACTGAATTGTTAAAGAAGGACAAGAAATTTGCTTGGTATGAAGGTTGTGAAGTCAGCTTCCAAGAATTGAAGAAGAGACTTGTAACAGCACCGGTTCTATGTCTTCCAGATTTGGAAAAGGATTTCCAAGTATATTGTGATGCATCTCATCAAGTTTTGGGTGCCGTACTTATGCAAGACGGTAAAGTTGTGGCATATGCCTCGAGACAACTCAAAACTCATGAAGTAAACTATCCTACTCATGATTTAGAGTTATCCTCTGTCGTCCACGCACTCAAAACATGGAGACATTACCTTTTGGGAAAGCGTTGTGAAGTGTTCACGGACCACAAAAGTTTGAAGTATATCTTCACCCAAAAGGAAATCAATATGAGACAAAGAAGATGGTTAGAGCTTATCAAGGATTATGACTTGAGTTTGCAATACCACCCCGGTAAAGCAAACGTGGTAGCAGATGCTCTAAGTCGTAAGGTGTTTGTAAATGGCCTTACCAAAGGAGAATTGCCAGATGATTTGTGTAATCAATTCAAAGAACTCAGATTGGAAATTGTGCCTGAAGGACATCTCATGTCTTTGGATGTTCAACCCACTTTGTTGGACAAGATTCGAGAAGCTCAGAAGTCCGATAAGGAAATTGAAGAGATTAAGAAAAATATTGGTCTAGGGAAAGCTAAGAATTTCCATGAAGACTAACAGGGTACATTATGGCATGGGAAACGTATCTGTGTTCCACAAGATCCGGAGTTGTGGAAACTGATTCTGCAAGAAGCACACAACTCTCCATATTCTATTCATCCGGGTAACACCAAAATGTACATGGACATGAAGGAAAGATTTTGGGAACAATCTCAAGAGAGACATCGCCGAACATATTTCTTTGTGTGATGTGTGTAGTAGAGTAAAGGCGGAGCATCAGAAACCAGCAGGTTTGCTTCAACCACTACCATTTCCTGATTGGAAATGGGACAAGATTGGTATGGATTTCATTACCGGATTACCAAGGACCAGATCAGGATATGGCTCCATATGGGTAGTAGTGGATCGCCTAACTAAAGTGGCACATTTCATACCCGTGAAGACAACTTATACGAGTGCCAAGTTAGCCAAAATCTACATGAGTAGAATTGTATGCCTTCACGGTGTGCCTAAGAGTATTATGTCCGATAGGGGAACCCAATTCACTTCCCATTTTTGGATACAACTACATGAGTCATTGGGAACGAGGTTGGAATTCAGTACTGCTTTTCATCCTCAAACTGATTGGCAAACAGAAAGGACTAATCAAATTCTGGAAGACATGTTGAGAGCATGTGCCCTAGACTATGGAGCAAGTTGGGATGAAAGTCTGCCTTACGCAGAATTTTCTTATAATAACAGCTATCAAGCCAGCATTGAGATGGCACCGTTTGAGTTTCTCTATGGAAGAAAATGTACCACCCCATTGTTATGGAATGGTGTGGGAGAAAGAAGTTTATTCGGGCCAAATCTTATCAAAGAAGCCAAAGAGAAGGTCAAATTGGTTAAGGATAGATTGAAGATAGCACAGTCCCGACAGAAAAGCTATGCAGATCCTAAGCGTAGAAAAGTCACCTACGAAGTTGGTGATAGAGCCTATCTTAGAGTATCACCACTTTGTGGAGTGAAAAGATTCTGAGTCAAAGGAAAGTTGGTACCAAGATATGTTGGGCCATTCAAGATTCTGAGTCGCAAAGGAGAAGTTGCTTATGAAATTGAACTGCCAGCATCTCTATCAGCATTCCATAATGTATTTCATGTGAGTCAGCTTAAGAAATGTCACCCAGAAATGGAAGAATCTTCTTTGAAGGATACCATACCTTTGGAAGAAGTTCAACTAGAAAGTGATCTCACTTATGAGGAAAAGCCTATCAAGATTCTTGAGACTGCAGAAAGAGTCACGAGAACAAAGACTATCAAGTTTTGCAAAGTGCAATGGAATCATCATTCTGAAGAGGAAGCAACATGGGAAAGAGAAGATGATCTTCGGAAAGACCACCCTCACCTATTTGCTAGCCAATCCGAATCTCGAGGGCGAGATTCACCTTAAGGGGGTTAGATTTGTAACATCCCTAAAATCATAATTTCAAAGTTTGCATATCATTCATGCATGCATATAGATTGGAATCAAATTTCAAACTCATTTCAGAAAAACAGAAGCACTTGGTGCTATGATTTTATGTGAACAAGATTTAAATCAAATGGCTATTCCCATTTGAAAGTTTGATTGTTTATGAACCAAGTTTGTTGCCTTTTATGAGGATAGGTTTAAGTGTAGAATTTAAACCAAGTTTTCAAATTTGGAAATAGGTTCAAAAACTATTTTTCAAATTTTGCAAACCAAGTACCAAGTCTCTGATATTTTGATCCCCAAGCTTGACCAAGCCTTTGCAAAGCAACTGCATGATCTTATGCCTATATTGGAGACTACTGTACCTTGCAAAACCCCCAGAAAAGTTTGAATTCAAATAGAGTTTGAATTCATTTCAAAACCATTCCTGAAAATAGAAATAGAAAAAGAAAAGGAGTAAACAAAAGAAAAGGGCCAAGCGCCAGGAATCTAGCCCAGCTTCTGAACAGGCCCAACTAGCCCACCCGGGCTATTTCTTTTCCTCCCGCACACGCGAGCACACCCACTCAGCCGCTGACAACCAGACCCCACGCCCCTTCGGTTTATTTCGCTGACCAGCGGGCCCCGTCCACGTCACCCTCGTCTTCCTCAAACCACGCTCGCGACCACGTCGCTGCTGCTGTCAAGGCCGGTAATGGCGCGGTGTAATTTCCCATTATTTCGCAAGAGTTTCCTGTCGCACCCAGGCTTAATTAAACCCCTCTGCCCCGCAAGCATTTCCCCCCTCTCTCCTCGCTCACTCTACCACCAGGCTACGCGCAATTGCCCTTGAAACCCCGCAGTACCGACAACTCCGGCGGCCAATTACGGTGAGCCTCGACAGCCCCTCCCTCTCTGGTTCAAACGAGGATGTTCGGAATGATCTTGCGTTTACGCTGATACCCTCCTTTTGCCTGCTCGTGACCCAGGTCGTCGTCTCCGTTCGCGACCGAAACCACCTGCGCCGCCGATAAACTCCGGCGACCAATTAAGGTAAAACCCGAGCGCCCCTTGCCCCTTCCTTCACGCGAGCTTGTTCGCCTATGTCTTGCGCAAATCCTGATGCTACTGGTTCGTGCTAGGGCGACGCCAAACCTCGGCAAGGACCACGACTGCAAGCTACCGACGCCGCCCGTTACTCCGACGAGTTCCTGAGACCGTGTCGACACGCCCCTTTGCAAACCAACGCCACCTCGAGCATCAGCAACCTCCTGCGGTTCTGGTAAGCGCCTCCTTTCTTCCCCGGGCGACCTAGAACGCCGGCACCGCCACTGACCGACGCGCCGTCGCCTGTCGCCGCCGCTAGCACCGCTCGTTTTTGGTTAGATGATTCTCAGCCGTCAGATTTAGATCTAGCGTGTAGAAACAGTTCACTTAACGAAAGGCTATGGACAGATCTGAGCCGTGCAGTGATAGTTAGATCCAACGGCCTGCAGAACTCGATCCGGCCGAACCGGTACGCGCCAGTAATAACGCGACGCGTGGCTAGGGTTGATTCAAAAACAGAATTCAAAAATAGATTTTGATCCAGATTTCAAATGGCTATAACTTTTGATTCCCACATTAGATTTTTGCAAATTTTATACCGTTGGAATTAGTGAATCAAGGCCTTTCTGATTCTGCAATGTGTTTAACAAATAGTATCTGTTAAAATGACTTTGTATGCAGAAACATGTTTAGGTCCATTTTGAGTATAGTTTTTGTTTAGCAAATAGTTTTAGGGCTAAATAAATTTAGTTAACAAACTTTGGGACTTGTTATGTTTCAGTATCATGCACTTGCTTGGTAGAGTTTTCAAAATCATCACTTAGTAAATTCTTGCATGCATGCATTCATATTTTTGATTTTATATAAATTGAGTGTAATTGTATGCTACCAATTTTTGTGTAGATTTTGCTAGTGACTGTGATTGTGAAGAGCTACTCTCCCCATTACCAAGGAAAGTGATACTTCATGATATTTCCACCCTTTATTTTGAATAAGCATTAGATTTATTTTTGCTAAGTCTTGCATGCTACTTTTTCCAAATGCTATGTTGGGAAATCCTATGTAGTGTAGAATTGTAGAATTGCTAGGGAATTTTCCTAAGTTAAGTTACTATGCCATGCTTAGACTAGCTAGTAGAAAACAAGGGTTGGTAAAGTATGTACATGCTATGGTGAAATAATTCTAAGTCCTTTGGGACTCATGCTTTTCTTAATAAAACAACTAAGTCAATGAACTTCCTGGGTGGAATGGGACTTGAATGGTGGTTTTTGGTTGAGTGGTTACACAAGGCCATGGATTTGGCTTGTGTATCTCACTTGTGGTATGCCACCCAGGCACAAAGGGATTTGGAGGACAAGTGTTGAGAAAGCTTACAGTGCAACCACTTGGCAATATGGGCTCTGCCTTGATCATATAGGTTGCTAGAACTTAGTCATTCGGACAGTTGGTGGTAGTGGGATGATAGGTTGGAACGCGTCCATTTGACTAAGGAAAGGCTTCTGAAAGGTCCTGTCTTGGGAAACCAAGTCTGGTGGGGAAAGTGCACAACCTCTGCAGATGGAAAAATCTAAGTACTTAGCCAAGTCCATGGTAATGGACAATTTGAGCATCAAGACATGGAAGCTACAAGAATCTCATCACTCCAACTTCTAAGTAAAACTTGTGGGTGAACAAGGATGAAGGACCCCAATTTCTATTGGTGGTTTCTTGGGAAAGTTTTTGACAAAGAAAAACTTAGCAAATTCAACTAATAGGAAAAACCTATTTTCAAGCAAAGCAAGCCAAGCTACACTTAGCCAAAATGCATATAGAAATATAGTCCACTTAAAATTTACTAAGGTATCACTTGCCAATACTATTCCAAAGTATTGACCCACTGTGGCTGTAACTTGTGATGTTGCAGGTTACTCCGATGATGAGTAGGAGTCATGAGTCTACACTCAACATGCTTGCCTGTGGCACATGAAGATGAGGACTTGTGTTTATTTACTTATTCCATAAACTCTTGTATTAGGCCTTTGGCCCTGAGTTGTAAAAGACTATGTTTTATCTCTGGAATGAATGTAATAAACGACCTTTGTATCTGTGTACTTCATCTTAAATTGTGGATGCTAGCATTGATCCAGGGACTAGCATTGCAATCACAGGGATCCTTTTCCTTTACAAAGGAGGGGTTTTACAATTTTGGTATTCTCCTTTGATGCTTTCCTTGGGTTGACTTGGCACATGCTTACACCATGTTATGACTATGACAAGTCACCATTATCCTCTATGATCATTTAGTCCTTGACTTGTAGTACCACTCTTTGCTTTGATTAGTATGCTTTGTTGCATTGCATGATTATGGCCATTATGCTCTCTTAGTTGGTTGCTCCCAGTATTTTGCTAGCCTCCACTTGTATGAGTAAGTTCTACTCATGCTTCCAACTCCCAAGAAACCAAGTTATTACAAAGTGTCCACTATAAACTCTTATGCATGGAGTGTTACACCATTCTAAGTATATTCTTGTTTTCAACTATCTTCCAATTAAAAACTGTTTTGTTATGTGAAAACTTAGTGATGAAAGACCTCACGAACTTGATGGCACACTTTATTCTTTGCCCCTAATAAACTTGAACCATTGTGACAACTTTGTTGTATATGCTTGCACTTATAAGTTGGAGTTAGCAGAACCATACTGTCACGGGGAACATTTTCAACATTGCACTTGTACTTTTGTACTCGGTTGATATCATGTTCTTTTGTCTATGGATGTTACCGGTGTGAAATGAAGTGGGAACTTGTAAGTCCATGGAGTTTGTATTCTATGTTAGAGAAACACTTGGGCCGCTAGCCTAAGCCATGCCTAATCATGGTAGAAACTTGCAGCATCACCATTGTGAGCTATATATGAAGCATCCTCAATAAAAAGCTATGCATATGGTAAATAAAAAGATTGCTGAGATCCTCATTGTCTGCTTGCCTTGTCATTTTGGTTATGGGAAAACTCATGTACCATGTGTAAGGGGTACCCCGTTGGCGGTTCTCAATGATATGCAAATACTTACAATGACAAGAACTTTCCTGGGCCCTAACTTGAGTATCCATGAGGTGTAGCCCTCATATTCAAGGGACTTGAGATTGCCAACTTATACTTCGTCAAGCATATACTCCAGCTTTGTCACTTTAACCTTAACCACTTCAAGATGCTTATGATAGGGGCAATGAGGGCTGAAAGCTAACAAGTACGATAATTTTTGGAAGCTCCTTTTGAAACTTGTAATCCCTGCTTCCTTTATAAAAAAGGCCTTTCCTCCACCCTTATTGAGTCTCCACCTTCTACCTTTAGGCACCATTAAGAGAGCATAGTTGTCATCTTGTGTGCAGTGTTCCAAAGCTTATTAATTGATGCATATTGTGATACTACTTGTTCTTGTCCTACTTGTTTCTAGTCACCCTTGTAAACATTGAAGGTGTCCTATGCATCTATATTGCTACTCTATGAGGGACAAGCTGATTGCCACTATGCTATGTTTTCTGCATGTGAAACAAACAAACGTTTTTCAATGCATGTTATTCATGATCTTTGTTTGTAACTTGCCATGTTGCATGCATAGTTACTATGTCCTACTGTTAGAACTCCATTCTTTCATGCACATGTTTAGAGTTCTTTGATCCCAGCTTTCAATGCTTGCAAATGGTTGGATCTTTATTCTGAGGGTGCTTATTCACCTCAAAAATTATTCTGTTTATCACTTACCTACTCGAGGACGAGAAGGAGTTAGGCTTGGGGATGTTGATACGTCGGAAACGTATCTATAATTTTGTATGCTCCATGCTTGTTTAGTATCTACTTTGCTTTACTTGTCTACACTTTGAGGTGCTTTTTACATGTTTTCTGGTACTAACCTATTAACAAGTTGCAACAATGCGAGATGCCTATTTTCTGCTGTTTTTGGTTTTAGAAAAGTTAGTAAAGAAATATTCTCAGAATTGGATGGGACAAACGACAAAGTCAATTACTTTCCGTGGGGAACAAGAATTCCAGAGGGGAGCCCAGGAGGCCAGCCAGGGGGGCCAGACCCACTCTAGGCGCGGGTGGGCCCTAGCCCGCATCTGGCTAGGGTTTGCATCCCCTGGCCGCCTCCTCGGCCTCCCGCTTTGCCTATAAGAATCCCCTGATGCAGAAACTATGAGTACCCGATCAAATGTCCACGAAACCGTCTGTAGCCGCCGCCACCATCGTCCCTAGATCGGTGGTATCTGAAGTTCTTCTCGGCACCTTGCCGGAGGGGGGATCATCCCGGAGGACTTCTCTTCGGTATGATGCGTGAGGAGTTCCACCTTGGACTATGGGTCCATGTAGTAGCTAGATGGTTGTGTCTCCTCCTTTGTGCTTTCATGTATAGATCTTGTGAGGTCCGTTCATGATCAAGATCTAATGTATTTGTAGTCATGCATGTTGTGTGTGCGGGGATCCAATGGATATTGAGATTATTATGCTGGTTTGATTAATGGTTTTGTATTTGTGATTCTATCATGTCTGTGTTGTTTGTGATCTTGCATGCTCTCCGCTGCTAGTGGTTATCTTGGCCAAGTAGTTGCTAGTGACTCCAAGAGGGAGTATTTATGCTCGATAGTGGGTTCATGCCTCTAGTTTCCAAGGGAAGTGACAATAATCTCTTCGGTTGTAGATGTGTTGTTTCTACTAGGGAGAAAACAATGGTCTCTTTTTCATGGAACATGTGGACTGTTTACCTTACACACTCTGCTTAAAGCAGTTGTCTGTTGCTTGCAAATTAATACTGGAGGGGATTCGGATGATAACCTGAAGGTGGACTTCTAGTCATAGATGCAGTTGGATGGCGGTCTATGTATCTTGTTGTATTGCCCAATCGAATCTCATAGGATCTTTCTGACTAGTAAATGCATTGTTATGCCTTGCTCAGTTCCTGTCAATTTCCCTGATGTAATTTGTTTACCCTTCATGCCATGTTGTTTATCTAAGGAGAGCACCTCTAGTGAAATATGGACCCCGGTCCAATCTTTAGCATCAATACATCCTCCACTGTTACTTGTTTACTTGCTGCAAACCATTACCTTTCCCACCATACGTTTAATACTTTGTTACAGCAAACCGGTGAGCTTGAAAACCTCACTGATTCGTTGGGACAAAGTCTTGAGTTTGTGTTGTGCAGGTATCCACGTTGCTTCCAACACCTGTGTGACGTTTCCTTCCTCCTACTGGTTCGATAACCTCGGTCTCTACTGAGGGAAGACTTGCTGCTGTGCTGCTTCACACCTTGCTCTTGGGGTTTCCAACGAAGCGCTCCTACATCAACTTAGGCGCCATCACAGGAGCAACGGGAGTAACCTTGCGCTTCTTGGCCGGCTGAGCACTAGAGGAGGCTCCGCGTCGCTTATTTGGCTTGGCGACAGAGATCTTGCCAACTCCGCCCACAGTGAGAGGAGGAGTGTCATGTACCTGGCCAGCTGCATAAGTAAATGGCAGGATTACTCGAATAAGTCAGGAGGCTAACATCTAAAAAGCAAGTACCTCCATGACTTCGCAATCATCATCATCATCTAACCAGTCCTGTAAAGGATTTCGAGTGTGGGCCTTACCCGGGGTGGAGGCAGCGGCAGATGCATGCGGAATGGGCATGAAGCACTCGAGGTCGAACTCGACCTCGTTTGAGTCGGAACGGTCCTCATTATAAGCACTAGGAGGGACAGTACTGCCATCAACCTGGTGAACGAGATTCTGCGAAAGACAAACAGAATAAAAATCAAAGACTAGAAAGAAAGTAGCAAACAAGCCAAAGGTGACTCGGCAGCAAAGGTGATTCGGAAACTTACCCAAGGGACAGGCCTGACCCAGCTAAATGGAGGGCAGCTCCACTTCCAATCCTCTACCACAGTGAGTTTAAAGATTGAGCTGACCCGGCGAGCCATGGAGTCATGGGTGAGCTCCTTCGTGGAGTGCCGAGTGGGGTCATGCGTGCCACTCATGAAGCACATCTTATGGCTCCTGGCTTGGATGGGGCTGACCCGGCGTGCAATAAAAATGCACATGAGATCCGTGTCGGCGAGATGGAAATTCTCATCCGGCGACAGCAACATCTCCAGAATGACGTTGGCCTCATTCACCGTAGCGTTTTGGTCGCACGGGTCAAGCTGCCAGAACTTTTTGCCGGGGACCTCGTCCGAGAAAGGGGGAGACGGATGTAATCTTCGGCCTCGCTGTTTTGACATAGAAGAAAGTCCTATGCCATTTCTTGCAAGAGTCAAGGCCAGTAACCCGAGGAAAGATGGAGTCTCTCCTGGGCGTGATGCTAGCGGCACCGCACTGGGTCGGTCTCTTCTCGGCTCGAGGAGCGCCAGGCTGAGGAACTACTTGGACCCTAAAACTAAAATACTTGGCCCACAGAAGAACTGTAGGCCAAATGCCAAGGTAGGCCTTGCAAGCATAAATAAAGCATGAGAGGGAGCCAATCACATTGGCAGGCAAATGATGGGTCTGAAGATGGAAGGTGGAGAGAAAGGAAGCAAAGAAACTGCTCACGAGCAAGGCAAAACCTCGCTCGAAATGAGAAAGAAAAACCACCCGCTCATTGGCATCGGGTTTGGGGGAAATCTCACTGATGGGAAGACGGCAGTCCACCTCAAGCGAAATGCGCCTGGTGGAGCACAGACACTCGAGATCCTCGGTGGAAAACTCCGATCCCTCCCAACCGCCACACTCACCGGCGGGAACCTCCTATTCTTTGGCTCCCTCAGCGGCGTCGCGTGCATCCATGATCTCCCTGGAGTCAGTCTCCTCCGCCGTTGGAAGAGGTTTGGAAGAACAAGGAACCGTGGTGGAATGAAAAGAGGAGAAAGGCAATCGCAAGGAAAGGACCAAGGGGAAGAAGAACCGCAGAGGAGGAAGTGGGATTTTGGAGGCGCAAGGAAGAAGAGGCTGTGGGGAAACTGAACGGGTGAGGGAGGTTATGATCCCCTCACCCCTACTTAAGGGCAATAAAAACCCCAATCGTGGGATCCCCCTGCGCCGTGCGTCCAGCGTGTGGCCGTGTACTCGAACGAGTGAGCCAGTCAGCAAGCGCCACGTGTGTACAATACACGAAAAATCTGCTGCCACGTCACGCGGAGCAGGACGAGGGGTGCAGAGCGATGGGACTGCCACAGTGACGGGAAATAACTGCGCAGTCGTCACTGTGCAGTCAGAGCTTGGAACAAAATTTGAGGTAAGTCTCCATGATTACCAGCTATCAGTGGCTGGAGCACGCCGAAAATGACTCGGAATCTACCAAAATGACTCGGCACGAGGAAAAAATGAGCCAAGAAGTCAAAGAATAGACCCAAAAACTATCAGACAGACTCGGCAAGGTGCGAGGTTACGCCAAGCAGTGCGCCCTAAGCAGCAAATAAAGACAAAAGAAGAAGTTCCAATCACATTAAAGGAACCTGGAGACTCCTAACAACTAGAACTGCTAGACCTCACCACCTTCGGGTACTAATGTCGGGGGGATAACCCCCGGTAGGGTCACAAGGGGCAAAACATGGCCCATCTTGGCTTACGCCGAGTAAAATAAAAACCAGGCCGAGTAAGGGCGGCCGGGTAAGATGGTCGTATGTGGACGACATAGACTCTATGTCGTCCCATATAAGACAAGTTTGTTGATCTTGCAGGAACCCACGAGCCGAGTCTCACAAGGAAAGGCCGAGACAGATAGGACGAGTGGAACCTTTCTGAGTGAGGTTCAGGAAGGACCAACGTAAAGTGCGATCAAAAGAGAAGGGCGATGCCGGGTGACACGAAAGGAGCCGGGTGACGCCTAAAGCATGGGCTGACGTACAAAGTTACTTCATGATGCCAAAAGAACTGGAGGCAACATACATTAGGACCGTTGGCTATCTAGCTTTATGGACTGGGCCACTGGGCTTAGTACAAGCCCACGACCCGGCCCGTACTGTGAGGACCAAGATCCAAATAGTAACCCTAGAACCCATATGGGTGTAACCTAGCTAGCTCTCGCCTATATAAGGAGGAGGATAGCTGGGGATAGAGGAGGTTGGAGCAAGTAGGGAACCAGTGCACTGAACCCTAGTTCATACAGCTCAAGGAGCACTTGTAAACCTCTAATATCAATAAAACTCCTAAGTGTGGAGAGTTCTTCTTGTTCTTCGTGCATGGCAAGACCGTGCACACCCTCCTCGGTGACCACAAGCACACACTCGGCCCCAAACTTAAGCCTACCCATGGCATCTACCGTGACACCACTACGACACTCTAGCAGGCCAGTAACCACATCCTCCTACACCTCCAGCCCGCCATGGACAGTGCAAGCTACAAGGAGGCTCCACCCCCCATACACCGGCGGCTGAGACAGCCATCCAGCCGTCCGTACTTTCGTACCATGCTGGATCTTGGCGTTTGGCTTTGGAGGCTTGGATACGACAGTGGACCGACAAGGAATAGGTGGAGCTCGGATGTGGACGACCAGCTCGAGTGGCCCCTGGACGGTCCTCTGCATTTGGTGTGACTAAGGGGGCTGATGGCTCAGATAATGTAGAGCTCGTTGGGAACCCCAAGAGTAAGGTATGATGAGCACAGCAGCAAGTTTCCCTCAGTTATTGAACCAGTAGGAGAAAGGAAACAACTACCAAGGTGTTTCTAGCAACTTGGAACCTGCACAACACAACCACAATACGTTGCCCCAACTTACAATGAGGTTGTCAATCTCACTAGTTTTGCTGAAAACAAAGGATTAAACGTATAGTGTAGAAGATAGTAATTGTTTGTGGTAATTGCAAAAAGTAAACATTAGATGGTATATCAATGGGAAGGAAAGGACCAAGGTCCACAGTTCACTAGAGGTGTTTCTCCATAAGATAAATAGCATGTTGGGTGAACAAATTACAGTTGGACAATTGACAGATTGAGAATGCATAAATATGCATGTACATATCATTGTCGGGGGGTTGACCTCGGGTTGGTCAAAGATGGGGAAAGACAGAGGTACAATCCCCGTCTAGTTTCCGAGTTACGGGCCAAGTCGGCCGAATCATGAATACGTCGGCCAATGTACGGAGGCGAGAAACCCGTGTATATGTATCAAGTAGTTACCCGGCCGAGTTACTGAGAGGGTCGGCCGGGTTAGCCCAAGTGATCTTAATGCAGGTAAAGAACGAGCCGAGTTACACAAGGTAAGGTAAGGCCGAGTGATACGAAACTTGCAGGGGAAGGAGAAGCCCAAGGTCAAACTATAGCTGCAGGCTAGAAGGAATCAGAGCGGAGCCAAGCGCAAGAGACAAGGATGCACAGTGACAGAGGGGCAGAAGGAGGTCACGGAGGTGACAGTCCTGGAGCCCGAGGCACGCAGGAGGGGGCCACTGGAGCCTTGCCGTCGTTAGAAGGGCGACAGGGAAAGGAGGCCGCCGGACTACTATTTTGGGACAAGCATATTCCACGAATATGCTTGCCTCGTCAGCCCTAAGGGCACCCAAGGCACTCCTTTATAAGGAGAGGCTTGGACCCTGAGAAAGGCATCGACTCTTTGAGCACCGTTAGGCTGGGGAGATTCATCTTGTCCCCCTGTATACAGCTCGAGGAGCATTTGTAACCCATCAAGAGATAAATAAAGATCAGAACTTTAGCAGCTTGAGTGTAGAGACGGTTGCATCTTCCCTCCCCAGATCCCACTAGCATCCATTGGCCCCGTACTTTAGCCTACCCATGGCATCTGCCGTGCCACCACCACGACAGTTGGCGCCCACCGTGGGGCCAGCAGCGGTGCTAGCTGGAGTTGTGATCCGGACGGGAAACTTCATCAACACCGGCGAGCGCGTTGTTTCTGGCTTGGTCCAGAGATTTGGTATCTGCGACTATGTCAGCGACAACGCAGGAAGCTTCAGGGGGAAAACTCCCCCACGCAATGGGATCTTCATCAACCTGGGCGAGCACAGGGTCTACGTCGGCGTCGACATCACCGGCATTTATCCTCACCAGGTTGTTGTTGCAGGGGAGCCACCTCGAAGCGCAGCAAGCCGTCCGTCAAGAGAGCATCCTGCAGGAAGCGTCGAGGTGATGGTCGCAACAGGAGCTCAAGTTGGAATAGCAGTAGCCGGATCAAGCAGAGAACCCGCCGCAGGCGCACAAGGCGCACCCAAGCAGACCACGCTGCAAACCACTGAGGTAATTCCGCCAGTGACAAACCTGACCGAGCTACATGACACCACCCCAAAGGCACCACGAGTGAGAGGGCCACCTCTGGAAAGGCCAGAGAACATTCTTCAGGCGACTATAGAAAACTTAACCACACCTGTAGCGCTGATACTTGATCCGGCAAATGCTCAGGCAGAGTTAGAAGAAACCAGGCAAAAGGTGCTGGTAGAGGCCAAAAAAGTATCAGCCCTGCAGGAATCCTTGAACAGGACCCTGAGAGAATATGCAAAAGCTAATAAGCTTGAAATCACACCCGAGCGGGTGGACGAACTAAGATTAAGAGGGAAGAACCTCATGGATGACATTAACAAAGAGCATGAAACTCATACCGCAGAATCCGATGATTTGGGTTTGCCGAGGTACAGTACCCCGGCGAAGAACCTGAGAGCTGCAAATGCCGCAGCATTGGAATTAGAGGGGTTGACCGGGGAAGCTCGGTAGAAACAACAAGAAAGAGTGAATGAGCTGGTGCGCATCGCGAACCAGCAAAATGAGGAAATACTCAGAACTAACCCGGCAAGACCAGGGGCTTCACGGATGGTTCATTCGGCAGGGGCAGCGCCTGCCTTATCCGTGGCAGCAGCATCTTCACCCGGAAACAACGCTCGAAGAGACAAAGAAGTAACCTCAGGGAAGAGGAACAAGCAAATCGTTCCATATGACCTGGCAGTGGCCGGAAAGGCAAAAGAGAACAGAGGTAATGCAAGCCGAGGTAACAGTGGGGAGAGAAACCACGGCCGTATGGAAAAAGACGGCGGGGGCCGAGGCAATGGGGATCTCGACAGGAGAGAACCCGCGAGAGGCAATCATGAAAACCAGACCCTGGCCGAAGTAAGAAGAGAGATGCCGCCCAACCCGCAACCAAGACATGAACCTCGGCAAGAAAGGGAAGTAAGGCCAACTCGGCACAATCAGATGAATGAAAGGTACAATGATGGTTATTCCGAGGTGGAATACGCAATCCAGGGTGGAAACAATAACTATGGGATGCAAGACAGAATCCTGTACAGGGATTTGCCAGCGAGTGATGCGAGAGTAAAGTTGGATTGGCTATACCAATCCGAACTGTTGGAAGAACAAGGTCCACCAGGCCCGACATGTTTTGGACCACGGATCATGGGAGAACCACCAGTGCCGAATTTTCAGTTAGCAAGAGGCACAAAAACATACAATGGAAGTACCAAGCCACAAGACTGGTTGATTGATTATGCCACTGCTGTGAAGATAGCGGGTGGCAACTTAAGATGGGCAGTGCGGTATGTCCCACAGATGTTGGAAGGACCAGCCAGGGTATGGTTGAATAATCTACCAGCCGGCAGTATCAACTGTTGGTTAGATTTTGAAGAAATGTTCGTCAGCAACTTCACCAGCACGTACAAGAGGCCGAATAGGCCACAACAGTTAGCCATGTGCAAGCAGAGGCCGAATGAAACAGATAGAGAATTTTTAACTCGATGGTGCAACTTGAGAAACTCATGTGAGGGAGTTATCGAATCGCAAGCAATCGCTTGGTTCGCGCAAGGCTGCCGTTACGCCAGCGTGTTGTGGCAGCGCCTGCAAAGAGATATGCCAACCACACTGGCAGAAACTATCAGAATAGCATACTCCTATGCATTAGGCGACCCAACCCAACCGGAGTTAATGTCGGCAGATCATCGTGAGCAACAGGACCATTATGCGAGAGAATTGGCCGGGTCGTCCAGGCGTGATTTCAGAGGAAGAAGAAGAGAAGAGAGGCCGGATTATACATATAATTCGGCCCAGGTGGCGGCAGTAGCACAAGATCAGCCGAGTCACGGAGCAACTCAAAGACAGAAGAATGGACCTCAACAGTGGACATCAAGAAATGAGGGAAAGAGGCAATGGACCCTAGAGCAAAATAAGCAATGGCAAGAGAGGCCGAAATACACGTTTGAATCCATGTTAGATCAGCCGTGCAAATTTCACACATCAAACCCATCCAGACCAGCCAATCATACGACCCGCCAATGTGCCTGGATGAAGAATGCGATGGGGAACCCAGCAGGAGTTCAGGCTCCCCATCAAGTGCAACAGCAGCATCAGCCGCAATTAACTGGAGCAAATACACAACAACTGATGCTACCGCCCCCTCCCCCTAGGTACGATAACTCGGATCGGAGGGACGCAGTGCATCAAGTAATAAACCAAGTCCAGGACGGAAGGATGAATCCGGAAAATACCGGACGTAATGATTACAGGGAACATCACCAGTCTTATTGTGTGTTCACAACGGAACAACAGGACAAGCAAAGTGTGCAGCGCCATCATATGGAAGTGAATGCAGTTATGCCGGCAGTACCAAGATATCAACCATGGTCTGATCAGGAGGTGACCTGGAGCATGAAAGACCACCCCAGGATAATGCCGAGTCCAGGATCATATGCACTTGTGTTGGATCCGACATTTGTCGGACCAAGCATCAACGTGAAATTTTCAAAAGTACTCATTGACAATGGGAGCAGTATCAACATCATGTACAAAGATACCATGCATAAACTCGGAATATCGCAGAATATGCTGCAGTCCACGAGGACAACTTTCCATGGGATAGTGCCAGGACTTTCATGTGAGCCCATCGGTAAAGTCCGAGTGGACGTGTTATTCGGTACAAGAGATAACTGCAGAGAAGAAAATTTAGAATTTGAAGTGGTGGATCTGGAAAGTTGTTATCATGCTCTACTCGGACGGCCCGCACTGGCCAAATTCATGAGCAACTGTCATATAAGTTATCTAAAGATGAAGTTACCCGGACCACAGGGGGTGATAACAGTTGCAGGGGATTACAAGAAGTCAATGGAGTGTGCTTCAGCCGGGTCGAATCTGGCCGAGTCATTGGTTATAGCAAGAGAAAAGAAAAGGATTCAAGAGGTAGCAGCCCTCGCTCAGTCGGCACAACTAAACATGCCGGCACTGGCCAACCCTCATGGCAGTGTCTCTTTTCAGCCGACTAAAGAGACGAAGAAGTTTCAGATTGATGAGCAATTCCCAGAGCGTACTGTTACTATTGGTGCAGGCCTTGACGCTAAATAGGAAGGCGAGCTCACCAACTTCCTCCGTGAGAATCGGGACATATTTGCATGGTCAACTCAAGATCTGCAAGGTGTGCCGAGGGAGTTGGCTGAGCACTCTTTAAACGTCAGGCCAGGAGCAAGGCCGGTGAAGCAACCTCTCCGCCGCTTCGCCGAAGACAGGAGAAAAGTAATAGGGGATGAAATAGCTCGGCTCCTCGCAGCCGGGTTCATCATGGAAGTGCTATATCCGGATTGGTTATCAAATCCGGTACTAGTAGAAAAGAAGAAAGATGACCCCAATGTAGCCATTGTGTGGCGAATGTGTATCGACTACACCAACCTAAACAAGGCATGTCCGAAAGATCCTTTTCCATTGCCTAGAATAGACCAAGTCATTGACTCGACCGCTGGTTGTGAGCTGTTATCATTTGTAGACGCGTATTCTGGTTTCCACCAGATACCGTTAAATCCGGCCGATCAAATAAAGACTGCATTTATCACCCCGTACGGGGCTTATTGTTATCGCACAATGCCATTTGGCCTGCGAAATACAGGAGCAACATATCAAAGATGCATGCAAAAATGCCTGCATGATCAGATAGGGAAAAATGTACAAGTGTATGTGGATGACGTGGTCATCAAAACTAAAGAGAGCAAAACTTTGCTAGAAGATATACGGCAAACTTTTGCGAACCTGAGAAGGTTCCGAATGAAGCTCAATCCAGAAAAATGCACATTTGGCGTACCGGCAGGAAAATTACTCGGTTTCCTTGTATCTAGCCGAGGTATCGAGGCTAATCCAACAAATATAAGAGCAATAGAAAGAATGGAATTGCCAAAATGTTTGAATGATGTGCAAAAATTCACGGGCTGCCTGGCTTCGCTTAGTCGATTTGTATGTCGGCTAGGGGAGAAAGCACTGCCGCTCTATCAGCTGATGAGAAAGTCAGATAAATTCATTTGGACCTCACAGGCCGACTTTGCATTTCGTGAGTTGAAAAAGATGTTAGTTACGGCACCCATTTTAGCTTCTCCATTATCAAAAGAGCCTATGTTACTCTATGTAGCAGCTACCAATAGAGTAGTTAGTACTGTAGTCGTAGTGGAACGACTTGAAGATGGTAAGTCCATTCAGAGGCCGGTATATTATCTAAGTGAGGTGTTATCCACTTCAAAGCAGAATTACCCGCATTATCAGAAGATGGATTATGGAGTATATATGTCGGCAAAAAAGCTTAAGCATTACTTCGAAGAGCATCCCATCACAGTAATCTGTGAGGCACCCATAGCCGACATATTGAGCAACAAAGACGCAAGTGGCCGAATAGCAAAATGGGCGATCGAGTTATCTCCATACGCACCACAGTTTCATAGAAGAGATGCAATCAAATCTCAGGCTATCGTCGACTTTCTCGTGGATTGGGCCGAGGTACAGTATGTGCCACCATTGCCTGATCCAAATTACTGGACAATGCACTTCGATGGTTCCAAACTAAGAAATGGTTTGGGAGCAGGAATAGTGTTAACCTTGCCTAAAAAGACCAATTGAAATATGTATTGCAAATACATTTTGCTGCGTCCAACAATGTAGCCGAGTATGAAGCGCTTGTCCATGGTTTGAAAGTGGCAAAAGAAATTGGTATACGCCGAATCTTATGCTATGGTGACTCGGATCTAGTAGTACAGCAAGTATCAGGCAGTTGGGACGCATTAGATGCTAATATGGCTTTATACAGATTCCATGTGCAAAAAATCAGTGGTTACTTTGAAGGATGTGAATTCCATCACATACCTCGGGCAGAAAACGACGCCGCCGACACATTGTCAAAATTAGGATCAACCCGGCAATCAATTCCTCCGGGTATTGCCCTGGAACATCTCAGGAAACCATCAATAATCCCATCACCAGAATCAGAATCTATCTTTATCCCAGCAAACTATGCGGAAGATCACACGCCAATGGAGGTAGATACGCAGAAGGACTCGGAACCCCTAAGGAGGGGGACAGCCGAGGTAAGCGCAATCATGGAGAGAGCCGAGATATATATGTCAGCAGGAAACATGGAGATGGACAGTGAGATCATATCAGAAAAGTAACACCGATGTGGGCGCAACCCATATTTTCTTACCTAAAAGACGCAACGTTGCCGAGTAATGAAGTATTAGCTAGACAAACCGTAAGAAGAGCAAAATCTTATACAATCATAAACAATGGGCTGTATAAAAGAAGCGTCACAAATGTATTGCAGAAGTGCGTAAGTTCGGCAGAAGGGCAGGAAATCCTTCTAGACATACACCAAGGGGAATGTGGGCACCATGCCTCATCTCGCGCCTTAGTAGCCAAGGCATTCAGGCATGGATTCTATTGGCCAGCGGCATTGAAGGAAGCAAAAGAGTTAGTTAAGAAATGCAGTGGATGTCAGAGATACGCAACCAGGATACATATGCCGTCGGCCGAGTTAAAAACAATACCCATCACCTGGCCATTTTCTGTATGGGGTTTAGATATGGTGGGACCATTCAAGCCGGCGCGAGGAGGAATGACCCACATATTGGTTATGGTGGACAAGTTCACAAAATGGATTGAAGTAAAACCAATTAAAAAGTGTGATGGGCACACGGCAGTGAAGTTTCTCAAGGATATCATCCTGAGATATGGATACCCGCACAGTATTATTACGGACAATGGCACAAACTTTGCAGAAGGAGCTTTCGCTAGATTTTGTCGTGAGAAGCACATAAGACTAGATATTGCCTCTGTGGCTCACCCAGCATCCAACGGACAAGTGGAAAGGTCTAATGGACTGGTACTATCAGGAATAAAACCACGACTTGTCGAACCATTGCAAAGGTCGACAGGATGTTGGATTGAAGAAATCCCAGCTGTACTATGGAGCCTACGGACTACCCCGAATAGATCAACAGGCTATACTCCATTCTTTCTGGTGTACGGGGCAGAGGCCGTACTTCCAGCCGACATAATATATGACTCGCCAAGAGTGGCTCAGTACATAACTTCAGAGACAAATGAGATAGCTCGACAAGATGCCGTAGACCCGCTGGAAGAAGCTAGGGAGCTGACATTATCACGATCGGCTATTTATCAACAGAACTTGCGGCGGTATCACAGCAAGAAAGTGAATCCAAGAGTATTCAAAGAAGGAGATTTAGTCCTCCGACTTGTGCAACGCACGGCCGGCATGCACAAGTTGTCACCCCCATGGGAAGGACCATTTATTGTGAGCAAGGCGTTGCACAATGATGCCTATTATCTAATCGACGCTCAGTCCCCCGGAGGGAGCAAGGAAGACAAAGCTGGCGAAGAAACGAAGCGTCCCTGGAATGTGGCTTTACTTCGGCCATTCTACTCGTAGCATTATTTCTCAAAGTCAAGATCTGATGATGTATCTGAACCTTGGTGCCCAGAGCAGTGACTCGGGGACTGATGTATTTTATATCGATTTCATGTTATGTATCTGAACCTCGGGGCCCAGAGCGGTGACTCGGGGACTGATGTATTTTATATCGATTTCATGTTATGTATGTGAACCTCGGCGCCCAGAGCAGTGACTCGGGGACTGCTGCATTTTATATCTATTTCATGTTATGTATTTGAACCTCGGCACCCAGAGCAGCGACTCGGGGACTGCCGTATTTTAAATTAACTTCATGTTATGAATCTGAACCTCATCGCAC
Organism: Avena atlantica; assembly: GCA_910589765.1. Classification (NCBI taxonomy): domain Eukaryota; kingdom Viridiplantae; phylum Streptophyta; class Magnoliopsida; order Poales; family Poaceae; genus Avena; species Avena atlantica. Next base: position 54,144,763 of record OU342739.1, on the reverse strand, counting down.
AGAGCAGTAACTCGGGGACTGCCATGTGATTTATCAATTTCATGTTAAAAACTAAACCTCGGCACCCAGAGCAGCGACTCGGGGACTGCCGTATCTTAAATTAACTTCATGTTATGAATCTGAACCTCATCGCACAGAGCAGTAACTCGGGGACTGCCATGTGATTTATCAATTTCATGTTAAAAACTAAACCTCGGCATCTAAAGCAACGACTCGGGGGCTACCGTATGCTACTTCAGTCTCATATTAAGCGCAACCGTATTAGTCTTATATTACCTCTGGAATTCGATTTACAAATCGAAGTTTCGCACAATAAACAATGACTCAACGATTACTATACATTTTCCCAACGAAGCAGTCAATCTTTGGCCAGACCAGAACAGTCTTATATGATATTCAGAGCCCACGCCTGGTAAGGCCATAAAGAATAGAGGTGAAGATAAATCCTAAAAGATCAGGAAGTGGAGGACCAACAAAGCAAGGATTCGGACGAACATCCACTTAACCAAATATCACAGCAGTACACGGCAAAAGGAAGTTTGAATTACACAGAGAATTGACAAGTATTTCGCCTACATTGTACGCCCGGCATGCCAGGGATCGGAAATAACTTAGGCATTGTTCGTTGGGGAGGCAGCAGCCGGTTCAGGTGCGGGTTACTTTGAGGTAGGAGGAACTTGGACTGAGGTCGCCTCACCCTCCGCCGACCCAGGTGCAGCTTCAGCAGAAGTCTGAGGTTGCTCAGGAGCATCAGCCTGTGCGGTAGAATGCCCGGTACCTTTGGAAGAAGACCGCGCGTCGCCATTGTTGTCCGAGCTAGAGCTGGAGCTATCAGGTGCAGCCGAATCAGTTTCACCCTCCCCCTTCTCAGCCGAATTATCATCCGAGGCATCTTCAACTACAACCTCCTCATCCGGGTCTGGAAGAAAACTCGGCCCTTCATTCCAAGTGTGCACGTCGGCGTACTCGACAAGTTGGAAGGCCCGAGCTTGCCGAAGAGCGACAAAGGTGGGGTCCTCAACCCAGCGAGAACCAGTGCGCAAATTTCTCAGGATGTCAAGAGAGATGTCTTCATACCATGACATGATAACAGTAAGAGCCATATCGGCACCAGCACGCCCAGCAGATTCCCTCCAAAGACTCAGCTGCCTCTCAGATGCTGTCGGGGGGTTAACCTCGGGTAGGTCAGAGCCGGGGAAAGACAGAGGTACTGTCCCCGTACGGTTGCCGAGCTACGGCCTAGGTCGGCCGAATCATGGATATGTCGGCCGATGGACGGAGGCAAGAAGCTCATGTATAGGTATCAAGTGGTTACCCAGCCGAGTTAATGAGAAACTCGGCCGGGTTACCCAAATGATCTTCATGCAGGTGAGGAACGAGCCGAATAACACAAGGTAAGGCCGAGTTATACGAAGCTTGCAGGAGAAGGAGAAGCCTAGGGTCAAACTATAGCTGCAAGCTAGAAGGAATCTGAACAGGGCCAAGCGCAAGAGACAAGGATGCGCAGGGTCAGAGGAGCAGAAGGAGGTCACGGAGGTGACAGTCCTGGAGCCCGAGGCGCGCAGGAGGGGGCCACTGGAGCTTTGCCGTCGTTAGAAGAGCGACAGGGAAAGGAGGCCGCCGAACTACCATTTTGGGACAAGCATATTCCACGAATATGCTTGCCCCGTCAGCCCTAAGGGCACCCAAGGGACCCTTTATAAGGGGAGGGTTGGACCCTGAGGAAAGGATCGGGTCTTTTGAGCAACGTTAGGCTAGGGAGATTCACATGGTTCCCCTGTAAACAGCTTGAGGAGCACTTGTAACCCATCAAGAGAGAAATAAAGTTCATCACTTTGGCAGCTTGAGTGTAAAGACAGTTGCGTCTCCCCTCCCCAGATCCCACTAGCATCCATTGGCCCCATACTTTAGCCTACCCATGGCATCTGCCGTGCCACCACCACGACAGTTGGTCGCAGCAGGGACTCAAACGGGAACAGCATTAGCCGGGGTAAGCAGAGAACCCGCCGCAGGCGCACAGGGTCCGCCCAAGCAGATCACACAGCAAACCGCTGAGGTAATCCCGCCGGTGATAAACCCGGCCGAGCTGCATGACACCACCCCAAAGGCACCAAGAGTGAGAGGACCACCTCTGGAGAGACCAGAGAACATTCTTCAGGCAACCATAGAGAACTTAACCACACCTGTAGCGCCGATACTTGATCCGGCAAATGCTCAGGCAGAATTAGAGGAAACCAGGCAAAAAGTGCTCGTGGAGGCCAAAAAAGTATCAGCCCTGCGGGAATCCTTGAACAGGACCCTGAGAGAATATGCAAAAGCTAATAAGCTTGATATCGCGCCCGAGCGGGTGGACGAACTGAGATTAAGAGGAAAGAACCTCATGAATGATATAAACAAAGAGCATGAAGCTCACAGAGCCGAATCAGGCGATTTGGGTTTGCCGAGGTACAATACCCCGGCGAAAAACCTAAGAGCGGCAAATGCCGCAACATTGGAACTAGAGGGGTTAACAGGGGAAGCTCAGCAGAAGCAACAAGAAAGAGTGAATGAACTGGTGCGCATCGCGAACCAGCAAAATGAGGAAATGCTCAGAGCTAACCCGGCAAAACCAGGGGCCTCACGGATGGTTCATTCGGCAGGGGCAGCACCTGCTTTATCTGCGGCAGCAGCATCTTCACCCGGAAACAATGCTAGAAAAGAAAGAGCAGTAACCTCGGGGAAGAGGAACAAACAAATTGTTCCATATGACCCGGCAATAGCTGGAAAGGCGAATGAGAACAGAGGCAATGCAAGCCGAGGTAATAGTGGGGAGAGAAACCACGGCCGTATGGAAAGGGACGGCGGCGGCCGAGGTAATGGGGAGCACGGCAGGAAAGAACCCGCAAGAGACAATCATGAAACCCAAACCCCGGCCGAAGTAAGGAGAGAAGTGCCGCTCCACCCGCTGCCAAGACATGAGCCTCGGCAAGAAAGAGAAGTGAGGCCGGCTCGCTATAATCAGATGAATGAAAGGTATAATGATGGATATTCCGAGGTAGAATACGCAAACCAGGGTGGGGGCAATCACTATGGGATGCAGGATAGAATCCTATACAGAGATTTGCCAGCAAATGATGCAAGAGTAAAATTGGATCGGTTATACCGGTCCGAGCTATTGGAAGAGCAAGGTCCACCAGGTCCGGCGTGTTTTGGACCACGGATCATGGGCGAACCACCAGTGCCAAATTTTCAGTTGGCGAGAGGCACAAAAACGTACAATGGAAGTACCAAGCCACAAGACTGGTTGATTGATTATGCCACCGCAGTGAAGATAGCGGGTGGCAACCTGAGATGGGCGGTGCGGTATGTCCCACAGATGTTGGAAGGACCAGCCAGGGTATGGTTGAATAATCAACCAGCAGGCAGTATCAACTGTTGGTTAGATTTCGAAGAGATGTTCGTCAGCAACTTTACCAGCACATACAAGAGACCGAATAGACCACAGCAACTTGCCATGTGCAAGCAGAGGCCGAATGAAACAGATAGAGAGTTTTTAACTCGATGGTGTAACCTGAGAAACTCATGTGAAGGAGTTATTGAATCGCAAGCGATCACTTGGTTCGCGCAAGGCTGCCGTTATGGTAGTGTGCTGTGGCAACGCCTGCAGAGAGATATGCCAACCACACTGGCAGAAACTATCAGAATAGCAGACTCCTACGCATTGGGTGACCCAACCCAACCGGAGTTAATGTCGGCAGATCATCGTGAGCAACAAGACCAGTACACGAGAGAGTTGGCCGGGTCATCTAGGCGTGATTTCAGAGGAAGAAGAAGAGAAGAGAGGCCGGATTATAGGTACAATTCGGCCCAGGTGGCAGCTGTAGCGCAAGATCAGCCGAGTCACGGAGTAACTCAACGACAGAAAAATGGACCTCAACAGTGGACCGCAAGAAATGATGGAAAGAGGCAATGGACCCCAGAGCAAAAGAAGCAATGGCAAGAGAAGCCGAAGTATACGTTTGAATCCATGTTGGATCAGCTGTGTAAATTTCACACGTCAAACCCATCTAGACCTGCCAATCATACAACCCGGCAATGCGCCTGGATGAAAAATGCGATGGGTAACCCGGCAGGAGTTCAGGCTCCCCATCAGGTGCAACAGCAGCATCAGCCGCAGTTAACTGGAGCAAATACACAGCAACTAATGCTACCGCCCCCACCCCCGAGGTACGATAACTCGGATCGGAGGGATGCAGTGCATCAAGTAATGAACCAGGGGCAGGAAGGAAGGATAAATCCGGCAAGTGCGGGACGTAATGATTACAGGGAACATCACCAATCTTATTGTGTGTTCACGACAGAACAGCAGGACAAGCGGAGTGTGCAGCGCCGGCATATGGAAGTGAATGCAGTTGTACCAGCAGTGCCAAGATACCAGCCATGGTCTGATCAGGAGATAACTTGGAGCATAAAAGACCACCCCAGAGTAATGCCGAGTCCAGGATCATATGCACTTGTGTTGGATCCGACATTTGTGGGACCAAGCATCAATGTGAAATTCTCAAAAGTACTCATCGACAATGGAAGCAGTATTAACATCATGTATAAGGATACCATGCACAAGCTCGGTATATCACAAAACATGCTGCAGTCCACGAGGACAATTTTCCATGGAATAGTGCCAGGGCTTTCATGTGAGCCCATCGGTAAAGTCCGAGTGGACGTATTAATCGGTACAAGAGATTACTGCAGAGCAGAAAATTTGGAATTTGAGGTGGTCGATCTGGAAAGCTGTTATCATGCTCTACTCGGACGGCCCGCACTGGCCAAATTCATGAGCAGCTGTCATATAGGTTATCTAAAGATGAAGTTACCCGGACCACAAGGGGTGATAACAGTCGCAGGGGATTACAAGAAGTCGATGGAGTGTGCCTCGGCCGGGCCAAATTTGGCCGAGTCATTGGTTATAGCAAGAGAAAAGAAAAGGATTCAGGAAGTAGCAGCCCTCGCACAGTCAGCACAAATAAGCATGCCGGCACTGGCCAACCCTCATGGCAGCGTATCTTTTCAGCCAACCAAAGAGACGAAGAAATTTCAGATTGATGAGCAATTCCCAGAGCGCACTGTTACTATTGGTGCAGGTCTTGACGCTAAATAGGAAGGCGAGCTCACCAACTTCCTCCGTGAGAATCGGGACATATTTGCATGGTCAACACAGGACCTGCAAGGTGTGCCGAGGGAGTTGGCTGAGCACTCTTTAAACGTCAGGCCAGGAGCACGGCCGGTGAAGCAACCTCTCCGCCGCTTCGCCGAAGACAGGAGAAAAGTGATAGGGGATGAAATAGCTCGGCTGCTAGCCGCCGGGTTCATCATGGAGGTGCTTTACCCGGATTGGCTATCAAATCCGGTGCTAGTAGAAAAGAAAAAAGATGACCCCAATGTAGCCATTGTGTGGCGAATGTGTATCGACTACACTAACCTGAACAAGGCGTGTCCGAAAGATCCTTTTCCATTGCCTAGAATAGACCAAGTCATTGACTCGACCGCTGGCTGTGAGCTGTTATCATTTGTAGACGCGTATTCTGGTTTCCACCAGATACCGTTAAATCCGGCCGATCAAATAAAGACTGCATTTATTACCCCGTACGGGGCTTATTGTTATCGCACAATGCCATTCGGCCTGAGAAATGCGGGAGCAACATATCAAAGGTGCATGCAAAAATGCCTACATGATCAGATAGGAAAAAATGTACAAGTATATGTGGATGACGTAGTCATCAAAACTAAGGAAAGCAGAACCTTGCTAGAAGATATACGGCAAACTTTCGCGAACCTGAGAAGGTTCCGAATGAAACTTAATCCAGAGAAATGCACGTTTGGCGTGCCGGCAGGAAAACTACTCGGGTTCCTTGTATCCAGCCGAGGTATCGAGGCTAATCCAACGAAGATAAGAGCAATAGAAAGAATGGAATTGCCGAGATGTTTGAATGATGTACAGAAATTCACGGGCTGCCTAGCCTCGCTTAGTCGATTTGTATGTCGGCTAGGAGAAAAGGCACTGCCACTTTATCAGCTGATGAGAAAGTCGGACAAATTCGGCTGGACTCCCCAGGCCGACCTTGCGTTTCACGAGTTGAAAAAGATGCTAGTTACTGCACCCATTTTAGCTTCGCCATCATCAAAAGAACCTATGCTACTTTATATAGCGGCTACCAATCGAGTAGTTAGTACCGTGGTTGTAGTGGAACGACTCGAAGAGGGTAAGTCAGTTCAGAGGCCAGTATATTATTTAAGTGAAGTATTATCCACTTCAAAGCAGAATTATCCGCACTATCAGAAGATGGCTTATGGAGTATATATGTCGGCAAAAAAGCTTAAGCATTACTTTGAGGAGCACCCCATCAAAGTAATATGTGAGGCACCCATAGCTGACATATTGAACAACAAAGATGCAAGTGGCCGAATAGCGAAATGGGCGATCGAGTTATCACCGTATGCTCCACAATTTGACAGAAGAGATGCAATCAAATCTCAGGCTGTCGCCGACTTTCTCGTAGATTGGGCCAAGGTGCAATATGAGCCACCATTGCCAGATCCAAATTACTGGACAATGCATTTTGATGGTTCCAAACTAAGGAACGGTTTGGGCGCAGGAATAGTGCTGACCTCGCCTAAAAAAGATCAATTGAAATATGTACTGCAAATACATTTTGCCGCATCCAACAATGTAGCTGAATATGAGGCACTAGTTCATGGATTAAAGGTGGCAAAGGAAATTGGAATACGCCGAATCCTATGTTACGGTGACTCGGATCTAGTAGTGCAGCAAGTATCGGGCACTTGGGACGCATTAGATGCTAATATGGCTTTATACAGATCCCATGTGCAAAAGATCAGTGGATATTTTGAAGGATGTGAATTCCACCACATACCACGAGCAGAAAATGACGCTGCTGACACATTGTCAAAATTAGGATCAACCCGGCAATCAATTCCGCCAGGTATAGCCCTGGAGCACCTCAGGAAACCATCAATAAACCCATCACCAGAGTCCGAATCAATCTTTATCCCAGCGAATTCTGCAGAGAATCATACGCCGATGGAGGTAGATTCGGAGAAAGATTCCGAACCCCTAAAGAGGGGGACAGCCGAGGTAATAGCAATCATGGAAAGAGCCGAGGTATGTACGTCGGCAGAAAACATGGAGATAGACAGTGAAATCACTGCAGAAAGAGCAACGCCGATATGGGCGCAACTCGTATTTTCGTACCTAAAAGACGCGGTACTGCCGAGTAATGAAGTATTAGCCAGACAAACCGTCAGAAGAGCAAAGGCCTATACAATCATAAACAATGAGTTATATAAGAGAAGCGTAACAAACATATTGTAGAAATGTGTGAGTCCCACAGAAGGTCAGGAAATCCTTCTAGATATACACCAAGGAGAATGTGGGCACCATGCCTCATCTCGCGCTTTAGTAGCCAAGGCATTCAGGCATGGATTCTACTGGCCAACGGCGTTAAAAGAGGCAGAAGAATTAGTTAAGAAGTGCAACGGGTGTTAGAGATATGCAACCAGAATACATATGTCGTCGGCCGAGTTAAAAACAATACCCATTACTTGGCCATTTTCTGTATGGGGTTTAGACATGGTAGGACCTTTCAAGCCGGCGAGAGGAGGAATGACCCACATCTTGGTTATGGTAGACAAGTTCACAAAATGGATTGAAGTAAAACCAATCAAAAAGTGTGATGGGCACACAGCAGTGAAATTCCTCAAGGATATCATCTTGAGATACGGATACCCACATAGCATTATTACGGATAATGGCACGAACTTTGCAGAAGGAGCCTTCGCTAGATTTTGCCAAGAGAAGCACATAAGACTAGATGTTGCCTCAGTGGCCCACCCAGCATCTAATGGACAAGTTGAAAGATCTAATGGACTGGTGTTATCAGGAATAAAACCACGACTTGTTGAACCTTTGCAACGGTCGGCAGGATGTTGGATCGAAGAAATCCCAGCCGTGTTATGGAGCCTTCGAACTACTCCGAATAGGTCAACAGGTTATACTCCATTCTTTCTGGTATACGGGGCAGAGGCCGTACTCCCAGCCGACATAATATATGACTCGCCAAGAGTCGCTCAGTACACAACCTCTGAAACAAATGAAATAGCTCGGCAAGATGCCGTAGACCTGTTGGAAGAAGCCAGAGAGTTGACATTATCACGATCGGCCATTTATCAGCAGAACTTACGGCGGTATCATAGCAGGAAAGTGAATCCCAGAGTATTCAAAGAAGGAGATTTAGTCCTCCGGTTGGTGCAGCGCACGGCCGGCATGCACAAGTTATCACCCCCATGGGAAGGACCATTTATCGTGAGCAAAGCATTGCACAACGATGCATATTATCTGATTGATGCTCAATCCCCTGGAGAAGGCAAGGCAAGCAAAGCTGGTGAAGAAACGAAGCGCCCCTGGAATGTGGCTTTACTTCGGCCATTTTACTCATAGGATTGTATCTCAAGGTCAACTCGGCACCCAGAGCAGTGACTCGGGGACTGCCGTAGGTTATATTTATTTCATATCATGTATTCAAACCTCGGCACCCAGAGCAGTTACTCGAGGACTGCCATATATGATGTTATTTCGTATTTGATATTTGAACCTCGGCACCCAGAGCAGTTACTCAGGGACTGCCATATGTGATGTTATTTCATGTTTGATATTTGAACCTCGGCACTCAGAGCAGTTACTCGGGGACTACCATATGCAATGATTATTTGGTGTTATATGTTTAGACCTCGGCATCCAGAGCAATAGCTCGGGGACTGCCATATGGTATATTTATCTCTTTCGCGTTACATACTTGAACATTGGAGACCAGAGCAGTGACTCGGCGAATGCCATATGTGGTGTTCATTTAATGTTACGAATATGCACCTTGGTGCCCAAAGCATTGACTCAAGGATTATCATAGGATATGTCAAGTTCGTAGACACGTAAACTTCGGCATCTAAACCAACGACTCGGAGACTACCGTATGATATCTCGAACCTACGCTAAACGCAATCATATCCGAAACTTAATTTGTAAAAGGAAGTTCTGGATAGTAAACGACGATCCAGCGATCGTCACTTACTTCCACAACGAAGTAATTATCCTATGTTCAAAACAGGTCAATAACGTAGATATTCAGCGACAATGCCTGGATAAGATCATCAAAGTAACGGCAAAAATTGAACCCTGAAAGATGAAGAAATTACGAGCCAACAAGGCAAGAATTCGGACGAGCATCCACTTAACCAAGAATCTCAACAACACACAGCAAAAGAACCTCGAATCATACGAGTTGACAAATTTTTCGTCTACATTGTACGCCCGGCATACCAGGGATCGCGAATAACCTAGGCGTTGTTCGTTGGAGGGGCAACCACTTGCTCAGGTGCGGGGCACTCCGAAGTAGGAGGAACTTCGACTGAGGTCGCCTCGCCCTCCACCGACCCAGGTGTAACTTCGGCAGTATCACGGGGTTGTTCAGGAGCGTCAGTGCGCGCGGTAGAATGCCCGGTGCCTTTGGAGGAAGACCGCGCATCGCCGTTGCTATCCGAGCTTGAGCTGGAACTATCGGATGTGGCCGAATCATCTTCACTTTCCCCATGCTCAGCTGAATCATCACCCGCGACTTCCTGATTTGGATCTGGGAGAAAACTCGGCCCTTCATTCCAAGTGTGCACGTCGGCATACTCGACGAGCTGGAAAGCCCGAGCTTGCCGAAGTGCAACAAAGGTCGGATCTTCAACCCAGCGGGAGCCAGTGCGCAGATTCATCAGAATGTCAAGAGAGATGTCTTCATACCATGACATAATTACAGTAAGGGCCATGTCGGCACCAGCACGCGCAGCAGATTCTCTCCAAAGACTCAACTGTCTCTCAGATCCCATCAGCCTGGTCACCAATAACTTAACCTCGTTGATATCGGGAGTCCCTGAGGTATTCGGCCAGAGTGCATGGTAAGCTTTGATAGCGGCCTCCACCAAGTCCCGGCCCATGATTTTCATCGGACCAACTGCAGCACCAACGGCAACCAAAAAATCCTCCATTGAATATTCAAAGTCAACAGCATCAGGTTCACCTCGACGAGCGCGAGCTGCAAGAACAGCTTTAGAACTCACGGGTTTGGCCTCGGGGAAGTGATCTGCGCAAAACATCAACAGGTCAAAGGATAGAAGCGAAGACAAAGAAATTTTTTAGCTCGGCCAGGCCAAATAACTTACGATGAATATAGCTCATCATTATCTGAAGGTCTTTGGCCCAAGCAGCTTTACTCTTCTCGAAACGAGCAATTTCCTCGCTCAAACCGCGAGTTTTAAGTTCGGCAGCTTCGAGGAGTTCTTTGTTCTTCTCTAGATCCAGAGTCAGCCGACTCTTTTCCAAAGAAAATTCTTGGTCGACCTTTTCTAGCTCGGATTTCTGAGAGAGCTTGAGTGTATTAACCTCGGATCTCAGGCGAGCTATCTCATCATCCTTCTCTTGTAGTTGCGACGAATGAACTGCGCTTTGTTCTAAAAAATGAAGCATCACGTCAGGCATGGGCACGCAATCTTGTTGCGACGCTGGAAAGTCTTGCAACTCGGCTTTACCACAACCCAACGCAATAAGGAAACTTAGCATAGATACTAAAAGAAGGAGTAAAGTAGAAAGGAAACTAACCTTCCAAGGTCTTGATCTTCTTTTCAAGGTGGATATTGAGGTTGTTGATCTTACCTATTCAGCAAGAAGTAAGCCGGCATTCCACGGACAAGTATATGAGAAAGTTGGGAATAAGGAAAAGAAACTATTGACTTACCGGCCTTCTTTGCCACGGGCAGGACTTTCTCGTATTTCTCTTCCAGTTTGCGATGCGCAAAAAGCAACCTCTGGAACTCGGCAGTTCGCCGGTCATGTGCAACCTGAATAACGAGGCACAATGATAAGTCAACGAGCAAAACCAAACCAGATCCGAGTTAAGCAGAACTTAACTCAGATCTAGGTGGCTGGATATTCAAAACCAAACCAGATCCGAGTTAAGCAGAACTTAACTCAGATCTAGGTGGCTGGATATTCAAAGCGAAACCAGATCCGAGTTAAGCAGAACTTAACTCAGATCTAGGTGGCTGAATATTCAAAACCAAACCAGATCCGAGTTAAGCAGAACTTAACTCAGATCTAGGTGGCTGGATATTCAAAACCAAAGCAGATCCGAGTTAAGCAGAACTTAACTCAGATCTAGGTGGCTGGATATTCAAAACCAAACCAGATCCGAGTTAAGCAGAACTTAACTCAGATCTAGGTGGCTGGATATTCAAAACCAAACCAGATCCGAGTGAAGCAGAACTTAACTCAGATCTAGGTGGCTGGATGTTCAAAACCAAACCAGATCCGAGTTAAGCAGAACTTAACTCAGATCTAGGTGGCTGGATATTCAAAACCAAACCAGATCCGAGTTAAGCAGAACTTAGCTCAGATTTAGGTGGCTGGATATTCAAAACCAAACCAGATCCGAGTTAAGCAGAACTTAACTCAGATCTAGGTGGCTGGATATTCAAAACCAAACCAGATCCGAGTGAAGCAGAACTTAACTCAGATCTAGGTGGCTGGATGTTCAAAACCAAACCAGATCCGAGTTAAGCAGAACTTAACTCAGATCTAGGTGGCTGGATATTCAAAACCAAACCAGATCCGAGTTAAGCAGAACTTAGCTCAGATTTAGGTAGCTGGAAATTCAAAACTAAACCAAATCCGAGTCAAGCAGAACTTGACTCGGATATAGATAACCGGACATTGAAGACTAGACTAGATCCGAATAAAGCACGATTAAACTCGAATCTAAACAGCCGAATTACCAAACCTTATAAATAAAATTAGATCAAACTTCCAAGTATAGAACAAGTTATTTCCTTGCAAGTTTCGGGGACTAGAGCATATGGTAACATCGACAGAATAATTCAAGACTCAGAGGAAAAAATTATTACCTCATTCATTTTGTTGGTTTCAATGATGAACTTAGCGGCATGGTCAAAACGGCCGCTGATATCAGAAAGCTGAAAGGACTGGTTGGCCGGGTTACCGACGAACTGATCAGCAGCATTCCAGTTGTTGGCATATTCAACCAGCGCTCCAAGGCTGTTCCCACTAGCTGTCCGAGTCAAAACTTTACCCCGGGCAGGCGGACCGACGATGGCAGTCGCAGGGCTCTTATGAAGAGCAAGCTGGCTGCCGGTGGCCGAGGTAGCAGTGACTTTGGCAGATGCAGCTCCTTTGCGCAGCGCCTCTGCAATACTCGGCTGAGAAGTGCCGGCAAGACCTTTCTGAGAAGAAGTCTTGACGGCAATAACACTTTTCTGAGCAGAAGAGGCACCAGCAAGAAGTTGCGCCTCCGAAGTAGGGACGGAGTCCTTAGGATCAGTGGAGGTTAAGCTCGCAGAGGGCGCCGGGGCAACGACTTTCTCGGCAGAGGTCGGGACGACCGTAGGAACAGCCGGAGCAGATGGAGGCTCAATGGTAACGCTGGGACCCATAGAGGGGACAGCTGGCTCGACGAAAACATCGGAGGGCCGGATCGGATCCGGATCAATGGGAGAGATCTCAGGGGCATCGCGGCGAACAGGCGAAGTATTCAGAGCAGGGGGAGAAGCAGGACGAATGGGACTAGGAACTCTGGTGTCATCAGCGGGAAGAGGAGATGGCGGCCGAATCGGACGGCTGGTCATACTAGGACCACCGGGTTTAACAGACAGAGGAGCGCTGCGAAAATAATAAAGAAGACTCGTCGGTATGAGAAACAGAGAGAGAGAAACAAGAAATATAGGCAAAAGAACTTACCCAGCAACCCCGGGCATAGTCTTGCGCCTGGGAGGATTCGGAGCGGATTTCTTTACTCGTTTCTTAGGAACTGCCTCTGAGGCACTAGCAGGAGCCCCGCGTTTCCCCGAGGTAACGGGAGGCCGGGAAGCAATAGGTTCGACGTCATGAACCTGGCCGGCCGGATTAGCTGGGAAAGTAGAAGCCGGAAATGCATAAGAAATAGGCATAGCGGCAACTACCTCAAGAATTTGGATCTCGTCCGAATCACCTTCCTCCTCTTGCGCCGAAGTTTTGCCGCGAGCTCGAGCAGGAGCGGGATCCGACTTAGGGACGAACTCCTCGGAGTCCGGCTCACCAGTATCCGGGGTACTCCTATCTGCGGGCCAAGGGAGCTGCAGAACTTCGGCATCCTCGTTCTTCTGCTCCGCGAACCTCTGCATGACAAGGAGGGAAAATCATGTAAACCAGTCTCTAAAAACTGGGGAAAAATAGAGTAATGGAGATTAGGCTTACCTCGGGGGGCGGACGGTCGCGGGTGAATGGTTTTAACCCCCCAGGACCAATCCTCAGGCATCTCAGTCTTGAAGATAGCTCGAACGCGCTTATGAATGAGGTAATTGTCCAACTCCACGGTCGAGACTCGGTTAGGGTCCAGAGGACCACTCATATAGCATAGCTTGTGGGTCCGTTGCTGGAAGGGGCAGATCCGGCTACTAATGAAGGTTGCCATCAGGTCTTCGCCGCACAATCCGGCCCGAATCAACTCTTTCAGCCGAATCTCGAAGGCCTCGGCCAGGGCGTGAGTTTTCTTCGGATTATAGAGCCAATTCACCTTGGAAGGTGGGCCAATTGAGAATGGAGGGAGGCGAATCTTGTCTTCCGCCCCTCTGTTCTTGACGTAGAAGAATGACTTGTGCCATTTCTTGCACGACTCCAACCCGGTGACGCGGGGGAACACGGATTGCCTCCGAGGTGTAATAGATGCCGCCCCACATTGGGTGAGCAACTTCTCGGAAGGATGCAGAGATTTGTCGGGAACAACGTTGGAGCGGATCTGGAAGAACTTCGACCAGACATGTACTGATGGCCACAGGCCGAAGTAACCCTCCGAAGCTGAGATGAAAGCGGAAAGAGAAGCTATGGCGTTCGCAGGAAGGTGATGCGGCTGAAGGCCGAAGTAATCAAGAAATTCTCTAGCGAAATCGCTAAGAGGGAGACCGAAACCGCGGGCGAAGTGGGACATGAAAACCACATACTCACCCTCTCTGAGAACAGGAGAGGATTCGCTGCCGGGTAAACGACAGGAAACCTCGGCAGGAATCCGCCGAGTTCGGATGAGCCATTCAATCTCGCGGCGCGTGACTGAAGAACCCTGCCACGATCCACGCTCGGGCCCGGAGCCAGCGTCATCGTCCTCAACTAGAGCACCGCTAAACGAACTAGACATAGTTCCGCCGGAGAGATCGCCGGAGGAAAAACTGGCGGCGGAGGAGAGCTTAGAGCTACAAGGCCCCGTCGGAACTTAGTACGAAAATAATGGCGAAAGGAGGAGGAACCGTCGCCTGAGCACGAAAACAGTGCGGATCGATCTAGGGTAAGGACAGGGCAAGATGGCCAGAGAGGACTCACCGGCGGCGGCGCCACAGCCGTAGAGCACGGGCGAGAAGGGCCGAACGACGCGGTGGAATCCTCGCCGGCGGAAGCTCTGGCTGGTGAGCGGCGGCGGAGCGGCAAGAGGACGCACAGGCAAAGGGAAGAAGGAGAGCGGACGCGAACGATAATGGGAAAGATGAACCCAGCGGGCGCGTTTCCCCACTTTATAGGCAAGCAATGAACAGGGGAGTGGGATCGTGGGTGTGGCGGTTACCCGTGTAGATCGTGGGGTAGCACGAACGCACGACGATGAATGGAGCCACACCAACGGCCACAGACAGAGAAAAGTAGTTACGATCCCAAGTGGAGCGGCACACGAGGCGTCGTGACGGCGGCGCAGCAGGTACAGGGTTCACTGTAGCCTGTCAGTAAGCACTGTAGAAGGACCTAAAAACTAGAAAAGCAATGATGGGGTGACACGTAGGACGTAGCGTATGATGGAAGGAACGAGGAAACCTCGGACGAGGCCATAGCTCGGAAACAAGACTAAAGAAAGTGATGAAGCTGATATAACCCGGCCAAAATAATTGACAGGGCCACACCAGCTTCGGGGACTAATGTCGGGGGGTTAACCTCGGGTAGGTCAGAGCCGGGGAAAGACAGAGGTACTGTCCCCGTACGGTTGCCGAGCTACGGCCTAGGTCGGCCGAATCATGGATATGTCGGCCGATGGACGGAGGCAAGAAGCTCATGTATAGGTATCAAGTGGTTACCCAGCCGAGTTAATGAGAAACTCGGCCGGGTTACCCAAATGATCTTCATGCAGGTGAGGAACGAGCCGAATAACACAAGGTAAGGCCGAGTTATACGAAGCTTGCAGGAGAAGGAGAAGCCTAGGGTCAAACTATAGCTGCAAGCTAGAAGGAATCTGAACAGGGCCAAGCGCAAGAGACAAGGATGCGCAGGGTTAGAGGAGCAGAAGGAGGTCACGGAGGTGACAGTCCTGGAGCCCGAGGCGCGCAGGAGGGGGCCACTGGAGCTTTGCCGTCGTTAGAAGAGCGACAGGGAAAGGAGGCCGCCGAACTACCATTTTGGGACAAGCATATTCCACGAATATGCTTGCCCCGTCAGCCCTAAGGGCACCCAAGGGACCCTTTATAAGGGGAGGGTTGGACCCTGAGGAAAGGATCGGGTCTTTTGAGCAACGTTAGGCTAGGGAGATTCACATGGTTCCCCTGTAAACAGCTTGAGGAGCACTTGTAACCCATCAAGAGAGAAATAAAGTTCATCACTTTGGCAGCTTGAGTGTAAAGACAGTTGCGTCTCCCCTCCCCAGATCCCACTAGCATCCATTGGCCCCATACTTTAGCCTACCCATGGCATCTGCCGTGCCACCACCACGACAGATGCCATTAGCCTTTTCACCAATAACTTGACTTCATTGATATCAGGAGTCCCCGAAGTATTCGGCCAAAGCACATGATAAGCTCGGATAGCAGCTTGCACCAAGTCCCGGCCCATAATTTTCATCGGACCAACTGCAGCACCAACGGCAACCAAGTAATCCTCCATTGAATATTCCGAATAAACGGTGACATGTTCACCTCGGCGCACGCGAGCTGCAAGAACCGCTTTAGAACTCACGGGTTTGGCCTCGGGGAAATGATCTGCGCAAAGCACGAACATGTCAGATGGTAACAGGAATAAAAAGAAAAACATAATTCGGCCATGCCAAGTAGCTGACGATGAATATATCTCATCATTATCTGAAGGTCTTTGGTCCAATCGACCTTACTCTTCTCAAAATGAGCGACTTCCTCGCTCAAACCCTGAGTTTTAAGTTCGGCAGCCTCGAGAAGTTCTTTGTTCTTCTGCAGCTCCAAAGTCAGCCGATTTTTCTCCTTGGAAAATTCTTGGTCGACCTTTTCCAGTTCGGATTTCTGGGAAAGCTTGAGGATATCCACCTCGGATCGCAAGCGAGCTATTTCATCATATTTTTCTTGAAGTTGTGCCGAATGAATAGCGTTTTGTTCTAAAAAATGCAGCATCACGTCAGGCATGGGTATGCAATCTTGGTGTGACACTGCAAAGTTTTGCAACTCGGCTTTACCAGAGCCAAACGCAATAAGGAAACTTAGCACATATATTAAAAGGGAGAAGATGTAAAATAGAAAGGAAACTAACCTTCCAAGCTCTTGACCTTCTTCTCAAGGCGAATATTGAGGTTATTAATATTACCTATTCACCAAGACGTAAGCCGGCATTCCGTGAACAAATACATGAGAACATTGAAAATAAGGAAAAGGAAATATCGACATACCAGCCTTCTTCACCACTGGGAGAATTTTCTCGTACTTTTCTTCCAGCTTGCGGTGCGAAAAAAGCAACCTCTGGAATTCGGCAGTCCGCCGATCATGTGCAACCTGAACAATGAGGCAAAATGATAAATCGACAGTAAAAGCTAAACCAGATCCAAGTCAAGCAGGATTTAATTCGGATCTAGGTGGCTGGATATTCAAAGCTACATTCGATCCGAACCAAGAAGAGCTTAATTCAGATTTAGGTGGCTGGATATTCAAAGCTACATTCGATCCGAATCAAGCAGAACTTCATTCGTCTCTAGGTGGCTGGGTATTCAAAGCTAAATTAGATCCGAATCAAACAGAACTTCATTCGGCTCTAGGTGGCTGGGTATTCAAAGCTAAATTAGATCCGAATAAAGCAGAACTTCATTCGGCTCTAGGTGGCTAATTATTCAAAGCAACAGCATATCCAAGTCAAACAAAACTTGGGTATGGAGGGCCGGATTAATGAACCGTAGGAATAAACTTAAGTCAAAAGATCATTAAACTTACAAGTGTATAACAAGTAATTCCCTTGCAAGTTTCGGGGACTAGAGCATATAGTAACATCGGAAGAATAATTTAAGACTCAGAGAAACAGTAAATACCTCATTCATCTTGTTGGTATCAATGATAAACTTGGCAGCATGGTCAAAACGGCCACTGATATCAGAGAGCTGAAAGGGTTGATTCATAGGATTACCCTCAAACTGATCAGCAGCGTTCCAATTGTTCGCATACTCCACCAGCGCTCCGAGGCTGTGCCCACTGGCTGTCCGAGTTAAGACCTTACCCCGGGCAGGCTGATCGACCACGGCGGTCGCAGGGCTCTTATGAAGAGCGAGCTGGGTGCCGGCGGCCGAGGTAACGGAGACTTTGGTAGGCGCAGCTCCCTTACGCAGCACGTCAGCAATACTCGGCTGAGAAGAGCCGGCAAGACCTTTCTGAGAAGAAGAAGTCTTGACGGCAATAGCTTTTCTCGCCTTAGAAGAGGCATCAGCATGAAGTGACGCCTCGGAGGTGGGGACGACGTCCTTAGGAGCAGCAGAGGTTAAGGTCGCAGATGGCGCCGTGATAACAACCTTTTCGGCCGAGGTCGGGATGGCCGTAGAAGCTGCCGGAGTAGATAGAGGCTCAGTAGCAGCGCCGGTGCCCATAGAAGGGGCGGCGGGTTCGACGAAAACTTCGGAGGGCCGGTTCGAGTCCAGGTCAATGGAAGGGCTTTCAGGGACATCGCGACGAACATGCGACATATTCGGAGCTGGAGGAGAAGCAGGACGAATAGGACTAGGAATTCTGGTATCATCAGCGGGAGGAGGAGATGGCGGCCGAATCGGGCGGCTAGTCATACTAGGACCGCCGGGTTTAACAGAAAGAGGAGCACTGCAAAAATAAGAAAGAAGATTCGTCAGAATGAGAAACAGAAAGAGAGAAACAAGAAATATAAGCAAAAGGAACTTACCCGGCGACCCCAGGCATAGTTTTGCGCCTGGGAGGGTTCGGAGCGGATTTCTTCATTCGTTTCTTAGGAACCGCCTCCGAGGCACTAGCAGGAGCCCCGCGTTTCCCCGAGGTAACGGGAGGTCGGGAAGCAATAGGCTCGACATCGTGAACCTGACCGGCCGGATTAGCTGGGAAAGTAGAAGCCGGAAATGCATAAGAAATAGGCATGGCGGCAACTACCTCAAGAATTTGGACCTCGTACGAATCACCTTCCTCCTCGTGCGCTGAAGTCTTGTCGCGAGCTCGAGCCGGGGCAGGATCCGACTTAGGGACGAACTCCTCGGAGTCCGGCTCACCAGTATCCGGGGTACTCCTGTCCGCGGGCCAAGGGAGCAGCAGAACTTCGGCGTCCTCGTTTTTCTGCTCTGCGAACCTCTGCAAGACGAGGAGAAAGAGAATTAGATAAATCAGTTTCTAAAAACAGTGGAATAGCAGAGCGATGTTGATTAAGCTCACCTCGGGAGGCGGGTGATCGCGGGTGAATGGTTTTAATCCCCAAGCCCAATCCTCAGGCATCTCGGTCTTAAAGATAGCTCGGACGCGCTTATAAATAAGGTAGTTATCCAGCTCCACGGTCGAGACTCGATTAGGGTCAAGGGGACCACTCATGTAGCACAGCTTGTGGGTCCGCTTCTGGAAGGGGCAGATCCGGCTACTAATGAAAGTTGCCATCAGGTCTTCGCCGCATAACCCGGCCCGGATCAACTCTTTAAGCCGAATCTCGAAGGCCTCGGCCAAGGCATGAGTTTTCCTCGGATTATAGAGCCAATCCACTTTAGAAGGTGGGACAATTGAGAATGGAGGGAGCCGAATCTTGTCCTCCGCCCCTCTGTTCTTGACGTAGAAGAATGATTTGTGCCACTTCTTGCACGACTCCAATCCAGTGACTCGAGGGAACACGAATTTCCTCCGAGGTGTGATAGACGCCGCCCCACATTGGGTGAGAAACTTCTCGGAAGGGTGCAGAGATTTGTCAGGGACAACATTGGAGCGGATCTGGAAGAACTGCGACCAGACATGCACCGACGGCCACAGGCCGAAGTATCCCTCCGAAGTGGAAATGAAAGCAGAAAGAGAAGCTATGGCGTTCGCAGGAAGATGATGCGGCTGAAGGCCGAAGTAATCGAGGAATTCTCTAGAGAAATCACTAAGAGGGAGACCGAAGCCGCGGGCGAAGTGCGACATGAAAACCACATACTCGCCCTCTCTGATATCCGGAGAGGATTCGCTGCCGGGTAAACGGCAAGAAACCTCGGCGGGAATTCTTCGAGTCTGGATGAGCCATTCAATTTCACGGCGTGTGACTGAAGAACCCTGCCACGAGCCTCGCTCGGGCCCGGAGCCAGCGTCGTCGTCCTCAACCAGAGCGCCGCTAAACGAACTAGACATATGTGCGCCGGAAAGATCGCCGGAGGAAACACTGGCGGCGGAGGGGAGTTTGGAGCTGCAAGGCCCCGTCGGGACTTTGCACGAGAACAATGGCGAAGGAACAGAGGAACCGTTGCACGAGCACGTAATCGGAGCAGATGAATCTAGGGAAAGATCAGGGCCAGGCGACCAGAGAAGACTCACCGGCGACGGAGCCAAAGCCGCGGAGCACCGGCAAAGCAGGTAGAACGGCGCGGCGTAATCTTCACCGGTGGAGGCTTTGGCAAGCGAGCGGCGGCGGAACTGTGAGAGGACGCGCCGGCGAGAGGAAGGAGGAGGACGGAGGCGAGCGATAAGGGGAAAAGTGAATCCCCCAAACGCAGTCCCCCTCTTTATAATCGAGCCTTGAACAGGGAAGTGAGATTGTGGGTGTGGCAGTTGTTCGTGTAGATCGTGGGTGCAGCACGAATGCACGACGGTGAGCGGAGCCACACCAACGGCCACACACGAAGAAAGAGCGTCACGATCCCCAAGGGGAACGGCACCCGAGGCGTCGCAGCGGCGGCGCAGCAGGTACAAAGTTAACTGTAGCTTGTCAGTAAGTACTGTAGAGGAACCTAAAAACTAGAAGAACAATGATGGGGATGACACGTAGGACATGGCGTACGAGGGAAGGAATGAGGAAACCTCGGATGAAGGTATAACTCGGAAACAAAACTAAAGAACATAATGAAGCTGATATGACCCGGCCAAAGGTATCGACAGGGCCACACCAGCTTCGAGGACTAATGTCGGGGGGTTGACCTCGGGTTGGTCAAAGATGGGGAAAGACAAAGGTACAATCCCCGTCTATTTTCCGAGTTACGGGCCAAGTCGGCCGAATCATGAATACGTCGGCCAATGTACGGAGGCGAGAAACCCGTGTATATGTATCAAGTAGTTACCCGGCCGAGTTACTGAGAGGGTCGGCCGGGTTATCCCAAGTGATCTTAATGCAGGTAAAGAACGAGCCGAGTTACACAAGGTAAGGTAAGGCCGAGTGATACGAAACTTGCAGGGGAAGGAGAAGCCCAAGGTCAAACTATAGCTGCAGGCTAGAAGGAATCAGAGCGGAGCCAAGCGCAAGAGACAAGGATGCACAGTGACAGAGGGGCAGAAGGAGGTCACGGAGGTGACACTCCTGGAGCCCGAGGCACGCAGGAGGGGGCCACTGGAGCCTTGCCGTCGTTAGAAGGGCGACAGGGAAAGGAGGCCGCCGAACTACTATTTTGGGACAAGCATATTCCACGAATATGCTTGCCTTGTCAGCCCTAAGGGCACCCAAGGCACTCCTTTATAAGGAGAGGCTTGGACCCTGAGAAAGGCATCGACTCTTTGAGCACCGTTAGGCTGGGGAGATTCATCTTGTCCCCTGTATACAGCTCGAGGAGCATTTGTAACCCATCAAGAGATAAATAAAGATCAGAACTTTAGCAGCTTGAGTGTAGAGACGTTGCATCTTCCCTCCCCAGATCCCACTAGCATCCATTGGCCCCGTACTTTAGCCTACCCATGGCATCTGCCGTGCCACCACCACGACAATCATGATGATTTCCGTTTGGGTACAACATAATACATAGACTGTAATCCAACTGCATCTATTACTAATAATGCACCTTCAGGTTATCATCCGAACCCCCTCCAGTATTAAGTTGCAAGCAACATATACTTGCATTAAGAAAAGTGTGTAAAGTAAACAATACAATTTCCCTTGGACAAAGGATTGTTGTTTTCTCCCTAGTAGCAACAACACATCAACAACCTTAGAGATTTATATCACTTCCCTAGATTACTAGAGCCGTGAACCTACTATCGAGCATAAATACTCCCTCTTGGAGTTACAAGCATCTAATTGGCCAAAGCATCTACTAGCAACGGAGAGCATGCAAGATCACAAATAACACAGACATGATAGAATCAATAATCAATCTTGACGTAGTACTCAATATCCATCGAATCCCAACAAACACAACATGTAGGATTACAAATAGATGATCTTGATCATGAACGAAGCTCACAAGATCTAAACATGATAGCACAAAGGAGGAGAAACAACTATCTAGCTACTTCTATGGACCCATAGTCCATGGATGAACTACTCACGCATCACTCCGGAGGCAGGCATGGTGATGAAGAAGGCCTCCGGGATGATCTCCCCTCTCCGGCAGGCATGGTTTTGCTAGCTCCCAACTTATAATTTCCAAGCAGACAAGCATCATAACATTATCACAATGGTTCAAGTTTATTAAGTGCAAGAAATAAAATGTGCCATCAAGTTTGTGAGAGCTTTAATCACTAATTTTCACATCACAAAAGTTTAATTTAGAAGATAAATAAACACATGAATATACTTGGAATGGTGTAACACACCATGCATAGGATTTTATAGTGGACTCTTTGGAATAACTTGGTTTCTTGGGAGTTGGATGCACGAGTAGAGATCATACTTAGTACAGGTGGAGGCTAGAAAAAGACTGGGAGCGACCAACTAAGAGAGCAATAATGGCCATAATCATGTAGAGCGACAAAACATTATTAATTAAAGCATAAAGTGATATCACAAGCCAAAAATTAAATGATCATAGAGGCTAAGGTGACTTGTTCATAGTCTTAACATGGTGTAAGCATGTGCCAAGTCAATCCAAATAACTCATCAAAGGAGAATACCACAATATTATGCTTTTGTATGCTAAAACAATGCATGATCCTTTCATGGCACATTAATCAATCTCAATTGTTTGAAACAAGTCATGCTACAACAATAATTACTAAGCATATGGTCAAAGCAACATCCAACATGACATGATAAAGTCTAAGCCATAGTCAAAACAAGCTTCTTTTTGTACCAACTGATACGTCGTAAACGTATCTATAATTTTTTATGTTCCATGCTTGTTTAGTATCCACTTTGCTTTGCTTTGTCTACACTTTGAGGTGTTTCTATATGCTTTGTGGGAATAACCTATTAACAAGATGCCATAGTGCCAGTTGCCTGTTTTCTTCTGTTTTTGGTTCCAAAAAAGCAAGCAAATGAATATTCTCGGAATTGTACGGGACAAACGCAAAGTCAATATTTCACCGAGGAGAACACGAAGCCAGAAGATGATGCGTTGGAGGGCCTCGAGGGGGCCACACCCCCTGGCCGCGCGACCAGGCCTGGCCCCCACCTAGGGGGTGCAGCCACCTCGAGCACCCCCTTGGCCTCCCCCTTTGCCTATAAGAAGCGCCCGATACCTAAACCCTAAGTACCCGATCAATCTTCCACTAAACAGTCTATAGCCGTCGCCACCATCGTCCCTAGATCGGGGGGATCTGAAGCTGTTCCCGGCACCCTGCCGGAGGGGAGAGATCATCCCTGAGGCCTTCTTCATCACCATGCCAGCCTCCGGTATGATGCGTGAGTAGTTCCACCTTGGACCATGGGTCCATGCAGTAGCTAGATGGTTGTATCTCCTCCTTTGTGCTTTCAAGTTAGATCTTGTGAGCTTCGTTCATGATCAAGACCATATTTCTAATTATAAATGTTGTGTTTGCGGGGATCCGATGGATATTGATATTACTATGTCAGATTGATTAATGGTTCTATCTTACTGATTCTATCATGTTTGTGTTGTTTGAAATCTTTCATGCTCTTTGTTTCTAATAGGTATCTTGGCCAAGTAGATGCTAGTGACTCCAAGAGGGAGTATTTATGCTCGATAGTGGGTTCATGCCTCTATTGAATCTGGGGAAGTGATAGAAATCTCTAAGGTTGTAGATGTGTTGTTGCTACTAGGGATAAAACAACGATCTTTTGTTCATGGAACAATTGTATTGTTTGCCTTACACACTTTGCTTAAAGTAGTAATCTGTTGCTTGCAACTTAATACTAGAGGGGGTTCGGATGATAACCTGAAGGTGGATTACTAGTCATAGATGCAGTTGGATGGCGGTCTGTGCATATTGTTGTATTGCCTAATCAAGTATCATAGGATCTTGAATGACTAGTATTGCATTGTTGTGCCTTGCTCTGTCCTATCAATTGCCCTGATGTAATTTGTTTACCCAACATGTTATGTCATCTATCATAAGGAGTGCACCTCTAGTGAACTATGGACCCCGGTCCAATCTTTGCCATTGTTACATCTTCCACTGTTACTGTTTACTTTCTGCAAGCTATCATTACCTTCCACACTGTACGTTTAATCCTTTGTTTTTAGAAAACCAGTGAGATTGACAACCTCATTGTAGATTGGGGTAAAGTCTTTAGTTTGTGTTGTGCAGGATTGCGAGTTGCTAGCAACACATTTGATTTGTTTCCTTCCTCCTACTGGTTCGATAACCTTGGTTTCATCACTGAGGGAAAACTTATTGATGTGCTCATCATACCTTCCTCTTGGGGTTTCCCAACAAAGCTCTACAGTGATCTGAGCTCATCAAGGACTTTTCTAGCACCGTTGCCGGGGAATAAAAACAGCTTCACAAGGGGAGTCTGTCACAACCACTCTCTTTACTTTGTTTTTGTTTTGCTTAGTTTCTTTTGCTTTGTTTTGTTTGCCTTATTTTGTTTGCTTCTTTTTATCAAAAATTAAAAAAAATAGTTTCCTTTGGTTTGCCTTTTCCTTTCAAAAACATAAAAAATTAGTTCTTCATCTAGTTGTCACCTTGCTCTTGCGCACCATGTTGGTCCCTAAGTTCACCCTGAAAGACCTTTCAATAGGTAGTGGCTCCATAAGTGGGAAAGAAAATATTGAAGAATTCTTTAATCATGTTAGCAAACATGAGGATATTGAGGAAAGATCCTTAGCTAAACTTGCTCCTACTTATGAAATTGCCGCAGCTTCTTTAGTTCACATGTTGGAGGCTAGGTTTGTTAACCTTAGCCCCATGATGCAAATAATGTTTCTTAAACTAAAAGAAATTGAGGATGCTGAAAAGAGAGATTTTATTCTAGAACGTTTTAATATGCTTGGATGTTATGGGTACATTAGAAAAGTTGGACAAAACTAAACCCAAACCAAATGGAGAGTAAATTAAGATACCCATACCTATCAAACTTGTAGGAATGCATGAAGCCTTAGAAAAGAATTTTGATTGGATTATCCCTGAAAATCCTTTTGATGAAAGTAGTGAACCAAAGAGTACTAAGAGAGGATCCTCTACAACTCATTGAGATGAGATACCTTTCTTGCTTGAAGAAATTTCGAGTATTGATCTTAATGCTTCTTCATTTGAAAATACTTGATTTTGCTTCTTGTGCCTAACTTAACGGCGTTAAATAAAAGTACTTATTGGGAGATAACCCAAAAGTTTTATTGAGTATTGGAATTTATTATTTTTGTAATAACCTCTCCTTCTCCTTTTTATTTGATTTTTGTGCCAAGAATAACCTGTAATGAGAGGGGAGTAAGATTTGGGGAAGTTGTTGTCCCGAAACAGATTTTCGTGCTTCACTGTAAAAATTCATGAACAATCTATGTATGTAGGATTGAGCTGTAATTTTCTGATTAAATCCCCCAGTTTGTTAGCTAACTTTCGTTAGTTCAGCACTTTTTGATTTAATCAACAGAAGGTCTTCGAAAAAAATCAGTTTTCACCTGTTGTCCTATTTTGACAGATTTCTGCCATTATTTGCATTTGCTTCTTATTGATTTTTTTTAGTTATTTTTGGGAAATTGAGCTTTCTAAAGGAAGTTGCTACAGTAGCTTGTGTTTTTATTGGAAGTTTTGAAGTTTTGAACAAAACCCTAAAGTTTTATTATCTTTTGAATGCACTAATGTTGCTAATGAAGATTGTGTGAAGTTTTGTATGAAGGAAAATTTTCAAGTGTAGGGGAAGAATGATGTTGTCACATCCCAAGATTTTCCAAATCTTGTAATGTGAAAATAAAAGAATAAAATAAAACTTTGTTTGATTTTCAGAGCCAGAAGAAACTTTTTGAAATCAATTGGAACTCCAAACCCATTTGAAATAAATAAAACCTAAAGGGATTTAAAAAGATAAACATTTTAGATAAAGGAAAATAAAATATTTTTGGAAATACTATTCTGTATCTTTTAATAAAAGATTTGGTATTCAAAAGAAAAGATGGATTTATAAATAAAGATTATTTTATAAAGCCAAATTAAACCTTGGCCAAGCTTTGGATTTAAAACATTTTGTTTTGAATAAAAATAGCAAAAGTTGATTTAAATAAATTAATAAGAATTTAATATCCAACTTTATTTAAATAAAAGGTTTTACCAATTTAATTGAAACATCAAAACTTATTAAAATATTTAAAATAAGTTTTCCAAATATTTGATATTTACAACTAAAACCTACTGAAGTGTTTTGGCTTTATTTTAGATTTCAAAATAAATATCTCAATAAAACAAATCCTATTTGATTTAATAATGAAAATCTATTAAATGTAATTAATAATGGACTCTAAAATAAAATGTTATTTTTTTTAAAACAAATTTCCAAGTATTCTATATTTCCCCAAATAAAACCTACTGATTTGGTTTTGAAAATATTTAGGTTTCAAATAAAGATTTTATTAATAAAATCAAACTCTACTTGATTTAATAACTAAGGCCCATGTTATTTTAAACAAGTATTTCAAGTATCTTATAATTTCAAATAAAACCTACTGATTTGGATTTGAAAGTGTCTGGAATTCAAATGAGGATTTTATTGAACAAATCAAATCATGTTAAAATAAATAAAGGTCCATTTTATTTAATTAAAGAATGGATCAATAAAATTATTATTTTATTTTATTTTATTTTGGGCTTTTGTCCATGTTACTGAACAGAACTAAATTCAATATTACAAAGTTTGGTGTTGTTTGAATTGTTTGATTGATGTTTGGGAATTTCAAAACATAATTCAGAAAATAGAAATAGAAAAGGATTAAGAAAACAGAAAAAATAAGACATGGCCGACCCAACCCAGGCAGCCCAATAGGCCCAGCAACAGCCCAGCTTCTTTCCCCGAAGAAAACGTTTGGCACCAATTTTCTTACCCACAGAACCAATGACTGGTGGACCTCCCCCCTCGTTTCTTTTCCCACTGACCAGTGGACCCCTTTCCACTGTTCTCCTTCCCCACCCCGCGACTGGTTCTTCCTCCTCTCGTCGCCGTTGCCAGCTTTGAATCGCGGCATCAATACGCCTTAACGCAGCCACCTTAACTCGCAGTGATCAAGCTTGATAAAATGCCAGCACGTCCTCTCTCGTTCCCCTCTGCCTCCTTCCCCAAGCACGCCCCCAGGCTGCCGTATTTCGTCAGCCACTCTCTCTGTCTCCGACGACCCTTCTCGCCAATTCCGGCCAGCACACGCCCCCTTCCGCCTCCCCGAGCACACGAGCACACTCACCACTCTCTGACGCATTTCCTAGTACACTTCGTTCAACCGCGGGCACCCCAGGAAGCCGTCTTCGACAGAAGTTCTGAGCGCCGCCGTCTGTCTCGCCTCCGTCGAGCTCCTCCGGTAATTCCAGAGCACCCCGACCCCTTCCATTCACGCACACGTCATCTCCGTGGTCTCCTGCATCTGATCACAACCTTTTCTTGCCTCCTGGTGATCGACAGCTTCGTCTTCGACCTCGACCAGAGCCAGCCGTCGCCAGACCGAACTCCGGTGAGGAATTCCTCTTGCCCTCGTGCGCCCCTTCACCAGCCAGTGCCTCCTTGAGCTCCCCCAGGCGTCTGCGAACACGGTGAACATCCTCTCCCTCCTTCTCGCTTCCTGTAACGCCGGCGACACCACTGAAAAGCCGCCGCCGCCGCACGTCAGAGCCCAGCGCCGCCAGCTTATGGTCGGGGCACTGTGAGCCGTCCGATCTTGATCCGGTGGATAGGATAGAAAGTAGAACGAAGGGGTACGTTTGATCTGAGCCTCACATGCCCCTTTTAATCCTGTGGTCTGTGTCACTCGATCCAGACGAACCGGTATTGGCCAATCACGGTGCGACGCGTGTCAGTGGTTGAGTTAAAACAGATTTTTGAAAACAGATTTAAATGCCATTTTCAAACCTCTGTAACTTTCAAACCACACGTCCAAATTTTACAAATTTTATATCAATGAATTCAGGAGAACAAACCCTAGCCAACCATGCCCTTAGTTTAGCAAATAGTAGTTGTTAGCTTGTTTGAAATTGCAGAAACATTTGTATGCTTGTTAAGAATGTAAAAATTGTTTTAAATTGAATTTAGGGTTAAAATCTTGGGCAATTGGATTGATTTGAACCTACTGACCCTAGGAAACACTTTGTGGACTCAAAAATGTATTTGGAGAAATTAAGAAATGATTCTTTGATTTAAAACCATTTCTAGTCAAATAGAAATGTAATTTATTTATTGAAAATAATTGTGAAGTAAAACCTTTGCAAATTGGATTGTTGTGACCTTACTGACCCTAGGAACCAAACCTTGGTGTTAAAAATGATTATGGAAAGATTTAGGTTGGATTACTTGACTTAGTCATTTTCTAGCCAAATAAAAAGAATGGATTTTGTTATAAAAATGTTTATGGAAAGAAAACTTTAAGGAAATGTTTGGACCAAACCCACTGACCCAAAACACCAAGTTTTGCAAATTAGCAACTCATTTGGTGAACAACTTAAGAGTTTTGCCTTAATAAAAACATTTTCACCACATGAAATGATAAATGGATTTAAAATAGTTTTTGGACAAAACCCTCTTGCTAATGACCTTGCCACATTGGTAAATGACCAATTTGGATCTTACAAAGTCTAGAAACCCCATAGAGACCCCTTTGCAAAATAAAACTATCTTGTGCATGCTCCCATGCATGACTTAGATTCCATTACTTTGTGTGTGTGAAGAATTGTTTGTTTGACTTTGGTTTGGAATGTGAATTGAATTTGTGTTTGCTTGATTGATTTGTAGTGAAGTGTGAGACTAGCAAGATCAAGGAGTGAACTACCATTCCCTTCCAAAAGGCAAGTGATGCTCATACTCTTTGTCCCATTACTTTCTCTATGCATTAGTGATTTTGCTAAGTAAAACTTGCATGCAAATTTTGCTAAGTATAGATCTTACTATAGGAAAACCTAGTAGATGAATCCTTAGTAGGACTTCCTAAGTTAAGATTCCTATTACTACCAAGCTTAGCCTAGCTAATAGAAAACATGGGTGGAATATATATTCACGCTATGGAAAAATATTCTAAGTCTGAGGACTTGTGATTTTGTCTAATAAAACAACCAAGTTAATGAACCTCCTGGGTGGAATGGAAGGATTGGGATATGTTGAGTTGTTACACAAGGCCATGGACTTGGGTTGTGTATCTCACTTGTGGAATGCCACCCAGGAAACAAAGAGATTTGAGATGTCAAATGTTGAGAAGTTTGAAGTGCAACCACTTGGCAATATGGGCTCTGCCATGATCATATAGGTTGCAAGAACTTAGCCATATGGACAGTGGGTGGTAGTGTTTGATAGGTTGGAGCGCGTACATTTTGGTCTAAGGGAAGGCTTCTGAAAGATCTTGTCTTGGGAAACCAAGTTTGGTGGGGAAAGTGCACCACCTCTGCAGAGTGTAAAATCTAAGTACTTAGCCATGTCCCTGGTAAAGGACAATTTGAGCATCAAGACATGGAAGCAATCAAGAATCTCATCATTCAAATTTCTAAATTAAAATCTTGTGGTTTGAACAAGGGTTGTTTGAATTCTTCAATCATTGATGGAGAGATGGCTTGGTACAAGGATCTTGAAATCTTTGATTGAGGAAATGATTTTGTCAAGCAAAAACTTAGTATTTTCAAAATGATAAGAAAAATCTATTTTGAGCAATGCAAGCCTCAACTCCACTTAGCCAAATGCATATAGATGATAGACTCCACTATACTACCATAGTATCACTTGCCAATACAATTCAAATGTATTGACCCTTTGTGGCTGTAACTTGTATGTTGCAGGTTTGATTGTTTTTAGTGAGGATTGATTGATTAGGATTACAAAGTCTACAACCAACATCTGCCTGTGGCACTATGAAGATGAAGGACCATGACTATAGTTATTCCGCTGCAATGTAATGTAATAGCCAATGATCTATGTATGATGTAATAAAAATTATGTTATTCCTGGTTATAAAGTTATATTATGACCTTTGTTTCTTGATATTACATCTTAACTGTGGATGCTAGCTATTGATCCAGGGACTAGCATTGTAAACACAGGGGGCTCTATCTTATCTAAGATTGGGACCCCTACAGATGGTATCAGAGCATTGTGTTGCCTGTAGGATTTGTAAACCTAGGATTGGATAAAAACCCTTAGAAAAATAGGAGTTATATTTTGATCCAAAAATTATTTACAAAAACACTTGTAAACTCTTTCCTCAACCATTTTGGTTTCAACTCTACATTCTCTTCTATTTCAAACTTGATGGAAAACCTACCCATGCCCAAAGACTACACCATATGCAAAAGACTTCTTCAACTCTAATGACTTCAACATCTTCATCACGTTCACCAAGGACTTCCAACTTGGATACCACTAAGGACTACAAGTGAAACAAGGAAATCTTGCTCAAGATGTGGAGACTAAGGGAATGCAAAATAAAGAAGGAGCCATCATCAACTCTAAAGTAATATGACCAAGAGTTTTTCTCAAGGAAACCAAGATCTCATGCAAGAAGAATCAAGAAGGATGGAAAGATCACAAGTGAACCATATAGATGGACCACCATAATTTAGTTAAGTCAAACACCCCAACCTAAGTGGTGTAACAAAGATATTTTGTTGACTAAGTATGTGCTCGAACCTTGTTTGAGTGAAAAGTTGTTTGTGAATGCTTGCACATTGTTTGGGTGAATTGTGATGTGTGTGATTAGAAATATTTCCTTAGAAATATCTTGCCTATTCTAATCCCAATTCAACCCAAACAGATGACTACTCCAAGAAACTCCAACATCAAGGTGGATGACAACAGCAACAACCAAAAGGACAACATGAGAGACATTATAGCAACCCAAAACCAGTTGAGCCAAGAGACAACTCAGCTTTTAGCCAACAACAATGGACTAGACCCAGCCATACAAAGGATTTTGGAACTTCAATCCCAATTTTTGCAAGGACTCATTACTCAAATGATCAACATGAGAGAAAACTTTCTCCCAAGAGCCAATGACAACAAGGATGACAAGGATGTTGTTCTGGAAGGAACCCAAGCTAGCAAAAAATTTAGAAACAATCAATGCCCCAAGAAGAGAGAAAGATCTTCCACCTATGAAGAATATGAACAGGAAGAACTCCTAGCTTTGGAGAAACCCAAGAAGAAGAAGAAATGTCCCAACCCTAACAAGAAAGATATTACTCAAGAGCAATGCTACAATTGCAAAGAGATGGGACACTATGCCAGTGAATGCCCAGAAAAGAAGAAGAGACAAGAAGACAAACAAAAGCTAGTGAAACCCAAGATAAGGAAGGATTTTAGCCAAGTGATGTGCAAACACTGCAAAGAGTAAGAACATTATGCAAACAACTGTCCAGAAAAGATGAAGCATAAGATAAACCAGCCTATGAGGGATCTCAGCCTTGTCACATGTTTCAAATGCAAGGAACTAGGCCACTATGCAAACAATTGTCCAGAAAGGATGGAGAACAAGTTAAACAAGTCTATGAAGGATCTCAACCTTGGCCCATGAGTCAAGTGTGGAAACCAAGGACACAATGCAAAGTTTGCTTAGAGAAGTTTTCCCAGGATCCCAAGAAGGACAAGATGTAATTTTTGTTTAAATTTTTTTAAGGGTGGTAGTACCCTAGTTGTTTTGAACCTGCTTGTAACCCTAGCCTCCCCAAATATCGGGACGAGATTTATTTTAAGGGTGGTAGCCTGTCACATCCCAAGATTTTCCAAATCTTGTAATGTGAAAATAAAAGAATAAAATAAAACTTTGTTTGATTTTCAGAGCCAGAAGAAACTTTTTGAAATCAATTGGAACTCCAAACCCATTTGAAATAAATAAAACCTAAAGGGATTTAAAAAGATAAAAAATTTAGATAAAGGAAAATAAAATATTTTTGGAAATACTATTCTGGATCTTTTAATAAAAGATTTGGTATTCAAAAGAAAAGATGGATTTATAAATAAAGATTATTTTATAAAGCCAAATTAAACCTTGGCCAAGCTTTGGATTTAAAACATTTTGTTTTGAATAAAAATAGCAAAAGTTGATTTAAATAAATTAATAAGAATTTAATATCCAACTTTATTTAAATAAAAGGTTTTACCAATTTAATTGAAACATCAAAACTTATTAAAATATTTAAAATAAGTTTTCCAAATATTTGATATTTACAACTAAAACCTACTGAAGTGTTTTGGCTTTATTTTAGATTTCAAAATAAATATCTCAATAAAACAAATCCTATTTGATTTAATAATGAAAATCTATTAAATGTAATTAATAATGGACTCTAAAATAAAATGTTATTTTGTTTTAAAACAAATTTCCAAGTATTCTATATTTCCCCAAATAAAACCTACTGATTTGGTTTTGAAAATATTTAGGTTTCAAATAAAGATTTTATTAATAAAATCAAACTCTACTTGATTTAATAACTAAGGCCCATGTTATTTTAAACAAGTATTTCAAGTATCTTATAATTTCAAATAAAACCTACTGATTTGGATTTGAAAGTGTCTGGAATTCAAATGAGGATTTTATTGAATAAATCAAATCATGTTAAAATAAATAAAGGTCCATTTTATTTAATTAAAGAATGGATCAATAAAATTATTATTTTATTTTATTTTATTTTGGGCTTTTGTCCATGTTACTGAACAGAACTAAATTCAATATTCAAAGTTTGGTGTTGTTTGAATTGTTTGATTGATGTTTGAATGTTTGGGAATTTCAAAACAGAATTTAGAAAATAGAAATAGAAAAGGATTAAGAAAAACAGAAAAAAATAAGACATGGCCGACCCAACCCAGGCAGCCCAATAGGCCCAGCAACAGCCCAGCTTCTTTCCCCGAAGAAAACGTTTGGCACCAATTTTCTTACCGACAGAACCAATGACTGGTGGACCTCCCCCCTCGTTTCTTTTCCCACTGACCAGTGGACCCCTTTCCACTGTTCTCCTTCCCCACCCCGCGACTGGTTCTTCCTCCTCTCGTCGCCGTTGCCAGCTTTGAATCACGGCATCAATACGCCTTAACGCAACCAGCTTAACTCGCAGTGATCAAGTTCGATAAAACGCCAGCACGTCCTCTCTCGTTCCCCTCTGCCTCCTTCCCCAAGCACGCCCCAGGCTGCCGTATTTCGTCAGCCACTCTCTCTGTCTCCGACGACCCTTCTCGCCAATTCCGGCCAGCACACGCCCCCTTCCGCCTCCCCGAGCACACGAGCACACTCACCACTCTCTGACGCATCTCCTAGTACACTTCGTTCAACCGCGGGCGCCCCAGGAAGCCGTCTTCGACAAAAGTTCTGAGCGCCGCCATCTGTCTCGCCTCCGTCGAGCTCCTCCGGTAATTCCAGACCACCCCGACCCCTTCCGTTCACGCACATGTCATCTCCGTGGTCTCCTGCATCTGATCATGACCTTTTCTTGCCTCCTGGTGATCGACAGCTTCGTCTTCGACCTCGACCAGAGCCAGCCGTCGCCAGACCGAACTCCGATGAGGAATTCCTCTTGCCCTCGTGCGCCCCTTCACCAGCCAGTGCCTCCTTGAGCTCCCCCAGGCGTATGCGAACACGGTGAACATCCTCTCCCTCCTTCTCGCTTCCTGTAACGCCGGCGACACCACTGACAAGTCGCCTCTGCCGCACGTCAGAGCCCAGCGCCGCCAGCTTATGGTCGGGGCACTGAGAGCCGTCCGATCTTGATCCGGTCGATAGGATAGTGTGGCATCCCGCAAAACCACTACTAGAAAATCGAGTTGATTTTGTGCATTGCATCATCATGACTGCATGCTCATGTCATCATGCCACATTGCATTTGAGCATCGTCATCATCTTGCATTTTGCTTGCATAAACCTATTTGCATAAAACCTATTTTGTGTTTTCTAAAACGCCCCATCTTTATTCAAACACCAAAACCGGGTCTCCGGATTATTTTGTTTTGTCTGCTATCGGTTTGCAGAGGCTTTGTTTTAATCAAATAAAATATTAAATTACTTTTAGTGGGGGCAGTCGAACGGGCCGCTTCGACCCGAACGACCACCCCTAGGAATTAGAACGGTCCACCTAAATCCCTTTTCTACCCCAACCTAACCTACCCAACCCCTCTCCACCTCACCCGGACCAGTCCCACGCTGCCACCTCACCCTCTCCCCCTCTCTCTACCAATCCCATGCCGCCACTTGGCCACCTCCTCACCAGCCCTCTTCCCCCCTCTCTCTCTCAGCCCCCCTCTCTTCCCCTGGGTCCCACCCCAAATCACCTGGCCCGCTCCTGCCCAGATCCCCACACCCGACAGCCACCAACCCCGGCCCCACTTGCGCCCCACACCGCCCCGCAGTCCCACCCCCGACGCCTCCTTCCCCAACCTCTCGACGGCCTCCCTCCCCCACGCGTTCATCTCCCTCCTCTCCCCATCCTCCGCCTCACCGTCGCTCCCCCTCCGCGCGCGACGGCCGCCCTCTGACGCCGTCGCCGCCTAGCACCTCCTCCATTGCCTCCGTCGCGTCTGCCCCACCGCCGGTCTCCGCCCGCGCTAGCCCGACGCCGGCCCGAGCCCGCCTCTCCTTCCACCCCGCGCCGCGAGCCCTGGCCTCCGTCCCCGAGCCGCGTCTTCGTCCCGCCCCGCTCCCTCTCCGGCGCCGGCCACCAGCCGCGGCCGCCTCCCCTCCTCCCGCCGGCGCCACGTCGCCATCGGCCGCCTTCCGTGTCGGCGCGCCTCCCCCGACCCCGTCGCCCAGGCGCCCCGCTCTGACCCGCCGCCGACCTAGCCGGCCGCGGCGCCGCAGGCCGCCCTCCCGTCCTCGAGCCCCTCGCCACCGCGGCTCTCTCCCTCTGCCTCCTACCGCCCGCGCCGGCGCCCCGTCGAGCTCGCTCCGGCGACGAGCTCGCTGCCTCCCGCCACCTTTCCTCCCGCCGGCCCCGCCTCGCCGAGCCGTGAGCGCCGCCGGCCACGCCCCCGCAGCCCTCCATCTCGCCGGCCTCTCGTCGTCACCCCGCCATGGCCGACCCCCGCCGCGCCCTGCAGCGAGCTGCTGCCTCGCGTGCCTGCGTGCTGCCGCTGTCGCCCCGATCCGAGCCCGGCCGCCCGCCTCTGTCGCCAAGGCTGCACCTCTGCCGTCTGCCTTGCGTCTCTGTCAAGTGTTGGTGCTGCTATCTGTCAGTAAAGTGGTGACATGGTGTTGGTATGTTTCCACATCGTGATGTCTCGATATCTTCATGAGGCCATCGACAAGCAAAGACGAACCCCGAGCTCTCCCTCATGGAAAACATGATCGCCCACACGAACCCTAGCGCTTGCTCCCGGAACTCGAAGACCGAACACGACGTTCTCTCCCTCATGGAACCGAAGACCCCGATCTCAAGGATCCGAAGCGCCAAGGTCACCGACAAGATCGTCATCACGACACCCCGAGTACTCCCACCCGGAATCCGATGGTCGTACCTCCGAGAACTCCGTCACGTAGCACCAAGTACTTCTTCATGGAACATCGAGACCCCGAACCCGAAGAATCGCCGACAAGGACCGTCACTACACCAAGTTCTTCTCCTCGGAACGCCATGACCGCCGACAACATGGCCCGACCACCGCGAATGCACCAAGATCTACCCCCGGACGCCAAGATCACCGTGGAACCGACAAGATCTGCACGACGACAAGAATGACAGCGACCAGGAGAATCCGATGCGCCCCCGGCGCCGAACCAAGTCCTGCTTCCCGGATGCCGAGGTCACCGACACAGAACAACAAGATCTACTTCGCGGACAACGTGCGACAAGATCTACCCCAGTAATCCGAGAACGATCTGTCGAACCCTGGACCCTGAGACCGACCTCGAACCCCGGAACCCCAAGATCGTCGAGCCCCCCCCCTATGTGTGAACCTTTTCCCGAGCCCCTATTTTATAAATGCTATATATAAAACTTGTTGCATATGAATGGTTATTTTCGCATGCATATCATGTGGTTTGGGGGCCTTATGCCGATTCACCTAATAATTAAATATTGGGCCCATATGCGGGCAAATCTAGTCTCATATTGGCCTCATTTAAATTGATGTAGCGAACCTGTGCTATATTTTGACCATGTTAATCCAACATTTAAATTGCGGGGTATCTAAATAACATGAACCACCTAACTAAATGTCGGGACCCCGGTTCCGCTTAATATTGACCTAATTGCATCGCACCTTTGCCATGTCATAGATCATACATGCATCATGCCGATCTCCTGCCGTTGTATTAAATATTGCATCCGGTGTTTATTCTAGTGTTTTGGTTCTTCGCGGATAAGGCCGTTGAGTTGATGTGAGCTTCGCCCCGATCTTCGGTTGAGCTTTCGACAATGTTTTCAGGCGAGCATCTCCCCCTTTCTACCTATCTTACTTTTATAGTATTTATTCCCTCCTGTTGATCTATTGCTATCCATGTTGCGTTGCTCTAGTTTTCGTACCCGTGATATCCTTGCAGCCCTATATTGCCATGGCCACCTCCTATTACCTGTTGTTTGGTAGATAGTTGGACTTGCGCGTCGTAGTCGCTTGCTCAAGTGTTGTTGCGTGTCGTCAAGTGCCACAGTTGTTGGTGTTTTGCCGCATGTTGACGTTGGAGATGACCATGGCTTTACTTATCGTTCACTTTAATTCCTGTTTAACAACTAAAATGGAAGTAAGTAAGCAGAGGCATCGGTGGGTGATAGATAACATTTGGTTTCCGACCGCCCACTTGTGTCCCGTAGGACCCTGAGTACTTGATACATGTTCCTTGATTTATCGCGCTATCCACATACGGGGAATTATGGGACCCCCCTTAGCCAGAGCTTGATTCCGTCTTATTTCTTGGGGCCACAAACTAGTTTGAGGTTTTATTTACGATCCTGTACTTATGCCATGCTACTGCTTTATTTACGATTGTGCGAGGAGCACACTGTACTGTTTAGGTAAGCGGAGTGTTTTCGCGGTATCGACAAGCCCAGTCACACTTTCGGGTTCCCAGTCGTTTACAGCCATTGTCGCAAACCTTGAGTCCGTCTCGGAGCTAGCTTACTTCGTTGCGGGTCTACACAATGGGGTGGCCCCCTGAAATATTTCTGAATCTTGTGATTGCTCTGTCATGACAGCCTCGTTGGGTTTTGATTTGGTTTTTCCGAGGTCGATCGTGTGTGTGTTGCTATTTTTGCACCCCGGCCGGGTTAAAACTTTCTGAAAGCCGTGTCCGCGGTTATGGACGACTTGGAGCACAGTATCTCGATCATAGACAGCTATAACTAAAGTTTACTGTTATAAACTGACTTGTATCTGATATGACTAGTAATCAGCTTCAACTACAACGGAATGGCTAAATAAACCTGCCAACAATTGCTTGCTTGAGTTGTCGCTTGCGACCATTGTACCTGACTAGTAAGTATTGCAACTGAAACGGAATGGCTAAATAAAAGTACCAACAACTGCTGGGTTTTTGGGTTATCTCATGCTAATTGTATCTGATTAGTAAGTGCTGCAACTTCAACGGAATGATTAACTAAAAGTGCCCACTGCTTATTTTATCAGGATGATTATCTACCCCTGACTAGTAAATACCGCAACGATAACTGAATAAATAAAACTGCCAACCGTGTGAGTTCCTCGGTCGACTTCCTCGTTTGGTCTCGAGGGGGATACACCAGGATGGGTTTGTTTGGTGGTAGTATCAGGTTGGATCCGAATAGGGCTTTCTTACCCCTCTCTGATTACCGCCAGTTGTGTCGAGTCTCTATAGGTTGTTTAGTGCATGCTGCCGCTGCCGCTCAGTCCACCATACCTATGTAGGCGAGGACCGCCGAATTCTAGCATCGTCGTGTACTGGCCTCAGTACTGACGCTCCTTCTTTTCCTTTGCCCTTTGTCGGCACCCCTTTTTGTTTAAGCAGGTTTTGAGATCGACGTCGTTAGCAGGGTTACCCTTCCAGCTTCGCCTGGGCAGGGTTATGGACGACATTGATTATTCTTCAGGGCTCTTAGCCCCATTTGCATCTTGTCCGTAGCTGGACGCTCTATCGTTTTCAAGGTGATTTGGATCTTTGTATATTATATCTGTATTCTTGACTCATTGAGTCACTGTTGTATATATCTGTGCTGTGGGTCCCATCGAGGACTGTTGTGTAATGTTATTACTTCGTTTTCCACCCGCACGCAAGTGCCTGGTGGGCACCTTTGAATCGTTTCTATGCGGGTTTGGCGGGAAGCGCTGAACTTGCATAGGTCCGATTCTGAGGGTGTTACAGAGTGGTATCAGAGCTCAGCAGTTACGATACCCCACAAGTCCAGCCTGTAGGATAACCTAGCTAACGGCCGCAGTAGAGTGTCAAAACTATTTTTGCAAAATCGGTTGGATAGTTCTGATTAGGTCTGATTTTACTCCTTACCCCTCTGCTGCTCTCCTCTCACCTCTGCGTGTTTTGAATCTACCCTCTTACCTTTTCTTCGAGTCCAGGATTTCTCGTAGTTGGGTTCCATCGTACCTTCAGGGTTTCGCTTCCTCCTTTGGTAACGGTGTTGCTACATCTGGTCTTCATGCTACCCGAGGAATCCTTCGTCTGTGGTACCATTCCTTGTTCCTTCTCGTGCCTTCCGGTGTTTTCCGACGCGACGACATCATCTACGCCAAATCCGATGCAGAGTCTGCACCACTCCTTTGTTCCGAACCTCGCTTGTCGAGATCTTCAGTCTGATTCCGAGAGTTGGTTGCATAATCCGCCTATTCGGATGCAGAGTAATGGTTTGGGTGCGCGATGGACTGATCACCATCCGACTACTCTTATCATTCGCTCTTGTACATCGAATCAGGGGATCCAGCGATTTTACTCCGTCCACGGAAGCTAGAGGTGGCTTTATTTGTGGATACCTCTACCTTCGACCTTTTGTTCCCGGAGTGTTATCCCGACGATCACGGACAACGACCTCTTGTTAGTGGTGTCGCGAGGATCTACACGATGCGAGAAGATTCAGATCGCCGCCCTTCTTCCCGGTACCATGAGGCGGATCTCGAGGGCGAGATCCATTGTTAGTGGTGTCGAATTGTGGCATCCCGCAAAACCACTACTAGAAAATCGCGTTGATTTTGTGCATTGCATCATCATGACTGCATGCTCATATCATCATGCCACATTGCATTTGAGCATCGTCATCATCTTGCATTTTGCTTGCATAAACCTATTTGCAGAAAACCTATTTTGTGTTTTCTAAAACGCCCCATCTTTATTCAAACACCAAAACCGGGTCTCCGGATTATTTTGTTTTGTCTGCTATCGGTTTGCAGAGGCTTTGTTTTAATCAAATAAAATATTAAATTATTTTTAGTGGGGGCAGTCGAACGGGCCGCTTCGACCCGAACGACCACCCCCAGGAATTAGAACGGTCCACCTAAATCCCTTTTCTACCCCAACCTAACCTACCCAACCCCTCTCCACCTCACCCGGACCAGTCCCACACTGCCACCTCACCCTCTCCCCCTCCCTCTACCAATCCCATGCCGCCACTTGGCCACCTCCTCACCAGCCCTCTTCCCCCCTCTCTCTCTCAGCCCCCCCTCTCTTCCCCTGGGTCCCACCCCAAATCACCTGGCCCGCTCCTGCCCAGATCCCCACACCCGACAGCCACCAACCCCGGCCCCACTTGCGCCCCACACCGCCCCGCAGCCCCACCCCCGACGCCTCCTTCCCCAACCTCTCGACGGCCTCCCTCCCCCACGCGTTCATCTCCCTCCTCTCCCCATCCTCCGCCTCACCGTCGCTCCCCCTCCGCGCGCGACGGCCGCCCTCCGACGCTGTCGCCGCCTAGCACCTCCTCCATCGCCTCCGTCGCGTCTGCCCCACCGCCGGTCTCCGCCCGCGCTAGCCCGACGCCGGCCCGAGCCCGCCTCTCCTTCCACCCCGCGCCGCCGAGCCCTGGCCTCCGTCCCCGAGCCGCGTCTTCGTCCCGCCCCGCTCCCTCTCCGGCGCCGGCCACCAGCCGCGGCCGCCTCCCCTCCTCCCGTCGGCGCCACGTCGCCACCGGCCGCCTTCCGCGCCGGCGCGCCTCCCCCGACCCCGTCGCCCAGGCGCCCCGCTCCGACCCGCCGCTGACCTAGCCGGCCGCGCCGCCGCAGGCCGCCCTCCCGTCCCCGAGCCCCTCGCCACCGCGGCTCTCTCCCTCTGCCTCCTACCGCCCGCTCCGGCGACGAGCTCGCTGCCTCCCGCCACCTTTCCTACCGCCGGCCCCGCCTCGTCGGGCCGCGAGCGCCGCCGGCCACGCCCCCGCAGCCCTCCATCTCGCCGGCCTCTCGTCGCCGCCCCGCCATGGCCGACCCCCGCCGCGCCCTGCAGCGAGCTGCTGCCTCGCGTGCCTGCGTGCTGCCGATGTCGCCCCGATCCGAGCCCGGCCGCCCGCCTCTGTCGCCAAGGCTGCACCTCTGCCGTCTGCCTTGCGTCTCCGTCAAGTGTTGGTGCTGCTATCTGTCAGTAAAGTGGTGACATGGTGTTGGTATGTTTCCACATCGTGATGTCTCGAGATCTTCATGAGGCCATCGACAAGCAAAGACGAACCCCGAGCTCTCCCTCATGGAAAACATGATCGCCCACACGAACCCTAGTGCTTGCTCCCGGAACTCGAAGACCGAACACGACGTTCTCTCCCTCATGGAACCGAAGACCCCGATCTCAAGGATCCGAAGCGCCAAGGTCACCGACAAGATCGTCGTCACGACACCCCGAGTACTCCCACCCGGAATCCGATGGTCGTACCTCCGAGAAATCCGTCACGTAGCACCAAGTACTTCTTCATGGAACATCGAGACCCCGAACCCGAAGAATCGCCGACAAGGACCATCACTACACCAAGTTCTTCTCCTCGGAACGCCATGACTGCCGACAACATGGCCCGACCACCGCGAATGCGCCAAGATCTACCCCCGGACGCCAAGATCACCGTGGAACCGACAAGATCTGCACGACGACAAGAACGACAGCGACCAGGAGAATCCGATGCGCCCCCGGCGCCGAACCAAGTCCTGCTTCCCGGACGCCGAGGTCACCGACACAGAACAACAAGATCTACTTCGCGGACAACGTGCGACAAGATCTACCCCAGTAATCCGAGAACGATCCGTCGAACCCTAGACCCTGAGAGCGACCTCGAACCCCGGAACCCCAAGATCGTCGAGCCCCCCCCCCCCCCCCTATGTGTGAACCTTTTCCCGAGCCCCTATTTTATAAATGCTATATATAAAACTTGTTGCATATGAATGGTTCTTTTTGCATGCATATCATGTGGTTTGGGGGCCTTATGCCGATTCACCTAATAATTAAATATGGGGCCCATATGCGGGCAAATCTAGTCTCATATTGGCCTCATTTAAATTGATGTAGCGAACCGGTGCTATATTTTGACCATGTTAATCCAACATTTAAATTGCGGGGTATCTAAATAACATGAACCACCTAACTAAATGTCGGGACCCTGGTTCCGCTTAATATTGACCTAATTGCATCGCACCTTTGCCATGTCATACATCATACATGCATCATGCCGATCTCCTGCCGTTGTATTAAATATTGCATCCGGTGTTTATTCTAGTGTTTTGGTTCTTCACGGATAAGGCCGTTGAGTTGATGTGAGCTTCGCCCCGATCTTTGTTTGAGCCTTCGACAATGTTTTTAGGCGAGCATCTCCCCCTTTCTACCTATCTTACTTTTATAGTATTTATTCCCTCCTGTTGATCTATTGCTATCCGTGTTGCGTTGCTCTAGTTTTCGTACCCGTGATATCCTTGCAGCCCTATATTGCCATGGCCACCTCCTATTACCTGTTGTTTGGTAGATAGTTGGACTTGCGCGTCGTAGTCGCTTGCTCAAGTGCTGTTGCGTGTCATCAAGTGCCACAGTTGT
The DNA here is from genome assembly GCA_910589765.1 of Avena atlantica. NCBI lineage: Eukaryota > Viridiplantae > Streptophyta > Magnoliopsida > Poales > Poaceae > Avena > Avena atlantica. Next base: position 54,103,073 of record OU342739.1, on the reverse strand, counting down.
TGGTGTTTTGCCGCATGTTGACGTTGGAGATGATCATGGCTTTACTTATCGTTCACTTTAATTCCTGTTTAACAACTAAAATGGAAGTAAGTAAGCAGAGGCATCGGTGGGTGATAGATAACATTTGGTTTCCGACCGCCCACTTGTGTCCCGTAGGACCCCGAGTACTTGATACCTGTTCCTTGATTTATCGCGCTATCCACATACGGGGAATTATGGGACCCCCCTTAGCCAGAGCTTGATTCCGTCTTATTTCTTGGGGCCACAAACTAGTTTGAGGTTTTATTTACGATCCTGTACTTATGCCATGCTACTGCTTTATTTACGATTGTGCGAGGAGCACACTGTACTGTTTAGGTAAGCGGAGTGTTTTCGCGGTATCGACAAGCCCAGTCACACTTTCGGGTTCCCAGTCGTTTACAGCCATTGTCGCAAACCTTGAGTCCGTCTCGGAGCTAGCTTACTTCGTTGCGGGTCTACTCAATGGGGTGGCCCCCTGAAATATTTCTGAATCTTGTGATTGCTCTGTCGTGAAAGCCTCGTTGGGTTTTGATTTGGTTTTTTCGAGGTCGAGCGTGTGTGTGTTGCTATTTGTGCACCCCGGCCGGGTTAAAACTTTCTGAAAGCCGTGTCCGCGGTTATGGACGACTTGGAGCACAGTATCTCGATCATAGACAACTATAACTAAAGTTTACTATTATAAACTGACTTGTATCTGATATGACTAGTAATCAGCTTCAACTACAACGGAATGGCTAAATAAACCTGCCAACAATTGCTTGCTTGAGTTGTCGCTTGCGACCATTGTACCTGACTAGTAAGTATTGCAACTGAAACGGAATGGCTAAATAAAAGTACCAACAACTGCTGGGTTTTTGGGTTATCTCATGCTAATTGTATCTGATTAGTAAGTGCTGCAACTTCAACGGAATGATTAACTAAAAGTGCCCACTGCTTATTTTATCAGGATGATTATCTACCCCTGACTAGTAAATACCGCAACGATAACCGAATAAATAAAACTGCCAACCGTGTGAGTTCCTCGGTCGACTTCCTCGTTTGGTCTCGAGGGGGATACACCAGGATGGGTTTGTTTGGTGGTAGTATCAGGTTGGATCCGAATAGGGCTTTCTTACCCCTCTTTGATTGCCGCCAGTTGTGTCGAGTCTCTATAGGTTGTTTAGTGCATGCTGCCGCTGCCGCTCAGTCCACCATACCTATGTAGGCGAGGACCGCCGAATTCTAGCCTCGCCGTGTACTGGCCTCAGTACTGACGCTCCTTCTTTTCCTTTGCCCTTTGTCGGCACCCCTTTTTGTTTAAGCAGTTTTTGAGATCGACGTCGTTAGCAGGGTTACCCTTCCGGCTTGGCATGGGCAGGGTTATGGACGCCATTGGTTATTCTTCAGGGCTCTTAGCCCCATTTGCATCTTGTCCGTAGCTGGAGGCTCTATCGTTTTCAAGGTGATTTGGATCTTTGTATATTATATCTGTATTCTTGACTCATTGAGTCGCTATTGTATATATCTGTGCTGTGGGTCCCATCGAGGACTGTTGTGAAATGTTATTACTTCGTTTTCCACCCGCACGCAAGTGCCTGGTGGGCACCTTTGAATCGTTTCTATGCGGGTTTGGCGGGAAGCGCTGAACTTGCATAGGTCCGATTCCGAGGGTGTTACAGATAGAAAGTAGAACGAAGGGGTACGTTTGATCTGAGCCGCACATGCCCCTTTTAATCCTGTGGTCTGTGTCACTCGATCCAGACGAACCGGTATTGGCCAATCACGGTGCGACGCGTGTCAGTGGTTGAGTTAAAACAAATTTTTGAAAACAGATTTAAATGCCATTTTCAAACCTCTGTAACTTTCAAACCACACGTCCAAATTTTACAAATTTTATATCAATGAATTCAGGAGAACAAACCCTAGCCAACCATGCCCTTAGTTTAGCAAATAGTAGCTGTTAGCTTGTTTGAAATTGCAGAAACATTTGTATGCTTGTTAAGAATGTAAAAATTGTTTTAAATTGAATCTAGGGTTAAAATCTTTGGTAATTGGATTGATTTGAACCTACTGACCCTAGGAAACACTTTGTGGACTCAAAAATGTATTTCGAGAAATTAAGAAATGATTCTTTGATTTAAAACCATTTCTAGTCAAATAGAAATGTAATTTATTTATTGAAAATAATTGTGAAGTAAAACCTTTGCAAATTGGATTGTTGTGACCTTACTGACCCTAGGAACCAAACCTTGGTGTTAAAAATGATTATGGAAAGATTTAGGTTGGATTACTTGACTTAGTCATTTTCTAGCCAAATAAAAAGAATGGATTTTGTTATAAAAATGTTTATGGAAAGAAAACTTTAAGGAAATGTTTGGACCAAACCCACTGACCTAAAACACCAAGTTTTGCAAATTAGCAACTCATTTGGTGAACAACTTAAGAGTTTTTCCTTAATAAAAACATTTTTCACCACATGAAATGATAAATGGATTTAAAATAGTTTTTGGACAAAACCCTCTTGCTAATGACCTTGCCACATTGGTAAATGACCAATTTGGATCTTACAAAGTCTAGAAACCCCATAGATACCCCTTTGCAAAATAAAACTATCTTGTGCATGCTCCCATGCATGACTTAGATTCCATTACTTTGTGTGTGTGAAGAATTGTTTGTTTGACTTTGGTTTGGAATGTGAATTGAATTTGTGTTTGCTTGATTGATTTGTAGTGAAGTGTGAGACTAGCAAGATCAAGGAGTGAACTACCATTCCCTTCCAAAAGGCAAGTGATGCTCATACTCTTTGTCCCATTACTTTCTCTATGCATTAGTGATTTTGCTAAGTAAAACTTGCACGGAAATTTTGCTAAGTATAGATCTTACTATAGGAAAACCTAGTAGATGAATCCTTAGTAGGACTTCCTAAGTTAAGATTCCTATTACTACCAAGCTTAGCCTAGCTAATAGAAAACATGGGTGGAATATATATTCACGCTATGGAAAAATATTCTAAGTCTGAGGACTTGTGATTTTGTCTAATAAAACAACCAAGTTAATGAACCTCCTGGGTGGAATGGAAGGATTGGGATATGTTGAGTGGTTACACAAGGCCATGGACTTGGGTTGTGTATCTCACTTGTGGAATGCCACCCAGGAAACAAAGAGATTTGAGATGTCAAATGTTGAGAAGTTTCAAGTGCAACCACTTGGCAATATGGGCTCTGCCATGATCATATAGGTTGCAAGAACTTAGCCATATGGACAGTGGGTGGTAGTGTTTGATAGGTTGGAGCGCGTCCATTTTGGTCTAAGGGAAGGCTTCTGAAAGATCTTGTCTTGGGAAACCAAGTCTGGTGGGGAAAGTGCACCACCTCTGCAGAGTGTAAAATCTAAGTACTTAGCCATGTCCCTGGTAAAGGACAATTTGAGCATCAAGACATGGAAGCAATCAAGAATCTCATCATTCAAATTTCTAAATTAAAATCTTGTGGTTTGAACAAGGGTTGTTTGAATTCTTCAATCATTGATGGAGAGATGGCTTGGTACAAGGATCTTGAAATCTTTGATTGAGGAAATGATTTTATCAAGCAAAAACTTGGTATTTTCAAAATGATAAGAAAAATCTATTTTGAGCAATGCAAGCCTCAACTCCACTTAGCCAAATGCATATAGATGATAGACTCCACTATACTACCATAGTATCACTTGCCAATACAATTCAAATGTATTGACCCTTTTGAAGGGTTTCGCGGCATAGTAAATCAAAATTTTCTACGGAGCGAACAGAGGGAAAGCCAAGATCTAAACTAGGAGATGCAAACAACGAGAGAGATTGGATTAGATCTTCATACCCTTGAAGATTCGCACAGCGGAACGTTCGTCGGAACGTGGGTGATGTAGTCGTACTCGCTTCTCCTCCTCGCGATCCGATCCGATCTAGCACCACAAGTGGCGGTGCCTCCGTGAGATGCACACGTGCAGCACCTCGACGTCTCCTCCTTCCTCGGACCAGCGAGTATGGTGGAGAGATAGATTGGATCTACAACACGACGGCGTGGTGTATATGGTGGAGAATTTCTGCTGCAGGGCTTCGCCTACAAACAGTCGGGAGGGAGAGAGGAAGGTAGCAAGGCTGCTAGGGCTTGGAGGAAGGTGTGTAGGGGGGAGGGGGCGCATCACCCCTCTATATATAGAGGGGGGGCGGCCAGCCCTTGCCCCTCCTCCAAGCCTATCTCTAGTTTAAACAATTTAAACTCTCCCTTATCTAGAAATTCTATCCCGAGATTTAAACGAGTCAAATCTCTCTAGAATCGGCTGGGCCCTATGGGGCCTTGTGCCCCTGGCCCAATGCGGCCAGGACACTCCCTCATAGCCCCATGCCCCCTCCCGGAAGGTGGGGCCACGTTGGTCCCCTTCCGGAAGGTTCTAGAAGCTTCCGGTACAATACCGATTAACCCGGAACAATTCCGAACTCCAAAAACTGCACTGCCTTATATGAATCTTATTCTCCGGACCATTTCGGAACCTCTCGTGATATCCCGGATCCCATCCGAGACTCCGAACAAAAATTCATAAACCAATTATCCAATCTATCCTAGCGTCGAGACACGTTAAGTGTGTGACCCTGCGGGTTCGAGAATATGCAGACATGATCTTCTATCAATAATCAACAGCGGGGTCTGGGCACCCATATTGACTCCCACACATTCATCGATGATCATATCGGATGAACCACGATGCCAGGATTCAATCAATCCCATATATATATTCCCTTCGTCTCGCGATATTTTACTTGCCCGAGATTCGATCGTCGGTACCGTCATACCTAGTTCAATCTCGTTCACAGCAAGTACTTTACTCGTTCCGTAATCCGATATCACTTTGTGATTAACTCCTTAACCACATGCTTGCAAGCGGTGTTGATATCGATTACCGAGTGGGCCCGAAGTATATCTCTCCGACTTGGGAGGGACAAATTCCATCTCGATACATACAACCCAACAGATACTTTTCGATCACCTGAGAGACACCTTTATGATCACCCTCTCATAGGATGACGTTTGATGACCTCAAAGCTTTCTTCCAATACCAGGGAGTTGCATTATCTCATGGTCTAAGGAATACAATATTTGACATAGGAAAAGCTTCGCAAAGACGAACACGATGACACGATCTAATTGCTCTGCTTTGTTTGGGTCTATCCACCATATCATTCTCCCAATGATTTGATCTCATTATCAATTGACAACTCATGTCTATGGTTAGGAAACCTTAACCATCATTGATCAATGAGCTAGTCCATAGAGGCGTACTAGGGACACAGTGTTGTTCACAAACCACACAAGTATTAAAGTTTCCGCTTAATACAATTCTAGCATGGAATATAAACTTTATCATGAACAAGAATTATAATAATAACATCTTTATTATTGCCTCTAGGGCATAATTCCAACAGTCTCCCACTTGCACTAGAGTCAATAATCTAGTTTACATTTGGCAACAATCTCACACCCATGGCACTGAGGTGTTGATCATGTTTTACACGTGGAAGAGGTTTAGTCAATGGATCTGCGACATTCAGATCCGTATGTACTTTGCTAATCTTCAGATCTCCATCTGCTATATAATCTCGGATTATATGAAACTTGCGGTTGATATGCTTGGTCTTTGGATGATATCTTGGTTCCTTAGCGAGTGCTATGGCGCCAGTGTTGTCACACAATATCTCCAGTGGGTCCAATGCACTTGGAACCACGCCAAGCTCAGTGATGAAGTTTCTGATCCAAACTCCTTCACTTGACGCTTCTGCAGCAGCCATGTATTCCGCTTCTACTGTAGATCCCGCGATCACGCTTTGCTTGCAGCTTCTCCAGCTCACAGCTCCTCCATTCAAAATATAAACGTATCCTGTCTGAGATTTAGAATCATCCTTGTCGGTGTCGAAACTAGCATCGACGTAACCTTTTACGACAAGCTGTGCATCACCCCCATAGACTAAGAACATTTCTTTAGTTCTATTTAGGTACTTTAGGATGTTCTTCACGGCTGTCCAGTGTTCCACTCCTGGATCACTTTGATATCTTCTCGTCAAACTAAGAGCATTGGACACATCCGGTCTAGTACACAGCATGGCATACATGATGGAACCTATGGCCGAGGCATAAGGCACTTTGCTCATAGCTTCCCTATCATTTACCGTAGCTGGACACTGAGCCTTGCTCAATATCTTACCTGACAACATAGGCACTGAACCTTTCTTTGCCTTATCCATTCTGAACCTTTTCAGAACTTTGTCTAGGTATGTACCCTGGCTTAAAGCTATCAGGCGTCTTTGTCTATCTCTATAGATCTTGATGCCCAATATATAAGCAGCTTCACCTAGGTCTTTCATTGAAAAACACTTGTTCAAATAACTCTTCACAACGTTAAGCATGTTGATGTCATTTCCGATAATCAATATGTCATCCACATACAGTACCAGAAACGTCACCGAGTTCCCACTCACTTTCTTGTAGATGCAAGCTTCGTAGCAATTTGGAACAAATCCAAAGCTCTTGATCAAAACGAAGGTTCCAACTCCGAGATGCTTGCTTCAGTCCATAAATGGAACGCTGAAGTTTGCATACTTTACTAGCATCCTTAGGATCGACAAAACCCTCGGGTTGCATCATATACAACTCTTCATCAATGTTGCCATTGAGGAAAGCAGTCTTGACATCCATCTGCCATATTTCATAATCATGAAACGCAGCAATTGCTAATAAAATCCGAATGGACTTAAACATCGCTACGGGAGAGAAAGTCTCATCGTAGTCAACACCTTGAACTTGTCGAAAACCTTTTGCGACAAGCCGTGCTTTATAGACGGTAACATTACCATCCGCGTCCGTTTTCTTCTTGAATATCCATTTGCACTCAACGGCCTTTCGGTCGCTAGGAGGATCCACCAAAGTCCATACTTGGTTTTCGCTCATGGATCCCAATTCGGATTTCATGGCTTCCAGCCATTTCTCAGAGTCTGGGCTCATCATCGCTTCCTCATAGTTCGTAGGTTCACTGTCTTCTACCAACAAGACAGTCAAGACAGGGTTGCCGTACCACTCAGGAGGGGCACGCGACCTTGTCGACCTGCGACGTTCAGTAGCAGCATCGTCCGAAGCTTCATGATCCTTGTCATTAGCTTCCTCTATTGTTGGTGCAGGCGGCACTGGAACAATTTCAGGTGCTGCGCTACTCTCCAATTCAAGAGAAGGTTCAATAACCTCGTCAAGCTCTACTTTCCTCCCACTCACTTCTTTCGAGAGAAACTCCTTCTCAAGAAAGGAACCGTTCTTTGCGACAAACACTTTGCCTTTGGTTCTGTGATAGAAGGTATACCCAATAGTTTCCTTAGGGTATCCTATGAAGACACATTTCTCCGCTTTGGGTTCGAGCTTGTCCGGCATCAACTTCTTGACGTAAGCTTCGCATCCCCAAACTTTAAGAAACGACAACTTAGGTTTAGCACCAAACCACAGTTCATACGGTGTCGTCTCAACGGATTTAGATGGAGCCCTATTTAAAGTGAATGCAGCGGTTTCTAATGCATAACCCCAAAATGATAACGACAAATCAGTAAGAGACATCATTGATCGGACCATATCTAATAGGGTTCGATTCCGGCGTTCAGACACACCATTGCGCTGTGGTGTTCCGGGTGGCGTGAGTTGTGAAACGATTCCACTTGCTTTAAGATGCGTGAGAAAATCATAACTCAAATATTCGCCCCCACAATCGGATCGTAGAAACTTAATCTTTCTGTTACGATGGTTCTCCACTTCATTCTGAAATTCTTTGAACTTTTCAAACGTTTCAGATTTATGTTTCATTAAATAGATATACCCATATCTACTTAAGTCATCGGTAAAAGTGAGAAAATAGCGATATCCACCGTGCGTCGAAACACTCATCGGTCCGCATACATCGGTATGTAAGATTTCCAACAAGTCCGTTGCTTGCTCCATCATACCGGAGAACGGGGTTTTGATCATCTTGCCCATGAGGCATGGTTCGCATGTGTCAAATGATTCAAATTCAAGAGACTCCAAAAGTCCATCAGAATGGAGTTTCTTCATGCGCTTTACACCAATATGACCTAGACGACAGTGCCACAAATAAGTAGTATTATCACTATCTACTTTGCATCTCTTAGCCTCAATGTTATGGATGTGTGTTTCATCCCTTTCGAGATTTAGAAGAAATAAACCATTCACAAGAGGTGCATGACCATAAAAGATGTTACTCATATAAATAGAACAACCATTATTCTCCGATTTAAATGAATAACCGTCTTGCAATAAACACGATCCGGAAATGATGTTCATGCTCAACGCAGGCACATAATAACATTTATTAAGGTTTAAAACTAATCCCGAAGGTAAAACTAAGGAGAGCGTGCCGACGGCCATCACATCAACTCTTGATCCGTTGCCAACGCGCATCGTCACCTCATCCCTCGCAAGCCGCCGTCTATTCCGTAGCTCCTGTTTCGAGTTACAAATAATAGCAACTGAACCGGTATCAAATACCCAGGCACTACAACGAGGGCTAGTAAGGAAAACATCAATAATATGTATATCAAATATACCTTTGATGGTGCCAGCCTTCTTGTCCGCTAAGTACTTCGGACAGTTGCGCTTCCAGTGACCCTTGTCCTTGCAATAGAAGCACTCAGTGTCCGGCTTGGGACCAGACCTGAGCTTCTTCTCAGCAGGGGCATTGCGCTTGCCGCCGCCCTTCTTGAAGGGCTTCTTTGCTCCCTTACCTTTCTTAAAGGAGGGCTTGTTGACCATCAACACATGATTATCCTTCTTGATGTCCACTTCCGCAGCCTTCAGCTTTGCGAAGAGCTCGGTGATCGTATCAGTGGAACCAATCTGATTATGAGTCACTACAAAACTTTTGTAGCTGGGAGGGAGTGATTGCAGAACCCTGTCAATCTTGAGCTCCTCTGGAATCGTGCATTCCAGTTGCTCAAGGCGTTGAGTGTAGCCCGACATCTTTATGGCGTGCTCACTAACGGAACTCCCTTCCTCCATCTTGCAGTTAAAGAACTTCTCAGAGATCTCATATCTCTCAGAACGGGCTTGAGTCTGAAACATGGTTTTCAGCTCCTCGAGAATCTCAAAGGGCCCGGGATAGGTTTCAAAACGATTTTGAAGCTCCGGTTCCATAGCAAACAACATGGTGCTCTTAATCACACCATAATCATCTTTGCGCGACTGATAGACAGCTTTCTCATCAGCCGGCGCAGTTGCAGCAGGGGGGTCACCTAACGCTTTACCAAGGACATAGTCCTTTTGTCCGCCAGACAGAATGATTCTTAGATTGCGGAACCAATTGGTGAAGTTAGACCCATTGTTCCTAAGCTTTTCTTTCTCAGCAAAAACGTTGAAGTTGAAGTTGGATTTGGCCATGTGATCTACAGTATTTGCAAGTACAATTTAGACTATGTTCATGATAAATAGTTCAACTTAATCAAATTACTAGATGAACTCCCACTAAATTCAACATCCCTCAAGTTGTTTAGTGAACACAATCCAAATTCACCACACCTAATCCGATCATCACGAGAAGAGATGTGGTTTCAATGGTGGACAACGAAGTGTCGCTCATATCATTCATATGACTCATGCTTAACCTTGCGGTTCTTGTGTTCCGAGGACATGTCTGTACATGCTAGGCTTGTCAAGTTAGACCCAAGTATTTCCGCGTGTGCAAAAACTGGCTTGCACCCGTTGTATGTGAGCGTAGAGTCTATAGCACCCGATCATCACGTGATGCTTGGACACGACGAACTTTCGCAACGGTGCATACTTGGGGAGAACACAGTTTTTATCTTGATCTTTAAGTGAGGAATCATCTTATAATGCTACCGTCGTGATCTAAGCATGATAAGATACATAAAAGGATAAACATCACATGCATATAACTTTATGTGACATGGTATAGCCTATCTTCGCGCAATGATCTCCATCTTGTGCGTTCCGGCATGATCTCCATCACTCCACCATGATTGCCTCCACCACGAATAGCAACTAGAACTATTGCTAACTACTTAGCGATAAAGTAAAGCTATTACATGGCGTATAAGAAGTTGACTCGCAGGTCATACACAATTATAAAGACAACCATATGGCTCCTGCCGGTTTGTACTCATCGACATGCAAGTCGTGAAACATTACAAAACATGATCATCGCATACAATATACACATCACATCTTGGGCCATACCATATCACAGAAAACACTCCCTGCAAAAACAAGTTAGACGCCTCTACTTTGTTGTTGCATGTTTTACGTGGCTTTATGGGAGTAGATGCTAAGAACGATTCTTACCTACGGAAAGCCACAACGGTGATATTATGGTTGCCAAACTCCGGTGTTAATCCCATGACAACTATAGTGAGAGAAACTGACATCCACCAGCCGCATGTGTGGAACAAGCCACACGTCAAGTGCGAAACCGGTCTCGCGAACGACGTCGCGTAAGGTTGGCCTGGACCGCTTCAATCTCACTATGCCGCGTCATAAGAAGAACACAAACAAGAGGCTTGCAACAGAAAACGTCAACGCCCGCAACAACCATATTGCGTTCTACTCGTGAAACACATCTACGCATAGATCTAGCTCTGATACCACTGAAGGGTTTCGCGGCATAGTAAATCAAAATTTTCTACGGAGCGAACAGAGGGAAAGCCAAGATCTAATCTAGGAGATGCAAACAACGAGAGAGATTGGATTAGATCTTCATACCCTTGAAGATTCGCACAGCGGAACGTTCGTCGGAACGTGGGTGATGTAGTCGTACTCGCTTCTCCTCCTCGCGATCCGATCCGATCTAGCACCACAAGTGGCGGTGCCTCCGTGAGATGCACACGTGCAGCACCTCGACGTCTCCTCCTTCCTCGGACCAGAGAGTATGGTGGAGAGATAGATTGGATCTACAACACGACGGCGTGGTGTATATGGTGGAGAATTTCTGCTGCAGGGCTTCGCCTACAAACAGTCGGGAGGGAGAGAGGAAGGTAGCAAGGCTGCTAGGGCTTGGAGGAAGGTGTGTAGGGGGGAGGGGGCGCACCACCCCTCTATATATAGAGGGGGGCGGCCAGCCCTTGCCCCTCCTCCAAGCCTATCTCTAGTTTAAACAATTTAAACTCTCCCTTATCTAGAAATTCTATCCCGAGATTTAAACGAGTCAAATCTCTCTAGAATCGGCTGGGCCCTATGGGGCCTTGTGCCCCTGGCCCAATGCGGCCAGGACACTCCCTCATAGGCCCATGCCCCCTCCCGGAAGGTGGGGCCACGTTGGTCCCCTTCCGGAAGGTTCTAGAAGCTTCCGGTACAATACCGATTAACCCGGAACAATTCCGAACTCCAAAAACTGCACTGCCTTATATGAATCTTATTCTCCGGACCATTCCGGAACCTCTCGTGATATCCCGGATCCCATCCGAGACTCCGAACAAAAATTCATAAACCAATTATCCAATCTATCCTAGCGTCGAGACACGTTAAGTGTGTGACCCTGCGGGTTCGAGAATATGCAGACATGATCTTCTATCAATAATCAACAGCGGGGTCTGGGCACCCATATTGACTCCCACACATTCATCGATGATCATATCGGATGAACCACGATGCCAGGATTCAATCAATCCCATATATATATTCCCTTCGTCTCGCGATATTTTACTTGCCCGAGATTCGATCGTTGGTACCGTCATACCTAGTTCAATCTCGTTCACAGCAAGTACTTTACTCGTTCCGTAATCTGATATCACTTTGTGATTAAGTCCTTAACCACATGCTTGCAAGCGGTGTTGATATCGATTACCGAGTGGGCCCGAAGTATATCTCTCCGACTTGGGAGGGACAAATTCCATCTCGATACATACAACCCAACAGATACTTTCCGATCACCTGAGAGACACCTTTATGATCACCCTCTCATAGGATGATGTTTGATGACCTCAAAGCTTTCTTCCGATACCAGGGAGTTGCATTATCTCATGGTCTAAGGAATACAATATTTGACATAGGAAAAGCTTCGCAAAGATGAACACGATGACACGATCTAATTGCTCTGCTTTGTTTGGCTCTATCCACCATATCATTCTCCCAATGATATGATCTCATTATCAATTGACAACTCATGTCTATGGTTAGGAAACCTTAACCATCATTGATCAATGAGCTAGTCCATAGAGGCGTACTAGGGACACAGTGTTGTTCACAAACCACACAAGTATTAAAGTTTCCGCTTAATACAATTCTAGCATGGAATATAAACTTTATCATGAACAAGAATTATAATAATAACATCTTTATTATTGCCTCTAGGGCATAATTCCAACACCTTTGTGGCTGTAACTTGTATGTTGCAGGTTTGATTGTTTTTAGTGAGGATTGATTGATTAGGATTACAAAGTCTACAACCAACATCTTCCTATGGCACTATGAAGATGAAGGACCATGACTATAGTTATTCCGCTGCAATGTAATGTAATAGCCAATGAGCTATGTATGATGTAATAAAAATTATGTTATTCCTGGTTATAAAGTTATATTATGACCTTTGTTTCTTGATATTACATCTTAACTGTGGATGCTAGCTATTGATCCAGGGACTAGCATTGTAAACACAGGGGGCTCTATCTTATCTAAGATTGGGACCCCTACTGATGTAATGAGATGAAGAATGGACAAACGCTCAAGATTGGGGATTCTACCCCGTGTCATCCTAAGAAATATTCAAGAGGTACAAGCGTCAAAGCTTGGGATGCCCAAGGCATCCCCTTCTTCATCAATAAAAAGCTCAGGTCTCTTTCTAGACACATCGTTTTTATTATTTCATGCATAGTTGTGTTGTTCTTGGAGCATCTTAGTTTTAGTTTTTGGTTTTTGTTTGCTTAGTTTGCTTGAATAAAGTAGTTGGACCCCCCTCTTTCGCTGTGATGTTTTCAAATAAGTTGATTGGTATTGGAAAAGAGTAGAAAGTTTCATGCTTATAGTGGTACAAAAGTGAGCTTGCTTTGGCTGTGGCTTACACTTTAGCATGTCATGCTAGATGTGGTTTTGATCTTATGTTTAGTAACTATTGTTGTAGCATGACTTGCTCCAAACCATTGAGATTGCTTAGTGTGCCTTGAAAGAACCATGCGTTATTTTAGCATACAAAAGCATAGTATTGCGGTATTCTCCTTTGATGCTTTGTTTGGGTTGACTTGGCACATGCTCACACCATGTTATGACTATGAACCAGTCACCTTAGCATGTATGATCATTTAGTTTTCGAATTGTTGTACCACTTTATGCTTTAGTTGATAATGTTTTGTCGCTCTGCATGATTATGGACATTATTGCTCTCTTAGTTGGTCGCTCCCAGTCTTTTGCTAGCATCCACTTGTATTGAGTAAGATATACTCATGCATCCAACTCCCAAGAAACCAAGTTATTCCAAAGTGTCCACTATAAATTCCTATGTATGGTGTTCTACACCATTTCAAGTAAATTCTTGTTTTATCTATCTTCCAATTAAAATGTATTTTGTTATGTGAAAAATTAGTGATTAAAACTCTCACGAACTTGATGGCACACTTTATTTTCTTTCCCCTAATAAACTTGAACCATTGTGTCATATATGTTGTATATGCTTGCACTTATACGTTGGGATTAGCAGAACCGTGCTGTCATGGGGAACGCTTTCAACACCCATAAATATCTATCCTGTTGATATCATGCTCTTTTGTTTATGGATGTTGTCGGTGTGAAACAAAAGGGGAGCTTGTAAGGCCATGGAGTTATGTATATGTGTCTGAGAAACGCCTGGGCCGCTAGCCTAAGTCGTGCCTAATCATGCTGGAAACTTGCAGCATCACCATAGTGAGCAATCTATGAAGTATTCTTCTTCTAAAAAAAGAGATATGAGATTCAGAAAAAAGAGAAAAAGAGGAAAGAGAGAAAAGCATCATATTCCCATGGTAAATAAGAAGATTGTTGAGATGCTCATTGTCTGCTTGCCTTGTCATTGTGATACGGGATAGCTCATGTGTCATGTGCAAGGGATACCCCATTGGCGGTTCTCTATGATACACATGTATTTACTATGACAAGAACTTGCAAGTAACTAAAGTTGAGTAGCATGAGGAGCAGCCCTCGTACTCAAGGGACATGGGATTGCCAACTTATACTTTGTCAAGCATATACTTCATAGTTTGTTCACTTTAACCTTAATTACTTCAAGATGCTTATGATAGAGGCAATGAGAGCTGAAAGCTAACAAGTATCATAATTTTTGGAAGCTCTTTTTGAAACTTGAAATCCCTGCTTTCCTTTGAAGGGCCGTTCTTCCACTATATTGAGTCTACACCTTCTATCCTTTGGCACCAAGTAAGAGAGCATAGTTGTCTTTCTTAGTTCTACGTGTATTGTCCTAAAACTTATTGATTGCTCATATTGTTGATATTGCTTGTTCTTGAACTATTTGTATCTAGTACTACAAGATATGTGTTGATCCATGACCTTCTGATAGTGACCGTGGATAAAATCGTCATAGATCTATGACGATTTTGCACCAGGTGGTCATAAGCCATTCGAAGAGGTAAAAACCCTGAAAAATTAAGACAATTTGGCTAATACGTCATGGTTTGATATCGTCATAATCTGGTAGACGTAGCCTAATAGATTATTTATAGATGATTATGACGATTTAAAATCGTCCTTAAGCATGACTACGCATCCACATAAAAACAATTGCCTATGTGTCAATTTTGCCTAAGTGTATTATCCATGTGGCGGTTTATCGTGTCCATGTGTCAACACTCGAACTGAGTAGATAGACCCACCACCAAATAGACAACAAGACCCGCGGACTAACATAACGTTCCTGGCAAATAATTAGGCAAAAAAACAGTGGCTGGGGAATCGAACCAGCAACCTCGCACACTCTGCCTAAGACACGAACCAACAAGCCACCAGTCGCTTTTTGTTGGAACAATGTGCTTCACCATAAGAATATTTGACAACGTACTTAGGCCTGGGCCACAGCACACGGAAAACTATCTCTTCGCTTTTTTTCTCCTTTACCGCTTAGAGCACCGAATGGGCCATCGGTCCATAGACTATTAGCGAGTTGATATTGAGGGAAATATGGCCCATAGGAACATTTAGTCCGAATAGGTTTTGAATTACCATTTTTTCTTAAACTTTCAAAAAATATTTGAGTAATTTCACTGTATATTTTGCATACGATCTCGGATTAAGGGAACCCAAAAAATGAATTTGGTTCATCTCGATGAGATAAAAACTATAGTATTGGTGAATTCCCATGTTTACATTGTTTAGTGGAATTTTAATTTATTTGTTGATTTAAAAATCCGGTCAAAATGGCGGACATGATTTTTCATACGCAGAGTCTAAATCTTGCAAAATTCTTAGTTGATGTTTGATAAAATAGCATATTGTGAGTCTAAAATTATTTTTAAAAAAATCAGCAGCATTAGATATTGTACGTGTAGTTTAAATTGGACTCACTTCCTACCGATTCGACAGGAACTTGTATTTTTCGTCAGGGGTGGAAGGAAAGGTTTGAGATACCGCGGTTGATACATTGTACATGTAAGGTGGTCTACTATTTTTACAAAATGTGGTGGTACCATTCTAAAACTATCATTTGGTTGTTTCTTCACAAAACGCCTAGTTTTTTGCGCTCAGAAAATAGAAAATAGATTTTCCGTGCAGGAATTTGGTAGGAATTTGTCTTTTTCGCCAGGGGTGGATGGAAAGGTTTGAGATACCCCGGTTGGGAAATTTTCCATATAAGATGGTCTACTATTTTTATAAAATGTGGTGGTACTATTCTAAAACTGTCATTTGGTGGTTGCTTCACAAAACGCCTCGTTTTTTGCGCTCGAAAAATGGAAAATGGATTTTCCATGCGTCGAAAAGGAAAACTTCCTCTTGTAACATTGTTCGCCATCCCAAGATTCACAGGCGTGCATAATACGGGCATAGTATCACAAACTATGCTCGTATTCTAGCCATAACATTGGCCATTTCACCTGAAAGCCATGAATCCTCAGACATGATAGGTCGTTTCTGAGAAGGTTTTTTCAAGACGCAATCAATTTACCAAGTTTGATATTTTTCCTTGGAACTATGTCACATAACAATACGCCATGCGAAGGTTTTACATAGTTTGGACCATTTTGAATTTTTTATACCTGTTTCAAACAATGGTCAAAACGGCGGGCGTGAAGGTTCTTATCTAGGGTATGATCCTCGCTAAACTTACATTGGATATATGATGAAACATCATATTGTGAGTCTAAAAATGATTTTTTCCAAAAATCATGAGCATCATATCATGTACCTGTAGTTCAAACCGGACCCACTTCCTACCGATTCGGCAGGAATTTGTCTTTTTCGCCAGGGATGGATGGAAAGGTTTGAGATACCCCAGTTGGGACATTGTCCATGTAAGGTGGTCTAATATATTTATAAAATGTGGTGGTACTATTCTAAAACTGTCATTTGGTGGTTGCTTCACAAAACGCCCTGTTTTTTGCTCTCGGAAAATGGAAAATAGATTTCTGTGGGTCGAAAAGGAAAACTTCCTCCTGTAACATTGTTTGCCATCCCAAGATTCACGTGCATGCACAATACAGGCACAGTATCACACACTATGCCCTGATTCTAGCCATAACATTGGCCATTTGACCCGAAATCCATGAAACCTCAGACATGATAGGTCGTTTCTGAGAAGGTTTTTTCAAGACGAAATCAATTTACCAAGTTTGATATTTTTCCTTGGAACTATGTCACATAACTTGACGCCACGCGAAGGTTTCACATAGTTTGGACCATTTTTGAATTTTTTATGCCCATTACAAACAATGGTCAAAACGGCGGGCGTGAAGGTTCTTATTGATACGTCGGAAACGTATCTATAATTTTTGATGCTCCATGCTTGTTTAGTATCTACTTTGCTTTAATTGTCTACACTTTGAGGTGATTTTTACATGTTTTCTGGTACTAACCTATTAACAAGTTGCAATAGTGCTAGATGCCTGTTTTCTGCTATTTTTGGTTTCAGAAAAGTTAGTAAAGAAATATTCTAGGAATTGGACGGGACAAACGACAAAGTCAATTACTTTCCGTGGGGACCAATGCGGTGACCCAGCATACCACTGCATGATGTAGTACACTATATTCGTTGACATAACACCAATGAAACACCGTTCACTAGTATTACATCCCTCAGAGTGGTACAAAAGAAACACAGCAAGTCCAAGACATGACTATAGGTTACAAATCAATTCTTTACACAAGATCCAGAGAACACTCTAGGTTAAAGAGAGAGAAAGAAACTTCTTACAAAGAAGAATCAGAAATAAACAACTCATAACTATTATGCTATAAAATTAGCATCTAACTATTTGGCTTGTATTGCTGCTATTGCAATACTCTACAGAAGTAGGTTCTATGGCTAGAAATTATATTTCTATCTAATCAGCAACTTCTTCTTCACTTCAGTTGATGTATATGTTGACTTCCTTTACTTCCTTGAAGAGCTTGAGCTTTTGATAATGATTCCCGGAACATAAGTTGATTTAGATGTCGTCTTAATGGCTTTAAAATCTAGCAAGGGTTAAGAAGATACGTTGAGTACGAGCGTACTCAGCAAGTTCACTAGAAAAGGACTGGTTGATGCACTATATCTACAGCCACGGACCGTAGGTCGTAGGCAATGTAGGTTTTCGTAAACATTTCTTCAAAGGTTGCTTTTATTCTGAAAATCTATGTCCGTCAGCCTTCACGGGTTTACCAGAACTTTCATGGAGTTCCTTTCCCGCAGCGTTCGCAGCTCCTTCCCGGAATAGGGAGCAACAAGTTACAGTTCTTACACTCTACAGAGGTGTGTTACTTTATCCATGAGAGATCAAATCCTTGTTGCACAACCGGGCGATCTTTCCCGTCCACACTTCCTATGGTGTGGGGCCCAGTAGATGATCCAAGCCAATCACTGCCCTCTCCGCGACCCCATATGTCTGCACGATCCTTCGAGGCTAGCTCACCTCCGTTAAGCCCCCTTTTGGGCAGGCTAAAACCCTGATGAGTCCCGAAGACTCTATGAGCTGGTGATGCCTAGGTAAGTACCTTATAGGTCCGGCTAAACCCCTGGCAGCCACTCATAGATAATCTAGACATAAAAAACGTGGGGCCTAAGGGTGCCCACCAATATGTTGGATCCACACAAGGAATCGCAACGTCACGTTAAGATAGTCTTGCCTCCATGTGAAGGGAAAAGGATACAGCTGACTTCTCCGTCCCATTCCAAATCTCATGGTTAACGCGTGATATACGACGCAAGAATCGCTGGCGACATTGGTTGTTAAGTCCTATATAATATGTTCCTTTACCACCGGAACTTTCATAGTAGGTTATTACCTCATGGTAAATAACCTATAATAATATTATTATGAAAATCGTGTTTTTTGACCTTTTTCAAATGCAGGTGATGACAACAATGGATTTGCAAAATACTTTACAGAAAATAATCAAAGGACATGAGCAAGTGTGAACTTGCCTTTTGTGATTGCAAGATTATGCACTCACGGTCTTCAAGACAATATAAGATCAAATATCTGAAATTAGCATCATTGGTCCGATAAGGACTAATGTTTAAAGAAGCAAGATGCAGTTATGCATAAGTAATGATATGCATTTTGTAAAACTCCCAAAGTGAATCCCCAATGCTTTGAGTGAAGTGAATTTAGGTGATTCTTTTAAGAGTTGGTTTATCTTAAAATTTTACTTTATAAGTAATGACATTTATACGAAACTTAAATGATAATAATTCTAAATATACAGGTAAAGTATAAAGTAATCTGATTATGTTTAATTGTCATTTGGTGACTAAGATAAAAGTACTTGGTTTTAGTTGTTAAGAGTTGAAGAATTTATTATGAGATTATTGTTTGAAGTGGCAAAAAGAATAACATTTGAAGAAAAGATTTCCTTTCTAAGGTTTAAACAACCATGATAGATTTTTAGAATATGATTGATAGAATGTGATTGATGTTGTTTATGCTTGCTTGAATAGTCTGAACTTGAGATGCTTTATGTCTTAATTGAAATAGACCAAAGTTAACTATAAAAACATAAGTAGTGTATTAGACCTGATGGTTATAAGCTTTGAGACTAAAGTTAACTTTAAAAGGGTAAGTAAACTTAAGATGTAATATGTTTTAATTATTCCCAAGTTTTAGATTTATGATAGGTATAACTAAGGTGTGGAATTATTCACTTTATATTTTAGTGAATGATTATATTAGATTTGTTTTGCTATTATGAATTTTAATATGTATTTATTTAATGGAAACATAATTAGATGATATTAGTGATTTGTTAGAATTTAAAGTTATGTTAATAGTGGTTAAGTTATAATGATTATTCACCATATTATATAAATGAGTGATACCCAATGTTTATTTAAAAGAGTTTTTTAATAAGATTTTTAAAAGACTATTTTGAAGTTAAAAGTTATACTTAAGTTTGATTATGAATTTAAGTTATGGTTTGGAGTTAGTAGAAAGACACTAATTGCTCAAGGTTTTATAAGAATTGTGATTATTTCTTACTTGACAATTGTTTTTAAATAATTCACAAAATAGGTATTAGATAAGGATTTATTATTTAAAATATTAAAGACTTTTATAATAATATATTTAATAGTTTTCTAGTGTAATATATTTATTCAAGACCTTAAAATGATTTTTATTTAATTTTTAAGTATTATTTTTATGTTTATAAAATTCCATAAAGGATTAAATGTATTTAAATATTTACTTCAAATTTTATTTATAAAAGAGTTGAGTTAGTATTTTTATAAAATAGTGGATTTATTTTCATACACAAAAATGATTTTCATTTATTTTTAGGATTTTTCCTTATTTTATGAGATTTCACTTAGGATGTAATGGTGTTAATATTTATCTGCATTTTATTTATATTAACAAGTAAGATTATAATTTTTCTAGGTATATATTATTCTTGTGGTCATTTTGATATATCATATGTATTTATGGGATTTTTATATATTTTTCTAGGGTATAAAGTATGTTCAGGGGTAGTTTGGTCATTTAGTGATTTGATAAATATCTTTTTTTCTTTTTTTTTCTTTTGGAATCGCGCTAGGCTCACCAACGGGCCCATCTGGACCCAACTTAGCCCAACTGGCTCAGGGTCAAATCCTACCCCGGCCCATCCATCCCACCACCCTCTCTCACATTCTCGTTTCTTTCCCCTCCTGGTTGCTGGCGACGCCGTCGTCATCGCCCGCCAGATTCCGGCGAGACAGGAAGTTGCGGCCATCTCCGATGGTCACGGGAGCTTGTTCCCTTCTAGCCTGACCTGGTCCTCCAATTTGATTTGGAAATAGGTCTTGTATTGGGCCACACCCTTCCTTCAGTGGTGCTAGGGTTTTGATGCCCGCGGCATCGTCGTTCCCCCGTTGGTGTGCTGCCTTCCTCACAGGATGCTCCGATGCTACGGTAGTCATGGTGTAGCGGTGTGGTTCAGCGCGAGTTGAGCATCATGATGTTCGGCGTGCCGTCATGCCGCAGTGCTCTGTCTTGCCGCTATCATTGATATTGCTTCTGCTTCCTCTCCGGCGAGCTATGGACTTGCCCCAGGTAGGTACCCCTCAACCCTTCAAACTCCTCTCTCTTTCTCTTGATGTTCCACACCAGTTAAGTTCCTCTTCTTATTTTTGGTAATCAATGATGCTTAGTGATTTGCTCATGGATCTGTTTTGAGCATGTGAACTTTAGTTAAGTATAATGGTGGTGATGTCAGTGGTATATGTGCCTTAATCTTATTAAGTTCAATGAGCCCTTACTATGTTTTGATGAATTGATGCTTGTATAATGTAGTACTGGATTTTTTTATAACTGTCAAACATGATAGTAAATGCTTTTATTCTAGTGTGATGTTGGTACTGTGAAATTATTTGCAGGTGTTTCCTAAATCTGTACCCCTGATGTTGGCTATGCCAAGTTAAATACCAGGCTATGTTATTTAAATAAGTGATATGGTGGTATGTTAATTAGACTATGGATTTGGTGCTGGGGTTTACTTAAGCATCCATATGTTTAATAATTGGATGGTTAACTATATACATGACAGTAAATCTGTCAGGCTTTGTATATTATTATGTGGGTGAAAGTATATACACTTCCCTGTCAGTAATGACAGTAGTACACTTAATGACTTCTAGTTAATTAGCTAGGGGAATGATTTGAAGAATTTCCTAAGGCTTGCAGCTACCATAGTGTTGTGCTTGGATTCTTTGCAACTATTCTGGCTGATGTGGTACCTCCTTGGAGGATGCACATGAACTATATCATATATATATATATATATATATATCCATACTATAACATTGCTGGTTAGAAGTTTGGACTTTGAGGCTTAAGCTTTGTAGAAGAAAATTATGAATGGATTATTGCTTGAGGTTTTAAGAATGGATCTGTTTTATAGAACTTTTCTACCATGAAACAATCTACATCCCTGATTCCTAGAGAATTTGTTAGGAAAATGATGTGGCAAGATAAAGTAGTGGCTTATGTTAGTGTAGATGTCACTATGGTGACTCAATTTTGAGTGTGCACAGTGGTGAATATTAATTAGCATAAAACTGCTGATGAAAATATTACTATGATGTAACCTGAGTGGTATAATAGGGAGATATGGCTTATAGCTAGTGATGCAAAAGTCTGAAGCTTTCTCTTTAATAAGAACAAATTTGGTACTTGATGTTTAGTGTTAAACAGCTTAGTGGCTTCTACTGTTATTGGATCTGCTGTTGTGGTGCCTCGCATCTGGAGTGTGCACAATAGTAGATTCAAACAGTCTGATCTACTTCTATTTGTCCCTGCCAAGGATGCAAAGGATGAGGCACAAGATTTAAATAAGAACAGATGCTTGAGTGCTTCAAAGCTCTATGATGAGCCTTGCATAGCATTTCTATGCACGACTGAGAGCTTCCCCCTTTTTAAAAATCTTTTCCTATAAGAACAGATGTTATGATTGATCATAGGAATGGATATTTACCTGGTACTGCATAGATTGGTGAAATGTGTTGTGGATGTGTTTGGATTTGATCAGCTTGCAACTGATCCTTCCTAACTTAATGATGGATCTACTATTTCTTGTTGTTGATGCTTCCTCCTCCTGATACTTGTGTACGACCAGCTACTCCTTACTATTGCTGGTCTGGCCTTATTTTCCTAGAGCCACTGCCGTGCCTTGATTTCCTCCTAGTCCTAGCTCCTCTTGGTTGCTGACAAGCTTTTGCTTCTTGAACCCTGGATGGCTATCTAAGCAACCAGGTGTTGGTGATTTTCAATATGATGATCAGGTTTACTTGATATGTGGTACTGCTCCACCTTTAGCTATGGCTTTCCCCTCCTAATGTTGCTGATGGTTTTCTGGCCTTCTTCAACTAGTGTTGTAGAAACTGGTTCTTGGTGATGTGGATCTGGATAGATCAATAATGGATGTGGTTGTGTATGTGTAGATATTGGAGTTCTTGATATCCTAGAAGCAGTGTTCTTGATACACACTTACTACTAAGAAAGATATGTGTGGTTTCGGCTGGAATGGTTGGATAAGTGAGAAAGGTTCCTGGAAGTCCCCTTCTGCTACTTTTGTACTGTTGTACTAATCTCTGTGGTAGTGACAACACATGCCATGCAAGTTTTGTGTGAGCTACTTGCATGTTTTAACCATCCTGTAGATCAGATCAAGTACAACTAGATCTTTTGTTGGTATTACTGCTTTGCATTTTACCTTTTACTAGATTGGTAAAACTTGCCCCAGACCAATGATGTTGTGCTGAGGTCATTTGATATAAAAAGAACAGATCCTACACTTTTTTCCATTTCTAAACACTCTATGATGAGCTTAAGCATATCATCAGTATGCTAAATCTAAGAGTAAATTAATACACTAACCACTTGTTTATTATTTATCTTTTTTGTTTGTTTCTTTTGCAGAGACAAAGATAATGAAGGTATAAGAAATGAAAAAAAATGAGTAGGATTAGTTTTTTAGGATTCTTTTTCTTATTCATGTAATTTCCTTTTCTTTTGTAGACTGTAAAATATTGTACCCTTAATAATAGAGTTTAATTTTTCTTCTTTTCTATTACTTGAAATCTGTAATATTTATAAATGTTAATTACATTCTTAGTTATTGTTGTAATTCATTTACCATTGTATTTCAATTTCAAGTTTCTTTATATCATATTATTCTTATTGTAATATTCTCTTCTATTTGTATAAATGTAATTATTTTGTAACACTTGTATTAATGTAATAAAGTATTCATATATTCTTTTATTTACTTTTTTAGTTTGTATTTATTATAAAGTCATATTACTTTATTCAAGAACTTCTATTTCTCCTTAGTATTTACTTATTCCATTTCAAATTTCTTTAGAATTCAAATTCACCAATTGAATATTCAAATTTGAATTTCCTTCACCTCAAACACAAAAGTACAATAGAGGTCATGTCGAAATCCATCGCACCTGCCCTGATGTTTTCATCAGAGCAAGAGATATCTCAATTCCCCTATAGCTTCTTTAGTTTTGCGCGAAAATTCTCCGAATTTTCTGATACATGAATGCAATGCACACACTTGCGTCCTTTATAATTCTAGGTGCTAATCCTGGGATGTTACAAACAAGAAGTCCAGAGGGGAGCCCGAGAGGCCAGCCCCCGATGCAGAAACTCTGGGCACCCGATCAAATATCCACGAAACCGTCTGTAGCCGCCACCACCATCATCTCTAGATCAGGGGGGTCTGAAGTTCTTCCTGGCACCCTGCCGAAGGGGAGATCATCCCGGAGGACTTCTCTCTGGTATGATGCATGAGTAGTTCCACCTTGGACTATGGGTCCATGTAGTAGCTAGATGTTTGGATCTCCTCCTTTGTGCTTTCATGTATAGATCTTGTGAGCTCCGTTCATGATCAAGATCTAATCTATTTGTTATCATGCATGTTGTGTTTGCGGGGATCCGATGGATATTGAGATTATTATGATGGTTTGATTAATGGTTTTGTCTTTATGATTCTATCATGTCTGTGTTGTTTGTGATCTTGCATGCTCTGCGTTGCTAGTGGTTATCTTGGCCAAGTAGTTGCTACTGACTCCAATAGGGGGTATTTATGCTCGATAGTGGGTTCATGCCTCTAGTTTCCAAGGGAAGTGACAATAATCTCTTCGGTTGTAGATGTATTGTTGCTACTAGGGAGAAAACAACGGCCTCTTGTTCATGGAACATGTGGACTGTTTACCTTACACACTTTGCTTAGAGCAGTTGTCTGTTGCTTGCAACTTAATACTAGAGGGGGGTCGGATGATAACCTGAAGGTGGACTTCTAGTCATAGATGTAGTTGGATGGCGGTCTATGTATCTTGTTGTATTGCCCAATCGAATCTCATAGGATCTTTCTAACTAGTAATTGCATTGTTAGGCCTTGCTCAGTTCCTGCCAATTGCCCTGCTATAATTTGTTTACCCTTCATGCCATGTTGTTTATCTAACGAGAGCACCTCTAGTGAACTATGGACCCGGGTCAAATCTTTACCATCAATACATCCTCCACTGTTACTTGTTTACTTGCTGCAAACCATTACCTTCCACACTATATGTTTAATCCTTTGTTACAGCAAACCGGTGAGCTTGACAACCTCATTGATTCGTTGTGACAAAGTCTTCAGTTTGTGTTGTGTAGGTCTCCACGTTGCTTCCAACACATGTGTGACGTTTCCTTCCTCCTACTGGTCCAATAACCTCGGTCTCTACTGAGGGAAGACTTGCTGATGTGCAGCTTCACACCTTGATCTTGGGGTTTCCAACGAAGCGCTCCTACATCAACTTAGGCGCCATCAACAAGTTTTCTAGCGCCGTTGCCGGCGAGGCTAAGGACTTCTTCACAAGGGGAGTCCTTCACTTCCTTTCTCTTTACTTTGTTTTTAGTTTTCTTTGTTTCTCTTGCTTGGTTTTTTTTGCCTCTTTCCAAAAATCCCAAAAAAATAGTCTAGTTTGGTTTGCTTTCTTTATTCAAAAACACAAAAAAATTAGTTCCTGCGCTAGCTGCTGTTGCTGTTTTTGGCTTTCCCACCTTTGCCAAAATGAACTCTGCTGAGAACACCAAGTTGTGTGACTTCACTAGCACCAACAACAATGATTTCCTTAGCACACCTATTGCTCCACCTGCTCCTGATGCTACCTTTTATGAAATTAAGCCTGCTTTGTTGAATCTTGTGATGACAGAGCAATTTTCTGGAGCTAGTTCTGATGATCCTGCTACCCATCTCAATAGTTTTGTTGAACTGTGAAATGCAGAAGTATAAGGATATAGATGGAGATATTATTAAGCTCAAGCTTTTTCCTTTCTCCCTGAGAGTAAAAGCTAAAGAATGGTTTCTTTCTTTGCCTAAAAATAGTATTGATTCTTGGACTAAGTGGAAATATGCTTTTATTGGAAAATACTATCCTCCTGCTAAGATTATTGCTATGAGAAGCGACATGATGAAATTTAAACAACTTGATAATGAACATGTTGCTCAAGCTTGGGAAAGAATGAAAACTTTGGTTAAGAATTGTCCCACTCATGGACTCACTGCTTGGATGATTATCCAGACTTTTTATGCAGGTTTGAACTACTCTACAAGGAACCTGCTGGATTCAGCTGTTGGAGGTAGTTTCATGGACATCACCTTGGGTTCTGCAACAAGACTCCTTGATAATATGATGCTTAACTACTCTGAATGGCATGTTGAGAGAGCTCCACATGGTAAGAAGGTAAATTCTGTTGAGGAAACTTCCTCTTTGAGTGAAAAGATTGATGTTATTATGGCTATGCTTGTTAATGGGAAAGCTCCTCTAGATCCTAATAGTGTTCCCTTAGCCTCTTTGGTTGCTCAAGAAGATCAAGTTGATGTGAACTTCATTAGAAACAACAATTTCAACAACAATGCCTACAGGAATAATTTTGGTAGCAACAAAAATTATAGGCCTTATCGTCCTAATAATGGCAATTCCTATGGAAGCTCCTACAATAATGCTAGAAGTGCTCCCTCTGAACTTGAATTCATGCTCAAGGACTTTATTAGTAAACAAACCACTTTCAATAAGACTATAGAGGAAAAGCTTTTAACTGTTGATAAAAATATATCCTCTTTGTCTGAAGCTCAGTCCTCCTTGATTAATAAAATGACTGTTAAACCTGAAACTATGGAAAACACCTTTGCTACTGCTCATGCCATACAAGTTACTATTGATGAAAATGTTAGGCTGTTAGCTCAACTTCATGCTAAGTGGCAAAGGGAAGCTGAAATTGATAGAAACAATAGTGTGTGCACCATCACCACTAAAACACTAGTAGCCCCTATTTCTCCTCCTGCTATGCCTAAGCCTATTTATCCTACTACTAGTGATGCTAAGTTTGATTTTGATATTTATGGTTACAATATTTCTGAAGTGATTATGTTCCTACAAAAGATTGCTAAAAGTTCTGATGCTAGTGATATGCAAGTTGCCTTTACCAAACACATTACAGATGCTCTTGTTAAGATGAAGGAAGATAAACTAAAAGACAAAGCTTCTATTATAGGAAAGTAGAAGATAGTTGGGAACCCATTATTAATATGCAAGTGAATGACTTTTATCTCAAAGCTTCATGTGATCTTGGTTCTAGTATCTCTATTATGCATAGGAAGATTTATGAAATGCTTGATTTTCCACCATTAAAGGATTGTTATTTGGATGTCCCACTCAATCATAATGCTAAAAAGAAACTCATGGGGAGTATTAATGATGTTCTCATTATGGTTAACAATGCTTATGTCCCTGTGGATTTCTATGTTTTGGATGTTGAATACAATGCTTCTTGTCCTATAACTTTGGGAAGACCTTTTCTTAGAACAGTTGGTGCCATCATTGATATGAAAGAAGGCACCATCAAATATCAATTTTCACTCAAGAAAGGTATTGAACACTTCCCTATGAGGAGAGAGAAGTTGCTTTTTTCTCCTCCTTTGAAAGCAAGATTTTATGTTAATGCTTCTTTAGTTAAAAATACTTGATTCTTCTTGCTTCTTGTGCCTAACTTAAAGGCGTTAAAGAAAAGTACTTGTTAGGAGATAACCCAAGAGTTTCCTTGAGTCTTGGAAGTTATTACTTCAGTAATGACCTCTCCTTATCCTTTTTGTTTGCTTTTTGTGCCAAGAATGACCTCTAATGAGAGGGAAGTAAGATTTGGGGAGTTGCTGTCCCGAAACAGATTTCTGTCCTCCACCAAACAAATTCGTGAGGAGTCTCTGTAACTCGGATTGAGCTCAAAATTTACAAATAAATCCCCCAGTATTTTAGCTAACTTTAGTTATATCAACACTTTTTGATTTGAGCAACAGAAGATGTTCGAAAAAATCAGTTTCTACCTGCTGGTCTGTTTTGACAGATTTCTGCCATTATTTGCATTTGCTTCTTATTGATTCATTTTTGAGTTCTCTTCAGGTAAATTAGGCTTTTCGAAGGAGTTGCTACAGTAGCTTGTGTTTTAGTGAAAAGTATTTCTGTTCCAAATCTTTTCCAAGCGGTCTAATATCTTTTGGATAAGCTAATGTTGCTAATGAAGATTGTGTGAAGTTTTGTATGAAGGAAAAAATTCAGGTGTAAAGAGAGAATGATGTAATGAGATAAAGAATGGACAAAATCTCAAGCTTGGGGATGCCACCATGGTGTCACCCAAGAAATATCCAAGAGGTACAAGCGTCAAAGCTTGGGGATGCCCAAGGCATCCCCTTCTTCATCAATAAAAAGCTCAGGTCTGTCTAGACACTTCACTTTTATTGTTTCATCCACAGTTGTGTTGTTCTTGGAGCGTCTTAGTTTTCGTTTGCTTTGCTTAGGTTGTTTAGTTTACTTGAATAAAGTAAGTTTGGACCCCCATTCTCGCTATGTTGTTTTGCAAATAAGTTTGCTTGGTGTTGGAAAGGAGTAGTAAGTTCTTGCTTGTAAGTGCAAGAGGAGCTTGCATTGACTGTGACTTAGACTTTAGCATGACATGCTAGGTGTTTTTTTAGCATTATTCTTAGTGATTATTACTGTAGCATGTCTTGTTCCAAACAATTGGTATTGCTTAGTGTGCCTTGAAGAAATTATGCATTGTTTTAGCATGCAAAAGTATAGTATTGTGGTATTCTCCTTTGATGCTTTGCTTGGGTTGACTTGGCACATGCTTACACCATGTTATGTGATGGTGCTCGATGTGGCACTTCTTTGGTAACCCCAAGCGCAAGGTGTGTGAAGAGAAAGTAGCATGTTTTCCCTTAGTTGAGACCGAGGTTATCGAACCAGAAGGAGGAAGGAAACGTCACATAGGTGTTGCAAACAACGTGGAGACCTGCACAACACAAACTCAAGACTTTGCCCCAACCAACCAGTGAGGTTGTCAAGCTCAGCGGTTTCCTGTAACAAAGGATTAAACGTATGGTGTGGAAGGTAATGGTTTGCAGAAAGTAAACAAGTAACAGCGGAAGATGTATCAATGGTAAATATTGGACCGGGGTCCATAGTTCACTAGAGTTGCTCTCCTTAGATAAACAACATGGCATGAAGGGTAAACAAATTACAGCAGGGAAATTGACAGGAACTGAGCAAGGCATAACAATGCAATTACTAGTCAGAAATATCCTATGAGGTTGATTGGGAAATACAACAAGATACATAGACCTCCATCCAACTGCATATATGACTAGAAGTCCACCTTCAGGTTATCATCTGAAACCCCTCCAGTATTAAGTTGCAAGCAACAGACAGCTTCTTTAAGAAAAGTGTGTAAGGTAAACAGTCCACATGTTCCATGAACAAGAGACCGTTGTTTTCTCCCTAGTAGCAACAGCACATCTACAACCGAAGAGATTTCTGTCACTTCTCTTGGAAACTAGAGGCATGAACCCACTATCGAGCATAAATACTCCCTCTTGGAGTCACTAGCAACTACTTGGCCAAGATAACCACTAGCAACGGAGATCATGCAAGATCACAAACAACACAGACATGATAGAATCATAAAGATAAAACCATTAATCAAACCAACATAATAATATCAATATCCATCGGATCCCCGCAAACACAACATGCATGATTACAAATAGATTAGATCTTGATCATGAACGGAGCTCACAAGATCTATACATGAAAGCACAAGGAGGAGATACAACCATCTAGCTACTACATGGACCCATAGTCCAAGGTGGAACTACTCACGAATCATACCGGAGAGAAGGCCTCCGGGATGATCTCCCCTCCGGCAGGGTGACGGGAAGAGCTTCAGATCCCCCCGATCTAGGGACGATGGTGGCGGCTGCTACAGACGGTTTCGTGGATTTCTGATTGGGTACTGAGAGTTTCTGCATCAGGGGCTTCTTATAGGCGAAGGGGGAGGCCGAGGCGGCGGCCAGAGGGGGAAAACCGTACCCAGGCGCGGGGTAGGTCCCACTCGTGCCTAGGGGGGTTTAGCCTCCCTGGCACGCCTCCTCGTCTCTCCTCTGGAATTCTTGTTCCCCACAGAAAGTAATTGACTTTGTTGTTTGTCCCGTCCAATTCCGAGAATATTTATTTACTAACTTTTCTGAAACCAAAAACAGCAGAAAACTAGCATTTGGCACTGTTGCAACTTGTTAATAGGTTAGTACCAGAGAACATGTAAAAAGCACCTCAAAGTGTAGACAAGTAAAGCAAAGTAGATACTAAACTAGCATGGCCATAAAAAATTATAGATATGTTTCTGACATATCAACATCCTGAAGCTTAACTCCTGCTCGTCCTCGAGTAGGTAAGTGATAAACAGAATAATTTTCGAGGTGAACATGCACCCTCACAATAAATATCCAACCATTTACAAGCATTAGAGTTCTTTGATCCCAGCTTTCAATGATTGCAAATGGTTGGATCTTTATTGTGAGGGTGCATGTTCACCTCAAAAATTATTCTGTTTATCACTTACCTACTCGTGGACGAACAGGAGTTAAGCTTGGGGATGTTGATACGTCGGAAACGTATCTATAATTTTTCATGCTCCATGCTTGTTTAGTATCTACTTTGCTTTACTTGTTTACACTTTGAGGTGCTTTTTACATGTTTTCTGGTACTAACCTATTAACAGGTTGCAACAGTGCCAGATGCCTGTTTTCTGCTGTTTTTGGTTTCAGAAAAGTTAGTAAAGAAATATTCTCGGAATTGGACGGGATAAACGACAAAGTCAATTACTTTCTGTGGGGAACAAGAAGTCCAGAGGGGAGCCCGGGAGGCCAGCCAGGGGGTCCAGACCCACCCTAGGCGCGGGTGGGCCCTAGCCCACGCCTGGCTAGGGTTTGCAGCCCCTGGCCGCCTCCTCGGCCTCCCCCTTCGCCTATAAGAAGCCTCCAATGCAGAAACTCTAGGCACCCGATCAAATATCCACGAAATCATCTATAGCTGCCGCCACCATCGTCCCTAGATCGGGGGGATCTGAAGTTCTTCCCGGCACCCTACCGGAGGGGAGATCATCCCGGAGGACTTCACTCTGGTATGATGCGTGAGTAGTTCCACCTTGCACTATGGGTCCATGTAGTATCTAGATGGTTGTATATCCTCCTTTGTGCTTTCATGTATATATCTTGTGAGCTTCGTTCATGATGAATATCTAATCTATTTGTAATCATGCATGTTGTGTTTGCGGGGATCCCATGGATATTGAGATTATTATGTTTGTTTGATTAATGGTTTTGTCTTTATGATTCTATCATGTCTATGTTGTTTGTGATCTTGCATGCTCTCTGTTGCTAGTGGTTATCTTCGCCAAGTAGTTGCTAGTGACTCCAAGAGGGAGTATTTATGCTCGATAGTGGGTTCATGCCTCTAGTTTCCAAGGGAAGTGACAATAATCTCTTCGGTTGTAGATGTGTTGTTTCTACTAGGGAGAAAACAACGGTATCTTGTTCATGGAACATGTGGACTGTTTACCTTACACACTTTGCTTAAAGCAGTTGTCTGTTGCTTGCAACTTAATACTGGAGGGGGTTCGGATGATAACCTGAAGGTGGACTTCTAGTCATAGATGCAGTTGGATGGCGGTCTATGTATCTTGTTGTATTGCCCAATCTAATCTCATAGGATCTTTCTGACTAGTAATTGCATTGTTAGGCCTTGCTCAGTTCCTGTCACTTTCCCTGCTGTAATTTGTTTACCCTTCATGCCATGTTGTTTATCTAAGGAGAGAAACTCTAGTGAACTATGGACCCCGGTCCAATCTTTACCATCAATACATCCTCCACTGTTACTTGTTTACTTGCTTCAAACCATTATCTTCCACACCATACGTTTAATCCTTTGTTACAGAAAACCGGTGAGCTTGACAACCTCACTGATTCGTTGGGACAATGTCTTGAGTTTGTGTTATGCAGGTCTCCATGTTGCTTCCAACACCTGTGTGACGTTTCCTTCCTCCTACTGGTTCGATAACCTCGGTCTCTACTAAGGGAAGACTTGTTGTTGTGCTGCTTCACACCTTGCTCTTGGGGTTTCCAACGAAGCGCTCCTACATCAACTTAGCCGCCATCACTTATCTAGGGGATGATCCTCGCTAAACTTACATTGGATCACTCATGAAACATCATATTGTGAGTCTAAAAATGATTTGTTCCAAAAATCATGAGCATCATATCATGTACCTGTAGTTTAAACCGGACCCACTTCCTACCGATTCGGCAGGAATTTGTCTTTTTCGCCAGGGGTGGATGGAAAGGTTTGAGATACCCCGGTTGGGTTATTGTCCATGTAAGGTGGTCTACTATTTTTACAAAATGTGGTGGTACCATTCTAAAACTATCATTGTGTGGTTGCTTCACAAAACGCCCCGTTTTTTGCGCTCGGAAAATAGAAAATGGATTTTCCGTGCGTTGAAAAGGAAAAATTCCTCCTGCAACATTGTTCGCCATCAGAAGATGCACACGCGTGCACAATACGGGCACAATATCACAAACTATGCCCTAATTCTAGCCATAACATTGGCCATTTGACCCGAAAGCCATGAAACCTCAAACATGATAGGTCGTTTCTGAGAAGGTTTTTCCGAGACGCAATCAATTTACCAAGTTTGATATTTTTCCTTGGAACTATGTCACATAACATGATGGCACGCGGAGGTTTCACATAGTTCGGACTGTTTTTGAATTTTTTTATGCCTGATTTAAACAATGTTCAAAACGGCGGGCATGAAGGTTCTTATCTAGGGGATGATCCTCGCTAAAATTACATTGGATCTCTGATGAAACATCATATTGTGAGTCTAAAAATCATGAGCATCATATCATGTACCAGTAGTTCAAACCGGATCCACTTCCTACCGATTCGGCAGGAATTTGTCTTTTTTGCCAGGGGTGGATGGAATGGTTTGAGATACCCCCGGTTGGGACATTGTCCATGTAAGATGGTCTAATATTTTTACAAAATGTGGTGGTACCATTCTAAAACTGCCATTTGGTGGTTGCTTCACAAAACACCCCGTTTTTGCGCTCAGAAAATGGAAAATGGATTTTCCGTGCATCGGAAAGGAAAACTTCCTACTGCAACATTGTTCGCCATCCCAAGATGCACACGCGTGCACAATATGGGCACAGTATCACAAACTCTGCCCTGATTCTAGCCATAGCATTGGCCATTTGACCCGAAAGCCATGAAACCTCAGACATGATAGGTCGTTTTTGAGAAGGTTTTTTCACGACGCAATAAATTTACCAAGATTTATATTTTTCCTTGGAACTATTTCACATAACATGACGCCACACGAAGATTTCACATAGTTCGGACCGTCTTTGAATTTTTTATGCCCATTTCAAACAATGGTTAAAACGTCGAGCGTGAAGGTTCTTATCTAGGGGATGATCCTCGCTTAACTTACATTGGATCTCTGATGAAACATCATATTGTGAGTCTAAAAATGATTTTTTCTAAAAATCATGAGCATCATCTCATGTACCTGTAGTTCAAACCGGACCGACTTCCTACCGATTCGGCAGGAATTTGTCTTTTTTGCCAGGGGTGGATGGAATGGTTTGAGATACCCTGGCTGGGACATTGTCCATGTAAGATGGTCTACTATTTTTACAAAATGTGGTAGTACCATTCTAAAATGCCATTTGGTGGTTGCTTCACAAAACAACCTGTTTTTTGCGCTCGGAAAATGGATTTTCGTGTGTCAAAAAGGAAAACTTCCTCCTGCAACATTGTTCGCCATCCCAAGATGCACACGCATGAACAATACAGGCACAGTATCACAATATCCCAGATTCTAGCCATAACATTTTCTATTTTAACTGAAAGCCATGAAACCTCATACATGATAGGTCGTTTCTGAGAAGGTTTTTTCGAGACGCAATCAATTTACCAAGTTTGAGATTTTTCCTTAGAACTATGTCACATAACATGACGCCATGCGAAGGTTTTATATAGTTCGGACCATATTTGAATTTTGTATGACCGTTTCAAACTATGGTCAAAACTTCCACGACAACTTTGTTCGCCATTCCAAGATAATCACAATATTCCACGATAGCTTATCCTTAAAACACTTTTTAAAAATATTCACAGTATTCCAATTTTTACCAGTTTTCGAACAGATACACTAAAAATTATTACACATTTACTTATATTTCTCCTCGAGAGTAATAAAATTCGAAAAGTATTAGTCCAACTTCTCTTCACATCCCACTTCCCCCTCCAGCCCGAATTTTTCGCTCACATCCAAATTTTTCGCTCACGGCGCCAGTTCCTCCCGCCTCTCCCACCAACCTGCTCTAGAAGTGAAACAACTGAAAACACCCCTAGAACCCACAGTGTTGCAGCACAGAAATAACTATGGGCAGTTTCGTGAAATCCTCCACACCACCCAAATAACTCTGATCCAAACCGCTCCCCTCTCCGTGAACCCTAGCTTCTCCTCCCGTCCTCCCCAATCCCCACTGTCTCTCCTCAGCTGCCACCAGATCCAGTCGACCAACACCACCATCTCGTCTCCACAATCATCCGCCTCCTCTTCTCCATCTCTCTTCTCCAAGCCTAGACAAAGCCACGCTATGACTTGCCTCTGTAGAGGTGGTTGTTTCTTCGATGGCGATGGCGGTGCCCTAGAAGCGGGTGGTGATGAACAGACTCGGCGACTGGCTTCACTGCGCGGTTCGTCGCGTGCGAATAGAGTCGCCGGGGAGAGAGGATGGCCTTGCCCTCCAGGGTGATCCACATCCATAATGTCATCCATGAGATCTCCGAGGTCAGCAAATCTCGGTCCCCTTTATGTATTCCCGCTGCAAGTTCTCTTGTAGAGTAGTTCGGGAGTTTCAGTTGTTAGGTGGATTTGCTGTTTCATGAATGTAATGTGGCGTTTGTGCTGCTGGTGCTGCAGGCCCTTGTCCAGATGGAGGATTTGTCTTCTTCCCAATACTACACCCCAGCTCTGGTCAGCCCTCCTTCTCATGTTCACCATCTCAGACCGGCCTCCACCGTCACGCTCGCCTCCGACGGTAGTAGCCATGACACCACCAGTGTCGTGGTGGTGGCACGGCAGATGCCATGGGTAGGCTAAAGTATGGGGCCAATGGATGCTAGAGGGATTTGGGGAGGGAAGATGTAGTTAATTCTACACACAAATGACCGACGTATAGATCTTTATTTCTCCTCTTGAGGACTACAAGTGCTCCTCGACTGTATGCAGGACAAGAAGATGAACACTACAAGCCTAATGGTGTAGAAAATGAGTCGATCCCCTTCTCAGTATCCAAGCATCTCCTTATAAAGGGGTGCCTTGGCTCCTCTAGGGCTGACGTGGCAAGCATATTCGAGGAATATGCTTGACCCAATATAGTAACTCGGCGAGCTCCTTTCCGTGTCCCCCTTCTAATGACGGCAAAGTTACAGAGAGCCCCACCTGCATGCCTCGGGTTCCAGGATTGTCACCTCCGTGACCTCCTTCTGCTCTTCTGCTGCTCTGCGCCTTGTCCTTTGCGCTTGGCTCTGTTCAGATTCTTCCTAGCCCGAGGCTAGGGTTTGACTTCAGGCTCCTCCTTCTCCCGCAAACTTCATGTTATTCGGCCCTGCTTCGCTTAACTCGGCTTGGCCTTCACCTGTATTATGGCTTATTCGGACCTGCCCGGCCGACTTAACTAGTACGTTGGCCGAATAACGTAGAGCTCCTCTGGTAAAGGTCATGGTCATACTTATCTCGGTCGACCTTTACATGATTCGGCCGATATAACCAGTAACTCGGCATAAGACCGGGGAAACTCCTTTTGGCTTCCCCCGTCTTGACCCTATCCGGGGTCACCCCCCCAACATTACTCCCCGAAGGTGGTGTGGTCCCATCCGTACCTCGGCCGGGTCACATCAGTTTCCCAATAGTCATTTCTCCTTATTTCTGAGTTACCCTCTCTTATCTGAGGTATCCGTGTAGCTTCTTGTGTACGCCTCATCCTACGTGTAACACTCATCATTATTTCTCTAGTTTTTTGTTCCTCTACAGTTCCCACTGACAACGCTACAGTGTTTACTGCATCTGTCGCGTCGGCACTGCGACGCCTCGCGCACCACATCGGTCAGGAGGCCAGATCCTCTCCTGCATCGTGTGGTCGTCGGTGTGGTTCCACTCAGCCGCGAGCGGTTACGCCGCATACACGATCTACACGGTTAGTTCCCGCACGCATGATCCCACTACCGCTAAGGCCACGCAGTTATAAAGAGGGGCACGGGGCTAAAGGATTTACTTTCCTCCTTCGCTCCTCGTTGCCCTTCTTCCTCCTTTCACCCTTGCGCATGTTCGTGCTTCTGCGGCCGCGTGCTCGTCGGAATCTTCGACGGCGAGGTCCTAATCCCTCTGCTCCGTCGACCTCGTCCCCGTACACTTGCTCCGGCGCCGTCGCCGGTGAGTTTCTGTAGGGTTCGCAGCATAGAAAACAAAAAATTTCCTACGATGGGAGCAACTATGTACCAAGATCAATCTACTAGATACAAACAACGGGCGGATGTATATCCATAGAGAACATACCCTTGAAGACCGACAAAGCTTAACGAGTCCAAACTCGTGGTTGATGTAGACGATCTCTTGCCGATCTCAAGATCGAGAGGAAGTCCTAGCGCCGCAAAACAGCGCATCCGTGCTCGCACACACGTTCGAGGCACCGAGCAACCTCCGCCTCCTCGCTCCAGCGATGTAGCGGAAGCACAACCCTTTCTTGCCGAATAGCCACCGGGAACATGTATCTCGCTAGTCCGAGACCATGGGGGATAAATTCTAGAGGGGAGAGAGATCCTTCACGAGGAGGTGTGAGTGAGAAGTGAGAGGAGGGGCTCCTTATATAGGGGAGGGGGACAGCCCAAGGGGGCATGTCCGCCGGCCATGGAGGGTGCCCCCACCTCTCCCTCATTCATGTGGGTGGACACTCCACTCACAAAATGGCCCTTCAATTTTCTCCACTCAAAATCCCATTAAATTTCCACCAAATTTAATGCAAACTCTCATTAAATAAAACTCTTTTATTTTATTCAGAATTTTTTCAATTACTTTAATGACAAACATTCACAAATAACCCCTTGCTAGAATTCTATTTCACATGCATAACCACTTTATGCAATTTCACCCGAAAACCTGTTTCGGTATCTAGTGAAATAAATTCCTGCGCTTGTTATTATTTTCGGCATGAAACTTTTGCTCCAAATGGATGTCGGTGTCTCTTAAGTGTGTCACCCTACGGTTCGCGAATAATGCGGACATGATCGAGACCCCTCTCGGATCAATAATCAGAAGCGGGATCTGGAGACCCATACTGACTCCCACACATTCAACGTTGACTTTCTTGTGATCGTCGGAACCTTTTATGCTAGTATCTTAATCCTTTTGTTTTGCGATATATTACATGTCCGAGATTCGATCATCGATATATCCATACCTAGTTTGATCTCGTTATTGACATGCACTCTTTTCTCGTTCCCGTGATATAACATTCTAGTGATCAAATCACTTGCTTGCAAGCTAACCAATGTGATATCACCGAGAGGGCCCAGAGTATATCTATCCGTCATCGGGATGAACAAATTCCACTCTTGATCCATGGGCCTCAACATAACACTTTATTAGTTCTGAATCCATCTTTATAATCACCCTGTTACGGTGTGACGTTTGATGTAATCAAGAAACTCTTCCGGTGTTAGTGATTGACATGATCTCATGGTCTAAGGATTAGGATCACTTCATAAGTTGTTATAGCAATATAAACTCAATGACTTTGATCGTAATGCTATACTTCGGATGAATGTTCATCACATCATTACACTAATGTTGTGATCCCGTTATTAACAACATCCAATGTCCATGATCAGGAAACCTTGATCATCTTGTTAATCAACGAGCTAGTTTATGAGAGAGGCATAACTAGGAACTTACTTTTTGTTTATTAAACACACATGTATTAATGTTTCCGTATTAATACAATTATAGCATGTAAAATAAACATTTATCATAAATAAGGAATACGATAATAACCACTTTATTATTGCCTCTCGGGCATATTCCCTTCAGTTTCTCTGTGGATTCACTCCCTAGATTTTTCTCTAGACGCGTCTGCCGCTCTCTAGGTTTCTCGCGGCGATCTCTTTTCCGCTCCGCCGCCGTTCTCGCCTAGGTCCACGACGGGGCCCTGCACCTCTAGGCTTTGCTCAGCCGCTAGTTCCTCTTCGGTAGATTCCTCTGGCGACCCTATGTCAAGCTCCGTTAGCGGTGCGCTCATCGAGGATGACGATGCAGCATCTGGTCCAGAGCGGGGCTCCTGGCAAGGTTCCACCGCTACCCGCCGAGAGGTTGAGTGGTTAATTAGAACTCGCCGGATTCCTGCCGAGGTAGCCTATCGCTTACCCGGCGGCGAATCTTCTCTTGTTCTTAAGGAGGGTGAGTATGTTGTTTTTATGTCCCATTTTGCTCGCGGGTTTGGTCTTCCCCTTAGTGATTTTGCTAGGGAATTCCTCGATTACTTCGGCTGCAGCCGCATCATCTTCCGGCTAACGCCATTGCTTCATTATCTGCCTTTATCTCGGCCTCGGAAGGATACTTCGGCCTCTAGCCGTCAGTGCATGTATGGTCCAAGTACTTCCAGATCCGTTCCAATGTTGTTCCAGACAAATCCCTTCAGCCTTCTGATAAACTACTTACCCAGTGTGGAGCAGCGTCCATCACACCTCGGAGGAAATGGCATAGATCGTTTTTCTATGTCAAGAATTCCGGGAAAGAAGACAAGATTCGGCTCCCTGCCTTCTCCATCGGCCCCCCTTCTAAGAAGAACTGGACTTATAATCCCAAGAAGAGCCATGCCCTGGCCGAGGCCTTTGAGATTCGGCTGAAGGATCTGATCCGTGCCGGGTTACGTGGCGAGGATCTGATGACCACCTTCGTCAGCAGCCGGATCTGCCCTTTTTAGTAACGCACGCATAAGCTCTACTGTATGAGCGGACCCCTTGATCCCAATTGAGTCTCAACGGTTGATCTCGATAATTATCTTATTTTCAAGCGTGTCCGAGCTATCTTTAAGACGGAGATGCCGGAGGATTGGACCTGGGGACTGAAGCCGTTCACCCGTGGGAACCCCCCTCCCGAGGTAAATTCATGCATTTATGTTTTTCCCCCGATTGCGTTTGTGATTCCTTTTGCTAATTCGTTTGTCTCTTTTCTTGCAGAGATTTGCGGAGCAGAAGATTGAAGATGCTGAGGTTTTTGCCCTCCCGTGGACCGCAGATCGGAACACCCCGGATAGCGGGGGACCTGACTCAGAGGAGTTCGTTCCCAAGTCGGACCTTGCTCCGGCTCGTGCCCGTGGCAAGACCTCGGCTCACGAGGAGGAAGGTGATTCGGACGACGTCCAAATTCTTGAGGTAGTTGCCGCAATGCCTATCTCTTATGCATTTATGGCTTCTACTTCCCCAGCTAATCAGGCCGGTCAGGTGCACGATGCCGAGCCTCTCGCCTCACAACCTCCTGCTACCTCGCGGAAGCGTGCCGCTCCAACGGGTGCCTCCGAAGCCGCCCCCAAGAAGCGAACTAAAAGATCATCCCAGCACCTTCCGAAGCGTAAAACTATGCCCGGAGTTACTTGGTACGCTCATTTTCATTTGTATTTCTTGTTTCTCTTTTTTCGTCCTTTGATTTGACTTTCTGTGCTTTTGCAGCGCTCCTCTTTCTGTTAAGCCTAGTGGTCCAAGCATGACAAGTCATACTACTCGACTGCCTTCTCCTCCGCCTCCTGAAGACACCAAAGTTCCTAGTCCATCTCGCGTGGACTCTCCTCCTGCTCCGAGTCAAACATTACCTCGGCAAGATGCACCCGTGGTTACAGTTGCTGATGCCAACGTAACCCGGATAGTTGATCCTCCTTCCGAACCCGTTGCCCCCATTGTGAACCCCGGAGTTTCCCCCAAGACTCCTTTGGCCCGCGCAGTTTCAACCACAACTCCAACTCCAGCCGAGGATATCACCATCTCAGCACCCTCATAAACTATAGTTCCTCCTGTTTCCAAAGACACCACCCCTAGTGCCGAGGTAACGGCTCCTGCCGACGCCTCTTCTAAGGCCAAGAAGGTCGTCGTCACCAAACCTCCCTCATCTCAGAAAGGGCTTGCTAGCTCTTCACATCCTACAATTACTGATGCGCTCCGCAAGGGGGTTTCTTCTGCCAAGACCGTTGTCACCCCGGCTGCTGATACTCAGCTCGCTCTTCACAAGAGTACCGCGGCGGCGGTGGTTACACAACACGTCCGAGGTAAAGTCCTGACTCGTACTGAGAGTGGGAACAGCCTCGGCTCGTTGGTTGAGTATGCCAATAATTGGAACGCTGCTGATCAGCTCGAGGGCAATCCAAGCAGTCAGCCATTTCAACTCTCCGACATCAGCAGTCGCTTGCATCTGGCTGCCAAGATCGTGCTTGACAGCGATAAGATGAACGAGGTAATTGTTTTTATTGACGTTTGATTAGTTATTCGAATGATATTATATATACTCTAGTCCCCGAAGCTTGCAACCGAATAACTTGTTATTCGTTTGGAAGTTTTATTAGGCTTTGCCTGCTTCGGTTTTGTCATAGTGTTCGAATATCCAGCCACCTAGGTTCGAATTAAGCTTTGCTTGATTTGGATTTGTCTTAGCTTCAAATATCCAGCCACCTAGGTCCGAGTTAAGATTTGCTTCATTTAGATCTGTCTTAGCTTCAAATATCTAGCCACCTAGGTCCGAGTTAAGCTTTGCTTGATTCGGATCTGTCCTAATGTTCAAATATCCAACCACCTAGATCTGAGTTATGCTTTGCTAAATTCGGATGTGTCCTAGTGTTCAAATATCCAACCACCTAGGTCCGAGTTAAGATTTTGCTTGATTCGGATATGGCTTAGCTTCGAATATCCAGCCACCCAGGTCCGAGTTAAGCTTTGCTTGATTCGGATCTGTCTGAGCTTCGAGTATCTCACTGCTATTTATTTTGTTGCTTAGGTTGCGCATGATCGGCGGACCACCGAATTCCAAAGGCTGCTTTTCGCACATAAGAAATTGCAAGATAAGTATGAAAAAGTCATTCCCGTGGTGAAGAAAGCTGGTAAGTTAACAAACTTTTGTATTGTCCCTAAAGTTCTTATTGTTTTGGACTTGAGGTGTTAGCTCATTTTTCTGGTGAATAGGTAATATCAACAATCTTAATATCCATCTTGAGAAGAAAGTCAAGGCCCTGGAAGGTTAGTTACCCTTTTTTTTTACAGATTTCAGTTCGAAACTTATCCCGGGTTCCTTTTAACCTTTTGGCTTTGGTATAGCCGAATTACAAACTCTTGCAGCGTCACATCAAGAATGCATACCCATGCCTGATATGATGCTGCATTTTTTAGAACAAGCCGCTACTCACTCGGCGCAGCTGAAAGAGAAAGATGACGAGATAATTCTCTTGCGTGCCGAGGTGGAGTCCCTCAAGCTCTCTCAGAAGTCCGAGTTAGAGAAAGTTGACCAGGAGTTCTCCGAAGAGAAGAATCGGCTAGCTCTGCAATTGCAGAAAAATAAAGAACTCCTCGAGGCTGTCGAACTCAAGACACGGGCGATGAGCGAGGAGATCACTCGCTTTGAGAAGACCAAGGGTGATTGGGATCAAGATCTTCAGAGAATGCTGAGCTATATTCATCGTAAGTCTCTGACCGTGGCCGAGTTATCTTCTTCTCTTTCTCACTGTTGACCGATATACTTTTAATTTGCGTAGACCATTTTCCAGAAGCTAAGCCCGTGAGCTCTAGAGCGGTGATTAATGCTCGTGTGCGCCGAGGTGTCCCCGCAGATGCGAGCCCAGAATACTCGATGGAAGACTACTTGGTTCCGTTGGTCCGATGAAGATTATGGGCAGGGACTTGGTGCAGGCAGCCATCTGGGCCTCCCATGTTCTCTGGCCGAATACTTCTGGAACTCCTGATATTAATGAGATCAAGATACTGGTGGAAAGATTGATGGCATCCCAGAACCAGTTAAATCTCTGGAGGGAGTCCGCTGGATGAGCTGGTGC
Organism: Avena atlantica; assembly: GCA_910589765.1. NCBI lineage: Eukaryota > Viridiplantae > Streptophyta > Magnoliopsida > Poales > Poaceae > Avena > Avena atlantica. The sequence continues at coordinate 54,061,353 of OU342739.1, read as the reverse complement.
TGATATGGCGCTCACAGTCGTTATGTCATGGTACGAGGATATTTTGCTCGATACCTTGATAAATTTGCGCACTGGCTCCCATTGGGTTGAGGATACAGAATTCATCGCTCGCCGACAAGCTCGTGCCTTCCAGCTTGTTGATTATGCGGACGTGCATAACTGGATTGAAGGGCCGAGTTTCCTTTCTAACCCGACGGATGACGTCGAAGTCGAAGATGCCTCTGATGATAATCCGGCCGACCAGGACGAGGATGATGGTGACTCGGATACTTTTGGTGATTCCAGCGCAAGCTCGGATGGGGACGGCGACGCGCGATCATCCTCCAAAGGGACTGGGCATTCTCAAGCTCAAGCTAATGTTTCTCAACAGCCCCGGGCTTCCCCCGAAGTCGCTCCTGGTTCTGTGGAGGGCGAAGCAACTTTGGCCGAGGTGCCGTCTACCTCGGAGCGCCTAGTTCCTAACCAAGTCGCTGCCCCTTAGGTTCAAAAAACTTTAAGTTGTTTCTTATCCCCGGTATGCCGGGCGTATGATGTGTGTGAAACAATTGTCCGATTTTCTGTGTGGTATGAACCTCTTTTGCCTTTTGCCACTGAGGCACATATGATGGTGATCGTTATTATTCTTTCTAAACTGATCTTGTTGGTTTAAATCTTTGCTTTGTTGGCCTTCAATTTCGTAAATTCGGATTGTGTGTTTGCATTTGTCCCACCGTAGTTCGGCGTTTAATATTTCCTGACCTTTATAAATTTGACGGCTCAACCATTGTGTTCTTGATCTCTATCCGAGTTATAAATCTCGAAGCCCACATTTGGGGAAAGCGAAATAATATCGTTCTAGGTGCCGAAGTTTAATACCCATTTTTGTAACAAGGGACAATTGTGGGGCAATTCCCTAGTCAGTGCTCTAGAAATCGAGGTTTTAATGCCTAATTCGAGATAATGGATAATACGTCATAGTCCCCGAGTTCCTTGCTCGAGGTCCTGAAGCTTAACACATAACTCAGGAAAAAAATGACGTTGGGCAATCCCGGTGTCACTCCTCCAAGTGCATAACTCAAAGTGCCGAGGTTTAGTACTTACCTCAGAATGTGTAACAACATAGGGCAGTCCCCGTGTTACTGCTCAAGGTGCTGAGGTTTAATACATAATCCAAAATGAAAAATAATATAGGGCAGTCCCCGATTCATTGCTCGAGGTGCCGAGGTTTAATACATGACCCAAACTCAGAAACAATATAGGGCAGTCCCCAAGTTACTGCTCAAGGTGCCGAGGTCTAATACATAATCCAAAATGAAAAATAATATAGGGCAATCCCCGAGTCATTGCTCGAGGTGTCGAGGTTTAATACATAGTTGATACTTCGTCCTGAAGCGTCACTTTACAACGTGTCATAGATGACTCCTACGAGTAAAATGGACGAAGTAAAGCTATGTTCCATGGTCTTTTCGATTCTTCGCCGGCTTTGTCTACCTTGTTCTTATCTGGTGACTGAGCATCAATTAGGTAATATGCATCATTGTGCAATGCTTTGCTCACGATGAATGGTCCTTCCCATGGGGGTGATAGTTTGTGCATGCCGTCCATGCGTTGCACTAACCGAAGAACCAAATCTCCTTCTTTAAACACTCTTGGATTGACTTTCTTGCTGTGATATCGTCGCAAGTCCTGTTGATAAATAGCTGATCTTGATAGTGCCAACTCCCTGGCTTCTTCTAGCAGATCGACATCATCTTGCCGAGCTATCTCATTTACCTCAGCGGTTGTATACTGGGTAACTCTTGGCGAGTCATGTATTATATCGGCTGGAAGCACGGCTTCTGCTCCATATACCAGAAAAAATGGGGTATACCCTGTTGACCTATTCGGGGTAGTTCTGAGGCTCCATAGTACCGCTGGTAGTTCCTCGATCCAACACCCTGCTGACCTTTGCAGTGGTTCGACGAGTCGGGGTTTTATTACAGACAATACTAGTCCATTGGATCTTTCTACTTGCCCATTAGATGCTGGGTGAGCCACCGAGGCGACATCTAGTATTATGTGTTTTTCTTGACAGAATCTAGCAAAAGCTCCTTCAGCAAAGTTTGTACCATTGTCTATAATAATACTGTGTGGGTAACCATATCTCAAGATAATATCTTTGAGGAATTTTACTGTTGTGGGTCCATCACATTTTTTTATTGGTTTCACTTCAATCCATTTTGTGAATTTGTCGACCATGACTAAGATGTGGGTCATCCCGCCCCGGGCCGGCTTGAATGGTCCCACCATATCTAAGCACCATACAGAAAACGGCCAAGTAATTGATATCGTTTTTAACTCGGACGATGGCATATGTATCTTACTGGCATATCTCTGGCAACCATTACATTTTTCCACCAGTTCTTTGGCCTCTTTCAATGCTGTTGGCCCATAAAATCCATGCCTAAATGATTTGGCCACTAAAGCTCTGGACGAGGCAAGATGCCCGCATTATCCTTGATGTATATCTAGGAGGATCTCTTGGCCTTCCGCCGAATCCACACATCTTTGCAACACGCTTGTGACGCTCCTTTTATACAGCTCATTGTTTATGATTGTATAAGCTTTAGCTCTTCTCACTGTCTGTCTAGCCAATACCTCGTTATTTGGCAAAGTCGCGTCTTTAAGGAAGGAAAATATGGGTTGCGCCCATGTTGGCATGATTTTCTCTAGGATAATCTCATTATCTATTTCCATATTTTCCGCCGACATAACCACCTCGGATTTTTCCATATCCATCCGTGCATCGGCCGGGTTCACTTACGGAAACTCCGGGTTACATTCTTTGTCAACTTCCATCGGCATACTATCTTCCCTTGATTTCGCCGGAATAAAGATGGATTCGGACTATGGTGATGGTGTTATTGATGGTTTTCTCAGGTGCTCTAGGGCGATACCTGGGGGAATTGATTGCCTGGTTGATCCGAGTTTTGAAAGCGTGTCTGCAGCGTCGCCATCGAAGTATCCACTGAGTTTTTGTGCATGGAATCTATATAAGGCCATATTGGCATCTAGCACATCCCAATTGCCTGATACTTGTTGTACTACTAGATCTGAATCTCCATAGCATAAGATCTGGCGTATCCCAATCTCTTTTGCCACCTTCAATCCATGGACGAGGGCTTCGTACTCGGCTACATTGTTTGATGCGGAAAAATGTATTTGTAGCACATATTTCAGCTGATCTCTTTTTGGCGAGGTTAACACTATCCCCGCCCCCAAGGCATTCCTCAGCTTGGAACCGTCGAAGTGCATTGTCCAATAATTCAGATCTGGTAATGGTGGCTCATATTGTACCTCGGCCCAATCCACAAAGAAGTCAGCCATAGCCTGAGATTTAATTGCATCTCGCCTATCGAATTGCGGAGCATATGGTGACAATTCAATTTCCCATTTTGCTATTCGGCCGCTTGCATCTTTGTTGCTCAATATGTCGGCTATGGGCGCTTCACAGATAACTTTGATCGGGTGCTCTTCGAAGTAATGTTTAAGTTTCTTTGCCGACATGTACACTCCATATGCCATCTTCTGATAATGTGGGTAGTTCTGCTTTGAGGATGATAGTACCCCACTTAGGTAATATACCGGCCTTTGTACTGATTTATCATCTTCAATTCGCTCCACCACGATCACAGCACTTACTACTCTGTTTGTGGCGGCTATGTAAAGTAACATAGGCTCTTTTGACAATGGAGAGGCCAGGATTGGCGCTGTGACCAACATCTTCTTTAGTTCATGGAACGCATTATCTGCTTGTGGTGTGCAAATGAACTTATCAGATTTTTTCATCAGTTGATAAAGTGGTAATGCCTTCTCTCCCAGCCGACATACAAATCGGCTAAGTGAGGCTAGGCAACCTGTGAACTTATGTACGTCATTTAGACATCTCGGCAATTCCATCCTTTCTACTGCTCTTATCTTAGTTGGGTTGGCCTCTATACCTCGGCTAGATACGAGAAAACCGAGTAGTTTTCCAGCCGGTACACCGAAGGTGCATTTTTCCGGGTTAAGCTTCATTTGGAACCTTCTCAAGTTCGCGAATGTCTGCCGAATATCATCCAGTAGCGTTTTGCTTTCTTTGGTTTTGATAACAACATAATCTACATATACCTGTACATTTTTTCTTATCTGGTCATGCAGACATTTTTGCATACATCTCTGGTACATTGCCCCTGCGTTACACAGGCCGAATGGCATGGTGCGATAGCAATAAGCCCCATACGGGGTAATAAACGCAGTATTTATTTGATCGACCGGATTTAACGGTATCTGGTGAAAACCAGAATACGCGTCTACAAATGATAACAACTCACAACCAGCGGTCGAATCAATGACTTGGTATATTCTAGGTAAAGGAAAAGGATCCTTTGGACACGCCTTGTTCAGGTTCGTGTAATCAATACACATTCGCCATACGACTGCTACATTTGGATCGTCCTTTTTCTTTTCTACCAACACCGGGTTTGATAACCAATCCGGATAAAGCACTTCCATGATGAACCCGGCCTCCACGAGCTGAGCTATCTCATCCCCTATTATTTTTCTCTTGTCTTCAGCGAAGCGGCGGAGAGGTTGCTTCACCGGCCTTGCTCCTGGCCTTACATGCAGAGAGTGCTCAGCCAACTCCCTCGGCACACCTTGCAGGTCTTGAGTTGACCATGCAAAGATGTCCCGATTCTCACGGAGGAAATTGGTGAGCTCGCCTTCCTATTTGGCATCTAGGCTGGCACCAATTGTGATGGTGTGTTCTGGGAACTGCTCATCTATCTGGACTTTTTTCGTTTCTTTAGTCGGCTGGAAAGAAACACTTCCATGTGGGTTGGCCAATGCCGGCATATTCAGTTGCGCCGACTGAGCGAGAGACGCTACCTCTTGAATCCTTCTTTTTTCTCTTGCGATCACCAATGACTCGGCCAGGTTCGATCTGGCCGAGGCACATTCCATCGACTTCCTGTAATCTCCTTCTACTGTTATCACCCCTTGTGGTCCGGGTAGTTTCATTTTCAAGTAAGTTATGTGGCAGCTGCTCATGAATTTGGCCAATGCCGGCCGCCCGAGTAAAGCATGATAACAACTCTCTAGATCCACCACCTCAAACTCCAAATTTTCTGCTCTGCAGTTATCCCTTGTGCCGAATAACACATCTACCCGAACCTTCCCAATGGGTTCGCACGAAAGTCCCGACACTATTCCATGGAATGTGGTTCTCGTGGATTGCAGCATATTCTACGATATTCCGAGTTTATGCATTGTATCCTTGTACATGATATTGATACTGCGCCCATTGTCAATGAGTACTTTTGAAAATTTTACATTAATGCTCAGTCCGACAAATGTTGGATCTAGTACGAGTGCGTACGACCCTGGATTCGGCATTATTTTGGGGTGATCCTTTATGCTCCAAGTTACTTCTTGATCTGACCAAGGCACATATCTTGGTATTGCCGGCATAACTGCATTTACTTCCATATGCCGGCGCTGTACACTTTGCCTATCATGATGTTCTGTTGTGAACACGCAATATGATTGATGATGTTCCCTGTAATCATTGCGTCCATTATTTACTGGGTTTGTCCTTCCATCCGACCCTGATTTATCACTTGATGCACTGCATCTCTCCGGTCTGAGTTATCGTACCTCGGGGGAGGAGGGGGTAACATTAGTTGCTGTGCATTTGCTCCAGTCAACTGTGGCTGCTGCTGCTGATGTGCCTGATGGGAGGGTGCTTGCATGCCCACCGGGTTACCCATTGCATTTTTCATCCGGGCGCATTGCCGGGTTTTATGATTGGCCGGCTTGGCCGGGTTTGAAGTGTGAAACTTACACGGTTGATCCAACATGGACTCAAACGTGTACTTCGGCCTTTCCAGCCATTGCTTCTTCTGTTCTGGTGTCCACTGTCTCTTCCCTTCATTCCTTGGTGTCCATTGTTGAGGACCATTCTTCTTCCGCTAACTATTTCCGTGATTCGGCTGATCTTGCACTAACGCTGCCACCTGATTGGAGGCATATCTGTAATCCGGTCTTTCCTCTCTTCTTATTCCTCTGAACTCATTGCGCCTCGATGACCCGGCCGCATCTCTTGCATATTGATCTTATTACTCCCGATGATCTACCGACATCAGCTCTGGTTGCGTCGGATCTCCCAATGCATACGAATCCGCTATCCTGATGGTTTCTGCCAAAGTTGTTGGCATATCTCTTTGCAGTCGCTGCCACAAGACACTGGCATAACGTCATCCTTGAGCGAACCAAGCTATTTCTTGTGATTCTATAACTCCCTCGCATGAATTCCTGAGGTTACACCACCGAGTTAAGAATTATCTGTCTGTCTCATTCGGCATTTGCTTGCACATTGCTAGCTGCTGCGGCCTGTTTGGCCTTTTGGTAAGTACGGGTGAAGTTGCTGACAAACATCTCTTCAAAATCCAACCAACAGTTGATGCTTCCTGGAGGCAGATTATTCAGCCATACTCTGGCTTGCCCTTCCAGCATTTGCGGGACATATCTTACTGCCCATCGCAAGTTTCCACTTGCTATTTTTATAGCAGTGGCATAATCAATCAACCAATCATGCGGTTTGGTGCTCCCACTGTATGTTTTCGTTCCTCTTGCCAGCTGAAAGTTCGGCACTGGCGGCTCGCCCATGATCTGTGGTCCGAAACATGCCAGACCCGGTGGACCCTGCTCTTCTAACAACTCGGACTGGTACAGTCGTTCCAGTTTTACTCTTGCATCACTTGATGGCAAATCTCGGTACATAATTCTTTCCTGCATTACATAGTGGTTATTTCCACCATGAACCGCATATTCCATCTCTGAATAACCATGATTGTACCTCTCATTCACCTGATTTTGGCGAGCTGGTCTCACTTCTCTTTCCTGCCGAGGTTCATATCTCGGTTGAGGATTGGGCGGCGGATCTCTCCTTCCTTCTGTCGGGATATTATTCTCGTGATTTCCTCTTCCGAGATCCCCATTACCTCGGCTTCCGTTGCCTTTGTCGGCACGGCCGGGGTCTCTTTCGCCACTGTTACCTCGGCTTCCATTGCCTCTGTTTTCATTTGCTTTTCTTGCTACTGCCGGATCATATGGAACAATTTGCTTATTTCTTTTTCCTGAAGTTACTGCTCTGTCTTTTCGCGCATTGTTTCCGGGTGAGGATGCTGCTGCCACAGATAGGGCGGGTGCTGCACCAGCCGAATGAACCATTCGTGAGGCACCAAGCCTTGTCGGGTCTGCCCTGAGCATTTCCTCATTCTGCTGGTTCGCAATGCGCACCAGCTCATTCACTCTTTCTTGCTATTTCTGCCGGGCTTCGCCGGTCAATCCTTCTAACTCTAGTGCAGCGGAATTTGCCGCCCTTAGGTTCTTTGTCAGGGTGCTATACCTCGGCAAGCCTAGATCGACTGAATCTGCCTTATGAGTCTCATGTTCTTTATTGATATCATCCATGAGGTTCTTCCCTCTCAATCTTAATTCATCAACCTGCTCGGGGGCGACATCAAGCTTGTTTGCCTTAGCATATTCTCGCGGGGTCATTTTAAGGACTCCCACAATGCCGACACCTTTTTTTCCTCTACTAGTACTTTTTGCCTGGTTTCTTCTAATTCTGCCTGAGCATTAGCCGGATCAAGTATCAGCGCTACAGGCGTAGTCATATTATCTATAGTTGCCTGGAGAATATTTTCTGGTCTTTCCAGAGGTGGCCATCTTACCCTTGGTGCCTTTGGGGTCGTCTCCTGCACCTCGGCTGGGTTGGCTGCTGAAGGATCTACCTCGGTGGGCGGTGGAGCTGCCTTCTTTGTGGTCACCTACACACCCGTCGTCGGATCCTTGCTTGATCCGGCGCCCGCTGCTCCCGCCTACACCCCGGCTGCGACCATCACCTCGACGCTGTAGACGGGGTGCTCTCTGCATGGACCGTTTGCGGCCCTAAGAGGGGGCTCTCCTGCAACAATAACTTGGTGAGGATAAATGCCGGAGGTGTCGACGCCGACGTAGATCTGGTGCATGCCCAAGTTGATGAAGACGCCATTGCGCGGAGGATCTTTTCCCCTGAAGCTGCCTGCGTTATCGCTAACATAGTCACAGAGATCAAATCTCCGGACTAAGCCAGAGACAATGCTATCGCCAGTGTGGATGAAGTTTCCCGTCCGGATCATGACTCCAGCTAGCACCGCTGCTGGCCCCACGGTGGGCGCCAACTGTCATGGTGGTGGCACGGCAGATACCATGGGTAGGCTAAAGTATGGGGCCAATGGATGCTAGAGGGATCTGGGGAGGGAAGATGTAGTCAATTCTACACACAAATGACCGACTTATATATATTTATTTCTCCTCTTGAGGACTACAAGTGCTCCTCGAGCTGTATGCAGGACAAGAAGATGAACACTACAAGCCTAATGGTGTAGAAAATGAGCCGGTCCCCTTCTCAGTATCCAAGCATATCCTTATAAAGGGGTGCCTTGGCTCCTCTAGGGCTGACATGGCAAGCATATTCGAGGAATATGCTTGACCCAATATAGTAACTCGGCGAGCTCCTTTCCGTGTCCCCCTTCTAATGACATCAAAGTTACAGAGAGCCCCACCTGCATGCCTCGGGTTCCAGGACTGTCACCTCCGTGACCTCCTTCTGCTTTTCTGCTGCTCTGCGCCTTGTCCTTTGCGCTTGGCTCTGTTCAGATTCTTCCTAGACCGAGGCTAGGGTTTGACTTCAGGCTCCTCCTTCTCCCGCAAGCTTCATGTTATTCGGCCCTGATTCGCTTAACTCGGCTTGGCCTTCACCTGCATTATGGCTTATTCGGACCTGCCCGGCCGACTTAACTCGTACGTCGGCTGAATAACGTAGATCTCCTCTGGTAAAGGTCATGGTCATACTTATCTCGGCTGACCTTTACATGATTCAGCCGATATAACCAGTAACTCGGCATAAGACCGGGGAAACTCATTTTGGCTTCCCCCGTCTTGACCCTATCCGGGGTCACCCCCCCCCCCAAAAACCAGCAACCGTTGTCCTACAGACACCCATCAAGGTCGCCTTCCTCCACACGCCTCCTATCCGTGACACCCCAACAACGAGGAGAGTAGGGCCAGCGGCGCCGATCCCCTAGAGAAGAAGTCCAAGCGCCAGATCAGGCGCGAGCGCAAGCAGGTAACCCCACTGCAGTAGCGAACAAGAGCTACTTGCTGGAATGTCCCAGGTCTTGTGCATGCTAGGTGCTTGTGGTAATGCTTGCATGTTGTTATAGCCTGATGTGCGGCTACTATTCTTATAGCGTCGAATCAGACCAGATGTAAGCACTGCTAAATTCACCGTTAGTTTAGTTAGCACAATAGTTTCAGGTTTAACTCGAAATGTCCATTCTAATGCTTCATATGTTCTGGCATTAGACCATTTGAAGATTTCTATAGTGATAACTTTGTCAATTGCCACAGTGATGAAACTTTGGTTAGGGCTATAGTTTGTCTTATTCTAGTGAATTAGGTTGTTCTGTTGCTTGCTTAGCCTAAAGAATTATGTGCTATGCCCAGAGAATTTTATGGTTAGAAGCTGTAGTTTGTGTAGTTATAGTGATACAACTCTGGGTGCTCAAAATCCTGTCTACTATATTTATCTATGTATGGCATGCAATGTTTTTTCATTTTTATGATAATTATCTTTTTCTGCAGGTCTTGTTGGTACTATCAGATTTATTGGATGTTGGAAGATGTGCTGATAGTGTGGCATGTAGTTTATTGGGTGTATGATTACCCATGTCAGTTTTACAATCAATAGATGAAGTGTAGTAGTCCGTATATTGGGCTATTGTGAGCCTCTTCTTCTTATCCATAGTACATTTAGCGTCCACTGCTATGAGATAGCTTGGTTATGGTATTTATGTTGCTATAAATTGTGAAATACTATTCCTGATATCTTCAATTTCATGTCTATCATGTATAAGAATTATCATATATATCTAAATAACTACTAAACTGCCTACTTGTACTTTAAGTTGAGAATTAAATGTGATGAAACAATTAAAATTGCATACCATGACAGTACTATAGTGTATCTTCTATATCATGATAGAATGCCTTGCTACTAGAATAATCTTATATATCATTACAGTATTGCTTTGCATTGGCTCATTTACTTTGGTCCACACCAAGAAAGATATGCATGGCCAATGCTTCTCTTTTGTTTAAATTGTTTGGGCAGTTACTTTCCTAAGTCTAATGAAGATTTTATGCTAGTTTAACTTGCATTCTGATAGAGTTTTGGTGTATTTTGTGTCTATGCCAGGAGACTAACGGAGAAGCACCCCCAACAAAAATATGGTCCCATAGTAAGCGCCTCTGTTCCCCACGCTATCTATTTTCCACCTCTCTTAGTACAAATCCATGGAAGCATCCAATGGACTTGGATTAGTCATCCTGTCCTTGACCTGTTTGTTTTTCCCTTTGTTGTGGAGAGATTCCAGGATCATCAGTATTTTCGTACACTAGTGGTTGCCACTTTCCAAGGATGACTTTGGATCCTCCAGGAACTACCTGCAACAGGCCGTATGCAAGGGCCGTTCTTGCGAGGTCTGCTCTCTATAGATCTCTCTTGATAGAAAAGCTTCTAGTTGTTTGTATTATATTGTATTATTGTTGGTTCATTGATGCATTTGGGAAATCAATCTCTTAGACAGTCAGCTTCTGTTTTGAATCAGTATGAAAAGAAGAATTATTTGGCTGGTAGTGTGCTATTGATTTCATTAACTCTGTCTTTGTCATTAACGGTGATAGAAACATGTGTAGTGTGGTACTTGCAGATATATATTCTCTTGAATATTTTTTATTCTTTGTCATGTGGCTTGTGGAACTTTCTCTATTGCTTGCTGCTATACTAGCTAGTTTACTTTTGACAATGGAGGCAATCTATCTAGCTGGCCTTAGCATGTCCGCTAGTTGATTTTGCATCTTAATTGTATTGGAACTAAAACTAATTTTGTGGTGGGTTATTATAGTTGTGCCCCTGGTACAAATCTAAGACATAACTAACTTCTATAATTTGTGCAGATGCTTGGTGAAATCTTGTACCACTTATCGATCAACTGGACAATGATCAGTCATCTAAGGTTACTGGAATGCTTCTTGAGATGGACCAGACTATGGTTCACCTGATGCTCTAAATACCAAGGTGGCAGAAGCTGATCGGCTAGATTCTCTTTTTGAGAAATGACTTTGTCGCTTCTTAGTCAGTAGCTATCTGTTCTACTTTTTGTGTGTGCTTGGTGTTTGAAATATGTTTTAAGTGTTTTGATTATCAACATATGAGACTTCAATGTTTTATTAAATGTTGAGATTGAAATTTGATTTATTTGTGGATTATTTGTTTTGCTTGGTTGCTGTACCAGTGATATGGATCACATTTGGGCTCTAAACAGGCCACAATCCACCAAAACCCTAATTCACAACGGTGTACAATTCAGAATAAAAGAATAAAAAGGTTAAAAGAGAATAAGGATTGTACTGTGAAAAGGGAAGATTGAATGGACCAAAAAGGCCAAAGCCCAACATTGAAATGGATAATAAAAACGCCAGCCCTAAAAGAAAAATGACATGGAGAAGGTCACGCCCAATTCAATGAAAGGCTGAATTTTTTGGGTTTGTCCCATATAGACCGCCAAAATGGACCGGGCTGATTTCACACTACGACGATTTCATTTCGTCATATTTTTTCCATGTCAGATCAGCCACGTAGGATCTGAGCTGTCCAGGCTAGATGGGCCATGATGAAATTGGATCGTCATAACAGCTATGACGATCTAATATCATCATAGATGGTTATAATGATTTTACTAAAATCATCATTATAGTTCATTTGCGATGACCAGCTTTTGACGATCTCATTTTCATCATAAAATCGTCATAGATGGACTACTATGACAATTTTGTGACGAAAATGGAGGGTCATAGAATCCCAGATTCCTTGTAGTGTAGTCGCCCTTATGAACTTTGAAGGTGTCCTATGCATTTATGTTTTGCTACTCCATGAGGGACAAGCTGAAATGCCACTATGCTATGTTTTCTATATGTGAAAAAAACAAACGTCTTTGAATGCATGTTATTCATGATCTTGGTTTGTATCATTTCATGTTGCAACATAGTTGCTTTGTCTTATTGTTGGAACTTCATCTTTCATGCTCATGTTTAGAGTACTTTGTTCCCAGCTTTCAATGCTTGCAAATGGTTTGATATTGTTTTTGATGGTGCATGTCACCTCAAAAATTATTCTTTTTATCACTTACATACTCGAGGACGAGCAGGAGTTAAGCTTGGGGGTGCTTGATACGTCGTAAACGTATCTATATTTTTTTATGTTCCATGCTTGTTTAGTATCCACTTTGCTTTGCTTTGTCTACACTTTGAGGTGTTTTTGTATGCTTTCTGGGACTAACCTATTAACAATATGTCATAGTGCCAGTTGCATGTTTTCTTCTGTTTTTGGTTCCAGAAAAGCCAAAAAATGAATATTCTCGGAATTGGACGGGACAAAAGCCAAAGTCAATATTTCACCGAAGGGAACACGGAGCCAGAATACGAGACGGAGGAGGGCCTCGAGGGGTCCACACCCCCTGGTCGCGCGGCTAGGCCTGGCTCGCGCCTAGGGGGTGCAGCCGCCTAGGCCACCTCCTCGGCCTCCCCTTCGTCTATAAGAAGCCCCTGATACCTAAACCCTAAGTACCCGATCAATCTTTCACGAAACAGTCTGTAGCCGCCGCCACCATCATTCCTAGATCGGGGGGATCTTAAGCTCTTCCCAGCACCCTGCCGGAGGGGAGAGATCATCACGGAGGCCTTCTTCATTACCATGCCAGCCTTCGGTATGATGCGTGAGTAGTTCCACCTTGTAACATGGGTCCATACAGTAGCTAGATGGTTGTAACTCCTCCTTTGTTCTTTCATGTTAGATCATGTGAGCTCGGTTCATGATCAAGATCATACTTGTAATCATGCATGTTGTGTTTGCGGGGATCCGATGGATATTAATATTACTATGTCATATTGATTAATGGTTCTATCTTATTGATTCTATCATGTCTGTGTTGTTTGAGATCTTTCATGTTCTCCGTTTCTAGTAGTTATCTTGGCCAAGTAGATGCTAGTGACTCCAAGAGGGAGTATTTATGCTCGATAGTGGGTTCATGCCTCTATTGAATCTAGGAAGTGACAGAAACTCTAAGGTTGTAGATGTGCTGTTGCTACTAGGGAGAAAACAACAATCTTTTGTTCATGGAACAATTGTATTGTTTGCCTTACACACTTTGCTTAAAGAAGTACTCTGGTGCTTGCAACTTAATACTGGAGGGCGTTCGGATGATAACCTGAAGGTGGACTACTAGTCATAGATGCAGTTGGATGGCGGTCTATGTATATTGTTGTATTGCCCAATCAAGTCTCATAGGATCATGAATGACTAGTATTTCATTGTTGTGCCTTGCTCTGTCATGTTAATTGCCCTGCTTTAATTTGTTTACCCAGCATGTTATGTCATCTATCTTAAGGATTGCACCTCTAGTGAACGGTGGACCCCGGTCCAATCTTTACCATTGTTACATCTTCCACTGTTACTGTTTACTTTCTGCAAGCTACCATTACCTTCCACACCGTACGTTTAATCCTTTGTTTTCAGCAAACCAGTGATATTGACAACCTCATTGTAAGTTGGGGCAAAGTCTTGAGTTTGTGTTGTGCATGATTCCAAGTTGCTAGCAACACCTTTGAGTTGTTTCCTTCCTCCTACGGGTTCGATCACCTTGGTTTCATCACTGAGGGAAAACTTATTGTTGTGCTCATCATACCTTTCTCTTGGGGTTTCCCAACGAAGTTCTACAGTGATCTGAGCTCATCACCAACATAAGCATGGAGCTTCCTACTCTCTTCCAACACCAATCGACTTACTTGAAACAACTCACAAAGATAATAATCAATAAAGATCAGAGATCTTGTCTCACCTAACTACAAAGAATAACTAGAAAGTTCTAAGAAAAAAGCAAAAGCAAACTAAAGCTAAACATAGTGCTAGCAAAAGATAACACTCACGAAACAATAAGGGTGAAAACTAGAGTGTTCTAGACAATGAAGAACTAGGTAGGACTTCTCCAAAATAGGTATGTTGGGGTCCGGCCAATTTATTGCAGCAAACCAAGAAAAATAAAACTAAAAACAAAAACAAAGACTCTCCAAGAACAACATAATAGTGAATGAAGCAATAAAAATGAAGTGTCTTGAAAGAAGACCTGAGATTTTATTGATGAAGAAGGGGATGCCTAGGGAATCCCTAAGCTTTGACGCTTGTACCTCTTGAATATTTCTTGGGTGACACGGGTGGCATCCCCAAGCTTGAGCTTTTGTCCATAATTTTTCTTATCACATCATTCTCTCCCTACACTTGAAAATTTCCTTCATATAAAACTTCACACAATCTTCATTAGCAACATTAGTGTATTCAAGATAATAAGTCTTTGGGTTCAGTTTCAACTCAAGTAAAACTTCCACTAACAGACAAGCTACTATATCAACTTTTTTTAAATATAAAGTGATCAAAGAGAACTCAAAAAGAAACAGATTAAGAGGCAAATGCAAATAATGGCAGAAATCTGTCAAAACAGACCAGCAAGTAAAGACCGATTTTTTCGAAAATATTCCGTTGCTCAAATCGAAAAATGCAAAACAAAAAAAGTTAGATAATAACCAGGGGCATGAGCGCAAAGATTTCAGCTCAATCCGACGTACTGGGATTTGTCATGATTTTTTACAGTGAAGCACAGAAATCTGTTTCGGGACAGCAACTTCCCCAAATCTTACTTCTCTATCATTAGAGGCAATTCTTGGCACAAAAACCACACAAAAAGGATAAACAGAGGTTATTATAGAGGAAATAACTTCCAAAACTCAACAAAAGAAAAAATTATTGAAATAAAAATTGGGTTATCTCCAAGAGTGCTTTCTTTATAGCCATTAAGATAGGCATGATAATTTCGATGATGCTCACATAAGAAATATGAATTGAAGTAAAAGAGACTAGAAAGAAGCAAATATAAAACACATTTAAGTCTAACCCACTTCCTATGCATAGGAATCTTGTAAGAAAATAAATCAAAGAAGCACATAGTAACATGAATGGGTAGATAAAACAAGAGCAACTTCGAAACTTTCAATATAAAGAGAGGTGTTTTAGTAACATGATAATTCCAACAACCGTATTTTCCTCTCTCATAATGATTTTTCAGTAGCATCATGAACAAACTCAACAATATAAATATCACACGCATCCTCCTTTGGTAAGCATGGAGGGAGATCAAATAAGGTATTAGTTAAAGAGTTACTCTTATTGGGAGGTAGACATGTGTAGCTGCTCCATTCTACCTCCTCTTGATCATCCAATGAGATTTCAGTCTTAGCAATTTCTTCTTCCATAGGCTCCTGCAAGGCATTAGTCTCTTGCGTTGGTGGAGAGCATCTATTAAGATATTTAATAATATAGTCATTTTCTTCCTTGTAATTATCAAAGCAAAATTTAAGTATATCATAAACCTCATATTTATAAGGTGCATCATCAGTATTTTCAAGAAAATAATCAAGTTCGAATGGACCCTTCCAAGCAATAAATTCTTCAATTTGTTCCACATCATAAAAGTCATAATTACCTTA
The DNA here is from genome assembly GCA_910589765.1 of Avena atlantica. Taxonomy (NCBI): domain Eukaryota; kingdom Viridiplantae; phylum Streptophyta; class Magnoliopsida; order Poales; family Poaceae; genus Avena; species Avena atlantica. The sequence goes on along the minus strand of OU342739.1, from coordinate 54,045,651 downwards.
ACATAAGAAGATATCGTAACATTATCATTATACTCACATTGAAAAGGGAGGTGTTTATACCTCCTATAGCAACAAGATTTATCAAAGCAATAAGTAACATTATAAATAGAGCACACGTTTCTAGCAATGGTATACAATTTATTAATTTGTTCCCATAACTGTTTCCCTTTTTGTGACAAGCGGTGTTCCTCATAATATTTGTGTTCTTCCATGAACCCACCTTTCCAATAAGATCTAATTTCAAAGAAACCAACCATTGATAGAAAGCATGATAAAGCAAGACAATAACAAACCAACAAAAATAACAACTATAGTAGGAACTGATTTTTTGTGTTTTTGATAAAAAGAAACAAACCAAACAAAACTAAAGAAACAAAGCAAAATAAAAACAAAGTAAAGAGATTGGTTGTGAGAGACTCCCTTGCAAGAATCCTCTTTCTCCCAGAAAAGTGATTTAACGGGGAGGAAGAGATTGAAGCTGTCCTTATCTCTCCGGCAACGACGCGAAAAAAGTGCTTGATGGCTCAGATGATGTAGAGATCGTTGGGAACCCCAAGAGGAAGATATGATGAGCACAACAACAAGTTTCCCTCAGTTATAGAACCAAGGTTATCGAACCAGTAGGAGAAAGGAAACAACTCTCAAGGTTTTGCTAGCAACTTGGAACCTGCACAACACAACCACAATACTTTACCCCAACTTACAGTGAGGTTGTCAATCTCACTGGTTTTGCTGAAAACAAAGGATTAAACGTATAGTGTGGAAGATAGTAATTATTTGTGGTAATTGCAAAAAGTAAATAGTAGATGGTACATCAATGGGAAGGAATGGACCGGGGTCCACAGTTCACTAGAGGTGTTTCTCCATAAGATAAATAGCATGTTGGGTGAACAAATTACAGTTGGGAAATTGACAGATTGAGAATGCATAAATATGCAGGTACATGTCATGATGATTTCTATGAGATTCGTTTGGGCATTACAACATAATACATAGACTGTAATCCAACTGCATCTATAACTAATAATCCACCTTCAGGTTATCATCTGAACCCCCTCCAGTATTAAGTTGCGAGCAACAGATAATTGCATTAAGCAAAGTGTGTAAAGTAAACAATACAATTTCCCTTGGACAAAGGATTGTTGTTTTCTCCCTAGTAGAAGCATCACATCTACAACCTTAGAGATTTCTGTCACTTACCCAGATTACTAGAGGCATGAACCTACTATCGAGCATAAATACTCCCTCTTGGAGTTACAAGCATCGACTTGGCCAAAGCATCTACTAGCAACAGAGAGCATGCAAGATCACAAATAACACAGACATGATAGAATCAATAATCAATTTTGATGTAGTACTCAATATCCATCATATCCCAAAAAAACACAACATGTAGGATTACAAATAGATAATCTTGATCATGAACGGAGCTCACAAGATCTAAACATGATAGCACAAAGGAGAAGAAACAACTATCTAGCTAATTCTATGGACCCATAGTCCAAGGATGAACTACTCATGCATCACTCCGGAGGCAGGCATGGTGATGAAGAAGGCCTTCGGGATGATCTCCCCTCTCCGGCAGGGTGCCGGGAAGAGCTTTGGATCCCCTCGATCTAGGGACGATGGTGGCGGCGGCTATGGACTTTTTCATGGATTTTTGATCGGCTACTTAGGGTTTCTTCCTCGGGGTGTTTATATAGGCGAAGGGGCAAGGTCAGTGGACGCCCGAGGGGCCCACACCATAGGGCGACGCGGCCTAGGGTGGACCCGTGCCAGCCCTAGGTGTGGCCGTCTCGTGGCTCCTCTTCATCTCCCCTTCGGTCTCCGTGTTGCATCTGTAAAAATAGGAACTTCGGCTTTTGTTTCGTCCAATTCTGTAACATCCCAAAAATCATAGTTTCAAAACTCATTCATATCATCTTTGCATCATTCATCCATTTAGGGTTTTCTCAAAAATCATTTAGAGACAGAAGTTGGAGCTATGATTTCATGTGGGCAATTTATCCCAAATGGCCATCACCCTTTGAAATTTGAATGTTAAGTACTTGTTTGCTTGCCTCCATTGATGGAAAGATTAGGTGAAACTTTTAGCCCAAGATTCAAAATTTAGAAATAGTTTCAAAGTCCTTTTACAAATATTTGCAAACTAGAGCAAATCTCTGTTTACTTTGAAACCCAAGCTTGACCAGGTCTTGCTAGGTAACCACTTAGTTAAAATGACTGTTTTTTAACCCACAAAACCCTGCAAAAATTCCCAAAACAGTTTGGATTCAAAAGGATTTGAATTCATATCAAAAATCATTCCAGAAAATAGAAATAGAAAAAGAAAAGAAACAAACAAAAGAAAAGGGCCAGGCGCCAGGTTTCTGGCCCAGCAGCGAACCGAGCCCAGCAAGCCCACCCGGGGATTTATTTTTCCCCTCTCACGCGCGAGCGCACACACTGAGCCGCTGACAGCCAGACCCCACACTCCCTTCGATTACTTCACTGACCAGCGGGCCCCGTCCACGCCATCGTCGTCTTCCCCAAAATCTCGCGCACGAACTCCGCCGCTGCCCGTTGCTGCTTTGATTCCGCGAGGTAAATGGCATTGAATCACTGGGTGTTTCTTGTCGAGCCTCTGGCTATATAATCCCCTCTCTCTCGCGACCATTTCCCCTCAACCAATTTCCCCTTCACGCCCCCAGGCTGCTCGCAACTTGCTCGACGCCGCCGATGTTCCGACAACCGCGCCGACGAATTCCGGTGAGCACTGCGTTCCCCTCTGTCCCTGACTCATGCTATCACGTTCAGCAACTTCTTGCGCATCCACTGACACGCCTTGTTTGTTCTCGCATGAGCTGTAGCCTCGGCAACGACTTCGACTGAGCGCCGCCGCCTTCTACACGAACTCCGGTGACCTCTCCCCGTAAGTACCAGCCGCCCTTGCCCTCTGACTGATACGAATAGGATCCCCATCGTCTTACGCGTCTAATGGTGCCCCCTTTTTGACTTAGCGCGACGCAAAACCTCGCCATCGTTGACAGCAACCGCATCAGACGCATTCGCGAACTCCGGCGAGGAATCCCCGACGACCCCGTGCGCCCCTTGCCAAGCCACCTCCACGTTGATCTTCGCCTCGACCTTGCGATTCTGGTAAGCACACCCTTCCCTCCCCGAGCGACCTAGAACGCCGGCGCCGCCGTAGTCAGACGCGCCGCCGCCAGTCAACGCCGCTAGCGCCGCCAGTTTTTGGCTGGATGGTTGTGTCCGTTGGATCCAGATCGTAGGGCTAGGATAGATTGTAAGCGAAGGGGTAAGCGCGCATCTGAGCCGCCAGATTTCATTTAGATCCTACGGCTGTGGATCTCGATCCAGTGCGAAACGGTATGGGCGAATGAAAACATGACGCGTGGCTAGGTTAGATCTGAAAACAGATTTAAAATCAGAAATTCGACCCAAATTCAAATGCTTATAACTTTTGAATGCCACGTTGGATTTTTGCAAACTTTATACCGTTGGATTCAGTGAAACAAGGCCTTTCAGAATATCCAATTTATTTAGCATATAGTAACAGTTAAAAATGATTTTAGTTGTAGAACATGTTTTAAGGCCTTTTTAAGTAGAAATTATTTTGGTAAATTATATGGATGCCAAATAAGTTTGGTTGGCAAATTTGTGTTATGTTCAGTTTATGTAGACATGAGCATACTTGGTAGAATTTTCAAAAATCACCACTTAGTAGATTCTTGCATGCATGCATTCATACTAATTTTGATTGTATATAAATTGTGTGTAATTGTATGCTATTATTTCTTGTGTAGATTTTGCTAGTGATTGTGATTGTGAAGAGTGCTACTCTCCCCACTACCAAGGCAAGTGATATTTTCATCAATATTTCTGTCCTATGTTTTGTACTAGCATTAGATATTTTGCTAAATTATTGCATGATATTTTTCCTAGTGCTAAGATGGGAAATCCTAAGTAGAATGGAATAGTAGAAGTGCTAGGGAAATTATCCTAAGTTAGGTTATCATATTCTGCTTAGTCTAGCTACTTAGCAAACAGGGGTGGTGAACATCTATGTGGTTTATGATAAAAATATTCTAAGTCAAGAGACTTATGTTTTCTTAATAAAACAACTAAGTCAAATGAACCTCCTGGGTGGAATGGAATGATTGGGTTATGTTGAGTGGTTACACAAGGCCATGGACTTGGGTTGTGTATCTCACTTGTGGTATGCCACCCAGGCACAAAGGGATTTGGAGGCCAAGTGTTGAGAAAGCTTACAGTGCAACCACTTGGCAATATGGGCTCTGCCATGATCATATAGGTTGCTAGAACTTAGTCACTTGGACAGTTGGTGGTAGTTGGGTTGATAGGTTGGAGCGCGTCCATTTTGACTAAGGAAAGGCTTCTGAAAGGTCCTGTCTTGGGAAACCAAGTCTGGTGGGGAAAGTGCACAACCTCTGCAGATGGAAAACCTAAGTACTTAGCCTAGTCCAAGGAAATGGACACTTTTGAGCATCAAGACATGGAAGCTACAAGAATCTCATCACTCCAACTTCTAAGTAAAAATTTGTGGGTGAACAAGGGTGGAGGACCTCAATGTCTATTGGTGGTTCCTTGGGAAATGTTTTTGATAAAGAAGAACTTAGAGTTTTCAACTAATAGGAAAAACCTATTTTCAAGCAAAGCAAGCCAAGCTACACTTAGCCAAAATGCATATAGTAATATAGTCCACTTAAAATATACTAAGGTATCACTTGCCAATACTATTCCAAAGTATTGACCCTCTGTGGCTGTAACTTGTGATGTTGCAAGTTACTCCGATGATGAATAGGAGTCATGAGTCTACACTCAACATGCTTGCCTGTGGCACATGAAGATGAAGACTTGTGTTTATTTACTTATTCCATAAACTCTTGTATTAGGCCTTTGGCCCTGAGTTGTAAAAGACTATGTTTTATCTCTAGAATGAATGTAATAAACGACCTTTGTATCTGTGTACTTCATCTTAAACTGTGGATGCTAGCATTGATCCAGGGACTAGCATTGCAATCACAGGGATCCTTTCCTTTATAAAGGAGGGGTCTAACAGATGGTATCAGAGCACTGTGTTGCCTGTAGGATTATGACCCTAGGATTGGAAAACCACTAAGGAAAAAGTTTTTCAACTACTTCTACACTTGTCTATTCTTCTCGTAAACCTTTTCTAATCTCTTTCAACTTCCTTGTAGATGAACTCCATCAAAGAAGCCGTGAAGAAGGGACCACTCATGACCATGACCTTGGAGTGTGAGACTGAGTTTCCCAACATTCTCAAGGACCTCATGGAGGCAATGGATGCACATGGTGAAGCCGTGTACAAGGGCTTTCCAGTGATGGATGAAGGAGTGGAGTATTGGTGGGTGCAACTTCACTTGTACAAAAACAAGGAAGACAACCACAAAGAAAGGGGATTCTGCATGTACACCAATACAACAATGCACACCACATTCTTTGAGTCAGCCAGGGATGCAGCTTGGAGGACCATCAAGGAACTAAGTGCTAGAGTCAAGTGCAGAATGCTCAACCTCCAAAAGGACTTAGAGAAAGAGAAGGAGCTTACTCAAGAGTTGGAAGACACCAACCAAGAGATAAGGGGAGATGTTATAGACTTAGTGATAGAGTCAAGAGAGCAAGATTGGTGGATTGCCTCTAGGAACATTTTGTTTAATAATAGATCCCGTGAGATTGGATTGTAAGGACACTTCGTTAGTTGGACCACCACTTATCACCTTATTTCAAAAAGATATTTTCAATAAGTATGGACCTTGAGTGATGTAATAGACTTATGTATGCATGACTTGTGTGACAATTATGTTTCATGGATATGTATGAATGTTTGTCTTGATTTACCTTGAATTGCGTTGTTCTAACTTTTTCATTATTATAAATAGATGCCTATTGCCATCAGCACTGTTGAGGAGTTTCGGGTTACTCGTTTTGGTCCCCGTATCATTGAGCTTACCACTCTACTTGATCTCCCTCTTCCTACCATCACGGTGTACCCACTCACCAAGTTCGAGAGGAAGGACCTCTGGGGCTTCAAAGTGAATCAGCACGGACGCCAGACTGAGCCTACTATGGAGGCCATCGTCTTCAAGCTGATGCACGACGACAGGGAGAGAGGCATGGAGGTAGTCATGCAGGATCTGATAGGACGACTGTTAGGCCGTCACTCCCGTCAGGTTAGAGGCACTCACTTCCACGTCTTTGGAAGACGTGATGTTGACGGAGAGTCCATCAACTTTGAGGACGACTCGAGGAGCACTGCGGAGCCGATACGTCTTTATCTTCAGGACTTAGAGACTCTTCTCAGGCACGTAGATACGGATAGGACGAACGTCATGCTAGGTAATGACGAGCTTCAGGTACAGCTTCGCGAGAAGGACAAGCTTTTTGCGCAGCAGGATGAGATGATCAAGGAAATGGAGACAAAGTTCGAGGCCCAGGACCGCAAGTTCAAGTGTCAAGAGAAACGCGTCCAGGATAGGAACAAGAGGATCCGGGACATGACCGAGGAACTGAAGTCCAAGGACTTCGAGCTTGAGCAGCAGCAGATGGTTATTGAGAGGCTTCGCTCCCAGAAGAGGGCTCTCAAGGCCAAGGTCGATTCCTTGACCACTACGATTGAGGAGAACATGACCGCGATGGAGAACGCAGGTCTTACCTTCGTCGAGGAGGAGATTGACGCTGATGAGTAGACTTGACTACTCGTTTACCTTTTCATATTCATACTTGTTATTGTGAACTTGTTATTGGACCATCCGACATGTGGATGGCTTGCCACTTGTGTGTTTCACTTCATGAGCTTATTATGTGGTTGTTGAACTTTTATTCTTATGATGTTTGTTATGTGTTTGCTTATGATGTATTGTGCATGAAACATCTATGGGTATCTCATTCTTATCTATTTGAACAAACCACAGATGCCTCCCCGTCGCGCAAACCCCAACCCCAACAACATCACCCCGGAAATGCAACAAATGATGAATGCGCAAACACAGCTTATGCAAATGATGACGACATTCATCCAAAACCAGAATAACAACAACAACCCCAACAACAATAACAACAACAACAACAACAACCCTCCGGGTTTTGATATGCTCACCAGATTTCTGCGTTTGAGGCCCGCAAAGTTTGCGGGAACAACTGATCCCATGGTGGCCAATGACTGGCTACGTTCCGTGAACAAGGACTTAGTGACCGTGGGCTGCACGGATGCTGAAAAAGTCAGATTCGCAGCACATCTGTTGGAAGGACCAGTCGCCACATGGTGGGACAACTTCCAAATCACCACTCCTATTGATGAGGTGACTTGGGCTATCTTTGAAGATGGCTTTCGCACTGCTCATATCTCATCAGGAATGATGAGTCTGAAAAAGAAGGAGTTTCACAACCTAAAACAGCGCCACCGTAGCGTGGCAGAATACATAGAAGAGTTCAACAATCTGGCGCGCTATGCACCGGATGAGGTTGATACAGATGCAAAAAGAAAGGAAAAATTTCTGGAAGGCTTAAATGATGAGCTGAATCTGCAGTTGTCTGTGGCATATGTTCCAACTTATCAGTCTTTGTGTGACAAGGCTGCTATTTTGGAGAGTAAAATGAAGCAAGTCGAGAGTAGAAAGAGGAAACACTCCGACAAGCACAGCTCGGGATCGTCTCACAAACGATCTCACTATGATGACAGTGGCAACTCAGGATCCCATAAACATGGGAAATTCAGCAAGCACAACCACAACCGTCATGACAACAAGCATCACCGCAGTCATGACAAGGATAAGTACAAGAACCACAAGGGTGGACATAAGAGCCACTATGGTGGAAATGGTAGTGGAAGTGGAGGCCAACCTCCTAAAAAGGACATCAGTCAGGTTGAGTGCTTCAAATGCAAAAAGTTGGGGCATTATGCTAATGAGTGCCCTGAGAAGAAAGTTGAAGGACCTAACAAGCCAAATCCTTTTCAGAAAGGACAGGTTAACCACATCAATGTGGAGGAGGTCTATGAGGAGCCTGATGCTGTGGCTGGTAAGTTCAGACTCAATTCAATTTCAGCATTTGTACTCTTTGATACCGGTGCATCTCATTCATTCATATCAAAGGCATTTGTTGATAGAAATGGGTTTGCATCAGAAAACATTGGGTGTCCAATAAAAGTTAGTTCTCCGGGGGGAGACATGATAGTAAGCCTTGGATGCCGGGATCTCACCATAGAGTTTGGTAAACATAAATTTCCAGTAAGCCTGATAATCCTAGATTCCCAAGGACTAGACGTAATTTTGGGGATGGACTGGATGGCTAAGTATGAAGGAGTATTAGATTGTGCCAATCGTACCGTTACACTCACAACCCCCGAAGGAAAAAGAATAAAATTTAAGTCAAACTTTGAATCCAAAGGAAGTAAGCTGAATTCTCTTAAGGGGGTTAGCATGGACAGTGTACCAATAGTATGTGAGTATCCGGATGTGTTTCCGGAAGAGCTACCAGGAATGCCTCCGGATAGAGATGTGGAGTTTCTGATAGATTTGGTGCCAGGATCAGGACCAATAGCTAAGAGACCGTACAAAATGTCAGTTGACCAATTGAAAGAGCTCAAGAAACAGCTAGGAGAACAGTTACAGAAAGGGTTTATTCAACCAAGTTCTTCATCTTGGGGAGCCCCAATATTGTTCGTGGAGAAGAAGGATAGAACACAAAGGTTATGTATTGACTACCGTTCTCTCAACGAGGTTACCATCAAGAACAAATATCCTTTGCCAAGAATCAACGACTTATTTGATCAGCTAGAAGGAGCATGTGTATTCTCGAAGATTGATCTCCGGTCAGGTTATTTTCAACTCAAGATACGAGAGCAAGACATACCAAAAACAGCATTCACCACAAGGTATGGATTGTATGAGTATACTGTGATGCCTTTTGGATTAACCAACGCTCCGGCATACTTCATGAATATGATGAACAAGGTGTTCATGGAATTTCTTGACAAGTTCGTTGTCGTTTTCATTGATGATATATTGGTCTACTCCAAGAGCAAGGAAGAGCATGAAAGACACTTACGCTTGATACTTGAGAAACTGAGGGAACATAAACTATATGCCAAATTCAGCAAGTGTGAGTTCTGGTTAGAGAAAGTTGGTTTTCTTGGTCATGTGATGACAAAAGATGGTGTGGCAGTTGATCCTGCAAAGGTTTCAGCTGTGACAGAATGGGAATCACCCAAGAATGTGAAAGAAGTTCGTAGTTTCCTCGGCTTAGCAGGTTACTACAGAAGGTTCATTGAAAATTTCTCGAAGGTTGCTAAGCCAATGACGGAATTGTTAAAAAAAGGACAAGAAATTTGCTTGGTCTGAAGGTTGTGAAGTCAGTTTCCAAGAATTGAAGAAGAGACTTGTAACAGCACCAGTTCTATGTCTGCCAGATTTGGAAAAGGATTTCCAAGTATATTGTGATGCTTCTCATCAAGGTTTGGGTGCCGTACTTATGCAAGATGGTAAATTCGTAGCCTATGCTTCAAGATGGTAAAGGCCCCCATAGGCCCGACTTATATAGTCGCCAGTTCCTAGGGTTACAAGGAAAAGTCCTAGCCGGACAGGTTACAGAGTCCTACACCATTTATTACTAGTCTTGTGTATCTTGCACTCCAAGGCTCCGGGTACGCTGGTGACTCCACCGTAGACTTCCTTTATCCGGCATGGGCCTCCCTTCTGGATCCACCTAACTGGGCCGCCCAGCAGGCTATAGGCCATGCTACCGACTATGGGCCACCCGGGTTAGTCGGATAAGAGACATGCTATAAGGATACCCATATAGCATATCCCCAACAATATGGGCACCGTATCACAAACTATGCCGCGATTCAACACATAACATCCGTATCTTGGACCGAAAGCTATGAAACCTCGAACATGATAGGTCATTTTGTGAAGGTTTTTTGGAGACATAATCAGTATACCAAGTTTGATATTTTTCCTTGCAACTATGTCACATAATATCACACCACGCGAAGGATTTACATTGTTCGGACCTTTTTTTAATTTTTTATGCCCGTTTTGAATTTTTTGTCGTTTCGAACTTAGGTCAAAACAGCGTGCGTGAAGATAGGGGATGAGAATGCTAGAACTTGCATTGGATCTCTGAAAAAATGACATATTGTGAGTCTAAAAATGATTTTTTTCAAAAAATCACGGACGTTAGATCATGTACCTGTAGTTCAAACCGGACCCACTTCCTATCGATTCGGCAGACATTTGTCTTTTTCACCCGGGAAGGACAGAAAGGTTTGAGATCCCCCGGTTGGGATATAGTTCACGTAAGGTATATGCCAGGGCTGGGCTAAGGATCTCCCCGCCACAGAGCCACAAGAAGGACCCTCCCCCGCCCGACGGTAGCGGCATCGTCTTCCAGGAGACTCCTCCCCCGCCCGCCGTGAATCTGAGACCGGAGTAGCAGGTGCCCCCGGTATATGACATGGCTGGGCTGAGGATCTCTAGAGTGGCAGGTGACGATGATGATGACGATGACGAAGACCCTGAAGTTGTGTACTATAGGACTAGGCATGATTATGACTAAAGGGGGTGGCTTTAGTCCTTAGTGTTAGCTAGTCTCGGTTTGTCCCGTTTTTTAATATTAATAAATGTCTAAGTGTTACCTAGTCTACAGTTTTGGTACCTGCCTACAGCAATCTCAGAAATTCCTTTATTAACCATGGAGCATCTTCCTTTAATAAATGAAAAATAGGATTAATTCACAAAAGGTTTAATACATTACATCACCAACATCCACATCTAGTATTTTGGTTCTCTTCTTGTCCGTAACCATGGAGCATCTTCCTTATTTAGCGATATGCTTGGGTCAGTTTTCACTTTGAATGGCGGAATTTCATGAAATTTGTCATAATCTTCTGACATGTCTGTCCTGTCCTCAACTCCCACCATGTTTCTTTTTCCTGAAAGAACTATGTGGCGCTTTGGCTCATCGTATGATATTATATTCTTTTGCTTATCTTTCCTTTTTCTCGGTCTAGTAGACATGTCCTTCACATAGAAAACTTGAGCCACATCATTGTCAAGGACGAATGGTTCGTCTCCATACGCAAGATTATTGAGATCCACTGTTGTCATTCCATACAGCTGGTTTACCGTTACCCCACCTCCTGTCATTTTGACCCATTTGCATCGAAACAATGGGACCTTGAAATTAGGACCATAGTCAAGTTCCCATATGTCCTCATGTAACCATAATATGTGTCCTTTTTCCCATTCTCGTCCGTTGCATCAAATCGGACACCACCGTTTTGGTTGGTGCTCTTTTTATCTTGGGCGTGCGTGTAAAATATATTCCCATTGATCTCGTACCCTTGGAAAGTCAATATAATTGAAGATGGAGACCTGGCCAACAAGTACAACTGATCTCCAATAGTGGTGTCATTCATGAGATGTGTCTGCAACCAACCGCCTAAAGTCTTCATGTGTTCATCTCTAATCAACCTGTCAGACTGCCCCGGGTAGTTCGACCGTACAATATTCTTGTGTACCTCGATATATGGAGCCACCAAGGTGGAACTTTGCAGAATTGCATAGTGTGCTTTAGTGAAAGAATGTCCGTCCATACATGCCTTTGCTTTCTTTCCTAGCGTGCCTTTTCCACTAAGTCTCCCTTCATGTCGTGATTCAGGTACACCGATCGGCTTAAGGTCAGGAATAAAGTCAACACAAAACTCAATGACCTCCTCCGTTCCATATCCCTTGGAGATGCTTCCTTCTGGCCTCGCATGGTTATGGACATATTTCTTTAAGACTCCCATGAATCTCTCAAAAGGGAACATATTGTGTAGAAATACAGGACCGAGAATGGTAATCTCTTCGACTAGGTGAACTAGAAGGTGCGTCATTATGTTGAAGAAGGATGGTGGGAACACCAACTCAAAAATGACAAGACACTGGACCACATCTTTCTGTAACCCTAGTAGACTTTCTGGATCGATTACCTTCTGAGAAATTGCATTAAGGAACGAACATAGCTTCACAATGGGTACTCTAACATTTTCCGGCAGAATCCCCCTCAAAGCAACCGGAAGCAACTGCGTCATAAGCACGTGGCAGTCATGAGACTTCAGGTTCTGGAATTTTTTCTCTGCCATATTTATTATTCCCTTTATATTGGACGAGAAGCCAGAAGGAACCTTGATACTACTCAGGCATTCAAAAAAGATTTCCTTCTCTTCCTTGGTAAGAGCATATCTGGCAGTACCTTGAAACAACTCTGGATGTCTGCCTTCTCGGTCTTTCATACGTTGTTGGTCCTGTCGTGCTTCTGGTGTATCTTTATTATTTCCATGCACACCCAAGAAGCCTAGCAGTATCACGCAAACATTCTTCGTCAGGTGCATCACGTCGATTGCAGAGCGGACCTCTAAGACTTTCCAATAGGGTAGCTCCCAAAATATAGATTTCTTCTTCCACATGGGTGCGTGTCCGCCAGCGTCCTTCGGAACGGATTGTCCGCCAGGACCCTTTCCAAAGATTACTTTTAAATCCTTCACCATATCAAATACAACATCACCAGTACGACGGACAGGCTTACTCCGGTGATCTGCTTCACCATTGAAATGCTTGCCTTTCCTTCTTAGGGAATGCGTTGGCGGAAGAAAACGACGATTCCCTAGGTACACATTCTTCTTGCACTTATCCAAATAAATACTTTCAGTGTCATCTAAACAGTGTGTGCATGCATTGTATCCCTTGTTTGTCTGTCCTGAAATTTTACTAAGAGCAGGACAATCATTGATGGTTACGAACAACAATGCTCGTAGGTTAAATTCCTCACGTTTGTGCTCATCCCACACACGTACACCTTGTCCGTGCCACAACTGTAAAAGTTCTTCAACTAATGGCCTTAGGTATACATCAATGCCGTTGCCGGGTTTCTTCGGGCCTTGGATGAGAACTGGCATCATAATGAACTTCCGCTTCATGCACAACCAAGGAGGAAGGTTATACATACACAAAGTCACATGCCATGTGCTATGACTGCAGCTCTGCTCCCCAAAGGGATTCATGCCATCCGTACTTAGACCAAACCATAAGTTTCTCGCATCACCTGCAAAGTCCGGGTACTTTCTCTCATTTTTTCTCCACTGCGACCCATCAACGGGGTGTCTCAACATCTCGTATTTCTTACGGTCTTCGTTGTGCCATCGCAACAATTTGGCATGCTCTTCGTTTCTGAACAAACGTTTCAGCCGTGGTATTATAGGAGCATACCACATCACCTCTGCGGGAACCCTCTTCCTCGTGCTCTCCCTCTCAACATCACCAGGGTCATCTCGTTAGATCTTATACCGCAATGCAGTGCATATCGGGCATGCATCCAAATTATCGTACTGCTCACCGCGATAGAGGATGCAGTCATTAATGCATGCATGCATCTGCTGTACCTCTAATCCTAGAGGGCAGACAACCTTCTTTGCTTCGTAAGTACTGGCGGGCAGTTCGTTATCCTTTGGAAGCAGCTTCTTCATTATCTTCAACAACTTTTCAAATCCCTTGTCAGGCACACCGACCTTTGCCTTCCATTGCAGCAATTCCAGTGTACTGCCTAGCTTTTTGTGGCCATCTTTGCAATTCGGGTACAACAATTTGTTGTGATCATCTAACATCTGCTCAAATTTCAACCTCTCCCTTGCGTTATCACATTCTCCCTTTGCATCAGAAATGGCCTGACCAAAATCATCATCTGGCTCATATGATGCACGTTCTTCTGCTTCTTCTTCATCATTGTCTTCCATTGTAGTACCACCGTATTCAGGGGACATAGGATAGCTGTCATCTTCGTTGTCTTCCATCATAACCCCTCTTTCTCCGTGCTTGGTCCAACAATTATAGCCAGACATGAAACCGAACCGAAACAAATGTCCATGAAGGACTCTTGAGGAAGAGTATTCCTTATGATTCTGACACTCACCACATGGACAACAGATAAACCATTCCGCTTGTTTGCCTCTGCCACAACGAGAAAAGAACGCACGCCTTTAATGAACTCATCAGAGATTCGGTCAGCGTACATCCATTGCCGTCTCATCTTCATTTTATAAGTTCATCAAACAAAATCACGATGCTAAGAGTAGTACTAGTCTAAAAATAAAAGAACACATCGTATACATCAAACAAGCACTGATTTAAAAACTTTCTACTACATCTTTAGTCCCGGCTGGACACACCAACCGGGACTAAAGGGGTTGCGGCAGGCTGGGGCCGACATGAGCCCGTTTAGTCCCGAATGGTGTCTCCAATCGGGAATAAAAGTGGGTGACGACACAATATGCCGTGAGTGGACACTATGCCAGTGAGTAGCGACACTGTTTCAGTGGGTGGCGACACTATGACAGGGGTGAGTGTCGACATTATGTCATGAGTGTCGACACTATGTTGTGCTGCTTAATCTATAAATAGGCTTCCTTGTGAACTATCAACTGCAAGGAAGATCGTGTGCGAGACCAGGGACACCACTACGGCAGAGCTTCTCAAAGATGTCTTAGGACCTCGTCCTCAGACATCTTCGAGGATCTCGCCGTAGAGGCACTCCCTAATATGTGAAATTAGTTAGCTCCACCAGCATACTAATTAGCTAGAAAAGATATGAACTGAAAGATGGTGTGCGAGAGCAGGGACACCACTATGGCAGAGCTTCTCGAAGATGTCTTAGGATGCCTCGTCCTTAGACACCTTCGAGGAGCTCGCCATAGAGGCACTCCCTAATTTAATTTGGTAGCTCCTTGGCGTGTTCATGTTTTTGTTCTTAATTTCTTGCTTATCTAGCCGATGATTAACTAAAATGCTAGGGCGCCACTATATATATGTGTGCCTTCATAGTTTTGGTACTTATTTTTGTTTCAATGGATTTTGTGATGACAGGTAGAAGAAAGAAGAATATTCTGTTGCTTGACGGTGACATGATGCACTGTGAACCGACCGGATTTCAAGACAACGTGTCAAACCAAGATATGTATATAGGATGAACTCATGTATCTATGTGCTTCGATGAATCAAATGAATTTTGAGAACTATATGTGCCAAATTAACCAGATATACAGAGATAGAACCCACACAAAATCTATCCATTTCTAGAGCATGAAATGAGCTAAAACAAGCAATGAGAGCTGAAATGATGAAGTTGTGTAACATCCCAAAAATCATAGTTTCCAAAACTCATTCATATCACTTTGCATCATTCATTCATTTAGGGTTTTCTCAAAAATCACTTAGAGACAGAATTTGAGCTATGATTTCATGTGATCAAACTATCCCAAATAACTATCACCCTTTGAAATTTGAAAGTTTAAGTACTTGTTTGCTTGCCTCCATTGATGGAAAGTTTAGGTGAAATGTTTAACCCAATATTTCAAATTTAGAAATAATTTCAAAATCCCTTTCAATTATTTGCAAATTGAACTAATATCTGATTACTTTGAAAACCAAGCTTGACCAAGCCTTGCAAAGTAACCACTTGGTTAATTTACTATTTTTGAAACCACAGAGCTCTACCAGATCCCCAAAATTGTTTGAGTTCAAAAAGATTTGAATTCATATCAAAAATCATTCCAGAAAAATTGAAACAGAAAAAGAAAAGGAGCAAACAAAAGAAAAGGACCACGCGGCCAGAATCCGGCCCAGCAGAAGAACGAGCCCAGCAAGCCCACCCGGGGATTTCTTTTCCTCCTCTCACGCGCGAGCGCACGCACTGAGCCGCTGACGACACGACCCCACAATCACTTTGCGCGTTACGCTGACAAGCGGGACCAGACCGCGTCACCCTCGTCTTCCCCAGACTGCGCCGCGACCACGTCGCTGCGGCAGTGATGGCCGGTAATGGCGCGGAGTAAATGGGCAGTAATCCCCGAACGTTTCTTGTCGATTCCCCGGCTATAAGACTCCCTCTGCTCCACGATCATTTTTCCCCAGTCAATCGCACACTCACGCCCCCAGGCTGCCCTCAATCCTCCGCGAATCGCCGCTGACAGAGCCCCCTCCGGCGACTAATTCCGGTGAGCTTCGAGTTCCCCGCTGTCTCTCATTCACGCTATCATGTTCAGTGAACTCATGCGCATCTTCTGACACTCGCCGTTTGCCTTCGCATGACCTCTAGCTTTGGCAACGTCGACGACTGGCCGCCACCGTCTTCTTCACGAACTCCGGCGACCCCCCCTCTGTAAGTAGCCACCGCCCCTTGCCCTCTGACTAGTACGCCCAGAACCCACATCGTCTTGCGCATCTGACAGTACCCCTGTTTTGACTTAGCGCGACGAGGAACCTCGCCAACGACGACAACTGACCGTGGCTGACGTTTTCGCGAACTCCGGCGAGCAATCCCAGTAAGTTTCGAGCGCCCCTTGCTTTCTTGTTCACCCGAGCGTGTTCGTAGTTGTCCTGCGCATCTTCTAAACCCATTGGTTCGTGCTCTGGCGACGCAGAGCATCGGCAGCGACCCCGACGACCCCCACTTGACGCCAGACGCAACTCCGACGAGGTCTAGAGCCCATCTCCGAACGCCCCTCCACAAGCCAGTACCACGACGAGCTTCAGCAGCCTCCGGCGAACCTGGTAATACCCCTCTCCCTCTCGCGGACGACCTAGAACATCAGCACCGCCACTGACTGACGCGCCGCCGCCTGTCACCGCCGGCAGCGCCACTCGTTTATGGTTAGAAGAATTTTAGCCGTTAGATCTAAATCCTACGCGTAGAAACACCCCACTTAACGAAGGGGTATGGACGAATCTGAGCCGCGCAGTGTTAGTTAGATCCAACAGTACAGAAGGGTGATCCGGTGCGAACCGGTACGCGCCAGTAATAACGCGACGCGTGGCAAGGATGGATTAAAAACAGAATTTAAAACCTGATTTAGATTCAAACTTCAAATGCTTATAACTTTTGAATCCCACGTTGGATTTTTACAAACTTTATACCGTTGAATTCAGTGAAACAAGACCTTTCTGAATATCCACTTTATTTAGCATATAGTAACAGTAAAAGTGATTTTATTTGTGGAACAAGTTTGAGACTAGTTTAGATATAGTTTTATTCTTGTTTATTATTTTGAGACAAAATAAGTGTAAATGGCAAACTTGTGACATATTAGGTTTTATACTAATGAACATACTTGATATAATTTTCAAAAAAATCACCATATAGTAAACTCTTGCATGCATACATTCATATTATTTTTGGTTGTATTTGAATTGTGTGTAATTGTATGCTTTGATCTCTTGTGTAGATTTTGATAGTGATTGTGATTGTGAAGAGTGCTACTCTCCACACTACCAAGGCAAGTGATATTTTCATGAATATTCCTATCCTAAGTTTTATGTTAGCATTAGTTATTTTGCTAAAGTGTTGCATGATATTTTGCTAAGTGCTAAATTGGGAAATCCTAAGTAGAGTGAAATAGTAGAATTGTTAGGGAAATATTCCTAAGTTAGGTTAACATATTTTGCCTAGCCTAGCTCATAGCAAACAAGGGTGGTGAACAACTATACATTGTGAGACAAAAATATACTAAGTCAAGAGACTTATATTTTCTTAATAAAACAACTAAGACAAATGAACTCCTGGGTGGAATGGAAAGATTGGGTTATGTTGAGTGGTTACACAAGGCCATGGACTTGGGTTGTGTATCTCACTTGTGGAATGCCACCCAGGCACAAAGGGATTTGGAGGCCAAGTGTTGAGAAAGCTTACAGTGCAGCCACTTGGCAAAATGGGCTCTGCCTTGATCATATAGGTTGCTAGAACTTAGTCTTTTGGACAGTTGGTGGTAGATGGGATGATAGGTTGGAACGCGTCCATTTGACTAAGGAAAAGCTTCTGAAGGGTCCTGTCTTGGGAAACCAAGTCTGGTGGGGAAAGTGCACAACCTCTGCAGATGGAAAAACTAAGTACTTAGCCTTGTCCAAGGAAATGGACACTTTGAGCATCAAGACATGGAAGCTACAAGAATCTCATCACTCCAACTTCTACAATAAAAATTTGTGGGTGAACAAGGGTGAAGGACCCCAATGTCTATTGGTGGTTTCTTTGGGAATGATTTTGACAAAGAAAAACTTAGCAATTTCAACTAATAGGAAAAATCTATTTTCAAGCAAAAGCAAGCCAAGCTACACTTAGCCAAAATGCATATAGTTATATAGTCCACTTAAAATATACTAAGGTATCACTTGCCAAAACAATTCCAAAGTATTGACCCTCTGTGGCTGTAACTTGTGATGTTGCAGGTTACTCCGATGATGATTAGGAGTCATGAGTCTACACTCAACATGCTTGCCTGTGGCACATGAAGATGAAGACTTATGTTTATTTACTTGTTCCTTAAAACTCTTGTATTAGGCCTATGGCCATGAGTTGTAAAAGACTATATTTATCTCTGGAATGAATGTAATAAACGACCTTTGTATCTGTGTACTTCATCTTAAACTGTGGATGCTAGCATTGATCCAGGGACTAGCATTGCAATCACAGGGATCCTTTCCTTTATAAAGGAGGGGTTTGACAGATGGTATCAGAGCACTGTGTTGCCTGTAGGATTATGACCCTAGGATTGGAAAACCACTAAGGAAAAAGTTTTTCAACTACTTCTACACTTGTCTATTCTTCTCGTAATACTCTTCTAATCTCTTTCAACTTCCTTTGTAGATGAACTCCATCAACGAAGCCGTGAGGAAGGGACCACTCATGACCATGACCTTGGAGTGTGAGACTGAGTTTCCCAACATTCTCAAGGACCTCATGGAGGCAATGGATGCACATGGTGAAGCCGTGTACAAGGGCTTTCCAGTGATGGATGAAGGAGTAGAGTATTGGTGGGTGCAACTTCACTTGTACAAAAACAAGGAAGACAACCACAATGAAAAGGGATTCTGCATGTATACCAACACAACAATGCACACCACGTTCTTTGAGTCAGCCAGGGATGCAGCTTGGAGGACTATCAAGGAACTAAGTGCTAGAGTCAAATGCAGAATACTCAACCTCCAAAAGGACTTAGAGAAAGAGAAGGAACTTACTCAAAAATTGGAAGACAATAACCAAGAAATAAGGGGAGATGTGATAGATTTAGTGATTGAGTCCAGAGAGCAAGATTGGTGGATTGCCTCTAGGAACATTGTGTTTAATAATAGATCCCGTGAGATTGGATTGTAGGACACTTCGTTAGTTGGACCACCACTTATCACCTTATTTTCAAAAGATATTTTAAATAAGTATGGACCTTGAACGATGTAATGAACACATGTATGCATGACTTGTGTGACAATTATGTTTCATGGATATGTATGTTTGTCTTGAATTGCGTTGTTCTAACTTTTTAATCTTATAAATAGATGCCTGTTGCCATCAGCACTGTTGAGGAGTTTCGGGTTACTCGTTTTGGTCCCCGTATCATTGAGCTTACCACTCTGCTTGACCTCCCTCTTCCTACCATTACGGTGTACCCACTCACCAAGTTCGAGAGGAAGGACCTCTGGGGCTTCAAGGTGACCCAACCAGGACGCCAGACTGAGCCTACTACAGATGCCATCGTCTTCAAGTTGATGCACGATGACAGGGAGAGAGGCATGGAGGTAGTCATGCAGGATCTGATAGGACGACTGTTAGGCCGTCATTCCCGTCAGGTTAGAGGCACTCACTTCCACGTCTTTGGAAGACGTGACGATGACGGAGAGTCCATCGACTTCGAGGACGACTCGAGGAGCACCGCAGAGCCGATACGCCTTTATCTTCAGGACTTAGAGACTCTTCTCCGACACATAGATACGGACAGGACGAACGTCATGCTAGGTAATGACGAGCTTCAGGTACAACTTCGCGAGAAGGACAAGCTTTTTGCGCAGCAGGATGAGATGATCAAGGAAATGGAGACAAAGTTCGAGGCTCAGGACCGCAAGTTCAAGAATCAAGAGAAACGCGTCCAGGATAGGAACAAAAGAATCCGGGACATGACCGAGGAACTGAAGTCCAAGGACTTCGAGCTTGAGCAGCAGCAGATGGTTATTGAGAGACTTCGCTCCCAGAAGAGGGCTCTCAAGACCAAAGTTGATTCTTTGACCACTACGATCGAAGAGAACAAGACCGCGATGGAGAACGCAGGTCTTACCTTCGTCGAGGAGGAAATTGTTATTGATGAGTAGACTTGACTATTCATACACCTTTTCATATTCATACTTGTTATTGTGAACTTGTTATTGGACCATCCGACATGTGGATGGCTTGCCACTTGTGTGTTTTACTTCATGAGCTTGTTATGTGGGTGTTGAACTTTTTATTCTTATGTTGCTGTTGTGTGTTTGCTTATGTTGTATTGTGCATGAAACATCTATGGGTATCTCATTCTTATCTATTTGAACAAACCACAGATGCCTCCCCGTCGCGCAAACCCTAACCCCAACAACATCACCCCGGAAATGCAACAAATGATGAATGCGCAAACCCAGCTTATGCAAATGATGACAACGTTCATCCAAAACCAGAATAACAACAACAACAACAACGACGACCCCAACAACAACAACAACAACAACAACAACAATAACAACAACAACAACAACCCTCCGGGTTTTGATATGCTCACCAGATTTCTGCGTCTAAGGCCAGCAAAGTTTTCGGGAACAACTGATCCCATGGTAGCCAATGACTGGTTACGTTCTGTGAACAAAGACTTAGTGACCGTGGGTTGCACGGATGCTGAAAAGGTCAGGTTTGCAGCACATCTGTTGGAAGGACCAGCCGCCACATGGTGGGACAACTTCCAAATCACCACTCCTATTGATGAGGTGACTTGGGCTATCTTTGAAGATGGTTTTCGCACCGCTCATATCTCATCAGGAATGATGAGTCTGAAAAAGAAGGAGTTTCACAACCTGAAACAGCGCCACCGCAGCGTGGCAGAATACATAGAAGAGTTTAACAATCTGGCGCGCTATGCACCGGATGAGGTTGATACAGATGCCAAGAGAAAAGAAAAGTTCTTGGAAGGTTTGAATGACGAGCTGAATCTGCAGTTGGCTGTGGCATATGTTCCAACTTATCAGTCTTTGTGTGACAAGGCTGCTATTTTGGAGAGTAAGATAAAACAAGTCGAGAGTAGAAAAAGGAAACACTCCGACAAGCACAGCTCGGGATCGTCTCACAAACGATCTCACTTTGATGACAGTGGCAGCTCAGGTTCCCATAAACATGGGAAATTTAGCAAGCACAACCACAATCGTCATGACAACAAACGTCACCACAGTCACGACAAGGACAAGTACAAGAACCACAAGGGTGGACATAAGAGCCACTATGGTGGAATTGGTAGTGGTAGTGGAGGCCAACCTCCTAAAAAGGACATCAGTCAGGTTGAATGCTTCAAATGCAAGAAGTTGGGACACTATGCAAATGAGTGCCCCGAAAAGAAAGTTGAAGGACCTAACAAGCCAAATCCTTTCCAGAAAGGACAGGTTAACCACATAAATGTGGAGGAGGTCTATGAGGAACCTGATGCTGTGACTGGTAAGTTCAGACTCAATTCAATTTCAGCATTTGTACTCTTTGATACCGGTGCATCTCATTCATTCATATCAAGAGCATTTGTTGAAAGAAATGAACTACCGGTAGAAACCATTGGGTGTCCAATAAGAGTAAGTTCTCCAGGGGAGAAATGATAGTGAACTCAGGATGTCATGACTTAGTCATAGAATTTGGAAAACATAAGTTTCCAGTGAACCTAATAATCCTGAATTCCCAAGGGTTGGATGTGATTTTGGGAATGGATTGGATGGCTAAGTACGAAGGAATATTAGATTGTGCCAATCGTACAGTTACACTCACAACTCCCGAAGGAAAAAGAGTAAAATTTAAGTCAAACTTTGAATCCAAGGGAAGTAAGTTAAATTCTCTTAAGGGGGTTAGCATGGACAGTGTACCAATAGTATGTGAGTATCCGGATGTGTTTCCGGAAGAGCTACCAGGAATGCCTCCAGATAGAGATGTGGAATTTCTGATAGATTTGGTGCCAGGATCAGGACCAATAGCTAAGAGACCGTACAAAATGTCAGTGGATGAATTGAAAGAGCTCAAGAAACAGCTAGGAGAACAGTTACAGAAAGGGTTTATTCAACCAAGTTCTTCGTCTTGGGGAGCCCCAGTATTGTTCGTGGAGAAGAAGGATAGAACACAAAGGTTATGTATTCACTACCGTTCACTCAACGAGGTTACTATCAAGAACAAATATCCTTTGCCAAGAATTAACGACTTATTTGATCAGCTAGAAGGAGCATGTGTATTCTCGAAGATGGATCTCCGGTCAGGTTATTTTCAACTCAAGATACGAGAGCAAGACATACCAAAAACAGCATTCACCACAAGGTATGGATTATATGAGTATACCGTGATGCCTTTCGGTTTAACCAACGCTCCAGCATACTTCATGAATATGATGAACAAAGTGTTCATGGAATTTCTTGACAAGTTCGTTGTCGTCTTCATCGATGATATCTTGGTCTACTCCAAGAGTAAGGAAGAACATGAAAGACACTTGCGCTTGATACTTGAGAAACAAAGGGAACATAAACTTTATGCCAAATTCAGCAAGTGTGAGTTCTGGTTAGAAAAAGTTGGTTTTCTTGGTCATGTGATAACAAAAGATGGTGTGGCAGTTGATCCTGCTAAGGTTTCAGCTGTGACAGAATGGGAATCACCCAAGAATGTGAAAGAAGTTCGTAGTTTTCTCGGCTTAGCAGGTTATTACCGAAGGTTCATTGAAAATTTCTCGAAGGTTGCTAAGCCAATGACAGAATTGCTAAAGAAGGATAAGAAGTTTGCTTGGACTGAAGGGTGTGAAATCAGTTTCCAAGAATTAAAGAAGAGACTTGTGACAGCACCAGTACTTTGTCTGCCAGATTTGGAAAAGGATTTCCAAGTATATTGTGATGCTTCTCATCAAGGTTTGGGTGCCGTACTTATGCAAGATGGTAAAGTCGTAGCCTACGCTTCGAGACAACTCAAAACTCATGAAGTAAACTATCCTACTCATGATTTGGAGTTAGCCTCTGTCGTCCATGCACTCAAAACATGGAGACATTACCTTTTGGGAAAGAGGTGTGAAGTGTTCACAGATCATAAAAGCTTGAAGTACATCTTCACCCAGAAGGAAATCAACATGAGACAAAGAAGATGGCTAGAACTTATCAAGGATTACGACTTAAGTTTGCAATACCATCCCGGTAAAGCAAATGTAGTAGCCGATGCTCTAAGTCGTAAGACATTTGTAAATGGCCTTACAAAAGGGGAATTGCCAGATGACTTGTGTAAGCAATTCAAAGAACTCAGATTGGAGATTGTACCAGAAGGGCATCTCATGTCCTTAGATGTTCAACCCACTCTGTTGGACAGGATCCGAGAAGTCCAGAAGACTGATGAGGAAATTGAAAAGATTAAAGTAAACATTGGTTTAGGGAAAGCTAAGAATTTTCATGTTGATGAAAAAGGTACTTTATGGCACGGGAAACGTATATGCGTTCCACAAGACCCAGAATTGCGGAAACTGATCTTACAAGAAGGTCACAACTCCCCGTATTCTATTCACACAGGAAACACCAAGATGTACATGGATATGAAAGAAAGATTTTGGTGGAACAATCTCAAAAGAGACATCGCCGAACATATCGCTTTGTGTGATGTGTGTAGCAGAGTCAAAGCGGAGCACCAGAAACCAGCAGGTCTGCTTCAACCACTGCCTATTCCTGAATGGAAGTGGGAAAATATTGGTATGGATTTCATTACCGGATTACCAAGGACCAGATCAGGGTATGATTCCATATGGGTGGTGGTGGATCGCCTAACTAAGGTGGCTCATTTCATACCTGTAAAGACCACCTATACAAGTGCCAAGTTAGCAAAAATATACATGAGCAGAATTGTATGCCTTCACGGTGTGCCAAAGAGTATTGTGTCAGATAGAGGAACCCAGTTCACTTCTCACTTTTGGAGACAGCTTCATGAATCCTTAGGAACGAGATTGGAATTTAGCACCGCTTTTCATCCCCAAACGGATGGACAAACAGAAAGGACCAACCAAGTACTTGAGGACATGTTGAGAGCTTGTGCTTTAGACTATGGAGCAAGTTGGGATGAAAGTTTACCTTACGCGGAGTTCTCTTACAATAACAGCCATCAATCAAGTATTGGAATGGCACCGTTTGAGTTACTCTATGGAAGAAAGTGTACCACCCCATTATTATGGAATGGCGTGGGAGAAAGAAACTTATTTGGACCTGATCTTATAAAGGAAGCCGAAGAGAAAGTTAAATTGGTTAAGGACAGGTTGAAGATAGCACAATCCCGACAGAAAAGCTACGCGGATTCTAAGCGTAGAGAAGTCACCTACGAAGTTGGGGATAGAGTTTATCTCAGAGTATCACCACTTCGTGGAGTGAAAAGATTTGGAGTCAAAGGAAAGTTGGCACCAAGATATGTTGGGCCATTCAGGATTTTAAGTCGCAAAGGAGAAGTTGCATATGAAGTTGAATTGCCAGAATCTCTATCAGCAGTCCATAATGTATTTCATGTGAGTCAGCTTAAGAAATGTCACCCAGAAATGGAAGAGTCTTCTTTGAAGGATACCATACCTTTGGAAGAGGTTCAATTAGAAAGTGATCTCACTTATGAAGAAAAGCCTGTCAAGATTCTAGAGACCGCAGAAAGAGTCACCAGGACCAAGACTATCAAATTTTGTAAAGTGCAATGGAACCATCACTCCGAAGAGGAAGCAACATGGGAAAGAGAAGATGATCTTCGGAAAGACCACCCCCACCTATTTGCTAGCCAAACCGAATCTCGAGGGCGAGATTCATATTAAGGGGGTTAGATTTGTAACATCCCAAAAATCATAGTTTCCAAAACTCATTCATATCACTTTGCATCATTCATTCATTTAGGGTTTTCTCAAAAATCACTTAGAGACAGAATTTGAGCTATGATTTCATGTGATCAAACTATCCCAAATAACTATCACCCTTTGAAATTTGAAAGTTTAAGTACTTGTTTGCTTGCCTCCATTGATGGAAAGTTTAGGTGAAATGTTTAACCCAAGATTTCAAATTTAGAAATAATTTCAAAATCCCTTTCAATTATTTGCAAATTGAACTAATCTCTGATTACTTTGAAAACCAAGCTTGACCAAGCCTTGCAAAGTAACCACTTGGTTAATTTACTATTTTTGAAACCACAGAGCTCTACCAGATCCCCAAAATTGTTTGAGTTCAAAAAGATTTGAATTCATATCAAAAATCATTCCAGAAAAATTGAAACAGAAAAAGAAAAGGAGCAAACAAAAGAAAAGGGCCACGCGGCCAGAATCCGGCCCAGCAGAAGAACGAGCCCAGCAAGCCCACCCGGGGATTTCTTTTCCTCCTCTCACGCGCGAGCGCACGCACTGAGCCGCTGACGACACGACCCCACAATCACTTTGCGCGTTACGCTGACAAGCGGGACCAGACCGCGTCACCCTCGTCTTCCCCAGACTGCGCCGCGACCACGTCGCTGCGGCAGTGATGGCCGGTAATGGCGCGGAGTAAATGGGCAGTAATCCCCGAACGTTTCTTATCGATTCCCCGGCTATAAGACTCCCTCTGCTCCACGATCATTTTTCCCCAGTCAATCGCACACTCACGCCCCCAGGCTGCCCTCAATCCTCCGCGAATCGCCGCTGACAGAGCCCCCTCCGGCGACTAATTCCGGTGAGCTTCGAGTTCCCCGCTGTCTCTCATTCACGCTATCATGTTCAGTGAACTCATGAGCATCTTCTGACACTCGCCGTTTGCCTTCGCATGACCTCTAGCTTTGGCAACGTCGACGACTGGCCGCCACCGTCTTCTTCACGAACTCCGGCGACCCCCCCTCTGTAAGTAGCCACCGCCCCTTGCCCTCTGACTAGTACGCCCAGAACCCACATCGTCTTGCGCATCTGACAGTACCCCTGTTTTGACTTAGCGCGACGAGGAACCTCGCCAACGACGACAACTGACCGTGGCTGACGTTTTCGCGAACTCCGGCGAGCAATCCCAGTAAGTTTTGAGCGCCCCTTGCTTTCTTGTTCACCCGAGCGTGTTCGTAGTTGTCCTGTGCATCTTCTAAACCCATTGGTTCGTGCTCTGGCGACGCAGAGCATCGGCAGCGACCCCGACGACCCCCACTTGACGCCAGACGCAACTCCGACGAGGTCTAGAGCCCATCTCCGAACGCCCCTCCACAAGCCAGTACCACGACGAGCTTCAGCAGCCTCCGGCGAACCTGGTAATACCCCTCTCCCTCTCGCGGACGACCTAGAACATCAGCACCGCCACTGACTGACGCGCCGCCGCCTGTCACCGCCGGCAGCGCCGCTCGTTTATGGTTAGAAGAATTTTAGCCGTTAGATCTAAATCCTACGCGTAGAAACACCCCACTTAACGAAGGGGTATGGACGAATCTGAGCCGCGCAGTGTTAGTTAGATCCAACGGTACAGAAGGGTGATCCGGTGCGAACCGGTACGCGCCAGTAATAACGCGACGCGTGGCAAGGATGGATTAAAAACAGAATTTAAAACCTGATTTAGATTCAAACTTCAAATGCTTATAACTTTTGAATCCCACGTTGGATTTTTACAAACTTTATACCGTTGAATTCAGTGAAACAAGACCTTTCTGAATATCCACTTTATTTAGCATATAGTAACAGTAAAAGTGATTTTATTTGTGGAACAAGTTTGAGACTAGTTTAGATATAGTTTTATTCTTGTTTATTATTTTGAGACAAAATAAGTGTAAATGGCAAACTTGTGACATATTAGGTTTTATACTAATGAACATACTTGATATAATTTTCAAAAAAATCACCATATAGTAAACTCTTGCATGCATACATTCATATTATTTTTGGTTGTATTTGAATTGTGTGTAATTGTATGCTTTGATCTCTTGTGTAGATTTTGATAGTGATTGTGATTGTGAAGAGTGCTACTCTCCACACTACCAAGGCAAGTGATATTTTCATGAATATTCCTATCCTAAGTTTTATGTTAGCATTAGTTATTTTGCTAAAGTGTTGCATGATATTTTGCTAAGTGCTAAATTGGGAAATCCTAAGTAGAGTGAAATAGTAGAATTGTTAGGGAAATATTCCTAAGTTAGGTTAACATATTTTGCCTAGCCTAGCTCATAGCAAACAAGGGTGGTGAACAACTATACATTGTGAGACAAAAATATACTAAGTCAAGAGACTTATATTTTCTTAATAAAACAACTAAGACAAATGAACTCCTGGGTGGAATGGAAAGATTGGGTTATGTTGAGTGGTTACACAAGGCCATGGACTTGGGTTGTGTATCTCACTTGTGGAATGCCACCCAGGCACAAAGGGATTTGGAGGCCAAGTGTTGAGAAAGCTTACAGTGCAGCCACTTGGCAAAATGGGCTCTGCCTTGATCATATAGGTTGCTAGAACTTAGTCTTTTGGACAGTTGGTGGTAGATGGGATGATAGGTTGGAACGCGTCCATTTGACTAAGGAAAAGCTTCTGAAGGGTCCTGTCTTGGGAAACCAAGTCTGGTGGGGAAAGTGCACAACCTCTGCAGATGGAAAAACTAAGTACTTAGCCTTGTCCAAGGAAATGGACACTTTGAGCATCAAGACATGGAAGCTACAAGAATCTCATCACTCCAACTTCTACAATAAAAATTTGTGGGTGAACAAGGGTGAAGGACCCCAATGTCTATTGGTGGTTTCTTTGGGAATGATTTTGACAAAGAAAAACTTAGCAATTTCAACTAATAGGAAAAATCTATTTTCAAGCAAAAGCAAGCCAAGCTACACTTAGCCAAAATGCATATAGTTATATAGTCCACTTAAAATATACTAAGGTATCACTTGCCAATACAATTCCAAAGTATTGACCCTCTGTGGCTGTAACTTGTGATGTTGCAGGTTACTCCGATGATGATTAGGAGTCATGAGTCTACACTCAACATGCTTGCCTGTGGCACATGAAGATGAAGACTTATGTTTATTTACTTGTTCCTTAAAACTCTTGTATTAGGCCTATGGCCATGAGTTGTAAAAGACTATATTTATCTCTGGAATGAATGTAATAAACGACCTTTGTATCTGTGTACTTCATCTTAAACTGTGGATGCTAGCATTGATCCAGGGACTAGCATTGCAATCACAGGGATCCTTTCCTTTATAAAGGAGGGGTTTGACAAGTTGCTAACCCCTTAGGACCCTTGATAGATGTGGATCCAAAAAATCTTCACAAATCTTGAGAAAAATGGGGAAGAACTCGAGCTTGAGGGGAGAAATTTGAGAGGGATGATTGTGTGAGCTTGAAATGGCTCGGGCTGGGAAGGGGAAGAAGATATAGTCGGGGACTTTAGTCCCGGTTTGAGAAACAAAACGGGGCTAAAGGTCCACGCATCTGCTCTTTTCCAGCGCCAGACCCTTTAGCCCCGGTTTGTTAAACGAACCGGGGCTAAAGTTCCCATACGAACCGGGGCTAATGTCTTCTAATCCCTGCGGCCGTTTCTAGTCGTTGGGACCAGGGCATTAGTCCCGGTTTGTACCAGAACCGGGAATAATGCTCTGGACCAAAGGTACATTTTCTACTAGTGCCATATCTATCTTTAATATCTCTTGCTCGTGTTTGAATGTTGATTATAACATGCTACTTTGTTGGAGTGAAATGATGGAATAAGTACGTAGTGGTTGCTCTGGTTATAAGCTATACACTCTAAAGATTAGGAATGTGTGGTGGCATGCATTTTCTTTGATTGCAATCTTCAGAAGGAACACGAATTGTTGAGATTGACGGGTACAACAATCTCTCCCTTCTGCCTCCCCTTTGTCCACTGTTCCCATCTCTTTTTCCCTCATCCAATTTATACATGCTAAGCTTCTTTGATGGATCATGGTATGTTTAGTTTTGATTTAATCTCCAGCGTTCAATTTTGCAGATAAGAAGGTGGAGTGGTGGTTGTGGCAAATTCAAAGGGTGGTTAGTTCATCTATTTTTTTCACTACACTATTGCTCTTTCAGATTTCGATGCTTGAATGACAATGTATGCTAACTTTCTAGCGGTAAGTACTTCTACAAACTATAGTGAAATGTATGACATCACGGCCTTCTTAGTGTTGTAATGTAAGTATATGGACAGAAGTGAGAATGTATATGGACTGAATTAAGACATTAGAATGTATGAACTGATCCTATCCTGAAATAATAAAGGCATTTGTTCAATTTGATAGGAATAACATAAGTGATACATACAGAATAAATGCATGGATATATGTTCTTGGAGTAAGTGTACATGGATATTTGTTAAGCTCTTGGAGTAAGTATTGGATCGATACATGTGTATGTTCCTGCTCAAATAAATGCATAATAGTTCCATGTGTTTGTGTTATGTTCAACCACAATATTGGTATGATTTGTATCTTTACGTGAATAACCATTGATTTATTCACTTATTGATATGACCTAATTGTTGGTACTGTATTGTAGCACTTACTGGTTCGTAACATGAGATCTGGGTTAGTGGGTTCTTTGTAGAAACTGATTTACTTATACTTCATGGTAAATTAGAGGTTTAGCTGTAAGAAGGATACATCATAATGCTTTAATGCAGGTATACATACTAATTCAACATGAATTGATGAATACATCCACCTCCTTGCGTCGATCCCACCTCCCAACCTGCTCGCCAGCTCCCCCAATCACCTGCGGGGCCGCCTGTTCCTTTACGCGATGGCCTCCAATGCTATGCAACCAGGACAACGACCACTGATCTAGCAATGCCATTTCTTCACCCCGCTATTGCCAAAGCCTTCAGCTCGATCCTGCCCCAAACTTTGCTTTGGCATATAGGAACACACTTTTTGGTTGTGTCCTCCAAGGCTCTAACTCATCTAGGCTCCAGGTATTCTTATGGACCTACTACTAAAGAAGGTGTGTTCTGATTCTTTGTTTTAGTATTAGTTGACTTAATTAGCATAGTTTCTTAGCTGTACTTGCATCACATTGCGATATATATATATGAACGCACATGATAGCATGCATATTTTATCTTTTCCATTGATTATTATTTGAGCTGAATTATCATAATTTCATCTCTATAAGAATGCTGCGTACCAGACATGTATCCATGTCTCTCAACTGCAACTGAAGTCATACATACTGGTTGACAGCTGGTGATCCCTTCAGCACTTGCAAGGTGGTCCTGAGACTGCAATAAGTGTGCGAGTAGTAGAGAATATTTGAATATTGGAGTATGGTTGGTTGATTCCTATATTTTTAAATTTTGAGAGCTTCATTAGTTTCACAATGGAGTACTGCTTGAGTTTGTAGATGAAGTGCCCTTGAATTCTGTGTTTTAACCTTACAGATGTACCGTGATTAAACACTTCCATTGTTCACTTATGTGCACAAACATTCTTGGGTAAAACTCTGTAGATTAAACCATTGAAGTGTTTTTGTTTGAGTGGATAAACTACACAATGGATTACTACTTGAGTTCGTAGATGCAGTGCCCTTGAAATCATATATTAATCTTACAGATATGTTGCGATCAAACACTTTCATTGTTCCCTTAGTGCAAAAAACATTGGGTAAATTCTATAGATTAAGAGATTCAAGTTTTTATCTTTGCGTGTATAAACTTCAAAGTTTCAAATGTCAGGATTTAGAAATTAAAAAAGTACAATGTTCTACATATAAATGATGCAGCACATACTCTATATGTGTGTATTGACCATATTTCAATTGTATGGATTATTATCAGTTGAAAGAATGTATTTCCACCCATTGTAGACGAGGAACTAGAAAAGATGGCAGCAGTGATAATCTTCCTATCGGTCTATCACCCTATGATGAGTTGCTGGTAGTGAACTAATGTGTTACCATCTATTAGGAGTAGAACTTTGTGGAGAATATGGTAGCATTGATATAATTCTTATGATGAGTGATGGAAATTTGTAGTTCAATCATATAATTTAATGAACATCATAGTGTTATCGTATAATTTAATGAACATCGTATGATATTTACATGGAGCGAGCTACTTTAACGAAATTGCCACATGTGAGATGATGGATGTAACATCCCAAAATTCTTCCTATTTTGGAATGTTATAAATTAAATCAATAGCTTGATTGATTGTTTGACTTTGTTGAAAATTCTCAAAGAGAAGAAACTTTTTGAATAGAAAATCCTCTCAACCTTGAATTCAAAATCTTATATTCTTTTGTTATGACCTAAGTAGCCATATAAGCAAAAGGGCATGGATTGATTATTGATTGTAGAATTGGTGTGCAAGATTTCAAAATAAAAATCATGAAGCATTCATAAGCATTTCATTACATCCATGCGAAGTTCTCACAAACTGAATCCAAATCCTGGTATCCAAATCCTATAGTTGATTCGCCCAAACGTTCCTAAAGGTAATTAAATTGACTTTATAAAACCCACTGTTTCTAAGGCATAAATTATTGATAATTATAGCCTAAAGAGATCCAATTAATATTACAAAATTTTAGAAACAAAATTGAGCTCATTTGGAGCTAATATGAAAAAGTTATGGAATAAATACAAACAAATAAAGATATAAATAAAATGGAATATACAAGTATTTATAAATCCACTACTTGCAAACTAGTAAAAAGATTACAAATATGATTCTACAATAATCTATTCGATTTTATAAAAATTTAGAAACAAAAATCATGTCATTTGGAGTTCGTATGATATGAGGGAAACAAGTAAATAGAAAAAGGAAAAAGAAAAAAACAAATAGGCCGGTCGAGCCAGCCGGCGGCCCAGCAAGCCACCGACCGAACCAGGCACGTACACACCATCGTTCACATAAGTGCTTTAAAAACTGTGCAAAACAGTTTTTCTCAAACCTATCTCTATTCAAACCCTTATAACTTTTTATCTACAACTCTGAATCGACTTCCGTTTATTTCTACTTGTTCCCTACTCCGAGACCTATCTCTACACCATCCTAAATCTCCATATAAACTCGTGGAGCCACTGCTGTACGAGTTTCTATTCTCGAAATCCCGAATCTACACATGCCCGAATCTTATTTCGCTTTTTGACCCATCTAGACTTCGTTGTTTGCCTTCAGCCAAAAAACGAAAGTTGTAGAACTCGTCAAAATCTTTCAATCCCGACAAACCTCACCTCTTTTCATCCACCACAGCCGGAGAATTTCTCACCGCAATATTTCAGATATGACGGTGTAAATCCAAGATGTACTCACGCTCGTTTCTTCAAATCCAAATTCCTTTGGTGAGAAGGTAGGACTAATGATTCCCCACAACTTTCATGTTCTAAGTTTTTCAATTTAACCTACGGATTTGTCTCTCTAACCTAGATCTGTTTCTTGTCTATTCTGAGCCAAAATCGGGTCAATCTCCTCTCCTAACCACTGGATCTCATTCCAACGGCCAGGATTAGATCGATTCCTCGAAGGGTACGAGCCAACCGGATCTTGCCAGGTGTCAACGTCAGGTCAGCATCTAGTACCAGTCAGCATGCAAAGTCAACCTGTCCAGTCAGCGGAATATTCCGTTCGAATTTAAAATTGCACATTATAGATCTAACTTGTAAAATTCATTAGAAATTCATACCACGTCCAAAAATTGCGTATAATATATAAAATTGAAGATAATTTTACGTAGAATCATCTTATCAGAATATGTCCAACTTTTAATGTACGTGGTTACTGCAGTAATTTAATTAGTCCTAATGGTCTTTTAGGTTAATAAATTCATAGGAAATTATCTGTAACTCCAAAAAATATGAATAATATATCAAATTGAAGCTACTATAATGTAGATTAATAATATCGGGTTGGATCTAGCATTTGCGGATTATTTACCCCGTAGTGATTTAATTAGTTTTAATGGCATTAGAAATCATTAAATTCATAGCAAATTATTTGCATATCACAAAAATATAAATAATATACCGATGGAAAGCTGGTTCCATGTAGATCATCAATATGCAATTAGTTCAGCCTTTGACTGTAAGGTTTTTCCGTGAAGATTTAAATGGTTTAATGGCCTATTTAGAGTAATAAATTCATAAGAAAATAAATACTGCTCAGAAAATTACAAATAATATGTCCGTGGAATAACAATTCCGTGGAGATTACAGATATAATTTTAGTTTGATTTTTATGCAACAGAAACTGTATGAATCATTTAAAACCCATTAAACACTATTTAAATCATACAAAAAGATCTATAACTCCGATTAGGGTGAATCCAACGCCTACTGGTTCGTATTAACGTCCTCTATCCGGTAAACCTAAGAAACAAATTTAATTCGGTAGTTAGAACAGACGTTACAACAGAACTATCAAAACCCTTATATTGGCAAGTAATTATTAATAACAAGTACCCTATTGCTTTAATTGATCTCATACATGCATCATATGATCTATTAATGCTCAGAGAACTAAATGTAAGCATTGTAACATATTAAACCATCATGCATGTTTTTGATCATCCTTGTTGTGTTTGCTATGTTTGCAATTGTTTTGATTGGAACTACCTTGTCCTCGTATTAGACTGTTCGGAGAGTGCGATTGCTGCGGAGAGATACAATCAACACCCATATTATCAACATAAGGCAAGTTACACCACGTGTTCATAACTTTTGTCCCAGTTTTGATTCTATGCATGTGATCTTCAAAATTCTGTAGTATGCATGTGTAGGTTGTTCTAGTAGAATTTTTCCTTAGTATTATTTTGCAAGTGCGATGATTTTGTAGTATGGCATGAGTAGATCTACATTTAGGATTTACCCTCCTAATAGGTTCCCCTGTTTTGCTAAGTATTGCTTGCTATGTTATATATATGTAAAGTACCGTTGGGGCGTTCGAAGAATTTTCTAAGTATAAAGGCTCTCTTGAGCAAACTTTTTCTTCTCAAATACACTTCAAAATAAAACTAAGTTTTCTTCTGGGCGGAATGGTTGTCGGGTCAACGAGTGAGATTTTGGTGGAGGACGGCCGCCCAGGAATCAAAGAAGTCTGCCATGTTTCAGAATTCAGAAGCTTCCAGTGCAACCACAATACATATGGGCTCTGTCTTGGCCTAGTACTTAGTGGGAAACCTCACCTGGGTACCAACATTTGGATGTTCTTGGCACGGTTAGATCCAGAAGGTAGAGGGGCTACTAAGGGAAAGCCTCGCCATGGTCTTGTCTGTAAAAGGACTTGATCGTGGATTGTGGGTAAAGTGCACAAACTCTCGAGAGTATTGCAATCTGATCGATCAGCCGTGTTCACGGAAACAGAACAACATTGAGCATCTGAAGGATGGAGCCTCTGAAGGATCTTTCTCTTTCTTTTCTAAACAAAGTTTTGAAACCCCATGGCGTGAGTAATATCGCCAATGGGTGGGATTTTGGGAACTTGGTGCGTAATATCCAAGTGTCACTTGGTGCGTAATATCCAAGTGTCACTTGGTGAGTAATATCCAAGTGTTTGGTTGTTTGGACACTTGGTGAGTAATATCCTCGTGTGCCATTCGACCCTATTTTATCTAAGCAAATGTTTACAAAGTAGGGTAAAACTCTCTCTCTCTTTTCTCCATACTTAGAGAAAATTAGCTTTATGCAAATGAACTCCAAAGCCTAAACTAGCCTTGCATGTAGAGTTAGTCTTTCCTTTCTTGGTGTAATTTGCCAATACATTCAAAGTATTGACCCAACTTGTTGGTTGCACGTTTCATGTGCAGAATTTCGGAGATCGTTAAAAGGTGCGCTAGGATCGCGGGTCTTCACTCAACCTGCCTGTGGCATTGATGGGACTCCAAGTTGTATTTATATCGCTTCTGTTGTAATAATGTAAACTCTGGATTATTCGATTCATGTAATAAAGACTTGTGTTTTACATGATATTTCATCGACTGTGAGTGCTAGCTATTGATCCAGGGACTAGCATGTTAATCACACGGACTTAGGATCTTACTTGATCCGAGGTCACTACAATGGACATATCTAGTATGAGTTTAATTCTGAAATTTACTACTGTTAAAGGTTATAAGTGCTAAGTTTGCATTCAAGCAAAGCAACCCCGCATGTCTCATACGGCTGCAGAACCGAGAAACTTAGCACCGCTAGAACTTATGCATTCGGATCTATGTGAGATGAATGGTGTTTTGACAAAAGGTGGAAAAAGATACTTCATGAAGTTGATTGATGACTCCACTAGATATTGCTATATTTATCTTCTGAAATCTAAAAATGAAGCTTTGAACTACTTCAAAATCTATAAAGCTGAGGCAGAAAACCAACTTGATCATAAAATCAAGAAGCTAAGGTTGGATCGTGGTGGAGAGTACTTCTCAAACGAATTTGATTTATTTTGTTCGGAACATATTATTACCCATGAGAGTATGCCTCCCTACTCACCTCAGTCAAATGGGGTGGCCGAAAGAAAGAACCGCACTCTAGCTGATTTGGTTAACATAATGTTAGAAACATCGGGTCTTTCCAAGGAATGGTGAGGGGGGGCGCTAGTGACTATGTGTCATGTCCTAAACCATGTTTCCATAAAGGATAAAACCATGAATCCATTTGAGGAATGGGAGAAGAAAATGCTTAAACTCTCTTACTTATGAACTTGGGGTTGTTTGGCGAAAGTCAATATTCCAATACCCAAGAAGTGAAAGTTTGGACCAAAAACTATGGATTGTATTTTTCTGGGATATGATTTTCATAGCGTTGGCTATAGATTTTTGATAGTAAAATCTGAGGTATCCGACATACATGTTGGTACAATTATGGAGTCGAATAATGCGACTTTCTTTGAGGATATCTTTCCTATGAAAGGTATGTCTAGATCATCAAATCAGGAGATGACTAGTTCATCTAGTCAGGAATTTTCTATAATTATTGAACCCACTATATTGATAGAATACTTTGATGATCCTATGGAGTATGACAATGAAGATCCCAAAAGGAGCAATAGACAAAGGACTACAAAGTCATTTGGTGATGATTTCATTGTACCTTGTGGATGATACTCCCACTTCTATTTCAGAAGCCTGTGCATCTCAAGATGATGACTACTGGAAGGAAGCTGTCCCAAGCGATATGGACTCCATCTTAGCTAATAATACTTCGGAAGTCACTGATCGTACTTATGGGTGCAAACCTATATGATGTAAGTGGGTGTTCAACAAAAAGCTTAGACCTGATGGTACTAATAAAAAGTACAAGAAACATCTTGTGGCCAAGGGTTATACCCAAAAGAAGGTAAAGACTCCTTTGATACCTACTCACCTGTAGCCAGATTGACCACTATCCGAGTACTACTATCCTTGCCTGCCACACATGGTCTTTTCATTCATCAAATGGCCGTAAGAAATAATTTCTAAATGGAGATGAGGAAATTTATATGGAGCAGTGTAGGGGTTCGCAACATAGAAAACAAAAAAATTCCTATGATGGTAACAACTATGTACCAAGATCTATCTACTAGATACAAGCAACGGGCAGATATACATCCTTAGAGAACATACCCTTGAAGACCGACAAATCTTAACGAGGTTGTACTCATGGATGATGTAGATGAATGCTTGCCGATCTCAAGATCGAGAGGAAGTCCTAGCGCCGCAAATCAGCGGCGCATCCGTGCTCACACACACGTCCGAGACACCGAGCAACCTCCGCCTCCTCGCTCCAGTGATGCAGCGGAAGCAACAACTCTTTCTTTCTGAAAAGCCACCGAGAACATGTACCTCGCTAGTCCGAGACCATGGGGGATAAACTAGAGGGGGAGAGATCCTTCATGAGGAGGTGTGAGTGAGAGGGGGGAGAGGGGGGCTTTATATAGGAGGGAGGGGGCACCCCAAGGGGCTGGACGGCGCATGGGGCCTGCACCTCCCCTCCTTTATTCGTGTAGGTGGAGCTCCCACTCACAAAATATCCCCTTCATTTCTCCACTCAAAATCCCACTCAAAATTCCCATTAAATTTCCACCAAATTTAATGCAATCTCTCTTTAAATAAAACTTCTTTTATTTATTCAGAATTTTGTCAATTAATTAAATGGACAAACATTCACATATAACCCCTTGCTAGTATTTCATTTCACATGCAGAAACACTTTCAGCAATTTCACCCGAAAACAGTTTCGGTGTCTAGTGAAATAAATTCCTGCACTTTGTTAATCTTTTCAGCATGAAACTATTTGTTCCAAATGGTGTCGGTGTCTCTTAAGTGTGTCACCCTACGGTTCGTGAATAATGCGGACAAGATCGAGACCCCTCTCAGATCAATAATCAGAAGCGGGACCTGGAGATCCATACTGACTCCCACACATTCAACGATGACTTTCTTGTGATCGTGAGAACCTTTTACGCTAGAATCTTAATCCCTTTGTCTCACGATATATTACATGTCCAAGATTTGATCATCGGTATCTTCATACCTAGTTTGATCTTGTTACTGACATGTAATCTTTTCTCGTTCCTGTGATATAACATTCTAGTGATCAAATCACTTGCTTGCAAGCTAACCAATGTGATATCACCGAGAGGGCCCAGAGTATATCTATCCGTCATCAGGATGAACAAATTCCACTCTTGATCCATGGGCCTCAACATAACACTTTAGTAGTATTGAACCCATCTTTATAATCACCGTGTTACGGTGTGACGTTTGATGTTATCAAGGTACTCTTCCAGTGTTAGTGATTGACATGATCTCATGGTCTAAGGATTAGGATTAATTCGTTGATGTTATAGCAATATAAACTCAATGACTTTGATCATAATGCTATACTTCGGATGAGTGTTCATCACACCATTCCAATAATGTTGTGACCTCGTTATTAACAACATCCAATGTCCATGATCAGGAAACCTTGATCATCTTGGTAATCAACGAGCTAGTTTATAACAGAGACATAACTAGGAACTTTCTGTTTATTTATTAAACACACATGTATTAACGTTTCCATACCAATACAAATATAGCATGCAAAATAAACATCTATCATGTACTTGGAATATACATAATAACCACTTTATTGTTTCCTCTCGGGGCATATTCCCTTCAGTCTCCCACTTGCACTAGAGACAATAATCTAGTTACATAGTGATAACTATAACACCCATGGAATTCTGGTGTTGATCATGTTTTGCTCTAGGGAGAGTTTTAGTCAACGGATCAGCTACATTGATATTCGTGTGTACTTTACAAATCTTTATATCTCCATCCTTGACATGCTTGCGGATGGAGTGAAACTGGTGCTTAATATACTTGGAATTCTTGTGAGACCTTGGTTCTTTGGCATTGGCTATGGCTCCATTATTGTCACAATAGATCACCATTTGGTCCAACGCGCTCGCAACCACACCTAGTTCGGTTATAAATTCCTTCATCCAAATGCTTCCTGAGCCGCTTCCGAAGTAGCAACATATTCGGCCTCCATTGTTGATCACGCCACCACGGGTTGTTTGAAATCCTCCAACTAACTGCTCCACCATTCATGAGAAATACGTATCTGGATTGAGACTTAGAGTCATCTGGATCGGTGTCGAAGCTAGCATCAACATAACACTTAGCGATGAGCTCTTCTTCACCTCCGTATACAAGAAACATATCCTTAGTTCTTCGCAAGTACTTAAGGATATTCTTGACCGCTATCCAGTGTTCCGATCCTGAATTAGATTGGTATCTACTAGTTAAACTAATAGCATGTGCCACATCCGGTCTTGTACATAGCATGGCGTACATTATAGATCCTATGGCTAAAGCATAGGAGACTTTGTCCATTATCTCTCTTTCTTCCGCTGTAGCCGGACTTTGAGTCTTACTCAATGTCTTGCCTTGCAACATAGGTAAGAACCCTCTCTTACTTCCTTCCATTTTAAATTTCTTTAAAATCTTATCAAGGTATGTACTTTCTGATAGCCCTATTAGGCGCCTAGATCTATCCCTATAGATCTTTATGCCTAATATGTATGACGCTTCAACTAGGTCCTTCATTGAAAATCTGTTGTTTAGATAACTTTTAACGCTTTTTAAAAGATCTATATCATTTCCGATTAGTAATATGCCATCCACATATAATATCAGAAATGCCACATCGCTTCCACTCACTTTCTTGTAAATACAAGCCTCTCCAAAAGTTTGGATAAATCCAAACTCTTTGAGCACCTCATCAAAGCGGATATTCCAACTCTGGGATGCTTGCTTCAATCCATAGATGGATCAGTGAAGCTTGCATACCTTGTTAGCATCCTTAGGATCGACAAAACGCTTTCGTTGTACCATGTACAACTCTTCTTCAATGTTACCATTGAGGAACGCAGTTTTGACATCCATCTGCCATATTTCATAGTCGAAATATGCAGCAATTGCTAACATAATCCTAACTGACTTTAGCATCGCTATGGGAGATAATGTCTCATCGTAGTCAACTCCTTGAATTTGTGGAAACCTTTTTGCGACAAGTCGAGCTTTATAGACGGTTACATTACCATCATCATCATTTTTTTCAAAATATATTTATTCTCCATGGCCTTTCGGCCGTGAGGTAAGTCTACCAAGGTCAAAACCTGGTTTTCATACATGGATTCCATCTCGGATTTCATGGCTTCTTGCCATTTGTTGGAATCCGGGCTCATCATCGCTTCTTTATACGTCCCAGGGTCATCAATTTCATCGACCATGAAATTCATAACAGGATTTCTATACAGCTCGGAAGCTGCACGTGTCCTGCTAGACCTGCGAGGTTTGGTAGTATTCTCTTTCGGAGCTTCATGATCGTTATCATTAGTTCCCTCTTCATTTGGTGAAGTCAACTCCAGAACGGCTTCCAGCGCTACATAACTCACCAAATTATGAAGAGAAGGTTCTACAACCTCTTCGAGTTCTACCTTCCAACTACACACACCTTTCGCGAGAAACTCTTTCTCTTGAAAGGATCCATTCTTGGCAACAAAACCTTGCCCTCGGATCTGTGATAGAAGGAATACCCAATAGTTTCCTTAGGGTATCCTATGAAGATGCATTTTTCCGCTTTGGGTTCGAGTTTATCTGGTTGAAGTTTCTTCACATAAACATCGCATCCCCAAACTTTAAGAAATGACAGCTTAGGTTTGTTTCCAAACCACAATTCATACGGTGTCTTTTCAACGGATTTAGATGGTTCCCGATTTAAAGTGAATGCAATAGTTTCTAGTGCATAACCCCAAAGTGACAGTGGCAAGTCCGTTAGAGACATCATAGATCGAAGCATATCTAGTAAAGTACGATTAGGACGTTCTGACACACCATTTTGATATGGTGTTCCGACAGGTGTGAGTTATGAAACTATTCCACACTCTTTCGTATGTGTGCTAAACTCGTAACTTAGATACTCACCTCCACGGTCAGACCGTAGAAATTTGATCTTTCTATTACGATGATTTTCCACTTCATTCTGAAATTCCTTAAATTTCTCAAAGGTTTCAGAATTGTGTTTCATCAAGTAGATATAACCGTATCTACTAAAATCATCCGTGAAAGTAACAAAATAACGATATCCTCCTCGCGCCGACACACTCATTGGACCACACACGTCAGAGTGTATGATTTCCAATAAATTTGTCACCCGTTCCATTGAACCAGAAAACGGCGTTCTAGTCATCTTCCCCATAAGGCATGGCTCATATGTATCAAATGATTCGAAATCAAGTGATTCCAAAAGTCCATCTAAATGGAGCTTCTTCATGCGTTTAACGCCAATATGACCTAGACGGAAGTGCCACATATATGCGGATATATCATCATTAAGTTTAATCCTTTTAGCATCAACATTATGAATATGTGTAATACTATTATCGAGATCCAATAGAAATAAACCATTCATTACAGGTGCATGACCATAAAAGATAGCATTCAAATAAATCGAACAACCATTGTTTTTGTATTTAAATGAATAACCACTGCGCATCAAACATGATCTGGATACAATGTTCATGCTCAGTGCAGGCACCAGATAACAATTATTTAAGTTTATAACTAATCTCGATGGTAAGTGGCGAGGTAGCATTCCGATGGAGATCACATCAACGCTTGATCCGTTGCCGACACGCATATTGACCTCACCCTTGCTAGCGGTCACTTGTTGCGCAGCCCCTGATTTGAGTTACAAATATTAGCAACTGATCCGTATCGAATACCCAGGTGCTACTGCGAGTACTAGTCAAGTACACATCAATAACATGTATATCGAATATACCTTTATTTGCCTTGTCGGCCTTCTTGTCTGCCAAATACTTGGGGCAGTTGCACTTCCAGTGGCCAGTCCCCTTGCAATAATGGCACTTGGTACCAGATTTAAGGCCAACTCAGGATTTCTTTTCAGGTACGGCAACTGGCTTGACAACCTTCTTTCCCTTCTGTTTACAGTTCCTGTCTTTTTTGAAACTGGTGCTCTTATTGATCATCAACACTTGATGTTCCTTCTTGATCTCCACCTCTGCAGTCTTAAGCATTGACAGAAGCTCGGGGAGAGACTTCTTCATGCCCTGCATGTTATAGTTCATCATGAAGCTCTTGTAGCTAGGTGGCAGAGATTGGAGAACACGATGTATGCCTAAGTCAATTGTTGGAGATATGCCCTAGAGGCAATAATAAAAGTAGTTATTATTATATCTTTGTGTTTATGATAAATGTTTACATTCATGCTACAATAGTATTGACCGGAAACATTAATACTTGTGTGATTTGCAAACTAAATAAGAGTCCCTAGTAAAGCCTCTTTCTAATACTAGCTTGTTGGTTAATA
The DNA here is from genome assembly GCA_910589765.1 of Avena atlantica. Classification (NCBI taxonomy): domain Eukaryota; kingdom Viridiplantae; phylum Streptophyta; class Magnoliopsida; order Poales; family Poaceae; genus Avena; species Avena atlantica. The sequence continues at coordinate 54,003,764 of OU342739.1, read as the reverse complement.
GATGATTGTGGTTTCCCAATCATGAACATTGAGATGTTGTTAACAACAAGATCATATCATTAGGAGAATGGTATGATGGACATACTCCTATAGATAAGCGTAGCATAAAGATCAAGTCATTTTAATAGTTCGTTTGCTATAAGCTTTCTAATACATAGTAACCTAATTCCTTCGACCATGAGATCATGCTAATCACCATCACCGGAAGGATGCTTTGATGACATCAAACATCACACCGTAACTGGGTCGTTATAAAGGTGGTATTGAGTGTTTGGAAAGTATGGGTTGAGGCACATGGATGAAGAGTGGGATTTGTCCATCCATATGACGGATAGATATTCCTTGGGCCCTCTCGGTGGAATGTCATCCAATTAGCTTGCAAGCATGTGACTGGCTCACAACGGATCACATATCACGGGAACGAGAAAAGAGTACTTATCAGTAACGAGGTTGAACTAGGTATGTAGAGATACCGACGATCAAAACCTCGGATAAGTAAACTATCGTGAGACAAAGGGAAATTGGTATCGTATGTAAGTGGTTCATTCGATCGCAAAGTAATCGTAGAAATATGTGGGAACCATATGAATTTCCAAATTCCTCTATTGGTTATTGATCGGAGAAGTGTCTCGGTCATGTCCGCATAATTCACGAACTGTGGGGAGACACACTTAAGGATTCGATGTTGTTGAGTAGTTACGGAACGATGAGTAAGACACTGAATGTTGTTCAGAGTCTTGGATGGGATCCAGGATATCACGAGGAGACCCGGAATGGTCCGGAGAATAAGATTCATATAAGGAAAGTCCTGTTTCGGAGTTTGGAAATGATTCTGGTGTTTTCACCAGGAATGTTCTAGAAGGGTCTGGAAGGTCCGGCACTCCGGAGGGGGAAGGGTACATGGATGTGTCATGACAATGTGGAATTATTGCATCATGTACTAGGTCACTTGGCTGGGCAATATGATGAGAGAAATCAAATCCTAGTTTGAAAGTCAAACGCCAATTTGAAAATTCAAATCTGAAGTTTGCTTGGTGGAGGGAGAGTAGGAAACCTACTTAGGGAGGAAGTCCTACTCCCTCCACCCGCCGGCCAAGGAGGAGGAGTTGGAGGAGGACTCCCTCCTCCCAACCGCCTCTCTCCCACCTATAAAAGGAGGGGTAGGGTGCGCCCTACCCTCACCCCAAAAACCCTAGCTCCAAGGGCCGACACCACCTCCAAGTGTTGCCGCCGCCTAGGGCTCCTCCCAAGTCGGCGACTTGGGGCTTCCCCAAGCCCTAGCCGCCGGCCACACCCTCCCCTTGCCCTCTAAACCGTAGATCGCCAAGGCCTCTCTCATACTCCACCATACTCGCTCCGGCTTAAGTCGAAGCCCTGCGAGATCTCCCCTCTACTTCTGACACCACGTCGTCATGCTGCCGGAATCACGAGGAGAGTGCTACAACCTCCGCTGCCTGCTGGAACAACGGAGAGGAAGGTCTTCATCGAGTACCAAACGTGTGATCGACTGCGGAAGCGCTGCCGGAACGCAGCGCCGGAAGGATCGTCTACGCGATCTTGAGATCAGCAAGAGTACGACTACATCACCCACGAGAATCTGCTCTCGTTAACCGCTTTGGAATCTTCGAGGGTGAGTTCTTCTATCGACTCGTTGCTACAATCTAGTAGATAGATATTGCCTTGTTTGTGTGCATGCGGTAGAAATTTTTTGTTTTCCATGCTACGAACCCCTACAGTGGTAACAGAGCCGTGTCTATATGTAGATCTGTTGCACGAGTAGAACACAATGGTCATTGTGTACTTTTATTATCAATTGCTTTTTGTGTACTTTGCATCTTGCGGTATGATGGGATGAAGCGGCCCGGGCAAACCTTACATGACATCGTTCATGAGACTTGCTCCACGCTCAACATGCAACTTGTATTGCATAAGTGGCTTTGCGGGTGTCTGTCTCTCCCATTATAGTATAGATTCAATTTACAACGGGCACTTGATAGTTCAAACATCAACGTTGTGGTTCTTGTTCGTAAGTTAGAACGACACTTATTGAAAGCTCCAAACCACGTAAAATATGCAAAGAAAATTAGAGGCGTCTTAGGGTGTGCTGCGATGTGATATGGCCATGATTGTGATTATATATGATGTATGCAATGTTCCTTATTGTAAGTTGGCAACCGGCAGAAGCCATATGGTTGTCTTTTAAATTACGTTAAGACCTGCGTGTCTATTCAAAGTAGTTGTAATAGTTGAGGCTGGTGGACGACAACCATGAAACGGCATCATTGACCTTGACGCCATAGCGGTGATGATGGAGATCATGATCGTGCTTGAAGATGGAGATCGGAAGCACAAGAAGAAAGGCCATATCATATCACATATTATGAATTGCATGTGATGTTAATCCTTTATGCATCTTGTATTGCTTAGTTTGCGACGGTAGCATTATAAGATGATCCCTCAAGCACACAATTTCAAGTATTAAAGTGTTCATCGTTAGTAAGCATTGTTGCTAAAGCTCGTTGTTTCGAAGCACCACGTGATGATCGGGTGTGTTAGATTCTGCGAGTGTATACAACGTGAGCAACCCAGATTTGCTCATGCGGAAGCTAAGGTTTGATCTTGACGAGCCTAGCATGTACAGACATGGTCTCGGAACACGGATCACCGAAAGGTAAAGCATGAGTCATATAGTAGATATGATGAACATGTTGATTGTTCGCCATTGAAGCTACATCAACTCTCGTGATGACCGGTTTAGATGTGGTGGATTTGGTTCGTCTGATCACTAAAACAATTTGAGGGATATTGTATTGAGTGGGAGTTCACCTAGATTAATTTAACTATTAATTAGAACTCAATTTGTCATAAACTTAGTCTAAACTATTGCAAATATGTTGTAGATCAATGGCGGTCCCTACCATCAATTTTAATGCATTCCTAGAGAAAGAAAAGTTGAAAAACAATGGAAGAAACTTTGCGGATTGGTTCCGCAATTTGAGGATTGTCCCCAATGTTGGTAATTTGACCTATGTGCTGGATGTACCGCTGGGTGATCCGCCTGCAGCTACTGCTACCGATGAAGTAAAGAATGTTACCTCACTCGGAAGAATCAGTACTCTATAGTTCAGTGTGCTATCTTGTATGGTTTGGAATCGGAGCTTCGGAAAAGGTTTGAAAACCATGACCCACATGATATTGTCCGTGAACTCAAAATGATATTTGAGGCTCACGCGGCAGTTGAGAATTATGAGGCTTCTGAAAAGTTCTTTAACTGCAAGATGGAAGAGGGCAGCTGCGTTAGTGAGCACGTGCTTAAAATGTCTGGGCACGCAAACAAACTCCAAAGCTGGTATAGTGATTCCTAATTCTTTGGGGATTCACCGTGTCCTCCAATCACTGCCACCAAGTTACAAGAACTTTGTGATGAACTACAATATGCAAAACATGGACAAGACATTGTCAGAACTCTTCTCCATGTTGAAATCTGCAGCAGTGGAGATCAAGAAAGAGCACCAAGTGTTGTTGGTCAATAAGACCACCAAATTCAAGAAGCAAGGCAAGTCTAAGCAAAAGGGAAACTTCAAGAAGGGCGGTAAGAAAGTTACCGCGCCGGCGAAGAAGACCAAGGTTGGGCCTAAGCCTGATACTGAGTGCTTGTACTGCAAGGGAGAGGGTCACTGGAAGCGGAATTGCCCAAAGTACTTGGCGGATTTGAAGAACGGCAACATCAAGAAGAAAGGTATATCCGATATACATGTTATTGATGTGTATCTCACTAGTACTCGTAGTAGTGCCTGGGTTTTTGATACTAGTTCGGTTGCTCATATTTGTAACTTGAAATAGGTGCTGCAGAATAAACGGAAGCTAGCGAAGAACAAGGTGACGATGCGCGTTGGAAATGGATCAAAGGTTGATGTGATCGCGGTCGGCACGCTACCTCTTCATCTACCATCCGGATTAGTTTTATACTTAAATAATTGTTATTTAGTGCCTGCGTTGAGCATGAACATTATATCTGGATCATGTTTATTGCGAGACGGTTACTTGTTTAAGTCCAAGAATAATGGTTGTTCGATTTATATGAGTAATATGTTTTATGCACATGCACCTTTGATAGATGGTCTATTCTTATTGAATCTCGATTGTGGTAATACAGACATTAATAACATTGAAGCTAAACGTTTGAAATTGAGCGATAACTCGACCTATATGTGGCACTGTCGTCTTGGTCACATTGGAGTGAAGCGTATGAAGAAACTCCATTCCGATGGACTTCTTGAATCACTTGATTTCGAATCACTTGAAAGATGTGAAGCATGTCTGATGGGTAAAATGACTAAGACTCCATTTTCTGGTATGATGGAGCGAGCTATGGACTTATTGGAAATCATACATACCAATGTGTGTGGCCCAATGAGTGTAGCATCGCGCGGTGGTTATCGTTATGTTCTTACCTTCACGAATGACTTAAGTGTTGGAGATATGCCCTAGAGGCAATAATAAATGTAGTTCTTATTATATCTTTGTATTTATGATAAATGTTTACATTCATGTTATAACAGTATTAATCGGAAACATTAATACTTGTGTGATCTGTAAACTAAATAAGAATCCCTTGTAAAGCCTCTTTATAATACTAGCTTGTTGGTTAATAGATAATCATGGTTTCCTGATCACGAACATTGAGATGTTGTTGACAACAAGATCATATCATTAGGAGAATGGTATGATGGACATACTCCTATAGATAAGCGTAGCATAAAGATCAAGTCATTTTAATAGTTCAATTGCTATAAGCTTTCTGATACATAGTAACCTAATTCCTTCGACCATGAGATCATGCTTATCACCATCACCGGAAGGATGCTCTGATGACATCAAACACCACACCGTAACTGGGTGGCTATAAAGGTGGCATTGAGTATTCGGAAAGTATGGGTTGAGACACATGGATCAAGAGTGGGATTTGTCCATCCATATGACGGATAGATATACTCTGGGCCCTCTCGGTGGAATGTCATCCAATTAGCTTGCAAGCATGTGACTGGATCACAAGGGATCACATATCACGGGAACGAGAAAAGAGTACTTATCGGTAACGAGGTTGAAATAGGTATGCAGAGATACCGACGATCAAAAACCTCGGATAAGTAAACTATCGTGAGACAAAGGGAAATTGGTATCGTATGTGAATGGTTCATTCGATCGCAAAAGTAATCATAGAAATATGTGGGAGCCATATGAATTTCCAGATTCCTCTATTGGTTATAGATCGAAGAAGTTTCTCGATCATGTCCACATAATTCACGAACCGTAGGGAGACACACTTAAGGATTCGATGTTGTTGAGTAGTTATTGAATGATGAGAAAGAGACCGAATGTTGTTCGGAGTATCGAATGGGATCCGGGATATCACGAGGAGATCCGGAATGGTCCGGAGAATAAGATTCATATAAGGAAAGTCCTATTTCGGAGTTGGGGAATGATTCTGGTGTTTTCACCAGGAATGTTCTAGAAGGGTCCGGAAGGTCCGACACTCCGGAGGGGAAGGGTACATGAATGTGTCATGACAATATGGAATGGTTGCATCATGTACTAGGTCACTTGGCTGGGAAAATAAAGGGAGAAATCAAATCCTAGTTTGAAATTCAAACGCCAATTTGAAAAAGTCAAACGGCAAGTTTGCTTGGTGGAGGGAGAGTAGGAAACCTACTTGGGGAGGAGTTCCCCTCCCTCCACCCTCCGGCCAAGGAGGCCGAGTTGGGGGAGGACTCCCTCCTCCCAACCGGCCACCCTCCACCTATATAGGGAGGGGTAGGGCACCCCCTACCCCTCACACCCAAAACCCTAGCCCTAGCCGCTGGCCTCCTCCAAGTCGCCGCCGCCACCTAGGGTTCCTCCAACTCGCCGAGTTGGGGCTTCCCAAGCCCTAGCCGCCGGACAAGCTCCCCCCCTTGGTGCCCTCTAAACCCTAGATCACCAAGTCCTCTCTCATAGTCCACCATACTCGCTCCGGCTTAAGGTGAAGCCCTACGTGATCTCCCCTCTACTTCCGACACCACGCCGTCGTGCTGCTAGAATCACGAGGAGAGTGCTACAACCTCTACTGCTTGCTGGAACAAGGGAGAGGAAGGTCTTCATCGAGTACCGAACGTGTGACCGACTGCGTAAGCGCTGCCGGAACGCGGCGCCGGAAGGATCTTCTACACGATCTTGAGATCGGCAAGAGTACTACTACATCACCCACGAGAATCTGCTCTCGTTAACCGTTTTGGAATCTTCGAGGGTGAGTTCCTCTATCGACTCGTTGCTACAATCTAGTATATAGATCTTGGCTTGTTTGTTTGCATGCGGTAGAAATTTTTTGTTTTCCATGCTACGAACCCCTACAGTGGTATCAGAGCCGTGTCTATATGTAGATTTGTTGCACGAGTAGAACACAATGGTCATTGTGGGCGGTGATGCTTTTATTATCAATTGCTTTTTGTGTACTTTGCATCTTGCGGTATGATGGGATGAAGCGGCCCAGGCTAACCTTATATGACATCGTTCATGAGACTTGCTCCACGCTCAACATGCAACTTGTATTGCATAAGTGGCTTTGCGAGTGCCTGTCTCTCCCATTATAGTATAGATCCAATTTACAACAGGCACTTGATAGTTCAAACATCAACGTTGTGGTTCTTGTTCGTAAGTTAGATCGACACTTATTGAAAGCCCCAAACCACGTAAAATATGCAAAGAAAATTAGAGGCGTCTAACTTTGTTTTGCAGGGGTGTGTAGTGATATGATATGGCCATGATTGTGATTATATATGATGTATGCAATCCTTATTATAAGTTGGCAACCGGCAGGAGCCATATGGTTGTTTTTAATTTCCATTAAGACCCGCGTGTCTATTCAAAGTAGTTGTAATAGTTGAAGCTGGTGGATGACAACCATGAAACGGCGCCATTTACCTTGACACTATACCGGTGATGATGGAGATCATGTTCGTGCTTGAAGATGGATATCGGAAGCACAAGAAGAAAGGCCATATCATATCACATATTATGAATTTCATGTGATGTTAATCCTTTATGCATCTTGTATTGCTTAGTTAACGACGGTAGCATTATAAGATGACCCTCAAGCACACAAATTTCAAGTTTTAAAGTGTTCATCCTTAGTAAGCACCGTTGCTAAAGCTCGTTGTTTCGAAGCACCACGTGATGATCGGGTGTGTTAGATTCTGCGAGTGTATACAACGTGAGCAAGCCAGATTTGCTCATGCAGAAGCTAAGATTTGATCTTGACGAGCCTAGCATGTACAGACATGGTCTCGAAACACGGATCACTGAAAGGTAAAGCATGAGTCATATAGTAGATATGATGAACATGTTGATTGTCCGCCATTGAAGCTACATCAACTCTCGTGATGATCGGTTTTGATGTGGTGGATTTGGTTCGTGTGATCACTAAAACAATGTGAGGGATATTTTTTTGAGTGGGAGTTCACCTAGATTAATTTAACTATTAATTAGAACTCAATTTGTCATAAACTTAGTCTAAACTATTGCAAATATGTTGTAGATCAACGGTGGCCCCTACCATCAATTTTAATGCGTTCCTAGAGAAAGAAAAGTTGAAAGACAATGGAAGCAACTTCGCGGATTGGTTCCACAATTTGAGGATTGTCCTCAATGCTGGTAATTTGACCTATGTGCTGGATGCACCGCTGGGTGACCCGCCTGCAGTTACTGCTACCGATGAAGTAAAAAATGTTTACCTCACTCGGAAGAATCAGTACTCCACAGTTCAGTGTGCTATCTTGTATGGTTTGGAATCGGAGCTTCAGAAAAGGTTTGAGAACCAATACCCACATGATATTGTCCGTGAACTCAAAATGATATTTGAGGCTCACGCGGCAGTTGAGAGTTATGAGGCTTCTGAAAAGTTCTTTAACTGCAAGATGGAAGAGGGAAGCTCCGTCGGTGAGCATGTGCTTAAGATGTCTGGGCACGCAAACAAACTCCAAAGTTTGGGTATAGTGATTCCTAATGCTTTGGGGATTTACCGTGTCCTCCAATCACCGCCACCAAGTTACAAGAACTTTGTGATGAACTACAATATGCAAAACATGAACAAGACGTTGCCAGAACTCTTCTCCATGTTGAAATCTGCGGAAGTGGAGATCAAGAAAGAGCATCAAGTGTTGTTGGTCAATAAGACCACCAAATTCAAGAAAGACAAGTCTAAGCAAAAGGGAAACTTCAAGAAGGGTGGTAAGAAAGTTGTCGCACCAACGAAGAAGACCAAGGCTGGACCTAAGCCTGATACTGAGTGCTTTTACTACAAGGGAGAGGGTCACTGGAAACGGAATTGCCCAAAGTACATGGCGAATTTGAAGAACTGCAACATCAAGAAGAAACGTATATCCGATATACATGTTATTGATGTGTATCTCACTAGTACTCGTAGTAGTGTCTGGGTATTTGATACTGGTTCGGTTGCTCATATTTGTAACTCGAAATAGGTGCTGCAGAATAAACGGAAGCTAGCGAAGAACGAGGTGACGATGCGTGTTGGAAATGGATCAAAGGTTGATGTGATCGCGGTCGGCACGCTACCTCTTTATCTACCATCGGGATTAGTTTTATACTTAAATAATTGTTATTTGGTGCCTGCGTTGAGCATGAACATTATATCTGGATCATGTTTGTTGCGAGACGGTTACTTGTTTAATTCCGAGAATAATGGTTGTTTGATTTATATGAGTAATATGTTTTATGCACATGCACCTTTGATAGATGATCTATTCTTATTAAATCTCGATCGTGGAAATACACATATTAATAACATTGAAGCTAAACGTTTGAAATTGAGCGATAACTCGACCTATATGTGGCACTATCGTCTTGGTCATATTGGAGTGAAGCGTATGAAGAAACTCCATTCCGATGGACTTCTTGAATCACTTGAAAGATGTGAAGCATGTCTGATGGGTGAAATGACTAAGACTCCATTTTCTGGGATGATGGAGCGAGCTACGGACTTATTGGAAATCATACATACCGATGTGTGTGGCCCAATGAGTGTAGGTTATCGTTATGTTCTTACCTTCACGGATGACTTAAGTAGATATGGGTATATCTATTTCATGAAACATCAGTCCAAAACTTTCGAGAAGTTTAAGGAATTTCAAAGTGAAGTAGAGAATCAACGTAACAAGAAGATTAAATTTCTACGATCTGATCGTGGAGGTGAATATCTAAGTTACGAGTTTGGCGAGCATTTGAAGAAATGCGGAATACTTTCATAATTGACACCGCCAGGAACACCACAGCGTAATGGTGTCCGAACGTCGTAATCGAACTCTCTTAGATATGGTTTGTTCTATGATGTCACTTAAATATTTACCGCTATCGTTTTGGGGTTATGCATTAGAAACAGCCGCATTCACTTTAAATAGGGCACCATCTAAATTCGTTGAAACGACACCGTATGAATTATGGTTTGGGAAGAAACCTAAATTGTCGTTCCTTAAAGTTTGGGGTTGCGAAGCCTATGTAAAGAAGTTACAGTCGGACAAGCTTGAACCCAAAGCGGAAAAATGCGTCTTCATAGGATACCCGAAGGAAACTATTGGGTATACCTTCTATCATAGATCCGAGGACAAAATCTTCGTTGCTAAGAATGGATCCTTTCTAGAGAAAGAATTTCTCTCGAAAGAAGTGACTGGAATGAAAGTAGAACTCGACGAGTTTGTTGAACCTTCTCTCAAACTTACGAGTAGCGCAGCACCGGAAGTAGTTCCTATGGCGCCTACACCAATAAGAAAGGAAGCTAATGATGATGATCATGAAACTTCGGTTGAAGTTGCTACAGAACCTCGCAGGTCAACGAGAACTCGTACCACTCCTGATTGGTATGATCCCGTTATGAGTGTCATGTTGGTGGATAACACCGATGACCCTGCGACATATGAGGAAGCGATGATGAGCCCAGATTCCAATAAATGGCAAGATGCCATGAAATCCAAGATTGGATCCATGTACGAAAACCAAGTATGAACTTTGGTGGACTTACCGGATGGCCGGAAGGCTGTCGAGAACAAATGGATTTTTAAGAAGAAAACAGATGCTGATGGTAATGTTACTGTCTATAAAGCTCGACTTGTCGCAAAAGGGTTTCGACAAATTTAAGGAGTTGACTACAATGAGACTTTCTCACCAGTAGCGAAGCTAAAATCGGTATATCCCGTTCATCTCCATATGTGACTTGGACATCGTACCATCCTATTAGGAATGAGATAGTGGGACAGAGACAAATCTTCCAAAACAGCTCTGACATGTTCATAGGAATAGGCCTTGCATTCTATTCGATGCAGTCCCACCGAGCCAAGGGTCTTATAACAATCGCACCGAATTACCATCTCCGATTTGTCACTAAAAGTTCTCTTTAATAGAATGGCTGGCTTCACATATCTCCTTATTTAATAGGTCCGTCTAGAAATGAATGACTTGCATTTATCTAGATTCACATGTACCTGAACACTAAAATATGTCTAGATACATCTAAATTTAGACAAATCTAAATCACTTATTTCTAAACAGAGAATTAATTCTTTTCATGTCAGTGATGGAAAAATGAGTATATTTTTGTTTCCCGTTCAGTCACTGTACTCTCGCCAGTGCTTCCACATCACCACCCCCGGTTGTTGAAGTTCAGTGAGGCGATTACATATTTTATTCTGTTCAACGTAGTTGTCCAGTATCTACTACGCCACTGCCTCACCGGGAGCTAGCTCCGATTGATGTGCTTGGTAAGCCCATATGGTCGTAGCCATTTTTCGTTCTAAACCTTTTTTAGTAGAGATTCATCATGTCGTGCAAAAGTTGTTCAGCATCTTAGCCCCTCTTTCTCCGTTTATTTATTTTCTTCTTTATATCAGCATCCTATTATAAACTGTCCACATCTTGACATCAATCGTGACTCATTAGAGCTTGGTCATCCTCCACTTAGCCTCTTTTTGCGAATTTATCCTCCACTTAGCTAGCCAATTAATAGTTAGTGAGTACGAGTTAGGTGGCTATATACTACCGTTCGTCCGGAGTCGTTCGAAGAAGAGTAATGCTACATCTACGGACGTTTTCTACGAAAATTTTCTACGGACAAACACCTCATGCACACCAGATCAGTTCATGATCCACAATTTAAGGAAGAAAGACAATTAGGACCAAACGCCAGCCACCACGTCAGCCCGTAAGATTATTCCGTAGGTGTAGCATTATCGTTCGAAGAATCGGAGGATAGTGCATTAGTGTTGTTTCGGAGATTCTTCGTCAAGCCGACCCTCGATACAGGCATGCGCCCAGCTATATTAATATAGCAACCACGATTAATACCGTTACTGGACCAGACAACACAACGCTAAAATGAAAAAAAAAACAAGTCAATGACGGTGGCTCGACGAATACGAGGATGACTCGCCACCGATGCGCCCTCTAGAGAAGTACCACCAGCTCCTAAGCGTCGCCTACCAAGCAACACCTTCAAAAAGGAAAGCGACAACAACGCTGTTGTTGTCCGAACATGTCCTAGGGTTTCCTCCGATGCGCAACGGGAGGTGGGGAAAAGATACATCCGACGTCCTTCCGAAAGGCCGGCGACACCCGTAGACGTCACCATGTCGATGTCTCGACGATAAAGATTTCTCCCGACCCCTCAAAAAAACACAAATGCTTCGGATTGCTCCACCAAACTCGCCGCCCACAAGCATGCGCCTAACCAACTTTCCAAGGCAATCAAAAAAGGCACGACAAACCAAGACTTGGACGAGGGAAGCATCGGAGCAAACAGAGGAGCAACTCTACCCCCACTACACTGCACTATGCATCTCCCAGAGAAACTCACTTCACACAGAAGGGCACAACTAGATTCATGGGCGTACCACGGTAGGTATTAGTAGGGCTACAGGCGGCACCCGCATTTTATCCCGCAAAACTGAAATCAGGCAAAAAGAGCAGCAGAAACTATCGAATTTTAAAGCATCATTAGCACAAATATCCAACCCGCAACCCGCCCCGCTTGCAACCCTAGGTATTAGGCTGTTTGTTCTTCTTCGTGAAGCAAATAATATGAAGATAATTACCAACGTGGTTTCTCCTTTTTGTTGTTATTAACCATGTCGTGCAAGTCATGTAGCATTTTATATACTAGCTCTTCTTTTCTTTTGTTTTTAACCAAATCGTTTTTTCTACAATGAAGCAAAACCGAAAAAGAATTTGCTACATAGACACAATTGCGGGATTACACCCGTCAGCATGAGGACCCACGGGGGATGGGTGGGTATGATCCCGCGGGGATGCTCGATCCTTTCCTTTTTGTTGTTACTAAGCATGTCATGCTAAATCGTGCATCATCTTCTTATATATTAGCCCTATATACAATTTGCACCTCTTGAATCGTGACTCGTGAGCGCTTGATCATCCTCTACTTAACCAGCCACTTAATAACCGGAAGCAATGCACCCAAGAAATTGCCACAATGGAGCTACCAGCAGCATGGGTTCCCTTCCTTGCTGTCGTGCTCGCAACCGTGCTCTTCCTCGCAACCATTGTCCGTCGCGCTGGCCGCCGTGCATACAGGCTCCCGCCCGGACCTAAGGCATGGCCCATCATCGGCAACCTGAACCTCATCGGCATGCTCCCGCATCGCTCCATCCATGGACTCTCCAAGAGCTATGGCCCTCTCATGTACCTCCGATTCGGTTCGTTCCCCGTCGTCGTTGGGTCATCGGTCGAGATGGCCAAGTTCTTCCTGAAGACCCACGACACGGTGTTCCTCGACCGGCCCAAGACAGCCGCTGGCAAGTACACGACCTACAACTACAGCGACATTGTGTGGTCCCCGTATGGTGATTACTGGCGGCAGGCACGCAAGATGTGCCGCACTGAACTCTTCAGCGCCAAGCGGCTGGAGTCATACGAGTACATCCGCAGCGAGGAGATGCACGCACTGCTGCGTGACCTGCACGAGGCCTCCGGCCGTGTGCTAGTGCTCAAGGACTACTTGTCCGCCTTAAACCTCAATGTGATCACGCGCATGGTGCTGGGCAAGAAGTACCTGCACAAAGAGGCGACTACCGAGGCTACGACGCTGGAGGAGTGGAAGTGGATGTTCGACGAGCTGTTCTTGCTCAACGGCGTGCTCAACATTGGCGACTCCATCCCGTGGCTCGACTGGATGGACCTGCAGGGGTACATCAAGAGGATGAAGAAGGTGAGCAAGATGTTCGATGGGTTCCTGGAACATGTCCTGGACGAGCACAACGGGCGACGCCTCCTCGAGGGGGAGAGCTTCGTCGCAAAAGACATGGTAGACCTGTTGTTGGAGATAGCTAGCGACCCCAATCTCGATGTACAGATCGGCCGGGATGGCATCAAGGCTTTCATTCAGGTAAGCGCCCATGCATATATGTTCCAGACTTTCAGTTCCCGGCCACTATTGACTATTGTATTCAGTAAGTAATGAATTACTAGTAATCAGTAAAAAACTTTTTCACCCAAGCTGAGTTTCCGATTGTGCTAATGTTTTTTCAAGACAGAAAATTAACCACCTAATCGTCAATGCCGTTGTTAGGACCTTATCGCCGGCGGCACAGAGAGCTCGGCCATGATGGTTGAGTGGGCAATGTCTGAGATCCTCAAGAAGCCTGAGGTATTCGCCGAGGCGACTGAGGAGCTGGACCGTGTGGTGGGTCTAGGCCGTTGGGTGACTGAGCAGGACATCCGGAGTCTCCCATACGTGGAAGCCATTGTAAAAGAGACTATGCGTCTGCACCCAAACGCGCCCCTGTTGGCGCCCCGCCTGTCCCGTGAGGACGCGTCGGTCGGTGGCTACGACATCCCCGTTGGCACGCGTGTGCTTGTCAACGTGTGGTCCATTGGCCGCGACCCGGCGCTGTGGGATGCACCAGAGGAGTTCATGCCGGAGCGGTTTCTTGATAGCAAGATTGACGTCAAGGGGCAGGACTTCGAGCTGCTCCCTTTTGGGTCGGGACGCAGGATGTGCCCAGGGTACAGCCTCGGGCTCAAGGTGATACAGGTCAGCCTCGCCAACCTGCTCCATGGCTTCTCCTGGAGGCTCCCTGACGGCGCTACCAAGGAAGAGCTCAGCATGGAGGAGATATTCGGGCTGTCGACGCCGCGCAAGTTCCCGCTGGAGGTCGTCGCCCACCCCAAGCTCCCGGCTCACCTCTACGCCGAAGCTTGAGCTTCATACCAATTGTACCACCCATGATGGCACACTCGTGTCTTCGGTTACTGTTTTTGTTACTGTATTTTTCCTCTTGTTTTATATCTGGCCTTGTTTCGTCCGAGTCCTAAAATAATAGGGATTTGTTAAAGAAAAGGGTTGGGGAAGTGTCTCTGTTTTCAGACTCATTGAGAGTTTCTTCTTCTAACCCTGCTATGTGCATTGTTCAGCTGAATCCCACTAATCATGTATGAAACCGAGTAATTTATACGAGAAATACATGATTGTGTCCTTAATCATTTAGAGCAGAGATTTTTATTTGTAAAAAAAAGCCACAGCTATAAACTGGGAAAAAAAGTGACTTATGATTGTGAAACACACCCGTCTTTTTGCGCAACGGAGATAACCACTTGACTTAGCAATAGAGCTTCAATATGTGGCTTTGCTTTTTTGTCCACCATCTATGCATACATTCAATTGTATGTACTAGTAGCTTCTTGCAACCCTAAAAAAAGTAGCTTCTTGCCCTACTCAAACCCCACACACTGGACTCTAACCCATCAAATTACGGTTTAATGGCTAGGAAAGAGTACAATCAACACCGATAAACATCAGAATTCATACCTCATAAGCATCATCATGTACGAAAGCAACAACAAATAAAAGGAAAGACAGAGGGAAATAGCAGATGCGATTGCTCACCTTCATCTGATCTGTTGTATTTTCTATGAATTTCCGTGTTACCTTCCACCAAGTCTAAAGGTAAAAAACATTGTCTGCTCCTACATATCCGTAAAACTTATATCAAATTTCAGAAGTTCCTCAACAACAAATTGAGAAAACGAAATACAAACAAAATGAAAGAATAACAAGCTCATCTACTTCTTCTGCAAAATTTAGACAAAGAAAAAAGCAAGCGCAGAATTCATTTTATGCCATCTGTTCACTGGATAACGGCACGACCAAAATCTCATTCCACCGACAAGCTATCGGAAATTCTTACCGTACAACCTAACTCTTACCATATATCCACTGAAAGTTGGTAAGCCATTTACCTATATTTTCTGATATTTCTAATAGACGAACTTGGAATATATACAAGTCTGAATTAGCAAGAGATTTTCTTAGCAGAAAATTCTATATATGCAGTTTCAAGTCAAAATACAACTACTCCATCAAATAATCAAGTAGTTTTTATCTTAAAAATAATTATCAACTAGTTCTCTAAAGCTCATTTTGTTGGCTCAGTACAATGTTGCATACAGGTTCAGAGTTCAGATAGGGCGCCACTAAACTGGTATGAAAGAATTAAGTAGTTGAGGGCAGGAAATGTCGCTAGCTTTGTGGATAAATTCTCAACATGAAACATTTACTCACGTCCATACAATAATCACTTGTAGCTGTAGATACAGGCATAAAAAACTTTCTAAAATTGCTTAGCCAGTCGGGCATTCTTTTCATGGGTGAAATTTCTCAAAATGAATAAACTAAGGACGCGGCTAGCCAGCACCCGGGTGCTCGTTTGTCCATCCCAGCTCCAGTTGATGTCTCTTGGTAAGACCATATGGTCGTTGCCATTTTTTATTCTCCTTTTTATGTTAATCATGTCGTGCAAATTGTGCAGCATCTTAGTCCTTCTTTCTCCTTTTTATTTTCTTATATGTCAGCGTCTAATCATGCAATTTCCATCGTGTGACATCATTCATGACTCATGAGAGCTTGGTCATCTTCCATTTAGACAGCCACTTCATAGTACAAGTTAGCTACCCCAAGAGGCCAGGGTTTAAAAAAAAATTGTACCCGAGAAATCGTGGTGTCACTTGATTGTCGTCATCTTCGTTCGAGCCCCTACACCTTCGTCGAGGTCCATCTAGTTCAGGATGGTCGTCAAGAAGTCATCGCCCGCGCCAAGCATCATGGATGAGGACCGTAGAAGGGACTATTAAGTGGCTACACTGGCAGGGGAGTCATGCAGAGGATAGTGTCGTTACAGAGCTTCTTAATCAACACGACCCTTCAAGCATGATTCCTCCAGACCTCAACCATCGACCCGGTCACCCGAATCCATGCCTGACCAACATTCCTAAACAATCAAGAAAGGCACGACAAATCCAGATGGGATGACGGAAGCGTCTGAGCAAACAGATAAGAAGAGAAGGAGCAACTCTGCCCCGGTCTCCCGGAGAAACTCACCTTACATAGCAGGGCACCACTAGATACCGTCTTTTTCTCTGTAGCAAATAATATGAAGATAATTACCAACATGGTTATTTACTACTCTCTGCGTTTGCCCATAGAGAATCTACTGAAAAAAAATGTTGCATTCCCTTACACCCCCCCCCCCCCACACACACACACACACACCTAAAATTCCAAACAAAGGATTTACATGGGAAACCAATTGGCAAAAGGTTGATTATGTCAAGCTTCATGCACTAACCAACGCAACCAAAAGTCCGAACTGATGGAAAGGGCTAGTGCAATCCACTTATACACTTCAACACCCCCTCTCACGTGTGACGGGGAGAAGTCAGCACGTGCAACCGGAAGAGAGCGACAGCGCGCGAAACTTACGTATGACTCAAGAGGTCTATACGTGGACTCGAACTCGAGACCTTAGGCTCTGATACCATGTCAAGCTTCATGCACTAACCAACGCAACCAAAAGTCCAAACTGATGGAAAGGGCTAGTGCAATCCACTTATACACTTCAACAGATTATTCTTGGAGACCGCTACAAATGTAACTTTCTTTTTCTCCTTTTTATTGTTATTAACAAGGTCATGCAAGTCGTGCAACATTTTATATAATATCCCTTATTTTCTCCTTTTTATTCTCTTGTATCAGCGTCTTATTATATAGTTTCCACCTCGTGAATCATGACTCATCGGTGGTTGGTCATGCTCTACTTAACCAGCCACTTAATATCTGGAAGGAAGGCACCCGGGAAATCACCACAATGGAGCTAACAGCATGGATGCCCTTCCTTACGGTCGTGCTTGCAACCGTACTCTCCCTCGCAACCATTGTCCTTTGTGCTGGCCGCCGAGCATACAGGCTCCCGCCCGGACCTAAGGCGTGGCCCATCATCGGCAACCTGAACCTCATGGGCGCGCTCCCGCACCGCTCCATCCACGAACTGTCCAAGAGCTACGGCCCTCTCATGTACCTCCGATTTGGTTCGTTCCCCGTCGTCGTCGGCTCGTCGGTCGAGATGGCCAAGTTCTTCCTGAAGACCCACGACATGGTGTTCATCGACCGGCCGACGACGGCCGCCGGCAAGTACACGAACTACAACAACAGCGACATCACCTGGTCCCCATATGGCGCCTACTGGCGGCAAGCGCGCAAGATGTGTCTCACGGAGCTCTTCAGCGCCAAGCGGCTGGAGTCATACGAGTACATCCGCAGCGAGGAGATGCGTGCACTGCTGCGCGATCTACACGAAGCCTCCGGGCGCGTGGTAGTGCTCAAGGACTACCTGTCCACCTTGAGCCTCAACGTGATCACGCGCATGGTGCTGGGCAAGAAGTACCTGCACAAGGAAACGGAGTGCAAGTGGATGGTCGATGAGTGGTTCTTCCTCAACGGTGTGCTCAACATCGGCGACTCCATCCCGTGGCTCGACTGGATGGACCTGCAGGGGTATATCAAGAGGATGAAGAAGCTGAGCAAGATGTTCGATCGGTTCCTCGAACATGTGGTGGACGAGCACAATGGGCGACGCCACCTCGAGGGGGAGAGCTTCGTTGCAAAGGACATGGTAGACGTGCTGCTAGAGATAGCCAGTGACCCCGATCTTGAGGTAAAGATCGGCCGGGATGGCGTGAAGGCTTTCATTCAGGCAAGTCCATCCATGTTTCAGTTCCCGACAGTTATTCGTAACTAGTAAAACAACTTTCTGTTTACTTAACCACCAACTGCACTAAACTGCCTGGTGCTCGATATGGATGCTAGGACCTCATCACCGGTGGCACCGAGAGCTCAGCCATGACGGTCGAGTGGGCAATGTCGGAGATCCTCAAGAAGCCTGAGGTATTCGCCAAGGCCGCTGAGGAGATGGACAGCGTGGTGGGGCGAGGCCGCTGGGTGACAGAGCAGGACATTCCGAGTCTCCCCTACGTGGATGCCATTGTGAAAGAGACAATGCGGCTGCACCCGGTCGCGCCCATGCTTGCGCCCCGCCAGTCCCGCGAGGACACATCGGTCGGTGGCTACGACATCCCCGTTGGCACGCGCGTGCTCGTCAGCGTGTGGTCCATCGGCCGCGACCCAGCGTTGTGGGATGCACCAGAGGAGTTCATGCCGGAGCGGTTCCTGGGTAGCAAGATCGACGTAAAGGGGCAGGACTTCGAGCTGCTGCCGTTCGGGTCGGGACGCAGGATGTGCCCCGCGTACAGCCTTGGGCTCAAGGTGATACAGGTGAGCCTCGCCAACCTGCTGCACGGTTTCGCTTGGAGGCTCCCCGACAGCGCTACCAAGGAGGAGCTCAGCATGGAGGAGATATTCGGGCTGTCGACACCGCGCAAGTTCCCACTGGAGGTCGTCGTCCACCCCAAGCTCCCGGCTCACCTCTACACCGAGGCTTGAGCTTGATACCTACTGTACCGCCCATGATCGCTCGCTCATGTGTTTTATATCGCCTACGATACCTACTGCTTTTCTTACTGTATTTTTCCTCTTGTTTTATATCTGGCCTTGTTTTGTGTGAGTCCTAAAATAATAGGGATTTGTAAAGAAAATGGTTGGGAAAGTGTCTCTGTTTCCAGACTCATTGACAGCTTTCTCCTTCTAACCATGCTAAATCTCTGCTAAAAACACACTCCGTGGGTGCATTGTTCAGCTGAATCCCACTAATCATGTACGGAGCCGAATAATTTGTACAAGACATACATGATTGTGTCCGTAATCATTTAGAGCAGAGCTTTTCATTTGTAGAAAACAGATAGGCCACAGTGGAAAATATGACTTATGATTGCGAAACACACCCCTCTTTTTGCGCAACGGAGATAACCAATTGACTAAGAGAACAGTAAGAAAGACCTTTGGGGTTTTTCCAAGTCATGAAATCATTTCCTTTATGTCCCTACTGACACTTACTTTCCAAGATGTTCAAATAAGACTTAGCAATACAGCTTCAGTGTGTGGGTCCGCTTTTGTCCTCCATCTATGCATACATTCATTTGTATGTAGTACTAGCTTCTTGCACCCCTAAAAAAAAGTAGCTTCTTGCCCTACTCAAAGCCCCCCACACTGGACTCTAACCCACCAAACTAAGCTTTAATTGCCAGGAAAGAGTACAATAAAAAAACGATTAACATCAGAACTCATACCTCATAAGCTTCGTCCTGTACGAAAGAAAACAAAAACAAAAAGGAAAGATGGAGGGAAATAGCAGATGTAACTGCTAAGAAGAACACTGACCTTCATCTGATCTGAAAAATTGTATTCTCTGAATTTCCGTGTTGACCTTCCACCAAAACTAAAGCGAAAGAACATTGTCTACTCCTGCATAACCGTAAAACTTATATCAAATATCAGGAGTTTCTCAACAACAAATTGAGAAAACAAAATACAAACAAAAACGAGCTCATCTATTTCTTCTGCAAAATTTAGACAAAGCAAAGCAAGCGTAGATTTCATTTTATACCATTTGTTCACTGGATGATCCTGCTCCAGTTAAAGGAGTAATGGCACCACTAAAATCTCATTGTGCCAACATGATGTTGGAAATTCTTACCATACGACCTAACTCTTACCATATATTCACTGAAAGCTGGTAGGCCATTTACCAACAGATTTTCCATAAAACTGAAAATTCCCCCAAGCATGTGGACTGACAGGAGTTTTTAGAACCTGTAAAAAACAAGGGGAAATAGGAATTATAAAAAAAATCAGAAATTAATACTAGTATGTTTATAAACTTGTAAGAATTAGCATAAGAGCACTTAATCATATCCGATTAAACAGGGGAATATCTATTGACATCAAGAATTAGAACGATGAAAGAGCTTCTTCACTGCTACATGCGAGCGAAAGTTTCAGGGGAATTTGATGTTACATCAGAAGTGAACTGCACGGTCGTATGTTTTCTGATATTTCTAACATACAAATTTCGAAAATATACAAACCTGAATTAGCAAGAGATTCTCTTAGCAGAAAATTCTATATATGCAGTTTCAAGTCTAAACACAGCTACTCAATCAAATAATCAAATAGTTTTTAACTAAACAATAATAATCAAATAGTTCTCTAAAGCGGTATGAAACAATTAAGAAGTTGAGGGCAGGAAATGTCGCTAGCTTTGTGGAGAAATTCTCAACTGGAGCCGAGATGTGTCGAGCGGGATCTCGGCGGAGGCGGCCTCCATCTCCATCTCCATCGTGGCGGCCTGGAGGCGGCCTCCATCTCCATCATGGCGGGGCAGGGATTCGAGGACGCAAAGGGAATAGCAGGGAAGGGACGCTACCTCGTGGAGGAAAGAGGGATCCCAAAGCCGGAGAGGGATGGGGGAGCTGGTGGTGGCGGGGCCGGATTTTGGCCGGTACAGAGGTGACGTCGGCAAGCGGAGCGCGGCTCTTCCCGGCTCCACTCCACTGCGTCGCAAAAATCGCTAATATCGGCTGTTCCTAGCGTCGTCGGATTGCCATCCAACGTCGAAAAACAGCAATTGCAAGCCTTTTGCAGTTTTGCCTTTCAGTTTTTACGAAATTAACTGGAAGCCCGGCTTCTTCACTTAAAATTAAGGGTATTTTGCTTTGACATGATCTTTCCGACATTTATGGCAAATACACTGACATTGTGATTTTTGCAACTAAAGTAGAGAATTACTCCCTTTGTTTCAAAATATAAGATGTTTTAGGTTTGTGAAATGTATCTATACTTCTTTTAGTGTATAGATTCACTCAAGTTTGGAGTGAACCTACACACTAAAACAAGCCTAGATGCATTCTCTTTACAAGTCTAAAACATCTGATATTTTAAAACAAATGGAGTATATTAACAACAAAGATCATTCAACCATACGAAAGTTTTATACTATTGCAACAAATCATAGCAAAAAATGAAATAATTAATGTTACACAACGTGGTTCAACAAAAACTTTTTTCTCCATAATGATTTACCAAAAAAACACCAACAAATTTAATAAAAAACACAAACAATTACAATAAAAAATCATGTATTTGTAGCAATAAAAAAGTGGTTACGCAACAATTTTTTGTTGTAGATTCATGTGCGAACAAAAATAACAACTACTCTAACAAAAAGTACAACAGATTACCTAAAACATGCTTTTTTAGCACTTAAAAAAGTGTAAACATCATGAAAATAAGAGGAAACACACAAGTTGTGGCAGACACATAGAAACCTTGCAATATCTCGCGTGTGCTTTCACAACAAAAAGTTACACCCAAGGTTTGTTACTATTTGAAAGAGAAAACAATTAGGAAAAACCAACTTGTTGCAAACGCGGGTAAAGCAACATCCCGCATGTGCTTTCACAACAAAAACGGGTAGGAGTTTGTTACAAATTTAAAGTTTTTCCAAAGGGCAAAAGTGGATGAAAGTTTGGGAAAGGACCATTTAGAGCATCTTTATTGGATCTAGTAAAATTCGAAACCTTGAAGGGGTATAGGGAGTACTTAAAACAACTTTTACGGTATATCATGGGTCCTGCTTGCCCGTGATAAGTGGATTAAGACCAGTAGTTAACATAAAAGGGTCATATCACACTTCCTGCCCACGAGGTCCTCTACATATGTGACTTAGAGGCATGGTTTTCAATAGCGGCGCTATAGTTTATCTATGAGTAAAACACAGTCTCGATACACAAACTTGCCAAGAAGGATCACTTTAGTCATGAAGTTGTATTTTGCCTAATTCGGGTCATCAACTTGCCACTTATGTGCGCTCGTGGTCATTCTGTCACTATCTCCATTAAATCTAACAGTAGCGAGCTTTTTTTGCAAAATACTTCTAAAATTTTGTTTTCTCTCGTTCTTATTAGGTTCCTTTAGCACTGCATTGTGGCGCCGTTCACTGGTAGCGTCCTGGATGACCCGTGCGGGCAGGCATAGTTCGGGAGCTCCCGAATCTCACCGTGCTTGACCTCGTCATCGTGAAACCTCACCGGAGAGATGTTGATTGGCCTAATTCGTGTATATAAGCTAATTTATCTCTTCACGCATGTATTAAAAGCGGCGGATATCGGTTTATTTCTTCTTTCTCAGTAGGTTTTATAGATTACATGGACTTGCTAGACTGGGAAAACTAGTGGCCAGGGATGAGCGGATAACACCATGCTGGATATGCACGCGGAGATGGTCATCGAGCAGGATATTGGGCGACTTGATACAACATGCACGTACCATGGTACCAACAAGCCCAATGGCGTTGCTCTCCTCTCTCAAGCTCCAAAATCAAAACATATACGAAAAAATAAAACAAAGACCAATGATTTGGAATAAACAATAGTTTATGGGGTATTTTGTAAAAAAACAGACAACCTCGTGTAGGCGCCGTCACGGAGTGACTAGCGTGTCCATGAATGGCAAGTTCGTGACCTGAATTTGGTAAATGCAACTTTGTGACTAAAATGCTTCTACTAGGCAAGTTAGTGTACCGCGTGTGTGTTTTACTCTTTATCTATAGAGCTTTCATCCCCATGCTGATAACTACATTAGCCCTAAAAGGTGTCATAACCCTTACATAGCACGCTATAGTGACGATATAATTTTTTGGCAGTCTGTTGCTAAATGCCTTAGTGTGCTATTTAAAATCATGCTTGGAGGCCCACATTCTCGAGCCCTCAACCAACCTGACATGTCATGCTCCAAGTGGACTTCCTAAAGAATCCTGAAGACCAGACGTACATCGCAGAGAGATCGAAGGTCAACTCAACGAGCAAGACAAGATGAAGACCTAGCGAGACACACAACACCTATATATATTGAAGACCATTCACCTCATTAGGACATATCATCCATGCTGACCCACGTCATAGATTTAGTCTCTAAGTCATAAACCCTAGATTCATATACTCTTGTCGGGTAACTTTATAAATTTATTAAGATCCATCTTGTGAACACTTGTACAATCTTTCGATCACACCATGAATAAAGTCCGACGGAGCTCCATTACATTCAATGTTGTCTCTTTGATCTAAATCTGCTGTCCCGAGCCGTTTGCTGAACAAATATACTTTCTTTCGATCTTCGAAAGTGAAACTATCGTAAAAATAATCCTTCATCATTGCTAGAATATATACTTAAAAATATATTGTAAAACGGAATCACCACATAAGGTCCATTTGGCCCATTTATTGATGTCTTCTTTCCCACAAGGCCACGAACTAGCTCCCACGATCCAGTGATGCAAACTGCTACGGGCGGGTGTCGTCTCTGTCTCCTGCCTTGGGCCCGGGCTTCCGCCATCGTCTGTTGTGGCCATGGCGCCACCACCTCTCATTGTCCTAGCTGTCTTCGGATGTATCTAACGTCGCCTCACCCTCGTGGGCGACTCCCGCACCGGAAGCCACCAAGCTCCTGCGGCCATAGCCACGCGCGCTCGGTGCACCGGTGCCATGGCTCCTCCCCGACGTCTGGTGCCCCCACAGTCGCTCTAGTCATGTCCCAATCCCTTCTCTTCTTCAACCCCCTGCACGGAACTCCGCCTCGGAAATTTCCGCCAAGCTTGCTCTTTCACCACCACTAATGAGAACTCTGGCAAGTCCAGTGGCGGCAGGGTGCCATCGGGAGCTGGAACGTCCCTCTCGCCAACCGTTTTCTGGTTCATGGGGAGGTGTAAAAATTACCTCAAATACTGGCTTTTGCAAAAATAATGGATCCGCCTGGATTGTTTTTCAGATAAAACTTACTAACTTCGTTTCCTAATATAAGACTTTTTTTTTAAGACACTCTAGGCAGTTGTTTCAGAAGCGCGTGGCGAGGCACAACGTGAGTGAGACGGAAATTGGAGTCCCCCTTACACGACCGCTCGTCTCGTCTTGCCCCCCCGCGGGCGACGGGGCGAGCGCCGCCGCGTCCCCTCTCCCCCAACCTCCTTCTCTCCTCCTCCCCCCGCCGCCGTCGGCGCGCACCGCCGGGCAAAGCCCGGGCGGGGCCGGCGGCGGCGGGCGCCCTTCTCCCGGCGGCGGCAGGGGTTGCGCGGGAACCCTCTCCGGCGGCGGCGCTCCATGGCGGCCTCGCGCGGGGCTCTGCAGGACGTGGCGTGGCGTGGGCGGCGGCTCCAAGGGCGTCGGGGGAGGACGAAGGTGCTCCTGGCTGGGAGCTCCGCAGGGCCCGATCTGGGCCAGGTGGGGCCCGATCTGGGCCATGCGGGCTCCGGCCGGGCCCTCGCTCTCCGGCGCGCGGTGCGCGGCAACAGGCCCCCCACCGGTGGCTGCGTGGCGGCGGGCTCCCCGGCATGGAAGGAGGGAGACGGAGATGCTGCGGGTGCTCCCTCGGTGGCCCTTGCCAGGCCCAATCTGGGCCAATGTGGGCCTGATCTGGGCCAGGCGGGCCCCTTGGTCTCCAGCATAGGCACCTCATTCGGGCTGCGCGGCAGCCGGGTTTCTGGAGCTGGGCCAGTCGGGTCTGGGTCTGGGGGTCTCCTTTTTTTCCGTGCTCGTGGGGTCTCGTGGGCAGCATGGAGCGGCGGTGTCCGCCACGCTCGTCTCTCCGAGCCCTTGCGGGCCTAGATGGTGCTTCTCAGACCGATGGTGGTCCGGATGTCCCGGGTGAGCGCGGTGGTGATGGTGTTGCCATTTGGCGGCAGGGTTCGACGGTGGCAGTTGTTCCCCTGGTGGACGGGTCAGTAGGGGCTAGTGTGGGGTTGGCGTGGACGACGGTCCCCTTGCTGCAGTGCGGCTGTGGGGCTTCACGGGCTCTCGGGGCCTCGGCCAGGCCAGTTGGGCCTGGTTTTCCCTGCGGCTGTATCCGGTCGGCTACCACCTTCTGGTGGTGGAGGTAGTTCCCTCCCGCGTATTGTTGTTCTGGCAACCCTACCGAAGCCTGCTCTTTTCTGCCCTACCGGCCTTGCTTCGCGGGTCTCGGTGCGACGGCGGTAGCGGCTACAAGACCGTGGTGGCGTGCGCTGGTGGGCGACGAGCTTGGTGGAGCTCTACGATTGCGTCCGGGAGTGTGTTTTTTCTGAGGGGTCGGGAGAAATCCTTATCTTCTTGACACCGACGCGGTGACGCCTGTGGGCGCCACCGTCCTCCTTGAAGGGCGTCGGGTGTACCTCTGCTCCACCTCCCGGTGCGCACCGGGGGAAACCCTAGGACCTGTCCGGGCAGCAGCGTCGTCATAGTCGCTTTCCTTCTTGGAGGTGTTGCTTGGTGCGTGGCGCTTCGTAGGGCTAGGCGTGCGGTGGTACTTAGTTGGAGGGCGCAACGGTTGCGGGTCGTCTTCGTTTTCGTCAAGCCGCTGTTATCGGCTTTGCTTTCTTTTCTTTTTCTTTTGTGCTTTCGTTTTGTTTTCTCTTGGGCGATGTGCTGCCTGGCCCAGCAGCGGTCTCAACTGGTTGCTATATTTATATAGCTGGGCGTATGCCTGTTTCGAGGATGTAAGACTTTTAACAAACTAAAACAGTTCAGTATTAAAAATACTTATATCATAAACAGAGAGAGTATAAAACAGTTACTTTAAAGCAGGATCCTATAGAAGAAGATTGGCTAGCGAGGCTCTCAACGACAAAGAGCTCTGTCCCCGTATCCCCTCGAGTGCGGCGCAAGAGTACACTCGAGCAGCGTGCCCACGAACGAACAGTGACTGACGAGTGACAACACGAGGGGTCAGCGGCAGCTGCAAAACAAAGCTCGACCTGCAGACCACTACAGTCTACAGTAGTACGTTCGTCGCCATGCACATTCCTCTCATTGGGC
The DNA here is from genome assembly GCA_910589765.1 of Avena atlantica. Taxonomy (NCBI): domain Eukaryota; kingdom Viridiplantae; phylum Streptophyta; class Magnoliopsida; order Poales; family Poaceae; genus Avena; species Avena atlantica. Next base: position 53,977,640 of record OU342739.1, on the reverse strand, counting down.
GCGCTGTGCCACATAGGCTGCGGGTGGCGTTTTGCAAGCAAGATCTTCGCCCAAGACAAAGGCAACGGTGCTCGACACCACCGCATATTCACGTGCCATGGGTCGCCTCGCCCGGCCGTTCCCCGTGCTCCGTGCCCGTGCCACTGCGCAGGTCAAAGGCCAAAACTTTTTGCTCAAACATCACCGGCACCGGTAGTACGGTGCTCTCCGTCGCAGGGTGGCAGTGGCCACCGTGGTCCTCTTTTCTGCCTCGATCAGGGAACTGTTTCTTCTCGGCCTCGTGTTTCGCGCGTGACAAACAAAGCTGATCGTCCCGTCAAAGAAAAAAAAGAGAAGCTGATCGTACATCGCCCGTTGCTTCGGCGTCGTCCCCGTCCGTGTCCGCCGAAATCTGCGAAGTGGCCAAAGTCAAAACCACTGTGGGCTGCAAATTAACCGGCCGCCTTTTTTTGGTCAATCAGGTTTAGCATGTACCGACATGTACATGGCTTTGCTGGCTTTTTTTTTTGCTGGCTTTGAATGAACTTATATTTTATCTCGTTGAAATGGCCGTGGTCACGGTTTTTTAATAGTATCATTAAATATAATGGACAACTTTTATCTTCTATCTAGCCGTGACACTTCTAGATGTATTCGAAGATAGGTATCGGACACCTTTTATTCATCCCCTCTTCCAACCACAATTTCTATTTTTGAACCCTCAAATACATCCAAATCCATGCAATGCTAGATAGCCAGAGAGTTAGATAGCCATGCGGTGGAGCAGACATGGGAAAGAAGGTGGAGGAGCGGACAGGAAAAGCTAGTGGCGGCATGAGTTGGAAAGAGGATGCGCGGAAGGCCGGGTCATAAAACCACTTTATTTCTAGATTGGAGACGCCCTTATACATTGTGGCACCTGGCCTTAGCTAAAAAAAACTTAAGACCCGACCACATCGGTATAGCCCTGCCATAAGACAATGGAATATAGTATTTCACTATTTTATGTCTAGCTTTACACTGTTTGTATATGAACTTTGGCAAAAAATTGGTCGCTACCTTCTGACTCTCCTCTGTAGCAAATTCTGCTAGGCGGGCTCCACCTTAAGGTCCAACTCGACCTTAAATATTGTGAGGTATTTGAGCTGCTATATCTCATACCATGGGGCCCAGCTTATGGACATGGTAAATATTAAGCATTGGAGACGCTCTTAGACCACCCACAGTGTTGGACAAAAGCGATTCTTAGCCTCTACCGAATCGGTTCAATACAGTGTGGAGATATACTTGAGTCGACTCATACAAAAAAACGGTGCATGTAGTTGAATCGGCTCAAAGTGATTCAAAGGATTTAAATATAATTTTGTGTCTGACACAAGTAGGAAATACCCAGCCACCACGTCTCGCTGGGAAGGACTGAGACAAAGAAAAAAGTTCTTTTATAACTCTTGGGTCCCATGTACAGTGTTTGAACCGGTTCTATACACTACAGCCAAATCAGACCGATTCTTTCTTTTACTTGAATCGCATCACCAGTGTGGCTGGTCTTAGGACATCTCTATCGAAAGACTCAAACGATCTATTTTTGTTTATTTGGATTGATTTACGGTCATTTTTAGGTCACGGTCTGGCCTATCTAATCAGCCGTGCCCAGCAACGTAGTTTAAATTGTCCTATTTTGTTTGGCCAGTCCAAAAGAGAAACATGGCAGTCCAAGAGAGAGGAGATAAGAATGCCCATTGTGTGACTGCCAACTGGGCTAGTCTGCTATAACAACCGGACAGGATAGCATTCGCGTATCTTCAGACAGATCCATCCGTGACCCAAATTTGCAGCTCGGTTGGGGGTTGGTCCGGCCTGAGTCTGTCTGGATGGGTCGTCCTGCTAGGACATCGCATTCGGCTCATATGTCTGTGCGGACAGATTAGGACGCAGTCGGACCGTTTGGGTCTCCCGGTGAAGACCAGCACGACCAAATGGGCCATCCAAATGGTCCAATTATGTCTGTTTGGGCCGATCTGTGGCCAATTTTGGTCGTGGTCTAGGCTGTCCGGCCAACCACGCCCAGCGTTGCGATCCATCTGTCCGTGCTGGCCAACTTTGTCCGCGTCTTTTGTGCCACTGGCGAGAGAGCCTAGACAGACTAGGGAAGGACACGAAAGGACAAGCGTGATGTTCGGACCGACGCAACCGTGGCCCAAATTTGGTGCATGGATGAGTTAGTCTGCGCGAGTCGGTCCGGATAGGTCGCGTCGCTGGGCCGGCGTGTAGCTCTCCACCAATCTGCATGGACCGGCTCAAACATATTCGGACAGTTTGAATCTGGAGGTGTCTTTTATGTTTCGAGCTTTGTGACCAAAGCTGATCGTACTTCCCAGTAATTCGTGCAAAGCATCTCCAGCATACCCTGCATGGCTGGGCGACCCCTGTGAAAATTTATATATAAATAAAATTTCACAGATGATAACGAAAAATTGACAAGTATTTCAACACAAATAAATACAAATTTAACAAGTTTTGAACCACATTAAGAAACCTAGGCATTTTCATTGAGTATCCCGTATACATAAGTGCTCCACGAGATCGTCTTACAATTGACGATGAGTATTTGCATGTCGAATTCCTTGACGCATGACGAGTGAGGCAGCAAACGCATCTGGCACGTGGTGATCAACATTTACAAGAGGCCCATGTTGGTGATATTGTTCGGTATTAATGATTGGATTCTCGCACTTGTTTTGAATGATCATGTTGTGACTGATCACACAACCACTCATGATTTTCAAAATCTAATCTTTCGACTAGGTAAGAGTAGCGTACCGGAGAATAAAAAATCGAGCTTGAAGAACTCCAAATGTCTGCTCGGCACACTTCCTGCCAGCGCTGACCCACACAACGCTCGTCTTGTGTCCAACGCGCCTAGAAGGCTCCCATTGGCACGGACAGGCTTGGCTCGCCAGACATGCTACTGGGCCGCCTCGGGTAGAACACGCCCTTAGGGGATGCGGCTAGGTGTGGTTTCGTGTTCAACGCATCACTTATCCAATATCCGCTTACGGGCCTTTTAGGTAACATGGCTGGAGATGCTCTAACATTACTGCAAAACTTCGACATTGAATGAACCTTTTTCAAAAAAAATAGCTAAATCTAACCTTTTTTGTGATGTCAAACACTCCGGAGGTACCATTAGGCATGGTACTGCCAGTGTTATTTTGGAGGTATCATGTTAACCCTTCCACCTTGGAAGTCGCTTGTCCGGAGTCTCTGGAGGTACCATGCAACCGCCGAACTGTTTGGAGGTACTCCCTCCATCCAATTTAATAGACTCAGTTTTGTCTAGATACAAATTTATCTAATTTAATACTAAAATGTATTTAGATACATCAAAATCTAAAAAAATGACTCAATTAATTATCAAAATGGGTTAGATCTGCCAAATATTTATAAAGAAAATCATTTCAGACTAAACTTTTGTAAAAGGTCAGGTTTGTCAAAATAGCCTACCCGCGATTGCTTCGTCCGCGTCACGTGCAATCTGCGAAGTGGCCAAAGTCAAAAGCACTGTGCGCTGCAAATGGACCGACAACCTTTTGGTCAAACAGATTTAGCATGTACTTGACATCCATGGTTTCGTGGCGTTTGTCCGGGGCGCGACTTTTTGTTCTTAGATTTGTTAGAGCATCCCCACTCAGTCGAAATCCGAAGTTTTTTTTGGTGGACGAAACTAGATTTTGGTATGGAAACGATGAGTTTTTTCTAGGCGAAAAGAAACCGGCGAAATATTCGAATTTGTATTGTTCCCGTCGGCGAGAGCTTGGCCAAAAAGTGTTTGATGGAATTACGCCCAACAAGTCCGGAGAAAAATTATTACAGAGCTAGGTAAAAAAGGCTCGGCCGTCAGTCGTGTATGGGAATGGGCTCCTCCGGCGTGGTCGATGCGGCGGGGTCGGGCGTCTCGCTAGCGGACGCGACTGGTTGGAGGAGGTGGAAGCGGAGCTCGGCGTAGCAGTGGCGTCCAGCGCAAGGGCGTTCGACGTAGTGGCAGGCGTGATCTCGGCATTGTCCTCCTGGAGGATGGCATTGCGGCGCGCCATGTACCAGGCCTTGACCGACGAACTCATCATCGGCGTGTCCTCGCCGCCCATCAGGAACTGGAGATCTGTGTTCCTCTTCTTGGTGGCGTAGTTAGCCTTGAGGAGGTCTATCTTTTGCCCTTGGTTCTGGAGGAGCTGCGCCCATCTCTCGTCGCTCTTCTCGGCCCTCTTCTTGGCGTGTGCCCTCGTGTCGGCAATGCACTTCTCCATGAAAGCCTGGAGGCGCGGTCCAGCGGCTTTGAGCATCTTCGCCTTCTTCTGGCTAATCTCCGGCCTTCCTTCGCCGGCAGCAGGGGAGGGGCCTCCGGGTTGTACACGTCGTCCTTGGTCTTGGTGATACGTCCAATTTGCATCACTATTTTATATCATAATTTGCCTCTATTCATTGATATATTTTATATTAAGAGGCGTTACTTATGTCTTTTCATCTGTTTTTGCATGTCGGATGATTTTTGGAGGATGAACTGCCGGAGTCAGGATTCTGATGGAAAAAGCGGTCTTTTGACGCAATTTCACGAAGATCGGAAAAATACTAGAAAAACTACAGAAAATTAAATTTTCCCAGAAGACGAAGGATGCCAGAAGGGGAGGCGGAGTTGGGCCACACGGGGCCCACACACCCTAGGCGCGGGCCGCCCTAGGCCGCGCCTATAAGGGGTGTGGCCACCCTGGCCCACCTCTGGATCCGCCCTCTCGCATATATCTTCTCCTCTAAACCCGAAATTAGGGGAGCAACCACAGAAAGATTCTGCCGCCTCTGCGGTGCGGAAAACACCGAGAGATAAAGAGCTCTCCGGCAGACAAATTTCTGCCGAGGAAATTCCTTTCCGAAAAGGGGAGATCGTCGCCATCAACACCATCATTTTTTTTAGGTTAAAACAGTAGGGCAAAATACCCCACTGCAATTTTTATATATCATAGAGTGTTACAAAAAATATTTACAAACTCAATCCACCTCAAAAGAGGGATAACATTCTAAGCAGTTATCTCTTGTCTAAATTATTTTCAATCCAATCTTTGAGGCCCTGATAATACTTCTTCTTAATTCTATACAGGACCCATCTTAATTCCTGAGCGACAATAGCTCTCCATTCCTCAAGCGAAGCATGCTTGTTGTTGAAGATTTCATTGTTTCTGCAAATCCAAATGCCCCAAGCTCCAAGTATAGTAATTTCTATTGCAAAAGGGACTTTAAGATCTTGTTTAATACTGGCTAAAGCTTCAAAAAGATTTTGATCAGCCACTTGGACATGCGTGATTTCAGCCCAGCAAGCTCTTGCAAAAGGGCAGTCCCAGAATAAATGTAGAATGGTTTCTTCACTGATGCAGCCATGGAACACACATTCATATGATGCCAGAGAAAAACATTTTCTTTTCAGAAGGTTTCTTGTGTTTAGCCTATCAAGCAGTAATAGCCAGAAGAAGAATTTGTGCTTTTGTTGACAAGAGGATTTCCACAACCAGGAGAAATGTGGTTGTACAGGTTGGCAACCAGATAAAGAATAATAAGCCTTTTGGACCGAAAAATTACTGCCCCAAATGTAACTCCAGTTGTCAGCTTCCCTCTGCCTACCAGTATTAAGAATTTTCTCAAGACTTTGATATTCCTGGTAAGCTTGCTGTGACAGAGGGAGGTAAAAAAGATCTTGAGTATTATCTGTCTGCAGGAACTCACTGACAGAGATGTGTGGGTTTTTTGCATAGGAGAGGAGATGAGGAAGCTTATGCTATAGACAACCATCATTCCACATATCAGACCTGAGAAGTGTGGATTTTCCATCTCCCACCAAGCACTTTGCAATTCCTTTAAAAATTTCAATCAATTTCAGATGAGCTTTCCACCAAAAGGATCCCTCTAGACTTCGTCCAGGGAGTTTACCATTACAGTAATAAGTGTTCCATATAAGGTGAACCCAAGGGATATCCTTGTGATTATAAAATTTATCCAAAATTCTTCAAAAGAAGTGCAGAGTTTTGAACATTAAGGTCAAGTACTCCCAATCCCCCCTGGTTCTTGGGCCGACAAACTTTCTTCCATGCTACAAGAGCATTACCTCTAGCTTGAACATTAGATGTTTTCTTTCTCCACATACATTGCCTCATATATTTAATCAACTGTTCCTTAATAGTGACAGGAAGATCAAAACAACTCATGTAATATATGGGAAGGGAAGACAAAACAGATTTAACTAGCTGCAGGTCCCCCCCCCCATAATTAAGAAAATCAGCTATCCCACATAACCTTTTCTCAACTCTCTGAATAATAGGCAGGAAATGTTCCACTGCAGGCTTATTTATACTTAAAGGCAGACCAAGGTAGGTGAAAGGCAAAGAGCCAGTGAGGCAAGAAAGAGTATTAGCAAAGTGTCCAAGCCTCTCAGAGTCCATGTTAATTGGCATCATACTGGATTTAGAGTAATTAACTTTGAGTCCAGTGGAGAGAGCAAAAGTATGAAGAATGGCCTTAAGGCACAAAAGTTGCTCAGAATCAGCTTTAAGGATTAATAAAGTGTCATCTGCATACTGCACCACAGGGAAATCAGGACAGAACACATCTTCAGTGGGAAGGGAAAGAAGACCAAGATTCATTGCTTTATTGAGGATACTTTGAAGGAGATCAGCAGCCAAAACAAACAGGAGAGGAGATAAAGGATCCCCCTGTCTAACACCTCTTCTGCAATAAAAGTTTTTCCCAGGCACTCCATTTAAAAGAACAGAGGAAGAAGCTGAACCAAAGATCAACTGAATCCAAGAAATCCATTTATCACCAAAACCTTTGGCTTTGAGGATATTAATAATTGCAGAGTGCTCAATTCTGTCAAAAGCCTTTTCAAAGTCAAGCTTAAGAATTAAAATTTCTTCTTTGGACTTGTGACATTGATCAAGGAATTCAAATGCCCAACCCAAACAATCTTGGATAGATCTTTGTTTGAGAAAACCATATTGATTCTTGTGAACAAGTTTAAGGATGACCTTCTGCAGTCTATTAGCCAGAATTTTGGTGATAATCTTGAAGACACTATTTAGCAAAGAAATAGGCCTAAAATCAGCAGGAGTCAGAGGAGCTGCAATTTTTGGAATGAGGGTGATAAAAGAGGCATTAATGCTTTCCAAGGAAGTTTGCCCCTCATAGAAATCCACAAGGAGTTGTTTCACATCATCCTTAATAATAGGCCAGCATTGTTTCATGAATTCATTATTAAAACCATCAGGGCCAGGGGATTTATCATTTGGCGGATCTTTAATGACCTCATCAATCTCCTCATCAGAGAAAGGTTTTTCCAAAGCATCCTTTTCCTCTTGCCTTAAGCATTCCCCAGCCAAGTCATTAAGATTGAAGTGCATTTCAGGCTTATCAGAAGTACCCATTCTATCTTTAAAGGAATTCCAAAGGAGATTTGCTTTGCCATCATGATCATAAACCTCATCATTAGAAACATCCTTAAGCATGGAATGTAGTTATGCCTAAAACTTATGGTAGCTCTGGAATGAAAGAATTTTGTGTTTTCATCACCCAGCTTAACCCATTTAATTTCCCCCCTCTGTTTCCAATAAGTATTTTGGTCTTGTAACAGAGAAATTATAAGATTTTTCAGGAGATCCCTGAGATTCCATTCTTGGACAATAAGAGTTCTCATTTCCTCCATGACATCCAGAAGATCAATGGTGGCATTAACATTACAGATTTGTGATTTCAGACAGGGCAGATTTTTGGCCTAGAGCTTCAGCCCCCTTCTCACATTTTTGAATTTAGCATTGATTTTTTTTGCAGAATCCTGAAAGCCCACAGGAATATTACAGGCATTTTGAACAATAGCTTTAAATTCCTTATGATGCATCCAATGATTTTCAAATCTGAACACCTGGGCTTTGGGAATCATTGTGCCAATGGAAATGACACAAGGAAAATGATCAGAGGTAGGTTTTGTAAGAGGAGCAATAAAAGTTGAAGGAAAACTCTGAGTCCAGGAAGCAGAGGTAAAAAACCAGTCCAACCTTTCCAAAAGGGGATCTTTTTGCATGTTACTCCAAGTAAACTTTCTACCTTTAAGGGGTAGTTCTATGAGACCCAAATTATTAATGGCTTCATTAAAGAGAAGCATACCATTCACATCTCCACCCAATTTGTTTCTATCAAAAGGCTGTCTACAGAAGTTGAAGTCTCCCACAATGAGCCAGTCCAAATCAGCAGGCATATCAATGTTTCCAAACCAGTCCAAAAAGTCAGCTTTTTTTCAGGTAAACATGGCCCATAAATATTGGTGAGGATCCAGGATTCATTGGACAAGAGAGATGTCAAGGTGATGGAGATGGAGAACTCATTGTGAAAGGAAAGATGCCCAGAGAACAGGGAACTATTCCAAATGGTGATCAAACCTCCAGAGGCTCCTCTGGAGGGAAGAAATTCAAAATTGGTAAATTTGGGGGGCAGAATTTTTTGATGTAAGAGCTGTCAAAATCCTCTCTCTTAGTTTCTTGAAGACAAATAATGTCACATCCAGACTCCTCAATTTTATTTCTGAGAGCTATCCATTTTTTCAGAGTTAATTCCCCTGATATTCCAATTCAAGATCTTCCAAATTCTTTTGTTATTCATTAAGAAACCAGAAGTAAGTATAGATATGGGGTGATATAAGTAATGTAATCACCCAAGAGTGGAAACAACAAACACATAGGCAAAAGGCACCCCATAACATAGCACCACAGACAGGTTCCACAACAAGTACCAAACACATGACAAGATCACAAGAATAGGTCACATGACAGGGAGTCAACAAGACTCCAGCAAAAGACTTAGTTTGATACATTAAGCACTTAAGAGGAGGGCTTCTTCTTGGCTTGCTGTCCACAGGTACCAGCAGCCCCAGTTTTCTTCTTGCCTCCAATGCTCAAGCCTGAGGAACCACTTCCTTTAATGCTGCCTTTTGGAGGAGCTTTAACTGCCACTTCATTGGCCTTCCCTTTCTTGAGTAACCTCTTCTCCAGGTCCCCATCCTTAACCTTGCAGAAGGAGGCAGCAAGATTTTTAACCACTTTAGGATTCAAACATGGAGGAACAGCATTACAAACCAGACAATCAACAATTAGACAGTTTATGTGGATTTTAAAGCCCCCATTCAGTTCAACAATTCTAGGGCTTCTTCTCACCTCAGTGTCAACAAGAGGTTCCTTGCCCTTTCTCTTTCTGGCAGGGGTGGAGGGAGAGCAGGAAGATTTATTAGCTTCAATGCCCAGAAAAGAAGGAGCCATCTGGGAAAAACTCTCGTTAGGGATGATGAAAGAAATGGAATTCTCCTCAGCAATAGGTTCTTTAATAATTTTCCATAAAGGAGAAGTAAGGAAGCCCTTGAACCAATTAAACTTCTCAGGGGTAGCAAGCATGAGTGTAATAAAGTTAAACCAACTTACAGGGATATCACACTTGAGAGAGCCCATTGGAGAGGTGTCCTTCTGAATATGGGGAGCAAAATAATTTTCCCAGAGTTCCAAGCCTTGTTGGGAAAAGCCCTGCTTAGCAATGTGCACATCAGGAATGGAGACAAAAGTTCTCACCATTACCACCTGAAGATGAGCCTCATTTGGAGAAAGAAGATGCTGATCCTCCAACATCCAATCTTCATTATTAGCAGCCACTGTACTTGAGTCCATAGGGCTCCCCACCCTCTCCTCAGCATCAGAGTTTGCCTCATAATCATCAACCAAATAGTTTTGTAAAATATTCCGAAGGCCTTCACCAATACCAACTCCTTGTGGTTCAACAGCCACACCCTGATCCTTGGCAGCCTCAGGCTCAGCATTGACAGACTCATCATCATCAGACTCCCAGTCTTGGACAATGATAGCACCTGTAACTCCACTGTTAACATCTTGAGGTGGAAGATGCTGGTTGTCAACAGGCATGTCTTCACCAGTAGCAATGACAGGGCCTTGAACAGGAGCAGCAGCAGCTTCCCAGGGGGCCCAACCATCATCATTACCACCATCAGGAGCAGGGTCTTGCACAGGGGCCAACCACTGTCCCCAACCACCCCCAGGAGCAGGGGGAGGGGGAGGAGGTGTAATTTGGAGCCCAATGACAAGGCCATGAACAGGAGCAGGATGTGGGTCCTCATTGTCATCTGGAAGTGGGTCCTCATCTGGTGCCCCCCCAAGCAAGTCACTTTGCAACACTTCAACATAAAAAGTCCAGGATTCAGACTCCACCAAGTCGCCAATGGTAAACCTTACACTCTTGGGGATTTCAACCAGGTCAGTAACATGAATCTTTGCAAGAATCCTACCTTTTTGGTCTGGGTCCCTCTCCCATAAAAGAACCTTCCCAATATCAGCAAAAACAGCATTCAGATCCTCAGTATGTCAGTGGTCTAGAGGAGGCCCAACTAGCATCACCCAACACTCATTATTGAACTGAGCCCTCCTCCAGTTATCCCCCTCATTGTGCTTAACAAAAGAGACATGCACATCCTGAAACGGAATCGGGCTAGCCGCAATGAGTCTATCCCGATCACTGACATGATGAAACTGCACATAAGCAGACCCAAAGGGACAAGCCTGGACATCTCTAAAGTGAACTCGAACCTCATTGTTGAGGAAATCGACCAGGACATCACGAATATTCAAGAACGGAACTGGACCAGGGGGAGGGGATTAATGGTAGCAATGGCATACTGTTCATGCGACCTCGACCTCCGAGGCACCACCACCCTTTTGACACGATTCCGCCCAGCCACCTGCATAATCTGGAAGCCATTCGGCAAGAAAGGTGCAGGATCAATCGGAATGTTCGCCATTATGATACTCTTCGCCGGCGACGAGCAGGAGGGGAATGGGGTTTCAGCGGACGGGGGATTTGAGGAGACAGGGGAAATGGCAGTTGTTTTTTGCAAAGAAGTGGTGAACTCGTGAAAACTGTTGTGAATAATGGGCCGAGAATGTGTCCTGGGCTTTGAACCACCCCTCGTAAGAATTGTCGGGCCAAATACATTTTGGGAAAGAGGGGAATTTCAGAAATGGAAGGAGACCAGGCAGTTTAAATGCCACGCGATTGGCGCCTCCAGAAGACCCGACCGGCGTTACAATTGACTTAATACCGCCATCAGCGAGCACGTGAGCATAGGATCTGTCTTGAATACATGATTTGAAATCACCTTTAATATGTTCCGCAGACACATGAGAAGAAACCGCAATAGGTGCAGGAAATTTGAGTCGCTGGAAAACCGAACCACCTTTACTGGAAGGCCTCAACAAAGGAGATTTTTTGGGATTTTCCTTTTTTTTCGTGACAACTTTCCATTCTCCAGCAGATTCTTTATAAAACTCTCTTTCTTCATGAATCCAATTTGGCCCCCCATTACCCCAAAGGTTGACATGGATCATAAAAGATGAACATGAAAACTTTGAAATATTGTAGATTTCAAAACCCATTGCCCTTGAAGCAACCGAGAAACGAAAAGTTCTATCTTGTAGAAGCTTCACCTGGAATATAGAAGCCTGACCACCAAAACAAGCTTGGAGTGCAAGACCAACTGTATGAAAATCCAACTTAAAATTTGCTCTTCCAAAAGAACAAACCAGATAAAAAGGTCTTTTTCTGAAACCACCAAGGAAATTAACTTGATGCCTGAATTTATCAAAAATCTTCTTCTCAAAATACATCCCTAAAGAAAAATCCAGGGCATGCCGACTCAAAGATACATCCTTGGGAGCACACACCGAGGGGAGATTCTCGGTGAAATCCAGAGATTTAGGCACAATCTTCTCAATATTGGTGGAGAACTTCTGAACCAAAGGGCTAGGCAAAATCCGTGCACCGACAACAACCCTCTTCACCTGGAGATCAATAGAAATACCTGAGGCCACAACCTCACCTTGGATCAAGTATCTATCATCAATCACTACCTCATTGTGGTTGAGAAGCACCCGCCTTTCAGAACTAGGAAAAAGCATCAAAAATCCTTTAGAAGGCTCAAGATCATCAGTCAGCAAAGAGGAGCAAAGGGCATGCCATTTAAAACCAGTGTCCTCATCTGATCCAGAGATGGTAGGAGATCTACCAAGAAATCCAAATGAGGGATCCAAAGAATCATTAACACGAGAGAGATGAGAGGTGAACCTCAAAACAGATCCAATAGAGATCTTCTCCCCATTTTCCAAACATCGACCCTCAAGGGGAGAGCCTTTGGCATTGAGAAGAACCAGCCAAGAATCGGCCGAGAGAACGAGAGATCCTTCAAGAAACTTACCCCCCGTGGTCACAGCAGAGTAGGTGATCTTCCAACAACCCCCTGAGGAATCCATGCAGAGCCTTTGCCAGTGAGACGCCGTCGAAAGCCGGAGGCCGACCAACGGTCACCTCAGAGGAGCCTCATGCCTCGGAAATCGTGCGGGTTTCGCCGAGAGGGAGTTTTTCTCGTCTTGTTCAGTAGTGTGATCTAACTCATATAAACGCCATCATCAAGCTAGACTTCATCGGGATCATCATCATCCACGCCATCATCTCCACTAGCACCATCATCACCACTCCATCCCGATGTAACAATTGTGTTGAATCTTGCATAGTTCTTAAGGGGAAACTTTCCCGGTGTTGATTACTATAGTAGTTGATGCTTGTGAATGGAACCATTGAATTATTGTTTATATTCAGATTGTTATCCATTATTATATCATCTCTGATCTTGATCCATATGATGTCTTGTGAGTAGTTCGTTTAGTTCTTAAGGACATGGGAGAAGTCATATTGTTAGTAGTGGAATTGTGTTAAGATATTATTCAATGGTTTAATATTTAAGTTGTGGTGCTATTCTTCTAGTGGTGTCATATTGTAACACCCTCAGAATCGGGCCTATGCAAGTTTGAGCAAAATTCGCCAAACCCGCATAGAAACGATTCAAAGGTGCCCACCAGGCACTTTCGTGCGGGTGGAAAACGAAGTAATAACATTACACAACAGTCCTCGATGGGACCCACAGAACAGATATATATAACAGCGACTCAGAGAGTCAAGAATACAGATATAATATACAAAGATTCAAATCACCTTGAAAACGATAGAGCGTCCAGCTACGGACAAGATGCCAATGGGGCTAAGAGCCCTGAAGAATAACCAATGGCGTCCATAACCCTGCCCAGGCCAAGCCGGAAGGGTAACCCTGCTAACGACGTCGATCTCAAACCTGCTTAAACAAAGGGGTGCCGACAAAGGGCAAAGGGAAAAGAAGGAGCGTCAGTACTGAGGCCAGTACACGGCGAGACTAGAATTCGGCGGTCCTCGCCTACACAGGTATGGTGGACTGAGCGGCAGCGGCAGCATGCACTGAACAACCTATAGAGACTCGATACAACTGGCGGTTATCAGAGAGGGGTAAGAATGACCTATCCGGATCCAACCTGAAGCTAACACCAAACTTACCCATCCTGGTGTTTCCCCCTCGATACCAAACGAGGAAGTCAACCGAGGAACTCACACAATTGGCAGTTTTATTTATTCGGTTATCGTTGCAGCAATTACTAGTCAAGTATAGATAATCATCCTGATAAAGTAGGCGGTGGGCACTTTTAGTTAACCATTCCGTTATAGTTGCAACACTTACTAATCATATACAGATGACATGAGATAAACCCAAAACCCAGCCGTTGTTGGAACTTTTATTCAGCCATTGCGTTGTAGTTGCAATATTTACTAGTCAGATACAATGGTCGCAAGCGACACTCCAAACAAGCAATTGTGGGCAGTATTATTTAGCCATTCCATTATAGTGAAGCTGATTACTAGTCATTATAAAGTCAAATTTGTAGCAATAAACTTTAGTTATGCTTGTCTATGGTCGAGATACTGTGCTCCAAGTCGTCCATAACCGCGGACACGGCTTTCAGAAAGTTTTAACCCGGCCGGGGTGCACAAATAGCAACACACACACGATCAACCTCGGAAAAACCAAATCAAAACCCAACGAGGTCTTCACGACAGAGCAATCACAAGATTCAGAAATATTTCAGGGGGCCACCCCTTAAAGTAGAACCCGCAACGAAGTTAGCTGACTTCGAGACAGACTTAAGGTTTGTGGGGCCGGCTGTAAACGACTGGGAACCCGAAAGTGTGGCTGGGCTTGTCGATACCGCGAAAACGGGTCACAAATTCCTAAACAGTACAGTGTGCTCCTCGCACAAACGTAAATAAAGCAGTAGCATGGCATAAGTACAGGATCGTGAATAAAACCTCAAACTAGTTTGTGGCCCCAAGAAATAAGACGGAATCAAGCTCTGGCTAAGGGGGGCCCATACTCCCCATATGTGGATAGCGCGATAAATCAAGGAACAGGTATCAAGTACTCGGGGTCCTACGGGACACAAGTGGGCGTTCGGAAACCAAATGTTATCTATCACCCACCGATGCCTCTGCTTACTTCAATTTTAGTTGTTAAACAGGAATTAAAGTGAACGATAAGTAAAACTATGATCATCTCCAACAGCAACATGCGGCAATACATCAACAACTGTGGCATTGGACGACACGCAACAGCACTTGAGCAAGCGACTACGACGCGCAAGTCCAACTATCTACCAAACAACAGGTAATAGGGTGTGTCCAAGGCAATATAAGGCTGCAAGGGATCATCACGGGTACGAAAACTAGAGCATCGCAACACAGATAGCAATAGATCAACAGGAGGGAATAAATACTATAAAAGTAAGATAGGTAGAAAGGGGGAGATGCTCGCCTGAAACATGGTCGAAGGGTACATCCGAAGATCGGGGCGAAGCTCACATCAACTCAACGGCCTTATCCGCGAAGAACCAAAACACTAGAATAAACATCGGATGCAATATTTAATACAACGGCAGAAGATCGGCATGATGCATGCATGATGTATGGCATGGCAGAGATGCGATGCAATTAGGTCATATTAAAGCGGAACCGGGGTCCCGACATTTAATTAAATGGTTCATGTTATTTAGAACCCCCGCAATTAAATGTTGTATTACATGGCAAAAGATAATACGGGCTCGCTACACAAGTTTAAATGAGGCCAATATAAGGCTAGATTTGCCCGCATATGGGCCCCATATTTAATTATTAGGTGAATCGGCATAAGGCCCCCAAACCAATGATATGCATGCGAGAATGACAATTTAATATGCGACAAGTTTATTATATTATAAAAAAATAGGGTTTCGGGAAGGGGGTTCACACATTGAGGGTCTCGACGAACTTGGGTTTCGGGGGTTCGGGGTTCGGGGTCCAGGGTTCGACGGATGCGTTCTCGGACTCTGGGATTAGGGTCTCGGATCGGGGTAGTTCTTGTCGCGTCCGGGAAGCAGGTCTTGGTTCGGTGTCAGGGCGTGTCGAATTCTTCCGGGCCAATGCCGTTCTTGTCGTCGCGACGGTCTTGTCGGGTTCGCAAGTCGGGTCGGTCTTGGCTTCGGGGTGAAGTGCTTGTCGGTCTCGTGGCGATCTTGTCGGAACCATATCGAAGGCCCTGATGTCGAGAAGATCTAGGCGTTCCATGAAGAAGGTCTTGACGCTTCGATCTGGTGTCGCCCTTCCGGTACCGCGGGTCTTGGCGTCCTTTGGTTCCAAGAGGAAGGACTTGGCATTTCCACGGGTCTTGGCGTTTTGACGGGGTTCTCGGCTCCGGTTCCACGACGGAGATCCTGAGGTTCCATGCCGGCACACTTGGCGCCTTCTAAACCGACGATCGGTCTCATGTCCAGGTAGGGGTGCTTGATGGTCCGAGAGGGGTTCTTGTCCGCGATTCTTCGAGCACCTTCGGGGTACGGGGACTTGATGGCATCGAAGGAACCTGGCCTCCGTGGACCTGCGAGCGAGGCGGCAGCCCAGGAGATCCCCGAGGAGGTGGTCTTGCAGCCGGCAGGGGCAGGGCACGGGCATGCGGAGGCAGAGGCGCCGGGAACGCCGGCGTCCAGAAGGCGAGGTGGCGGCACCGACGGACCGGCGACGAGGATCTTGGCGGCGACGTCGTGGGCCAGCGGGCACCGGAGGGCCGACGAGCGCGACGGCGGCCAGGGACGGGCGTCGCCGGCGAGGAGGGGCTGCGCGGGCTCTGCCGGAGGAAGACCGGACGGGGCGAGCTCGGGGAGGACCGAGGCGGGGGCGCGGCGGCCGGAGGACGGCGCGGGCTCGACGACGGAGGCGGGGAACGCTGGAGGGCGGCGACGGTGAGGCGGCTCCAGCGGCAGGGCCGCAGCGGCCGGCGGGACGGACTCGCTGCCGGAGGACGGAGGCGAGCTAGAGGAGGCCACGGCGGGGCGGAGCTCGCGGAAGCCAGCGAAGACGGGGGCTCCAGAGGCGGCGCGCGACGCCTGCCTGGGAGGCGCGGCCGGCAGCGGCGAACGGGGCGGGGTCCTGGGCGAGCGTGCTGGGGGGCGGCGAACGCGGGCGGCGCGCGGGGCGCGGAGGCGGCGGCTTGCCGGCGAGCGGGGCCGTCTCGAGCGCGGTCGGGCGCGGGAGGCGAGGAACGGAGAAGGGAGGGGCCGACGGAAGGGGGACGCAGGCGCGGGCGGGCGCTCGCCGGAGATGGGGAGGGAGCCGCCGGGGCGGCGGAGCGAGGGAGGAGGGAGATGCGGCAGAAGGTGGCCGGAGGGGCGGGTAGAGGCGAGGTGGGAGGAGGCGTGCGGGGCTGGGCGTGTCGCGCGTGGGGCGCGTGTGTGGGGGGCTGGGGGCTGGCCTGTGGGCCAGGCGGGGCAGAGGTGGGGATCGGTGTGTGGGCAGGGGGGTTTGACCGCGTGTGTGCATGCGTCGTGTGGCCCTGCGTGTGGTTGTGTGTGGGGGAGAGAGGAGGGTGGGAGGCAGGTGGTGAGGTGGAGGGCTATGAGTGGTTGGGGGAAGGGAGAGGGGTGAGGTGGCAGCAGGCCATTGGGTGGTGTGATGTGGAGGCTGGGCTGGGTAGGTAGTTTGGTAGGAATAGGATTAGAGGTTGGACCGATTTACAAACCTGGGGGTGGTCGTTCGGGTCGAAACGGCCCGTTCGACTGCCCCCGCTAAAATAATTAAATCTTTTTATTTGATTTAAACGGGCCGTGTGCAACCCGATAGCGGCCAAAATAATTAATCCGGAGAACCGGGCTTTGCATTTGAATTAAGATGGGGCGTTTGGAAAACAAAACGGGCTTTGCGAAAATAGTTTTATGCAACAATGCATGATGATGACGATGCAATGCACAAATTCAACGCGATTTTCTAGTAGTGGTTTTGCGGGATGCCACAATTCGACACCACTAACAATGGATCTCGCCCTCGAGATCCGCCTCATGGTACCGGAAGGAAGGTCAGTGTTCTCCGTCTTCTCGCTTTGTGTAGATCCTCGCGACACCACTAACAAGAGGTCGTTGTCCGTGATCGTCGAGGGAACACTCCGGAAACAAAAGTTCGAAGGTAGAGGCATCAACAAATAAAGCCACCCCTAACTTCGATGGAAAGAGGGAACCGATGCATTCTCATCCACTTCAATGTACAAAAGCGAATAGAAAGGGTAGTCGGCATGGGGGCCAATCCATCACGCACCCAAACTATTACTCCGCACAATCAGTAGAAGAGCGTGCAACCATTCTCGGAAACAGACTGAAGATCTCGACAAGCGAGGTTCGGATTAAAGGAGGGATACAGACTCTGCATCGGATCTGGCGTAGAGGATGTCGTCGCGTCGGAAACACCGGAAGGCACAAACAAGGAACAAAGAATGGTACCACAGCAGACGGATTCATCAGGCAGCTTGAACACCGGACGGTAGCACACCGTTACCGAAGAAGGAAGCGAAACCCTGAAGGTACGACGGAAACCCAACCACGAGAAATCCTGGACTCGAAGAGAGAGAAGAGAGTGGATTCAAAACACGTCGAGGTAAGAGGAGAATAGCAGAGGGTAAGAAGTAAAACCAGACCTAGTCAGAACTATCCAACCGATTTTGCAAAAATAGTTTTGACACTCTACTTCGGCCGTTAGCTAGATTATCCTACAGGCTGGACTTGTGGGGTATCGTAACTGCTGAGCTCTGATACCACTCTGTAACACCCTCAGAATCGGGCCTATGCAAGTTTGAGCAAAATTCGCCAAACCCGCATAGAAACGATTCAAAGGTGCCCACCAGGCACTTTCGTGCGGGTGGAAAACGAAGTAATAACATTACACAACAGTCCTCGATGGGACCCACAGAACAGATATATATAACAGCGACTCAGAGAGTCAAGAATACAGATATAATATACAAAGATTCAAATCACCTTGAAAACGATAGAGCGTCCAGCTACGGACAAGATGCCAATGGGGCTAAGAGCCCTGAAGAATAACCAATGGCGTCCATAACCCTGCCCAGGCCAAGCCGGAAGGGTAACCCTGCTAACGACGTCGATCTCAAACCTGCTTAAACAAAGGGGTGCCGACAAAGGGCAAAGGGAAAAGAAGGAGCGTCAGTACTGAGGCCAGTACACGGCGAGACTAGAATTTGGCGGTCCTCGCCTACACAGGTATGGTGGACTGAGCGGCAGCTGCAGCATGCACTGAACAACCTATAGAGACTCGATACAACTGGCGGTTATCAGAGAGGGGTAAGAATGACCTATCCGGATCCAACCTGAAGCTAACACCAAACTTACCCATCCTGGTGTTTCCCCCTCGATACCAAACGAGGAAGTCAACCGAGGAACTCACACAGTTGGCAGTTTTATTTATTCGGTTATCGTTGCAGCAATTACTAGTCAAGTATAGATAATCATCCTGATAAAGTAGGCGGTGGGCACTTTTAGTTAACCATTCCGTTATAGTTGCAACACTTACTAATCATATACAGATGACATGAGATAAACCCAAAACCCAGCCGTTGTTGGAACTTTTATTCAGCCATTGCGTTGTAGTTGCAATATTTACTAGTCAGATACAATGGTCGCAAGCGACACTCCAAACAAGCAATTGTGGGCAGTATTATTTAGCCATTCCATTATAGTGAAGCTGATTACTAGTCATTATAAAGTCAAATTTGTAGCAATAAACTTTAGTTATGCTTGTCTATGGTCGAGATACTGTGCTCCAAGTCGTCCATAACCGCGGACACGGCTTTCAGAAAGTTTTAACCCGGCCGGGGTGCACAAATAGCAACACACACACGATCAACCTCGGAAAAACCAAATCAAAACCCAACGAGGTCTTCACGACAGAGCAATCACAAGATTCAGAAATATTTCAGGGGGCCACCCCTTAAAGTAGAACCCGCAACGAAGTTAGCTGACTTCGAGACAGACTTAAGGTTTGTGGGGCCGGCTGTAAACGACTGGGAACCCGAAAGTGTGGCTGGGCTTGTCGATACCGCGAAAACGGGTCACAAATTCCTAAACAGTACAGTGTGCTCCTCGCACAAACGTAAATAAAGCAGTAGCATGGCATAAGTACAGGATCGTGAATAAAACCTCAAACTAGTTTGTGGCCCCAAGAAATAAGACG
This sequence comes from Avena atlantica, assembly GCA_910589765.1. Lineage (NCBI taxonomy): Eukaryota > Viridiplantae > Streptophyta > Magnoliopsida > Poales > Poaceae > Avena > Avena atlantica. The sequence goes on along the minus strand of OU342739.1, from coordinate 53,958,116 downwards.
GAATCAAGCTCTGGCTAAGGGGGGCCCATACTCCCCATATGTGGATAGCGCGATAAATCAAGGAACAGGTATCAAGTACTCGGGGTCCTACGGGACACAAGTGGGCGTTCGGAAACCAAATGTTATCTATCACCCACCGATGCCTCTGCTTACTTCAATTTTAGTTGTTAAACAGGAATTAAAGTGAACGATAAGTAAAACTATGATCATCTCCAACAGCAACATGCGGCAATACATCAACAACTGTGGCATTGGACGACACGCAACAGCACTTGAGCAAGCGACTACGACGCGCAAGTCCAACTATCTACCAAACAACAGGTAATAGGGTGTGTCCAAGGCAATATAAGGCTGCAAGGGATCATCACGGGTACGAAAACTAGAGCATCGCAACACAGATAGCAATAGATCAACAGGAGGGAATAAATACTATAAAAGTAAGATAGGTAGAAAGGGGGAGATGCTCGCCTGAAACATGGTCGAAGGGTACATCCGAAGATCGGGGCGAAGCTCACATCAACTCAACGGCCTTATCCGCGAAGAACCAAAACACTAGAATAAACACCGGATGCAATATTTAATACAACGGCAGAAGATCGGCATGATGCATGCATGATGTATGGCATGGCAGAGATGCGATGCAATTAGGTCATATTAAAGCGGAACCGGGGTCCCGACATTTAATTAAATGGTTCATGTTATTTAGAACCCCCGCAATTAAATGTTGTATTACATGGCAAAAGATAATACGGGCTCGCTACACAAGTTTAAATGAGGCCAATATAAGGCTAGATTTGCCCGCATATGGGCCCCATATTTAATTATTAGGTGAATCGGCATAAGGCCCCCAAACCAATGATATGCATGCGAGAATGACAATTTAATATGCGACAAGTTTATTATATTATAAAAAAATAGGGTTTCGGGAAGGGGGTTCACACATTGAGGGTCTCGACGAACTTGGGTTTCGGGGGTTCGGGGTTCGGGGTCCAGGGTTCGACGGATGCGTTCTCGGACTCTGGGATTAGGGTCTCGGATCGGGGTAGTTCTTGTCGCGTCCGGGAAGCAGGTCTTGGTTCGGTGTCAGGGCGTGTCGAATTCTTCCGGGCCGATGCCGTTCTTGTCGTCGCGACGGTCTTGTCGGGTTCGCAAGTCGGGTCGGTCTTGGCTTCGGGGTGAAGTGCTTGTCGGTCTCGTGGCGATCTTGTCGGAACCATATCGAAGGCCCTGATGTCGAGAAGATCTAGGCGTTCCATGAAGAAGGTCTTGACGCTTCGATCTGGTGTCGCCCTTCCGGTACCGCGGGTCTTGGCGTCCTTTGGTTCCAAGAGGAAGGACTTGGCATTTCCACGGGTCTTGGCGTTTTGACGGGGTTCTCGGCTCCGGTTCCACGACGGAGATCCTGAGGTTCCATGCCGGCACACTTGGCGCCTTCTAAACCGACGATCGGTCTCATGTCCAGGTAGGGGTGCTTGATGGTCCGAGAGGGGTTCTTGTCCGCGATTCTTCGAGCACCTTCGGGGTAAGGGGACTTGATGGCATCGAAGGAACCTGGCCTCCGTGGACCTGCGAGCGAGGCGGCAGCCCAGGAGATCCCCGAGGAGGTGGTCTTGCAGCCGGCAGGGGCAGGGCACGGGCATGCGGAGGCAGAGGCGCCGGGAACGCCGGCGTCCAGAAGGCGAGGTGGCGGCACCGACGAACCGGCGACGAGGATCTTGGCGGCGACGTCGTGGGCCAGCGGGCACCGGAGGGCCGACGAGCGCGACGGCGGCCAGGGACGGGCGGCGCCGGCGAGGAGGGGCTACGCGGGCTCTGCCGGAGGAAGACCGGACGGGGCGAGCTCGGGGAGGACCGAGGCGGGGGCGCGGCGGCCGGAGGACGGCGCGGGCTCGACGACGGAGGCGGGGAACGCTGGAGGGCGGCGACGGTGAGGCGGCTCCAGCGGCAGGGCCGCAGCGGCCGGCGGGGCGGACTCGCTGCCGGAGGACGGAGGCGAGCTAGAGGAGGCCACGGCGGGGCGGAGCTCGCGGAAGCCAGCGAAGACGGGGGCTCCAGAGGCGGCGCGCGACGCCTGCCTGGGAGGCACGGCCGGCAGCGGCGAACGGGGCGGGGTCCTGGGCGAGCGTGCTGGGGGGCGGCGAACGCGGGCGGCGCGCGGGGCGCGGAGGCGGCGGCTTGCCGGCGAGCGGGGCCGTCTCGAGCGCGGTCGGGCGCGGGAGGCGAGGAACGGAGAAGGAAGGGGCCGACGGAAGGGGGACGCAGGCGCGGGCGGGCGCTCGCCGGAGATGGGGAGGGAGCCGCCGGGGCGGCGGAGCGAGGGAGGAGGGAGATGCGGCAGAAGGTGGCCGGAGGGGCGGGTAGAGGCGAGGTGGGAGGAGGCGTGCGGGGCTGGGCATGTCGCGCGTGGGGCGCGTGTGTGGGGGGCTGGGGGCTGGCCTGTGGGCCAGGCGGGGCAGAGGTGGGGATCGGTGTGTGGGCAGGGGGGTTTGACCGCGTGTGTGCATGCGTCGTGTGGCCCTGCGTGTGGTTGTGTGTGGGGGAGAGAGGAGGGTGGGAGGCAGGTGGTGAGGTGGAGGGCTATGAGTGGTTGGGGGAAGGGAGAGGGGTGAGGTGGCAGCAGGCCATTGGGTGGTGTGATGTGGAGGCTGGGCTGGGTAGGTAGTTTGGTAGGAATAGGATTAGAGGTTGGACCGATTTACAAACCTGGGGGTGGTCGTTCGGGTCGAAACGGCCCGTTCGACTGCCCCCGCTAAAATAATTAAATCTTTTTATTTGATTTAAACGGGCCGTGTGCAACCCGATAGCGGCCAAAATAATTAATCCGGAGAACCGGGCTTTGCATTTGAATTAAGATGGGGCGTTTGGAAAACAAAACGGGCTTTGCGAAAATAGTTTTATGCAACAATGCATGATGATGACGATGCAATGCACAAATTCAACGCGATTTTCTAGTAGTGGTTTTGCGGGATGCCACAATTCGACACCACTAACAATGGATCTCGCCCTCGAGATCCGCCTCATGGTACCGGAAGGAAGGTCAGTGTTCTCCGTCTTCTCGCTTTGTGTAGATCCTCGCGACACCACTAACAAGAGGTCGTTGTCCGTGATCGTCGAGGGAACACTCCGGAAACAAAAGGTCGAAGGTAGAGGCATCAACAAATAAAGCCACCCCTAACTTCGATGGAAAGAGGGAACCGATGCATTCTCATCCACTTCAATGTACAAAAGCGAATAGAAAGGGTAGTCGGCATGGGGGCCAATCCATCACGCACCCAAACTATTACTCCGCACAATCAGTAGAAGAGCGTGCAACCATTCTCGGAAACAGACTGAAGATCTCGACAAGCGAGGTTCGGATTAAAGGAGGGATACAGACTCTGCATCGGATCTGGCGTAGAGGATGTCGTCGCGTCGGAAACACCGGAAGGCACAAACAAGGAACAAAGAATGGTACCACAACAGACGGATTCATCAGGCAGCTTGAACACCGGACGGTAGAACACCGTTACCGAAGAAGGAAGCGAAACCCTGAAGGTACGACGGAAACCCAACCACGAGAAATCCTGGACTCGAAGAGAGAGAAGAGAGTGGATTCAAAACACGTCGAGGTAAGAGGAGAATAGCAGAGGGTAAGAAGTAAAACCAGACCTAGTCAGAACTATCCAACCGATTTTGCAAAAATAGTTTTGACACTCTACTTCGGCCGTTAGCTAGATTATCCTACAGGCTGGACTTGTGGGGTATCGTAACTGCTGAGCTCTGATACCACTCTGTAACACCCTCAGAATCAGGCCTATGCAAGTTTGAGCAAAATTCGCCAAACCCGCATAGAAACGATTCAAAGGTGCCCACCAGGCACTTTCGTGCGGGTGGAAAACGAAGTAATAACATTACACAACAGTCCTCGATGGGACCCACAGAACAAATATATATATAACAGCGACTCAGAGAGTCAAGAATACAGATATAATATACAAAGATTCAAATCACCTTGAAAACGATAGAGCGTCCAGCTACGGACAAGATGCCAATGGGGCTAAGAGCCCTGAAGAATAACCAATGGCGTCCATAACCCTGCCCAGGCCAAGCCGGAAGGGTAACCCTGCTAACGACGTCGATCTCAAACCTGCTTAAACAAAGGGGTGCCGACAAAGGGCAAAGGGAAAAGAAGGAGCGTCAGTACTGAGGCCAGTACACGGCGAGACTAGAATTTGGCGGTCCTCGCCTACACAGGTATGGTGGACTGAGCGGCAGCTGCAGCATGCACTGAACAACCTATAGAGACTCGATACAACTGGCGGTTATCAGAGAGGGGTAAGAATGACCTATCCGGATCCAACCTGAAGCTAACACCAAACTTACCCATCCTGGTGTTTCCCCCTCGATACCAAACGAGGAAGTCAACCGAGGAACTCACACAGTTGGCAGTTTTATTTATTCGGTTATCGTTGCAGCAATTACTAGTCAAGTATAGATAATCATCCTGATAAAGTAGGCGGTGGGCACTTTTAGTTAACCATTCCGTTATAGTTGCAACACTTACTAATCATATACAGATGACATGAGATAAACCCAAAACCCAGCCGTTGTTGGAACTTTTATTCAGCCATTGCGTTGTAGTTGCAATATTTACTAGTCAGATACAATGGTCGCAAGCGACACTCCAAACAAGCAATTGTGGGCAGTATTATTTAGCCATTCCATTATAGTGAAGCTGATTACTAGTCATTATAAAGTCAAATTTGTAGCAATAAACTTTAGTTATGCTTGTCTATGGTCGAGATACTGTGCTCCAAGTCGTCCATAACCGCGGACACGGCTTTCAGAAAGTTTTAACCCGGCCGGGGTGCACAAATAGCAACACACACACGATCAACCTCGGAAAAACCAAATCAAAACCCAACGAGGTCTTCACGACAGAGCAATCACAAGATTCAGAAATATTTCAGGGGGCCACCCCTTAAAGTAGAACCCGCAACGAAGTTAGCTGACTTCGAGACAGACTTAAGGTTTGTGGGGCCGGCTGTAAACGACTGGGAACCCGAAAGTGTGGCTGGGCTTGTCGATACCGCGAAAACGGGTCACAAATTCCTAAACAGTACAGTGTGCTCCTCGCACAAACGTAAATAAAGCAGTAGCATGGCATAAGTACAGGATCGTGAATAAAACCTCAAACTAGTTTGTGGCCCCAAGAAATAAGACGGAATCAAGCTCTGGCTAAGGGGGGCCCATACTCCCCATATGTGGATAGCGCGATAAATCAAGGAACAGGTATCAAGTACTCGGGGTCCTATGGGACACAAGTGGGCGTTCGGAAACCAAATGTTATCTATCACCAACCGATGCCTCTGCTTACTTCAATTTTAGTTGTTAAACAGGAATTAAAGTGAACGATAAGTAAAACTATGATCATCTCCAACAGCAACATGCGGCAATACATCAACAACTGTGGCATTGGACGACACGCAACAGCACTTGAGCAAGCGACTACGACGCGCAAGTCCAACTATCTACCAAACAACAGGTAATAGGGTGTGTCCAAGGCAATATAAGGCTGCAAGGGATCATCACGGGTACGAAAACTAGAGCATCGCAACACAGATAGCAATAGATCATCAGGAGGGAATAAATACTATAAAAGTAAGATAGGTAGAAAGGGGGAGATGCTCGCCTGAAACATGGTCGAAGGGTACATCCGAAGATCGGGGCGAAGCTCACATCAACTCAACGGCCTTATCCGCGAAGAACCAAAACACTAGAATAAACACCGGATGCAATATTTAATACAACGGCAGAAGATCGGCATGATGCATGCATGATGTATGGCATGGCAGAGATGCAATGCAATTAGGTCATATTAAAGCGGAACCGGGGTCCCGACATTTAATTAAATGGTTCATGTTATTTAGAACCCCCGCAATTAAATGTTGTATTACATGGCAAAAGATAATACGGGCTCGCTACACAAGTTTAAATGAGGCCAATATAAGGCTAGATTTGCCCGCATATGGGCCCCATATTTAATTATTAGGTGAATCGGCATAAGGCCCCCAAACCAATGATATGCATGCGAGAATGACAATTTAATATGCGACAAGTTTATTATATTATAAAAAAATAGGGTTTCGGGAAGGGGGTTCACACATTGAGGGTCTCGACGAACTTGGGTTTCGGGGGTTCGGGGTTCGGGGTCCAGGGTTCGACGGATGCGTTCTCGGACTCTGGGATTAGGGTCTCGGATCGGGGTAGTTCTTGTCGCGTCCGGGAAGCAGGTCTTGGTTCGGTGTCAGGGCGTGTCGAATTCTTCCGGGCCGATGTCGTTCTTGTCGTCGCGACGGTCTTGTCGGGTTCGCAAGTCGGGTCGGTCTTGGCTTCGGGGTGAAGTGCTTGTCGGTCTCGTGGCGATCTTGTCGGAACCATATCGAAGGCCCTGATGTCGAGAAGATCTAGGCGTTCCATGAAGAAGGTCTTGACGCTTCGATCTGGTGTCGCCCTTCCGGTACCGCGGGTCTTGGCGTCCTTTGGTTCCAAGAGGAAGGACTTGGCATTTCCACGGGTCTTGGCGTTTTGACGGGGTTCTCGGCTCCGGTTCCACGACGGAGATCCTGAGGTTCCATGCCGGCACACTTGGCGCCTTCTAAACCGACGATCGGTCTCATGTCCAGGTAGGGGTGCTTGATGGTCCGAGAGGGGTTCTTGTCCGCGATTCTTCGAGCACCTTCGGGGTACGGGGACTTGATGGCATCGAAGGAACCTGGCCTCCGTGGACCTGCGAGCGAGGCGGCAGCCCAGGAGATCCCCGAGGAGGTGGTCTTGCAGCCGGCAGGGGCAGGGCACGGGCATGCGGAGGCAGAGGCGCCGGGAACGCCGGCGTCCAGAAGGCGAGGTGGCGGCACCGACGAACCGGCGACGAGGATCTTGGCGGCGACGTCGTGGGCCAGCGGGCACCGGAGGGCCGACGAGCGCGACGGCGGCCAGGGACGGGCGGCGCCGGCGAGGAGGGGCTGCGCGGGCTCTGCCGGAGGAAGACCGGACGGGGCGAGCTCGGGGAGGACCGAGGCGGGGGCGCGGCGGCCGGAGGACGGCGCGGGCTCGACGACGGAGGCGGGGAACGCTGGAGGGCGGCGACAGTGAGGCGGCTCCAGCGGCAGGGCCGCAGCGGCCGGCGGGGCGGACTCGCTGCCGGAGGACGGAGGCGAGCTAGAGGAGGCCACGGCGGGGCGGAGCTCGCGGAAGCCAGCGAAGACGGGGGCTCCAGAGGCGGCGCGCGACGCCTGCCTGGGAGGCGCGGCCGGCAGCGGCGAACGGGGCGGGGTCCTGGGCGAGCGTGCTGGGGGGCGGCGAACGCGGGCGGCGCGGGGCGCGGAGGCGGCGGCTTGCCGGCGAGCGGGGCCGTCTCGAGCGCGGTCGGGCGCGGGAGGCGAGGAACGGAGAAGGGAGGGGCCGACGAAAGGGGGACGCAGGCGCGGGCGGGCGCTCGCCGGAGATGGGGAGGGAGCCGCCGGGGCGGCGGAGCGAGGGAGGAGGGAGAGGCGGCAGAAGGTGGCCGGAGGGGCGGGTAGAGGCGAGGTGGGAGGAGGCGTGCGGGGCTGGGCGTGTCGCGCGTGGGGCGCGTGTGTGGGGGGCTGGGGGCTGGCCTGTGGGCCAGGCGGGGCAGAGGTGGGGATCGGTGTGTGGGCAGGGGGGGTTTGACCGCGTGTGTGCATGCGTCGTGTGGCCCTGCGTGTGGTTGTGTGTGGGGGAGAGAGGAGGGTGGGAGGCAGGTGGTGAGGTGGAGGGCTATGAGTGGTTGGGGGAAGGGAGAGGGGTGAGGTGGCAGCATGCCATTGGGTGGTGTGATGTGGAGGCTGGGCTGGGTAGGTAGTTTGGTAGGAATAGGATTAGAGGTTGGACCGATTTACAAACCTGGGGGTGGTCGTTCGGGTCGAAACGGCCCGTTCGACTGCCCCCGCTAAAATAATTAAATATTTTTATTTGATTTAAACGGGCCGTGTGCAACCCGATAGCAGCCAAAATAATTAATCCGGAGAACCGGGCTTTGCATTTGAATTAAGATGGGGCGTTTGGAAAACAAAACGGGCTTTGCGAAAATAGTTTTATGCAACAATGCATGATGATGACGATGCAATGCACAAATTCAACGCGGTTTTCTAGTAGTGGTTTTGCGGGATGCCACACATATGAACGTCGACTACATGATACTTCACCATTTATGGGCCTAGGGGAATGCATTGTATATTTGGCTACTAATTGTGGGGTTGCCGGAGTGACAAAAACTTGAACGCCCGTTAGGAAACATTTGCACAAGGGAGTGTAGAATCTTAGAGTTTAAGGCAGTGGTTAGGTTTTTATCTTAATTGCTTTCTTGTAGTTGCATATGCTTGCAAGGGGTTTAATCACTAGTATGTATTAGTCCAAGTAAGGTCGGTACATTAGCATAGGTTCACCCACACAACACTTATAAAACCAAAGAAGATTAATCAGCTATATGAAATGAAAGCACTTGGTGGTATTCCCATGTGTCCTCGAGAACATTTGGTCTTCATTACTATTTCCTCTGGCTTGTCCTTTGCTAAGAAAGGATTGGGCCACTTGCTGCAATTGTTTGCTGTTTTTATTTACTTGCACATTATTTCCTTGCTTTATAAAAAAAAACTAAAAATCCGTTTGCTAAGTATTTATAAATATTTCCTGCTCCATACCACTAGTCAGCACCTTCTGCTCCTCGTTGGGATCGACACTCCTATTAATTTAAAGTACTACGATACACCCCCTATACTTGTGGGTCATCAAGACTATTTTCTGGTGCCGTTGTCGGGGAGTGAAGCGCTATTGAAGAGTGGAACTGGTAAAGAAAGCTTCTACTATGAGTATTGCTTTTTATTTATGTTTGTTACTTTGTTTCCAATATGGATAACCCACTTGGTTTCCTGTTTGGGAAAACTACTACCACTGTTAGGGTAGTAGATGAATCACCACCTATTGAGATAGATCCTTTTAAGATACCTACAAGTATTGTTGATCGTGTTATGGATAATTATTATTTTGGGGATGAAACTATCCATCCTGGTGATCACTTGCTTTTTATCCATGAATTATGAGGGTTGTTTAAGTGTGCAGGTATCACAACTGAACAGGTGAAGAAGAAGTTACTCTCTATATCATTGAAAGGAAGAGCTGAAGAATGGTATAAGCTGCTGAAGAATGGACAATCCATGGAATGGTAGGAAATAGCACATCTCTTTTATTCTAAATCCTATCCTCCCAGTGAGATTCATAAGGATAGGAATCAAATATATAACTTTTGGCCTCGTGATGGAGAAAGTACAACCCAAGCTTGGGGGAGATTAAAGTTACTAATGCTTAGATGTCCTATTCATGAACTCCCTAACAATATTATTATCAATAACTTTTATGCAAGGCTTTCTCTTCATGACAAAGATTTGTTAGATTCTTCTTGTGCTGGATCATTCACATGTATGAAGGAAGATTCTAAATGGGATCTCCTAGACCGTATTCAAGAGAACACTGAAGCATGGGAGAATGACAAAGGAAGAAAGTCAGGTATAAATTATGATTATGAATGCATTAAATATTTTATGGGAACTGATGACTTCCATGATATTAGTACCGAGTATGGTCTTGATTCTCAATTTCTTGCCAATTGTTTTAAGGCCTTTGCCTCTTATATTGAAATTCCCAAAAATGAGTGGGACAAGTACCATGCGCCTTATAAGGATGTTATTAATCATGTTCCTGTTAGAAGCACTGAAGTTTGTACTATTGATCTTATTTTGCCTAAACCTTATATTGATAAACTTCCTTTTCCTGCTAAGGTAAATGAACATTCTATCATAGATAATGTGGTTAGCAAAAGTACAAAGAAAACTGTGGAACATGATGAGCAAATAAACATTGAACATGTAGTAGCCATTGTGAAAGATCTTGTCACTAAAAATATAGAGGATGACTACATTGTCTTCTGTGAAGACGCTTCTAATATTGTCTCTCATCCTAGAAAAGCTAGGAAAACTAGTGTCCCTGTGCTTTCTGTTAGAATTGGTGATCATTGCTATTATGGTTTATGTGATATTGGTGTTAGTTATAGTGATATTCCTTATGAGCTTTACAGGGAAATTATGCATGAAATTGGTCCTTGTTAACTTGAGGACATTGATGTGGTTATTCACCTTGCTAATAGAGAGACAGTCTGTCCAATTGGCATTGTAAGAGATGTGGAGGATCTTTATGGTAAGATTAAATATCCTGCTGATTTCCTAGTACTTGGTTCAGAAGCTAGTAAAACATGTCCTATTATCTTTGGTAGACCTTTCTTGAATACTTGTGTGGCTATTATAGATTGTAAGAAGGATAAAGTTGTGACTAAGTTTGATGGAGAATCGTATGAGTTTAATTTTTCCAAATTTGCTAAAAATCCTTATGAAAATGAATTTCCTAATGAGGATTTCAGGGTTGAACAACCCTCTGCTATTTCTCTTGCTCCTAACAATGCCCTGCAGCAGTATATGTAAGATCATGAAAGTGAGGTCTTCATGAAGGAAAGAGATGAGATTGACGAGGTTTTCCTTCGTCAACCCGAATTACTTAAACATAACCTACTTGTGGAAGATTTGGGTATCACACTACCACCTAAAGGGGACCCTGTTTTCGATTTAAATCTTCTACCTGATGATCTTAAATATGCTTATCTAGGTGATAATAAAATATATCCTGTTATTATTAGTTCTAAACTTTTAGGGAAGGAAGAGGAAATATTATTGGAAATATTGAAGAAACACCGAGGAGCTATGGGGTATACTCTTGATGATCTAAAAGGGATTTCTCCTACTATATGTCAACATGCTATTAATATAGAACTTGATGCAAAACCAGTTGTTGAACATCAACGCCGTTTAAATCCTAAGATAAAGGATGTGGTAAGAAATGAGGTATTAAAACTCCTTGATGCTCGTATTATTTACCCTATTGCTGATAGTCAATGGGGTTGCCCTGTTCATTGTGTCCCAAAGAAAGGGGGAATCACTGTTGTACCTAATAAAAATAATGAGCTTATACCTCAAAGATTAGTGGTTGGTTATAGGATGTGCATTGAGTTTAGAAAGGTCAATAAAGTTACTAAGAAATATCATTATCCTTTGCCTTTTATTGATCAAATGCTAGAAAGATTTTCTAAAAAGACCCACTTTTGTTTTCTTGACGGTTATTCTGGGTTCTCTCAAACTGCTGTGAGAGCACAAGACCAAGAGAAAACCACCTTCACTTGTCCCTATGGAACTTATGCTTATAGGCGTATGTCTTTTGGTTTATGTAATGCTCCTACTACCTTTCAGAGATGTATGTCTGCTATCTTTCATGTTTTTGTGAAGAAATTGTGGAAGTTTTCATGGACGATTTCTCCGTCTATGGAACTTCCTTTGATAATTGTTTGCACATCCTTGATAAAGTTTTATAGAGACGCAAAGAAACTAATCTTGTTCTTAATTGGGAGAAAGGCCACTTCATGTTTAATGAAGGGATTGTTTTTGGGCACAAAATTTCTGAAAGAGATATTGAAGTAGACAGAGCCAAAATTAAAGCAATTGAGAAGATGCCTTGCCCTAGGGATATAAAAGGTATTCGTAGTATCCTTGGTCATGCTGGTTTCTATAGGAAGTTTATTAAATATTTCTCCAAAATTTCAAAGCCCCTTACTAATCTTCTTCAAAAAGATGTACCTTTTGTTTTTGATGATGATTGTAAGAAAGCTTTTGAAACTTTGTAGAAAGCTTTGAATACTGCTCTTATTGTTCAACCACCTGATTGGAATTTACCCTTTGAAATTATGTGTGATGCTAGTGATTTTGCTATGGGTGTTGTTCTTGGGAAACGAATAGATAAAAAGTTGAATGTTATTCATTATGCTAGCAAGACTCTAGATGCTGCTCAAAAGAATAATGCTACTAGTGAATAGGAGTTTTAGCTGTAATCTTTGCTTGCGATAAGTTTAGACCTTATATTGTTGATTTAAAGGTTACCATTCATACTGACCATGCTACTATTAAGTACCTGATACGTCATAAATGTATCTATAATTTTTTATGTTCCATGCTTGTTTAGTATCCACATTGTTATGTTTTGTCTATACTTTGAGATATTTTTATACACTTTCTAGAACTAACCTATTAATAAGATGTCACAGTGCCAGTTGCCTATTTTCTGCTGTTTTTGGTTTCAGAAAGCTAAAAAATGAATATTCTCGGAATTGGACGGAGAAAGGTAAGGATCCCTGTGTTTACAATGCTAGTCCCTGGATCAATATCTAGCATCCACAGTTAAGATGTAATATCAAGAAACAAAGGTCATAATACAACTTTACAACCAAGAATAAAATAATTTATTACATCTTACATAGCTCATTTGGCTATCTCATTACAATGCAGCAGAATATAACAATAGCATGGGGTCCTTCATCTTCAAAGTGCCACAGGCAGTCATGTTGGTTGTAGACTTGTAATCCTAATCAACACACTTCACTAACATCAAACAAACCTGTAACATAATAAGTTACAGCCACAAGGGTCAATACATTTGAATTGTATTGGCAAGTGATACTATGGTAGTATAGTGGAGTCTATCATCTATATGCATTTGGCTAAGTGGAGCTTAGGCTTGCTTTGCTCAAAATAGATTTTCCTTATCATTTGAAAACACTAAGTTTTTGTTTGTCAAAAATCACCCAAGGCATCTCCCAATAGAAATTGGTGATCCTTTAACCCTTGTTCAACCCCAAGTTTTTAACTTAAAAATTTGGATGAGGAGATTCTTGATAGCTTCCATGTCTTGATGCTCAAATTGTCCTTTACCAGGGACATGGCTAAGTACTTAGATTTTACACTCTGTAGAGGTGGTGCACTTTCCCCACAAGACTTGGTTTCACCAAGACAATATCTTTCAGAAGCCTTCCCTTAGACCAGAATGGACACGTTCCAACCTATCATCCCCTACCACCAACTGTCCATTTGGCTAAGTTACTGCAACCTATATGATCCAGGCAGAGCCCATAATGCCAAGTGGCTGCACTTGAAGCTTCTCAACATTTGACATCTCAAATCTCTTTGTTCCTGGGTGGCCATCCACAAGTGATATACACAAGGTAAACCATAGAAATGGGACTTGTGTAACCACTCAATACAAACCATTCCTTCCATTCCACCCAGGTGATTCATTCACTTAGTTGTTTTATTAAATAAAACACAAGTCCTTGACTTTGTAATATTCCATAGCATGAATATAATCCACCATTGTTTTATACTAGCTAAGCTAAGCATGATGGTAGTAGGAATCTTAACTTAGGAAAATTCTACTAAGGTTTCATCTACTAGGATTTCCCATGGCATAGTTTATACTTAGCAAAAATTCCATGCAAGTCCTACTTTAGAAATATCACTAGTGCATAGTGAAAATAATGGGACAAAAGTATGAAGCATCACTTGCCTTTTTGGTAGAGAATATAAGTTCACTCCTTGATCTTGCAATATTCACACTCTTCCAATCACTACAATTCAATCAAGCAAGGTACAATTTCAATCTACCATTCAAGCAAACATCACATAAAATAATAGAAACAAAACAATGCATGCAAGCATGCCAAAGATTGTTTTATTTATAAAAGTGGTTTCTAATAGGTTATAAACATTCTAAAACACTTATTGGTCATTTTATATAAGTGGCAAAATCATTTGAAAAAGATTTTACTTATAAATCATTTTTAAACTAAATCAATATTTTATGTGATTGAAAATGCCTTTAGCAAAGCAATAATCTTTACAGGGTTCACCAAATACATTTTTAAATCATAAAACTTGGTGCTTGGGGTCAGAGAGTTTAAATCAAATCATTTTCCAAAAGTTTTCTTCCAAAAATTGTTTTCAACAAATAAACAATATTTTTATTTGACTAGAAATGATTTAATTCAAAGTTTTATTCTCTTGCTTCACAAAATATGTTTTTGATACCACAAATTGATTTCTAGGGTCAGTAGGTTCAAAACAAACCATTTTCCAAAGATTTTATCACCAAAATAATTTTAGAAAGAATTTTATACTCAAAATATGCCTACACAAGTTTCTGCAAAAAAATCATTTTAACAGAAGCAATTTACTAAACAAAGTGCATTGTTGGATAGGGTTTGTCTTGCTGATTCCATTGATATAAATTTTGTAAAATTTGGACGTGTGGTTTGAAAGTTATGAATTTTACAAAATTGAACATCTAATAGAAAGGTTTCTGTTTTTAAAACGAAGTCTGAGCCACGTGGCTGTTTTTCATTGGGCCATACCGGTTCACGCGGATCGATCAGCTCTGGTGCGTTGGATCTAACTTAATCGCACGGCACAGATCGCAGGATACCTCTTCGCTTCGATTCTATCGCGTCACTCGGATCCATATCGGACGGCTCCTATTGCTTTGCCAATAACTGGCGGCGCGATGACAGTGGCGCGCGACGGCGGCGCTCTGCTGGCGGCGCTGCGGCGGCTACAGGAAGCAAGGGTGAGGATGAGGTGGCTCACCAGGTTCGTGGAGTGATGCTGAAGCTCAACGTGCTTGCTGTTTGTCGAGGGGCGGACGGGGTCAGTCGGAATTCCTCGCCGGAGTAGCTCGCTGGCACGGGTGCGGTCAGTCATCGACGAGGCGACGCTACGGAGCACGAGAAATCAAATGAAGGATGCGGTTAGCTTCGTACGTGAGTCACTGACATGTGTGCATCAAAAGGAGGGCAAGGGGGTCTGTGCTTACCAGGAGGACTCGCCGGAGTCGAGGAAGACGGCGGCGATGTTCAGCTATCGTCGTTGCCGACGCTATGAGTCAAGCACGAGCAATCTGAGACTAGTGGGAGGTTCCGTGGTTGATGGGGAACAAGTGAGCGTGGTCGAGGGGGCAAGGCGCGGTGGAGGATGGCCGGAATCACCGTCGGAGTTCGTCGAAGGCCGCGGCAGTGCAAGGAAAATTAGAGGCAGCCTGGTGGCTCTCTGGTAGCCGGGTCTGAGGGGGAATGGCGAGGAGGGAGAGGTGCTTAAGAGGGCGTGGTCGCGAGGGAAAATTACTGCGCCATCAACGCGTATTGACGCCGAGAATATTTCACCTGAAACGGTCGGGAGGAGGCGCGATCACAGCGGCGGGTGGAGATGATGGTCTGGCAGGTGAGGCAAGGTCGTCAGCGAGTGAGAGAGAGGGGAGGTGGGGTACAACTGTCAGCGTCTTTGCGGGTTTGATCGCGAGTAGAAGAAAACGGTTCGGGGGGGGGGGGGGGAGTGAGAGTGGGCTGCTGGGCTTAGTGGGCTAGCTGGGTTGGGCTGGCTTTGCTCACTTTTTTGTTCTGTTTCTCTTTTCTTTTTCCAATTCTAATAATCTGTTTTGATTTTTGTTTAATCAATTCAAACATTCATTTGAATTCAAACTTCTGTCAAACTTTGTGTGGATTCAAACACTCATTAATAATACATTATGAAGTCAAATTTAGAATAGTATATTTATTCTTTTTAGGGGATAATAATTAATTAAAATAGGCCCTTGTATTATTTCAAATAATATTTAATAATGTTTTTCAAACTCCATTTGAAATCTAAATTCTTCCAAATCTTTTCAGTAGGTTTTATTTATTTATTAGGTGTCAAATAATTCTCTTTGAATTATTTGGAATATTTTTAATATGATTTATTAATCATTTAAATTGGGGATTTTTCTTTGTTCCAATGAAATTATATATAGTTTTAATTCCATAAATTTTGTTTGTAAGATTTCTTTGATCTTATTTAAGTTTAATTAAACAACTTTTATTCCACTTGGGTAAATTCCAAATATTATTTTCCCATGATTTAATTAATCATTTATAATAGGGATTTTGTCTTTATTCAAAATATAAATAGAATTTGGTTAATGCCATTTTATTTAATTTGAAAATTATTTAACTATTATTTTATTTGGATTATATTTATTCCATTTGCTTATGGATTAGGTCAAGATTTAATTTGGTCTTTAAATATTCCTTATTTAATATTTCTTTCTTTATCTTATAAAATCCATATCTTTTATTTATAGATCCAAACTTGGTGATTCTAATTTGTAGAATCTTATTTATTATTTGTTTATCCTTTTAAATATATTTTAGGATTATTTTCTCACCATTTGGTATGGAATTTAGATAGGTTCTTTATTAGCTTTGAAAATTCAATTCCCTTATCTTATCAAATTCATAAGATTTTATCTATGGCTCCAAATTGAATGAAATCAATTTCTGTGGTTTTATAATATTTCTATTTGTCAATCTTGATAATTTATAAATGTTTGTTGACAAATTTTTATATGGATCAAATCTATGGGCTTAGAGATAACTTAGCAATGTTTTCTTCTATTAGGGTTTTTAGGGTTTTGGTTTATTTTCCAAGTGTTTAAATTTCCAGATGCATTTATGAAGAATGCCTTCCACTTTGGTTTGAATTTAGTTGGATTCAAATATTAACCAAAGTGTGTTCAGGATGGGATTTTAAGTTTCCATTTAGAAACAAAAGTTTCTTTTCACCATAAATTTCAACAATTACTTATTTTGTTTATTTATTTTTACAAAATTTGGAAAATTTTGGGATGTGACAGCCACTTGCCTCTAGAATTAGAACACAAAGCTTATTGGGTAGTGAAAGAACTAAATAGAGATTTTAAACTTGCTGGTGAGAAAAGATTGCTCGACTTGAGTACCTTAGATGAGTGGAGAAATGAAGCTTATGAAAATGCTAGACTCTTTAAGGAAAAAGTAAAAAGATGGCATGATAGGAGAATTCTCAAAAGGGAGTTCCATGTTGGTGAGAAAGTTCTTTTGTATAGGTCTCTTCTTAGATATTTTGCAGGGAAACTACTTTCAAAATGGGAAGGACCTTTTGTTATTGAGGAGGTGTATCGTTCAGGGCTATTAAAATATCTTCCTTGAAGGACAACACTACACAGGTGGTGAACGGTCAAAGGCTCAAACATTATATTTCTGGAGATTCTTATAATGAAGATGTTGATATTACTCAAATGGTGACTGATGACCCACAAGTATAGGGGATTACAACAGTCTTCGCGGGTATTATTACCCAATTTATTGATTCAACGCAAGGGGATCCAAAGAATACTTGCAAGCCTTAACAACTGAGTTGTCAGTTCAGCTGCACCTGGCAATAGTTCTTGCTCACAGAAGTTTATCAGTAGCAACAGTTTGGTAGTAACAACAGTAAAGCAACAACAACAGCAAAACAGTAGCAATAGTAACAGTAACGGTAACAGTAGGATTCGAGTGCAGTAGGAATAGGGATGGATGGACGGGCGTTGCGTGGACGAGTCTAAAAATGTAACTTCAAGATCTAGGGCATTGCAGATAAATAATACCAATCATCCAAGTACTAAACAATCCTAGGAATGTGCTCCAAATATAGTCATATGTGCTCGCAATGAGAACTTGCACAGCATCTTCTGTCCAGCCAGCCCGTGGCAGCGGGGCCTCTAGGGAACTACCAGCAATTAAGGTGCTCCTTTTAATAGAGCACCGGAGCAAAGCATTAACACTCCGTGAACACATGTGATCCTCACATCACAGCCATCTCCTCCGGTTATCCCAATTATTGTCACTCTGGGGCCTTTGGATTCGGACAATGATATGTGTACACAACTTGCAGATAAGATCACAAACAATAATATCATAATGATTCAATAATAGGTTCAGATCTGAGATCATGGCACTCGGTCCCTAGTGACAAGCATTAAGCACAACAAGTTGCAACAAAGTCAAATATCACTAATAGAGATACTAGGCACTATGCCCTAACAGATCTTATTCGATTACATGATAGAACTCATCCAATCCCTACCATCCCCAAGCCTACAGCGGGGGATTACTCACTCATGGATGAGGTAAACATCGGTGGTTGATGGAGATGCGTTGGTGATGAAAATAGCGATGATCCTCTCCAAATTCCCCATCCCGGCAGGGTGCCAGAACGGAGTTTCTGGATCCGAATCTTGGTTTCTGGTGGCGACGGCATAGCGGAACTCTTTCTGGAAAACTATCGACCCCCCCTCGTTTTTTAGGTCGAAAGGCAACTTATAGGCGTAGAGGGAGGCCGAGGGGGTGCCTGGGGTGGTTGCACCCCCTCCAGGCACGGCCAGTGGTGGGCCCGCGCCTGGGGTGGGTGTGTCCCCCTAGGCCTCCTCTCCGTCTCGTCTTCTGGCTCTATGGATCTTCTGGTGAAATATAATTTTTAGCATATTTTCCGGGATTTTTCCTGATAGTTCATTTTCTGCACAAAAACAAGACACCAAGGTAATTCTGCTGAAAACAACGTTAGTCCGTGTTAGTTGTATCCAAATCACACAAGTTTAGAGAAGAAACAATAGCAAAGTGTTCGAGAAACTAGATACATTTTGGACGTATCAACTCCCCGCAAGCTTAGCTTATTGCTTGTCCTCAAGCAATTCAGTTGAAAACTGAGTGCGATAAAAGAACTTTCAGGAACACTTTGCTTCATATGATGTAAATATTCTCAGCACAGGAGTATATGCTTAGACAATTAATAATAAAGAGTATGCAACTAATTCTACTCAATAGTCATTGCAAGCTATGAAGAGAAACCAACTCAATAATAATAAGTAGCATGAAATAAAAACATAAGCAACATTGCAATGCTCATAATAAGGTATGATAGAGTGGTATCTCGCTTGCCTTTGTTTCAAGAGCACAATATAAATGCCAAGGCACCTCTAAAGTTCATATGAAGACTAGGATTAAAGATATCAGAGATACAAGCATCAAAGTCATGACATAATTAACCAAGTTTTGGAATAAACACAAGAATGACAACTATGCTCTCAAGAAGGTGCTCATAGAATAAGTGGTGACTCAAAAAAGTTGTGAAAACGGTTTTGAAAGGTTTGAAAGGCTTCCAAATGCTGAAAGGAAGGTACTCATTAGCTTTGAGCTCTCATTGCCCCTATCATAGGCATCTTCATGTGGTTAAGGTGAAAGTGAGGTCCACTCTGAATCATATGCTTGACAGACCATAGACTGGAAATCCCAAGTCCCTTGAGTACGAGGGCCGCTCCGCATGCTACTCAACTTTGGTCACCTGAAAGTTCTTGTCATTGTAAATACATGCATATCATCGAGAACCGCCAACGAGGTACCCCTTGCACATGGTACAGGAGTTTTCCCATAACCAAAATTACAAGGCAAGCAGACAATGAGCATCTCAGCAATATTTTTATTTACCGTATGCATAGCTTTTTATTGAGGATGCTTCATAGTTGCTCATTATGGCGATGCTGCAAGTTTCCACCATGATTAGGCATGGCTTAGGCTAGCGGCCTAGGCGTTTCTCTAACACAATGTATAAGCTCCATGAACTCACAACCTCCCATTTTATTTCACATCGTCGACATCCGTAAACAAAAGAGCAAGGAATCAACTGGATGAGATATCCAAAAGGTGTTGAAAGCGTTCCCCGTGATAGCATGGTTCTGCTGACTCCCAGCATATAATTATTAAGCATATAACTTTCATGGACAAGTCACAATGGTTCAGGATTATTAAGCGCAAAGAATAAAGTGTGTCATCAAGTTCGTGAGAGTTTTACTAACTTACTTTCTCAAAACAGACAAACATTTTATTTTGGAAGAAAACACGGCATATAGAAAATGCACTAAAGTAGCAAATGATGCTAATAGGTAGGTATGGTGGACACAACTGGCAATATTGGTTTTGGGGAGTTGGAAGCACAGGTAGGGCACATACTCAATGCAAGTGAAGGGTAGCAATATAGAGGGAGCGACAAATGAGAGAGCAATAACTTTCATAATCATGCTTGCAACAAAACAGGACTAATTATGGCATGAAAGTGATACAAAAACTCTGAGGCAAAATAAATCATCGAGGCTTACTAACTATTGATAAGTCATATGCATGCGTGAGCATATGCCAAGTCAATTCACATGAACAGTCAGAGGAGGATACCACAATATCATACCAAAGTATGAAAAAAACAATACAAGCAAACATTCATATGACATGCTACAACTATTAGCAAGCTGGAGCTAATCATAGACAGGCAAGAACTACTAAGCATCCATAATAACATACACCTTACATAAACAGGCTAAGCATGCTCACAATGATGAGTATATGTACAAAAATGAAACAAATAGAGTTCGTTACCAGCCTCTTACCACACCTCAAGTTGTCTTAATCATCATTATTTCCTCTCACTTGTGTGACTTTAATACTAACATGAAACCAAAATCCACTGAGGACGGCTGAACCCTACAAAGAACTCACAAAACTAGAGAAGAACAACAAAGTTTTTTGGTGTTTTCGATTTTTTTAGCAAGCACACAAAGCAAAAACAAACGAAGCAAAATAAAACCAAAAACAAGAACTAAGACTCTCCAAGAATAACACAACTGTGCATGAAACAATAAAAACGAAGTGTCTACAAAGACCTAAGATTTTTATTGATGAAGAAGGGGATGCCTTGGGCACCCCCAATCTTTGACGCTTGTACCTCTTAAATATTTCTTGGGGTGACACGGGATGGCCCCCCAAGCTTGAGCTTTTTTCCATTCTTCATCTCATTACATTATTCTCTCTCTACACCTGAATTTTTTTCCTTCATACAAAACTTCACACAATCTTCATTAGCAACATTAGTGTATTCAAAAGATATTAGACCTTAGGCAAAGCTTTGGAACAACAAAATTTTCACTAAAAACACAAGCTACTGTAGCAACTCGTTCAAAAATCTCAATTCCCCAAAAGAGAACTCAAAAAGGAATCAATAAGAAGCAAATGCAAATAATGGCAGAAATCTGTCAAAACAGACCAGCAGGTAGAAACCAATTTTTTCGAACATCTTATGTTTCTCAAATAAAAAAGTGTTGAACTAACGAAAGTTATCTAACATACTGGGGGATTTATTCGTCCATTTTCATATCAATCCGAGTTACAGAGACTTCTCACAAATATTTTTAGTGGAAGACAGAAATCTGTTTCGGGACAACAACTCTCCAAATCTTACTTTGCTCTCATTAGAGGACATTCTTGGCACAAAAAGTAAACAAAAAGGATAAGGAGAGGTCATTACTGAAGTAATAACTTCCAAGACTCAAGGAAACTCTTGGGTTATCTCCCAACAAGTACTTTTCTTTAACGCCTTTAAGTTAGGCATGACGAAGAGCAAAGATTGGAAAGGAGAAAAATAAAAGTGAACAAGTATAACCACAGTGAAAACATTATTTTGTTCATTAAAATCCTTTTGTTAACAAGGTTGATCAAGTCTTGTTACCAAAACAATCTTATATGAAAAAAACTTTGCATTCCACAAGGTGATTATGTTACCTCGCACTTGATAGCAATGGTCCCAATCATAATAGTTTCAAAAATTTCTTGTGGAATGGGACAATATATTTCTCCAACCTTGATGCTCTCAATATTTTCAATGGAATTCAGGAAATAGCTCTTAGCAACCTTCTTGGGGAAATAAACAGTATGCTCTTTGTCATTAATATTGAATGCTACTTTTCTTTGATTACAATTGATGACAACACCTGCAGTATTAAGAAAAGGTCTCCCAAGAATAATAGACATATTATCATCTTCAGGCATCTCAAGTACAACAAAATTAGTTAGAACCAAGCAATTATGAGCCACTTGAACAGGAACATCCTCACATATACCAACAGGAATAGTAGTTGACTTATCAGCCATTTGCAAAAAAATATCAATTGGTATCAACTTTTCTAGCCGGAGTCTCTTATAGAGAGAAAAAGGCATAACACTAACTCCATCTCCCAAACCACATAAAGCGGTTCTAACATAATTATTCTTAACGGAGCAAGGAATAGTTGGTATACCTGGATCACCAAGTTTCTTTGGAACCTTACCATTGAAGGAGTAATTAGCAAGTAAAGTAGAAATCTCCTCATTAGGAATCTTCCTCTTATTAGAGACAATATCCTTCATATACTTTGAATAAGGAGGCAACTTAATAGCATCAGTCAAAGGAATTTGCAAGAATAAAGGCTTCATCCACTCACAAAACTTGCTATAGTGTTCTTCCTCCTTTGACTTGTGTTTCTTACCTAGAAAAGGCATAGGTTTCTGCACCCAAGGTTCTCTCTCTTTACCATGTTGAAAGGATCGTATGGGCACCTAGAGGGGGGGGGGTGAATAGGTGCTACTTCAAATTTTCTTCTTTTTCAAATTAAGGTTTGACAATAAGGTAAATTCTCTAGATAATGCAACTATGGTGAATTTACCTATATGACAAATAAGCAAGAGTTACCACAACACAAAGTAGTAACAAGTAAGTAAGGTGCGGTAAAGGATAGAGGTAACCGAAAAGTGGACGCGGAGACACAAGGATTTGTTTCCCGTAGTTCCTTCCTTTTGAGGGGAAGTACGTCTACGTTTGGAGAGGGGGTGGTTTCAAACCACCAACGCCACGAGAGGCCTCCCTTGTTCTCCGATGAATCTCACCCCAACGGGATCGATTCACCTTCCACTATATCGGCAACCTTCAAGGTGGAAGCCGGCACCGTTACAAGTTTGGGGCACACATCCACAACTTAATCGGAGGCTCCCAAATACAAGCAAGTTGTCAAAGCAATCAAAGACAAGCTTGTAAGAACAAAAACAAAAGCTAGGGTTTCCAACAAAACACTAGAGCAAAGGGGACCTCAATGAAATGAGGGGGAAATGAAGATCTCTTTTGGTGAAGTAGTAGATCGGGCCCTCCTCCTTCGATTCCCCAAATATCAAGGACTTTGGGTGGTTGGATGATGAGATCTTGAGAATTTGAGTGGCTCCAATGGACTCCAATGGTGGGAAATGACTTTAATGAGCTGAGCACTTTGTCCCAAGGTAGGTGGAGGGGTATTTATACCCCTCCACAAAATCTGACCGTTGGTGCATTTACTACAGCGGTAGTACCGGAAGTTGAAGCGGTACTACCGGAGAATTCCGCTACTACCGGACCTGGTACTGGATCACCCTTTTTCAAACAGCAACAAGTCCTGCCCCCAGCGGTACTACTGATGTTGCTACTGGGAAGCGGTAGTAACGCTTGACGCAACCGGTACTACCGGACCTGGAGAGAACAACACATTTTCATACGAAAAACTCTCTATCACGCCAGGTAGCAAAAAGCGGTACTACCGCATTTCGCTACCGGCGCAGACAGAAGCTTTTTGCAACGTGCAAAAGCTCTCTGTCACGCCAGGTAGTAAAATGCGGTACTACCGCATTTTGCTACCGGCGCAGGCAGTGGCCTTTTGCAATGTTCAAAAAGCCTCTGTCCTAAGCAGTACTAAAATGCGGTACTACCGCATTTTAGTACCGGAGCAGGCAGAAGCATTTGACAAGCTGTAAAAAAGCTTCTGTCGCTCTAGGTACTAAAATGCGGTACTACCGCTTTTTAGTACCTGGCATGGCAGAGACTTTTTGATAGATAGTCATTTGCTTCTGTCTGGTCCGGTAGCAAAAAGCGGTACTACCGCTTTTTGGTACCGCGCCAGGCAGATAGTTTTTGAATGTTTGCAAACCTTATTAATGTACCTGCGACATACTTAGCAAAACATTAGTCCGATATGTGTGTTGTTATCAAACACCAAAATCACTAGGGATAGCAAATGCTCTTTCAATCTCCCCCTTTTTGGTGTTTGATGACAACACACATTTTGCAAGGAAATCTAGTGATGATAAGATGTAGATGGGGCTCCCCCTAGATATGTAGAAACAAGCCCCATAAATTCAAGCAAACTAAATGAGAGTAGAAGTCGCACATAGAGGACATACCTTTGCAAGAAAAAAACATGTGATGACCAATAGATTAGGAATGAGGAAAATCATCACATAGGATGGATCCAACAAGAATAGTCATAATACACACAAGATGGATCCATAAGATAACCACAAAGTCTTAACAAACATAGCACAAATAGTTAGGTTCACACATAGTAAGAGGCAACCAAACAAAGTTCACAAGCGAATAAAATCAAAGGCAAGAATGAGCTTGTGACTTTCCCTCGCAAATCTCCCCGCATACCTAATGTGCAACTTCTCCCCCTTTGGCATCAAGACGCCAAAAAGGGACAAGAGCAACACTAACGCCCCGGAGATCACTCAACATCATCATCAACGTCGTCCCATGCACCATGAGGTGGAGGGGCACGGAAGGAGGAGGTGGCATCATCTTCCCAGTTGCTGTGCTTGGAGATCCATTGGTCTTCTGGGGTAATGTTGTTCTCGGAGCCCTTGGAAGCAGTCAAGCCTTGAGCCTCCATCATTTCCTTCTGACGAGCACAGGCCTTCTTGGCATAGACATGGGCCTCGTACAGGCGTTTCTGATTGTCCACTTGGAGGCAGAAAATCTTCTTGAGTTTGGCCTCAACCCTCTTAGCCCAAGATGGCTGTGTTGGCTGGCGACGAGAGACCACATAAGCAGGAGCATCAGCAGCATCACCTGAGTCCTCAACCGGGTTCCCATCCTCATTAACAATCTGACCATCCGCATTGCGGGGTTTGGGATGGGTCTTGATCAGCAGATTCTTGTGGCGGTGAGTGGCAAGACAAAGATGAGGCAAGTCACGGGCAATTTTAGGGCACTTGCTAATGATGAGAGCCATGATGTATGGAGCAAAAGGAGGCACCCTCCACTGAAAAGTGGCGCAGACCATCTCATTCCAGATAACATCTATCACATCCATAGGGAGTCCAGAGTCACGGTGGTGATAGGTGGCCATCATAATATCCACCATGAAAGCATGAATCTCATCAACATTCCCAGCACGAGGGGCGATAGTCTCACGATAGATGCGGTGCATGATGTCATAAGTAGGAAGGAGCCCTTTGATCTTACCAGGGATGCCGCGCCCCCGGATGTACAGTGGGGCAAGCCTATCCTTCTTCATGGGATTGTCATTGGCATGGCACCGAAACCCAACAGGAACATCCTTGCCACGGTCTTCATACCCGAGGATAGCCGCAAACTCAGCCAACGATGCCTCCTTGACAACACCCTCGGTCATCCAAGTGAGAGTCCTAGCATTATTCTTGGCAAAGTGAACGGTTGCATAGAACTGAGCAATGAGCATTGGATCATAGTTGCATTTGAACTCCATAATAGGAAGCAAGCCAAAGTTGGTACACATGTCAAGGGCCTCACCAAAGTAGTTCAGATTCTTCCTCACATGATTCATCTCGATCCATTTTTGCGGAACAACAATTTTGTCATCTTTCATGAGAATCTCATGAAACACCCGCTCCTGAAATTCCGTGAAGAAGAGGCTGTTCTCTCGAGCAAAAGCGCGGGCCGCCCCATACGGACTGACCACCCGCAGAGCATGAAATTCAGACTCAGAGATATCACACAACAGCTTTGACCCTGATGGCCCAAAACTTTGACTCTTGCGAGGACCAGAGGGAGGAGGAGATGGAGGAGCTTTACCACGACTAGCACTTTGCTTGACCCCCTTTCCCCCACGACCACGAGTAGTTGGCAGTTTCAGACGGGCACTAGGTTGAGGCATGACCTCCTCTTCAGACTCAGTCTCAGATTCTGACTCATAGTCCTCGATCTCATAGTGAGCTTTGGAGCGCTTGCGCGATCCCTGGGAACCCCCTGCACCTATGAAAGCACGAGGGAGAAAGCATAGGGGTAAGGGCACAAGAACCTGGGGCAAACAGATGATGGAGTTCAGTGTTTGAAAAAAAAATTTGCTGCCAGTACTGGGGCGGTAGTACCGGATCTGCACAAGCGGTAGTACCGGAAAAAGATTCCCGGTACTACCGGCCCGCGACTACAGTGCAGATCTGAACTAAGATCCGAGTATGGGCAACAAATTTGTTGTCAAAACACGATTTCCATCGGGCCAAGTGATAGATCTGGTAAAAAGGACACGATACAACCTCAAGAATGCAAGTTTTAACCAAGAATCGAAGGTACCCTAGATTCAATGGAGAAAACAAGTAAGAAGATGAGGAGGGCGGTGGTACCGGTGTCCATGATGGTGGGGAAGAGGGAGGAGCCCGCAGGGAGGCCGAATCTGGTGTGGATCCGGGAGAGGGATGGGCGGACGGGCTTCCTCCGGCGTCGGCGTGCCCTGGCGGTGGCGCTGGTGAGGAGGGGAGACGAGGGATGAATGAGGCACTGAGGGGTGCCTCTCCCTCGTCTCCAGTCTTAACCGACGCGCGCGAGCGGTAGTACCGGACCTACAGAAGCGGTAGTACCGCCGAGCGGTAGTACCGTAGGTACCGGCCGGTAGTACCGCTCCTGGGAAGTTTTCAGGCAGGAACCTGGAAACACACCCAGGCGCGGTAGTACCGCAGGTGACTTCCGGTAGTACCGTTAGGCGGTAGTACCGCATGTGAGGTCCGGTAGTACCGTTACCATCAGGACAGAGAGCCAAGATACAGAAAAAGGAAGGTTCTTGTGCAGAATAGATGGGTTTTGTTGGAAAAGAGGGGCCTGGGTTTAGAGAGATACGCGGATATGGGCCAATGCACTCAAAGAAAAACACTAAAAACATATGGAGAACCAAACTTGAGTGCATGACCAAAAGAATCAACACCAACTAGAGGATGACAAACATGAGTAAGAAATTCAACCTCTCGATTGAGAGGGGGCGGTGGCCTAGGCCACCATATTTGAGTATACTCGGCTTGGCACCACGAAGATGTATCTTGGGTCCATTACTGAAACTCATCTTTGAGCTCACATATCACAAAATGATATTAAGAGGAATGATTTTTGTTTAATTTGCGCATAATGGGGGAGGGATAGTCCAATCAATTAGGAATGCACTCCCCCTATGTCCATGCCTACACCTAAACCAAACATGGGTCGAGAATTAGGTGAGAGAGCAAGATAATCAAGTCAAACTCCTAGAATCTATGATATTTAGTTCATTCCTCAAGTAGAAAAACCTTGCTTCATCAAGTGGCTTCGTGAAGATATCGGCAAGTTGATCTTTGGTTGACACATAGGATAGATCAATATCACCTCTAGCAACATGATCTCTAATAAAGTGATGTCGAATCTCAATATGCTTTGTCCTTGTGTGATCCACCGGGTTGTATGCAATCTTGATGGCACTTTCATTGTCACATAGAAGAGGCACTTTGTCACAATGGACACCATATTCCTTTAAAGTTTGCCTCATCCATAGCAATTGGGTGCAAGCACTAGCAGCAGCAACATACTCGGCTTCGGCGGTGGAGAGAGATATACAATTTTGCTTCTTAAAAGACCAACATACCAAGGACCTACCAAGGAATTGGCAAGCCCCGGAGGTTGATTTTCTATCATCCTTGTCTCCCGCCCAATCCGAGTCCGTGTATCCACAAAGAGCAAATGTTGAGCCTTGAGGGTACCAAAGACCATAAAATGGGGTATGAACTAAATATAGAAAGATTCTCTTGACCGCCATTAAATGGCTTTCCTTAGGAGCCGCTTGATATCTTGCACATACACCTACACTCAACACAATATCGGGTCTAGATGCACAAAGGTAAAGCAAAGAACCAATCATAGACCGGTATACCTTTTGATCCACATCTTTACCATTTGGATTTTGTTCTAGATGAGTCTTTGTTGCCATGGGAGTTGAGGCTCCATTCAAATCTTGCATTTTGAATCTCTTGAGCATATCTTGAGTATACTTGGCTTGATTAAAGAATGTTCCTCCTCTCACTTGCTTGATCTCAAAGCCAAGGAATACTTTCAACTCCCCCATCAAGGACATCCGGAACCTACTAGTCATAAGCTTTGAGAATTCATCATTAAAAGCTTTGTTAGAAGAGCCAAAGATAATATCATCAACATAGATTTGGCATACAAAAAGCTTCCCATTAACCCTCTTAGTAAAAAGAGTGGGATCGATTTTCCCAACCTCAAAGCCACGGTCAAACAATAAATCTCTAAGGTGCTCATACCACGTGTGTGGGGCTTGCTTGAGCCCATAGAGCGCCTTATCAAGTTTGTAGACATGGTTTGGGAAGTTGGGGTCCTCAAATCTCGGGGGTTGCTTGACATATACCAATTCATTCAAAGGACCATAAAGGAATGCACTTTCTACATCCATTTGTTGCAACTTAAAGTTATGATGTGCCGCATAAGCAAGAAGGATACGGATGGACTCAAGGCGAGCCACGGGTGCATAAGTCTCTCCATAATCAATGCCTTAAATTTGGGAATAACCTTGTGCAACCAATCTAGCCTTGTTCCTTACAATAATCCCATGCTTATCTTGCTTGTTCTTGAATATCCACTTTGTTCCAATAACATTGCGGTAATCCTTTGGCTTCTCAACTAACTTCCATACTTTGTTTCTCTCAAAGTTGTTGATCTCTTTGTAAATAGGTTCTAACCAATCCGAATCTTCAAGGGCTTCCCACACTTTCTTTGGTTCAATCACGGAAATGTGAGCTTGATGTTCACTGAACCTCTTCAATTGTGCTCGTGTGGAAATTCCTTTCCTTAAATCTCCAACAACATTTTGGAGAGTGTGGTCTCTTATTTCCAACATTCTTTCCTTTCTAGCTTCGCGACGAGCGTGGATCTCCTCATTGTTTCTTGGAGGACCCTCTTCATCATTTTGAACCTCGTCTTGACCATCAACTTGACCTTGGTCATTATTGGATTCATTCTCTATATTGGGAGGCACGGATTGACTTTGGTCTTGATCAAGTGTTCTTGTAGCCTCAACTTGAGCACCCCTCAAAACAGCTTGGATGGATCTTCCTTGGCAAATTGACTTGACTCCACTTGACACCCCATCAAATGGACCAAGCACCCTTTGACTAGAGTTCACACATTGATCACTATGTTGAGGGTCCACATCTTGTCTTTGGCTTGAGTCAACGTCCTCCTCGGTAGATGGAGCATGTTGAGGTTGTGAAGATGAGGGCTCCACTCGAGTGGAGCATAGTTCTTCTCGATCCGCCATAAGGGGTTCCTCAATGGGGCGGATATAACCCACACCCATTCTTCCTATGGCATCCCGAGGCATTTCAACATCTGCATCACAAGCATCAACACGCCCCCCTTGGGGACCATCATATTCTTCGAAGGTCACACTACAAGATTCTATGACGGCTCCGGAGAGCTTGTCATAGATTCTATAAGTGTGAGATTTGAGACCATAGCCAACAAAAATACCCTCTAATGCTTTAGATTCGAATTTAGAAAAACGAACACCTTTGATGAGATAGAAACACTTACAACCGAACACCCGGAAATAAGATATGTTGGGCTTGTTACCGGTAAGTATCTCATATGGAGTCTTGTTGATTTTCTTGCGGAGGTAGAGCCGGTTTGAAGCATGGCAAGCGGTGGAGACGGCTTCGGCCCAGAAGTTGTATGGAGATTTAAAATCCGCCAACATGGTCCTAGCCATCTCAATAAGAGTCCGGTTCTTCCTTTCGGCCACACCATTTTGTTGAGGGGTGTATGCGGCGGAATATTGATGCTTAATTCCCTCTTCACTAAGGAAGTCATTCAAGGTGTAGTTCTTGAACTCGGTGCCATTGTCACTTCTTATAATCAACACGGGAACATTGTGTTGCCGTTGAACCAAGTTGATGAAGTCGATAAAAGTCCTTTGAGTTTCACTCTTCAACTTGAAGAAATAAACCCAAGAGTATCTTGAAAAGTCGTCAACAATCACCAAACAATATTTCTTCCCACCAAGATTTGCATGAGATGGAGGACCAAATAGGTCCACATGAAGGAGTTCCAAGATCTTTTTAGACTTGATTTGGTTCGTGGGCTTATGAGGAGCGTCATGCATCTTCCCTAGAACACATGCCCTGCAAACACGATATTTGGCAAAGGAAACATTTTCTTTTAGTCCAACAATATGGCCCTCTTTATGGAGACTTTGCAAAGTTCTCATATTGACATGGGCTAGTCGGCGGTGCCATAGCCAGCCCACATCGGCCTTTCCGTATAAGCACATCGGACCTGCAGTGTCTTGCCCCGAAAAGTCCACCACATACAAGTCATTTTCGACGTACCCAACGAAAGCGACCTTGAGAGACTTTCTCCACATGAGGACCACAATATCATTATCAATAAAGACGGCAAAGCCCATCTTTCCAAGTGCACGGACAGAAAGTAAATTGTAACCAAGGGTTTCAACAAGCATGACGTTCACGAGTGTAATGTCGTGAGCCACCACTACCTTGCCGAAACCCATTACCGTAGATTTTGACTTGTCGGCATATGTGACGGTGATTTGATCTTAATTTGACACCAAGTCCTTGACAATAGACGAGCTTCCGGTCATATGACAAGTGCAACCACTATCAAGCACCCATTTTGAACCTCCGGAAGCATAGGTCTACAAAAGATCAAGCTAAGTTTTAGGTACCCATTTTTCAATGGGTCCTCTTTTGTTAGAAACAAGGGTCTTGGGAACCCAAATAGACCAAGCAATATAACCATCATACGGACCAACATATTGTGCATACACATCACCATAGTAATCACGCATTAGAACATAGTGAGGGTTAGCACTTCCCGCAAAATCGTCATGAGACATAGTTTTGCCAATTGTGGTCTTACCTCCCACAATGGTCTTGTTGGTCTCTTGTGCGGGCTTGTCCTTCTTCTTCTTGTTGTTCTTCTTCTTTGTTTTGGAGACAAAACCAATGCCCCCTTTATCACCACTACGCCTTTGCTTGCTCAAAAGATCATCAATAGACTTGTTACCTTGTGGAAATGTGGTCTTTGCAAGCTTCCCCTTCAACCTAGCATTCTCTTCAAGGATAGTCGTGCTACTCGATGGAATGAAGTTACTAGGTGAAGGAATATTGGCCAATTGAGTTTGAAGCGTTTCATGGGACTTTTTGAGAGACAATAGTTCACTCTCCAAGGCTTTGTGGGCCTTGTTAAGCAAGATAAAGTCCTCGGCAAGTTTTTCATGAACCACACCAAACTCAACCTTGTCCTTTTTAGCTCTTTTGTATTTAGCAATAGCATGATCACGCTCTTTAATGAGCTTGTTAACAATGATGTCATTGGCCTCATCAATCCCTTCAAGTTTTGACTCAAGGGACAACCTAGTATCTTGTTCTTCTTCTAGAGCATTGCTTAAAGCCTCTAGTTCAATCATATGTTCATGCCCAAGTTTACATCTAACATCTAGAAGTTCTTGAGTGTGGGAGAGTTGATCTAAGATGTTCCCAAAATGTAGTTTAGCATCACCCTCTAGGTTAGTCATGAACTCATCAAAGGCAATTAATTCCTTTTTAACATCAAGAGATATTTCATCATCAATTTCATCATTATCTAATTGAGTAGAGTGGGATGATGAGGATACCTCCGTTCCTCTTGCCATAAGGCAAGTGACGTCCTTGGAGGAAGAGTTCTCATTTGGAGAGTCGAAGAGTGAGAGTGTCGGAGTAGAGGTGGTGGCTAGAGCAGCCATACCATGTGAGATTTCTTCTTCTTCCTCATCTTCATCATCGTCATTATCGGAGGAGTATTCTTCATGAGTGATCAAGACAATTTCTCCTGATTTCTTGTTGATGGGGTTCTTTTTGATGAAAGGTTTCTTGTAGGGTGCCTTGAGAGTCTTCTTCAACACAAGCTTCCCACCATTATCTTCTCTCTTCTCATAGGGGCAGCTTGCCACAAAGTGGTAGCGGTCACCACAATTGAAGCAAGTTCTCAACCTAGTGGCATTCTCTCTTTTCCCATTTGGATTCCTTCTCCGTTGCATTTCCATCTTGTCCTTGGCGGGATTCTTCCAAAAGTTCTTTGCATAGAAAGCCATATATTGACTATGAGCAATCTTGACATCGTCGGGATGGTCCAAGGAGAGGCCTTCATCACTATCATCTTCATCTTCAAAGTTCACAACTTTGGCCTTTAAAGCAACATTGACCACATTGCTCATACCGAGGGCACGAGGACGGGCATCTTTGGCGTTCTTGGCGGCGACCTTGAAAGCGGCCATCTGTTGCATAACTTCGTTTGAGGTCATGAGATGGTAGTTGTGTCTTCCTTGTAAGCTCTTCAAGTCGGTGGGCTCAAAAGGCATGAGCGCACTCACACATTTCCTTTTTATCCATGCATCATCCACATGTGAGGCACCAACATTTCTAAAAGCGGTGGCGGTGGTCTTGAGCCTTCGATACATGTCTTCGTGATCTTCACCTTCTTTCATGTAGAAACCTTCGGCTTCATTGCTTAGAGCATCATATCTGTTCCTCCTCATACTCTCATTTCCAACAAACAACACAGTGAGAGTATCCCAAGATTCCTTGGCAATGCTAAAGTGCTCAATGTGTGGATAATCCTTTGTTCCCAATCCTTGTTGAATCATATGCAAAGCAGTGGCATTGAGTTGACTATTGACAACCTCTCTTCTTGTCAATTTGTTTGGATCCCCAATAAAGAGTCCATGCTCGATGATGTTCCATAGTTCAATGCAAGAGCTGCGCATATGAGTTCTCATTAGTGATTGCCATTGAGCAAAAGTAGCAGACTCTTCAAGCTTAGGTGGGTCACCTCTATTGTACACATGAGGGTGAGGGATGGGAGGATCGGGAGAGTACCAAGAATCACGGTGCTCGCCCTTCCCCCCATCAGGTCATGTGGAGGAATTAGCATTGTCTAGTTTATCCCCTACCACCATACCTTCGGGGGATACCGGAGTATTCCCTTTAGGTGCGGGTGGTAGTTCCTCTTGAGGGGATGGGGGTGATGAGCCATCTTTGTCTTTAAGAAGTTTCTCAAGCATCTCCTTGACTTCGTTGACCAAGGAAGAGCTCAATCTTGTTTCCAAGTTTCTGAGATCTTCCATGGTCACCGGAGTTGACTCACTACCACCATCCCCTTCTTGGCTACCCATATTCTCTTAGGCGTTAAAGCCCGAATAAAGAGCCGAGGCTCTGATACCAATTGAAAGGATCGTATGGGCACCTAGAGGGGGGGGTGAATAGGTGCTACTTCAAATTTTCTTCTTTTTCAAATTAAGGTTTGACAATAAGGTAAATTCTCTAGATAATGCAACTATGGTGAATTTACCTATATGACAAATAATCAAGAGTTACCACAACACAAAGTAGTAACAAGTAAGTAAGGTGCGGTAAAGGATAGAGGTAACCGAAAAGTGGACGCGGAGACACAAGGATTTGTTTCCCGTAGTTCCTTCCTTTTGAGGGGAAGTACGTCTACGTTTGGAGAGGGGGTGGTTTCAAACCACCAACGCCACGAGAGGCCTCCCTTGTTCTCCGATGAATCTCACCCCAACGGGATCGATTCACCTTCCACTATATCGGCAACCTTCAAGGTGGAAGCCGGCACCGTTACAAGTTTGGGGCACACATCCACAACTTAATCGGAGGCTCCCAAATACAAGCAAGTTGTCAAAGCAATCAAATACAAGCTTGTAAGAACAAAAACAAAAGCTAGGGTTTCCAACAAAACACTAGAGCAAAGGGGCCCTCAATGAAATGAGGGGGAAATGAAGATCTCTTTTGGTGAAGTAGTAGATCGGGCCCTCCTCCTTCGATTCCCCAAAGATCAAGGACTTTGGGTGGTTGGATGATGAGATCTTGAGAATTTGAGTGGCTCCAATGGACTCCAATGGTGGGCAATGACTTTAATGAGCTGAGCACTTTGTCCCAAGGTAGGTGGAGGGGTATTTATACCCCTCCACAAAATCTGACCGTTGGTGCATTTACTACAGCGGTAGTACCGGAAGTTGAAGCGGTACTACCGGAGAATTCCGGTACTACCGGACCTGGTACCGGATCACCCTTTTTCACATAGCAACAAGTCCTGCCCCCAGCGGTACTACTGATGTTGCTACCGGGAAGCGGTAGTACCGCTTGACGCAACCGGTACTACCGGACCTGGAGAGAACAACACATTTTCATACGAAAAACTCTCTGTCACGCCAGGTAGCAAAATACGGTACTACCACATTTCGCTACCGGCGCAGACAGAAGCTTTTTGCAACGTGCAAAAGCTCTCTGTCACTCCAGGTAGTAAAATGCGGTACTACCGCATTTTGCTACCGGCGCAGACAATGGCCTTTTGCAATGTTCAAAAAGCCTCTGTCCTCAGCAGTACTAAAATGCGGTACTACCGCATTTTAGTACCGGAGCAGGCAGAAGCATTTGACAAGCTGTAAAAAAGCTTCTGTCGCTCTAGGTACTAAAATGCGGTACTACCGCTTTTTAGTACCTGGCATGGCAGAGACTTTTTGACAGATAGTCATTTGCTTCTGTCTGGTCCGGTAGCAAAAAGCGGTACTACCGCATTTTGGTACCGCGCCAGGCAGATAGTTTCTGAATGTTTGCAAACCTTCTTAATGTACCTGCGACATACTTAGCAAAACATTAGTCCGATATGTGTGTTGTTATCAAACACCAAAATCACTAGGGATAGCAAATGCTCTTTCACATGTTTATTAGGAATAAAATATTCCTTTGTGTACCTAGTGTTCTTAGTGTGCTTCTCAGGTTCTTCCTCACCTTCCTCCTTATCAGGAGACTCATTTTTAACATTACCACTCTTAGTTTCAGCATCAGAGACAAATATACTATTAGGATCTACAGCAGGTTCAAGTGGTTCCTCGACTATCTTATGTTTCTTTTTCTTCCTCTTACGAGGACTACCACCATCTTCACCTTGTTGGGAATCCTGCTCTATTCTTTTAGGGTGTCCTTTAGGATATAAAGGATCTTGAGTACCTATACCACTCCTAGTTCTAATTCCATAAACATGTTTATCTCCTGCAGCATTAACTAGCATATCCTTTTGCACCTTAGCAAGTTGATCAAGTTGAGTTTGAACCATTTGAAAGTGTTTACAGAGAATTTTAGTATCATTAGAATTTCTTTCCACAATATATTTCAACTCATGGATAGCTCTAGAGTTTTCCAATAAATGATTCTGAACTTGTTTACTAAAATACCCTTGCTTAACAATAAATGTATCAAGTTCCTCTAAACATTGATCGTGAGGCTTACCATAAGGAATATCACCTTCATCAAAGTGTTGGAGAGAGTGTACCTCAATAGTAGATGAGTGGGGAATTGCCTTACTGATGACCCATAAGTATAGGGGGTGTATCATAGTACTTTCGATAAATAGGAGTGTCGATCCCAACGAGAAGCAGAAGGTGCTGAACAATGGTATGGAGCAGCAAATCCCTGTGAATACTTAGCAAACGAATTTTTAGTGCTTTTCTAACAAGGCAACAAAAACAAAGAGCAAGTAACAAAAGTAACGAACAAACAAAGCAAGTGGCCCAATCCTTTCTTAGCAAAGGACAAGCCGGTAGAAATACTTATAAGGACCAAACGTTCTCAAGGACACATGGGGATTCTATTAAGTGCTTTCGCTGCAAATAGCTGAGTAATCTTCTTTGGTGTTTGTAAGTGTTGTGTGGGTGAACCTGTGCTAACATACTGCCCTTCCTAGGACTAATACATACTTGTGATTAAACCCCCTGCAAACATCCGTAACTACAGGAAAGTAATTAAGATATAAATCTAACCACAGCCTTAAACTCTGAGATCCTACACTCCCTTGTGCAAAGGTGTCCTAACGGGGGGTTCAGGTTTCTGTCACTCCGGCAACCCCACAATTAGTAGCCAAATACACAATGCATTCCCCTAGGACCATAAATGGTGAAGTATCATGTAGTCGACGTTCACATGACACCACTAGAAGAATAGCACCACAACTTAAATACTAAACCATTGAATAATAACTCATCACAGATTCACTACTAACAACATGACTTCTCCCATGTCCTTAAGAACTAAACGAACTACTCACAAGACATCATATGGATCAAGATCAAAGATGATATGGTAATGGATAACAATCTGAACATAAAAAATAATCCAATGGTTCCACTCACAAGCAATAACTACAATAGTAATTAACACCGGGAAAGTTTCCCCTAAGAACTAAAGCAATATCCAACACAATTGTTATAGCGGGACGGAGTGGTGATGATGGTGCTGGTGGAGATGATGGTGTGGATGATGATGATACCGATGAAGCCTAGCTTGATGATGGTGTTGATGGCGACGGTCTCCCCTCTCCGGGAAGGAATTCCCTCGGCAGAAATCTGTCTGCCGGAGAGATATTTCTCTCTTGGTGTTTTCCGCCTCCCAGAGGTGGCGGAAGTCTATCTGTGGTCGCCCCCAGGTGTTAAGGTTCCGTAGGGAATATATAGGCGAAGGGGCGGAGTCGGAGGCCGAACAGGTGGGCCAAACCCACCCTAGGCGCGGGGTCAGGTGGGACCACGCCTAGGGGGTGTGGGCCCCATGTGGCCCCCCTTCGCTCCTCCTTCTCGCTTCCTTCGTCTTTCGGTAAAATAATATGTTTCCATATTTTTCTGGTATTTTTCTGATCATCGCGAAATTGCACCGAAACGCCGTCTTTTCCATCAGAATCCAGACTCCTGCAGTCCATCCTCCAGGAATCATCCAACATGCATAAACAGATGAAAATCCTTAAGTAATACCTCATAATAAGACAAATATCAATGAATAGAGGTAAATCATGATATAGAATGGTGATGCAAATTGGGCGTATCAACTCCCCCAAGCTTAGACTTCGCTTGTCCCCAAGCGAATACTGAGATTAGTAAACATGTCCACAGGTTTATGGAGTGAAGTGTCGATAAAAAGAATACGAACAAGAAGCATCACACTTACCTTTGCACAACTCATAGAAGAAAGCAACTCACCATTATATAACTTAGCTTGCAACCAAGTACGGCAGTCACAATGGAGATACATAAAGATAAATCATAATTGGAATTGGCAAACTTGTTCTTGGTCAGAGAACACCTGATAAATAGTTTCACAAAGGCTTTTTCGTAGAAGTTTCAAAACATGAGCACTTTTTTTGCTCAAAAAGGTTTTTCACAAGTGAAGTCTTTTAAAGTAATACTCAATAGATAAGAGTTTTGTGCAAACAAGGAAGATGAAGAACATGATTGAATAAATCACCATATGAATGCTTGAAACACAACAACCCAAAAGCTTGCTGGAGATAGAGAGGAAGTGGGTTGACTGACTCAATTGGTAACTGGAGAAAGGTCCCTTTATAGAGGGTAGCAGGAATTACAAGTCATAAAGAGCTTTCAAAATATTATGGTACTTACTAGCTTTGAGCCCTCATTGCCCCTATAATAAGCATCTTTAGATGATTAAAGTTAAAGTGAACAAAGATGGAGTATATGCTTGACGAAATATAAGTTGGCAATCTCATGTCCCTTGAAATATGAGGGCCACTCCTCATGCATACTCAACTTTGGGTCCAGATAAGTTCTTGTCATTGTAAGTATTTGCATATCATTGAGAACCACCAACGGGGTACCCCTTGCACATGGTACAAGAGCTTTCCCATAACCATAATGACAAGGCAAGTAGACAATGAGCATCTCAACAATCTTTTTATTTACTATGCATATAGCTTTTTATTGAGGATGCTTCACAGATGACTCACTATGATGACGCTGCAAGTTTCCACCATGATTAAGCATGGCTTAGGCTAGCAGCCCAGGCGTTCCTCTAACACAGAATACAAACTCCATGGACTTACAAGTCCCCTCTTTATTTCACGTTGACATCCATAGACAAAAGAGCACGATATTAACTATGTACGACAAGGTACAAGTGCAATGTTGAAAACGTTCCCCGTGACAACACGGTTATGTTAATCCCAACGTATAGATGCAAGCATGTACAACTTCGATGTCCACAATGGTTCAAGTTTATTAGGGGGTAAGTAAATAAGTGTGCCATCAAGTTCGTGAGAGCTTTACTAACTAGTTTTCACATAACAAAATACTTTTTAATTTAAAAGGTAGATGAAGCTTGAGAATTTACTAGGAATAGCAATAGCTATTAGGTAGATATGGTGGACACAAGTGGCAAAAGTTTTTGGTTCAAAGGGTTTTGGAAACATGAGAAGTATGCCTTCTCAAAACAGGTTTTTGGCTAGCAAGACTGGGTAGCAAGCAAGAGAGTTGAAAGAAACAAGCAAACATACAAGTAATAAAGCCAAACATGCAATCAAGATACAAAACAATCTTAAATAAAGAATACTAAGCTTATGAGCCAACAGGAAAGAAAAACAAAAGATACCAAATACCTGTAAGCTTTTTGTTTCTTTCTTTTCTTTCAAACTAATGCCACTGACCAGAACTCGGTTTTCCAAAACCAATTTAGATACACTTGATGATCCCAAAGTGGTGCCAATACTGAACAACAAGATCCATCATATAATAGAGATTGCAAACTAAAAATAAGAAGTGCAAAAAGTAAAGATGAGACTTATCATTAATATTCCAATAAAGGCACTCACACCAAGGGATACATAGATAACCAACTAAAAGAGAGATACTTCCACATGCAAACCAAACTATAAGATAACCTCTCTAACACAGATATGAATCCACTAAAAAGGTAAAATATGAAAGATAATGGCGGTGATACCGCGGCACTCCCCCAAGCTTGGAACAAGCCAAGGGGATGCCAAACCTGATGACGAATTACTCCTTTGGTGGTGGTGGTCTCTTGTCATCATCAAACTTCCAAGGCAATGATTCCCCATCCAAAAAGGATGTCTTTGTTTCTGCAATCTTAAAACTAGCACCAGAGCTAATGCGATCAAATCTAGATTCATACTCACAGTTTTGATTTTGTATGTCATAGAGTTGTGCTTGCAATTGATTGGTGGTTTGATGGAGTGAGAAGATCTCTTATCGGAGCTCAGCAACTTCTCCCTCATGCTTGGTGATGAGTTCTGAACTTATCTTGTGAATAACATCCACTTCGCGTTCTGCCATCTTCTTGTACCTGAAAACTTCTTGTTCCATTGCTTCCATCCTGTCTTCCAGGTTGCCTTCTCCTATAGGGCCTTGAACTTCTTTCATATGTACCTTCCCTTCTTTGAGGATCAACTCTTTGTGGTGAATCATCAACTCATACATGTACGGGTTGAGGACATCCTCAGAGGAATCCTTCGTGGGTGATCCAGAGGAAGACATTGAGGCTCCAAATCTGAGAATTTTCCTGACAGAAACAGATCGAAAACGAAAACATGACGAGAACACGATGCAAGAACCTCGGGGAACCCGGGGGTTATATATTACAAAGTTTCAATGCATAAGGAAGGTTTCGACACGGAAATGAAACGGAGACGGAGTTCGGGGGAGTCAAACCCCCTCCAGGCGCGGCCAGGCTGGGCTCGCGCCTGCGGTGGGTTTGTCCACCCCGGGCTCCGTTTCCTCTTCAGTTTTGTCTCGTAACTTCCCTTATGTATTAAAAACACCAAAAATATAAAAAGATTGGAGTTTCACGAACCTTTTGTTTTTACCACTTTTACCTATTCAAAGACGAACTCTGCAGTTTCTGGTGTTTGGTTCTTGATAAATTCTTCTGGAGTCACCATTTGAATAACATCCACTTCTTCATTGTAAGAATCTCCAGAAATATAATGTTTTAGTCTTTGACCATTAACCACCTGTGTTGTGTCATCTTTCAGAGAAGAGATTTTGATGGCACCTGAACGATACACTTCCTTGATGACAAAAGGTCCTTCCCATTTGGAGAGTAGTGTCCCTGCAAAAAATCTGAGATGAGACCTATACAAAAGAACTTTCTCACCAACATGGAACTCCCTTTTGAGAATTCTCCTATCATGCCATCTTTTTACTTTTTCCTTAAAGAGCCTAGCATTTTCGTAAGCTTCCCCTCTCCACTCATCTAGATTACTTAAATCGAGCATCTTTTCTCACCAGCAAGTCTAAAATCTCTATTCAACTCTTTCACTGCCCAATAAGCTTTGTGTTCTAATTCTAAAGGCAAGTGACAACCTTTCCCATAGACCATTTTGTAAGGAGACATCCCCATTGTATTTTTATAAGCAGTTCTATAAGCACACAAAGCGTCATTCAACTTTTTAGCCCAATTTTTTCTAGATCTATTGACCGTCTTCTGCAAGATAGATTTAATTTCCCTATTGGAAAGTTCTACTTGCCCACTAGTTTGGGGGTGATAAGCTAAAGCTATTATGTGGTTTACATCATACTTAGCGAGAGTTTTTCTAAAAACCCCATGAATAAAATGGGAGCCTCCATCAGTCATGAGATATCTAGGTACACCGAACCTAGGAAAAATGGCATCTTTGAGCATTTTGAAAGAGGTCTTCCCATCAGCACTGCTCGTAGGTATGGCTTCTACCCACTTTGTAACATAATCAACAGCAACAAAAATATGAGTTTACCCTTTTGAAGGAGGAAAAGGCCCCATAAAGTCAAATACCCAACAATCAAAAGGTTCAATAACAAGAGAATAATTCATAGGCATTTCATTGTGTCTAGAGATGTTACGTACTCGTTGGCACTCATCACAGGATAAGATAAACTTCCTTGCATCTTTAAAAACAGTAGGCCAATAAAATCCAGATTGTAAAACCTTCTGTGCAGTCCTATCCCCAGCATGATGTCCTCCATAAGCACTACCATGACATTTTCTCAATATCTCTTGTTGTTCAAATTCTGGAACACATCTTCTCATAATGCCATCTACTCCTTCCTTATATAGGTGTGGGTCATCCCAAAATTAGTGCCTTAGATCATAAAAGAATTTCCTCCTTTGCTGGGCTATGAAGGTTGGAGGCAAATATTTGGAAACAATAAAATTAGCATAATCAGCATACCACGGATTCTCATGTGGACTTACCCTTATTGCAGCTAACTGCTCATTTGGAAAATTATCGTTAACAGGTAAAAGGTCAAAAGAAATGTTTTCTAAACGATATAAATTATAAGCAACAGGATTATTAGCACCTTTCCTATCCATAATATGCAGGTCAAACTCTTGCAAAAGCAACACCCACCTTATAAGCCTAGGCTTAGCGTCCTTCTTTGTCATAAGGTACTTAATAGCTGCATGGTCAGTATGAATAGTAACCTTAGAATCAACAATGTAAGGTCTAAACTTATCACAAGCAAAGATTACAGCTAAGAACTCCTTTTCAGTAGTAGCATAATTCTTTTGAGCAACATCTAGAGTCTTGCTAGCATAATGAATAACATTCAGCTTCTTGTCAACATGTTGTCCAAAGACAGCACCCACAGCAAAATCACTAGCATCACACATAATTTCAAAAGGTAAACTCCAATCAGGTGGTTGGACTATGGGAGCAGTTGTTAAATCTTTCTTCAAAGTTTCAAAAGCTTCCTTGCAATCATCATCAAAAATGAAAGGTACATCTTTTTGAAGAAGGTTAGTAAGGGGATTTGAAATTTTGGATAAATATTTAATAAATCTCCTATAGAAACCAGCATGACCAAGGATACTACGAATACCTTTGATATATCTAGGGCAAGGCATCTTCTCAATTGCTTCACTTTTGGCTCTGTCAACTTCAATACCTCTTTCAGAGATCTTGTGTCCAAGAACAATCCCTTCATTAACCATGAAATGACATTTCTCCTAGTTAAGATCAAGGTTGGTTTCCTCACATCTCTGCAAAACTTTATCAAGGTTGTGCAAACAGTTATCAAAAGAAGTTCCATAGACGAAAAAATCGTCCATAAAAACCTCTACAATTTCTTCACAGAAACCATGAAAGATAGCAGACATACATCTCTGAAAGGTAGCAGGAGCATTACATAAACCAAAAGGCATACGCCTATAAGCATAAGTACCATAAGGGCAAGAGAAAGTGGTTTTCTCCTGATCATGTGCTTTCACAGCGATTTGAGAAAACCCAGAATAACCATCAAGAAAGCAAAAGTGAGTCTTTTTTGACAGCCTTTCAAGAATTTGATCAATAAAGGGAAAAGGATAATGATCTTTCTTAGTAACTTTATTAATATTTGTAAAATCAATGCACATTCTATACCTAACCACTACTCTCTGGGGTATAAGCTCATTATCCTCATTAGGCACAACAGTAATTCCCCCTTTTTTGGGAACACAATGAACATGGCTAACCCATTGACTACCAACAATAGGATAAATAATACCACCATCAAGGAGTTTTAATACCTCATTTATTACCATCTTTCATTTTAGGATTTAGACGGCGCTGGAGCTCAACAAATGGTTTTGCATCAGGCTCAATATTAATAGCATGCTGACATATAGTGGGAGAAATTCCATTTAAATCATCAAGAGTATAACCCATAGCTCCTCGGTGCTTCTTCAATACCTCCAATAGCCTTTCTTCTTCCTTCCCTGAAAGTTTAGAACTAATAATAACAGGATATATCTTCTTATCATCAAGATAAACATATTTAAGATCATGAGGTAAATGTTTTAATTCGAAAATAGGATCCCCTTTGGGTGGTAGTGTGGTACCCAAATCTTCCACAGGTAAATTATGCTTAAGCAACTCTGGTTGACGAAGGAAAACCTCATCAATCTCATTTATTTCCTTCATAAAGGCATCACTTTCATGATCTTCCATGAACTGCTGCAAAGAATTGTTAGGAGCAAGAGAAATAGCAGACAGTTGTTCAACCCTGAAATCCTCATCAGGTAATTCATTTTCATAAGGGGTTTTGGCAAATTTGGAAAAATTAAACTCATAAGATTCTCCAGCAAACTTAGTAAAAAAAAATTCCTTCCTACAATCTATGATAGCCCCACAAGTATTAAGGAAGGGTCTACCAAAGATGATAGGATAGGTTTTACTAGCTTATTTACCAAGTACAAGAAAATCAGCAGGATATTTAACCTTACCACAAAGAACCTCCATATCCCTTAAAATACCAATGGGGCAAACTTGCTCTCTATTGGCAAGGTGAATAACCACATCAATGTCTTCAAGCTCACAAGGACCAAT
Organism: Avena atlantica; assembly: GCA_910589765.1. Classification (NCBI taxonomy): domain Eukaryota; kingdom Viridiplantae; phylum Streptophyta; class Magnoliopsida; order Poales; family Poaceae; genus Avena; species Avena atlantica. Next base: position 53,915,196 of record OU342739.1, on the reverse strand, counting down.
CTCATGCATAATTTCCCTGTAAAGCTCATAAGGAATAGCACTAGAACTAGCACCAATATCACATAAACCATAATAGCAATGATCACCAATTTTAACAGAAAGCACGGGAACACTAGCTTTTCTAACTTTCTTAGGATGAGAAACAATATTAGTAGCATCCTCATAAAAGACAATATACTCATCCTCTATATTTCTAGTGACAAGATCTTTCACAATAGATACCACAGGCTCGATATCAAAAAGCTCATTGGAACCTACAGTTTTCTTTGCGCTTTTGCTAACTACATTAGCTAAGATAGAGTGTTCCCTCACCTTGGAGGGAAAAGGGATCTTCTCCACATAAGGTTCAGGCAAAATAGAATCAACAGTACAAACCTCTGTACTGGCAGGAACATGGGTAACAATGTTTTTATAAGGAGCATGGTACTTGTCCCACTCTTTCTTGGGTATCTCAATATAAGAGGCAAAAGCATTAAAACATTCCGAAAGAACTTGAGGATCAAGACCAAACTTATTGCTAATATCACGGAAGTTATTAGTACCCATAAAAGATTTAATGCACTCATAATCATAGTTTATACCTAACTTTATTCCTTTGTCATTCTCCCAAGCCTCGGTATTATCTTGGATACGGTCTAAAAGATCCCATTTAGCTTCTTCCTTCATACTTGTGAATGATCCAGCGCACGAAGCATCTAATAAACCTTTATCCTGAAGAGAAAGCCTAGCATAAAAGTTATTGAGAATAATATTGTTAGGGAGTTCATGAATAGGACATTTAAGCATTAATAACTTCAGTCTCCCCCAAGCTTGAGTTGTACTTTCTCCATCAAGAGTCCAAAAATTATATATAAGACTTCTATCCTTTTGGATTTCACTGGGAGGATAAAATTTAGAGTAAAAGAGAGATGCCATCTCTTCCCATTCCATGGATTGTCCATTTTTAGCAGCTTATACCATGCCTCTGCTCTCCCTTTCAAGGATATGGAGAGTAACTTCTTCACATGTTCAGTTGTGATACCTGCACACTTAAACAACCCGCATAATTCATGGATATAAAGCAAGTGATCACCAGGATGGACAGTTCCATCCCCAAAATAATAATTATCCATGACACGATCAATAATACTTGCAGGTATCTTAAAAGGATCTATCTCAACAGGTGGTAGTTTATCTACTAACCTTTCAGTGGTAGTAGTTTTCCCAAACAGGAAACCAAGTGGGTTATTCATATTGGAAACAAAGCAACAAATAGTAACAAAAGGGAATACTCACAGTCAAAGTTTCCCTTACCAGTTCCACTCTTCAATAGCATTTCACTCCCTGGCAACGGCGCCAGAAAATAGTCTTGATGACCCACAAGTATAGGGGGTGTATCGTAGTACCTTCGATAAATAGGAGTGTCGATCCCAACGAGGAGCAGAAGGTGCTGAACAGTGGTATAGAGCAGGAAATCCCTATGAAAACTTAGCAAACAAATTCTTAGTGGTTTTCTGACAAGGCAACAAAAACAAAGAGCAAGTAACAAAAGTAACGAACAAACGGAGCAAGTGGCCCAATCCTTTCTTAGCAAAGGACAAGCCGGTGGAAATACTTATAAGGACCAAACGTTCTCGAGGAAACATGGGGATTCTGTCAAGTGCTTTCGCTGCAAATAGCTGAGTACTCTTCTTTGGTGTTTGTAAGTGTTGTGTGGGTGAACCTGTGCTAACATACTTCCCTTCCTAGGACTAATACATACTTGTGATTAAACCCCCTGCAAACATCCGTAACTATAGGAAAGTAATTAAGATATAAATCTAACCACAACCTTAAACTCTGAGATCCTACACTCCCTTATGCAAAGGTGTCCTAACGGGGGTTCAGTTTTCTATCACTCCGGCAACCCCACAATTAGTATCCAAATACACAATGCATTCACCTAGGCCCATAAATGGTGAAGTATCATGTAGTCGACGTTCACATGACACCACTAGAAGAATAGCACCACAACTTAAATACTAAACCATTGAATAATAACTCATCACAGATTCACTACTAACAACATGACTTCTCCCATGTCCTCAAGAACTAAACGAACTAATCACAAGACATCATATGGATCAAGATCAAAGATGATATGGTAATGGATAACAATCTGAACATAAACAATAATCCAATGGTTCCACTCACAAACATCAACTACAATAGTAATTAACACCGGGAAAGTTTCCCCTAAGAACTAAAGCAATATCCAACACAATTGTTACAGCGGGACGGAGTGGTGATGATGGTGCTGGTGGAGATGATGGTGTGGATGATGATGATCCCGATGAAGCCTAGCTTGATGACGGTGTTGATGGCGACGGTCTCCCCTCTCCAGGAAGGAATTCCCCCGGCAGAAATCTCTCTGCCGGAGAGATCTTTCTCTCTCGGTTTTTTCCGCATCCCAGAGGCAGCGAAAGTCTATTTGTGGTCGCCCCCCTGGTGTTAGGGTTCCGTAGGGAAGATATAGGCGAAGGGGTGGAGTCGGAGGCCGAACAGGTGGGCCAAACCCACCCTAGGAGCGGGGTCAGGTGGGCCCGCGCCTAGGGGGTGTGGGCCCCATGTGGCCCTCCTTCTGGCTTCCTTCGTCTTTCGGTAAAATAATATGTTTCCATATTTTTCTGATCTTCGCGAAATTGCACTAAAACGCCATCTTTTCCATGAGAATCCAGACTCCGGCAGTCCATCCTCCAGGAATCATCGAACATGCATAAACAGATGGAAATCCATAAGTAATACCTCATAATAAGACAAATATCAATGAATAGAGGTAAATCATGATATAGAATGGTGATGCAAATTGGGCGTATCACTTATATAATTCTTCTATAGGAGGTAGATTATTCACATCTTCATCTCTAATACCTTTCTCCTGTAGACACTTCTTAGCTTCCTTCATCACTTCATCATTTAATGCAATAACTCCCCTCTTCTTTGTTGTTGGTGTTGGAATTGGTTCAGGAACAACTGGTTCGGAAGTAATAGGCTCTGGTGTATTTAGCTCAGTTGAAGTCCAATCATCATAATGCTTGCTTATTTTAGTCATTAATTCTTCATCATCTATAGGAGTCCTTTTCCCGAAAACACAATCAGCAAAGCTATCTAGGTAGGTCCTAGAATCATCAGAGTTAGTCCATTATAATAAATATCAAGAAGCTCATTCTAAGGTAATGGACATCCAAGATGTGCATGAATCAAGGCACAGAACCATGTCCATGACTTAGGCAATTTCTCTTCTTCTCCATGTTTAAAATCAAAAAGTCTCTGTAAAGTAGCATGTCTAGCACTGGGAGGAAAATATTTATGGAAGAAAGAAGCAATCAGGTCTATCAATGGAACCAGGAGATAATCTATTAAACCAAGCCCTAGCTTCTCCTTTTAGTGAAAAAGGGAAGATCTTAGTAACAAAGTACTTGCGCATCTTAAAATCATTAGAGAATAAAGCCCTCATAGTAGAAATCTCATTCATATGAGCCACAACGCTCTCAATTTCAGTCCTACAAAAAGGTTCTTTCTCAACAATATCTACATAAGATAAATCAAGAGAGAAATCATAGTCTTCATCTTTAATATCTATGAGAGAAGTGGCAAACTTAGGATCAGAGGACAACTTAGGCATAATAGTACCTCTAGCAAGGAGACTCTTAACAGCACTAGTACCATGTGTGTTTCGGCACTCTTCAACAAAATCATCAGTGAACTCAATGTAACCATCATTAATATCATAAATCTCACTAGCCCCAGGTGAGCTAATAGGTGTAACAGTGTCTTCACTAGGATTTTTGGTATTTCCTAAACTAGCCATAGTAGCATCTAGAAAAGGACCTAATGAACCACTCGCATCAAGCATAGTAGAAGTAACATCATGAGTATCAAAAGCAGTTTCAGACTCAGGAGTAGTAGCAGTGTGTGTAGCATGTGTATGTGGTGGTGGTGTAACAAGCTTACCTATAACAGACGGTGAATCAAGAGCAACAGAGGTGTTTAGGACTATACCTCTTCTTGTAGTTGATGGTAAAATACGGAACTTTCCATCACGAGACTTCCCATGATGAAAGGAGTAGCAGTGAACAATAATAGATCCAAGTGAACTTACAAATAAAGCTACGCTCCCCGGCAACGGTGTCAGAAAATAGTCTTGATGACCCACAAGTATAGGGGATCGCAACAGTCTTCGCGGGTAGTATTACCCAATTTATTAATTCGACACAAGGGGAGCCAAAGAATACTTGCAAGCCTTAACAACTGAGTTGTCAGTTCAGCTGCACCTGGAAATAGTTCTTGCTCACAGAAGTTTATCAGTAGCAATAGTTTGGTAGTAACAACAGTAAAGCAACAGCAACAGCGAAACAGTAGCAATAGTAACAGTAACGGTAACAGTAGGATTCGAGTGCGGTAGGCATAGGGATGGATGGACGGGCGTTGCATGGACGAGTATAAACATGTAACTTCAAGATCTAGGGCATTGCAGATAAATAATAGCAAGCATCCAAGTACTAAACAATCCTAGGCATGTGCTCCAAATATATTCATACGTGCTCGCAATGAGAACTTGCACAACATCTTTTGTCCAGCCAGCCCATGGCAGTGGGGCCTCTAGGGAACTACCAGCAATTAACGTGCTCCTTTTAATAGAGCACCGGAGCAAAGCATTAACACTCTGTGAACATATGTGATCCTCACACCACAGCCATCCCCTCCGGTTATCCCAATTATTGTCACTTTGGGGCCTTTGGATCCGGACAATGAGATGTGTACACAACTTGCAGATAAGATCACAAACAATACTATCATAATGATTAAATAATAGGTTCAGATCTGAGATGATGGCACTCGGGCCCTAGTGACAAGCATTAAGCACAACAAGTTGCAACAAAGTCAAATAGCACTAATAGAGATACTAGGCACTATGCCCTAACAGATCTTATTCGATTACATGATAGAACTCATCCAATCCCTACCATACCCAAGCCTATAGCGGGGGATTACTCACTCATGGATGAGGTAAACGTCGGTGGTTGATGGAGACGCGTTGGTGATGACGATAGCGATGATCCTCTCCAAATTCCCCATCCCGGCAGGGTGCCAGAACGGAGTTTCTGGATCCGAATCTTGGTTTCTGGTGGCGGCAGTGGAGCGGAACTCTTTCTGGAAAACTATCAACCCCCCTCGGTTTTTAGGTCGAAAGGCAACTTATAGGCGCATAGGGAGGGCGAGGGAGTGCCTGGGGTGGTTGCACCCCCTCCAGGCGCGGCCAGTGGTGGGCCCGCGCCTGGGGTGGGTGTGGGCCCCCAGGCCTCCTCTCAGTCTCGTCTTTTGGCTCCGTGGATCTTCTGGTGAAATGTATTTTTTGGCATATTTTTCGGGATTTTTTCTGATAGTTCATTTTCTGCACAAAAACAAGACACCAAGGTAATTATGCTGAAAACAACGTCAGTCCGTGTTAGTTGTATCCAAATCACACAAGTTTAGAGAAGAAACAATAGTGAAGTGTTCGAGAAAGTAGATACGTTTTGGACGTATCAATGACTCCGGAAGAATTTATCAGAAACCAAACTCCAGAATCTGCGGAGTCTGTCTTTGAATAGGTAAAAGTGCTCCAAACAGAAGGTTCGTGAAAACCTTATCTTTTTATATTTTTGATGTTTTTATTACATATTGAAGGTTACGAGATGAAACAGAGGAGGAAACGGAGCTCGGGTGGGCCACACCCACCAGTGGCGCGGGCCCCAGCTGGCCGCGCCACCAAGGGGTGTGGTCCCCTGGAGTCCGTCGCCTAGGTGGGCCACACCCACCAGCGGCGCAGTCCCCAGCTGGCCGCACCACCAGGGGTGTGAGCCCCCTGGAGTCCGTATCTGCCTAGTTTTCACACAGTACCTTCCTTATGTCATAAAACTTCGTAACATATAACCCTCCGGGTTCCCTGATGTTCATATATCGTGTTATCATCGTGTTTTTGTTTCGATCTATTTCTGTCAGGCAGATTCTCAGTTTTGGATCCACATTGTCGTCCTTTGGATCACCCATGGAGGATTCCTCCGCGGATGTCATTAACTCGTACATGTATGAGTTGAAGGTTCGCCCTAAGTAGTTGTTACTCAAGGATGGTATGGTACAGATAAAAGAAGTACATGGCCCTAAAGGAGAAGGCATCCTGAAAGATAGGATGGAAGCACTGGACCAGGAAGTTTTTAGGTACAAGAAGATGGCGGAACACGAAGTGGACGTCATCCATAAGATGACTTCAATACTCATCGCCAAGCAAAAGGAGGAGGTTGCTAAGCTTAGAGATGAAATCCTCTCACTCACTCAAACTACCAATCAATTGCAAGGATAGCTACGACATACAAAATCAAAACTGTGAGTATGAGGCTAGGTTTAAACACATAAGCTCTACTGCTAGCTTTAGGATATTCGAGACCAGGACATCCTTCGTGTATGGGGAGCCTTTACCTTGGAAGTTTGATGATGACAAGGGAACACCACCACCACCGAAGGAGTAATTCGTCATCAGGTTTGGCATCCCCTTGGCTTGTTCCAAGCTTGGGGGGAGTGTCGCGGTATCACATCATTATCTTTTATCTTTTTACCTTTTTAGTAGAGTCATATCTTGGATTGAGAAGTTATCATATAGGTTGGTTTGCATTGTGGAAGTACCTATCCTTTAGTTGGTTACCTATGTATCCCTTAGTGTGAGTGCCTTTGTGGAATATTAATGAAAAGTTTCATCTTTACTTTTTGCACTTCTTATTTTAGTTTGCAATCTCTGTTATATGATTGATCTTGTTGATCAGTATTGGTATCACTTTTGGAGCATCAAGTAGATCTAAATTGGTTTTGGCAAACCAAGATCTGGTCAGTAGCAACACTTTTTGAGGTTTGAAAGGAAAAGAGAAAAGCACTTACAGGTATTTTATATTCTTTACTTTCTTTCTTGATTGGCTCATAAGATTAGTATTCTTTATTTAAGAGCTTTTGTGTCTTCAAAGAAGATTGCATGTTTGACTTTATCACTTGTAGGTTTGCTTGTTTCCTTCAACTCTTTTGCTTTCTACCCAGCCTTGCTAGCCAAACACATGTGCTGAGAGGGAACACTTCTCATCCATCCAATCCTTTAAACCAAAACCTATGCCATTTGTGTCCACCATATCTACCTATTAGCATCATTGCTATTCCAAGTAAATTCTCAAGCTTCATCTATCTTTCAAATGAAAAATTATTTTGTTATGTGAAAACTAGTTAGTAAAGCTCTCACGAACTTGATGGCACACCTTATTTTCTTGCCCCTAATGAACTTGAACAATTGTGTCATCGAAGTTGTATGTGCTTGCATCTATAAGTTGGGATTAGCAGAACCGTGTTGTCATGGGGAACGCTTTCAACACGTGTAAATATCTACCTAGTTGATATCATGCTCTTTTGTTTGCGGATGTCGTCGGTGTGAAATAAAAGGGGAGCTTGTAAGTCCATGGAGTTATGTATGTGTGTTAGAGAAACGCCTGGGCCGCTAGCCTAAGCCATGCGTAATCATGGTGGAAACTTGCAGCGTCACCATAATGAGCAATCTGTGAAGCTTTATTCTTATATATAAAAAGAGACATATTGAAAAGAGAAAGAGAGAAAAAAGCACCATTTTACCATGGTAAATAAGAGATTGCTGAGATGCTCATTATCTACTTGCCTTGTCATTTTGATTATGGGATAGTTCGTGTATCATGTGCAAGGGGTACCCTGTTGGCGGTTCTCTATGATACACTTGTACTTACTATGACAAGAACTTACCGGTAACTAAAGTTGAGTAGCATGAGGAGTGGCCCTCGTACTCAAGGGACATGAGATTGCCAACTTATATTTCGTCAAGCATATACTCCATATTTGTTCACTTTAACCTTAATCATTGCAAGATGCTTATGATAGGGGCAATGAGAGCTCATAGATAGTAAGTACCATAATCTTGTAGGGGTTCGTAGCATGGAAAACAAAACATTTCTACCGCATGCACACAAACAAGCCAAGATCTATCTACTAGATTGTAGCAACGAGTCGATAGAAGCACTCACCCTCGAAGATTCCAAAGCTGTTAACGAGAGCAGGTTCTCGTGGGTGATGTAGTCATACACTTGTCGATCTCAAGATCACGTAGCGATCCTTCTGGCGCTGCGTTCCGGCAGTGCTTTCGCAGTCGGTCACACGTTCGGTACTCGATGAAGACCTTCCTCTCCCTTGTTCCAGCAGGCAGCGGAGGTTGTAGTTCTCCCCTAGCGATTCCGGCAGCACGACAGCGTGGTGTCGGAAGTAGAGGGAAGATCCCGCAGGGCTTCGCCTAAACCGGTGCGAGTTATGGTGGATTAGGGTTTCCCGGATATCTAGGGTTTAGAAGTCCGGGATGAGGAGGAGGTGTCGGCGGTGGCTAGAGCGGAAGCGACGAGGCGGCGGCGGCGCGACGGCGCTAGGCGGCGGCGGCTCGGGTGTAGGGAGGGCTTGGCTCTTGTGGTGTTGGGGCATCCCTCCCCCTCTATTTATGAGAGGGGGAAGCCTTCGGAGGGGTGGGTTTGAATCCAAACCCAAACCCAAGTTGGATTGAGAGAAGGACTTGTTTCTTCTCCCACTAGGAAACCATTGTTGCAGTTTGACTTTTCAAACTTCCTGTTTGACTTTCAATTTAGAGTTTTAATTCTCTCTTGCAAATGCCCACACCAAGTGACCTAGGATATGATCCAATCATTCCACTTACCCATGACACTTTCATGGACCATTCTCCTTCCGGATCGGTGAACCTTCTAGAACCTCTCCGATGAAAACATCGGAATCTTTCCCGAACTCCGGAATCAGACTTTCCTTATATGAATCTTATTCTCCGGACCATTCCAGATCTCCTCGTGATATCCCGGATCCCATCCGAGACTCCGAACAACATTCGGTATCTCTAATAACGTTCCATATCTACTAAACAACATGGAATCCTTAAGTGTGTCTCCCTACGGTTCGTGAATTATGCAGACATGACCGAGACACTTCTCCGATCAATAACCAATAGAGGAATCTGGAAATTCATATGGCTCCCACATATTTCTATGATTAATTTGCGATCGAATGAACCACTTACATATGATACCAATTTCCCTTTGTCTCGCGATAGTTTACTTATCCAAGGTTTTGATCGTCGGTATCTCTGCATACCTAGTTCAACCTCGTTACCGATAAGTACTCTTTTTTCGTTCCCGTGATATGTGATCCCTTGTGAGCCAGTCACATGCTTGTAAGCTAATTGGATGACATTCCACCGAGAGGGACCAGAGTATATCTATCCGTCATATGGATGGACAAATCCCACTCTTGATCCATGTGCCTCAACCCATATTTTTAGAACACTCAATGCCACCTTTATAGCGACCCAATTACAGTGTGGTGTTTGATGTCATCAAAGAATTCTTCTGATTATGGTGATTAACATGATCTCATGGTCGAAGGAATTAGGTTACTATGTATCAGAAAGCTTATAGCAAACGAACTATTGAAATGACTTGATCTTAATGCTACGCTTATCTATAGGAGTATGTCCATCATACCATTCTCCTAATGATATGATCTTATTGTCAACAATATATCAATGCTCATGATCGGGAAACCACGATCATCTATTAACCAACAAGCTAGTATTACAAAGAGGCTTTACTAGGGACTCTAATTTAGTTTACAAATCACACAAGTATTAATGTTTCCTATTTAATACTGTTATAGCATGAATGTAAACATTTATCATAAACACAAAGATATAATAATAACCACTTTTATTATTGCCTCTAGGGCATATCTCCAACCGTCTCCCACTTGCACTAGAGTCAACTAATCTAGATTACATGGTAATATACCGAACACCCATGGCGGTTTGGTGCTGGTCATATTTTGTCGTCGCGAAAGGTTTAGTCAACGGATCTGCCACATTCAGATATGTGTGGACTTTGCAAATCTTTATGTCACCATCTTGTACATGCTCTCGAATAGCGTGAAAACGTAGCTTGATGTGCTTCAGCTTCTTGTGTGACCTTGGTTCTTGCGCATTGGCTATGGCGCCCATGTTATCACAGTAGATAGACATTGGGTCCAGCGCACTTGGAACCACATCGAGCTCTGTAATGAACTCCTTCATCCATATCGCCTCTTGTGAAGCCTCCGAAGCAGCTATGTATTCCGATTCAGTTGAAGATCTCGCCACAACGCTTTGCTTTGCACTCCTGTAGCTAACTGTTGCACCATTCAAAGTAAATACGTATCCAGATTGAGATTTAGAATCGTCCGGATCGGTGTTCCAACTAGCATCGGTGTAACCATTAACAATGAGTTGTTCATAACCTCCATAAGAAAGAACCATATCCTTAGTTCTTCTCAAGTACTTAAGGATGTTTTTGACCGTTGTCCAATGATCCAGTCCTGGATCACATTGATATCTGCTAGTCAAACTAACAGCATATGCAATGTCGGGTCTAGTACATAGCATGGCATACATAAGAGATCCTACGGCTGAGGCATAGGGAGTCTTACTCATCCTTTCTCTATCTTCTGCCGTTGCAGAACTTTGAGTTTTACTCAAGGTCGTATTGGGCAACATGGGCAAGAACCCTTTCTTGCTATCTTCCATTCCAAACCTCTTTAGAACTTTGTCCAAATATGTACTCTGTGACAATGATATTAGGCGTCTCGATCTATCTCTATAAATCTTTATGCCTAATATGTAAGCTGCTTCGCCAAGATCTTTCATTGAAAAATTGTTATTCAAATAATCCTTGACACTATTAAGAAGGTCTACATCATTCCCAATCAACAATATGTCATCTACATATAGTATTAAGAATGCTACAGAGCTCCCATTCACTTTCTTGTAAATACAAGCTTCTCCATAAGTTTGTATAAAACCAAAGCTTTTGATCACCTTATCAAAACGTTGATTCCAACTACGGGATGCTTGCTTCAATCCATAAATGAACCGTTGAAGTTTGCATACCTTGATAGCATCTTTAGGATCGACAAAACCTTTGGGTTGTACCATATACCACTCTTCATAAATGTCTCCATTGAGGAACGCCGTTTTGACATCCATCTGCCATATCTCATAATCATAATATGCAGCAATTGCTAAAAAAATCTTCACAGACTTTAGCTTCGCTACCGGTGAGAAAGTCGCATCGTAGTCAACTCCTTGAATTTGTCGAAACCCTTTTGCAATAATTCGATCTTTATAGACAGTAACATTACCATCAGCATCTGTTTTCTTCTTGAAAATCCATTTGTTCTCGACAGCCTTTCGGCCATCCGGTAAGTCCACCAAAGTCCATACTTGGTTTTCTTACATGGATCCAATCTCGGATTTCATGGCTTCTTGCTATTTATTGGAATCTGGGCTCATCATCGGTTCCTCATATGTCGCAGGGTCATCGGTGTTGTCCACCAACATGACACTCATAACGGGATCATACCAATAAGGAGTGGTACGAGTTCTCGTTGACCTCCGAGGTTCTGTAGTAACTTCCATCGAAGTTTCATGATCAACATCATTAGCTTCCTCTCTTATTGGTGTAGGCGCCACAGGAACTACTTCCGGTGCTGCGCTACTCGCAAGTTCGAGAGAAGGTTCAACAACCTCGTCGAGTTCTACTTTTCTTCCAGTCACTTCTTTCGTGAGAAACTCCTTCTCTAGAAAGGATCCATTCTTGGCAACGAAGATTTTGCCCTCGGATCTATGATAGAAGGTTGTAGAGGGAGTGTCCCAACCTTTATACAATATAAGGTGGGGTCCCCTGTGTTTACAATGCTAGTCCTTGGATCAATAGCTAGCATCCACAGTTAAGATGTAATATCAAGAAACAAAGGTCATAATATAACTTTATAACCAGGAATAACATAATTTCATTACATCTTACATAGCTCATTTGGTTATTACATTACATTGCAGCGAAATAACTATAGTCATGGGGTCCTTCATCTTCAAAGTGCCACAGGCAGACATGTTGGTTGTAGACTTTTTAATCCTAATCAATCAATCCTCACTAAAAACAATCAAACCTGCAACATAACAAGTTACAGCCACAAGGGTCAATACATTTGAATTGTATTGGCAAGTGATACTATGGTAGTATAATGGAGTCTATCATCTATATGCATTTGGCTAAGTGGAGCTTAGGCTTGCATTGCTCAAAATAGATTTTCCTTATCATTTTGAAAATACTAAGTTTTTGTTTGGACAAAATCTTTTCCAAGGCTTCTCTCAATCAAAGATTGAAGATTTCAAACAACCCTTGTTCAAACCACAAGTTTTCAACTTAGAAATTTGAATGATGAGATTCTTTATTGCTTCCATGTCTTGATGCTCAAATTGTCCTTTACCAGGGACATGGCTAAGTACTTAGATTTTACACTCTGCAGAGGTGGTGCACTTTCCCCACAACACTTGGTTTCCCAAGACAAGATCTTTCAGAAGCCTCCCCTTAGACCAAAATGGACGCGTTCCAACCTATCAAACACTACCACCCTCTGTCCATATGGCTAAGTTCTTGCAACCTATATGATCATGGCAGAGCCCATATTGCCAAGTGGTTGCACTTGAAGCTTCTCAACATTTGACATCTTTGTTCCTGGGTGTCCATCCACAAGTGTGATACACAAGGTTCACCAGTCCCCTCGCCTTGTGTAAACACTCAACCAAAACCACCAAGCAAGTCCCATTCCACCCAGGTGATTCATTAACTTAGTTGTTTTATTAAACAAAACACAAGTCCTCAGACTTAGAAATTTTTCCATAGTGTGAATATATATTCCACCCATGTTTTCTATTAGCTAGGCTAAGCTGGATAGTAGTAGGAGTCTTAACTTAGGAAGATTTCCACTAAGGTTTCATCTACTAGGTTTTCTTATAGCAAGGTTTATACTTAGCAAAATCCATGCAAGTTTTACTTAGAGAAAATCACTAATGCATAGTGAAAGTAATGGGACAAAAAGTATGAAGCATCACTTGCCTTTTTGGTAGAGTATGGGTTCACTCCTTGTCCTTGCAACAATCACACTCTTCAAGTCACTACAATTCAATCAAACAAGGTACAAACTCAATCTACCAATTAAGCAAAACAACACATAAAATCATAAAGTCAAAGTAATGCATGCAAGCATGCCAAGCTTTGTTTTGTTTGAAAAAGAGGTTCCTAATGGGTCATAACATTTGAAATCACCTATTGGTCATTTTATAAAGTGGCAAAGTCATTTGCAAAAGGTTTCACTTTATAAACCATTTTCAAAACAAAGTATCATTTTATGTGGTGTAAAAATATTTTTATTAAGGCATTAATCTATAGGGTTCGCCAATAAGTTTTCAAACCATAAAACTTGGTGTTTGGGGTCAGAGAGTTTAAAACAAAACATTTTCCAAAGGTTTTCTTTCAAAATCATTTTTAATAAATAGACCACATTTCTATTTGACTAGAAATGGTTTTAAATCAAAGAATCATTATTTTGTTTCACCAAATTCATTTTTGAATCCACAAAGTGTTTTCAAAATGTTAGTAGGTTCAAATCACACCATTTGCCAAATATTTTATCCCCAAAATCATTTTTGAACAATTTTTACATCCTTAACAAGCATACAAATGTTTCTGCAAAAACAAACACTCTAACAAATACTATTTGCTAAACCAATGGCATGGTTGGCTAGGGTTTGTTCTACTCATTCCAATGATATAAAGTGCAAAATTTGGACTTGTGGTTTAAAAGTTACAGTGGTTTCAAAATGGCACTTAAATCTGACTTCAAAATCTGTTTTAAACAGAAACTGTCCACGCGTCGCGCCATGATTGGTCGGTACCGGTTCGTGTGGATCGCACAGCTGCAGCCGTTGGATCTAAACTGATCGTGTGGCCCAGAACACGTACCCCTTCGCTGTTAAGTAGTTCTATCCTATCCACCAGATCAAGATCGGACGGCTGCGGTGAGCTCGACCTTAAACGAGCGGCACTGCGGCGGCTACTGGCGGCGGAGGGACCAGACGGTGGCGGCGCCGGTGAAATAGGAAGCGAGGGAGGAGGGGAAGGTGATCACCAGATTCGCAGGGCTGTGGTGATGCTCAAGGTACTGTTGGCTTGACAAGGGGCGCTCGGGGTCTGCTGTAATTCTTCGTCGGAGTTTGCAACGGCGTCTGGCGGCTCTGGTTGTTGCCGAGGCGACGCTGCTGATCGCCCTAAGGCAGGACAAGGGTCTGGTCAGATGCAGCAGGACACGGTGTAGGTGTGTGCGTGAACGAGAGGGGAAGAGGCGGTCGGAATCTACCTGGCACTTGCCGGAGTTGAAGATAGACGCGACGACGCTAGGAGGCTTGTCATAGTCGACGCTCTGGGACGCCCGCGGTCGAACGGAGGGTACTGGGAAATGCGTCTGGGAGTGGGGAGTCTCCTAGTGTGCTTAGGGAGGCACGGGGCGGTGTTGAGTCGCCGGAATCGGCACCGGAGTGTCGTCGGAACAGAGGGAGTGCCAAGCCAAATTGAGGCAGCCTCGGGGCAGAGAGGGAGTGGCGACAGAGGGGAAGTGGAGAGGAGAGGGAGGCGATTTATCCTGCGTGGTCAAGGGGCTGATTCAACGCGTGATTAAGACGTATTACGCCGGAGTTATTCCGTCTGCAGCGGCCGGCGAGGGGTGGGCGTAGTCTGCGGGTGGGGAAGAAGAGGGACGTGGCGGTGGGGTCCTCTCGTCAGTGAGAAAGGGAGAGGGAACGGGGTCCACTTGTCATCGTTTGCGTGGGTCAACTAGTTGGTGCCAACCGTTTTCCTCGGGAGGGAGAGAAACTGGGCTGGTTTGCTGGGCTTGTGGGCTTGGCCGGCTGGGCTAGGTCCAAATCCATTTTTTTCTTCTTGGATGTTTTTCTTTTTCCAAATCTTTTTCTGTTTTGAAATTCAAACAATTTAATTCAGCAAACATTCAAACAAACAATTCAAGACAACTTCCACCAAACTTTATAATGAGTTTTTGGTTCTGTTTATCAACATAAACCAAATCCCAAAATAAAATAATATTTTATTCTTTTTAGGATCCATTCATTAATTAAATAAAATGGACCTTTAGTTATTTAATCATATAGGGTTTGATTTAATTGATAAAATCTCCATTTGAAATCCAAATATTTTCGAAACCAAATCAGTAGGTTTTCTTTGGAATTAAAGAATACTTGGAAACTTGTTTAACACAAAATAACCTTTTGTTTTAGGGTCCATTAATAATTAAATACAATAGACCTTCATTATTAAATCAAATAAGATTTGTTTTATTAAAATATTTATTTTGAAATCTAAAATAAGACCAAAACATTTCAGTAGGTTTTATTTGAGAAAAAAATATTTGGAAAACTTATTTAAAACAAATAAATAAGTTTTAGTGTTTTCTTTAAAATGGGAAAAGCCTTTACTTTAATAAAATTTGGATATTAAATCCCTATTATTTTATTTAAATAAACATTTGCTATTTTTATTCAAGACAAAATGTTTTAATTCAAAAGCTTGGCCAAGGTTTTAATTTGGCTTTATAAAATAATCTTTATTTATAAATCCACCTTTTCATTTGAAAACAAAGTCTTTTATTAAAAGACCCAAAATAGTAATTCCAAATTATTTTATTTTCCTTTATCAAATGTTTATCTTTTTAAATCCCTTTAGGATTTTATTTGATCCCAAATTGGTTTGAAGATTTCCAATTGGATTCAAAAAGTTTCTTCTGGCCCTGAAAATCAAACAAAGTTTTATTTTATTCATTTATTTTTCACATTACAAGATTTGGAAAATCTTGGGATGTGACAAAGGTATACCCAATAGTTTACTTCGGGTATCATATGAAGACGCATTTTTCCGCTTTGGGTTCAAGCTTGTCCGATTGTAACTTCTTTACATAAGCTTCGCAACCCCAAACTTTAAGGAACGACAATTTAGGTTTCCTCCCAAACCATAATTCATACGGTGTCGTTTCAACGAATTTAGATGGTGCCCTATTTAAAGTGAATGCGGATGTTTCTAATGCATAACCCCAAAACGATAGCGGCAAATCTGTAAGTGACATCATAGAACGAACCATATCTAAGAGAGTTCGATTACGATGTTCGGACACACCATTACGCTGTGGTGTTCCCGGCGGTGTCAATTGTGAAAGTATTCCGCATTTCTTGAAATGCTCGCCAAACTCATAACTTATATATTCACCTCCACGATCAGATCGTAGAAATTTAATCTTCATGTTACGTTGATTCTCTACCTCACTTTGAAATTCCTTAAACTTCTCGAAAGTTTCGGACTTATGTTTCATGAAATAGATATACCCATATCTACTCAAGTCATCTGTGAAGGTAAGAACATAACGATATGTTGGAATTATGCCCTAGAGGCAATAATAAAGATGTTATTATTATAATTCTTGTTCATGATAAAGTTTATATTCCATGCTAGAATTGTATTAAGCGGAAACTTTAATACTTGTGTGGTTTGTGAACAACAATGTGTCCCTAGTATGCCTCTATGGACTAGCTCATTGATTAATGATGGTTAAGGTTTCCTAACCATAGACATGAGTTGTCGATTAATAATGAGATCATATCATTGGGAGAATGGTATGATGGATAAACCCAAACCTAAGCGGAGCAATTAGATCGTGTCATCGTGTTCATCTTTGTGAAGCTTTTCTTATGTCAAATATTGTATTCCTTAGACCATGAGATAATACAACTCCCTGGTATCGGAAGAAAGCTTTGAGGTCATCAAACGTCATCCTATGAGAGGGTGATCATAAAGGTGTCTCTCAGGTGATCGGAAAGTACCTGTTGGGTTGTATGTATCGAGATGGGATTTGTCCCTCCCAAGTCGGAGAGATATACTTCGGGCCCACTCGGTAATCGATATCAACACCACTTGCAAGCACGTGGTTAAGGAGTTAATAACAAAGTGATATCGGATTACGGAACGAGTAAAGTACTTGCTGTGAACGAGATTGAACTAGGTATGACGGTACCGACGATCAAATCTCGGGCAAGTAAAATATCGCGAGACGAATGGAATATATATATGGGATTGATTGAATCCTGGCATCGTGGTTCATCCGATATGATCATTGATGAATGTGTGGGAGTCAATATGGGTTTCCAGACCCCGCTGTTGATTATTGATATAAGATCATGTCTGCATATTCTCGAACCCGAAGGGTCACACACTTAACGTGTCTTGACGCTAGGATAGATTGGATAATTGGTTTATGAGTTTTTGTTCGGAGTCTCGGATGAGATCCAGGACGTCACGAGAGGTTCCGGAATGGTCCAGAGAATAAGATTCATATAAGGCAATGCAGTTTTTGGAGTTCGGAATTGTTCCGGGTTAATCGGTATTGTACCGGAAGCTTCTAGAACCTTCCGGAGGGGGACCAACGTGGCCCCACCTGTCAGGAGGGGGCATGGGCCTATGAGGGAGTGCCCTGGCCGCATTGGTCCAGGGGCACAAGGCCCCATAGGGCCCAGCCGGCCAAACCCTAGGGAAACCCTAGGGAAGCTTCTAGAAGGGGGGAAACTTGCCCCCCACTCCTTCCTCCTTGGCCGCCGACCCTAGGGCTTGGGGGAGGGGCAAGGGCTGGCTTCCCACCCCTCTATATAAATAGGGCTGGGGGCGCACCCCTCCCACACCTCCTCCTCAAGCCCTAGCCGCCCTGCTGCCCTCCTCTCTCTCTCCCTCCCGACTGCGTGTAGGCGAAGCCCTGCTGCAGAAACTCTCCACCGCTTGCACCGCGCCGTCGCGTTGTAGATCCAATCCATATCTCGACCCCACTTGCTGGACCGAGGAAGGAGGAGACGTCGAGGTGCCGCACGTGTGCATCTCTCGGAGGCATCGCCACTTGCGGTGTTAGATCGGATCGGATCGCGAGTACGACTACATCACCCACGTTCCGTCGAACGTTCCGATGTGCGAATCTTCAAGGATATGAAGATCTCATCTATTCCCCCTCGTTGTTTGCATCTCCTAGATTAGATCTTGGCTTTCCTGTTCGCATCCGTAGAATTTTTTTGATTTACTATGCTGCGAAACCCTTCAGTGGTATCAGAGCTAGATCTATGTGTAGATGTGTTTCACGAGTAGAATGCAACATGGTTGTTGCGGGCGTTGATGTTTTCTGTTGCAAACCTCTTGTTTGTGTACTTCTTATGACGCGGGATAGTGATATCGAAGCGGTCCAGGCCAACCTTACGCGACCTCGTTCGCGAGACCTGCTTCGCACTTGACGTGTGGCTTGTTCCACACATGCGGCTGGTGGATGCCAGTTTCTCTCACTATAGTTGTCATGGGATTTACACCGGAGTTTGGCAACCATAATATCACCGTTGTGGCTTTCCGTAGGTAAGAATCGTTCTTAGCTTGCTACTCCCATAAGCCACGTAAAACATGCAACAAAGTAGAGGCGTCTAGCTTGTTTTTGCAGGGAGTGTTTTCTGTGATATGGTATGGCCCAAGATGTGATGTGTATGTTGTATGCAATGATCATGTTTTGTAATGTTTCACGACTTGCATGTCGATGAGTACACAACCGGCAGGAGCCATATGGTTGTCTTTATAATTGTGTATGACCTGTGTGTCAACTTCTTATACGCCATGTAATAGTTTTACTTTATCGCTAAGTAGTTAGCAATAGTTGTAGTTGCTATTCATGGTGGAGGCAATCATGGTGGAGTGATGTAGATCATGCCGGCACGCACAAGATGGAGATCATTGCACGAAGATTGGCTATACCATGTCACATAAAGTTATATGCATGTGATGTTTATCCTTTTATGTATCTTATTATGCTTAGATAGCGACGGTGGCCTTATAAGATGGTTCCTCACTTAAAGATCAAGATAAAACTGTGTTCTCCCCATGTATGCACCGTTGCGAAAGTTCGTCGTGTTCAAGCATCACGTGATGATCAGGTGCTATAAACTCTACGTTCACATACAACGGGTGCAAGCCAGTTTTGCACACGCGGAAATACTTGGGTTTGACTTGACGAGCCTAGCATGTACAGACATGGCCTCGGAACACATGAACCAAAAGGTTAAGCATGAGTCATATGAATGATATGATCGACACTTCGTTGTCCACCATTGAAACCACATCTCTTCTCGTGAAGATCGGATTAGGTGTGGTGAATTTGGATCATGTTCACTAAACAACTTGAGGGATGTTGAATTTAGTGGGTGTTCATCTAGTAATTTGATTAAGTTGAACTAGTTATCATGAACATAGTCTAATTTGTACTTGCAAATATTGTAGATCAAATGGCTAAGTCTAACTTCAACTTCAACGTTTTTGCTAAGAAAGAAAAGCTTAAGAACAATGAGTCTAACTTCACCAACTGGTTCCGCAATCTGAGAATCATTCTCTCTGGCGGACAAAAGGACTATGTCCTTGAGAATGCGCTAGGTGACGCCCCTGCTGTAGATGCGCCGGCTGATGAGAAAGCTGTTTATCAGTCGCGCAAAGATGATTATGGTGTGATTAAGAGCACTATGTTGTTTGCTATGGTATCGGACCTTCAAAATCGTTTTGAAGATTATCCCGGGCCCTTTGAGATTCTTGAGGAGCTGAAAACTATGTTTCAGACTCAGGCCCGTTCTGAGAGATATGAGATCTCTGAGAAATTCTTTAACTGCAAGATGGAGGAAGGGAGTTCCGTTTGTGAGCACGCCATAAAGATGTTGGGCTACACTCAACGCCTTGAGCAACTGGACTGCAAGATTCCAGAGGAGCTCAAGATTGACAGGGTTCTGCAATCACTCCATCCCAGCTACAAAAGTTTTGTAGTGACTCATAATCAGATTGGTTCCACTGATACGATCACCGAGCTCTTCGCTAAGCTGAAGGCTGCGGAGGTGGACATCAAAAAGGATAATCATGTGTTGATGGTCAACAAGCCCCCCAGCTTTAAGAAAGGTAAGGGTGCAAAGAATCCCTTCAAGAAAGGCGGTGGCAAGCGTGTTGCCCCTTCTGAGAAGAAGCTCAAGTCTGGACCTAAGCCGGACACTGAGTGCTTCTATTGCAAGGACAAGGGTTACTGGAAGCGCAACTGTCCGAAGTACTTAGCGGACAAGAAGGCTGGCACCATCAAAGGTATATTTGATATACATGGTATTGATGTTTTCCTTACTAGCCCTCGTTGTAGTGCCTGGGTATTTGATACTGGTTCAGTTGCTAATATTTGTAACTCGAAACAGGAGCTACGGAATAGATGGCGGCTTGCGAGGGATGAGGTGACGATGCGCGTTGGCAACGGATCAAGAGTTGATGTGATGGCCGTCGGCACGCTCTCCTTAGTTTTACCTTCGGGATTAGTTTTAAACCTCATTAAGTGTTATTATGTGCCTGCGTTGAGCATGAACATCATATCTATATCGTGTTTATTGCAAGACGGTTATTCATTTAAATCTGAGAATAATGGTTGTTCCGTTTATATGAGTAACATCTTTTATGGTCATGCACCTGCTGTGAATGGTTTATTTCTTCTGAATCTTGAAAAGGATGAAACACACATCCATAACATTGAGGCTAAGAGATGCAAAGTAGATAGTGATAATACTACTTATTTGTGGCACTGTCGTCTAGGTCATATTGGTGTAAAACGCATGAAGAAACTCCATTCTGATGGACTTTTGGAGTCTCTTGATTTTTAATCATTTGACACATGCGAACCATGCCTCATGGGCAAGATGATCAAAACCCCATTCTCTGTAATGATGGAGCGAGCAACGGACTGGTTGGAAATCATACATACCGATGTATGCGGACCGATGAGTGTTTCGACGCGCGGTGGATATCGCTACTTTCTCACTTTTACCGATGACTTAAGTAGATATGGGTATATCTATTTAATGAAACATAAATCTGAAACGTTTGAAAAGTTCAAAGAATTTCATAATGAAGTGGAGAACCATCGTAACAGAAAAATTAAGTTTCTACGATCCGATCGTGGAGGTGAATATTTGAGTTATGATTTTCTCACGCATCTTAAAGCAAGGGGAATCGTTTCGCAACTCACGCCACCCGGAACACCACAGCGCAATGGTGTGTCTGAATGCCGGAATCGAACTCTACTAGATATGGTCCGATCAATGATGTCTCTTACTGATTTGCCATTATCATTTTGGGGATATGCATTAGAAACCGCTGCATTCACTTTAAATAGGGCACCATCTAAATCCGTTGAGACGACACCGTATGAACTATGGTTTGGTGCTAAACCTAAGTTGTCGTTTCTTAAAGTTTGGGGATGCGAAGCTTACGTCAAGAAGTTGATGCCGGACAAGCTCGAACCCAAAGCGGAGAAATGCGTCTTCATAGGATACCCTAAGGAAACTATTGGGTATACCTTCTATCACAGAACCGAGGGCAAAGTGTTTGCCGCAAAGAACGGATCCTTTCTTGAGAAGGAGTTTCTCTCGAAAGAAGTGAGTGGGAGGAAAGTAGAGCTAGACGAGGTTGTTGAACCTTCTCTTGAATTGGAGAGTAGCGCAGCACCTGAAATTGTTCCAGTGCCGCCTGCACCAACAATAGAGGAAGCTAACGACAAGGATCATGAAGCTTCGGACGATGCTACTACTGAACGTCGCAGGTCAACAAGGTCGCGTGCCCCTCCTGAGTGGTACGGCAACCCTGTCTTAACTGTCTTGTTAGTAGACGACAGTGAACCTGCGAACTATGAGGAAGCGATGATGAGCCCAGACTCTGAGAAATGGCTGGAGGCCATGAAATCCGAATTGGGATCCATGAGCGAAAACCAAGTATGGACTTTGGTGGACCCTCCTAGCGACCGAAATGCCGTTATGTGCAAATGGATCTTCAAGAAGAAAATGGACGCGGATGGTAATGTTACCGTCTATAAAGCACGACTTGTCGCGAAAGTTTTTCTACAAGTTCAAGGTGTTGACTATGATGAGACTTTCTCTCCCGTAGCGATGTTTAAGTCCATTTGGATTTTATTAGCAATTGATGCGTTTCATGATTATGAAATATGGCAGATGGATGTCAAGACTGCGTTCCTCAATGGCAACATTTATGAAGAGGTCTATATGATGCAACCCGAAGGTTTTGTCGATCCTAAGTATGCTGATAAAGTGTGCAAACTTCAGCGTTCCATTTATGGACTGAAGCAAGCATCTCGGAGTTGGAACCTTTGTTTTGATCAAGTGATCAAGAGCTTTGGATTTGTTCCAAATTGCTATGAAGCTTGTATCTACAAGAAAGTGAGTGGGAGCTCAGTGACATTTCTGGTACTATATGTGGATGACATATTGATTATTGGAAATGACATTAACATGCTTAACGATATGAAGAGTTATTTGAACAAGTGTTTTTCAATGAAAGACCTAGGTGAAGCTGCTTATATATTGGGCATCAAAATCTATAGAGATAGACAAAGACGCATGATAGCTTTAAGCCAGAGTACATACCTCGACAAAGTTCTAAAAAGGTTCAGAATGGATAAGGCAAAGAAAGGTTCAGTGCCTATGTTGTCAGGTAAGTATTGAGCAAGGCTCAGTGTCCAGCTACGGTAAATGATAGAGAAGCTATGAGCAAAGTGCCTTATGCCTCGGCCATAGGTTCTATCATGTATGCCATGTTGTGTACTAGACCGGATGTGTCCAATGCTCTTAGTTTGACGAGCAGGTACCAAAGTGATCCAGGAGTGGAACACTGGACAGCCGTGAAGAACATCCTAAAGTACTTGAATAGGACTAAAGAAATGTTCTTAGTCTATGGAGGTGATGAACAGCTCGTCGTAAAAGGTTACGTCGACGCTAGTTTCGACACCGACAAGGATGATTCTAAATCTCAGACAGGATACGTTTATATTTTGAATGGAGGAGCTGTGAGCTGGAGAAGCTGCAAGCAAAGCGTGATCGCGGGATCTACAGTAGAAGCGTAATACATGGCTGCTGCAGAAGTGTCAAGTGAAGGAGTTTGGATCAGGAACTTCATCACTGAGCTTGGCGTGGTTCCAAGTGCCTTGGACCCACTGGAGATATTGTGTGACAACACTGGCGCCATAGCACTCGCTAAGGAACCAAGATATCATCCAAAGACCAAGCATATCAACCGCAAGTTTCATATAATCCGAGATTATATAGCAGATGGAGATCTGAAGATTAGCAAAGTACATATAGATCTGAATGTCGTAGATCCATTGACTAAACCTCTTCCACGTGCAAAACATGATCAGCACCTTAGTGCCATGGGTGTTAGATTGTTGCCAGATGTAAACTAGATTATTGACTCTAGTGCAAGTGGGGGACAGTTGGAATTATGCCCTAGAGGCAATAATAAAGGTGTTATTATTATAATTCTTATTCATGATAAAGTGTATATTCCATGCTAGAATTGTATTAAGCGGAAACTTTAATACTTGTGTGGTTTGTGAACAACACCGTGTCCCTAGTATGCCTCTATGGACTAGCTCATTGATTAATGATGGTTAAGGTTTCCTAACCATAGACATGAGTTGTCGATTAATAATGAGATCATATCATTGGGAGAATGGCATGATGGATAGACCCAAACCTAAGCGGAGCAATTAGATCATTTCATCGTGTTCATCTTTGCGAAGCTTTTCTTATGTCAAATATTGTATTCCTTAGACCATGAGATAATACAACTCCCTGGTATCGGAAGAAAGCTTTGAGGTCATCAAACGTCATCCTATGAGAGGGTGATCATAAAGGTGTCTCTCAGGTGATCGGAAAGTACCTGTTGGGTTGTATGTATCGAGATGGGATTTGTCCCTCCCAAGTCGGAGAGATATACTTCGGGCCCACTCGGTAATCGATATCAACACCGCTTGCAAGCACGTGGTTAAGGAGTTAATAACAAAGTGATATCGGATTACGGAACGAGTAAAGTACTTGCTGTGAACGAGATTGAACTAGGTATGACGGTACCGACGATCAAATCTCGGGCAAGTAAAATATCGCGAGACGAAGGGAATATATATATGGGATTGATTGAATCCTGGCATCGTAGTTCATCCGATATGATCATTGATGAATGTGTGGGAGTCAATATGGGTTTCCAGACCCCGCTGTTGATTATTGATATAAGATCATGTCCGCATATTCTCGAACCCGAAGGGTCACACACTTAGTGTGTCTTGACGCTAGGATAGATTGGATAATTGGTTTATGAGTTTTTGTTCGGAGTCTCGGATGAGATCCAGGACATCACGAGAGGTTCCGGAATGGTCCAGAGAATAATATTCATATAAGGCAATGCAGTTTTTGGAGTTCGGAATTGTTCCGGGTTAATCGGTATTGTACCGGAAGCTTCTAGAACCTTCCGGAGGGGGACCAACGTGGCCCCACCTGTCAGGAGGGGGCATGGGCCTATGAGGGAGTGCCCTGGCCGCATTGGGCCAGGGGCACAAGGCCCCATAGGGCCTAGCCAGCCAAACCCTAGGGAAACCCTAGGGGAGCTTCTAGAAGGGGGGGAACTTGCTCCCCACTCCTTCCTCCTTGGCCGCCGGCCCTAGGGCTTGGGGGAGGGGCAAGGGCTGGCCGCCTACCCCTCTATATAAATAGGGCTGGGGGCGCACCCCTCCCACACCTCCTCCTCAAGCCCTAGCCGCCCTGATGCCCTCCTCTCTCTCTCTCCCTCCCGACTGCGTGTAGGCGAAGCCCTGCTGCAGAAACTCTCCACCGCTTGCACCGCGCCGTCGCGTTGTAGATCCAATCCATCTCTCCACCCCACTTGCTGGACCGAGGAAGGAGGAGACGTCGAGGTGCCGCACGTGTGCATCTCTCGGAGGCATCGCCACTTGCGGTGTTAGATCAGATCGGATCGCGAGGAGGAGAAGCGAGTACGACTACATCACCCACGTTCCGTCGAACGTTCCGCTGTGCGAATCTTCAAGGATATGAAGATATCATATATTCCCCCTCGTTGTTTGCATCTCCTAGATTATATCTTGGCTTTCCCGTTCGCATCCGTAGAATTTTTTTGATTTACTATGCTGCGAAACCCTTCACGATAACCACCGCGCGATGCTACACTCATTGGGCCACACACATCGGTATGTATGATTTCCAATAAGTCCGTAGATCGCTCCATCATACCAGAAAATGGAGTCTTAGTCATTTTACCCATCAGACATGCTTCGCATCTTTCAAGTGATTCGAAATCAAGTGATTCAAGAAGTCCATCGGAATGGAGTTTCTTCATACGCTTCACTCCAATGTGACCAAGACGACAGTGCCACATATAGGTTGATTTATCGCTCAATTTCAAACGTTTAGCTTCAATGTTATTAATGTGTGTATTTCCACAATCGAGATTCAATAAGAATAGACCATCTATCAAAGGTGCATGTGCATAAAACATATTACTCATATAAATCGAACAACCATTATTCTCGGACTTAAACAAGTATCCGTCTCGCAATAAACATGATCCGGATATAATGTTCATGCTCAACGTAGGCACCAAATAAAAATTCTTTAAGTATAAAACTAATCCCGATGGTAGATGAAGAGGTAGCGTGCCGACCGCGATCACATGCACATTTGATCCATTTCCAACGCGCATCGTCACCTCGTTCTTCGCTATCTTCCGTTTATTCTGCAGTACCTGTTTCGAGTTACAAATATGAGCAACCGAACCAGTATCAAATACCCAGGCACTACTACGAGTACTAGTGAGATACACATCAATAACATGTATATCGGATATACCTTTCTTCTTGATGTTGCCGTTCTTCAAATCCGCCAAGTACTTTGGGCAATTCCGCTTCTAGTGACCTTCTCCCTTGCAGTAAAAGCACTCAGTATCAGGCTTAGGCCCAGCCTTGGTCTTCTTCGCCGGTGCAGTAACTTTATTACCGCCCTTCTTGAAGTTTCCCTTTTTCTTAGACTTGCCTTGCTTCTTGAATTTGGTGGTCTTATTGACCAACAACACTTGGTTCTCTTTCTTGATCTCCACTTCTGCAGATTTTAACATGGAGAAGAGTTCGGGTAACGACTTGTGCATGTTTTGCATATTGTAGTTCATCATAAAGTTCTTGTAAATTGGTGGTAGTTATTGGAGGACACAGTGAATCCCCAAAGCATTAGGAATCACTATACCCAAGCTTTGGACTTTACTTGCGTGCCCAGACATCTTAAGCACGTTCTCACTGACGGAGCTGCCCTCTTCCATCTTGCAGTTAAAAAACTTTTCAGAAGCCTCATAACTCTCAACTGCAGCCTGAGCCTCAAATATCATTTTGAGTTCACGGACAATATCATGTGGGCCATGGTTCTCAAAACTTTTCTAAAGCTTCGATTCCAAACCATACAAGATAGCACACTGAACTGTAGAGTACTGATTCTTCCGAGCGAGGAAAACATTCTTTACCTCATCGGTATCATTAGCTGCAGGCGGGTCACCCAGCGGTGCATCCAGCACATAGTTCAAATTACCAGCATTGAGGACAATCCTCAAATTGCGGAACCAATCCGCGAAGTTGCTTCCATTGTTTTTCAACTTTTCTTTCTCTAGGAACGCATTAAAATTGATGGTAGGGGCCCCCATTGATCTACAACATATTTGCAATAGTTTAGACTAAGTTTATGACAATTTGAGTTCTAATTAATAGTTAAATTAATCTAGGTGAACTCTCACTCAAAACAATATCCCTCAAATTGTTTTAGTGATCACACGAAGCAAATCCACCACATCAAAACCGATCATCACGAGAATTGATGTAGCTTCAATGGCGAACAATCAACATGTTCATCATATCTACTATATGATTCATGCTTTACATTTCGGTGATCCGTGTTCCGAGACCATGTTTGTACATGCTAGGCTCGTCAAGATCAAACATTAGCTTCCGCATGAGAAAATCTGGCTTGCTCACGTTGTATACACTCGCAGAATCTAACACACCTGATCATCACGTGGTGCTTCGAAACAACGAGCTTTAGCAACGGTGCTTACTAAGGATGAACACTTTAAAACTTGAAATTTTGTGCTTGAGGGATCATCTTATAATGCGACCGTCGTGAACTAAGCATTACAATATGCATAAAAGGATTAACATCACATGCAATTCATAATATGTGATATGATATGACCTTTCTTCTTGTGCTTCCGATCTCCATCTTCAAGCACAAAGAGGCTTTACTAGGGACTCTAATTTAGTTTACAAATCACACAAGTATTAATGTTTCCTATTTAATATTGTTATAGCATGAATGTAAACATTTATCATAAACACAAAGATATAATAATAACCACTTTTATTATTGCCTCTAGGGCATATCTCCAACAATTTTTCCTTCATACAAAATTTCACACAATCTTCATTAGCAACATTAGTTTATTCAAAAGATATTAGACCTCTGGCAAAGCTTTGGAACATCAAGGCTTTTCACAAAAAACACAAGCTACTGTAGTAACTCCTTCAAAAATCTCAATTCACCTAAAGAGAACTAAAAAAGGAATTAATAAGAAGCAAATGCAAATAATGGCAGAAATATGTCAAAACAGACCAGCAGTTAGAAACCGATTTTTTCGAACATCTTCTGTTGCTCAAATAAAAAAGTGATGAACTAATGAAAGTTATCTAACATTCGGGGGGATTTATTCGTAAATTTTAAGCTCAATCTGAGTTACAGAGACTCCTCACAAATTTTTTTGGTGGAGGACGGAAATCTGTTTCGGGACAGCAACTCCCCAAATCTTACTTCCCTCTCATTAGAGGTCATTCTTGGCACAAAAAGCAAAAAAAGGATAACAAGAGGTCATTACTGAAGTAATAACTTCCAAAACTCAAGGAAACTCTTGGGTTATCTTCCAACAAGTACTTTTCTTTAACACCTTTAAGTTAGGCTTGATAGCTTAAGAAGATGCTCACATAAGAAATATGAATTGAAGTCAAAGAGAGCATCAAGAAGCAAATTCAAAACACATTTAAGTCTAACCCTCTTCCTATGCATCGGAATCTTGTACACAAATAAATTCACAAAGAACAAAGTGACAAGCATAGGAAGATAAAACAAGAGTAACTTCAAAACTTTCAGCACATAGAGAGGTGTTTCAGTACCATGAAAATCCCTACAACCATACTTTCCTCTCTCATAATAATTTTCAGTAGCATCATGAATAAACTCAACAATATAGCTATCACATAAAGCATGCTTTTCATGATCTACAAACACAAAATTTCTATCAAGCTCAAAAACAGTGGGATTAAAACCTCCACAGCTTTTATTGTCACATCCCAAGATTTTCCAAATCTTGTAATGTGAAAATAAATTAATAAAATAAAACTTTGTTTGATTTTCAGAGCCAGAAGAAACTTTTGAATGCAATTGGAACTTCAAACCCATTTGATTAAATAAAATCCTAAAGGGATTCATAAAGATAAACATTTAATAAAGGAAATTAAAAATGTTTTGGAATTACTATTATTGGATCCTTTAATAAAAGATCTGGTTTTCAAAAGAAAAGGTGGATTTATAAATAAAGATTATTTAATAAAGCCAAATTAAACCTTGACCAAACTTTGGGAATTAAAAACATTTAGTTTTGAATAAAAATAACAAAGGTTTATTTAAAATAAAATAATAAGGAATTAATATCAAATTTTATTCAAATAAAAGGTTTTACCATTTTAATTAAAACATCAAAAATTATTAAATTGTTTTAAATAGGTTTTCCAAGTATTTTATATTCTCTAATAAAACCTACTAAAGTGTTTTGGTTTTATTTTAGATTTTAAAATAAAAATTCTCAATAAAACAAATCCTATTCGAAATAATAATGAAAGTCTATTATATTTAATTAATAATGGACCCTAAAATAAAATGTTATTTTATTTTAAAACAAATCTCCAAGTATTCTATATTTCCCAAATAAAACCCACTGATTTGGTTTTGAAAATATTTAGGTTTCAAATAAAGATTTTATTAATAAAATCAAACTCTATTTAATTAATAAACCATGGCCTACTTATTTAATTAAGGATGGAACCTAAAAAGATTAAAGTGTTATTCATTTTATTTAGGATTTTTGGTTCAGAATACTAAACAGAACCAAATTTTTAGTTACAATGTTTGGTGAAGATTTCAAATGTTTTGAATGCTTGAGAATTGTTTGAAATAACAAATCAGAAAATAGAAATAGAAAAGGAAAAAGAATTTGGACAGAAAAAAAATAGAACAGCCCACCAATCTGGCCCAACTAACCCAGCAGCAGCCCATTTAGCCCACCTGTCCCACGCCCGAACCGTTTTTCCTCACCTCATAAACAACCCACTAAGCCAATGACTGGTGGACCACTTGTCCCTCTCGTTTCTCGCTGACAACAAGACCCCACACCACCAGCTCGTCTTCTTCCTCCTCGCGTTAACTCACCACCGTTGCTGCCATTTGATTCTCCGATTGAATACGCTTTATTGCAGCAGTAATCTCTCGCCGCGAGCATGCTGTCTTAATCGCCCACGCTCCCTCCTACTTTCCCCTCTGTTTCCTCCCCCGAGCACGCCTCCAGGCCGCCACAATCTCTCCTCGACTGTCTCTGTCTCCGGCGACCATTCTCATCAAATTCCGGCAGCCTCTCACCGCCCCTTGCCTCTTCGACCACCCTCACCTGATCCCCACATCCTAGCGAACCTCCCAGAGGCATTAGCTCGCTCGCGCACGCCCCAGAACCCCGGCAACGACGATGCCCTCTCGCCACAGTTCACTGCCTCTACTCCGACAAGTACCCTAGGTAACATCTGACCACCCCATTCTGTCTCGTTGATGCACACACGATCACCGACCCCGTACGCATCTGACGCAACTGCTATCTTGCTTTCTCGTGGCTTGTGTCGTCGCCTCCGACGATAAACAGAGAAGCCCGACGCGGACACGAACTTCGGCGAGCGATTCAAGCCAGCATAGTGCTCCCCTTGGCCAACAAAGACCACGTTGAGCATCAGCGGTGCGCTACGAACTCGGTGAGCTTCCCCTCCCTCTTTCTCGTAGCCTGCATCGTCGGCAACCTCGCCGTCTGGCCGCTCCGCCACCAGACGCCGCCGCCAGCGCCGCTGCTGTTTGGCCAAGCAATTGGAACCGTTAGATTAGCATCGGATGGCTTGGATAGATTCACTAAAACGAAGGGGTACGTCTTATCTGTGCCGCACGATCCACTTTAGATCTAACATTCCACAGAGCTGATCTGGCCGAACCGGTATCAACCAATAAGATCACGCCGCGTGTCACCTGTCTGTTTAAAAACAGAAATTGAAAACATATTTGTTTGTAATTTTCAAATCCTTATAACTTTTGATCCACATGTCCAAATTTGGCAAATTTTATATCAATGGATTCAGGAGAACAAACCCTAGCCAGCCATGCCCTTAGTTTAGCAAATAGTATCTGTTAGCTTGTTTGATTTTGCAGATTCTTTTGTGTGCTTGCTAACATTAGGAAAATTGTTTAAAAATGTTTTTAAGGTTAAAACCTTTGCAAATTGGTTTGTTGTGACCTTACTGACCCTAGGAACCAACCCATAGTTTGGAAAATGATTTTTGGAAAGGTTTAGAATGGATTAATTGGTTTAGTCCATTTCTAGCTAAATAAAACTATTAATTTGTTTATGAAAATGATTTTGAGTAAAAACTTTGGAGAAAATAGTTTGGACCAAACCTACTGACCCAAAAACACCAAGCTTTGCAATAGCAACTCATTTGGTGAACAACTTAAGAGTTTTGCCATAATAAAAACATTTTTCACCACATAAAATGATGAATGGATTTAAAAATAGTTTTTGGACAAAACCCTCTAACTAATGACTTTGCCACTTTGGTAAATGACCAATTTAGATCTTACAAAGTTTAGAAACCCCATAGAGACCCCTTTGCAAAATAAAACTATCTTGTGCATGCCCCCATGCATAAATTGGTTTCCATTGTCTTGTGTGTGTGAAGTTGTTTGAGTGATTATTGGTTTGGAATGTAAATTGAATTAGTGTTTGCTTGTTTGACTTGTAGTGAAGTGTGAGACTAACAAGATCAAGGAGTGAACTACCATTCCCTACCAAAAAGGCAAGTGATGCTTCATACTTTTTGTCCCATTACTTTCTCTATGCATTAGTGAATTTTGCTAAGTAAAACTTGCATGGATTTTGCTAAGTATAGACCTTACTATAGGAAAACCTAGTAGATGAATCCTTAGTAGGATTTTCCTAAGTTAAAGATTCCTACTACTATCAAGCTTAGCCTAGCTAATAGAAAACATGGGTGGAAAATATATTCACACTATGGAAAAATATTCTAAGTCTGAGAACTTATGTTTTTGTTTAATAAAACAACTAAGTTAATGAATCCCCTGGGTGGAATGGGATTGCTTGGTGGAGAATGGTTGAGTGGTTCACAATGCCATGGGCTTGGATTGTATATCTCACTTGTGGAATGCCACCCAGGAAACAAAGGGATTTGAGATGTCAAATGTTGAGAAGCTTCAAGTGCAACCACTTGGCAATATGGGCTCTGCCATGATCATATAGGTTGCAAGAACTTAGCCATATGGACAGTGGGTGGTAGTGTTTGATAGGTTGGAGCGCGTCCATTTTGGTCTAAGGGAAAGCTTCTGAAAGATCTTGTCTTGGGAAACCAAGTCTTGTGGGGAAAGTGCACCACCTCTGCAGAGTATAAAAATCTAAGTACTTAACCATGTCCCTGGTAAAGGACAATTTGAGCATCAAGACATGGAAGCAATCAAGAATCTCATCATTCCAATTTCTAAATTAAAATCTTGTGGTTTGAACAAGGGTTGTTTGAAATCTTCAATCATTGATGGAGAGATGGCTTGGTACAAGGATCTTGAAATCTTTGATTGAGGAAATGATTTTGTTAAGCAAAAACTTAGTATTTTCAAAATGATAAGAAAAATCTATTTTGAGCAATGCAAGCCTCAACTCCACTTAGCCAAATGCATATAGATGTTAGACTCCACTATACTACCTTAGTATCACTTGCCAATACAATTCAAATGTATTGACCCTTTGTGGCTGTAACTTGTATGTTGCAGGTTTGATTGATTTTAGTGAAGATTGATTGTTTAGGATTACAAAGTCTACAACCAACATCTGCCTGTGGCACTTTGAAGATGAAGGACCCCATGATTATAATTATTCCGCTGCAATGTAATGTAATAGCCAAATGAGCTATGATTGATGTAATAAACTTATGTTATTCCTGGTTATAAAATTATATTATGACCTTTGTTTCTTGATATTACATCTTAACTGTGGATGCTAGCTATTGATCCAGGGACTAGCATTGTAAAACACAGGAGGACTCTACCTTATTAGGTTGGGACCTCTACAGATGGTATCAGAGCATTGTGTTGCCTATAGGATTGGACAAAACCCCTTAGAAAAATAGGAGTTGTATTTATTCCAAAACTTATTTACAAAAACACTTGTAAATTCTTTCCTCAACCATTTTGGTTTCAACTCTACACCTCTTCTACTTCAACTTGATGGAAAAACCTACCCATGACCAAGAACTGGACCATGTGTAAAGGGCTGCTTCAACATCTTCAGCTCTAATGACTTCAACATCTTCAACACGTTCCCCAAAGATTTCCAACATGGATACCACTAAGGACTACAAGTGAGACAAGGAGATCTTACTCAAGATTTAGAGACTAAGGGAATGCAAAATAAGAAGGAGCCATCAACAACTTTGAAGTATTGTGACCAAGAGTTTTTCTCAAGGAAACCATGATCTCATACAAGAAGAATCATGAAGGAAGGAAAGATCACAAGTGAACCATATAGATGGACCACCATAATTTAGTTAAGTCAAAACCACCAACTTATATGGTGTAACAAAAATATTTTGTTGCCTAAGTATGTACTTGAACCTTGTTTGAGTGAAATGTTTGTTTGAGATTGCATGCACATTGTTTGTGTGAATTGTGATGTGTGTGATTAGAAATAATTCCTTAGAACTATTTTGCCTATTCTAATCCCAATCCAACCCAAACAGATGACTACTCCAAGAGACACCAACACCAACCAAGAAGACAACATGAGAGAACTTATAGCAACCCAAAACCAGTTGAGCCAAGAGACAACTCAGCTTTTAGCCAACAACAATGGACTAGACCCAGCCATACAAAGGATTTTGAAACTTCAATCCCAATTATTGCAAGGACTCATTACTCAAATGATCAACATGGGAGAAAACTTTTCCCAAAGAGCTAATGACAATAAGGATGACAAAGATGTTATTCTAGAAGGAACCCAAGCTAGCAATGTTTTTAGAGACAAGGATCATGCATCCAAAGAACATGAAGATCAATGCCTCAAGAAGAGAGAAAGATCTCCCACTCATGAAGAACATGAACTAGAAGAACTCCTAGCTTTGGAGAGACCCAAAAAGAAGAAGAAGAAATGCCCCAACACTAGCAAGAAGGATATTACACAAGTGCAATGTTTCAAATGCAAAGAGATGGGACACTATGCCAATGAATGCCCAGAAAAGGAGAAGAGCCAAGAAGACAAACAAAAGCTAGTGAAACCCAAGATAAAGAAATATATTAGCCAAGTGATGTGCAAACACTGCAAAGAGTTAGGACATTATGCAAACTACTGTCCAGAAAACATGAAGCATAAGATAAACCAGCCTATGAGGGATCTCAGCCTTGTCACATGTTTCAAATGCAAGGAACTAGGCCACTATGCAAACAATTGTCCAGAAAGGATGGAGAACAAGTTAAACAAGTCTATGAAGGATCTCAACCTTGGCCCATGAGTCAAGTAAAGAAACCAAGGACACATGCAACTGTTGCTTAGAGAAAATATTTCCCATGATCCCAAGAAGGACAATATGTAATTTTTGTTTGAAATTTTTTAAGGGTGGTAGTACCCTAGTTGTTTTGAACCTGCTTGTAACCCCTAGCCTCCCCAAATCTCGGGACGAGATTTATTTTAAGGGTGGTAGCCTGTCACATCCCAAGATTTTCCAAATCTTGTAATGTGAAAATAAATTAATAAAATAAAACTTTGTTTGATTTTCAGAGCCAGAAGAAACTTTTGAATGCAATTGGAACTTCAAACCCATTTGATTAAATAAAATCCTAAAGGGATTCATAAAGATAAACATTTAATAAAGGAAATTAAAAATGTTTTGGAATTACTATTATTGGATCCTTTAATAAAAGATCTGGTTTTCAAAAGAAAAGGTGGATTTATAAATAAAGATTATTTAATAAAGCCAAATTAAACCTTGACCAAACTTTGGGAATTAAAAACATTTAGTTTTGAATAAAAATAACAAAGGTTTATTTAAAATAAAATAATAAGGAATTAATATCAAATTTTATTCAAATAAAAGGTTTTACCATTTTAATTAAAACATCAAAAATTATTAAATTGTTTTAAATAGGTTTTCCAAGTATTTTATATTCTCTAATAAAACCTACTAAAGTGTTTTGGTTTTATTTTAGATTTTAAAATAAAAATTCTCAATAAAACAAATCCTATTTGAAATAATAATGAAAGTCTATTATATTTAATTAATAATGGACCCTAAAATAAAATGTTATTTTATTTTAAAACAAATCTCCAAGTATTCTATATTTCCCAAATAAAACCCACTGATTTGGTTTTGAAAATATTTAGGTTTCAAATAAAGATTTTATTAATAAAATCAAACTCTATTTAATTAATAAACCATGGCCTACTTATTTAATTAAGGATGGAACCTAAAAAGATTAAAGTGTTATTCATTTTATTTAGGATTTTTGGTTCAGAATACTAAACAGAACCAAATTTTTAGTTATAATGTTTGGTGAAGATTTGAAATGTTTTGAATGCTTGAGAATTGTTTGAAATAACAAATCAGAAAATAGAAATAGAAAAGGAAAAAGAATTTAGACAGAAAAAAAATAGAACAGCCCACCAATCTGGCCCAACTAACCCAGCAGCAGCCCATTTAGCCCACCTGTCCCACGCCCGAACCGTTTTTCCTCACCTCATAAACAACCCACTAAGCCAATGACTGGTGGACCACTTGTCCCTCTCGTTTCTCGCTGACAACAAGACCCCACACCACCAGCTCGTCTTCTTCCTCCTCGCGTTAACTCACCACCGTTGCTGCCATTTGATTCTCCGATTGAATACGCTTTATTGCAGCAGTAATCTCTCGCCGCGAGCATGCTGTCTTAATCGCCCACGCTCCCTCCTCCTTTCCCCTCTGTTTCCTCCCCCGAGCACGCCTCCAGGCCGCCACAATCTCTCCTCGACTGTCTCTGTCTCCGGCAACCATTCTCATCAAATTCCGGCAGCCTCTCACCGCCCCTTGCCTCTTCGACCACCCTCACCTGATCCCCACATCCTAGCGAACCTCCCAGAGGCATTAGCTCGCTCGCGCACGCCCCAGAACCCCGGCAATGACGATGCCCTCTTGCCACAGTTCACTGCCTCTACTCCGACAAGTACCCTAGGTAACATCTGACCACCCCATTCTGTCTCGTTGATGCACACACGATCACCGACCCCGTACGCATCTGACGCAACTGCTATCTTGCTTTCTCGTGGCTTGTGTCGTCGCCTCCGACGATAAACAGAGAAGCCCGACGCGGACACGAACTTCGGCGAGCGATTCAAGCCAGCATAGTGCTCCCCTTGGCCAACAAAGACCACGTTGAGCATCAGCGGTGCGCTACGAACTCGGTGAGATTCCCCTCCCTCTTTCTCGCAGCCTGCATCGTCGGCAACCTCGCCGTCTGGCCGCTCCGCCACCAGACGCCGCCGCCAGCGCCGCTGCTGTTTGGCCAAGCAATTGGAACCGTTAGATTAGCATCGGATGGATTGGATAGATTCACTAAAACGAAGGGGTACGTCTTATCTGTGCCGCACGATCCACTTTAGATCTAACGTTCCACAGAGCTGATCCGGCCGAACCGGTATCAACCAATAAGATCACGCCGCGTGTCACCTGTCTGTTTAAAAACAGAAATTGAAAACAGATTTGTTTGTAACTTTCAAATCCTTATAACTTTTGATCCACACGTCCAAATTTGGCAAATTTTATATCAATGGATTCAGGAGAACAAACCCTAGCCAGCCATGCCCTTAGTTTAGCAAATAGTATCTGTTAGCTTGTTTGATTTTGCAGATTCTTTTGTGTGCTTGCTAACATTAGGAAAATTGTTTAAAAATGTTTTTAAGGTTAAAACCTTTGCAAATTGGTTTGTTGTGACCTTACTGACCCTAGGAACCAACCCATAGTTTGGAAAATGATTTTTGGAAAGGTTTAGAATGGATTAATTGGTTTAGTCCATTTCTAGCTAAATAAAACTATTAATTTGTTTATGAAAATGATTTTGAGTAAAAACTTTGGAGAAAATAGTTTGGACCAAACCTACTGACCCAAAAACACCAAGCTTTGCAATAGCAACTCATTTGGTGAACAACTTAAGAGTTTTGCCATAATAAAAACATTTTTCACCACATAAAATGATGAATGGATTTAAAAATAGTTTTTGGACAAAACCCTCTAACTAATGACTTTGCCACTTTGGTAAATGACCAATTTAGATCTTACAAAGTTTAGAAACACCATAGAGACCCCTTTGCAAAATAAAACTATCTTGTGCATGCCCCCATGCATAAATTGGTTTCCATTGTCTTGTGTGTGTGAAGTTGTTTGAGTGATTATTGGTTTGGAATGTAAATTGAATTAGTGTTTGCTTGTTTGACTTGTAGTGAAGTGTGAGACTAACAAGATCAAGGAGTGAACTACCATTCCCTACCAAAAAGGCAAGTGATGCTTCATACTTTTTGTCCCATTACTTTCTCTATGCATTAGTGAATTTTGCTAAGTAAAACTTGCATGGATTTTGCTAAGTATAGACCTTACTATAGGAAAACCTAGTAGATGAATCCTTGGTAGGATTTTCCTAAGTTAAATATTCCTACTACTATCAAGCTTAGCCTAGCTAATAGAAAACATGGGTGGAAAATATATTCACACTATGGAAAAATATTCTAAGTCTGAGAACTTATGTTTTTGTTTAATAAAACAACTAAGTTAATGAATCCCCTGGGTGGAATGGGCTTGCTTGGTGGAGAATGGTTGAGTGGTTCGCAATGCCATGGGCTTGGATTGTATATCTCACTTGTGGAATGCCACCCAGGAAACAAAGGGATTTGAGATGTCAAATGTTGAGAAGCTTCAAGTGCAACCACTTGGCAATATGGGCTCTGCCATGATCATATAGGTTGCAAGAACTTAGCCATATGGACAGTGGGTGGTAGTGTTTGATAGGTTGGAGCGCGTCCATTTTGGTCTAAGGGAAAGCTTCTGAAAGATCTTGTCTTGGGAAACCAAGTCTTGTGGGGAAAGTGCACCACCTCTGCAGAGTATAAAAATCTAAGTACTTAGCCATGTCCCTGGTAAAGGACAATTTGAGCATCAAGACATGGAAGCAATCAAGAATCTCATCATTCCAATTTCTAAATTAAAATCTTGTGGTTTGAACAAGGGTTGTTTGAAATCTTCAATCATTGATGGAGAGATGGCTTGGTACAAGGATCTTGAAATCTTTGATTGAGGAAATGATTTTGTTAAGCAAAAACTTAGTATTTTCAAAATGATAAGAAAAATCTATTTTGAGCAATGCAAGCCTCAACTCCACTTAGCCAAATGCATATAGATGTTAGACTCCACTATACTACCTTAGTATCACTTGCCAATACAATTCAAATGTATTGACCCTTTGTGGATGTAACTTGTATGTTGCAGGTTTGATTGATTTTAGTGAAGATTGATTGTTTAGGATTACAAAGTCTACAACCAACATCTGCCTGTGGCACTTTGAAGATGAAGGACCCCATGATTATAATTATTCCGCTGCAATGTAATGTAATAGCCAAATGAGCTATGATTGATGTAATAAACTTATGTTATTCCTGGTTATAAAATTATATTATGACCTTTGTTTCTTGATATTACATCTTAACTGTGGATGCTAGCTATTGATCCAAGGACTAGCATTGTAAAACACAGGAGGACTCTACCTTATTAGGTTGGGACCTCTATATTTATCCAAAGTAGATATTTCAAAGGAATCCACAGGAACATAACATTCATCCTCCTTTGGTAAGAATGAGGGACAATCAAATAATATAAGAGTTAAAGAGTTACTCTCATTAGAAGGTAGGCATGGGTAGATCCATTCTTCCTCCTTTTGTTCATCACTCTCCTCCTCTTCTTCATCTAATGAGCTTCCAGTTTCAACAATTTCTTCTTCCATAGGCTCCTGCAAGGCATTAGTCTCTTCCATTTGTGGAAAACACTTATTAAAATATTCAAGAATATATCCATTGTCTTCCTTGTAATTATCGAAGCAAAATTTAAGTAGATCATAAACCTCACATTCATAAGGTGCATCATCAGTATTTTCAAGCAACTAGCAAGTTCAAATGCACCCTTGAAAGCAATAAGTTCTTCAATTTGTTCCCATAAGTGTTTCCCTTTTTGTGACAAATGGTGTTCCTTATAATAATACTTTTGTTCTTCCCTGAACCCACCTTGCCAATAAGAATTAGTTTCAAAGAAACCATCCATTGATATAAAGCATGACCAAGCAAGGCAACAACAGACCATCAACTAGAGTAGGAACTAATTTTTTTTGTGTTTTTGAAAAGAGGCAAACAAAACCAAGAAAAAGAAACAAAGCAAACTAAAAACAAAGTAAAGAGAAATGAAGTGAAGGACTCCCCTTGTGAAGACGTCTTTAGCCTCCCCGGCAACGGTGCCAGAAATCTTGATGCGTGCACCTAGTGTTGACGTGGGACACTTTGTTGGAACCCGAAGAGCAAGCTGTGATGAGCACATCAGCAAGTTTCCCTCAGTAGAGACCGAGGTTAACGAACCTGAAGGAGGAAGGAAACATCTCAAAGGTGTTGCAAGCAACGTGGAGACCTGCACAACACAATCTCAAGACTTTGTCCCAACGAATCAGTGAGGTTGTCAAGCTCACCGGTTTGCTGTAACAAAGGATTAAACGTATGGTGTGGAAGGTAATGGTTTGGAACAAGTAAACAAGTAACAGTGTAAGATGTATAAATGGTAAATATTGGACTGGCGTCCATAGTTCACTAGAGGTGCCCTCCTTAGATAAACAACATGGCATGAAGGGTAAAAAAATTACAGTGGGGCAATTGACAGGAACTGAGTAAGGCATAACAATGCAATTACTAGTCAGAAAAATCCTATAAGATTTTATTGGGCAATACAACAAGATACATAGACCGCCATCCAACTGCATCTATGACTATAAGTCCACCTTCGGGTTATCATCCGAACCCCCTCCAGTATTAAGTTGCAAGCAACAGACAACTGCTTTAAGCAAAGTGTGTAAGGTAAACAGTCCACATGTTCCATGAACAAGAGACCGTTGTTTTCTCCCTAGTAGCAACAGCACATCTACAACCGAAGAGATTATTGTCACTTCCCTTGGAAACTAGAGGCATGAACCCACTATCGAGCATAAATACCCCCTCTTGGAGTCACTAGCAACTACTTGGCCAAGATAGCTACTAACAATAGAGAGCAAGAAAGATCACAAACAACACAGACATGATAGAATCATAAATACAAAACCATTAATCAAACCAACATAATAATCTCAATATCCATCGGATCCCCGCAAACACAACATGCATGATTACAAATAGATTAGATCTTGAT
Organism: Avena atlantica; assembly: GCA_910589765.1. Classification (NCBI taxonomy): domain Eukaryota; kingdom Viridiplantae; phylum Streptophyta; class Magnoliopsida; order Poales; family Poaceae; genus Avena; species Avena atlantica. Next base: position 53,875,416 of record OU342739.1, on the reverse strand, counting down.
CATGAATGGAGCTCACAAGATCTATACATGAAAGCACAAAGGAGGAGATACAACCATCTAGCTACTACATGGACTCATAGTCCAAGGTGGAACTACTCACGCATCATATACCAGAGAGAAGGCCTCCGGGATGATCTCCCCTCCGGCAGGGTGCCGGGAAGAACTTCAGATCCCCTGATCTAGGGACGATGGTGGCGGCGGCTACAGACGGTTTCGTGGAGATTTGATCGGGTGCTTAGGGTTTATGCATCGGGGGCTTCTTATAGGCGAAGGGGGAGGCCGAGGCGGTGGCCAGGGGCCCCACACCCCTCCTAGGCACGGGGCAGGGCCCACCCGCGCCTAGGGTGGGTCTGGTCGCCCTGGCCGGCCTCTCCGGCTCCCCTCTGGACTTCTGGTTCCCCACGGAAAGTAATTGACTTTGACGTTTATCCCGTCCAATTCCGAAAATATTTCTTTACTAACTTTTCTGAAACCATGTAAAAAAGCACCTCAAAGTGTAGACAAGGCATCTGGCACTGTTGCAACTTGTTAGTAGGTTAGTACAAGAAAACATGTAAAAAGCACCTCAAAGTGTAGACAAGGCAAAGCAAAGTAGATACTAAACAAGCATGGAGCATCAAAAATTATAGATATGTTTCCAACGTACCACTGAGTTGCTTTCTACTATGAGTTATGTATTGGTAAGTGTGCTTCTTGTTCGTATTCTTTTTATCTACCGATGATGCTCGACGTGGAACTTCTATGGTAACCCCAAGCGCAGGGTGCAAAGAGCAAGCAACAAGTTTTCCCTCAGTTGAGACCAAGGTTATCGAACCAGAAGGAGGAAGGAAACTTCACACAGGTGTTGCAAGCAACGCGGAGACCTGCACAACACAAACTCAAGACTTTTTCCCAACGAATCAGTGAGGTTGTCAAGCTCACCGGTTTGCTGTAACAAAGGATTAAACGTATGGTGTCGAAGGTAATGGTTTGCAGCAAGTAAACATGTAACAGTGGAAGGTGTATCAATGTTAAAGATTGGACCGGGGTCCATAGTTCACTAGAGGTGCTCTCCTTAGATAAACAACATGGCATGAAGGGTAAACAAATTACAGCGGGGCAATTGTCAGGAACTGAGCAAGGCATAACAATGCAATTACTAGTCAGAAAGATCCTATGAGATCCTATTGGGAAATACAACAATATACATAGACCGCCATCCAACTGCATCTATGACTAGAAGTCCACCTTCGGGTTATCATCCGAACCCCCTCCAGTATTAAGTTGCAAGCAACAGACAACTGCTTTAAGCAAAGTGTGTAAGGTAAACAGTCCACATGTTCCATGGACAAGAGACCGTTGTTTTCTCCCTAGTAGCAACAGCACATCTACAACCGAAGAGATTTCTGTCACTTCCCTTGGAAACTAGAGGCATGAACCCACTATCGAGCATAAATACCCCCTCTTGGAGTCACTAGCAACTACTTGGTCAAGATAGCTACTAACAACGGAGAGCATGCAAGATCACAAACAACACAGACATGATAGAATCATAAAGACAAAACCATTAACCAAACCAACATAATAATCTCAATATCCATCGGATCCCCGCAAATACAACATGCATGATTACAAATAGATTAGATCTTGATCATGCATGGAGCTCGCAAGATCTATACATGAAAGCACAAAGGAGGAGATACAACCATCTAGCTACTACATGTACCCATAGTCCAAGGTGGAACTAATCACACATCATATCGGAGAGAAGGCCTCCAGGATGATCTCCCCTCCGGCAGGGTGCCAGGAAGAACTTCAGATCCCCCGATCTAGGGACGATGATGGCGGTGGATACAGACGGTTTTGTGGATATTTGATCGGGTACTCAGGGTTTCTGCATCGGGGGCTTCTTATAGGCGAAGGGGGAGGCCGAGGAGGCAGCCAGGGTGCCCAAACCCTAGCCAGGCGCAGGGCTAGGCCCACCCGCTCCTGGGGTGGGTCTGGACCCCCTGCCTGGCCCCTCCGGCTCCCCTCTGGACTTCTTGTTCCCCACAGAAAGTAATTGACTTTGACGTTTGTCTCATCCAATTCCGAGAATATTTCTTTACTAACTTTTCTGAAACCAAAAACAACAGAAAACAGGCATCTGGCACTGTTGCAACTTGTTAGTAGGTTAGTACCAGAAAACATGTAAAAAGCACCTCAAAGTGTGGACAAGTAAAGCAAAGTAGATACTAAACAAGCATGGAGCACCTAAAATTATAGATACGTTTCCAACGTATCATCGACACTTCACTCCATAAACCTGTGGACATGTTTACAGAGGTCAGTTTTCGCTTGGGGACAAGCAAGGTCTAAGCATTGGGGAGTTGATACGTCCAATTTGCATCACCATTTTATATCATAATTTGCCTCTATTCATTGATATATTTAATATTAAGAGGTGTTACTTATGTCTTTTCATCTGTTTTTGCATGTTGGATGATTCTTGGAGGATGAACTGCCAGAGTCAGGATTCTGATGGAAAAAACGGTATTTTCATGCAATTTCGTGAAGATTAGAAAATACCAGAAAAACTATAGAAATTTATATTTTCCTAGAAGACGAAGGATGCCAGAAGGAGAGGCGGAGTTGGACCATAGGGGCCCCACACCCCCAGGCGCGGGCCACCCTAGGCCGCGCCTACAGGGGTGTGGCCACCCTGACCCACCTCTGTCTCCGCCCTCTCAGCTATATCTTCTCCTCGAAACCCTAAAGTTAGGGGAGCGACCACAGAAAGATTACGCCGCCTTTGCGGGGTGGAAAACACCGGGAGAGAAAGAGCTCTCCGGCAGACAGATTTCTGCCGGGGAAATTCCTTCCCGGAAAGGGGAGATCATCGCCATCAACACCATCATCAAGCTATATTTCGGTGGGATCATCATCATCATCCACACATCGTATCCACCAGCACCATCATCACCGCTCCATCCTGCTGTAACAATTGTGTTGAATCTTGCATAGTTCTTAGGGGAAACTTTTCCGATGTTGATTACTATAGTAGTTTATGCTTGTGAGTGGAACCATTGAATTATTGTTTATGTTCAGATTTTTATCCATCATTATATCATCTCCGATCTTGACCATATGATGTCTCGTGAGTAGTTCATTTAGTTCTTGAGGACATGGGAGAAGTCATGTTGTTAGTAGTGGAATTGTGTTGAAGTATTATTCAATGGTTTAATATTTAAGTTGTGGTGCTATTCTTCTAGTGGTGTCATGTGAACGTCAACTACATGATACTTCACCATTTATGGGCCTAGGGGAGTGCATTGTGTATTTGACTACTAATTGTGGGGTTGCCGGAGTGACAGAAACCTGAACCCCCGTTATGAAACATTTGCATAAGGGAGTGTAGGATCTCAGAGTTTAAGGCTGTGGTTAGGTTTTTATCTTAATTGCTTTCTTGTAGTTGCGGATGCTTGCAAGGGGTTTAATCACAAGTATGTATTAGTCCAAGTAAGATCGGTACATTAGCACAGGTTCACCCACTTATAAAACCAAAGAAGATTAATCAGCTATATGAAACCAAAGCACTTGACGGTATTCCCATGTGTCCTCGAGAACGTTTGGTCATCATTAGTATTTCCTCCAGCTTATCCTTTGCTAAGAAAGGATTGGGGCACTTGCTGTAATTGTTTACTGTCTTTATTTACTTGCACTTTATTTCCTTGATTTATCAAAAAACCTAAAAATCCGTTTGTTAAGTATTTACAGAGATTTCCTGCTCCATACCACTAGTCAGCATCTTCTGCTCCTCGTTGGGATCGACAACCCTATTTATCGAAAGTACTATGATACATCCCCTATACGTTGGATCACTTGGCAAGTCTCAGGTGAATGTCCCGCCATTTTTCGCAGTGCTCGATCTCGGTGAACACATGATGAAATTTGAACTATGCCTTCATGTCATCTCGGTACAAAGCGAGTGCACGAAGGAGGTGCAAAATTTAAGACAAAGTGTGTCAAGATATGCTTGAGCTTGTCATAACTTTGGCTAGTGTTCGCGAAATACCTTGTTGTCCATGTTTTTCACCGCTGGCTTGTGTGTGTTTGACTTCCTCCACACAGTTGTGCCACTTGCTACACGCATGCTGGATGATCCTCCAATGGTTGTCGTCGCCTTTTTCCCTCGCTCCATATGAATTTTTTTATACTTCGGGTCGCAAAGGCTACGCTCGTCGAACGCTAGATTCACGCGCTTCCAATAGTTGTTAGAGTTTTGGTTGCAAACCGGTGATGGGATCCATACTCACCGTTTTCCAGGCTTCAGCGAGACAAAGGTCCTCAGGCACCGTCCATTTGATCCATGCCTCCAACGCCGATGTGCCCAGCTTCTTCTCGCCCTTCTTGAATTTCACCGGAACCGGCATCAACCTCGACCTCCTCGGCCTACGTCGGTTTGCCCTGCGTCTCCTCGGCGTTGAGGTCAGCGAAATCCTGAGACTCGATGCCGTGTTCGGCATTGGTCCAGGATTGTTCTTGAGTGAAGAAGGAGTGGTTTACGGCCGAGCCTTGGGCGATCATGTCATGCATGTATGTCTCGGCCGACATTCTGCCGAATAGGTTGTGGGCTTCGGCCTCGCTGTAGGTTATATGTGATGAGCTTCCGCTGAACGGGATTGGGCCGCGGCGCATCGCCGATGAAGGACCTGTGTACGCCGGAGAGGTGGAGTAGGGGATGTTGATGTCGATGTTGAAGGCCGAAGGAGGGCGAGGCGTGGGGCAGGGGAAGACCACGTTCGGGTTGAACCCGCCGTCGAACTCGGGGGACGAGGAGTACCTATGCCGAGCGTTCGCCTCGCTCTCCTAGAAGCCTACCGGCGAGATCGGCGAGAATCCGGCCGGCATGCCGACGCTTTCCTGGCTTCCCTAGTGGGGGATACGACATCGGACCAACCTGCTTCGCCATCATCGCCGCGCGCGACGCTGCCGCCTGCTCGTCAGCTTGCTCTTGTTCTTTCTTGAGCTTTGCCCTCTCCTTTCTCTCCCTCCGTTCGTCCGACTAGATCTTCCTCTTCTGCATAGTGGCCAGCCACTCGGTGCTGGACACGCCCTCCGGCCTCACCGTCGGCGCTCTCGGTTTCATCGCCTTCTTCTCCCCGGATTCCTTGCCGAGTTTCGATCTGGGTTTGACAAAACACTTGGGCGGCATGGCTGGCGGGAGCTCGACGAAGTGGCGATAGCGGGGGGAATGGGGGAGAAAGGCGGGAGGGGAGCAAGAAAAGGGCAGGAGTTCGGCCTTCTCTCGTCGACAAACCTGTCCCACGTCTGTTTTCGCTTCATCCCGCGTTCCCAGGGCGTTCCCGGGATCCTGAGAATGGAATGGAAAGTTCGGACCAAAGTTGGCCCGAATCCGGATGAAAAGAGGTTTCTGGGAATACGACTAAGCCGAATTTCGGCGTCCGGACCTAATTTTCGCTCTGAGAACGGCGTTCTGGGAACGTGAGTGGAGATGCTCTTACATTTTTTGAAAAGACTTTTTAAAAGGTGTTGTGCCGCGCCTTCGTATCCATATGATTTTAGTGAGATGTGACACAAGCGTATACGGTACACGAGATTCATTACGTTGGAAGAATTAGAACAAAAAGGAAAGTCTTTTTTTAACATTGCAGTTTCAGTTTATTGTTGACTTGTGAAGTTTCGGATTTCATGTTTTTTCATCTGGGGAGAAGCAAAAAAGAAAGTTTACGCCTATACCTCGATGGAAAAATAGGTGGTCTGCATGGGATGTACCTATCATGTTGTTGAAAAAACACTACTCCAATCAAAATTGGGAAAAAATGCACTTTAGAAAGGTCCATCGGTATATTTGTGAGATACATACAATCTAGATCTCTCTACCGGTGTAAATATAGAATAGTAGGAGTATATCCAAAGGGCACAAATTATTCCACTAGATATAACTTTACCTTTTATGTGTTTCTTAGATAATAGGGATTATTACCAAAAGTTTTTTAGGAATTTCCCCATAGTGAATACTAACAACATACTAACATAAATTTTGTTGCCAAGCATGTTTTTAATTCAACGCATATTATTTATAGGAGCACAACAATATGGTTAGTGTTATTACGTACAATGAAACACATATAGTGACGATTGTACATTGATAATGTAAATTAATGAAAAGTGTAAATGTTTGGTACAATTGTTCTTGCATCAAAAAATTTGTTGTCCCTACGAGAAATTACCCCATTTAACTCTACCCTCTTAGATATTTAACGCAACTCGCAACACCAAAAACATGAACTCGTATAACATGTACTCTTGTTGTTAGCAAGTGCGGATGTGGTTTCACTTGAAATCATGGCATAATAGGTGAGTGCATGAGTATGAATTGATAACTGGTTATATCATGATTACATGAAAAACAAGAATCCATCTAATTAAGCAAGTTGCACATATTTCGAGGAGCGAGGTGCAGATATGTCGATAGAAACATCTTTTTTTCTCTTCTAGATGTCAATTTGCTTTCGAGCATTCAAATAATGACGTGTTGCAAGATTAGCAAGTCATTCAAGTGATGCATTTGATTAATTTGGATCATATTTCATATGTTTGGTTTGTTTGTCTAGACAATTTGGATCATATTTGATATGTTAGATGTATCATTGTGGTTTGCATGTCTAGACAAATAGACCTTTGCTTATAAGTTTGCGTTAGATCTATCTATAAGTAATGATTTGTGTAAACATCATTTTAATTTCATGTTTTTATTGATGTGTTTTTTAAGCAAGCATGATCCATGACATAATCACTATTATTATCATATCTACACATTTTGCTTAAATGTTCCCGTTCAAACCCCATACCCTAACCACTTAGGCGATGCCTCCTCGCTCATATATGCATCGCATCTTGGCATTGTCGGTTTATGTGAGTCAAAAGTCTACCCAGCAGGGGAACGATAACCAAGTTGCATCTTAGTTTTTTGTGTAACTAGATGTTCGTACATTCATGTCCGCTCTCCTTCTTTTTCTCTCTTACTTGCAAATTTTTATAAAAATAAATGACCATTTGTGACCTACGGAGAAAAACACAAGATAATGAACAATGTTCGAGTTATATTGTATGGCCTGATATAAATTTGTATTTTATGCAGCTATGGACCAAAGAATAATTTGGAGCCTAGGCAAACTATAAAAAACTAAAATCCTAAAATGCTAATTTTCGTTTAAATCACCATGATGTAAGGTGACACTCATCTGGTAAGTCAGGGCAAGCGGCGAGGCTAGAAGGATCCTCATGTAGTTTTGTGCATAACGGAAAGAAGTCAAATTTGAATATGAGATTTCACAGTACACATTGTACATCATGAGTTTGCATCTACGGAACATTTCACATTTTATAGAAACTCAAAAGAGAAAATAGGTGATGCATGGTCAATTGCCAAAATTGTTTCCCCCGATTTGCACAACCATTTCAAACGCTAGACAGGCCAAGGTGCCACGCCCCTGCCCCAGCCCAGCGCGTCGCTGTGCCCTCGCAATCGGCGCTCCCCGCGAGACCGCGACTTCCAACGATGGTTGCGGCCGAAAGCGACCGCACCACCACAAAAATACTCCACCGAGCCCAACACCGACGAGACGACACCACTCACCACCGCCGTCGCTTTCGCCTTTTTCCCCCCAGCTCGTGCGCTCCCACGCCACTCTCTCCTCCACTCCTCTCCCCTTCCCTTCCCTTCCCTTCCCACACAACAGCTGCCGATTCCCACCACGATTCTTCCTTCCTTCGTCTCCTCCCATCCCCCATCCCCTCCGTGTCCACCTGCTCGCCCCCGACCGGAAGCCCCCCGAGGGTTTCTTGGTCCCTAGCGCCTTGGACGCTTCCTCCCGGTCTGCATCAGAGGCAGCCCGCCGCCGCTTTTAGGTGCGACTTCCGCATTCTTTTCCGCCCGGGGTTCCTCGCGAAAGATCGCATCTTTGGCTCGCCTGTCGGATCAGATGAGATGTGGGGGTGGCTCTAGGAGGAGACATGGCTGAACTGGTCTCGTCCTCCTCCGGATCCTACGCGGCGGCGGCCGCGGCCGCGCATCCGTACCCGCGCCGCCTCCATGGCTCCTTCGTCTCCAGGGACTCGCTCACCCCGTACGCTTACCCCGCCGCGCCGCCCCCGCCGCAGCCGCTGCCGCAGGCGCAGGGCACCGGCACGGGCAGCGGGGGAGGCGGCAAGATCAGCCCCGCGGTGCTGTTCATCATCGTGATCCTCGCGGTCGTCTTCTTCATCTCCGGCCTGCTCCACCTCCTGGTGCGGCTGCTCATGAAGAAGCAGCACCGGCGCCGAGGGGGCACGGCGGGCGTGGCGGGCCAGCACGGGCCCGGGGAGGCTGACGCGGCGCTGCAGCGCCAGCTGCAGCAGCTCTTCCACCTCCACGACTCTGGCCTGGACCAGGCGTTCATCGACGCGCTGCCCGTGTTCTCCTACCGGGAGATCGTCGTGGGCGGCGGCGGAGGCGACAAGGAGCCATTCGACTGCGCGGTGTGCCTGTGCGAGTTCGACGCCGAGGACCGGCTCCGGCTGCTGCCGCTCTGCGGGCACGCCTTCCACCTGAATTGCATCGACACATGGCTGCTCTCCAACTCCACCTGCCCGCTCTGCCGCGGGGTGCTCTTTGCGCCGGGCCTCACCGCCGAGAATAACCCCATGTTCGATTTCGACGAGGGGTTATTAGAGGAAGGCCGGCTGTCGGAGTGCTGCGAGGATGGATATGGATTGCCTGTGCAGAAGTCTTCGGAGGCGGCGCAGACGCCCGTCGCCGAGAAAAGAGTGTTCCCGGTGAGGCTTGGCAAGTTCAAGAATGTTGGCACCCAGGGTGCCGTTGAAGGCGGGAATGCCGATTCGGCTGTGCTCAGGAGGGAGGAAGGGGAGAGTAGCAGCAGCAGTTTGGATGCAAGGAAATGCTTCTCCATGGGCACCTATCAGTATGTTCTTGGAACTTCTGAGCTTCAGGTGGCTCTCCAGCCGGGCCGAAGTAGAAATGCTCTCGGTGGCGCGATGAGACCAAGACCTCCTGGGATAAGTTCTGTCAATGCCGACATTATGGAGGGGAAGAAGATTTGTGCACGGAACAAGGGGGAGAGCTTCTCCATGTCAAAGATTTGGCAGTGGTCTAATCTCAAGGGCAAGTTACCTGCCGGCTCTGATGATTGTTCAGAAGGGAGCCTTCCATGGATGAAGAGAGGAGGTGACACCGGGGATAAATCCAACATGTGATGTGACTCTGTACTGTGAAACTAGCTAATATTTCTCTTGTTAGTGTTACTCGATTAATTTCTTACCTATAATTATTCTAGTCTAATTTTCATGTTCAGATTTTGATTGGAATTGGTTAAATCTCATGGAGGGATAACTTTTGGTACTCATGCCAGCTTACTGTATTGCACCAATCTGTGATAGCTTAGGATTGATGCTTTGCCCGTGTTCCTGTACCAATTTGAAGCTACCTTCGTTTCCTGAAAATTTCCTTACAAGATTGATCAAAGGGGAGTTAGCATTGACCTTCTAGAGCATTAGATTAAAAGATAAATTACTTGAGTTTTGCTTCAGTACTACTTACACCTTCTGAAAACGCTCATGAACTGTAGAGTATTCTAATTTTGGAAATTGAATTGTCTGTTATCACGTAGTAGAAGTTAGCTTGGGCAATCTTATTTCAAAGAGAGATAATGCTTTGGGCCAAATGAAACCAAAAACCGAGAGATGGTGCTATACTATTGGTGGTTAGCATTGTGGGTATTTGATCTATGTTTTTTGTTTCAGTTTGGTGGCCCATGGGAATGTATTAAGATCATGCCAAGGACACTTGCTGAGCCTGCTACAGAAATAATTGAGGTGGGTGTAGGCGGGCACTGGATAAGTTACAAAGAATGAGTAGATTATTTTCTGGGTTTGGGATGGCCCTGATGAGATAAGGCCTAAACTTGTAGTTTATATTTATTGATGTTTCATCTGGGCAATACTCTGATGAATTGTTCCAAGTACAAATTCAACATTCGCTAATTCCTCTACGATTTTCTGGTCTGTTCATATGACCAAGCAAAGCCCGTATTACGTTATGAGCAACTGTACTTGGTAGTGTAAACTGTTAATGCATAATAAGTAGGAATTGACTTCCTTAAAAACATCACTTGTAAATGTCAGAAATTGCAAATGGCTGTAATTTACAAGAGCCATAGGGACATAGTTTTAAATTATTGTAGCTAACCAATTCTTTTCATGATGAGCTACTTATGATTTAGCATATATCCTTTTACGATAGCTGTAGTCAACCAAGTTTAAGATATTGCACATGCTCTTTCTTCTGTGTTTTCTACTTATTAGAGAAAATAGGTGCATCAGTGAAATTGCTGATATACACTTTATGGGCTGGACTGTTAAATATATTTAGCACTGAAGATGAAGAGTTGCATTATAGTATAACTCATAAGAAGAACAGCAGTCAAGTATGTTGTCTTAACTTTGTAAATTGAGGTCCATGGTGGATTACTTCCTAAAATCTGAAGTTCTTGTCAATGGGTTTCCACGTATTTATCCATCTGCCCATATGATGTGCACACCGATTTATAGGAACTTCTCATGATTGAGCCTGCGTTCTTTTACCAGAGGCTTTAATTATTCAAATTCCATCTAAGCATATTTCCTTTGCTTTTAATTTGTCAGTCGTCTGCTGCCTTTCTCAAAGCCTTTTCCTTTGATAAGCACCTTTTGGTGGGTTTACATTCCCTTTCATATATCTCTTTATCATGATAAAAAGCAAAAAAAGGTTGGAACAGGAGAAACTCATCATGCTTTGCTACATTCCTGGGCTGCCAGAGAAGACCTTTAATGTTTAGAGTATAGATATGCCAGCTTAGTAGGAATCATTTAGTTCTTCGAAACTTCAATATATTCACATCTGCCACCTGTATAAATTCTCGCCGGTTAATTGTAGTGTTACTAAATCTCGGGCACCTTAATTTTCGCCGTTCGAATTCATGATTTTGTGGGAGGTACAGTTTTTAGACCTTAATTTCAATACATTTACAGATACCACTTGAAATCTATTGCCATTACCTTTCAGGCACTTTTAACTTCTTTGTTGCTCTCACAGCTAGTTTTGTGAGATTGAATTCATCTGATTGCCCCATGTCAAAAGTAAGGTACACCAGTTCGTGGGCATGCAACTGACAAATGGTAAATGGGTGTTCACAACTTTTGCTTTGGTGATCCATCTTTGTTTATTGGCGACCATTTAGTCTTTGTTGGTGTTCTTTGTGCTTAATAGCATCATTCCTGTATCAATTTAAGCCGAGAATCACCCTCTTTTAGCCTATTGCACCTCGTGGTTGGCGGTGACCGTTATCCAACTGAAGTGTATGCTTCAGGGAGTGGAGTTCACTGTCATGTCAATATGTCATGTGGATTTGTAAGAGCCAGCCAAAATGCATTTTTATGTACTCTTTCATCTCTATGTTATCTTCGTCTGGGAAGCAAGAAGTGGCAGCCTCTGATGCATCCACTAGATTGAGCAGGTAGCATATGCAGTCAAATCTAGCAATTGCATTCAGATCTGACATGTGAGTCCATACATTGCCAACTGTTGCTGGACCAAATACACCTGGTATTCCTGATCGAGGAAACAATTTTCAATAACCGGATCTGAAGTAGTAGTACTAGTAGTAATTTGTTCTTTGCATCTGAAACTGCTGCTTCGAGATTTGTTCTTGAGATCTCCAACTCCCAGATTCAGGACAAGCCCCCAAAGATTCCTACTACTGTACCTGTGAAGATCGGACGAGGCAGGTCTGTATAGTACAAAATACTGTTCTCTGCGTGAAGGGTGGTGGGTACTCCCCCCATTGGCCATTGTTTCAGAACGCCCCTTGTTTTTTTTTCTCAACTCTGCAGATGCTCATGTGTAAAGGACAGTTTCATGCATGACTGGAACAGACAAGAAGAAAGGTTGGCGGTTTGCTATGATTGGGTACTTGTCCTGTCAGCTTTTATCTTTGTCCTGTCAGAAAGTCAACATCTCCTTGAAATGACAGTCATACTGATGGTACGAGTGGTAATCGCATTGGACCGTGAGCTTTGTGAAAAGCTCAAGCCTTAACAAAAACAATCATGAGCTTGTGGAAGCTGAAGCTTTTGCTGCAATATCCATCCAGAATTAGGCAAACTTTTGGCTCACTGGCCTGCTCTCACTGACTCGGAAAAATTAACTCCCACTGGTGTCTTTATGTTTTCTTAATTTACAACAGTGTGGTGTATTGATTGACAGGACTGCCGAAGTCCATCCTTGACGTAGGAAAAAATAAAGTGTTCTAGGTACAGTACGAAAAGAAACATCTATTGGGCATGTGAGTTTTCTTTTCTGGCCCCTTGGCTGTCAAGTAAGATTCCATCTAAATCTTACTTCTAGTTCATTTGTCTACTTGGCACCCACTTGACACCCTACTTGCCTGCAGCATTGGTGCCAAATTTCGTCCCATACAGGACAGGGGCCTAGGAGAAGTTTGGTGGCTGCCGTCACTGCTCTTTAACCCGCTCTTAAAATGACAGAGTTTTGTGCGTGTACTCAAATGACAGAGTAGCATCATTCCCATTTTAAATGTTCAAGGTCCCATTGGGAAATGAAGCAAGGGGGACCGGATTGGTTGGATGTTAACATCAAGAGCTAGGATATTAGCATCAAGAACATATATGCTATATTTGATTCCTCGGATCCGTAGCTTCTGTCATTTGTTGAGAGCTACCCCTGTAATCCTCGTGATAGATATTTTCACAGTGGATCCACTGTGTTCCTTTTTTTTGAAACAAAGCAAAAGATTTTCTATTTTCATTGATTAAGAAGAAGATTTTTAAAAATCTTGCAAACCATGTCTTGGTAAAAAACCAAGACCAACACAAAACAATTACTCACGATGAATTACACTACTAAGGGCCTTAGCACCCGCGAGGCACCACAATTTAGCTTCCTTCTTAATTTTTGCTACAAGCATGTCAACGTTTACGGGGTGGCTTTGAAAGACTAGCATTCCTTTCTTTCCGAATTTTTCAATAGACCAACATTGCCAAGGAAGCCAATTCTTTTTTATGAATCACCTCCTTCCATCATTCTTTGATAGGTCGATATTGGTGCCAACTTGCCTTGTCCAATTGTTGTATGCCTCGCCAATCCTTCAATTTTTTCCAAACCCTCATAGAGAAACGACATTTGAAAAATAGGTAAGATGCCGACTCTTGACTTTGATTGCAAAGTTTGCAAAGGACACAATTTAGCCACCCTCTACGAGCTAGTCTATTTGCCGTCCAAATTGCATTCCTAGTCTTCGTACATTACTTTTATGTTATGATAACCTTATCTAACTTTTGCAGAAACTGTGAAGTTTCTTGTGAAACTTTTGTGCTCCGAGGGTTTCTTGATTCACTAGATTATAAAAACGCATGAATAGGAAAAACGCGGCAATACAACGCCGTGACACATCGAAATATAAATGGTTTGGTTGCACCAAAACTTGTTGAATAGGTGAATTTCTATGTGCAAAGAAGTCCTTGAAAAAATTACTAAGCTATTCAGTCGTAAAGAAGTTTTTGATAAAAATTGCTAAAGCACTGAACGTGCCCCTAAATAGAGCATGGTGCTTTGTAAAAGACCAGGTGCTAAGAGCATCTCTATTAGCATTTCTAGGAAGGCCATTCTAGGCAGATTTTTTCATCCGGACGACGAAAATCCGTTCAATCACGTTCCTAGGACGCTGAATAGCGTTGAATTTGGCCCAACTTTGATCCGGTGTTTCTAGACCGAACCCGGGGCGGAACCGCCTAAGAACAACAGACGAAGCGGAATCAGTGAAAAAAAAGTTACGCCTGTGGATCCGCTCTGCAAGCGTGTGAAGCCGAGTCATCCTTATCCCGTCGTCTCGGCTCCCGCGACAGGACGCGGTCAATGATCGCCCGTCGCGTCAGCCACGCGTCGCCGTAATGACGCGCCACCGCCAGCTCGCCTTCCCGTTGTTTCCCCTTTTCCCTCCCATGCCGCTACATCGTTCCCGCCTTCGCCGCTCTTTCCTCTTTCGGCTATAAATTCCAGCGCCCCTCGCCGGTTCGCAACACACACTCTCACAGCTCCCACTCCCCAACCACACACTCATCCTTCGGAAGCAACAAGAACACCTCGGCAAGAGCAATGGTGGAGAGGTACCCCGACGACCAGGCGGTGGCGAACGGCTTTGGTCGGCGGTCTCTGCAGCCCTGGGAGGCGCATTTGCTGCACGACGCTGGCTACATGGCGCCGCTGGACTTCCGGTGTACGTCGACCTGGAAGCTCAGCACCAGTGGCGTGCCGGTGCCGCCAGTGCCCGAGGGCACCGAGATGGTGGAAGATATCCAGGCCGCCATCTCGGCCATGGAAAATTTGGTGTTGGAGATATGCCCTAGAGGCAATAATAAATGTAGTTATTATTATATCTTTGTGTTTATGATAAATTTTTACATTCATGCTATAATAGTATTAACCGGAAACATTAATACTTGTGTGATTTGTAAACTAAATTAAAGTCCCTAGTAAAGCCTCTTTATAATACTAGCTTGTTGGTTAATAGATGATCGTGGTTTCCCGATCATGAACATTGATATGCTGTTAACAACAAGATCATATCATTAGGAGAATGGTATGATGGACATACTCCTATAGATAAGTGTAGCATAAAGATCAAGTCATTTTAATAGTTCAATTGATATAAGCTTTCTGATACATAGTAACCTAATTCCTTCGACCATGAGATCATGCTAATCACCATCACCGGAAGGATGCTTTGATGACATCAAACACCACACCATAACTGGGTGGCTATAAAGGTGGCATTGAGTGTTCGAAAAGTATGGGTTGAGGCACATGGATCAAGAGTGGGATTTGTCCATCCATATGACAGATAGATATACTCTGGGCCCTCTCGGTGAAATGTCATCCAATTAGCTTGCAAGCATGTGAGTGGCTCACAAGGGATCACATATCACGGGAACGAGAAAAGAGTACTTATCTGTAACGAGGTTGAACTAGGTATGCAGAGATACCGATGATCAAAACCTCGGATAAGTAAACTATCGTGAGAGAAAGGGAAATTAGTATCGCATGTAAGTGGTTCATTCGATTGCAAAGTAATCGTAGAAATATGTGGGAGCCATATGAATTTCCAGATTCCTCTATTGGTTATTGATCGGAGAAGTGTCTCGGTCATGTCCGCATAATTCACGAACCGTAGGGAGACACACTTAAGGATTCGATGTTGTTAAGTAGTTATGGAATGATGAGTAAGATACTGAATATTGTTCGTAGTCTCGGATGGGATCTAGGATATCACGAGGAGATCCGGAATGGTCCGGAGAATAAGATTCATATAAGGAAAGTCTTGTTTCGGAGTTCGAAAAAGATTCTGGTGTTTTCACCAGGAATGTTCTAGAAGGGTCTGGAAGGTCCGGCACTCCGGAGGGGAAGGGTACATGGATGTGTCATGACAATGTGGAATGGTTGCATCATGTACTAGGTCACTTGGCTGGGCAATATGGAGAGAGAAATCAAATCCAAGTTTGAAAGTCAAACGCCAATTTGAAAAGTCAAATCTGAAGTTTGCTTGGTGGAGGGAGAGTAGGAAACCTACTTGGGGAGGAAGTCCCACTCCCTCCACCCGCCGGCCATGAGGAGGAGTTGGAGGAGGACTCCCTCCTCCCAAACCGCCCCCTCCCACCTATATAAGGAGGGGTAGGGCGTCCCCTACCCCTCACACCTAAACCCTAGCTCCTGGCGCCTCCACCACAAGTGCAGCCACCGCCACCTAGGGATCTCCCAACTCGCCGAGTTAGGGTTTCCCCAAACCCTAGCCGCCGGCCACACCCTCCCCTTTGTGCCCTCTAAACCCTAGATCACCAAGGCCTCTCTCATACTCCACCATACTCGCTCCGGCTTAAGACGAAGCCCTGCGAGATCTTCCCTCTACTTCCGACACCACGCCGTCGTGCTGCCGGAATCACGAGGAGTGCTACAACCTCCGCTGCCTGCTGAAACAAGGGAGATGAAGTTCTTCATCGAGTACCGAACGTGTGACCGACTGCGGAAGCGCTGCCAAAACGCAGCGTCGGAAGGATCGTCTGCATGATCTTGAGATCGGCAAGAGTACGACTACATCACCCACGAGAATCTGCTCTCATTAACCGCTTTGGAATCTTCGAGGGTGAGTTCCTCTATCGACTCGTTGCTACAATCTAGTAGATAGATCTTGGCTTGTTTGTGTGCATGCGGTAGAAAGTTTTTGTTTTCCATACTACGAACCCCTACAGTGGTATCAGAGCCGTGTCTATATGTAGATCTGTTGCACGAGTAGAACACAATGGTCATTGTGGGCGGTGGTGCTTTTATTATCAATTGCTTTTTGTGTACTTTGCATCTTGCGGTATGATGGGATGAAGCGGCCCGGGCTAACCTTACATGACATCGTTCATGAGACTTGCTCCACGCTCAACATGCAACTTGTATTGCATAAGTGGCTTTCAGGTGTCTGTCTCTCCCATCATAGTATAGATTCAATTTACAACGGGCACTTGATAGTTCAAGCATCAACGTTGTGGTTCTTGTTCGTAAGTTAGATCGACGCTTATTGAAAGCCCCAAACCACGTAAAATATGCAAAGAAAATTAGAGGCGTCTAACTTTGTTTTGCAGGGGTGTGTCGTGATGTGATATGGCCATGATTGTGATTATATTTGATGTATGCAATGTTCCTTATTGTAAGTTGGCAACCGACAAGAGCCATATGGTTGTCTTTAAATTCCGTTAAGACATGCGTGTCTATTCAAAGTAGTTGTAATAGTTGAAGTTGGTGGACGACAACCATGAAACGGCGCCATTGACCTTGACGCCATACCGGTGATGATGGAGATCATGTTTGTGCTTGAAGATGGAGATCGGAAGAACAAGAAGAAATGCCATATCATATGACATATTATGAATTGCATGTGATGTTAATCCTTTTATGCATCTTGTATTGCTTAGTTCACGACGGTAGCATTATAAGATGATCCCTCATGCACACAATTTCAAGTTTTAAAGTGTTCATCCTTAGTAAGCACCGTTGCTAAAGCTCGTCGAAGCACCACGTGATGATCGGGTGTGCTAGATTCTGCGAGTGTATACAACGTGAGCAAGCCAGATTTGCTCATGCGGAAGCTAAGGTTTGATCTTGACAAGCCTATCATGTACATACATGGTCTCAGAACACGGATCACCGAAAGGTAAAGCATGAGTCATATAGTAGATATGATGAACATGTTGATTGTTCGCCATTGAAGCTACATCAACTCTCGTGATGATCGGTTTTGATGTGATGGATTTGGTTCGTGTGATCACTAAAACAATGTGAGGGATATTGTTTTGAGTGGGAGTTCACCTAGATTAATTTAACTATTAATTAGAACTCAGTTTATCATAAACTTAGTCTAAACTATTGCAAATATGTTGTAGATCAATGGCGTCCCCTACCATCAATTTTATTGCGTTCCTAGAGAAAGAAAAGTTGAAAAACAATGGAAGCAACTTCGCGGATTGGTTCCGCAATTTGAGGATTATCCTCGATGCTGGTAATTTGACCTATGTGCTGGATGCACCGCTAGGTGACCCGCCTGCAACTACTGCTACCGATGAAGTAAAGAATGTTTACCTCACTCGGAAGAATCAGTACTCCACAATTCAGTGTGCTATCTTGTATGGTTTGGAATCGGAGCTTCAGAAAAGGTTTGAGAACCATGACCCATATGATATTGTCCGTGAACTCAAAATGATATTTGAGGCTCATGCGGCAGTTGAGAGTTATGAGGCTTCTGAAAAGTTCTTTAGCTGCAAGATGGAAAAGGGCAGCTCCGTCAGTGAGCACGTGCTTAAGATGTCTGGGCACGCAAACAAACTCCAAAGTTTGGGTATAGTGATTCCTAATTCTTTGGGGATTCACCGTGTCCTCCAATCACTACCACCAAGTTACAAGAACTTTGTGATGAACTACAATATGCAAAACATGGACAAGACTTTGCTAGAACTCTTCTCCATGTTGAAATCTGCAGAAGTGGAGATCAAGAAAGAGCACCAAGTGTTGTTGGTCAATAAGACCACCAAATTCAAGAAGCAAGGCCAGTCTAAGAAAAAGGTAAACTTCAAGAAGGGCGGTAAGAAAGTTGCCACGCCGGCGAAGAAGACCAAGGCTGTGCCTAAGCCTGATACTGAGTGCTTTTACTGCAAGGGAGAGGGTCACTGGAAGCGGAATTGCCCAAAGTGCTTGGCGGATTTGAAGAACGGCAACATCAAGAAGAAAGGTATATCCGATATACATGTTATTGATGTGTATATCACTAGTACTCGTAGTAGTGCCTGGGTATTTGATACTGGTTCGGTTGCTCATATTTGTAACTCGAAACAGGTGCTGCAGAATAAACGGAAGCTAGCGAAGAACGAGGTGACGATGCGCGTTGGAAATGGATCAAAGGTTGATGTGATCGCGGTCGGCACGCTACCTCTTCATCTACCATCGGGATTAGTTTTATACTTAAATAATTGTTATTTGGTGCATGCGTTGAGCATGAACATTATATCTGGATCATGTTTATTGCGAGACGGTTACTTATTCCGAGAATAATGGTTGTTCGATTTATATGAGTAATATGTTTTATGCACATGCACCTTTGATAGATGGTCTATTCTTATTGAATCTCGATTGTGGAAATACACATATTAATAACATTGAAGCTAAACGTTTGAAATTGAGCGATAACACAACCTATATGTGGCATTGTCGTCTTGGTCACATTGGAGTGAAGCGTATGAAGAAACTCCATTCCGATGGAATTTTTGAATCACTTGATTTCGAATCACTTGAAAGATGCGAAGCATGTCTAATGGGTAAAATGACTAAGACTCCATTTTCTGGTACGATGGAGCGAGCTATGGACTTATTGGAAATCATACCCGATGTGTGTGTTCCAATGAGTGTAGCATCGCGCGGTGGTTATCGTTATGTTCTTACCTTCACGGATGACTTGAGTAGATATGGGTATATCTATTTCATGAAACATAAGTCCGAAACTTTCGAGAAGTTTAAGGAATTTCAAAATGAGGTAGAGAATCAACGCAACAAGAAGATTAAATTTCTACGATCTGATCATGGAGGTGAATATCTAAGTTACGAGTTTGGCGAGCATTTGAAGAAATGCGGAATACTTTCACAATTGACACCACCGGGAACACCACAACGTAATGGTGTGTCCGAACGTCGTAATCGAACTCTCTTAGATATGGTTCGTTCTATGATGTCACTTACAGATTTACCGCTATCGTTTTGGGGTTATGCATTAGAAACAGCCGCATTCACTTTAAATAGGGCACCATCTAAATCCGTTGAAATGACACCGTATGAATTATGGTTTAGGAAGAAACCTAAATTGTCGTTCCTTAAAGTTTGGGATTGCGAAGCCTATGTAAAGAAGTTACAACCGGACAAGCTTGAACCCAAAGCGGAAAAATGCATCTTCATAGGATACCCAAAGGAAACTATTGGGTATACCTTCTATCATAGATCCGAGGGCAAAATCTTCGTTTCCAAGAATGGATCCTTTCTAGAGAAGGAGTTTCTCTCAAAAGAAGTGACTGGAAGGAAAGTAGAACTCGACAAGGTTGTTGAACCTTCTCTCGAACTTGCGAGTAGCTCAGCACCGAAAGTAGTTCCTATGGCGCCTACACCAATAAGAGACGAAGCTAATGATGTTGATCATGGAACTTCGGTTGAAGTAACTACGGAACCTCGCAAGTCAACGAGAACTCGTACCACTCCAGATTGGCATGATCCCGTTATGAGTGTCATGTTGGTGGACAACACCGATGACCCTGCGACATATGAGGAAGCGATGATGAGCCCAGATTCCAATAAATGGCAAGAAGCCATGAAATCCAAGATTGGATCCATGTACGAAAACCAAGTATGGACTTTGGTGGACTTACCGGATGGCCGAAAAGCTGTCGAGAACAAATGGATTTTCAAGAAGAAAACAGATGCTGGTGGTAATGTTACTGTCTATAAAGCTCGACTTGTCGCAAAAGGGTTTCGACAAATTCAAGGAGTTGACTACGATGAGACTTTCTCACCGGTAGCGAAGCTAAAGTCTGTGAGGATTATGTTAGCAATCGATGCATATTATGATTATGAGATATGGCAGATGGATGTCAAAACAGCTTTCCTCAATGGAGACATTGATGAAGAGTTGTATATGATGCAACCCAAAGGTTTTGTCGATCCTAAAGATGCTAACAAGGTATGCAAACTTCAAAGGTCCATATATGGATTGAATCAAGCATCCCGAAGTTGGAATCAACGTTTTGATAAGGTAATCAAAAGTTTTGGTTTTATACAAACTTATAGAGAAGCTTGTATTTACAAGAAAGTGAGTGGGAGCTCTGTAGCATTTTTAATACTATATGTAGATGACATATTGTTGATTGGGAATGATGTAGACCTTCTTAATAGTGTCAAGGATTATTTGAATAATAGTTTTTCAATGAAAGATCTTGGCGAAGCAGCTTACATATTAGGCATAAAGATTTATAGAGATAGATCGAGACGCCTAATATCATTGTCACAAAGTACATATTTGGACAAAGTTCTAAACAAGTTTGGAATGGAATATAGCAAGAAAGGGTTCTTGCCCATGTTGCCCAATACGACCTTGAGTAAAACTCAAAGTCCTACAACGGCAGAAGATAGAGAAAGGATGAGTAAGACTCCCTATGCCTCAGCCATAGAATCTCTAATGTATGCCATGCTATGTACTAGACCCGACATTACATATGCTGTTAGTTTGACTAGCAGATATCAAAATGATCCAGGAGTGGATCATTGGACAGCGGTCAAAAACATCTTTAAGTACTTGAGAAGAACTAAGGATATGCTTCTTTCTTATGGAGGTGATGAACAACTCGTTGTTAATGGTTACACCGATGCTAGTTGGAACACCGATCCGGATGATTCTAAATCTCAGTCTGGATACGTATTTACTTTGAATGGTGCAGCAGTTAGCTGGAGGAGTGCAAAGCAAAGCGTTGTGGCGAGATCTTCAACTGAATCGGAATACATAGCTGCTCCGGAGGCTTCACAAGAAGAGATATGGATGAAGGAGTTCATTACAGAGCTTGGTGTGGTTCCAAGTGCGCTGGACCCAATGTCTATCTACTGGGATAACATGGGCGTTGTAACACCCTCAGAATCGGACCTATGCAAGTTTTAGCGACAACCCGCCAAACCCGCATAGAAACGATTCAAAGGTGCCCACCAGGCACTTTCGTGCGGGTGGAAAACGAAGTAATAACATTACACAACAGTCCTCGATGGGACCCACAGAACAGATATATATAACAGCGACTCCAGGAGTCAAGAATACAGATATAATATACAAAGATCCAAATCACCTTGAAACGATAGAGCGTCCAGCTACGGACAAGATGCAAATGGGGCTAAGAGCCCGGAAGAATAACCAATGGCGTCCATAACCCTGCCCAGGCCAAGCCGGAAGGGTAACCCTGCTAACGACGTCGATCTCAAAACCTGCTTAAACAAAAGGGGTGCCGACAAAGGGCAAAGGAAAAAGAGGAGCGTCAGTACTGAGGCCAGTACACGGCGAGGCTAGAATTCGGCGGTCCTCGCCTACATAGGTATGGTGGACTGAAGCGGCAGCGGCAGCATGCACTATACACCCTATAGAGACTCGATACAACTGGCGGCAATCAGAGAGGAGACGAAAGACCTATTCGGAACCAACCTGATGCTACCATCAAACAAACCCGTCCTGGCGTTTCCCCCTCGACACCAAACGAGGAAGTCAACCGAGGAACTCACACAGTTGGCAGTTTTACTTATTCAGTTATAGTTGCGGCACTTTACTAGTCAGCTTTAGATAATCGTCCTGATAAAGTAGGCAGTGGGCACTTTTAGTTAACCATTCCGTTATAGTTACAACACTTACTAATCAGATACAGATAGCATGAGATAACCCAAAACCCAGCAGTTGTTGGTACTTTTATTCAGCCAATCCGTTGTAGTTGCAATACTTACTAGTCAGATACAACTGTCGCAAGCGACACTCCAAACAAGCAATGGTGGGCAGTATTAATTAGCCATTACATTATAGTGAAGCTGATTACTAGTCATTATAAAGTCAAATTTATAACAGTAAACTTTAGTTATGCTTGTCTATGGTCGAGATACTGTGCTCCAAGTCGTCCATAACCGCGGACACGGCTTTCAGAAAGTTTTAACCCGGCCGGGGTGCACAAATAGCAACACACACACGATCAACCTCGGAAAAACCAAATCAAAACCCAACGAGGTCTTCACGACAGAGCAATCACAAGATTCAGAAATATTTCAGGGGGCCACCCCATTGAGTAGAACCGCAACGAAGTAAGCAAGCTCCGAGACGGACTCAAGGTTTGGGTAGACGGCTGTGAACGACTGGGAACCCAAAACTGGGCTTGTCGACACCGCGGAATCGTGTCCCGATCCTAAACAGTACAGGTGCTATCTGTCGCACAATTTAATTAAAGCAGTAAAGCATGGCATAAGTACAGGATCGTAAATAAAACCTCAAACTAGTTTGTGGCCCCAAGAAATAAGACGGAATCAAGCTCTGGCTAAGGGGGGCCCATAATTCCCCATATGTGGATAGTGCGATAAATCAAGGAACAGGTATCAAGTACTCGGGGTCCTACGGGACACAAGTGGGCGTTCGGAAACCAAATGTTATCTATCACCCACCGATGCCTCTGCTTACTTCAATTTTAGTTGTTAAACAGGAATTAAAGTGCATAATAAGTAAAGCCATGATCATATCCAACATCAACATGTGGCATTACATCAACAACTGTGGCACTTGACGACACGCAACAGCACTTGAGCAAGCGACTATGACGCGCAAGTCCAGCTATCTACCAAACAACAGGTAATAGGAGGTGGCCATGGCAATATAGGGCTGCAAGGGATATCACGGGTACGGAACTAGAGCAACGCAACACATATAGCAATAGATCAACAGGAGGGAATAAATACTATAAAAGTAAGATAGGTAGAAAGGGGGAGATGCTCGCCTGAAAACATTGTCGAAGGTTCAACCGAAGATCGGGGCGAAGCTCACATCAACTCAACGGCCTTATCCGCGAAGAAGCATATCACTAGAATAAACACCGGATGCAATATTTAATACTACGGCAAAAGATCAGCATGCTTATGACATGATGCATGGCATGGCAAAGGTGCGATGCAATTAGGTCATATTAAGCGGAACCGGGGTCTCGACAATTAATTAAATGGTTCATGTTATTTAACTACCCCGCAATTTATATGTTGTTTTAACATGGCAAGATATGGTACCGGTTCGATGCACAAGTTTAAATGAGGCCAATATGAGACTAGATTTGCCCGCATATGGGCCCCATATTTAATTATATGGTGAATCGGCATAAGGCCCCCAAACCACAGATATGCATGCGAGATGTCAATTAAATATGCAACAATTTATATAGTTGACAATTTATAAAATAGGGTTCTCGGAAAGGGGTTCACACATTGAGGGGTCTCGACGATCTTGGTCCGAGGGTTCGGGGTTCGGTCTCAGGGTTCAGGGTCTCGACGGCTCGGCGAGGTTCGGTCTCGGCGGGATCGTTCTCGGACTCCGGGGTTAGGGTCTTCGGATCGGGGTAGATCTTGGCGTATCCGGGTGGAAGGGCTTGTTGGTTCTGGCTTCACTTGTCGGTGCCGGACTCGGTTGCGGTGGATCTTGGCCATGTCGAAGTTCTTGCCGGAGGTTCGTCGAGGCCACCGGTTCGGTACGGTCTTCATGTGGTAGATCTTGGCGGGTCCCCCGGGGTCGATCTTGCCGTTGCGAGGGTCTTGTCGGGACCGCGTACCGAGTCGGTCTTGTCGTTCGGGATCTCGACGGGCGTGGCGTCCTCGAGGGAGTACTTGTCGTATCCATGAAGGAGATCATGTCGCTTGGTATCCGTGTAGGAGGACTCGAGGTCGATGGCGAACTTGTCCGGTACCGGGGTTTTTCGGAGATCTTGGCGCGGCACCGGGAACGGGTTCGATCTTCGGGTTCGGGAGTCTCGGTGTCCGTAGTAGGTCTTGATGCTTCGGTATAGGTACTTGGCGTTGTGATCTTAGCAGGAACATAACGCAACAAATCCACCACATGGTTTGCTGCTGGGCAACATCCAACGAGCAGGGGCCTGCGGCAGCAAGCAGAGGCAGGATAGAACGTGCTTGGCAGCAAGGCGGCAGCGGCGACGTGCGCCAGAGAGAAAGAGGACACCGGAGCAGAGGGGAAGGCGCACGATGCGGCCCGGCGAGGCCCTGGCTCGTGCGGTGGCGGGCTCTGCAGCCGGAGAAGGGCCAGTGGCCACGGCGGGGTGCAGGGGCGAGGTGGCCACCCGACCAAGGCGAGGCGAGGGCGGCGACAGGCGGACGAGACCGGTGGCGAGGAGCGCGGGGTCGGGGGAAGGACGCGCCGGCGGAAGGGAGGCGGAAGGACGGCTGCGCCGGCGGAGTCCTGCGGCGGCGTGGCCGAGCTCGGGCCGGCGGAAGGAGGAGGCGCGCGGGGTGGAGGTGCTCGGGTCGGTGGCGAGGAGGCCGATGGCGGCGGCTGCAGGGCGGCGAGACCGCGGCCGGGGGCGGCCCGTGGCCAGGAGGAGAGGAGCCGGAGGGAGGGGAGAGGGAACCGCGGGCGGCGGCTCGAGCGGGCGGCGCCGGGGAGGCAGGGTGGATGACGGGCGACGGCGCCGGAGCGGATGGTGGCGGGCGGCGCGGCCGCGGACGGAGGGAGAGGAGGTGGGGGGGCGCCGCGGCGAGGTTGGGGACGGCGGCGGTGGACACCGAGCCAGGGGAGAACGGGAGCGTGCGAGGGAGGCAGAGAGGGAGCGGGGTCGCGTGGGGAGAGAGAGGCGGGCGTGGGACCAGGGTGGGCCAGGGTGCTGGGATTGGGGCAGGTGGAGAGAAGTCAGGCGGGTGGGGTCGGTTCCAGGGAGTGGCCGGGTGTGTGCGTGCTGGAGGTTGAGTGTGGGGTGGTTGAGTGGGTGTTAGGCACGGTTAGGCCATGTGGCAGCTAGGGAGTGGTGGAGGCTAGGGAAAAGGTGAGTTGGCGGGAGGCCATTGGAGGGAGTGAGGTGGAGATAGGGGTGGGTAGGTTTTCTGGGTAGCCGTAGGATTTGTTGGGGTGTTCAGGTGGACCGATTTAAATCATGGGACGGTCGTTCGGGTCATTCGGCCCGTTCGACTGCCCCGCTCAAAAATAATAAATATTTTTATTTATTTCAAACAAGACTTTTGCAAACCGATATCAGACAAAATAAAATATTCCGGATACCCGGGTTTGGCGTTTGAATAAAGATGGGGCGTTTGGAAAACAATTCGGGCTTTGCGAAAATAGTTTTTTTGCAAACAATGCATGATGATGACGATGCAATGCACAAATTCAACGCGATTTTCTAGTAGTGGTTTTTGCGGGATGCCACAGGCGCCATAGCCAATGCGCAAGAACCAAGGTCACACACGAAGCTGAAGCACATCAAGCTACGTTTTCACGCTATTCGAGAACATGTCCAAGATGGTGACATAAAGATTTGCAAAGTACACACATATCTGAATGTGGCGGATCCGTTGACTAAACCTCTCCCGAGGGCAAAACATGACCAACACCAAATTGCCATGGGTGTTCGGTATATTACCATGTAATCTAGATTAGTTGACTCTAGTGCAAGTGGGAGAATGTTAGAGATATGCCCTGGAGGCAATAATAAATGTAGTTATTATTATATCTTTGTGTTTATGATAAATGTTCACATTCATGCTATAATAGTATTAACCGGAAACATTAATACTTATGTGATTTGAAAACTAAATTAGAGTCCCTAGTAAAGCCTCTTTATAATACTAGCTTGTTGGTTAATAGATGATCGTGGTTTCCCGATCATGAACATTGATATGTTGTTAACAACAAGATCATATCATTAGGAGAATGGTATGATGGACATACTCCTATAGATAAGCGTAGCATAAAGATCAAGTCATTTTAATAGTTCAATTGCTATAAGCTTTTTGATACATAGTAACCTAATTCCTTCGACCATGAGATCATGCTAATCACCATCACCAGAAGGATGCTTTGATGACATCAAACACCACACCGTAACTGGGTGGCTATAAAGGTGGCATTGAGTGTTCGGAAAGTATGGGTTGAGGCACATGAATCAAGAGTGGGATTTGTCCATCCATATGACAGATAGATATACTCTGGGCCCTCTCGGTGGAATGTCATCCAATTAGCTTGCAAGCATGTGAGTGGCTAACAAGGGATCACATATCACGGGAACGAGAAAAGAGTACTTATCTTTAACGAGGTTTAACTAGGTATGCAGAGATACCGACGATTAAAACCTCGGATAAGTAAACTATCGTGAGACAAAGGGAAATTAGTATCGTATGTAAGTGGTTCGTTCGATCGCAAAGTAATCGTAGAAATATGTGGGAGCCATATGAATTTCCAGATTCCTCTATTGGTTATTGATCGGAGAAGTGTCTCGGTCATGTCCGCATAATTCACGAACCCTGGGGAGACACACTTAATGATTCGATGTTGTTAAGTAGTTATGGAATGATGAGTAAGAGACCGAATGTTGTTCGGAGTCTCGGATGGGATCTGGGATATCACGAGGAGATCCGGAATGGTCCGAAGAATAAGATTCATATAAGGAAAGTCCTGTTTCGGAGTTCGGAAAAGATTCCGGTGTTTTCACCAGGAATGTTCTAGAAGGGTCTAGAAGGTCCGGCACTCCGGAGGGGAAGGGTACATGGATGTGTCATGACAATGTGGAATGGTTGCATCATGTACTAGGTCACTTGGCTGGGCAATATGGAGAGAGAAATCAAATCCAAGTTTGAAAGTCAAACGCCAATTTGAAAAGTCAAATCTGAAGTTTGCTTGGTGGAAGGAGAGTAGGAAACCTACTTGGGGAGAAAGTCCCACTCCCTCCACCCGCCGGCCATGAGGAGGAGTTGGAGGAGGACTCCCTCCTCCCAAACCGCCCCTCCCACCTATATAAGGAGGGGTAGGGCGCCCCTACCCCTCACACCTAAACCCTAGCTCCTGGCGCCTCCACCACAAGTGCAGCCGCCGCCTAGGGATCTCCCAACTCGCCGAGTTAGGGTTTCCCCAAACCCTAACCGCCGGCCACACCCTCCCCTTGGTGCCCTCTAAACCCTAGATCACCAAGGCCTCTCTCATACTCCACCATACTCGCTCCGGCTTAAGGCGAAGCCCTACGAGATCTCCCCTCTACTTCCGACACCACGTCGTCGTGCTGCCGGAATCACGAGGAGAGTGCTACAACCTCCGCTGCCTGCTGGAACAAGGGAGAGGAAGGTCTTCATCGAGTACCGAACGTGTGACCGACTGCGGAAGCGCTGCCGGAACGCAGCGCGGGAAGGATCGTCTACACGATCTTGAGATCGGCAAGAGTACGACTACATTACCCACGAGAATCTGCTCTCGTTAACCGCCTTGGAATCTTCGAGGGTGAGTTCCTCTATCGAATCGTTGCTATAAACTAGTAGATAGATCTTGGCTTGTTTGTGTGCATGCGGTAGAATTTTTTATTTTCCATGCTACGAACCCCTACACTTGGAGCTCACCGAAGCCCTAGTAACCACGTTTACTAGAAGAACTTCTTCACCGAGAGACGGTGCCAAGAGCTGGAGGCGCAGGACGGCGTCGCGGCTCGCCGCCGAAGCGGCACAACGCCGTCGCACGCCGTCGGTGATGGAGCGCTCCATGACGGACGCTCACCGTCGTGCTCGAAAACATCGCCACAGGCGACCGCACCAAGATCGGCTCCCCCCTCGGTCGCCACCGTCAGGCACTCGGCACCGTCTGGTGTCGAACTGGTTGCCGAGGAGGATGGAGGGCGTCAGCTCCTCTTCCTCGGCATCGACTCGATCATCTGGGTCGGCGTCGGCGTAGTCACCACGCGCCGGCACAGTGGCCCCGCCCCCGCTTCGGCCTATGAAGCGAGAGGTGGAGTCGGTGTTGCGCTCGCCGTCGAGGACGATATTACGCAGCATCGTCATCAACAAAGGCTGAGAGCCATCGCCGCCGACCGGTCGGCTTCGCCTGCGCAGGCCGAAGACAGAGCCCGCGGACTGGGTGGTCCCCGTCGACAAGGACTCCTTTGCCATCAAGATCGTGATGGAGCGGTCTCTCA
This sequence comes from Avena atlantica, assembly GCA_910589765.1. NCBI lineage: Eukaryota > Viridiplantae > Streptophyta > Magnoliopsida > Poales > Poaceae > Avena > Avena atlantica. Next base: position 53,847,078 of record OU342739.1, on the reverse strand, counting down.
ACGCCGTGCCGCCCATGCGCGACTCCGACGCATGCGCCTGGTCCAGGGCCGGCGGGGAGCGTGGGGAGGCTGATGCATGTAGAATGCATACATGAACTTTGTAGTTTACTGTGCTAAAATGCTTATTGCAACTTTATTATATTTATTGGGACTAACCTAATTATAGTTGCAAAAGTGCATAAGTTATTGTTTTACACTTTGTTGTATAGAAAAAAGGATGAATATGAAAGAAAATCACTCAATATGGCAATATTTGGAGTTTTCTGAAATCTGTCTTGCTGAACACCTTTCAAAGATTGACTCGAAAGAGTTTGAAGATGACGTCAAACGTGAAAGTTGTAGAGAATTTCAAGCCATACAATGTAGACATAAAGTTCTAGAGGTTCCCAAGAGCCCTTGGATCCAAGGGTTTTGATCCGATGGCTCCGGTGAAGTCTTCACCACTACATATTGAGGGAAAACCCTATTTTTAGAGTCATCCACCCATAACTACGAATTTGCCTCCCCTTGGCTTCCATCTCCAAGGGGAAGGCTCATCTACAACACCAAGAAGATCCAAATAAGAAGGATGACAAGGGGCAGTGCTCCCCTAGGGCCGGCCACCGCTAGGGCGCCCTGCACTGTCGTCGGTGGCGCGCTGCCCTTCATCGCCGCCTCCTTCAGCCGGTCCGCCGCCTCTCCTCCTTGGGGAGGCACCTCTCCATCATCATATACATCACCTCCTTATGATGTGTGGTACAATCTATTATTTTTCCATGATCTATTGTGTTTATGTCTAAGTTTGAGTAGTGATTGTTCATGGCAATTGTGAAATACTTTGTTGATTGGTTGCATACAAGTTTGTTATCTTATATAATGGTCTTATGTACTGATATATGAGTGCACACATATGTCGGGGGATGCATAAGGTTATCACTATTACATGTTGTTAGGAGGAGCAACGGAGGGATTTAAACATAAACCGTGTTTCAAGTCTTATATGCATGCTATATTAATTCATAGTTAATTAACGGGAAATATATTGAGGACCTTAGAAATTAAAGCGGTGGTTGGACATATTTGTCTTAATAAATCCCTTGTTAGCACATTAACTTGGCTTAGGGACCAATCACTAGGGTGTGTGGTAGTTCATTTACTTGACTACTACGTGATTTATGGCTCCACCTAAAAGAAACAATAGACTTTATCTATACAAGTTAGATGTGATGGTTAGGAGTGTCACATGATAGACACATGTCCTTAATTAATCCTATTGTTGCTCTAGATTATAGTGCCTTAGGATTTTAATTATCGAGTTTTTTATGCTTTATTGTGCTTAGTACTGATGCATCTAGCTATAATATGTGCTTCACTAATTGTGACAACCAAACAAGTGAAATAACGATTTGCCTAAACATTTACTCCCTTGAGAAAACTTGCCATCACTCCATTTCACTAGTTCCTATTTTACTTGCATTAGTTCACTTGCAATATTTACTTTGAGCACTTTACAATCCTATAGTTAATAGTAAAAACAATCACACACACAAAACCACTAGATCCTAGCTTTGCATAGAAGGTCATATAAGTGGGTTATAGGGCTTTAGAGAATAGATAGTTTACCTTCAGCTCCTTATGAGTTAGACAAACAAATACTTATCGAATTGTACTACAGTGATCCCCTCCACTTGGGGGTTATCTGAGGCGTGTTCGGCGCCACCAGGAGGAGGCCGAGCGCTGGGCCGCTCGTCGGGAGCTCGCCTACCAGGGCGTGCCGCTCATCGTCCTCAACGACAACGACGCCAGTCCCTCGCCCTAGCCGTGGTGGTACGGCGACGCCGACTAGGGCAGATCGCGTCCTTCGCGGTCACCGAGCGACGACGACAACAACAAGAGGAACGCCGACTACACGGTCTTCTCCCGTAACTTCGGCATGTGAGCAGCCTTCGGCGGTATCGGCTAGGCCTAGTAGTATTTCTATGTTTTAAAATTTTCTTTTAGCCTAATATAGTCAAAATTCGGGTGTTCGTCCGAATTTGACGTAGTATGTACGACTTCGCCCAAATATTTAATGAAATCGCCTACATTCGTCCAAATTTCGTCGAGTTTGATTAAAATTTGGCCAAAACCGAGAATTCAGCCTACGAACGCGGGTGAAAAACTTGACGTTTCCAGACCGAAAATTACATTCGTCCGGCCGCTGAATTTCAGGCTGAAAACGCCCAACAAGTAGAGGTGCTATAAGGGGTGGCAATAGGTCCATGACCATTCCAACTGTTAACCACACAAATTGGCCTGAAACGTCACTCCAATGCTTCAAGACAGATCTTGGAATGACGCGATCAGCCGAAACACATTGCGTGCAAACCTGTCACTTTGTTTTGGACTAGACAAGACGCACACAAACCCAATCACCGAACCACGACAAGGAAGACGCCACCGTCCAAACCGAACTTCGGTTACCGAAGACCCATTAAGAATGCCTAACTGAACTGAACAACAACAACAAAAAATGAAGATCAGCATAAGTACTCTAGTATTTGATTCTTATTAAGATGCCGCCAGATTTGTGCAACTATACAGATGTGACCGCACGAACCGTGTCGGCAACGTCTAAATCCACATCTCTCACGGGATGCATCACTCACGTACAGCCAGCCAGACGAGTGGCGATTGAATCGACAGCAGGCACCGCTAATTGAAACCAGCATTCTTCAGAGCATCCAATGCGCTGGCCGATTTGCTGTCTTAAGTTAAGTTGGTGGACTATTTTAGGAGTACTACTATCATTTGTGCTTGCGATTTATAAAATCATAACGAATGAAAGCTTGCAGATTCGCTGTCCTAATTTGTTGGACTATATTAGTCATATTTTCTTTTTATAGGATGTCTCTGCAGTGAATGAATGAAAGCTTCTACGTGTCGAGCACAATTAAAAAAAGATCTTGAATTGTTATATCATCGACTGCAACCCGACTGAATCTACAAATATCTGTTTGATAAAGTTCATGATAGGTAAAGTTCATGATAGGAGATGATCATATATACAGGCACGGCTATGTTGAACAATTTTGAGACTATCAGACAAAATCGATCCATACAGAATTCTGGTACTGTATTTTGTTTGCTTTATACACAGAAGATGATGACGAACGAGACAGGGGGCCAAGAAAACGAAAGAATTGGACGAGCACCACCACCACCACCGGCCTATGGACACCATCCACCGCCACCACCAGCAGCCAAGAGCAAGAAAGGGACGCCCCGCCTTATCGCCTCCGCCGCCCCACTATTCACAGAAAGAAAACAAGTGGATGTGTGCGCCGCCGTCATCAGGCACCAGCGCATCAGCCTCGCGCGGCGGCGATGGCGGGGGGAGTATGCGGATGCGGCTGCTGCGGCGGCGGGTGGTGGAAGAGCGAGGGCGCGTCGCGGCCGCCGAGGTCCATGGACGCCCTGGCGGAGCCCGGCGGCGCGGCGAAGCGGGCGGAGAAGTCGGGGTACTCGCCGGCGCCGCCGTCCTCCCCCGGGCTGCAGGGGCCACCGTGGCCCTCGTCGAAGTTGAGGGCGTAGCTGAGCGCGTCGTAGTTGAGTTTCCGCCCGCCGCCGGCGCCGCCGTGGCGGTGGTGGTGGCCGCGGCGGAAGCGCCGGATGAAGGTCTTCCAGCGCGGGCCGGCGACGAGCTCCGACCACTCCCGCACCTTCATGAACGCGTCCACCCCGCGCCGCCACCACCGCCGCCTCTCCGCCCCGCCCGCCAGTCCTCTCGCCCCTCCTTCCCCGACCTGGTGCCACCACTCCTCGTCGGCCCCCGCGCGGCGGGCGTACGAGGACGAGGAGGACTGCCACGGCGCCGAGAAGCAGCAGCAGCGGTACCTGCGGCGAGAGAAGAAGGCCGCGTCCGCCTCGTCGAGCCCCGCCGCCGCGGCGCCGGCGTCGGCGCCGCCGTCCATGGCGAGAGAAGAAAGAAGGATAGATTCTGGGTGGTTAATTCGAGTTCTTGGTGTCGGAGGGAGGGCGATGGAGGAGGGGAACGCACGGAGGAGGCGCGAGGGTTTTATTGGGGAGGCGGCGGTTTCCACTTGCCTGCGACGGCGCGCGCGCCCCGTCGCGCCTGATGAGCCCAACTGCCATCCCATCCCCCTCGTGACAACGCGGGCCCACAGCCGTGGGTCCCGTGAGCGCGTACGTGGTTTTCTCTCGGCGGCATGTGGGGTACGTGTTTTGGGACACAGATGTCAGTGGGTGTAGGTGGGTAGTCATCTGTGGAGATTGGTGCGAAGCCGCGTGGAATGCGCGGCTGGTGCTTGATTGCTGCTCCTCAGACAGAGACAGGTGGGGGCGAGTTTGGTGGGGCATGGTTGTCAGTGGGACGGGTCGTCTGTGGTTGGGGGCGGGCCTGGAAGACAGCGCGGATGCAGAGGGTTCTTCTCGCTCGGAGTCTGCTTGGTTGGCTGATGGCGCGCGTCACCGTTCCTTCCCGATTGAGCAAATGAGCAGCCTGATAAAATCGTGAAATGTCGTCTATACTTTTTTCATTTATAAATATAAAACGTTTTAGCTTTATAAATCGAATGTATCTAGATGTTTTTCAGTGTATATATTCGTAAAGGTTTAAAGTAAACCTATATATTAAAAGACGTCTACATAAGTTCATTTTATAAAACTAAAATGTCTTATATTTCTGAACGGAGGGAGCAACGATTCTTTCCTAAAAGAGTAATACGGTATGAAATGTAGGAATACTTGGATGAGTTGCATCAATACTCGTACTCGCACGGGCGAGTTACACATTTGAAAGGTGTACAATTATTTTATATTTTCAATGTTTCTAGAATGACGAATCCAATCCAAAGGTTTGAAGACGCCATATGTTGTTTGCGTGATGTTGTCTCGATCGAAACCCGCTACATGATTGGGTGCTCTATCGATTGATGGCATCACTGCTTGTGCTCAGGGCGTATCCAGTGGGGGTGCCATGGGTGCCGTGGCACCCCTCCAAGAATGTGAAAACCTACTAGTAATTCGGCTAATCCTGGCTAAATTTAAGCCTTAATAGGGAAATCTTTATACTTGGCACCCTAATCGATTTAATTCTAGATCCGCCACTGCTTGTGCTGGTATGGTTCTATGGGATGAGAATGAAAAGATACCATTGTTCTAATGTATTTGAATCTAAATTATGCGCGACCATTGAAGGTTTGTTGTTATCTCTCCAAATGGATATATAATCTAGTTGTGCTCCAACAAACTGATTGTCTAAACCTAGTCAACGCCTCTTAAAACGCCGGGAAGACATATCATACATGGAATAAGTAGTTAAGGAGATCATGAAATATACTTGGGTATACATGAGGATTATTTCGTACAAAATAGTAGTGATCAAATTAGGGCACATGTTTTAGCTAACCATAGCAGAACTAAGATGAGCAAAACACATTAGTTGTGCCACTCTCTAGACCAACCAACCCATTCCCTAAAAACAAATCAACAAAACCCTTGCTTGAGCTACAATCTCTAGGTTATAGTCTTTGTTTCTTCCCCCAAAGCCTCTTTGGTGAGGATGAACTCAAAAAAAGAAAACTTACCCAGCCCAACACAAATCAAACAACAAGGCCCACTATCTGGTAAGAAGCCGAGAATGCCTAATGGGTCGAAATTGTAATAAGCCCTGCCTGCAACCCTCCCAATTTCACGGGCTGCAGGGCTCACCGATCCACGCCTCCGTCCAAAACCCGCGGCGAGAAGCCTCTCGAGAGTCTGACGGCGACGCACCACCGGGGGAGGACGAGGAAGCGCACGTATCACGCCCGCGGGGATAAAGCTTCCGCCTCCACCTCTCCCCTCACAGCTCGCCGCGGCCTCAACCCGGAGAGAGACCAGCCCAGGCGAGCTCTAGCTATGGCCGTTCTCCTGCGCACCACCACCTGCGCCACCGCCACGACCACCGGCTCCTCGTCGACCCTCCTCGCCACAACCTTCCGCCGCGGCCGCCTCCTCTCGACCCGCGCTTCGCCGGCGCGCCGCGCCTTCACTGCCCGCGCCTCGGTCGAGCCACTGGAGGTCTGCGCCAAGGCCTCCATCACCGTCCCCGACCGCCTCGGCGATTGTAAGCTCTCCCTGTCTGTGTGCGCGCCCGCGCAATCTGTTTGTCATATCATCTTATGCATTGGAAGTGCAAGGGACTGGTGGTATTGGTCAATGTAGGATTATAGATGGTATCTCCGTGAATTTCGGTCTTTGTAGAAGTACTCTCAGGCTGTGCAAGAGAAGTGGGGAAAACTGAAATTAAGAGTATTGGATATTTGATCACCTGAAGTCTAGTGCCATAGTGGTCTTGCATATTGGATTCCCATTTCCATGTGGTGGATGCATGGAGGAAAGGAGTTGTAGTTGTTAGAGTGCATAGTTGGGGCTTCACCTAATTTGACAAATGACATTCGGGTTTTGTGCTTCTTTGAGTTATCATCGCTGTGTTTTGGGGTTTCAAATGCTTGTCCATAAGTCTACATGTAAACATAAACATTGCAAGTTAGTTGGTTAATTATTTTTTCTTGGTAATTGACTAATTGTTCATCCTCGTGAGTTTTTCTTAAATTTTTAGCCAAGGATGTTTGAAGACTTTGGCACTATATCGGTAGTTTGGCCCGCTAAGAATTATCTCGACCCACCATTTTAGTTTTTTTCTAAGCAGAATTGCTGGACTATAAAGTATGCCAATACTTCTGTGATTTTTTTCCGGGTTTACTAAATTTTACTACCGGGGTCCGACTGCCTAATGCTCTAATAAGTATTAAGAGTTTATAAGCAGAGTAATCTTAGCACTGGTTTTCAAGTAATTTTCAGCTCATGCCATTTAAAACGATCCATAACGTACACAAATTAGTTCCATGAAGGTCTAAAAACCAATCATAGTTTGTGTACATCAATATGTAAATGCTTTATTGTCGGTGTGTAATAACTACAAATTCCACTAGATTAGAGCATGTTCTACTAGAACACTAGACATAGCAGTCCTTTTTTGTCAACAATCAATTTTTTAATTAAAAAAATACTCATCGTGCAAGTCTATAAGGGCCTTCTATATTGGCATCTGAATGACACAAAAGAGCAACATGTGGGCAACATTGTATTCCCACAATCCCAAGAGCATTAACTACTGGCTTCTGTGATATTGTATTGCTCCAACTGATAATTGTAGTTGCATTGCATACTTTATTATTATTTTTATGTTCCACTGCTGAAATATCTTCATCATTCTGTGTTATTTGTTGGTCGCAGGTCCATTCACGCAGAGAGTTTTGTTGACAATAGAGGAGAAAAACCTGCCTTATGATTTAAAACTAGTCGACCTCGCTAAAAAACCAGATTGGTATGCATCTGGATGAGAAAATTAACCTTGAAAGGCATATCATTAGTGAATGTTACTTTTGTTGATAGTTCCATGGCCATCATTCTTTTTTGTCACTTCATCAGGCTGTTCAAAATTAACCCAGATGGTAAGGTGCCCATTGTGAAGCTTGAGGACAAATGGATCGCTGATTCTGATGTTATAACACAAGTACTAGAAGAAAAGTATCCTCAACCATCCTTGGCAACCCCGCCAGAAAAGGCTTCAGTGTAAGTGGTATTTCCAGTGCCTTCATCAACAGGTATTACATGAAATTAGTAACTGTAGTCACATCCCATGTGGAGATGACGAGTGAAAATGCTCGTATTATATCTCTAAGATATTCACAATTATGGTTTATTGCCCTTTTTTGTGACTTTTGGCTCTGCATTTCTTGGTATTTATTGGGCCGAGTGTGCGTGCCACGTGTCTCTGTGTGTGTGTGTCTATCTGTTTGGCCCAAAGGTCCACGCTAGTGTATATGGTACGCATACCTGTAGCAAGCAAGTAACTGAGAATTCCAGATTTTTCCCTCAAGGCCACACTATTTTTACTATAAGGTGTTCAATGCTTCCATCCTAACAATTCTACACAAATTTCTTTGCAGAGGGTCAAAAATATTCTCCACCTTCATTGGTTTTCTCAAGAGCAAAGATACCAGCGATGGAACAGAACAGACACTACTTAGCGAGCTAATTTCATTCGATAGTCATCTCAAAGACAATGTAAGTGGGCTTAGTGGCAATATCAATATTCCAGGAGATTGTCTACTAGTATTGGTTTGACAAGAATATCTTGTTCTGCACTGTTGTCGTCCTATCCTATCTGCTTGTCATAGCCACACGGTTATTTAAATAAGTTGAGTTGTCTCATGAATCCGTCCATGAGTATGACCGTATAATTACTTAATCTTAACTAGACTTACCTGGCCTGTATTTTTCTTAGCTCTAGCAGGCGGTTGTCTTTTTGTGCCTCTAATGTGCCATGACTAGATTTTTGTGCTTTACTTTGATTATGTTTAGGGTTCTTTATACTGTTTGTCCTCGTACTAGGAGGATATTGCCAATCTGTACATTCATGAAGTCAGACTCGGGTTTGATATTCCTAGTTCAGATACCTTATGCTCACCTATTATTACAGTAACGATATAACACACCCATATTAATTCATGCAACTAGTTTCATATTCACTTGATCAGAACTGCCTGATATACAAATTTGGATGCTGCTGCTAGTCTATAGCCTGTTATTTGGTGGTTTGGCGGCCCTTCATCCAATATTTTTTGAACAATGCCATTTCTGTCTCACTCTTATCAAGCAACTTTATATTTATAAACAGGACACTTGTCTGCACATCTTATGTTTTAGGGTGTAATATTTGCCTAATATTGTTGTTCTTTCATAATTAGATTTTTCGTACGGCGATTTATCATTTGCTTATTTTGTCCCCAACACCTGCTTCAGATGTAGGGGATATTGGATTTTGCTTTGAGATTTGAAATCATGCCCAATCTCCCATTAGGAATGTACAAGTCAAGATACTCAGATAAACTTAGCTCATTAGATGAATTTATTGTGTAATATCTTAAACTACATTTGATTTATATAGTGTTGTTTCTTACCTTGCAAGAACCATTTATTTTGTCATACTAGTTTTTTTGTCGATATTATCCTGCCTGTCGTTAGATGCATTTTACTATATATTGATCAGGGATGACATTTGGTGCAGGGACCATTTATTAATGGTGAAGCAATTTCTGGAGCTGACCTCTCTCTTGCTCCGAAATTATATCACATGGAGATTGCTCTAGGGCACTATAAGAATTGGTCTGTCCCCGATTCACTTGCAAATGTAAAAGCATACATGAAGGTATGTTCTTATCTTGTACAAGAAACTACATTTTTTGGGGGTGGGGGGTGAAGGCGCATTTGGTACTTAATAATATAAATGAACCAAATTCATGCCATCTTTCACCTAGTGTAATTATCAAAGGTACATGTACATGTACCTAGGGTAATTATTAAAGGTGCAACCGGTTTGTCGTTCTATCCTTTGCTTAAGCAGAAAATACCAGTTCTTGAGTAGTTTCATGGCATGAGTGCTCTGCCCTTCACTGTTTAATGCAAAACACGACTGGACAAACATATTTTGGTGAGAGAACTGCAAACAATATCTGAATGCCTGGATGTTGTTTAGGTCATTTTGGCATTTACACGAACAATTGACCATGCTAATTATGAGTGTCATATACTAATACACATGTCCTACTTACTTAGAAGTAATGATGGCGTATTCTTATGCTTACTATATGGTCAAGCAACCCTTAGAAAAACTGTCATGTACTTTGTCCGTACTCTTTGTTTACTCTTTTCTCTATTTTGTTTCCATAATATGTTTCTGGTGGGTTTCATATCTAGCCTACCCCAACTTGCTTGGGACAATAGTCTTTGATGTTACTGATGTTGTAATAACGCATTTGTACTTCTAGTACAGATTGATACATTAGAACTGCCATTTGACTATTAGTGTATAAAGCTCTTTTGGGCATACTATTCAGGAGACATTTGAATTTCTTGCAGACCGTTTTCTCAATGGATTCATTTGTCAACACTCGGGCCCTGCCAGAGGATGTTATTGCTGGATGGCGCCCAAAAGTTATGGGTTAAGTCACAGATGTAAAGTAAGGCATCCAGATAAACTGCATTGTACACTCTTTTTAGAAGCAATAAAAGACTACTTTTTGCTGTTATGTGGCCTTTGCTGAAATGGTGATTATATGGTAGGACGCATGGTTTTATGAACTGGCAATACTTCATACGTACAAATAATACTTGAACCTGGTGGAATCTTGTCGGAGATTACAGAGTACTAACATAAGATTAAGTGCAAGGAACTGTCGCACTTACATTAAGCCAAAAGATCACATTGTTGTAGTTTTTTGCTTTTCACCAACCATTTGATGAATTAGGGTTTGTAATACAAGATTTTAACTTCCTCAACTGATTTGGGTTATATTGTTATAACAAAAAATGACAAAATAGAAGGGGTTTCTATCAAGCGTTGGATAGGATCCTCAGTTAAGTAGAAGTTTGTGCTCGACTACCGTGATGTTTGGCGTTGTAAATTAAGACAAATGTCACAGCGATATTAACCTGGTTCAGTCGTGACCAGGAGGAGAAGGGTGTCAACCCATCAACGAGTGTGACCTCGAGCTCAATCGGGATGGTCAGCTCCGTGCCTATGGAGGGCCTGTTGGCAGTGGGGCAAACATGTTATTAGGTAAGTTTCTCTTGAGCCGATGGAGGAGCCTTCGGCACAAGAGGGATCACCTCGAAAAAGCTTAGGCCACACCTAGGATAGGTGGGAATTATGTTTAAACGAGTGATGGCGTATAGGGAGCCATGGGGTGCCTTTAAAAGGCTCAAGCCCATGCACAAACGAACCTGCCATACCATTGATGGGTTGTAAGGTGGGGGCATTATAGTCAAATTTGGTCTATGCTCTTGGTCTGTGGTGGACCATGGGCTAGGAGTGTTCCCTAGTGGGCTTCTTAGCTTGTTGGACCCCCTTTGACTTCATCATTTGGGTTTCTTATAGAGGACTTCTACGGTACCCTGAATGTTCCGGTACTCCACGATGAGTTGTAGGGAGTACTAACTCGGAATATGATGGAGTACCTTGATCGAAGGGGCAAATCGGTAATCAGCAAACTAGTTATTTCTTGGTTGGATATTTTAGTATTTTTCTCGTAACCTCCCAGGAATATACGCTGAACGGTTGAATTGTTCAGAGTCTGAAAAGTTTCTAGTACTGCTTACGGTGGCCGGAGCTGGGGCGCGGCCACCACCACCACCCATGAGCCTTGACCGAGGAGCTGGGACGAGCTTCCTGCCTGGCTTGATGAAGCGGCCTCTCTACGTTCATCGCAGGCGAGGAGCTAGGACATGCATGCTGGGATGAGTGACATGAGTGCCATGGCCAGAGTCTGCACGCAGTTGGCACAGCTTATTTTATGCATCTAAATCCATCAAATATGACACCTGAATCTGAATCCATCAGATGACCAACAAGCACCATAACAGAACCATCCATAGTACATGGAACTAGAACCTCGGGTAATAATTTCATACAAAATCAAAATCCAATGATTCTAATTAGATCTGGGTGGAACTTCACGGATAAATAATTGAGCTCTTCGTTCAGCGTCTGATGCATAGAACATAGGCTAGAAGCAGAGGCTCTGATGTTTGGATCGATGGGTCAGCGACGGGGAAGTCTGCTTCTGATCGGAATGAGAGGCTGTGGTGTTACGGCTGGAGGAGCCAGCCATTGTGGAGGTTTGTGGGGTGCGTGATCGGGGGAGGGAGATGCCGGTGTGTGATTAGGGGCGACATGAGAAGTCAAAAATGCCCCACCAAATGGATGGCTAGATTTCTGTGGTACTCCCATCTTCCCAATGGAGTACCAGGGTGCTGTAAAAGTCCCCTTCTTGTATGCATGTGTCCTTCGTTCTTCAGTATCCTGGCCAATGCGTTCTGCAAATTGGCAGTTCCCTAGTCAGAGTTGATTTTGTCTCGTACAACTGATTGTCTTTACTGAGACTACAATCCAGAGTGAAAATTGTTGATTTACCACTTTCTATCAGTTGACCTTCAAGTCACTACTGAAAATGACCATTTTGAACCTGTTAGTTAGTGAGTAAAAGAGATATGTTACCCCTGCCCTTTGCAGCTTCATAACATATGACATTAGGAACGATCACTAGTAAAGTTAAACTATACCAATTCTACTACTTAACAAGTTCAAAACACCAGGGGCTTTTGCCGCTATCAAACTTAATGGTCAATGCATAGTCAACTAATTGAAATGGTAAAACCGGCCAGGTCAAATTTGGTGGCGTACCCAGAAGGCCAGAACTGGACTATGTTTTAGTGACAAAACAAGAAATTCTCAATAAAGAACTGTGAGCATAATTAGTAGTAATTCTGAAGTTAGTGATGGTAAAAGAACATCAGAGCTTGCCTACTCCCTCAGTTTCAAAATATAAGATGTTTTAGCTTTTTTATGAAGCACATGTATTTAGACGCATTTTAGTTTGTAGGTTCAGAGCAAAATGAGTGAACCTACACACAAAAAGGGTCTAGATACATGTGTTTCGGGAAAAGGCTAAAACATCTTATATTTTGGAACAGAGAGAGTAAATGTGTATGATAACTATTCTTAAAGAAGATACTTCCTCCGGTCCATATTAATGGCCTCAACTTTGTCGAGATTCGTATGTATCTAGTCTAAATTCTTAACTAGATACATACGAATCTAGAAAAACTTGAGTCCATTAACATGGACCGGAGGGAGTACCTATATTTCTAATTCAGTAAAGGATGTATTTATGTGTGCCTTGCATGGCAATCATAGTGCACATCTCTTACTGCCAGGATTGGTTCCTGCATAGCTTATAGTCTGTCCCCCTCAGTACATCATTATTTTGTTTACCTGTTGCATTTGATGATCCCCATTAAGCATGGCCGTCTCCAGGAATTTGGGCCTCCGGAGCGAAATTGAAATGGGGCCTTAAAACTTAAAAATACGGTACGACCAATATATCTAAAGCATACATTCATTGAATTATATAACTTCATCACTTTAATATGCATTATTTCCGCAAAATACTTTGAAGTATAGCAAATATTAGTGTTAAAAGAGTAGAATTATTATTGAAGCAATAAAATGATCTCGTGTTCTACTGAAAAGCATCATTCGCCTAGTTACTTCTAAAATAAAATCTCCTACCATATCCTCACAATTCTGTATGCAATCTTAGTAACATGATAAAATGGGCACATCTTCAAAACCTTTAATGTTGAAAAGACCCATTGTGCTTAACGAGCTACGGTATAAAATATTGTCATGGAACCGATGAATTGATCAGTCTTGATTCGATTAATAGATGGATACATGGAGGAAGGACTAAGTAAAAGATCCCATACAATTGACCTGATCGGAGATTTGATTCGATGAATGGCCGGTAGGCTCAGGGCATAGCCGCGTTGTTGAAATCTAGGTGTTGCCGTCGCGCACGAAAGAACAGGGGCGACATGACCAGAGTCCAGAGACAACGGGCTGAGGCCGGATGGAGATGAACAGCAAGGGCTGGTGTCGCTTGTGGATGATCCTATCAAGTCTCGCGAGTCAGAGACGTAGATTGTAAGTTCAACCAGTGAACCAGCTGCGTATACACATGTCGTGTGTGTGTTGGGAGTTGTAGTTGGACCTGGCATACGTCATATGTGTGCGGCTATTGGATCAGAATTCAGATGGAACTAGCGGTGCGTCTGGCCGGGTGCAGCAGTGCTGCTTTTTTTCTGCTTAAGGCTAGTCAAATCTTCTCTAAGTAATCCTGATCTGGGGGCCCTAACTTTTTGGGGGCCCTGATCAGTCGCTCAGTTCGCTCATGCTAATTGACGGGCCTGCCATTAAGGTTCTATGATCCCCTATTCCTAAGGTGCGATGCAATACATGGTTCCTCAAACATTTCGTTGTGAAGGCTTCTGAATTGGGCCAACCTCCAGAACAAGCATTTCAGCTCGGGGAAAACGAATGTAGTTGTAGTCTGAATAACATATTCCTACTTATTATTGGTTCTAAAGACAATTGCTTGGCGAGGGAGGTGGTTGGAAACAAGGCTCTGAATCTCATGGTCTGTGCAATCCTGAAACCCACTTCATTGCCATTTTTTTTTTTGAGATTCACTGCCTTGCCTATAACCAAATGTTCTTAGTATCTCCATGCAGTTTATGATATTTACAACTTTAATGACCAGCTGGTCTCATAGTCCATGGAAATAACACACGAACAACCAACTTCTGATGGGATTCATAAAACTGGATGCTAGCAGGGATTTGTGGAATGGGCCCCTTGTTGCGAGTGGGGCTTAAGTGTAGAACTGTACAATGACACCTGCTGAATCAAGGTGCTCAGCTATTACTGTTCCAAATTAATTTGTTATAATCGAAGGGAAAGTTGGTATCTATTGTTAAGGATCATTCTCCTCCACTTGAGTGTTGAATAGCGAAGCTATGTGAAATTGTTTCGCTACCTCCTACCAAAATCCAGAAGCTACTATATCTCCATCATTTTTCTGAAACAATTGCATGAGCTCTATGTCAAATAGAAAAAGAAAATAGAAGACAATAGTGTTATGCTATTTAGCTACTCTGATAATACTACATAACAATATTATGAGTCGATTCTCAGGACTACAGGTTTGATGACAAACTACACAAAACTACAGGTTTTATGTTTTAAGTGGATCTCCACCTAGGCCCACACAAAATCCTGGGTCTGATTCATGTTAAGAATTGATGTATTGGGTGTGTGATGATTTGGCTCGTCGTGGAGCCATTTGAGGATTTTTTTATTCTATGACCTAGAGATTCGTCATAAAAGATACGGGTTCCCACAACTTGGTAATGGTGATTTTTTTGTTGGTCATGATGACATTTACTCTATTTGGGTTAGTAAATTGTGGCTGGGATGTTGTATCTGTGTTTGGGGAAAAAGCTCAGCATGCAAAGGAACATGTACCACCCCAGTTTCTCAGTCCAAAAACTAGAAGAATAGAGATTGTTTAATTGATTAATGATATTGTGCATAGTAAAGCCAATGATGATGATGATATGATGATGATGAGATGACGATGACTTTTTCTGAAAGGCGGTTTTACCGCTTCTTTGTACAATCATAGCGACATAATTGAGTGAGATGTCTAAAAGAGTTTCTACACTTTAGTGGAAGATGTTACGGATATGCGAAAATCAACTAGAATGCTTTCACGTTGCAAGTTTGATGAAGGACATAACAAAAGTGAATAGAGAAGATGAAATAAAGGCTTCGCCAAAGGGAAACTTGGCACTTCTATAGGTACATGTACATTTTTAATTGTACAAGTGAGCACTGCATGTACTTTTCTAACAGTTTTGAATGTTCTTTATGCAGTATAATTACTGGGAAAAGGTGCATCCATTAAATGGTTCAGATTTTCTCCATTGTCATCTTTCACCCCACTTATGAAAAACTAGGATGAAACAAATGCTGGTTTAAAAGATTTATATGACCATGAAAATTGGTGTGATCATGGCAAGGTAATCCTTTAAATCTTGTTGGTATTAGTTTCATGTATTCATGTGTTTAAGATATAATGTTTCTCTTATTTAACTTGTTGATTGAAGACTGTATTTCAGATGAACATGCATTTGCGAGCACAACAAGATCGGAGGCCCCCTCTAAAGCAGAAGCAAAGACCAGGGTATCTCAAGTTGCAATAACACTAAATCAAAGGCTTCCCCTACCATGGAGCATTTTATGCAGCATATTGTGGATTCTATTGAGCACCTTAATAATGAGATACAGAGGGGAAGCCTTTGATTTAGGTGTGTTACTTATCCTGGTCTTTGATTTTTCTTTAGAGAGTGCCTTTGATTTTGCTGTGCTCGTAAATCTATGTTCATCTGAAATAAAGCCTTCAGTCTGAAAGTTAAATAAGAGAACCATTATATATTAAACACATAAATAGATAAATACATCAAACTAATACCAACAAGATTTACTGGGTTACCTTGCCATGACCATTCCCATTTTCATGGTAGTATAACCGGCATTTGTTTCATCCCAGTTTTTCATAAGTGGGGTGAAAGACTACAATGGAGAAAAATCAGGACCATCTTTGGATGCACCTTTTCCTAATACTTATATTGCATGAAAAACACTGAAAACTGTTAGAGAAATACATGCAATGCACAACTGTACGCAGAAGCCCCAGATTCAGTTTGGCCAAGCCTTTATTTCATCATATTTTTTCCACCTTTTTATGCCCTCCATCAAAACACGCAACGTGAAAGCATTCTTGTTGATTTTCGCATTTCCGAAACATCTTCCACTGAAGTGTAGAAACTCTTTGGGACACACTTACTCGAGTATGGCGCTATCACCGTACCAAGAAGCACTAAAACCGCCTTTCAGACAAAGTCGTTGTCTATTGTTTAATTACGCACAATATCATTAATCTCTTTCCTTCCTGATATTGGATTGAGAAATTGGGGTGTTACATGTTCTTTTTGGATAATATGAGTTTTTTCCCAATACAGACATGACATACACACCACTATTTAGTAACCTGAATATAGAATAAACGTCGTCATGACAACTAGTAATTTCACCATTAACAAGATGTGGGGAACCCATATCTTATATGACGTGTCATGGGTGGCGACTGTGGTGCACACTAACAAGTAGTTTGTCTGTTGTTTTGTGTAAGTTGTAGTTTGTTGGGTTTTATTCATAACAATATTGCAAATGCATGGTAATTAGCTACTTTTATCTACAGAAGTGCTATCTACTTGCTGTTGAAGTGGTATATTGATGTGATATGATTAATTGACTGCTATTGAAGTGAGCTTAAGTGGCGATGTTTCTCTGAACCTCACAGTATAAACTTTTGTTGTCTTCCTCAACTGCACTCACTAGTTGATACTTGATTCTAGCTGGTAGTGTATGTTTGTAGGGGAGTGTGAATCTGCCATTCAACTATTTGCATCTGAGAGATGTGTTGTCACTCTTTGCTTAAAATCAACATACTGTTCTCAATTGCCTGTACTGTTTTGTTTCTTCCTTGTTAGGAGGTTGCTATCAGAGGATCTAGGTGAAGAGGTTCCCAAGTTGTGTCTGTACATGAGTGACATTTACTGAAAATTTTCATTGTAAAGCTTTAAAGGTTTTCCTGTCATATCCTCTTTTTTCTTCCTTTCAGTATCAGATGGAAAACATTAATATAAATGTTATAAAATTATAATTGGTCACGGAACCTCATTTTGTTTAAATGAATAAATAAAAAGGCATGGTTGTCTCCATTGTCACACTGTTTATTACAAATTACTCGCCAAAATCTGTAAGCTGTGCTATCAATCAAACTTTTGGTTAGTTCATGAAAGATGAACTAGTTAATCCATCCATCATTGTAAATAGGCAGTCTTGTGATTTGAGTCTGTTGCAGAATCACTGAATATTTAAGCCAAGCATGTAATCGTTTCGACCATTGTTATCCTAGGTCATGTCCTACAATTTGAGATATCTTCCTGCCAGGCTGAAGTTCTTAACTACAAAGTATATTTATCCAAGATAAACAATCAGTCAGGCATGAAACTGAGATGCCACATTTTCATTACTGTTCTTTTTCTCCATGTGTCATGTAACACTTTTACGCTAAACCCTCTGATTGATAAAGAGGTTGCACACTCAGCACTAATGATTGACGTAGAAATCCCATCAAATTCACTCTTATATTATGCCTATTGTAGATAACGTGTCTTGTAAATTGCAATGAAGCGTCTAGAAGTACATCAGCGTTTTGCTGCTGTGGATAGTCAAATCTGCGTGATCTGATTTTACCTTTAGTTTTCTAAAGTAAAGTGACTTAACTTATGTGGCTTAAGTTCACACTGAGCTGACATCAAAGGGACATGTTATGCATTACATGTCAGCACTTTCATTTTCTTTCAACGACGACCCTCAGATCTCCCGACAAAAAGAACCCTCATAGGTAAGATAAAATCTCGAGAAGATTGGTCAGTTTGTTCTTTCTCTTAGGCCTGAATGAGTCGTCGGTTGTCAAAGTTGTTCTACACAGGGTAGTGGCAGTCATCATTGAGACAGTTTGCACTAGCCGTTTCGCTATCCTGAGAGACATGAAGCACTGGGATGCAGCTTTCGTTGGATCCCATGATTTAGTACCAATGTCCTTGTCGAATATGCACAACACATCACTTTATTCTTGCTGATTTTATTCCTGTGGCAGTTTTAAGTCGATATGTTTTGCTCAAGCATGTTATCTGGGATATGGCCCTCATTTTGGAGTACACTGGCACCTGTCGCAACACCCATTAATCTGTCTTCTCGCAACTGCATTTTGCTGGGTTGTGACTCATGCATGCTTTAGCATTGCACTATACATGGCTGAAGAGTTGCCCGGATGTGTTCTATATTTGCCGTGGCTAGCATTTGGGACATAGAATGTGGTCCGTACTTAGTAGCTTTGAGCCTTCTATCCCTTTCACAGATGTTCGTTTTTCAGCTGACATCGAGGACAATTGTGACAGTCCAGCTTCATGCCTAACAACCAGGCCTCATTTGGAACAACCAGGCCTAACAACCAGGCCTCATTTGAATACCGACGGTGCGGTTTGGAGCAAGGATCTTCATGATTCCTTTGATCCTGGAAGCGTTTCACATTACAGATGAGCTTCCTGGTGCATTGTAGATGAACTCATGAACGTACAACATTCACAATTTTTTTTATTTCAGTTGCAGATACATAAACAAAACTCCTACACTTGTTAATCGAGTGATTATTGGTAAAAGCCTTAATGAAACCTAATATGCCCTTTCCTACATAGGGAGGTGGAGGTAGCAGATCACAAAGGAAGAGCAAAACATCGCTACAATGATCACTTAAAACACTTCCAACATTTCCAAATGGAAACATTGAAATTTCTGGATATTGTAACAACACCTTTTAGTCTTTCTTCTGACATTAATGATCTTATAAATATTTTTTAAGCAATTTCGAATTTGGAACTTCTTTCAGCTGACAGTTATAGAAACCATAAATACAATTCGATCAGTATCTCAAACAATGCCAGGAATCTCAATAGCACATAATATTTACTTGGTTATATCACTCTTAATTCCGAAATAATATTTACTTGGTTATATCACTCTTAATTCCGAAAAAGATCATCAGACTCAACACCAAATGACTGATTTTGATAAAAATAATTTAGTAAATTTATTACAGTAATTTGTTATTGAACTGCATTCAATGACTATATTTTTAAAAAATAAGCAAAAAAATAAATTACTTCATTTCTCGATTCTAATTTAATGAATCATTTCACATATCCACCATAACTAAAATGTAATTAACAACATCATTTTGATGTCTAGAATATGTTCCTTGACGGCACATCTATCACATTGTTTCTATTCATTAATATGTCATTTTATTGGAAATGATATTCATATCAATGGCAAAACCTTTGGAACAAATTAAACGCATTTCGTTTATTTCTATATTTGTTAAATTACTTCATTATAAGTTCAATGTGATGAAGAGTACCTTGATGAAGATTGCAATTCTTACTCAATATGTTTATAGAAAATACAATGTAACGCCAAATACCATGTAACAATTAAAATCTCAAAACTGCCAAGTACACCATACGATCTTGGGGTAGTATAAAATTTTGACAGCTCAAATAAAGCAGATCTTTGTTGAGGTAGTTGACATCTTGCAGATTTAACACTTATGCTCTATCGCCAATATTAGACAAAATTCCATAGTTAAATTCATATATCCATTAGCAGAACTTGTAAACAAATACATATATCCCTTGCATAATTCAAACAAAAATAGCCTGCGCACATGAATGTGTGAATTGTGATATTACAGATTAAGATTAAGACTATGAAAATTCGATGAAATAGACTACACTCCTAGGTTTATATCAATAATTTTCTTTGGACTCCTTGGTGTTTTCCTTTCTGTATTATTCATAACCTTGACCTCCTGATATCTTCAATATTTAAGTCAAAAAAGACATCAACGCATCAAACAATAGATTGAAAAGATCAAAGACAAATGTATCATTAGCCTTCAAGCAACACAAAAAAAATCTTCTATCTTTACTTTCTTATTTTAGTGATTAACATATTCAATAGGGTAGAGTCATCTAATTTTCTCTCAATGGCCACATCTAGACAACGATAAAGATTTATGCAGAAATATTTGACATCTTTAGTATAGTAATATATATGATATATTTGTAACACTTGATGCCATAGAGATGTCAACTCAATATGATAATTTTGACTATATTAATGGTAGTGATTTCCATTATTCTCAATGCGGCTGAGCTTAAAATTGCATTACCAAATCATTTTTATGTGATCATTGTAACACCCTCAGAATCGACCCTATGCAAGTTTTAGCGAAACTCGCCAAACCCGCATAGAAACGATTCGAAGGTGCTCACCAGGCACTTTCGTGCGGGTGGAAAGCAAAGTAATAACATTACACAACAGTCCTCGATGGGACCCACAGAACAGATATATATACAACAGCGACTCCATGAGTCAAGAATACAGATATTATATACAAAGATCCAAATCACCTTGAAAACGATAGAGCGTCCGGCTACGGACAAGATGCAAATGGGGCTAAGAGCCCTGAAGAATAACCAATGGCGTCCATAACCCTGCCCAGGCCAAGCCAGAAGGGTAACCCTGCTAACGGCGTCGATCTCAAAACCTGCTTAAACAAAAGGGGTGCCGACAAAGGGCAAAGGAAAAAGAGGAGCGTCAGTATTGAGGCCAGTACACGGCGAGGCTAGAATTCGGCGGTCCTCGCCTACATAGGTATGGTGGACTGAAGCGGCAGCGGCAGCAAGCACTAAACAACCTATAGAGACTCGATACAACTGGCGGCTATCAGAGAGGGGTGAGAAAGACCTATTCGGATCCAACCTGATACTATCATCAATCAAACCCATCCTGGCGTTTCCCCCTCGAGACCAAACGAGGAAGTCAACTGAGGAACTCACACAGTTGGCAGTTTTAATTATTCAGTTATAGTTGCGACACTTTACTAGTCCGGTTTAGATAATCATCCTGATAAAGTAAGCAGTGGGTACTTTTAGTTAACCATTCCGTTATAGTGGCAACACTTACTAGTCAGATACAATTAGCATGAGATAACCCAAAACCCAGCAGTTGTTGGTACTTTTACTTAGCCAATCCGTTGTAGTGAAGCTGATTACTGGTCATATCGGATACAAGTCAATTTATAATAGTAAACTTTAGTTATAGTTGTCTATGATCAAGCACTGTGCTCCAAGTCGTCCATAACCGCGGACACGGCTTCTCGAAAAGATTTAACCCTGCAGGGGTGCACCAAAGTATCCACAGGCACTTCGACCCTTTTTGCCAGATCAGTTAACATACACCCATCGGTATGTCGGCGGGGCCTAAGTCACGACGTTCCCAGACCCAAAGCAAGTACGTGGGGGCCACCCCACCAAGTCGACACCCGCAACGAAGTCGGCCGGTCTCCGAGACGGACTGGGGTTTGGGTAGACGGCTGTGAACGACAGCAAATCCCCAAACGGGGACTGTCGACACCGCGAAACGTGACCCGATCCTAAACAGTACAGTGTGCTCCTCGCACAAACGTAATAAAGCAGTAAACATGGCATAAGTACAGGATAGTAAATAAAACCTCAAACTAGTTTGTGGCCCCAGTACAATACTTTGAAATCAGGTAATAATCAATGGGGGGCCCATATCTCCCCACCTGTGGTTAGCGCGCTCGATCTCGGAACAGGTGTCAAGAACTCGGGTCCTACGGGACACAAGTGGGCGGTCGGAAACCAAATATTACCTATCACCCACCGATGCCTCTGCTTAATTCAATTTTAGTTGTTAAACAGTAATTAAAGTGAAACAGTAATTAAAGACATGATCATCTCCAACATTAAACATGCGGCAATCCTCCAACAATTGTGGTACTTGACGACAAGCAAAACACTTGAGCAAGCGACTACGACACGCGGGTCCAACTATCTACCAAACAACAGGTAATAGGATGTGTCCAAGGCTATATATGGCTGCAAGGGATATCACGGGTACGAAAAACTAGAGCATCGCAACACAGATAGCAAAGATCAACAGGAGGGAATAAATACTAGAAAAGTAAGATAGGTAGAAAGGGGGAGATGCTCGCCTGAAAACATTGTCGAAGGTTCAACCGAAGATCGGGGCGAAGCTCACATCAACTCAACGGCCTTATCCGCGAAGAAGCAAAACACTAGAAGAACACCGGATGCAATATTTAATACAACGGCAGAAGATCGGCATGATGCATGTATGATGCATGACATGGCAAGGTGCGATGCAATTAGGTCATATTAAGCGGAACCGGGGTCCCGACATTTAATTAGATGGTTCGAGTTATTTAGAACCCCCGCAATTTAAATGTTGTATTAACAAGGCAAGATGAGTTACCGGTTCGCTACACCAATTTAAATGAGGCCAATATGAGACTAGATTTGCCCGCATATGGGCCCCATATTTAATTAGAGGTGAATCGGCATAAGGCCCCCAAACCACATGACAAAAGATGCATGCATGGACAATTCAATATGCAACAATTTATAATTATGGCATTTATAAAATAGGGTTCTCGGATAAGGGTCACACATTAGGGTTCGGCAGATCTTGGGGTTCCGGGGTTCGGGGTTCGACAGGGTCCAGGGTGCGACGGGAACGTTCTCGGATAACAGAGGTAGGTCTTGTCGCGTCCGGGAAGCAGAACTTGGGTCGGTGTCGTGCTTGTCGTTGCGAAAAATCTTGTCGGGTCCCACGGGGTCGGTCTTGCCGTTGCGAGGGTCTTGTCGGGCCCGCGCCATCGAGTCGGTGTTAGCGTTCGGGCGCGTCCTCGAGGCAAACTTGGCGTCCTGAGGACGTTCCTGTCGCATCTGTGGTCGTCGGGTCGGACTTGGCGTTCGGGGTGAAGCACTTGGCGTTCCTTGTCTTGTCGAAGGCCTTGTTGCTCTACGGCGAAGAACTTAGCGTCAACGGGGTCCGAGAAGGAGATCTTGACGCGGCACCGGGTGCGGAATCGGCCTTCGGGTTCGGGGGTCTCGGCGTCCATAGATCTTGGTGTCCAAGGCGCGGCATCAACCAGCGGGGTCTTGTCGTTCCATGTCGGTGATCTTGGCGTCCGGGAAGAGGGTACTCGTCGCACCGGGGTTAGGTCTTCGGGGTCCGGTTCCCGGTAGAAGTTCTTGTCGTTCATCTCGCGACCATACACCCAACAGGTGCCCCTGGTACTGATGCGGAAAGCTGCTGCCTAAGGCACGGGCGAGGCTGCACGCGCGGGATGGAGGAGAAGGCCGGGCTCGTCGGAGGCAGCGCGCAGGCGGCCACCGGGAGGGGCGGGCTCCGGCGAGGCTCTGCTCGAGGCGGGCTTGGGCGGCAGACGGCGGGCGGGGCGACGACGGGGAGGGGCGCGGGACCGACGACGGAGAGGGCTTGGCGGCGGGCTCGGGCGAGGCGACGCCGGCGAGGTCGGGAAGGACGCTGGCGGGACGGACCGGCATCGGACGGCGGGCGGCGCGAGCTGCGCCGGACGCGGCGGCGCTCGGGGCGAGGTCCTGCCCGCGGGGACGGCGGGGAGAAGCTGGCGGAGGGGCAGCGGGGGCGCGCCGGGGAGCCGAGAGGCGGGCCGGCGTCGGGGAAGGCGGGGCCTGGCGCGGCGGCGCGAGCTGTGGCCGGCTCCGGGGAGGCGGGGCCTGGCGCGGCGGAGGTGGAACGAGTCGGCGGAGGGGTCTGCCGGGGAGGCTTTCGCGGGCCCGGCGGCGCTGGAGGGGGCGCAGCGCGCGCAGAGAGGAGAGGGGCGCGGGAGGATCTTGGCCGCGGCGGCGAGCTCGGAGGGAGGGCGCGGCGTCGCGGCTAGGAGAGGGTCGGGGCGTTCAGAGGAAGGAGAGAAGGGAGAAAGAGAGCGGGCACGCGGCAGGCGGGGGTGGGTCCCAGGGGGGCAGGGGCTGGGAGGCGTGTCGGTGGGGAAAACGTGTGGCGTGCGTGTGCGTGAGGTGAGAGGGAGAGGGAGGAGAGAGAGGGTAGGAATAGGTGGCAGGATAGGATTGGTTGAGGAGAGGGAGAGGGTGAGGTGGCGGAAGATGATAGGCTGGGGTGAGGTGGAGGGTTGGGCTGGGTAGGTAGTTTGGTAGGTTTAGGAATTAGGTGGACCGTTTTAATTTCTGGGGCGGTCGTTCGGGTCATTCGGCCCGTTCGACTGCCCCACTAAAATAATAAATATTTTTATTTATTTCAAACAAGGCTTTCGCAACCCGACAGCGGACAAAAACAAAATAATCCGGGGACCCGGTTTTGATGTTTGAATAAAGATGGGGCGTTTTAGAAAACAAAACGGGCTTTGCGAAAATAGTTTTATGCAAACAATGCATGATGATGACGATGCAATGCACAAATTCAACGCGATTTTCTAGTAGTGGTTTTGCGGGATGCCACAATTCGACACCACTAACAATGGATCTCGCCCTCGAGATCCGCCTCACGGTACCGAAAGGAAGGTCGTCGATCTGCATCTTCTCACTTCGCGTAGTTCCTCGCGACACCACTAACAAGAGGTCGTTGTCCGTGATCGTCGAGAGAACTCTCCGGTAACAAAAGGTCGAAGGCAGAGGTATCAACAAATAAAACCACCTCTAACTTCGTTGGGAAGAGGGAACCGATGCATTCTCATCAACTTCAATGTACAAAAGCGAATAGAAAGGGTAGTCGGCATGGGGGCCGATCCATCACGCACCCAAACTATTACTCCGCACAATCAGTGGAAAAGAGTGCAACCATTCTCGGAAACAGACTGAAGATCTCGACAAGCGAGGTTCGGAAACAAAGGAGTGATGCAGACTCTGCATCGGAGCTGGCGTAGATGATGTCGTCGCGTCGGAAAACACCGGAAGGCACAAACAAGGAACAAAGAATGGTACCGCAGTAGACGGATTCCTCAGGCAGCTTGAACACCGGATGGTAGAACACCGTTATCAAAGGAGGAAACGAAACCCTAAAGGTACGACGGAAACCCAACCACGAGAATTCCTGGACTCGAAGAAAGAGAAGAGAGCGGATTCCAAAACACGTAAGGGTAAGAGGAGAATAGCAGAGGGGTAACGAGTAAAATCAGACCTAATCAGAACTATCCAACCGTTTTTGCAAAATAGTTTTGACACTCTACTTCGGCCGTTAGCTGGGTTATCCTACAGGCTGGACTTGTGGGGTATCGTAACTGCTGAGCTCTGATACCACTCTGTAACACCCTTAGAATCGACCCTATGCAAGTTTTAGCGAAACTCGCCAAACCCGCATAGAAACGATTCGAAGGTGCCCACCAGGCACTTTCGTGCGGGTGGAAAGCAAAGTAATAACATTACACAACAGTCCTCAATGGGACCCACAGAACAGATATATATACAACAGCGACTCCATGAGTCAAGAATACAGATATTATATACAAAGATCCAAATCACCTTGAAAACGATAGAGCGTCCAGCTACGGACCAGATGCAAATGGGGCTAAGAGCCCTGAAGAATAACCAATGGCGTCCATAACCCTGCCCAGGCCAAGCCGGAAGGGTAACCCTGCTAACGGCGTCGATCTCAAAACCTGCTTAAACAAAAGGGGTGCCGACAAAGGGCAAAGGAAAAAGAGGAGCGTCAGTACTGAGGCCAGTACACGGCGAGGCTAGAATTCGGCGGTCCTCGCCTACATAGGTATGGTGGACTGAAGCGGCAGCGGCAGCAAGCACTAAACAACCTATAGAGACTCGATACAACTGACGGCTATCAGAGAGGGGTGAGAAAGACCTATTCGGATCCAACCTGATACTATCATCAATCAAACCCATCCTGGCGTTTCCCCCTCGAGACCAAACGAGGAAGTCAACCGAGGAACTCACACAGTTGGCAGTTTTAATTATTCAGTTATAGTTGCGGCACTTTACTAGTCCGGTTTAGATAATCATCCTGATAAAGTAAGCAGTGGGTACTTTTAGTTAACCATTCCGTTATAGTGGCAACACTTACTAGTCAGATACAATTAGCATGAGATAACCCAAAACCCAGCAGTTGTTGGTACTTTTACTTAGCCAATCCGTTGTAGTGAAGCTGATTACTGGTCATATCGGATACAAGTCAATTTATAATAGTAAACTTTAGTTATAGTTGTCTATGATCAAGCACTGTGCTCCAAGTCGTCCATAACCGCGGACACGGCTTCTCGAAAAGATTTAACCCTGCAGGGGTGCACCAAAGTATCCACAGGCACTTCGACCCTTTTTGCCAGATCAGTTAACATACACCCATCGGTATGTCGGCGGGGCCTAAGTCACGACGTTCCCAGACCCAAAGCAAGTACGTGGGGGCCACCCCACCAAGTCGACACCCGCAACGAAGTCGGCCGGTCTTCGAGACGGACTGGGGTTTGGGTAGACGGCTGTGAATGACAGCAAATCCCCAAACGGGGACTGTCGACACCGCGAAACGTGACCCGATCCTAAACAGTACAGTGTGCGCCTCGCACAAACGTAATAAAGCAGTAAACATGGCATAAGTACAGGATAGTAAATAAAACCTCAAACTAGTTTGTGGCCCCCAGTACAATACTTTGAAATCAGGTAATAATCAATGGGGGACCCATATCTCCCAACCTGTGGTTAGCGCGCTCGATCTCGGAACAGGTGTCAAGAACTCGGGTCCTACGGGACACAAGTGGGCGGTCGGAAACCAAATATTACATATCACCCACCGATGCCTCTGCTTAATTCAATTTTAGTTGTTAAACAGTAATTAAAGTGAAACAGTAATTAAAGACATGATCATCTCCAACATTAAACATGCGGCAATCCTCCAACAATTGTGGTACTTGACGACAAGCAAAACACTTGAGCAAGCGACTACGACACGCGGGTCCAACTATCTACCAAACAACAGGTAATAGGATGTGTCCAAGGCTATATATGGCTGCAAGGGATATCACGGGTACGAAAAACTAGAGCATCGCAACACAGATAGCAAAGATCAACAGGAGGGAATAAATACTAGAAAAGTAAGATAGGTAGAAAGGGGGAGATGCTCGTCTGAAAACATTGTCGAAGGTTCAACCGAAGATCGGGGCGAAGCTCACATCAACTCAACGGCCTTATCCGCGAAGAAGCAAAACACTAGAAGAACACCAGATGCAATATTTAATACAACGGCAGAAGATCGGCATGATGCATGTATGATGCATGACATGGCAAGGTGCGATGCAATTAGGTCATATTAAGCGGAACCGGGGTCCCGACATTTAATTAGATGGTTCGAGTTATTTAGAACCCCCGCAATTTAAATGTTGTATTAACAAGGCAAGATGAGTTACCGGTTCGCTACACCAATTTAAATGAGGCCAATATGAGACTAGATTTGCCCGCATATGGGCCCCATATTTAATTAGAGGTGAATCGGCATAAGGCCCCCAAACCACATGACAAAAGATGCATGCATGGACAATTCAATATGCAACAATTTATAATTATGGCATTTATAAAATAGGGTTCTCGGATAAGGGTCACACATTAGGGTTCGGCAGATCTTGGGGTTCCGGGGTTCGGGGTTCGACAGGGTCCAGGGTGCGACGGGAACGTTCTCGGATAACAGAGGTAGGTCTTGTCGCGTCCGGGAAGCAGAACTTGGGTCGGTGTCGTGCTTGTCGTTGCCAAAAATCTTGTCGGGTCCCACGGGGTCGGTCTTGCCGTTGCGAGGGTCTTGTCGGGCCCGCGCCATCGAGTCGGTGTTAGCGTTCGGGCGCGTCCTCGAAGCAAACTTGGCGTCCTGAGGACGTTCCTGTCGCATCTGTGGTCGTCGGGTCGGACTTGGCGTTCGGGGTGAAGCACTTGGCGTTCCTTGTCTTGTCGAAGGCCTTGTTGCTCTACGGCGAAGAACTTAGCGTCAACGGGGTCCGAGAAGGAGATCTTGACGCGGCACCGGGTGCGGAATCGGCCTTCGGGTTCGGGGGTATCGGCGTCCGTAGATCTTGGTGTCCAAGGCGCGACATCAACCAGCGGGGTCTTGTCGTTCCATGTCGGTGATCTTGGCGTCCGGGAAGAGGGTACTCGTCGCACCGGGGTTAGGTCTTCGGGGTCCGGTTCCCGGTAGAAGTTCTTGTCGTTCATCTCGCGACCATACACCCAACAGGTGCCCCTGGTACTGATGCGGAAAGCTGCTGCCTAAGGCACGGGCGAGGCTGCACGCGCGGGATGGAGGAGAAGGCCGGGCTTGTCGGAGGCAGCGCGCAGGCGGCCACCGGGAGGGGCGGGCTCCGGCGAGGCTCTGCTCGAGGCGGGCTTGGGCGGCAGACGGCGGGCGGGGCGACGACGGGGAGGGGCGCGGGACCGACGGCGGAGAGGGCTTGGCGGCGGGCTCGGGCGAGGCGGCGCCGGCGAGGTCGGGAAGGACGCTGGCGGGGCGGACCGGCATCGGACGGCGGGCGGCGCGAGCTGCGCCGGACGCGGCGGCGCTCGGGGCGAGGTCCTGCCCGCGGGGACGGCGGGGAGAAGCTGGCGGAGGGGCAGCGGGGGCGCGCCGGGGAGCCGAGAGGCGGGCCGGCGTCGGGGAAGGCGGGGCCTGGCGCGGCGGCGCGAGCTGTGGCCGGCTCCAGGGAGGCGGGGCCTGGCGCGGCGGAGGTGGAACGAGTCGGCGGAGGGGTCTGCCGGGGAGGCTTTCGCGGGCCCGGCGGCGCTGGAGGGGGCGCAGCGCGCGCAGAGAGGAGAGGGGCGCGGGAGGAGCTTGGCCGCGGCGGCGAGCTCGGAGGGAGGGCGCGGCGTCGCGGCTAGGAGAGGGTCGGGGCGTTCAGAGGAAGGAGAGAAGGGAGAGAGAGAGCGGGCACGCGGCAGGCGGTGGTGGGTCACAGGGGGCCAGGGGCTGGGAGGCGTGTCGGTGGGGAAAACGTGTGGCGTGCGTGTGCGTGAGGTGAGAGGGAGAGGGAGGAGAGAGAGGGTAGGAATAGGTGGCAGGATAGGATTGGTTGAGGAGAGGGAGAGGGTGAGGTGGCGGAAGATGATAGGCTGGGGTGAGGTGGAGGGTTGGGCTGGGTAGGTAGTTTGGTAGGTTTAGGAATTAGGTGGACCGTTTTAATTTCTGGGGCGGTCGTTCGGGTCATTCGGCCCGTTCGACTGCCCCACTAAAATAATAAATATTTTTATTTATTTCAAACAAGGCTTTCGCAACCCGATAGCGGACAAAAACAAAATAATCCGGGGACCCGGTTTTGATGTTTGAATAAAGATGGGGCGTTTTAGAAAACAAAACGGGCTTTGCGAAAATAGTTTTATGCAAACAATGCATGATGATGACGATGCAATGCACAAATTCAACGCGATTTTCTAGTAGTGGTTTTGCGGGATGCCACAATCATCTCAGCACATACTAAAAATTTCCGTTATTATTAAAGTTCCTCACGAGATGCTCAAAAAGCTCAATTATGTTTTGGAGACAACATATTTGCTATGTAATACTCAATACGGCCGAGCTGATATTGATTAACTATTTGGACTTAAAATAGAAAAAGAATGTAAGTGCTTGAATATTTGTGTTAACAATACAGTTTTAGTGCCCGTCTATGTTATTTTGCCCTTAGGCTCCGATATCCGAAGATGTAGCAAAGTTAGCTATTACTACATTGTCCTAAAATTTAGAGAGCGGATTTACCTCAAGTAAGTTGGGTTCCCCGACATCACATATGCCCTACGATTGTTAAAGATTTGTGCAGAGTCCATGAAGTCAACAACCGCCACATTTGCACTTAAGCCCTCTAGAAAGATGGAAACAATTCGTGTTCCATCTGACAGTGAAACTTGTATGTTTCTTGATTGGAGCTGCTGGAATTTGTATGTATCTTTAATTTTTTTGTTAATTTTGATTATTTTTTCTAATTTTTCTATTGTTATTTTTTGTTGTTTTTCCTATTTGGTCTTTAGTTGCTATCGAAAGCAGTTTTAGATCTCTAATAAATCTTGACTGAGGTGGAAGGGTCTTTCTATAAATAGTTTGCATGAATCTCTAATAAATCAATGATTTTTTTTTCAAAAGGGAATAATAATGATAATGATGTAAATCAATGGTAATGATGATGCCGGAGGCCAACATAGGTGTGGTGTTGCATTCCAATAAAATTTAGGTTCAGACCGTCCTCTGCGCATGTTGAGTCGTCCTCTGCGCATTCTATTACTGTATCAGAATCAGTTCTTTCCCAATTGGCCTGGCCAATACAATGAGCATAAGCTAGGTGACCAATAATAAGAAGGCAAAGAGAAGGAGCTGAAGCCTCAAGTCCCAGCACTTGCTAGTATCCCGGGCGGTGGCTGCCCTCTCGATCAACGCTCTCGTCCGTGCACCCCGCGACGAGGTAGCTAGATAGTTAGGGTCGTCGGGCAGACGGGCATCCATCGGCATCGGCACTGACGGACCCTTTCCTCTCGTCCGTTCTCCGATGTGAGGGGCGCCGCTGTTACTTGATAGGGGTACCTACTCTATATTCAGGAAGATGTTTGCTTGGCGTCGTATGCGTGTGGAAGAAACGGATAAAAGGGACGTGTGCGAACGCAGGGAAGGGAGATGAGATCTCCAGTACGTACACTGCAGAATCACGCACGTACAGCGAAGCGCAGGTTCGCTTACCCCGCGCGCGGGAGCGGGACCCGGCACCGCCTGCCCGCTTGGCCGGGCGTGTCGTTTCCCCGGCCGCCACCGCGACGCTGTCGCCGTGCGCCTGTCGGGCTCTCCGGCGGCCCATGGCGCCCTGTCGTCCGGAAGGAAACCGCCAGGGCTAGCTCCCTCGGCCCGGCCGCACGTGGCGTGGGCACCCACCACGCCGTACGGGCGCGCGCGATCACAGCCGGTAGACATCCCATCAGCGAACGTCGTCGTCAATGTCATGGCAAAGGAATTCCTGATCCAGATGCGGTGCGACGGCCGCGCGGGCGCGTGACGCCGAGCGCGTCGTGACGGCGCATCGCGTCAGGCCACTGCAGCGCGACATGGAGATCCCCGTGGCTTTCCGTGCTGCCGACGGCACGGCCGGGCGACGGTACGTGGAACCAGGAGAAGCTTCTGTGACCGCGAATTGCAGGGCATGCATGGGCCGATAGGCGATGGGCGGTACAACGACCTATATGTAGAGGAGGAGACAGGGGCTCCGGAGTAGCCTCTTGCGCTTCGTTTCTTTCTGCGGAGCTGGAGCATATCTCTGGGACTGGGAGTGATGGGCGATGGGGCGCTACTTGCTCGCCGTTTAGCGCTGGTGTCAGA
This sequence comes from Avena atlantica, assembly GCA_910589765.1. Classification (NCBI taxonomy): domain Eukaryota; kingdom Viridiplantae; phylum Streptophyta; class Magnoliopsida; order Poales; family Poaceae; genus Avena; species Avena atlantica. Next base: position 53,815,736 of record OU342739.1, on the reverse strand, counting down.
TGCCAGCGCCAAGTTAGGGGACTGTCCATGCTTGGGCGGCTAGTGCATGCTCAGGAAGCTGCCATGCGCAGACTGCTTGTTTTCTCACGGCAGCTGCTTGGCTACAGTATGGCTGTGCTGGCTAGAGTGGAAGCTGACAAGAGAAAACGGGCAGCGGCTCGGCATGGGAGCATGGCCCGGGGACGTTTATCAGTGATCAATCATGGACGATGGATCCCAAGCTGCGTGCAGTAGTTTAGTTCTATCTCCGCGGATTGTGTGCAGCCACAGTCGGCGGATGCAATTTCCCTAGTACCGTAAATTTTGAATTTCTGTCAAGCAAGCTCCTACATTCTATTACTGAACCTAATTAAGGTTAATTTTTCTGAGATGGGTTATTATTCAGACCGAGGGGAAATGAACATAGTTGTGAATCACATTTGGGATCTAAGTCTCATCCTCTAGAAAAAAAACTCCCCAGCCATCTTACCTTAGTTTAGCTAGTACTAGCGCTTTGTGTTCGAAATAAAATCCGTTAAATGCCCAGGGAATCTTTCTTGAGTTTTTTGCGTTCCAAATATTTTCTTCCTCTAGGTTTGTATCGAACCAAACTAATTTAAGTTGGACCAAGTTAGTTTATAGGGAAATGTATACTATTTCGAAATATCAATTTAATTTTATTACATTCTGTTAGAGATAGAGTAGGTTTCGGTATTATACCGAAACCATATCTCAACCAAACTCCTATTTCTATCTTGTAAGGACTCTTATAAACCTTCTATATATGAACGAGATTGAGGGACTCGGGAATCAACCGAGTAGACCCGATTGCATCTACCTGTTCTCCAATTTTACATGATATCAGAGCTTGGTATTCTCGATTGAGTTCTAAATTAATTGCATTGGGCTTTCGTGCATCAAAGTCAGATACGTCTCTTTTTATATATCACAAGTTACATGTGACTATCTTCATGCTTATCTATGTGGATGATATTATTGTGGCTAGTTCCTCGCAAGCTGCGACAGAGACTCTCTTGAAGGATCTAAGTAAAGAGTTTGCATTGAAGGATCTTGGTGATCTTCATTATTTCTTGGGCATTGAAGTTCACAAGGTACCGAATGGTATAGTTTTGAATCAAGCCAAATATGCTTAGGATATTATTACACGAGTAGGGATGACAGGTTGCTCAGGTGTTCCTACACCCTTATCATCTTCTGAGAAGATTACTGCACTAGAGGGAGATATGTTGGGTCCTGAAGACAGTACCTGTCGTGGTATTGCACGGCAGATGCTACTGGGGGTAGCTTACGTAGAGGGAGCAAGGCGACGTAGGAGAATCCGGAAGCGAGATTGGCACACGATGTACCCAGGTTCACGTCCCCTCGATGGAGGATCGCTACGTCCTGCTATCAATCCAGTATATGATCATAGATTGGATTACATGGGAGCTGCCGTAGGCGGAGGGAGAGACTAGATCTAATCTATTGTCAGAGAGGATACCCCGTGGGGGTGCCCCTGGTGGCTTTATATATGCAGTCACCTAGGGTTTACAAGTGCACTAATGGACTTTGTATTGGAGTCGCCGTCTTGGGCCTCCAGTCGCAGCCACTCGTCTGGTTCCAGCGTGCGCCAGTCGCCGCATTGGGCGAGTCGACCCGCTCTGGGCTCGGCTTCAGTCGGATCGATCCAGCTGGCGAATCCGCTTCGTGGGTATACCCCGATTGGTATTCCCCCATCAGTACCAAGTATAGAAGCATGGTTGGTGCATTGCAGTACCTAACTCTTACACGTCCTGACATATCATATGCAGTTAATAAAGTTTGTCAATACCTACATGCTCCTACTACCGTTCACTGGACTGCTGCCAAAAGAATTCTGAGGTATATTAGTCACACTATGACTGTTGGAATGACCTTTATGAGATCAGATTCTACACTTGTCAGTGCTTTTTCTGATGCTGATTGGGCTGGTTGTGCTGATGATCGTCGCTCAACTGAAGGTTTTGCTGTATTTTATGGGCCGAATTTAATCTCTTGGAGTGCAAAGAAACAGACTACAGTTTCCAGGTCCAGCACTGAGGCAGAATACAAAGCTGTGGCTAATGCAACAACTAAAGTAATATGGGTTCAGTCTTTGCTTGCAGAACTTGGAGTTAAGTCAAGTCAAGTACCATGTTTATGGTGTGATAATTTGGGAGCAACATACCTGTCAGCTAATCCTGTTTTTCATGCAAGAGCCAAGCATATTGAGATAGATTTTCACTTCGTCAGAGAACGAGTGTTAAAAAAGGAGTTGGAGATTCGTTTTATTTCTTCAAAGGATCAAGTAGCAGATGGTTTTACTAAACCTCTTTCTGTAAAATATTTTGTAAAATTTAGACATAATCTCAACTTGTCAAAGTTGTGATTAAGGGAGGGTGTTAGAGATAGAGTAGGTTTCGGTATTATACCGAAACCATATCTCAACCAAACTCCTATTTCTATCTTGTAAGGACTCTTGTAAACCTTCTATATATGAACGAGATTGAGGGACTCGGGAATCAACCGAGTAGACCCGATTGCATCTACCTGTTCTCCAATTTTACACATTCGTCATGTACAATTCTTTTTTTACTAGTAGTATATAGATTTGATGGTGTAGATACCAACACGTTTTCGTATAACTTCATCAAACATAGAGAAGTTTGGCTTAGGATAAATCTAGAAGACCAATTATTGGAACAGATGGAGTATATGACATGAATAAGTTTCATGCAATGTCTTTGAATAAAGCATTCCAAAAGTGTTCTCTAGACAGCCTTTAAAGATTCTCTTTCGGGCACATAGTTGCTAGTACTTGGTAATCTAAGAGAATTTTTTTTAGTGACATCTCCTAGAGGAGGTTAAACCTTTGTGTGTGAAACATGAGATCGGCATTCATGTTTTGAATCCCAAGCAAGTCCCTTTATATATATATATATATATATATATATATATATATCTAAAACACAATGGTGATGATCATAACTACTTTACTCTTATAACTATGGGCAAAGTCTAACCGACTGTCGGTCTCTGCGTGGTGTCCTTCGCTCCGCCAACGGCCGAGCTGGCAGTCCTCTCCCTCTCCGGTCGTCGTTGAGGTGGCTGAGGCATGTAGATAGTAGGGTAGGGTACCCCGGCGGTGCTGACGAGGTGGTGGCGACAGCGGTGATGTGGAATAAAGGTGTTGGAACTCGATCCCCATCTCGGTGTCGTTCCATGTGGCGAGGACGACAAGCTTCCGATGTGGTGTGCTCCTGGATCGCTCGATCTAGTGAGGTCTACATGGGCTTCTCCAAGGGCGGTATTCATGGCGAAGGTGAAGGTTGTCTCTGTGAATTTCTGTCCCTCAATCCCGTCTTCGCCATGGCATGGCTTGTCCTAGCCATGTCCTGGGGATTCTAGGGGTGGTGTGGTGAGGAGTTGGGGCCTGTCGCTGACTTCCTTCACCGCCGTATAGGAGGTGTCCTGGTTCCTCTTCGTTCTGTTGTCACCGGCGTGGTCAAGTGGTTGCTGGCCTTCCCCTCCCCCGTCGTGCTGGTCCTTCATGGCCTAGGCTGAAGACTTCCCATCCGCGTTCATGCATGCTGCAGTCTACAACGTCACGCCGAGTCGAGGTGAGTGCGGTGGCAGCGGTTGCGGCGGCGCGCCGGCAGCCCGCGGTGGAAGTAGGTTGGCTCCCCAAGGGATTTTTTCTTATTTTTTTGTAATTTGGGGTGCTTTGTACCTTGGCTCGGTGGCAATATAACTTTGATATCCTTTTGGCAAAAAAAAAAATACTTTACCCTATTGTTAACGTATCCTAATATGTAGATATTTTGACGTGATGACTAAGTGTCAGAACAAACATCACCACAACGGTTCACCCCATTGTGTCAGCCCACATATATTTGATATCATACTCCTTTCATTCCGAATTAAATATCACAGATTTATCTATATTGACATGTATATATAGATATATGTAGAAAAATCTGACGATATCTAATTCGAGACAAAATGAGTATTGAGTATGGTCCGAGCTCCGCCGGCGGCTGTCCCGGCCCAGATCTGGCCATCTTCGGGCGGGTCCAGATGGGCTTGGGCGGGCCGGGCACGGCGGCGGCTGTGCTCGCTGGAGGTGGAGGCAGCGACGGTGCTAGACTGGGGACGACGGCGTCGTGCCCCGCTTGTTGCTGCAGGGCGGCCAGGGCTTTACGGGCCCTTCGTGGCCCGGCCGGGCCCTGCCAAGGCCTGGCGTGCCCTCGCTGCTCTGTCCGGTCGACGACCGTCTCTTGGCGGTGGAGGTGGGCTCCTCCCGCGCGGCTGCGAGGCTGCTCTCTCCCGGTCCGGCGATGTCGTGTGTCTTCGTCCTTCAGGTCGCGTGCCAGCGTTCACGAAGCGACGGTGTTGGTGACCTCCTGATCGTGGTGGCGCGTGTTGGTGGGCGTCGAAGTTTGGTGGTGGTGCGCCGTTGTGCCAGGGTTTTTTTGTGGACAGGGGGCGGGAGAAATCTCTGTCGGGTCGTCCGACCCTGACGCGGTGCCGCCTTCGAGTGGCACCATTCCTTCCTGGAGGGCGTCTTGGGAAGCCTCTGTCCACTTTACTCTGAGTGTCGGGGGAAACCCTAGGGCCAGCGTGTCCGGGCAGCAGCTCTGTGTCGACGGTGCTCCCCTTCTTGAAGGTGTTGCTTGATACTCGGCGCTACGGGGTGCTTGGGAGTGTGGTGGGCATAAGTTGGAGGGCGCAGCGATCGCGAGTCATCATCTTCTGTCAATTCACCATTGTCTTCATTTCTTTTTCTTTGGGCATGTTTGTGCTGTTGCCCCAGCTTTTCTTTGTTCGAACTTGTGTATCAGTGTGTGCTATATTAAGCGAAAGCCTATTTCGAGGAGTACATTAAAAAAAAGTCGGCCAACAGCGGTCATTGTACTTATATATATACCTGATAAAACGCTAGAACAGGAGCTCCCCCTGGGTGCTCGGACGCATGCCGTTGTAACATCAAATCTCTTCACCTAGGGCATGAAAGATGACAAGTGACAAGGTCTGGGAGATATTTCCAGTAGGACATGGACGGATACAAATTGCTTGGGCGGCCGGCCAGGCCAGCCGGATAGCCTTTCTCTCTCGCTCTTGTACGTCCATGGGTTGCTTTATCCGGTGAGCACAGGAGAGAATAAAGCCGCGCGGGCATGATCGATCGACGCAGAGGTGGTGGCCGGCCGCCTCGATCGTGCCTGATCCGATTCGCATCGCATGTGTATATTCCAGCCTTCCAGGCAAAGTGGAGAAAGATTCATGCTGGTGCTCCATTGCTCCTGCTAGCTATCTGGTGGTCTGCACGATCGAGTTGGTGAATGGATGCAGTGGGAAAGTGGCGCCCCTTTACGATCGTGCGCGAAGAGTCGTCGCCACTGGTTTGCTAAAATCAGTAGCTAGCTGCTCGTTGCGTCCAACTTGCTGATATATCTGAGATAGTATCAGAGAGTGGCCTTGCGATCAACATTTTATTTGCCCTCTGAACTGATGACGAGCAGCAGTTCAACGGCCTAGCTAGGCGCATATTCCCGATCCCACATTTTATTTGTTGTTAGAATCTGTTTGGCGACGAGCCGACTTATCGCTCGCATCTGATAGAGGACACGGGCAACTTGACACTTCTCTCGCTTCACTATCGGACCTATGTAGCTAACTAGCTACTATGCGGAACGGCGAGTGGTGCGTGCATGATGGCGATACGACATTCCATTCGAAGATAAGCCGGTCCTACCTGTGGATCTTACAGGCAGGTCCGATGTGAGTTGCCTACAGGTAGTACGGTCAGTAGTAATCGAATGAGGTTTCGACGGGCGGCCAGCAGCAAGCCACGAGAGCTAGCGGCGGCTTCCGTCCCGATCATCGTTCTCATGGTGTTGAGATAGGATGATGTTCGTGTACGAAAAACAGGTGGCAATCAAGCCCTGCGACGTCCAACCATGAGCACAACTCAGGAGGAGCTGTATCAAAACCTGGCGCGGCAACACGCACTGCAGCGTGGCAGTGGTACGGTGGCAGCGGCTCCCACGACGATACAGCGTATCTCGCATGCACGCGCGCCAACTCATACCCCGGCCCGACTTGTATGCCGCCTATGGGACCGTTGGGGCCTCTTCTACTCCCACGGCCGGCCACGGACACCGGCACGGCAGCTACCGCAGCACCCCGCCAGGGCAAAAGCCGGTGCGCCAACCGAAAGGGCGAGCAGGGAATCGGGATCGATCGAGCTCCGGGTTTCGCGTTCCCCGTGGCCGTCATGATGAAGCGGCCTACACTATGGCACGTGGAGACACTTTTTCAAACTGCATCTAATTATATCTATTTATGGCACTTCGAAAAATAGTGTTTTAAAATATGAGATTTTAGTAGCAGTTTTTGAAAGTGTTACTAATAGTTTATCCTTTTGAGACATTATTGATAGTGCCTCTAATGTTTTGAAAAATAGAGACACAGTCTAGTGCCTCCATGCTAAACTATCAGTGACACTTTGACATGTGCCTCAAAAAGACATAACTTTTAGAGACATTTTCTGTGATAATGCCACTAAAATTATATCAACTGAGGCACCATTAGTAGTGCCACAATTGATTACCATTGGCACTATTTGTTGTGCCTCCTATGATCATCCATCTGAGACACTATGCTGTTGCCTCCAATGTCCAACCAGCTAAGACACCTGACATTGTCTCAAATGGATGATCATTGGAGGCACTGCCAAACATGCCTCTAAATGGTCATCCATTTGGGGCACTATTAGGTGTGCCTCAAAATGGTCATCCATTTGAGGCACTTTGTGCTGTGCCTTCAAAAGAATAACCAGCAGAATCAAATAATCAGAAAACAGATACTACACAGCACATAATTATATACTAGTGATTTCATACTGATAATCCAACATAGTACTTAGTGCTCCATACTTACAACTACAAAAGTAGTACTTAGTAGTCCAGCATAGTACTTAGCAGTCCAATTTAGCAGCCCATCAGATAATTACATCCAAAAGAAGTAGAACTCTTAACAGAAGTTCTACATACTTCCACCCAACATCAGTACTGTCAGATCTACCACTTATGGGAGTGTCGCGAGCATCAGGCGCAGCTTACCTTCTGAATTGAACTAGAAACTGAACAACATAGCATCATCCTTCTTCATGTTGAAGGCCTGCACAGCTGACCACCATCCACTGGTTATCATTGCTCTATTATTAACACTCATCTTCATCCTCACATCCACACGATCATCTTCAGCCATGGATTCAACTTGTACAGTAATTGGTTCATCGAGAAATCCCTTCAGGTACTTGGTTGTGAACTCAGCATTAAATTCCTATGTAAGTATCAAGTTTACACAACTGTTAGCATTCTTTTGGACTCTGTATCTACTACACTGTTATGCATGATAAAGTAAATAGCATCTCACCATTTTGTATTTCTTCTCAATGACAGCTGACTCTGTCATCCTGTAGACATAGTACCTTATTTTTGGCCTTCTGTCATTGCACCATTCTTCCAGAAACTCAATTTGACATGAACACAGTAGTATGTCATTTCCAAACATACACTGCTTGTCCCACTCATCTGTTCCCTTGTTTTTTGGTCCTGATAGAGCATAAATAGAACAATTTTGATTCATATTAGTACCATTTCTCAATTGCTGTAACAGATTATATAGTTCAAAGTTTGTATAGATACATACCCCTTAAAACAAAGCCATCATCTTGTGCTGGCATAATTGGCACATAACCATCTGACACGAACCACTCCGTAGAGGTGTCACTGCCGCTACTACTATTGTGGCTTGGGATCAAGCTTCCACTGTCATCTGAGATCTCAATGGCACAGTCCTCACAGGTTCCCATCTAGTATAAAAACAGCATGTAATCAGTAATGCTAAAACAATGTAATCAGTAATGCTAAAACATATTCAGGACTTGATCAAATAGCAAAACATTCAGAAAGTCAATAATTACATTCTGAATATTCAGAACATTCAGAAAGTACAGAACATTCAAATAGTTCAGATCATGCTGAACATTCTGAACATTTCAGTAATTTCTGAATTTTCTGAACATAACAAAACATTCAGAAAGTCTATAATTACATTCTGAACATTCAGAATATTCAGAAAGTTCAGAACATTCAGAACATTCAGAAAGGTCAAAACATTCAGAAAGTTCAGTACATTCTGAACAATCTGAACATTATGAACTTTCTGAACGTTCAGTAAATTCTGAAAATTCAGAACATTTCCTCATCAATAGAACTGTAACATTATGAACTTTTCATAACTATAGCAATTAGAACAATAGAATCAACATAACATGCATTAATGCAGAACATTTAACATCAACAGAACTGTTACAGTACCCTAAATAAAATCTAGCAGAACTCTAAACAAAATAAGCCTTAGCATCGTCAAAATCCTAGAACAAAGATCACATAGCAAATTATATCTAAACAAAGAACAAATCTAAGAACAACACCCAAATCCTAGAACAAGATCAAACATTTCAGACCAAGAACACCAGATTAGATCTCGAACAAATCTAAAACAGCACCCAAATCTAATGACAACACACATTTTCACACTAAACTAAGAACACGAGAAAATATCTAGTACACTAATCTAATAACAGCACCAGATTAGATCTAAGAACAGCACCAGATCTAGTACACTAATCTAAGAACACGAGAAAAGATCTATACACTAATCTAAGAACACTAGATTAGATCTAAACATAGCAACAGAAGAACAGAAAAGATCTAACGAGGAGAATAAGAACTCCAGTTCCTAATAAAGAAGAACAGAAGAAGAAAGGAGAATAGAAGAAGAACACGAGAAAAAACAGACGAGCTCTAATGAGGAGGCGGCGGCGATGGGATTCGCCGGAGGCTTGTGGTTTTGGTTTCTGCGGCGAGTGGGGCGGCGACGGCGATGGAACCCTAACGAGGAAAGGGAGAGAGTGAGGGAGTGGAAAGTGACGGCCGCGGTGTGTGTGTGTGTGTGTGTGTGTGTGTGTGTATACCATGGCCATTTTACACATTAGTACTTTTCATTTTTCATAAATATTTCGTGTCCTTCCACCTCGGCTCTGTAGTTATAACGATTAGTTGGGACGCCCCTCATTTAGTTATTTAGTATCATATTCGTCCCTCCACCCGTGCAACCTTGCACAAACCCCCCTCCCCTATGTTGTCCACTGTATAAGAGAGGTACCCCGCCGTCAGCGCTAGGGTTTCGCCGCCATTTCTCGCGCGTGTCCTCTGTGCCGCCGTACCACCCGCTGCCGGAGAGCTGCAGATCCTCTCTGTCCTCTCCATCCACGTCGCCGTCGGAGAGCTGCAGATCCTCTCTGTCCTCTCCGTCCGCGCTGCCGCACCACCCACCGCCGGAGAGCTGCAGATCCTCTCCGTCCTCCCCGTCCGCGCCGCCGCACCACCCGCCGCCAGAGAGCTACAGATCCTCGCGGCACATCCGTGCCGCCACTAGGGTTTCGCCTCCATAGCAGCTGCTGCAATGGATCCGCGCGGCCGCACCAACTATACTGCAGCAGTCACATCCCCTTCTCCCCCGCGTCACCTAGCGATTTCTCAAGAGCAATCAGATAATTGCAGGTTCGATTCTATGTCTTTTCATCCATCTAGTGTTCTTTGTAGATATGAAATGGTTCATCTAGTCTTCTTTGTAGATCTGAAATGGTTCATCTAATTCATCTGTAATTCTAAATAAAAAATCTGATTTTTACTAATGCTAGAAATAGATCTGAAAATAGTTCTGTAATTGGTTCACTAATGAATATGATTACTACAGAGACCAAGATGATGAGAGGGATGAGGTACTCATGATCAATGATCACAATTAGAGGTTTGTTTAGCACCATTTACTTTGTAAGCTATGCTCTTGTCATTGATCTATATTTTCTGGTAGTGATGATACATTGTTTGGCATTTGTTAGGACCTGGACATTCAGGATTTGATTCAATTGATACAAACTGCATTTTGGAAATTTGGTTCAAATGAATTACCACCAATTAATGCAGCTAAGAAGCAATGTTGAAGTGCTACCAAGGCCTGCAATTAAGAATTATGTTAGCACAATTACATCAACAAATATCATTCCTTTGGAGGGTTTAATGGTATGTATATATGTTCTGCACATTATTCATATTTTTATCTGTAAGTTCTGCACATTACTCACATTTTTATCTAACAAATTCAGGAATTCAGTCAAGAGTTTACAAGAGTCCTGATGCAGTTCCTCATGGATGAACGCCTCATGAGACATTGTATTCAAGCCAGATCTCAATTTTTTAGTGTAGGTGTGAAGCGCAAGTTAGGATCTCCAATAAAGTACTGTAGGATGAATCTTCAGGCTGATGGAAAAGCCCAGATCATCCCTCCTGGATGGGCAAAGGTGGTAGAGGCATTTAATCTGAAGGAAGGGGATGTTTGCATGTTTAGTTTAAAGATGAAAGAAAACTACCACCAAGACTCAGACATCAGTGGTTCTACCTTAAGCTTGAGATACTTAAAATTGAAGAGTACTACCCTGTCTTATTAAACCCATTCTTACCATTTGATCCTGCAAATGTATCTAAGTATCTCTTATAACATATTTATGCACATCTCTGTAGGTACAGCCCCACTGAGATTCATGAAAGGAGTCTGATTACTACTAGAGGTGTGATTTTCACCTACAGATGCTTACTGTTATACTTGTTTTACTAGAGTGTTTTTGGGTGATGAATAATGCTTTATTTGTCATGTAGGACTTGTTTTTGCTGGTGAAGAATCCTTTGATAATGAATGCATTTTTGCAAACAAGGTTGATTTGACATTCAATCAAGTTATCCAACTCAGAAGCTATGTTGAGGAGTTACCAAGACCTGATATTAAGGAGTATGTGTGGAAATTGACAGAAGAAAACATCATAGCTTCCTTTGATCATGTTCACTGGAGACCTGGAGAGGGAGAAATGGTTAGTAATGTGTGTTAAAATATTTCTTATTGATCATGCTTCTAGTAGTGAAACATATTTTACTGTATAGTTGTGACGCCCCGCAAAACCCCTACTAGAAAATCGCGTTGTTTTTGTGCATTGCATCATCATGACCGCATGCTCATGTCATCATGCCACATTGCATTTGAGCATCGTCATCATCTTGCATTTGCTTGCATAAAATTATTTTCGGAAAAACCTGTTTTGTTTTCTAAACGCCCCGTCTTTGTTCAAACGCAAAACCGGGTCTCCGGATTAATTTGTTTGTCTGCCAACGGTTTGCAAAAACCTGTTTAAACAAATAAAATATTTAATTATTTTATTGGGGGCAGCCGAACCGGGCCGATCCAACCCAGTTGGCCAGCCCCAGTGCAAAACAGCCTGTCTAATTCCTATCCCTACCCAAACCTAGTCTACCCACCAACCAGTGGCCGCCACCTCACCGCCCCCTCCACCTCACCCTAGGCTCAGCCACCTCACCAATCCACCAGCCCCCTCTCCCTCTCTCCTCCTGGGCCCCACCCCACACAGCACACACTCCCCACTCCTACCCCCTCTCCCTTCCACCCTGGCCCCACGCCACCGGTCCCCCTGGCCCCACCCGCAGCAACCCACCCACACCCGACCTGGCCTGTCCCCACCGACCTCGCCTTGGCCCACCTCCCTACCCACACTCCCTCACTCACCACACACCCCGGCCACACACACGCACGCACGCACCCCCGCTGGCCCCACCACGATCGGCCCTCCCCACCCACGCGGCCGTCTCCATCCTCTCTTCCCCACCCCGCTTCCCGCACGCGACCTCCCCGCTGCCGGCCGCGCCTCCCAGGGAGACGACCCCCGTCTCCTCCATCCTCCGCAGCGCCGCGCCTTCCCTCTGCCTCGCCGCGCCACCGACCTCATCCGTTCTCCCCTCGTCGCCGGCCCGAGCCCGCCCATTCTTCCTATCCCCGTCGCCGGCCGCTTCTCCCTTCGCCTCCGGCCACCGCCCGGCCCTCCCCGCGTCCTCTCCTCTTGCCGGCCGCCGTCATCCCCGCCCGTCGCCATCGTCCCCACCTCCTCGCCTCGTCTGCGCCCGCCGCCAGCGCACCCTCCCCGGCGGCTCCGTCGCCCACCTCCTCGAGCTCCATCGCGCCCCGCTCCCCTCTACCGGGACTCCGCCTCCCTGCCTCGGCCTCCCAGGATGCTGCCGTCTGCACGCGAGGCCAGAACCGCCCTTCTCTGTTGTTGGGCCAAGCCCTTGTTGCTGGCCTCTGTAACCGGCCGCCTGAGCGCCTTCCAGCGGCCCGTCCTCGCCGTCATCCGCGATGACCTCCGCGTGCGGCCTGGTCGTCCCGTGGCCTCTGTGTTGATGTCCTCTTTTCAGTTCTGCCTCGCCAAGATCTTCGGCAAGTATCCAAAGAACCCGAACCCCGGGGAACCTCAAGACCTGCACCACTCAAAGTGTTCCGCCAAGATCACCATCGACAATGGAACCAAGACCGAACCCGGTGGCTTTTGCTGGGCCATCCACAAGATCTACAATGGGACGCCATGACTGGGACCCCGGACCCGAAGACCACACGTGAGACAAGAACTCCTTCCCGGATGCGATGCTCGAGAACACGGACGGTAAGGACACCGGCGCGAACGCCAAGTACTTCCTCGAGGACGCCGAGTACTTCACCCCGGACACCGAGACCCTGGACGACAAGTTCTCCTTCCCGGAAGCATTGACGCCGCGCGACAAGATCTACCTCTTTAATCCGAGAACGATCCCGCCGAGGCCGAACCCTAGATCCGGACCCTGAGGCCAACCCCGAACCCCGGAACCAAGATCGCCGAACCCTAATGTGTGACCCCTTTTTCTCGAGCCCTATTTTATAAATGTAATATCAAATTGATGCATATTAAATTGTCATATTCGCATGCATATTTGTGTGGTTTGGGGGCCTTATGCCGATTCACCATATAATTAAATATGGGGCCCATATGCGGGCAAATCTAGTCTTATATTGGCCCCATTTAAATTTGTGTAGCGAACCGGTAACTTGTTTTGCCTTGCTAATACAACATTTAATTTGCGGGGTAGATAAATAACTTGAACCGTTTAATTAATTGTCGGGACCCCCGGTTCCGCTTAATATTGCCTAATTGCATCGCACCTTTGCCATGTCATACATCATACATGCATCATGCCCGATCTTTTGCCGTAGTATTAAATATTGCATCCGGTGTTTATTCTAGTGTTTTGCTTCTTCGCGGATAAGGCCGTTGAGTTGATGTGAGCTTCGCCCCGATCTTCGGATGAACCTTCGACGATGTTTTCAGGCGAGCATCTCCCCCTTTCCACCTATCTTACTTTTATAGTATTTATTCCCTCCTGTTGATCTATTCCTATCTGTGTTGCGTTGCTCTAGTTTCCGTACCCGTGATATCCCTTGCAGCCATATATTGCCTTGGACACATCCTATTACCTGTTGTTTGGTAGATAGTTGGACTTGCGCGTCGTAGTCGCTTGCTCAAGTGCTGTTGCGTGTCGTCCAGTACCACAGTTGTTGGAGTCTTGCCGTATGTTTAATGTTGGAGATGATCAAGGCTTTAATTATCGTTTAATTCAATTACTGTTTAACAACTAAAATTGAAGTAGGTAAGCAGAGGCACAGGTGGGAAATAGATGTTATTTGATTGTTAACCGTCCACTTGTGTCCCGTAGGACCCCGAGTTCTTGACACCTGTTCCGAGATCGAGCGCGCTAACCACAGGTGGGGAGATATGGGCCCCCCATCGATTAGTACCTGATTTCAAAGTACTGTACTGGGGGCCACACGTAGTTTGGGGCTTTATTACTATTCTGTACTTATGCCATGCTTTACTGCTTTATTTACGATTGTGCGAGGAGCACACTGTACTGTTTAGGATCGGGACACGATTTCGCGGTGTCGACAAGCCCAGTTTTGGGTTCCCAGTCGTTCATAGCCGTCTACCCAAACCCTGAGTCCGTCTCGGACACCGGCCGACTTTGTTGCGGGTCTACTTAGTGGGGTGGCCCCCCGTGCTTGCTTTGGGTCTGGAAACGTCGTGACTTAGGCCCCGCCGACATACCGATGGGTGTATGTTAACTGATCTGGCAAAAAGGGTCGAAGTGCTTGTGGATACTTTGGTGCACCCCTGCAGGGTTAAATCTTTTCGAGAAGCCGTGTCCGCGGTTATGGACGACTTGGAGCACATGTCTCGATCATAGACAACTATAACTAAAGTTTACTGTTATAAATTGGCTTGTATCCGATATGACTAGTAATCAGCTTCACTGCAACGGAATGGCTAAATAAAAGTACCAACAACTGCTGGGTTTTGGGATATCTCATGCTAATTGTATCTGACTAGTAAGTGTTGCAACTACAACGGAATGGTTAACTAAAACGGCCCACTGCTTATTTTATCAGGATGATTATCTATACCTGACTAGTAATTGCTGCAACGATAACGGAATGAGTAAAACTGCCAACTGTGTGAGTTCCTCGGTTGACTTCCTCGTTTGGTCTCGAGGGGAAATACCAGGATGGGTTTGTTTGGTGTTAGAATCAGGTTGGTGCCGGATAGGTTTTTCTTACCTCTCTCTGATAGCCGCCAGTTGTATCGAGTCTCTATAGGTTGTTTAGTGCATGTTGCCGCTGCCGCTCAGTCCACCATACCTATGTAGGCGAGGACCGCCGAATTCTAGCCTCGCCGTGTACTGGCCTCAGTACCGGCACTCCTCTTTTTCCTTTGCCCTTTGTCGGCACCCCTTTTGTTTAAGCAGGTTTTGAGATCGACGTCGTTAGCAGGGTTACCCTTCCGGCTTGGCCTGGGCAGGGTTATGGACGCCATTGGTTATTCTTCAGGGCTCTTAGCCCCATTTGCATCTTGTCCGTAGCCGGACGCTCTATTGTTTTCGAGGTGATTTGGATCTTTGTCCTGTATATCTGTATTCTTGACTCATGGAGTCGTGTTGTATATATATATGTTCTGTGGGTTCCATCGTGGACTATTGTGTAATGGTATTACTTCGTTTTCCACCCGCACGAAAGTTCCTGGTGGGCACCTTTGAATCGTTTCTATGCGGGTTTGGCGAGAATCGCTGAAACTTGCATAGGGCCGATTCTGAGGGTGTTAGAGAGTGGTATCAGAGCTCAGCAGTTGCGATACCCCACAAGTCCAGCCTGTAGGATAACCTAGCTAACGGCCAAAGTAGAGTGTCAAAACTATTTTTGAAAAATCGGTTGGATAGCTCTGATTAGGTCTGATTTTACTCCTTACCCCTCTGCTGCTCTCCTCTCACCTCTGCGTGTTTTGAATCCGCTCTCTTCTCTCTCTTCGAGTCCAGGATTTCTCGTGGTTGGGTTCCATCGTACCTTCAGGGTTTTGCTTCCTCCTTTGGTAACGGTGTTGCTACATCTGGTATTCATGCTATCCGAGGAATCCTTCGTCTGGTGGACTTATCTTTGTTCCTTCTTGTGCCTTCCGGTGCTTTCTGATGCGACGACATCATCTACGCCAGATTCGATGCAGAGTCTGCATCACTCCTTTGTTCCTGAACCTCGATTGTCGAGATCTTCAGTCTGATTCCGAGAATGGTTGCACGCTTTTCTACTGATTGTGCAGAGTAATAGTTTGGGTGCGTGATGGATTGGCCCCCATGCCGACTACTCACTCTATTCGCTTGTGTACATTGAAGTGGATGAGAATGCATCGGTTCTCTCTTTCTATCGGAGTTAGAGGTGGCTTTATTTGTTGATACCTCTACCTTCGACCTTTTGTTCCCGGAGTGTCCTCTCGACGATCACGGACAACGACCTCTTGTTAGTGGTGTCGCGAGGATCTACACGAAGCGAGAAGACGCAGGTCGCCGACCTTCCTTCCGTTACCATGAGGCGGATCTCGAGGGAGAGATCCATTGTTAGTGGTGTCGAACTTTGGCGCCCCGCAAAACCCCTACTAGAAAATCGCGTTGTTTTTGTGCATTGCATCATCATGACCGCATGCTCATGTCATCATGCCACATTGCATTTGAGCATCGTCATCATCTTGCATTTGCTTGCATAAAATTATTTTCGGAAAAACCTGTTTTGTTTTCTAAACGCCCCGTCTTTGTTCAAACGCAAAACCAGGTCTCCGGATTAATTTGTTTGTCGGCCAACGGTTTGCAAAAACCTGTTTAAACAAATAAAATATTTAATTATTTTATTAGGGGCAGCCGAACCGGGCCGATCCAACCCAGTTGGCCACCCCCAGTGCAAAACAACCTGTCTAATTCCTATCCCTACCCAAACCTAGTCTACCCACCAACCAGTGGCCGCCACCTCACCGCCCCCTCCACCTCACCCTAGGCTCAGCCACCTCACCAATCCACCAGCCCCCTCTCCCTCTCTCCTCCTGGGCCCCACCCCACACAACACACACTCCCCACTCCTACCCCCTCTCCCTTCCACCCTGGCCCCACGCCACCGGTCCCCCTGGCCCCACCCGCAGCAACCCACCCACACCCGACCTGGCCCGTCCCCACCGACCTCGCCTTGGCCCACCTCCCTACCCACACTCCCTCACTCACCACACACACCGACCACACGCACGCACGCACCCCCGCTGGCCCCACCACGACCGGCCCTCCCCACCCACGCGGCCGTCTCCATCCTCTCTTCCCCACCCCGCTTCCCGCACGCGACCTCCCCGCTGCCTGCCGCGCCTCCCAGGCAGACGACCCCCGTCTCCTCCATCCTCCGGAGCGCCGCGCCTCCCCTCTGCCTCGCCGCGCCGCCGACCTCCTCCATTCTCCCCTCGTCGCCGGCCCGAGCCCGCCCCTTCTCCCTATCCCCGTCGCCGGCCGCTTCTCCCTCCGCCTTCGGCCACCTCCCGGCCCTCCCCGCGTCCTCTCCTCTTGTCGGCCGCCATCATCCCCACCCGTCGCCATCGTCCCCACCTCCTCGCCTCGTCTGCGCCCGCCGCCGGCGCGCCCTCCCCGGCGGCTCCGTCGCCCACCTCCCCGAGCTCCATCGCGCCCCGCTCCCCTCTGCCGGGACTCCGCCTCCCTGCCTCGGCCTCCCAGGACGCTGCCGTCTGCACGCGAGGCCAGAACCGCCCTTCTCTGTTGTTGGGCCAAGCCCTTGTCGCTGGCCTCTGTAACCGGCCGCCTGAGCGCCTTCCAGCGGCCCGTCCTCGCCGTCATCCGCGATGACCTCCGCGTGCGGCCTGGTCATCCCGTGGCCTCTGTGTTGATGTCCTCTTTTCAGTTCTGCCTCGCCAAGATCTTCGGCAAGTATCCAAAGAACCCGAACCCCGGGGAACCTCAAGACCTGCACCACTCGAAGTGTTCCGCCAAGATCACCATCGACAATGGAACCAAGACCGAACCCGGTGGCTTTTGCTGGGCCATCCACAAGATCTACAATGGGACGCCATGACTGGGACCCCGGACCCGAAGACCACACGTGAGACAAGAACTCCTTCCCGGATGCGATGCTCGAGAACACGGACGGTAAGGACACCGGCGCGAACGCCAAGTACTTCCTCGAGGACGCCGAGTACTTCACCCCGGACACCGAGACCCTGGACGACAAGTTCTCCTTCCCGGAAGCATTGACGCCGCGCGACAAGATCTACCTCTTTAATCCGAGAACGATCCCGCCGAGGCCGAACCCTAGATCCGGACCCTGAGGCCAACCCCGAACCCCGGAACCAAGATCGCCGAACCCTAATGTGTGACCCCTTTTTCTCGAGCCCTATTTTATAAATGTAATATCAAATTGATGCATATTAAATTGTCATATTCGCATGCATATTTGTGTGGTTTGGGGGCCTTATGCCGATTCACCATATAATTAAATATGGGGCCCATATGCGGGCAAATCTAGTCTTATATTGGCCCCATTTAAATTTGTGTAGCGAACCGGTAACTTGTTTTGCCTTGCTAATACAACATTTAATTTGCGGGGTAGATAAATAACTTGAACCGTTTAATTAATTGTCGGGACCCCCGGTTCCGCTTAATATTGCCTAATTGCATCGCACCTTTGCCATGTCATACATCATACATGCATCATGCCCGATCTTTTGCCGTAGTATTAAATATTGCATCCGGTGTTTATTCTAGTGTTTTGCTTCTTCGCGGATAAGGCCGTTGAGTTGATGTGAGCTTCGCCCCGATCTTCGGATGAACCTTCGACGATGTTTTCAGGCGAGCATCTCCCCCTTTCCACCTATCTTACTTTTATAGTATTTATTCCCTCCTGTTGATCTATTGCTATCTGTGTTGCGTTGCTCTAGTTTCCGTACCCGTGATATCCCTTGCAGCCATATATTGCCTTGGACACATCCTATTACCTGTTGTTTGGTAGATAGTTGGACTTGCGCGTCGTAGTCGCTTGCTCAAGTGCTGTTGCGTGTCGTCCAGTACCACAGTTGTTGGAGTCTTGCCGTATGTTTAATGTTGGAGATGATCAAGGCTTTAATTATCGTTTAATTCAATTACTGTTTAACAACTAAAATTGAAGTAGGTAAGCAGAGGCACAGGTGGGCAATAGATGTTATTTGGTTGTTAACCGTCCACTTGTGTCCCGTAGGACCCCGAGTTCTTGACACCTGTTCCGAGATCGAGCGCGCTAACCACAGGTGGGGAGATATGGGCCCCCCATCGATTAGTACCTGATTTCAAAGTACTGTACTGGGGGCCACAAGTAGTTTGGGGCTTTATTACTATTCTGTACTTATGCCATGCTTTACTGCTTTATTTACGATTGTGCGAGGAGCACACCGTACTGTTTAGGATCGGGACACGATTTCGCGGTGTCGACAAGCCCAGTTTTGGGTTCCCAGTCGTTCACAGCCGTCTACCCAAACCCTGAGTCCGTCTCGGAGACCGGCCGGCTTTGTTGCGGGTCTACTTAGTGGGGTGGCCCCCCGTGCTTGCTTTGGGTCTGGAAACGTCGTGACTTAGGCCCCGCCGACATACCGATGGGTGTATGTTAACTGATCTGGCAAAAAGGGTCGAAGTGCTTGTGGATACTTTGGTGCACCCCTGCAGGGTTAAATCTTTTCGAGAAGCCGTGTCCGCGGTTATGGAAGACTTGGAGCACAGGTCTCGATCATAGACAACTATAACTAAAGTTTACTGTTATAAATTGGCTTGTATCCGATATGACTAGTAATCAGCTTCACTGCAACGGAATGGCTAAATAAAAGTACCAACAACTGCTGGGTTTTGGGATATCTCATGCTAATTGTATCTGACTAGTAAGTGTTGCAACTACAACGGAATGGTTAACTAAAACGGCCCACTCCTTATTTTATCAGGATGATTATCTATACCTGACTAGTAATTGCTGCAACGATAACGGAATGAGTAAAACTGCCAACTATGTGAGTTCCTCGGTTGACTTCCTCGTTTGGTCTCGAGGGGAAATACCAGGATGGGTTTGTTTGGTGTTAGAATCAGGTTGGTCCCGGATAGGTCTTTCTTACCCCTCTCTGATAGCCGCCAGTTGTATCGAGTCTCTATAGGTTGTTTAGTGCATGCTGCCGCTGCCGCTCAGTCCACCATACCTATGTAGGCGAGGACCGCCGAATTCTAGCCTTGCCGTGTACTGGCCTCAGTACCGACGCTCCTCTTTTTCCTTTGCCCTTTGTCAGCACCCCTTTTGTTTAAGCAGGTTTTGAGATCGACGTCGTTAGCAGGGTTACCCTTCCGGCTTGGCCTGGGCATGGTTATGGACGCCATTGGTTATTCTTCAGGGCTCTTAGCCCCATTTGCATCTTGTCCGTAGCCGGACGCTCTATTGTTTTCGAGGTGATTTGGATCTTTGTCCTGTATATCTGTATTCTTGACTCATGGAGTCGTGTTGTATATATATCTGTTTTGTGGGTTCCATCGTGGACTATTGTTTAATGGTATTACTTCGTTTTCCACCCGCACGAAAGTGCCTGGTGGGCACCTTTGAATCGTTTCTATGCGGGTTTGGCGGGAATCGCTGAAACTTGCATAGGGCCGATTCTGAGGGTGTTACAATAGTATGACTTAATGGGCCTGGATTAATGGGAGATGTCTGCTTGTTCATTTTTAGGGACACTAGGATTATTCTAGTCAAAATTAGGGATCCAGCTGCGTGGCTCCAGTTGGTGATAATAAAGCTAGATTAGTACTGCATATGTACTTAATGGGCCTGGATTAATGGGCCTGGATTAATGGGCCTGGATAGTGTATGATTAAATGGGCCACATTGTGGGGTAAAATAGTGGATAGTGTTTGATTAAATGGGCCACATCGTGGGGGAAGTGGTGGACGTGAGGTAGTGCTGGACGTGGGGGAGCAGTTTTACATCCCCTATCCCTTTACCTTTAAATAGGAGGAGAAACTTGGCCGCTTTACAATTCTTGTGCAGAGAGCTTTTCTTCTATCCCTTCGACTTTCTGGGTGAGTTCAATTCTGTACACAGATCTTATTATTTTGTTTCATTTAATCTGATGCAATCTAATCCTTTTACTACATTTTCAGCTCTCAGGTTCTGAATTTCCTCCTTTGACTTTTCAGCTCTCAGGTTCTGAATTTCAACCTGCTATCTGTGATCAACCTGGGTGAATTTTTGTAGGTTAATTAACCTGGATGTTATTTTGTAGGTGATGTATGACATGACATGTGCTATCTATGATCAGCCTGGTGACAATTGTGGCAGATCTAACAGGAGAGCTAATGGATTTAACATTTTCATTGGCCATGGTTTTAGACGTGGTGTCGTAAGTTTTTCTGATAGTTCTTCTTTGCTCTATTATTTTTTGGCAATAGGAGTGCTGATCTTTTTTGGCAGTACATTCCCTGCTCATTCAAACAGTTTTTGGCAATGGGAACTAAATTATGTTGTTAAACTGCAGTACATTCCCTGCTCATTCAAACAGAGGTTGAACAATTTAGTTCCTGGGAAATGGTTAGTTGCCAAGAGCCCAAGATTCAGAAGATTTGATTTGGTCTTACAGAAGGATGAGTCAGCTACACTAATCTGTGGCCCTTACTGGAGATCTTTAGTTAGAGTTTATGACATTGCTGTGGGTGATGTTGTACATTTCCAATGTACTGATGATACCTTTGAACCTTTAGAGAACTCATTTTACATAACTGTTCATTCCAACAATGTTGAGAAGGATGTAGTTGAAGAAACTGGTATCACAACAATAACTCATCTTTTTTTTCACAGTGCATTTTGGAAATAATTAAGGCTAACACATCCTCTCTGATTAGTTGTAGGAGATTTGCCTAGCCCAATAAGAAGTATCCTCTATAGGACAATCTTCTCAGACATCCACTCCATTAGTGAACAGGACATGGCTGCAATCCTGTTTGGCATTTACAAAGATGTTTTTGTGGAGAAGGAATTTTATGAACCAAAGGATCAGAAATATTTTTGGGTGCACAAGATGGATGATGATAATGTTCACTTCAATGCACTGGTAATTTCCCACAGTTCATATGTTTGACATCTGAAATTATTTTATTTGCATGCAACTAAATCAATTGTGGATCTTTCTCTGTTTTGCAGTACATGCCTACTAAGGCTATAGATGGGTATAAGTACCTAGGTTTTGGTACTACTCATCTTTCCAAGGATGGACAGCTACTAGGAGAAGAAGAATAAGAGTTCATTGACTGCACCTACTCCATTGCCTGGGACATGGGGCATGTGTGTTTTCAGAATGGATGGACTGATTTCACCAATGCTGCTAACATTGGCAATGAAGCACTTCTTTTGATGAAAGTAGAGCACATGCAAGAGTTTATTGGTCTTAACTTCGTTGAGATCATCAACTAGGGATCATCTACTAGAGATCATCTAATTAGTGCCCATGAATTTGTGTTTGTATCCAGTGTGTTTGTATCTAGTTGTGGTTGTGTACCCAGTTGTGTTTGTATCTAGCTATTATTGAACTTATATTATATATCAAGTTTGTGTTTTCTGATCCAGTTGTGTTTGCTTTTTGGCTTTTCTGAAAATATAGATGCAACAAATCCATACTGCTATTGTGTTAATTTTTCACAATAGCAAGGATAAGTTGTTGCAACAAATTGATTTTTTTCTACTTTACACTGTTGTTTTTAAAAATAGATCCAAAAAAGAAACTTCTCTGTATACTTCTTACAGTTGTATGCAACAAATCCATACTGCTATTGTGTTAATTTTTCACAATAGCAAGGATAATTTGTTGCAAAAAATTGAATTTTTTCTACTTTACACTGTTGTTTTTAAAAATAGATCCAAGAATCTTATCAAAAACACAAAGACCCAACTGTTGTTTCTTTATTTTTCCACCGTTGGCCCAACTGTAGGAGAAAGTAATAGGCAAAGGCCCACTCGGCAAAAATATGGGCCAAAATATCTGGAACCGAAGAGACAGAGAGCGCGTGGGAGCGTTGGAATATTATAAGGAGGGAAACCGAAGGGACAACCTCCCCTCTCTCCCACTCGGCAGTTCCCTCTCTCCCACTCGGCAGTTCTTCGTACGGTGAGTTCCTCTGCAGTTCTTCAGAGTTCTTCAGACTTCTTTTCTTTTCTTCAGACTTCTCTCTCTAATCTTTTCTTTTTCTTTCCATCCATCTGCAGACTCGGCAGATTGTACGGTGAGTTCTTCAGTTCCTTTGCAGTTCTTCAGATTTCTTCAGAGTTCTCTCTCTAATCTTTTCTTTTTCTTTCCATCCATCTGCAGACTCGGCAGTTCGTACGGTGAGTTCTTCAGTTCCTTTGCAGTTCTTCAAGATTTCTTCAGTTCTCTCTAATCTTCACTTCTGTTGCTTGATTCTTCCAACCATTTTCACTTCTGTTGCTTGATTCTTCCAACCATCTTCTCCTCTCTCGATTTATTCTTTATTTTGTGTTTCGGTCCTAATCCCTCTTTCTTCTTCTAATATTACAGTGACCGCAAGATACCCAAAGAAGAAGAGCCACTGATTCATTAGGGTTTCTTCTCCGGTAAATCCCTCTTTCTTATAACTGTACATCCTCTGCTTGATTAGGGTTTCAAATTAGGGTATTCTGTCCTTATTATGTTCCTGATTAGGGTTTTCATGGAATTTGCGTGTTCCTGATTATGTCCCTGATTAGGGTTGGGTGAAATATATGTTCCTGATTATGTTCCTGATCATCCACATTTTAATATAAGCAAGATTGTTCTTCATCAGATTATAAGTGACTGAAATATAAGATTGTTCTTCATCAGATTATAAGTGATTGAAATATAGATTGTTCTTCAGTACTGAAATGTCTAGATTGTTCTTTAATACTGAAATGTGTAGATTGTTCTTCAGTACTGTAATATGGCTTCAATGATTAGGGTCTATTACTAATTACTTGTTTAATTTTTAGCAATGGATTGTGTTGTGTGTGGACAACCTGCTCACAACTGTGGTAGGACACAGAGGAGGGCAACCAGCTTCCAGATTGTCATTGTTGATGAGTTTCGCTTTGATGGTGTGGTGAGTTTTCACATCCAGACAACATTAGTTTACTTTATGTTATATTCATCATGTAGTTTGGTAATTTAACTACATTATGTTATATTCATCCTGTAGGTTGTTCCATGTTCATTTAGGTGGAGACTAAATGATTTCACTCCTAAGAATTGGCTGGTTGCCAACATCAATGCAATCAGAAACTATGATATGTACTTGAAGAAGACTGATGAAAAGACATTAATTTGTGGTCCTTACTGGACGTCCTTGTGGAGAGTCTACGACATTGGTCTTGGTGATGTACTGGAATTTGAATATGATCCAGATCCAATTGAGGTTTGGGACAATGTATTCCATGTGACCATTTCCTCAAATGGTGTTGAAAAGTAGATCCATGAAGCTCCCTGTAAGTCCTTGCTAACAACTACTACTAACTATTTCCTCAACTACTACTAATTTATTTACATGTACTAGTACTAATTATTTTATTTCTTCTATTTGCTTAGTGATTGGACAATCTTCTCAAACATTCAATCAATCACTGAACTATTTCCTCTGGAATAAGAAGCATTCTATACAGGACAATCTTCTCAAACATTCAATCAATCACTGAACAGAACATGACCACCATCTTATTTGCCATCTACAAAGATGTTCATGTGACAGAACATGAGATCATTGAAAGTAATGATGAGAAGAATTTCTGGGTACACAAGATGAATGAGGAAAACCAAGCATGAGATGCACTGGTAAGGCTTAGAGCTAAATCAATATTCTGTTGTTTCATTCTATGCATGCCTAATGTGTAAAAAAATACTAACTGTGAAAATACATGATTATTGTAGTTCATGCCTATTGAGACTGTACAAGGCTACAGGTACCCAAGACACGGCATAGCACATCTTTCTAGGGAAGGGCAAGACCTAGATGGAGACGAACAGAACTTCATTGCATGTGCCTACTCCATTAGCAAGGAACATGGAGAAGTCAGTTTCACCACAGGGTGGAATGACTTCACATTTGCTGCTGATGTTGGATGGGCTTCAATGCTTGTGATCAAGATAGAACATATGAGTGATCATCTTGGGCTGAACTTTGTTGACATTGTCAACTAAGGAATCAGTTAGTGACCTAGTAAGGAACAATGTCAACAAAGCTAGTGATCTGGGATTGTGATCTGTTAATAGATGCTTGTTTAGGTTGTGCTATAGTTGTTTAAGGAACAATGTCATCAATGTTGTTTTAAGTTTTAGTTATTATGTAAGGAACCTATTAGTGTTTGTTTTATATTTTGTAAGTTAACTACTAGTGTTTGTATCACTTGTATTGTGCCTGAAATTCTATGGTTGTGCTTGTTTTATTACTTGTTTCATATTCCTGTATTGTTGTTGTCTAGAAGGCCTTCATTGTTCTGAATTCATAAATATTCAGAACATGGGCAACTAGACTACATTAGTTCCATAATAGTAGTATGGAGTTTGAATATGGGCAACAATATGGAATTAAACACTAGTGTCTACTACTAGTGTTTATGAAAAAAATCAGAGCATTTTGTGCCTGAATTTAACTACTAGTGTAAATTACTGTTAGTTAACTACTAGTGTTTATTCATATCCACAACATTCATGCCTGAATTTAATTAGAGCATTTTGTAAATTTATTCAGAGCATTTTGTACATTTATTCAGAGCATTTTGTACATTTATTACATTAATTTTATGCACTGCACACATGTCCTTGGAAGTGGGGGAAGTGGGTAAGTGCTGCGCCAGGTGCTTGCCCCCACGTCCAGGTGCTTTCCTATTTAACATGGTGGTATCCTGTTGTCGAGTTATTTCTTCTGCCTATGTCGAGTTCTTTTACCTCTTGGTGAGAACTTACATCTGAATGTTTCTGTTCTTACCTGAATATTGTTGTTCTGTTTGTGTACTTACATCTGAATGTTTCATGTGTGATGCAGATCTCTGATTGTACAACAGGAGCATTTCTTCAGTTATCCTACATGTGATTAATACCCTTGCCTCTTTTCCTGTCGTTCATGAATGAATTTATGTTCCATATCTTAATACTTCCATTATTTGTCATAGGAATAGATGAGATGAGTTGTGTTCTATGCCAACAACCAGTGCAAAACTATGGTCTCCATTATGAAAGGCGTGCAATTTCTTTTGATCTGATTATGATGCAGGGAATTGAAAATGGAGTGGTAAGTTATAACATCAGAACAATGGATCTCTTGTTTTTATCTGGAAAGGAGGTGTATAATGACAAACATTCCTCTTGTTTTTATTTCAGGCAGTACCTTGCAAATTCAAGGAACAACTTGAAAAATTTGCAATGTCAAAGAACTGGATGGTGGCTACATGCAGGAACAGGCATGTGTATGACTTCTACCTAGAGAAAGAAGTGTCAAGAACTACCATCTGTGGACCATACTGGTGTTCCCTTGTTAGGAAATATGATATCCAGCAAGGTGAGGTTGTCTCTTTCAGGTATGTAGAATAGGCCAACAATTTTGATATCACAGTGTCTGAATTTGTGGACAATATGAAGGTTGAGAAGCCTATTGTTGCAGATGGAGGTATGTTTTATGCCATGTTAACTGAAAATGAAATTTCAGTGTGACCAGACTTGCCATGTTAAACTGTTTGCCATTGTTTACTACTTTGAGCAGGTCTTTAGTGTGTGATGCCTGAAATTAGAGCTATACTTCAGAACACTATTTCCTCAAACATCAGAGAAATTAGTGAGGATAACATGGCAACCATTAATTATGGTATCTACAAGGTTTTGGCTCTAAAACCAGGACAAGAAATAGCTGAGGAAGAGTTCTATGAAAGTGTCAATGAGATGCAGTTTATGGTGCACAAGTATAATCAGGAAAATGTTGAACTAGATGCCTTGGTAACTATCTACTACTTAATTTCTCACTTATTTGATGCAATGTTTCAGACTTAGTTCTTACACAAGTTGTTACTATGCCAGTACCTTTCTGCAAAAACATTCAGAGAAGTTGGATGCCCATGGCAAGGACATTCAAATCTGTTGGCTAGGGAATTTGATGTGCCCTCTGAAGGATGGTACAACATGGAAGATGAACATGATAGAATTGCATTCACAATAGGATGGCAGCAATTTAGGGAGGAGGCAAATATAGTAGAGGGATCACTGTTGCTGATTGTTGCAGACCCAAGGCATGGTCACATTTGCCTTTATTTTGTGGAGATTGAAGACCCTTGTAGAACATGATTGAAGACCCCTGATTTTATGTTGTTTATTAGAAATTGTGTTTCATTTTAAGTTGTAATGTGTTCTAGTGGACTAGTGTTCTGAACAATGCATCTACTGTAATGTTGGTTTGTAAGTTGAACAATGTTCTGTAATGTTGGTTTGTAATATTGGTTATCAAGTGTTGATCATTTTCTGTTATTCAAGTGTTGATGATTTTCAGTTTATCAAGTGTTGATCATTTTCTTCATTTTTTATTTATCTAGTGTTGATCATTTTCTATAATTTTATGTCTAGAAGGCCTTCATTGTTCTGAATTCATAAATATTCAGAACATGGGCAACTAGACTACAATGCAACTAGACTAATTTATTTAGTCTAGTTGTAAGTTGGTTCTGCAATGCAACTAGACTTTTTTTTTGCAATGTACAACTGGTTCTGCAATGCAACTGGTTAAATTTCTACAATGCAATTGGTTAAATTTCTACATTGTACAACTGGTTCTGCAATGTAGTCTAGTTTTATGGAAAACAATAGGTAAATATTCATGATTTTGCAATTTTAATCCTTAGCAAAGAAGACCTACAGGTGAATATTCATGATTTTGCACTCACTAGTGTTATTTTGCACTCACTAGTGTCATTTTTTTTTCATTTTAGACCTTAAATTTTTTCAAGTCATATAACTGGCCCCATTGATTTGACCCAAGTCTTTCTCTTTTGGCAGATCCTAGTCGAGCGTACGGGTCCTCCAACGCGCGTCCACCACCGCCTCGAGCTCTTCTGCCATCTCTCCTACGAGAGATCCACCACCGCCTCGAGCTCTTCCACCACCTCTCCGTCGAGATCCACCACCGCCCTCTCCGACGAGATCTGCCGCCGCCTCCAGCTCGTCCACCACCTCCTCGACGAGATCTGCCCCCGCCTCGAGCTCGTCTGCCGCCGCTCCGTCGAGATCTGCTGCCGCCTCGAGATCTTCCACCACCTCCCCGATGAAATCCACGTCGAGGCTCTAAAATGGGCACTCAGATTGATGATCCACGTCGATCTAATCTTCATCGACAATTAGCTTGCAACGATGCCGAGGCTAGCAATTCATGTTAGAATTCACTAATGTTTATGTTCCTTATCTGCTCTGATTTGCTCCTGTTCTGCTCCTGTTCTGTTCCTGTTCTGCTCATGTTCCTGTTCCTGTTCTACTATGCTCTTCTCTACTCTGATCTGCTCCTGTTCTAATCTGATATGCTCATGTTACTGTTCCTGTTCTGCTCTACAATGACTCTGATATGCTCTGCTCTGATGTGCTCTGCTCTACCTGTTCTGTTCCTGATGTGCTCTGATGTTACCTAGTTTTTGTCTGCTCTGATGTGCTCTGCTCTTCCTGTTCTGTTCCTGCTCTGCTCACTTATTACTTGTTACCTAGTTTGTTTGTTTGAATGTTGGTATAGTAACTAGTATCTTGCTATTGGTTACACAGGAACAAGTTGCTAAGTTTATTCATCTATTTGTACAATGGATAAAACTTGGATGAGTGCTGCTAGATCCAGTACACAGTTTGCAGATGGGGTTAGGGGTTTCATTCAGTTTGCAGCTACAAATTCTGGTTATAGCCAAAAGATTGTCTGCCCATGCAAACTTTGTTGTAACATCTCTAGGCAAAGTTTAGAAGATGTTGAAGACCATATAATATCTGTAGGATTCATGCCTGGGTATACAACATGGGGATACCATGGGGAATCAGTAGGTTGTGCTATTCCTACTGTACAACCCAATGAATCAGTAGAATTGCCATTAGGAAGTGATGAGATGGATGAGATGATGTTGGGTTCTCATGATATGTACAACAATAGCTCTTTAGGATCAGATACACAAGTTGACAGTGTTGATACTGATGATGACTTTGAAGAAATAGATGAAGCTGAGGCATTCCAAAGTTAGTTAATGATGGCAGACAAGAATTATATGCAGGATGTAAAAAATTTACAAAACTGCAATTTCTTGTGAAGCTGATGAATATAAAGAACACCAGGGGATTAACCAGAGCTACATTTGAAGATGTACTGCAGCTATTTAGGGATATCCTACCAGAGGATACAACTCTCCCTATGAATTTTCATGAATCCAAACACTACATCAAATCTGTAGGGCTGGGGTATGACACATATGATGCATGCATTAATGACTGCATCATATATAGAGGAGACAATATCAATGCATCTGTCTGTCCAGTATGTAATGCATCCATATGGAAGATTGTGAAAGAAATTGGTGGTGGCAAAATATTTAGCAAGGTTGCTCAAAAGGTGGTCAGGCATTTCCCATTGAATAAGAGAATTAGAAGATTATTCATGTCAAGCAACACAACCCCACTTATGAGTTGGCATGTTGATGGTAGGATCAAGGATGGTCTTATGAGTCATCCTGCTGATGCACCATCTTGGAAGCATTTTGATGCAAAATATGAGTGGTTCAGTAAAGAAGCTAGAAATATTAGGTTTGGACTGGCAACTGATGGTTTCAATCCATTCAGAATTATGAACCTGTCTTACAACATATGGCCAATTGTACTGATTCCATACAATCTTCCAGAAGAGAGTTGCATGAAAGAAAACAACTTCATTCTGTCAGTTATTATTCCTAGTAGGAAGGCACCAGGGAAAGACATAGACATTTACCTGCAGCTAGTAGTTGATGAAATGAAAGTGTTATGTAAGGATGGTCTTTGGACTTTTGATGCTCATGTAGGAAGGAAATTGAGGGTGTATGCTGCACTGCTATGGACAATTAGTGACTGGCTAGGCCGGGGAATTCTTAGTGGAGAGAGTATTGTTGTTGCTCCCACTGCCTGCTGGGTACATGTTCCAAACGTTTAAAACATGGACACAAAGCATGCTACATGGGTACTAGGATGTTTCTACCTGTAGACCACCCATTTAGGAAGGATAAAGACTCATTTGATGGCACAACTGAAGACAGGGAACCTCCAATTCAGCCAACAGGTCATGAGATTTCAGAAATGACAAAAGGCATTCACACCATCTATGGGAAAACACAGAAACAACAAAAGTCTAAGAATAAAAAAGACAAAGAGATGAAGGGGAAGAAGATACTGTACTGGAGGATGTGCACACTGTAGAATCAACATTCAAGAAGAGAAGCATCTTTTTCCAGCTTGAATATTGGGAACATTTGCTGGTTCGACATAATTTGGACTCATTGCATATGGAGAAGAATGTGTTTGATAAAATTGTTCACACAATTTTACAAGTGGACAACAGGTCCAAAGATAATGTGAAAGCAAGACTGGATATGAAAAGATTTAAAATCAGAACACATCTCCATGTTGATGAAACTCAAGAGAAACCAGACTTGCCTGAAGCAATGCACTATATGAATTCAGATAATAAGAAGGTATTTTGCTCAGTTGTGAAAAATGTCAGGTTTCCAGTAGACTATGCTTCAAACATGGATGGGAAGGTCAGGTTAGATGAGAAAAAATTAGTTGGGCTGAAAACTCATGACTACCACATAATATTTGAAGATGTATTTACTTTAGCTATAAGTAGAACCATGTTTGCCCCTGTTGCTCTTCCACTAATTAATCTTAGTAAGTACTTCAAGAAAGTTTGCTCCAAAGTCATAGATCCTACTGAGATGCAAAAGTTGGAAGAAGAAATTGCTAAAACAATGTGTCAGCTAGAGCAGATTTTTCCACCATCATTCTTTGATATAATGGAACATCTTGTCATCCATCTTGCAAGTGAAGTGTTGATAGGTGGACTAGTGCAATTCAGAAACATGTGGTCTACAGAGATGTTTGTTGGGAAGTGTAAAGGGATGGTACATACTAGAAGACATCCTGAAGCGTCAATAGCCGAGGGATATATATTTGATGAGAGCTTGGATTTTTGTGCAAGATATCTGGAAAATTCCAACAAAGAGACAATGCATACTGATGATAGCACAACTAGCAGTCCAGACACTAATATATATTTAAGAACAATTGGAAGACAACTCTCTGCATTTCAAGTAGATGAGCTAGATCACATTCCATGGACACAAGCTCAAAGGCATGTGTTGCTTAGTTATCCAGAAATTACTAGGTTTGCAAATGAGCATATCACAATGCTACAAGTAGACAGAAGGAAAAGTAGAAGATAAGTTGAAGTTGCTCACCACCAACAATTCCTGAAATGGTTTATGGAACATGTGCATTCTTTAATGCATAAAGGAGTTGAACTACCACAAGAAGTTGTTCTACTAGCACAAAAGCCTTTCATGATGGTGAAGAAATACAACAGCTACAAGATTAATGGCTGTACATTCCACACAAGAAGCCATTCTACTAGAAAATCTTCCCAGTGTGATGGAGTTTCAACTACTGCAAAGACATTAAGTTATTCAGTAGATCACACAGTAGGAGATGGTCAAATTTGTGGCAGGATCCATTAAATAGTTGAATTGAATTATTCAAACACAGCTAGTGTAGTATTATTCAAGTGTGAATGGGTTAAAGATACTGGAATTAGAGTAGATGAATTTGGAATAACTGAAGTCAACTTCAATCATGTAGACAAAGGGGAAATTCTTTCATCTATGCCATTTATACTAGCTAGTCAAGCAAAACAGGTCTACTATTTGCAAGATCCAATTGATAATGAATGGTTTGCTGCTGTGTCTAGGTAATTTGATATAGTTCTATTGTTTCTTTTGTTTGCTGGTTTGATTCTGTTGAACATGATAATAAAGTTCTATTGTTTCTTCTGCAGGGACTGCTAACATGGACAGTGAGAGAAGTAGGCTAAATGAGGTTAACATGCAAGTGATGGAACTTGGTGTACCACCAACACAGATAGAAATTAAGAGTGGAGAAATTTTTACAAGATTTCTTGAGGAAACAAGGATAAAGGGAATATACAAAGAACCAGTAGAAGTAAGAATCTAATTTATGCCATTCTAATATGTGATTTATGTGAAAGCATAAGAACATAATTTATGCCATTCTAATATGTGATTTATTTTCCTGTCTTAATTTAGAACAACATGATATATGAAGAAATAGATGTGGTAGAAAATGAGGATAAGGATGATGATGGTAGTGAACATTTGTATGATAGTGATGGCACTACCCAAGATGAAAATGAAGAAGGTGATATCAATCAACATTTACTGGAAGGTTAGTTTTAGGTTTCCTTCTCCTCTTGTTAATTTAGGCAGTTTATTTCAATATTGTGAAATGGATGACACATTGGTTAATTTAAATACTTGTTACATGATAACAACAGAGAAGTCTATGAGAGGGCCCACTAAGTTGAAAAGATTCTAGGAAGAGTATGATCCAAGAAACAAGATCAGTTTGGAATTTAACAACAAAGGCCAACCTTGTGCGTTCAAAACTTGCAGGCTCACAAATTTCATTGCTTCTTTAGTTAAGGGAAAAGAAATTTCTTTGGCAGCTACCAATTGGAGTAAAGTTCCTGAATATGAAAAAAGAGAAGCTATGTGTGGCATCCCGCAAAAACCACTACTAGAAAATCGCGTTGTTTTTGTGCATTGCATCATCATGACCGCATGCTCATGTCATCATGCCACCTTGCATTTGAGCATTGTCGTCATCTTGCATTTGCTTGCATAAAACTATTTGCAGAAAAACCTGTTTGTGTTTTCTAAACGCCCCATCTTTATTCAAAACCAAAACCGGATCTCCGGAATATTTTTGTTTTGACTAACTACGTTTTGCAAACGGTCCGTTTAACACAAATAAAATATTAAATTATTTTAGTGAGGGCAGTCGAACGGGCCGATTCGACCCGAACGACCACCCCCAGGAAATAAAACGGCCCACCCATAATCCTAAAGCTACCCAACCTAATCTACCCACAACCCCTCCACCTCACCCCCACCAATAATCTCTCGCCACCTCACCTCTCCCCAAATCCCCACCACTAGCCACACGCCACCTCACCCAGCCCCTCTCAACTCACCCCACTCCCTCTGCCCACGCAGCAACCCAACTGACCCACCAGCCCCTACCCGCGGTCAACCCCCCCTTGACCCCCGGGCCCCACATCCCTGGGCCCCACCCAGTCCCCACCTCCCCGCTCACCCGTCTGGCGGCCCGCGTCCCCCACGCGGGCAGCCCACCTCGCCCGACCCCGTCGCTCACCCTCCTCCTTCCCCAACCTCTCTCCCCGACCCCCTTCTTCCCCTTTCCGGCGCCCTCTCTCCCTAGCGCGCGCCGCCGCGAGTTCTTCCGCCGGCCGCCGTTCTCCCTCCCCTTCCCCATCTTCCCTCCGCGCACCGCCTGCCTCGCCTCTCCCTCGGCGCTGCCGCCGCCCCGCGCGAGCGCCACCGCCCGCGGCCCCTCTCCGGCCGACCCCCTCCCTTCCGCTCTCTGGCCCCGCCTCCTCCGAGCCCCGACCCCGCGCAGCTCCCCGCCGCCGTGGCCCTCCTCTCCAGCCCGCCGCCGCCGCCGACCACCTCGCCCCCGCCCCGGCGCGCGCTGTCGTCACCGGATCCCCAGCGCCCCGCTCGCTCGCGAGCCCGCCGAGTCGTCTGGCCGTCGCCGTTCGGCCTCGTCCAAGTGCGCCTCCACCCCGTCGTCTGGCCGCCACCGCCCGAGCCCCTCTCGCTGCCGCCAGTCCCTGTGTCGTCGTGGTCCTGGCCCGCGCGCCCTGCAGCTGCAGGAGGCTGTCCTCGTCGAGCTCTGCTGCCCGGTGCGTCGTCGGTCTCTCCGTCGCCGTCCGCGCCTGGCCGCCCTGAGCCGCCGTCTGACGCCCTCTTCGACAGGGAGTCGCCCCATCGTCCTCGTCATCAAGATGGTTTGCGTTTGGTTGGGGAAGATTGGATGGCAGTGTGAAGCGACTGCATGTATGCATCTACAGCGACAAGAACAATCACCAGTACATCAGGAACAACCAATGCAAGATAACCCGAAGACCGATACCGCCGAATCCGAGCGCCAAGATCGCCTTCTTGGACCCCTGAAGACCGGTCCGAAGCGCCAAGGCCCGGACCCGAAGACCGCCAAGAACGCCACCGGTGCGGCAAGCACTTCTTCCCGGATCTGATGCCGAGAACCCGGACGCCCAAGTCGTCGACACGGATACGCCAAGTTCGTCCTCGAGAACGCCAAGTTCTTCCCGAACGCCAGGACCGACCCAATACGCGGACCCGACAAGATCTTCGCGACGACAAGAACGACAGTGACCAGGAGAATCCGATGCGCCCCGAAACCGGCCCAAGTCCGGCTTCCCGGATGCGACAAGATCTACCCAGCAATCCGAGAACGACCCCGCCGAACCCTGAACCCTGAGACCGACCCTGAACCCGAACCCCGGAACCCCAAGATCGTCGAGCCCTCTAATGTGTGAACCCTTCCCGAAACCCTATTTTATAATATAATACAACTTGACGCATATTAATTGTTCATGCATGCATCCTTGTCATGTGGTTTGGGGGCCTTATGCCGATTCACCTCATAATTAAATATGAGGCCCATATGCGGGCAAATCTAGCCTTATATTGGCCTCATTTAAATTGTGTAGCGAATCGGTGCCATCTTTTGTCTTGCTAATGCAACATTTAATTTGCGGGGTAGCTAAATAACTTGAACCGTTTAATTAATTGTCGGGACCCCGGTTCCGCTTAATATGATCTAATTGCACCGCACCTTTGTCATGCCATACATCATACATGCATCATGCCGATCTTTTGCCGTAGTATTAAATATTGCATCCGGTGTTTCTTCTAGTGTTTTGCTTCTTCGCGGATAAGGCCGCTGAGTTGATGTGAGCTTCGCCCCGATCTTCGGTTGAACCTTCGGCAATGTTTTCAGGCGAGCATCTCCCCCTTTCTACCTATCTTACTTTTATAGTATTTATTCCCTCCTGTCGATCTATTGCTATCCGTGTTGCGTTGCTCTAGTTTCCGTACCCGTGCTATCCCCTTGCAGCCCTATATTGCCTTGGACACATCCTATTACCTGTTGTTTGGTAGATAGTTGGACTTGCGTGTCGTAGTCGCTTGCTCAAATGCTGTTGCTTGTCGTCAAGTGCCACAGTTGTTGGAGTATTGCCACCTGTTTGATGTTGGAGATGATCTCGGCTTTATTTATCGTTCACTTTAATTCCGTTTAAACAACTAAAATTGAAGTAAGTAAGCAGAGGCATCGGTGGGTGATAGATAATATTTGGTTTCCGACCGCCCACTTGTGTCCCGTAGGACCCCGAGTACTTGATACATGTTCCTTGTTTTATCGCGCTATCCACATATGGGGAATTATGGGACCCCCCTTAGCCAGAGCTTGATTCCGTCTTATTTCTTGGGGCCACAAACTAGTTTGAGGTTTTATTTACGATCCTGTACCTATGCCATGCTTTACTGCTTTATTTACGATTGTGCGAGGAGCACACTGTACTGTTTAGGTAAGCGGAGTGTTTTCGCGGTATCGACAAGCCCAGTCACACTTTCGGGTTCCCAGTCGTTTACAGCCATTGTCGCAAACCTTGAGTCCGTCTCGGAGTCAGCTAGCTCCGTTGCGGGTCTACTCAATGGGGTGGCCCCATGAAATAATTCTGAATCTTGTGATTGCTCTGTCGTGAAAGCCTCGTTGGGTTTTGATTTGGTTTTTCCGAGGTCGATCGTGTGTGTGTTGCTATTTGTGCACCCCAGCCGGGTTAAAACTTTCTGAAAGCCGTGTCCGCGGTTATGGACGACTTGGAGCACAGTATCTCGATCATAGACAACTATAACTAAAGTTTACTGTTATAAATTGACTTGTATCTGATATGGCTAGTAATCAGCTTCAACTACAACGGAATGGCTAAATAAAATTGCCAACAATTGCTTGTTTGGTTTGTCGCTTGCGACAATTGTATCTGACTAGTAAGTATTGCAACTACAACGGAATGGCTAAATAAAAATACCAACAACTGCTGGGTTTTGGGCTATCTCATGCTAATTGTATCTGACTAGTAAGTGTTGCAACTATAACGGAATGGTTAACTAAAACGGCCCACTGCTTATTTTATCAGGATGATTATCTATACTTGACTAGTAATTGCTGCAACAATAACTGAATAAATAAAACTGCCAACTGTGTGAGTTCCTCTGTTGACTCTCTCGGTTGGTATCGAGGGGAATACCAGGATGGGTTTGTTTGGTGTTAGTATCAGTTTGGTTCCGAATAGGTTTTTCTTATTCCCCCCTCTCTGATAGCCGCCAGTTGTATCGAGTCTCTATAGGTTGTTTAGTGCATGCTGCCGCTGCCGCTCAGTCCACCATACCTATGTAGGCGAGGACCGCCGAATTCTAGCCTCGCCGTGTACTGGCCTCAGTACTGACGCTCCTCTTTTTCCTTTGCCCTTTGTCGGCACCCCTTTTGTTTAAGCAGGTTTTGAGATCGACGTTGTTAGCAGGGTTACCCTTCCGGCTTGGCCTGGGCAGGGTTATGGACGCCATTGGTTATTCTTCAGGGCTCTTAGCCCCATTTGCATCTTGTCCGTAGTCGGACGCTCTATCATTTTCAAGGTGATTTGGATCTTTGTATATTATATCTGTATTCTTGACTCTTTGAGTCGCTGTTATATATATCTGTTCTGTGGGTCCCATCGAGGGCTGTTGTGTAATGTTATTACTTCGTTTTCCACCCGCACGAAAGTGCCTGGTGGGCACCTTTGAATCGTTTCTATGCGGGTTTGGCGGGAATCGCTGAAACTTGCATAGGGTCGATTCTGAGGGTGTTACAGAGTGGTATCAGAGCCCAGCAGTTGCGATACCCCACAAGTCCAGCCTGTAGGATAACCTAGCTAACAGCCGGAGTAGAGTGTCAAAACTATTTTTGCAAAATCGGTTGGATAGTTCTGATTAGGTCTGGTTTACTCCTTACCCCTCTGCTGTTCTCCTCTTACCTCAACGTGTTTTGAATCCGCTCTCTTCTCTTTCTTCGAGTCCAGGAATTCTCGTGGTTGGGTTTCCGTCGTACCTTCAGGGTTTCGCTTCCACCTTTGATAACGGCGTTCTACCATCCGGTGTTCATGCTGCCTGAGGAATCCGTCTACTGTGGTACCATTCTTTGTTCCTTGTTTGTGCCTTCCGGTGTTTTCTGATGCGACGACATCCTCTACGCCAGCTCTGATGCAGAGTCTGCATCACTTCTTTGTTCCGACCCTCGTTTGCCGAGATCTTCAGTCTGATTCCGAGAATGGTTGCACGTTTTTCCACCGATTGTGCGAAGTAATAGTTTGGGTGCGTGATGGATTGGCCCCCATGCCGACTACCCCTTCTATTCGCTTTTGTACATTGAAGTGGATGAGAATGCATCGGTTCCCTCTTTCCATCGAAGCTAGAGGTGGCTTTATTTGTTGATACCTCTACTTTCGACCTTTTTGATCCCGGAGTGTTCTCTCGACGATCAGGACAACGACCTCTTGTTAGTGGTGTCGCGAGGATCTACACGAAGCGAGAAGACGCAGATCGCCGACCTTCCTTCCGGTACCATGAGGCGGATCTCGAGGGCGAGATCCATTGTTAGTGGTGTCGAATTGTGGCATCCCGCAAAAACCACTACTAGAAAATCGCGTTGTTTTTGTGCATTGCATCATCATGACCGCATGCTCATGTCATCATGCCACCTTGCATTTGAGCATTGTCGTCATCTTGCATTTGCTTGCATAAAACTATTTGCAGAAAAACCTGTTTGTGTTTTCTAAACGCCCCATCTTTATTCAAAACCAAAACCGGATCTCCGGAATATTTTTGTTTTGACTAACTACGTTTTGCAAACGGTCCGTTTAACACAAATAAAATATTAAATTATTTTAGTGGGGGCAGTCAAACGGGCCGATTCGACCCGAACGACCACCCCCAGGAATTAAAACGGCCCACCCATAATCCTAAAGCTACCCAACCTAATCTACCCACTACCCCTCCACCTCACCCCCACCAATAATCTCTCGCCACCTCACCTCTCCCCAAATCCCCACCACTAGCCACACGCCACCTCACCCAGCCCCTCTCAACTCACCCCACTCCCTCTGCCCACGCAGCAACCCAACCGACCCACCAGCCCCTACCCGCGGTCAACCCCCCCCTCTGACCCCCGGGCCCCACGTCCCTGGGCCCCACCCAGTCCCCACCTCCCCGCTCACCCGTCTGGCGCCCCGCGTCCCCCACACGGGCAGCCCACCTCGCCCGACCCCGTCGCTCACCCTCCTCCTTCCCCAACCTCTCTCCCCGACCCCCTTCTTCCCCTCTCCGGCGCCCTCTCTCCTTAGCGCGCGCCGCCGCGAGTTCTTCCGCCGGCCGCCGTTCTCCCTTCCCTTCCCCATCTTCCCTCCGCGCACCGCCTGCCTCGCCTCTCCCTCGGTGCCGGCGCCGCCCCGCGCGACCGTCGCCGCCCTCCGGCCCCGCCTCCTCCGAGCGCCGACCCCGCGCAGCTCCCCGCCGACGTGGCCCTCCTCTCCAGCCCGCCGCCGCCGGCGACCACCTCGCCCCCGCCCCGCCCCGGCGCGCGCCGTCGTCACCGGATCCCCAGCGCCCCGCTCGCTCGCGAGCCCGCCGCGTCGTCTGGCCGTCGCCGTTCGGCCTCGTCCAAGTGCGCCTCCACCCCGTCGTCTGGCCGCCACCGCCCGAGCCCCTCTCGCTGCCGCCAGTCCCTGTGTCGTCGTGGTCCTGGCCCGCGCGCCCTGCAGCTGCAGGAGGCTGTCCTCGTCGAGCTCTGCTGCCCGGTGCGTCGTCGGTCTCTCTGTCGTCGTCCGCGCCTGGCCGCCCTGAGCCGCCGTCTGACGCCCTCTTCGACAGGGAGTCGCCCCATCGTCCTCGTCATCAAGATGGTTTGCGTTTGGTTGGGGAAGATTGGATGGCAGTGTGAAGCGACTGCATGTATGCATCTACAGCGACAAGAACAATCACCAGTACATCAGGAACAACCAATGCAAGATAACCCGAAGACCGATACCGCCGAATCCGAGCGCCAAGATCGCCTTCCTGGACCCCTGAAGACCGGTCTGAAGCGCCAAGGCCCGGACCCGAAGACCGCCAAGAACGCCACTGGTGCGGCAAGCACTTCTTCCCGGATCTGATGCCGAGAACCCGGACGCCCAAGTCGTCGACACAGATACACCAAGTTCGTCCTCGAGAACGCCAAGTTCTTCCCGAACGCCAGGACCGACCCAATACGCGGACCCGACAAGATCTTCGCGACGACAAGAACGACAGCGACCAGGAGAATCCGATGCGCCCCGACACCTGCCCAAGTCCGGCTTCCCGGATGCGACAAGATCTACCCAGCAATCCGAGAACGACCCCGTCGAACCCTGAACCCTGAGACCGACCCCGAACCCGAACCCCGGAACCCCAAGATCGTCGAGCCCTCTAATGTGTGAACCCTTCCCGAAACCCTATTTTATAATATAATACAACTTGACGCATATTAATTGTTCATGCATGCATCCTTGTCATGCGGTTTGGGGGCCTTATGCCGATTCACCTCATAATTAAATATGGGGCCCATATGCGGGCAAATCTAGCCTTATATTGGCCTCATTTAAATTGTGTAGCGAACCGGTGCCATCTTTTGTCTTGCTAATGCAACATTTAATTTGCGGGGTAGATAAATAACTTGAACCGTTTAATTAATTGTTGGGACCCCGGTTCCGCTTAATATGATCTAATTGCACCGCACCTTTGTCATGCCATACATCATACATGCATCATGCCGATCTTTTGCCGTAGTATTAAATATTGCATCCGGTGTTTCTTCTAGTGTTTTGCTTCTTCGCGGATAAGGCCGTTGAGTTGATGTGAGCTTCGCCCCGATCTTCGGTTGAACCTTCGGAAATGTTTTCAGGCGAGCATCTCCCCCTTTCTACCTATCTTACTTTTATAGTATTTATTCCCTCCTATTGATCTATTGCTATCTGTGTTGCGTTGCTCTAGTTTCCGTACCCGTGCTATCCCCTTGCAGCCCTATATTGCCTTGGACACATCCTATTACCTGTTGTTTGGTAGATAGTTGGACTTGCGTGTCGTAGTCGCTTGCTCAAATGCTGTTGCTTGTCGTCAAGTGCCACAGTTGTTGGAGTATTGCCACCTGTTTGATGTTGGAGATGATCTCGGCTTTATTTATCGTTCACTTTAATTCCGTTTAAACAACTAAAATTGAAGTAAGTAAGCAGAGGCATCGGTGGGTGATAGATAATATTTGGTTTCCGACCGCCCACTTGTGTCCCGTAGGACCCCGAGTACTTGATACCTGTTCCTTGTTTTATCGCGCTATCCACATATGGGGAATTATGGAACCCCCCTTAGCCAGAGCTTGATTCCGTCTTATTTCTTGGGGCCACAAACTAGTTTGAGGTTTTATTTACGATCCTGTACCTATGCCATGCTTTACTGCTTTATTTACGAT
Organism: Avena atlantica; assembly: GCA_910589765.1. Taxonomy (NCBI): domain Eukaryota; kingdom Viridiplantae; phylum Streptophyta; class Magnoliopsida; order Poales; family Poaceae; genus Avena; species Avena atlantica. The sequence goes on along the minus strand of OU342739.1, from coordinate 53,775,634 downwards.
TGTGCGAGGAGCACACTGTACTGTTTAGGTAAGCGGAGTGTTTTCGCGGTATCGACAAGCCCAGTCACACTTTCGGGTTCCCAGTCGTTTACAGCCATTGTCGCAAACCTTGAGTCCGTCTCGGAGTCAGCTAGCTCCGTTGCGGGTCTACTCAATGGGGTGGCCCCCTAAAATAATTCTGAATCTTGTGATTGCTCTGTCGTGAAAGCCTCGTTGGGTTTTGATTTGGTTTTTCCGAGGTCGATCGTGTGTGTGTTGCTATTTGTGCACCCCGGCCGGGTTAAAACTTTCTGAAAGCCGTGTCCGCGGTTATGGACGACTTGGAGCACAGTATCTCGATCATAGACAACTATAACTAAAGTTTACTGTTATAAATTGACTTGTATCTGATATGACTAGTAATCAGCTTCAACTACAACGGAATGGCTAAATAAAATTGCCAACAATTGCTTGTTTGGTTTGTCGCTTGCGACAATTGTATCTGACTAGTAAGGATTGCAACTACAACGGAATGGCTAAATAAAAATACCAACAACTGCTGGGTTTTGGGCTATCTCATGCTAATTGTATCTGACTAGTAAGTGTTGCAACTATAACGGAATGGTTAACTAAAACGGCCCACTGCTTATTTTATCAGGATAATTATCTATACTTGACTAGTAATTGCTGCAACAATAACTGAATAAATAAAACTGCCAACTGTGTGAGTTCCTCGGTTGACTCTCTCGGTTGGTATCGAGGGGAATACCAGGATGGGTTTGTTTGGTGTTAGTATCAGTTTGGTTCCGAATAGGTTTTTCTTATTCCCCCCCTCTCTGATAGCCGCCAGTTGTATCGAGTCTCTATAGGTTGTTTAGTGCATGCTGCCGCTGCCGCTCAGTCCACCATACCTATGTAGGCGAGGACCGCCGAATTCTAGCCTCGCCGTGTACTGGCCTCAGTACTGACGCTCCTCTTTTTCCTTTGCCCTTTGTCGGCACCCCTTTTGTTTAAGCAGGTTTTGAGATCGACGTCGTTAGCAGGGTTACCCTTCCGGCTTGGCCTGGGCAGGGTTATGGACGCCATTGGTTATTCTTCAGGGCTCTTAGCCCCATTTGCATCTTGTCCGTAGTCGGACGCTCTATCATTTTCAAGGTGATTTGGATCTTTGTATATTATATCTGTATTCTTGACTATTTGAGTCGCTGTTATATATATCTGTTCTGTGGGTCCCATCGAGGACTGTTGTGTAATGTTATTACTTCGTTTTCCACCCGCACGAAAGTGCCTGGTGGGCACCTTTGAATCGTTTCTATGCCGGTTTGGCGGGAATCGTTGAAACTTGCTTAGGGTCGATTCTGAGGGTGTTACACTATGGAAGACAGTTAAGGTAAAATCTCTTAAATAAACTGGATTGTAGTTCTGAACTATGTATTTTGCCTGCAAATTACTAATGTTGCTAAAATGTAAACACTTTTGCAGTATTCCTTTGAAATACCAGATTGTTACAAGTGTTGGATGTTGATATCTGCTAGAAATAAGTGGAAAGATTACAAGTGCTATTTGAAGAGAAAATTACAAGGATGATTTGTCACTCAAAACCAACATTGCTAACGGATGCAAATCCAGGATACCTCCTGCTCAGTGGGTTTGGCTATGTAAATTTTAGAGAACACCAAATTCTAAGGTATACTAAAGTAGCAATGCTGGATATACTATTTTTTCAACCTGCTTGTGCTAATTCATACTATAGGCATTAATGTATAATTTCTTGCTGTAATGTAGGCATTAAGTATGAAGAACAAAGAGACTAGAAATGGTCAAGCAAATGCAGTCCATACAGCTGGTACTAGAAGTTTTGCAGTAGTACAGGAACAAGAAGTAAGTTAATTGTGGATTTTTTGCATACTTGAATATCTAAAATTTTCACAGATTAGAGTATGATAGTTTTCCATGAATTTCAGGAAATAAAAGAAGGGAACAAAATATCCAGAGCTCAGCTTTACAGAATTACCCATACAAATAAGGATGGGAAACCAGTTAATGAATTTTGCAAGAAAAAGATTGTAAGTAATAATGTAGTATAATTACACATACATATTATATATTGAAAAATCAATAAACTGTTTATGCATTCAAACAGGAAGAGATAAATGTGAAGTTTGTGGACAACCCTAACTTGATAAATGAGGAAGATTTGTATTCAACATTGTTCCCAAAGGCTAAGAAGTCGAGTAATCATGGATTAGGGATGACTATTGGTGGAAAGAACAGTGAGAAGCTGGCTCTGGCTCTATCTGCTCTACATGATGTTACACAGGAAAACAAAAATCTCAGGAGTGTTGTAGAGAAGCTAGTAGAAACTCAGTCAAGTTTGGTTGCCAGAAGTGATAAGCTAGAAGAGAAGCATTGATAGATGATGGAGCTATTTCAAACATCACAGAAGAGAATGAAAGAACATATTGAAGAACCTCTTCTTGAAGAATCAGAAGGATTTGACAAGATGAAGAACAGTGGTCAGGAGGAGAAGCAAGTAGTAGATGACAAGAAAAGGAAAAGGCAAAGGGTAGAAGAAAGGATTGGAAATGAAGTTAATCTTGCGAAGAATGAAACTGCTGAGGTAAAATAACTACTGCTTGTACATGTGTCAATAAGAAATCCTTGTACATGTGTTTCTTGTACGTTGTACCTCTTGCTGATTAGGAATTTAACTAAATGCAGGTTGCTATGATAAAGAAAATTAAACTAGATAAAGCTGAAGAAATGAAGAAGTCAAACATTTGCAGCACCATCCCAAAGCACATAATAAGTAGAGTAATGGAAGTTGTCTTGACTTCACCAAATTCTTCTAACCTTGCAGCTCTTGGAACAATTCAAACTGAAGATATAAATGCAGTTGGTTTAGATGGAGATCCACTAAGTGATTATGTGGAGGTCATGGTTAACATTGTCTACCGTGATACAACCGTACTGCCTAGACCACTTGGGAGAATGAGAAAGATGGTAAATGCCCAAGCTAAATGCATTCCATGGACCAGGAATCATGTTAGTATTTCTTACACTTTTTAAATATAAATGATGAACAGTCAATGATGAACAGTGCATTCTAATATGTGCAGGTTACATTAAGACATTTGTATGAAAAAATCTGCAAAAAAAATTAATAGACAAAACTCAGTCAAGGTTTGCATGCCAGGAGCTAATAAGAAAACTGCTCCTACTGAACAGGCATGTTGCTATGTTATTGAACTTTGTAAATAACTGAAAATTTGAACCATGAACTAACACATGGAATAATGATGCAGGGTACTGGTGCAAAAGGAGCAACTCTTGGTCTGGTGCAAAAATCTGTCTTAATAAGATCCAACCTTGAAGCAAATGCTGTTGCTGCTGCTTATGCTTCTGCTAACACAGATTCTCAAATGCATGAAAAGGTGCGTTACATGTACTGCTTCTGCTCCAGCAATATCTGAACTGTTTCATGTACTAATACATGAAAAAATGTGCAGCTTGTGGATGAACCAGTCATGAGCCAGGGCAAAGTAATTGTGGAGGAACCAGTCATGATCTAGGCAAAAGGTAGAGTGAAGAAACCAAATTCCAGAAACCAGAAACAAACTGATGTTGCTGCTTATGCTTCTGCTACTACTTCTGCTAACACAGATTCTCAAATGCATGAAAAGGTATGTTACATGTACTGCTTCTGCTCCAGCAATATCTGAATTGTTTCATGTACTAATACATGAAAACATGTGCAGCTTGTAGATGAACCAGTCATGAGCCTGGAAACCAAGATCAAGAGTACCGAAGCAAACTGCTGCTCCTGCTGCTACAGCTACAACAGATTCGCAAGTACTAGACAAGGCAAGTTACAGTTGTAAACTATTACAAATGCTCAGAATATTACACTGACAACAGTATAAACTAAAAAATGTGCAGAATGTGGATGAACCAGTCATGAGCCAGTCAAAAGTTAGAGAAAAGAAACCAAGATCAAGAGTATAGAAGCAAGCTGCTGCTCTTGCTGCTACAGCACAAGTACCACACAAGGCAAGTAAACTCCTAAACTAGTCTGAACTCAGACAGATCTTAACAATGTAGAACTGTTGAACTAGCTGCTCCTTTTGTTGAACTAGCTGCTCCTTTTGTTGAACTGTAAAACTCAGACAAATCTTAACAATACAGACTGATGATATTGCATGGTCTCAAACTTAGACAGCTTAGACAAGGGATTGCCAAGCAGCTGATGATATTGCATGGTCTCAGCTTATTTAAAGTCACTGTAAGATATGGCTGTGAACATATGTAATATATGTCACTGTAAGATATGGCTGTGAACAATGGTTGTGGACGAATGGTTGTGGGCCACTGTAATGTGGTTTGTAATGTGGTTTGTAATATATTTCATGGTAATATAATATATGTCACTGTAATGTGGTTTGTAATATATGTCGCTATGATTTGATTTGAGTGCATTACCTAATGTAATTCGATTGATGTGAGCCATTTTGTAATATATGTCACTGTAGTACGCAGTTGCTTTTGGATAGGATTTAGAGGCACTAGTCATAGTGCCTCAAATGGTTGGGTTTTAGAGGCACTAGTCATAGTGCCTCAAATGGTTGGGTTTTAGAGGCACTAGTCATAGTGCCTCAAATGGTTGGGTTTTAGAGGCACTAGTGATAGTGCCTCAAAAGTTGGGTTTTAGAGGCACTAGTCATAGTGCCTCAAATGGTTGGGTTTTAGAGGCACTCCAATTTGTGCCTTAAGTTGGTTTTTGAGGCACTAGTCATAGTGCCTCAATTGGCTAGGATTTAGAGGCATTAGTCATAGTGCATCAAATAACTATGATTTAGAGGCACTTTTTAAAACTGCCTCAAATAACTTTTACCTACACGACCGTCCTCGGCAATTTTTTAGTGACTTAAAAACTCAATTGTGGCACTAATTTAACTATTGGAGGCACTTTAGAGTGCCTCTAAATGATGTACCTGCCATAGTGCTGGGCGAGCACACCCTCCCATCTCGGCGTGTTCCTCCACGCGGGCGCACCATCATGCCCGCCCTTCGTGTTTCCCTGCGCTGCAAAGTCCAAAGCAGTAGAGTTTCTTTTAGTTTCTTTGCACCGGAGCGAGCTGCCTGGCTGGCTGGCCATATTCTGGTTCTATTCTGGCCGGAGAGAAGCAGCGTCAGATTAGAGCAGTCGCCAAAGGGCGCGTTCCATATCCTGTATTAGGTCTAGGTAGGCCCGCTGGCGCAGAAAATGGTCTGTTTAGTTATCTGTACTCCCTCGCGTTGTGTTCAACACGAGTCTTAAAGAAGTTCAGAGCCAGGTTCAGGGACAACGGCTAAATCGGCCGTTTTCGTGGAGCCAGTCTCGACTGGACGCAAATTGGGCCACCGTCGTCCAACGGTTATACGCGTGGGGAAGCGCGGAAGACACGAATAACTCCCTCCCTACCATGTCACTCTTGTTGTCATTGCCCCACTCTATCACTCCCCAACGTTCCGTCCCATCGGAGAGACCCATAGCCTCCTCTTATCCTCCTACACTTACGCCTCTGGCCAGCCTTTCCGCCGGCAAGGTTGTTCCCCGCGTCAAGCACACACCCCACAAGCAGGTCAACCACGCCGTCGAGCATGCCGTCAGCGAATATGAGGCAGGGGGTTTGAGGAGCACAACAGTGCATGTCGACCCTCTCTACGGCGACCGTCGCCTATTCCGAGGACGCCTCACGACGTGCCCATAAGGGCTGCGGCGGTCGGGGCTATGCGATCCATGGGGATTTGATGGCTAACGTGAAGCCTATTGGGAACCCCAAGAGCAAGGTGTGAGGCAGCATAGTAGCAACTTTTCCCTCAGTAAGAAACCAAGGTTATCGAACCAGTAGGAGGAAGGAAACGTCACACAGGTGTTGCAAGCAACGCGGAGACCTGCACAACACAAACTTAAGACTTTGCCCCAACGAAACAGTGAGATTGTTAAGCTCATCGGTTTGCTGTAACAAAGGATTAAACGTATGGTGTGGAAGGTAATGGTTTGAAGCAAGTAAACAAGTAACAGCGGAAGATGTATCAATGGTAAAGATTGGACCGGGGTCCATAGTTCACTAGAGGTGCTCTTCTTAGATAAACAACGTGGCATGAAGGGTAAACAAATTACAGCAGGGCAATTGACAAGAACTGAGCAAGGCATAACAATGCAATACTAGACAAAAAGATCCTATGAGATTCGATTGGGAAATACAACAATATACATAGACCACCATCCAACTGCATCTATGACTAGAAGTCCACCTTCAGGTTATCATCCGAACCCCCTCCAGTATTAAGTTGCAAGCAACAGACAACTGCTTTAAGAAAAGTGTGTAAGGTAAACAATCCACTTGTTCCATGAACAAGAGACCGTTGTCTTCTCCCTAGTAGCAACAGCACATCTACAACCGAAGAGATTTCTGTCACTTCCCTTGGAAACTAGAGGCATGAACCCACTATCGAGCATAAATATCCCCTCTTGGAGTCACTAGAAACAACTAGTCCAAGATAGCTACTAACGACGGAGAGCATGCAAGATCACAAACAACACATACATGATAGAATCATACAGACAAAACCATTAATCAATCTGACATAATAATCTCAATATCCATCAGATCCCCGCAAACACAACATGCATGATTACAAATAGATTAGATCTTGATCATGAACGGAGCTCACAAGATCTATACATGAAAGCACAAAGGAGGAGATACAACCATCTAGCTACTACATGGACCCATAGTACAAGGTGGAACTACTCACACATCATACCGGAGAGAAGGCGTCCGGGATGATCTCCCCTCCGGCAGGGTGCCGGGAAGAACTTCAGATCCCCCCGATCTAGGGACGACAGTGGCGACGGCTACAGAAGGTTTCGTGGAATATTGATTGGGTACTTAGGGTTTCTGCATCGGGGGCTTCTTATAGGCGAAGAGGCGAGGCCGGGAGGCGACCACGAGGGCCACACCCTCCCCAGGCGCGGGCCCACCCCTGGCCGCGCCTAGGGGGGTTTGGCTGCCCTGGTTCGCGTCTCCGTCTCGTCTTCTCGATTCGTGTCCCTCGTGGTAAATATTGACTTTGCGTTCTATCCCGTCCAATTTCGAGAATATTGATTTTCTGCCTTTCTGAAAACCAAAAACAGAAGAAAACAGGCAACTGGCACCATGGCAACTTGTTCATAGGTTAGTTCTAGAAAAGATATAAAAACACCTCAAAGTGTAGACAAAGCAAAACAAGGTAGATACTAAACAAGCATGGAGCATCAAAAATTATAGATATGTTTCCGACGTATCAAGCATCCCCAAGCTTAACTCCTACTCGTACTCGAGTAGGTAAGTGATAAAAAGAATAATTTTTTAGGTGACATGCACCATCAAAACCAAGATCAAACCATTTGCAAGCATTGAAAGCTGGGATCAAAGAACTCTAAACATGTGCATGAAAGATGGAGTTCTAACAATAGGACATAGTAACTATACATGCAACATGAAAGGATACAAACAAAGATCATGAATAACATGCATTGAAAAACATGTGTTTATCTCACATACAGAAAACATGGCATAGTGGCATTCAGCTTGTCCCTCATAGAGTAGCAAATAGATGCATAGGACACCTTCAAAGTTCACAAGGGTGACTAGAAACAAATAGCACAAAAACAAGTAATATCACAATATGCATCAATCAATAAGCTTTGGGACACCGCACACATAATGGCAACTATGTTCTCTTAATGGTGCCTAAAGGTAGAAGGTGGAGACTTAATAATAGTGGAAGAAAGGCCCTTCATAAGGGAAGTAGGGATTTCAAGTTTCAAAACGAGCTTCCAAAAATTATGGTACTTGTTAGCTTTCAGCCCTCATTGCCCCTATCATAAGCATCTTGAAGTGATTAAGGTTAAAGTGAACAAACTATGAAGTATATGCTTGACAAAGTATAAGTTGGCAATCTCAAGTCCCTTGAATACATGTGCCACAGCACATGCTACTCAACTTCAGTCACCTGTAAGTTCGTGTCATTGTAAGTATTTGCATATCATAGAGAACCGCCAACGGGGTACCCCTTGCACATGGTACAGGAGCTTTCCCATAACCAAAATGACAAGGCAAGCAGACAATGAGCAACTTAGTGATCTTTTTATTTACTATGTGCATAGCTTTTTATTGAGGATGCTTCATAGATAGCTCACAATGGTGATGCTGCAAGTTTCCACCATGATTAGGCATGGCTTAGGATAGCGTCTCAGGCGTTTCTCTAACACAAAATACAAACTCCATGGACTTACAAGCTTCCTCTTTATTTCATACCGGTGACATCCATAGACAAAAGAACATGATATCAAGTGAGTACAAAGTACAAGTGCAATGTTTAAAACGTTCCCCATGACAACATGGTTCTGCTAATTCCAACGTATAAGTGCAAGCATATACAACATAGACGACACAATGGTTCAAGTTTATTAGGGGGAAATAATATAAAGTGTGCCATCAAGTTTGTGAGGGCTTTAATCACTAAGTTTCACATAACAAAATAGTTTTTAATTGGAAGATAGTTGAAAACAAGAATATACTTGGAATGGTGTAACACACCATGTATAGGAGTTTATAGTGGACACTTTGGAATAACTTGGTTTCTTGGGATTTGGAAGCATGAGTAGAGCTTACTCATACAAGTAGAGGCTAGCAAAAGACTGGGAGAAACCAACTAAGAGAGCATAATGGCTATAATCATGCAGAGCAAAAAAAACATTATTAATCAAAGCATAGAGTGGTACTACAAGTCAAGGACTAAATGATCATAGAGGATATGGTGACTTGTCATAGTCATAACATGGTGTGAGCATGTGCCAAGTTAACCCAAACAAAGCATCAAAGGAGAATACCACAATAGTATGCTTTTGCATGCAAAAACAACGCATAATTTTTTCAAGGCACACTAAGCAATCCCAATTGTTTGGAACAAGACATGCTACAACAATAATCACTAAGCATAAAGTCAAAAAAAACACCTAGCATGTCATGCTAAAGTCTAAGTCACATTCAATGCAAGCTCCTCTTGCACTTTCAAGCAGGAACTTCCTACTCCTTTCCAACACCAAGCAACTTATTTGCAAAACAACATAGCGAGAATGGGGGTCCAAACTACTTTATTCAATCAAACTAAACAACCTAAGCAAGACAAACGAAAACTAAGACGCTTCAAGAACAACAGAATAGTGCATGAAACAATAAACACGAAGTGTCTAGACAGACCTGAGCTTTTTATTGATAAAGAAGGGGATGCCTTGGACATCCACAAGCTTTGATGTTTGTACCTCTTGGATATTTCTTGGGGTGACACCATGGTGGCATCCCCAAGCTTGAGATTTTGTCCATTCTTCATCTCATTACATCAATCACTCTCTACACCTGAAATTTTTCCTTCATACAAAACTTCACACAATCTTCATTAGCAACATTAGTGTATTCAAAAAATGTTAGACCTCTGGCAAATCTTTGGAACAGCAAGACTTTTCACTAAAAACACAAGCTACTGTAGTAATTCTTTCAAAAAGCTCAATTCCCCAAAAGAGAACTCAAGAAGGAATCAATAAGAAGCAAATGCAAATAATGGCAGAAATCTGTCAAAACAGACCAACAGGTAGAAACCGATTTTTTCGAACATCTTATATTTCTCAAATCAAAAAGTGTTGAACTAAAGAAAGTTAGATAACATACTGGGGGATATATTTGTAAATTTTGAGCTCAATAGGAGTTACAGAGACTCCTCACGAATATTTTTTGTGGAGGACAGTAATCTGTTTCGGGACAACAACTTCCCAAATCTTACTTCCCTCTCATTAGAGGTCATTCTTGGCACAAAAACCAAAAAAAGGATAAGGAGAGGTCATTACTGAAGTAATAACTTCCAATACTCAAGGAAACTCTTGTGTTATCTCTCAAAAAGTACTTTTATTTAACGCCTTTAAGTTAGGCACAAGAAGGAAGAAGAATCAAGTATTTTCAAATGATGAGTTCACCCTCTTGTTCTTTCCTTTCTTACCTTTCTTCTTCTATTTAGGGAAAATATAGTTGCTTACCAGAGGAGCAAAATGCATAATGCCTTTTCCCACATCTATTACCGCTCCAAGGTGTTTCAGTAGGGATCTTCCAAGTGTGATCTGTCCTTTGCCTACACATTCAATAACAAGATAATCAGTAGACACCATTTTCCCTGAGACTTTTGTAAACACACCTTCAGCTACTCCAATGGGTAATAAGGTGGCATTATTAGTAAGATATATTTCCTCTCCTCCTTCAGAAAGCCCCCAAAGACACAAAGAATCATAAATATCTTTAGGCATGAGACAAAATTCAGACATGATATCACAGCGAGCATCAAAAAGTGTTGTATTTATAGAGACTTTGATTGTAGGAAACCACTTTGAAGGCTTAGAGTTTATGGGAACATAATCATGGTAAGACCTAAGCGTGTGATAACAACTATTCATAGCAGCAATACTAGTCTCAATAGTGTTCAACCTAGCAAAAATATTTGTGAAAGAGGAATCAGACTTGCCAGGTGTATTATAAATTGCAATCAACTTATTTATGGCATCAAAAGCTTCATCCTTAGTACATTGAAAAATATCTTTCTCAGCCACAGCATCCAAAGCATATCTATAACAAAGAGCAATACCGTGGTAGAAACTATTGATAAGCATCTTAAGCCTCATCTTAGGCTCATTTTTCCTTTGTAAAGCAGTGATTCTAGACCAAGCTTCTTTAAAACTCTCTTCACTTTTTTGTTTAAAAGTAAAGATCTCTTCTAAAGGTGTAATAGAGATTGGTCCAAAACCAAACATGGTAGCAACTAGGGTAGGAACTATTTTTTTGTGTTTTTGAATAAATAAAGCAAACAAACTAGACCAATTTTTTTTGGGTTTTTTTAAAAGAGGCAAACAAAACCAAGAAAAAGAAATTAAGCAAACTAATAACAAAGTAAAGAGAAAGGAAGTGGAGGACTCCCCTTGTGAAGACGTCCTTAGCCTCCCCGGTAACAGCGCCAGAAAGAGCTTGATGGCTAACGTGAAGCATGTTGGCAACCCCAAGAGCAAGGTGTGAGGCAGCACAGCAGCAAGTTTTCCCTCAGTAAGAAACTGAATTTATCGAACCGGTAGGAGGAAGGAAACGTCACACAGGTGGTGCGAGCAACGTGGATACCTGCACAACACAAACTCAAGACTTCGCCCCAACGAAACAGTGAGGTTGTCAAGTTCACCGGTTTGCTGTAACAAAGGATTAAACATATGGTGTGGAAGGTAATGGTTTGCAGCTAGTAACAAGTAACAGTGGAAGATGTATCAATGTTAAAGATTGGACCGGGGTCCATAGTTCACTAGAGGTTCTCTCCTTAGATAAACATGGCATGAAGGGTAAACAAATTACAGCAGGGCAATTGACAGGATATGAGCAAGGCATAACAATGCAATACTAGACAAAAAGATCCTACGAGATTCGATTGGGCAATACAACAATATACATAGACCGCCATCCAACTGTATCTATGACTAGAAATCCACCTTCAGGTTATCATCCGAACCCCCTCTAGTATTAAGTTGCAAGCAACAGACAACTGATTTAAGCAAAGTGTGTAAGGTAAACAATCCACTTGTTCCATGAACAAGAGACCGTTGTTTTCTCCCTAGTGGCAACAACACATCTACAACCGATGGGATTTCTATCACTTCCCTTGGAAACTAGAGGCATGAACCCACTATCGAGCATAAATACCCCCTCTTGGAGTCACTAGCAACTACTAGTCCAAGATAGCTACTAACAATGGAGAGCATGCAAGATCACAGATATGATAGAATCATAAAGACAAAATCATTAATCAATCTTACATAATAATCTCAATATCCATCGGATCCCCGCAAACACAACATGCATGATTACAAATAGATTAGATCTTGATCATGAAAGAGCTCACAAGATCTATACATGAAAGCACAAAGGAGAAGATACAACCATCTAGCTACTACATGGACCCATAGTCCAAGGTGGAACTACTCACGCATCATACCGGAGAGAAGGCCTCCAGGATGATCTCCCCTCCGGCAGGGTGCCGGGAAGAACTTCAGATCCCCCCTCGATCTAGGGACGACGGTGGCGGCGGCTACAAAAGGTTTCTTGGAATATTGATCGGGTACTTAGGGTTTTTGCATCGGGGGCTTATTATAGGCGAAGAGGCAAGGCCGGGAGGAGACCAAGGGGCCATGGCGTCCCTAGGCACGGGCCCACTCCTGGCCGCGCCTAGGGGGGTTTGGCCGCCCTGGTTCGCGTCTCCGTCTCGTCTTCTGGATTCGTGTCCCTCACGGTAAAATATTGACTTTGGATTTTGTCCCGTCCAATTCCGAGAATATTGATTTTCTGCCTTTCTAGAACCAAAAACAGAAGAAAACAGGCAGCTGGCACTGTGGCAACTTGTTAATAGGTTAGTTCTAGAAAAGATATAAAAACACATCAAAGTGTAGACAACGCAAAGCAAAGTAGATACTAAACAAGCATGGAGCATAAAAAATTATAGATACGTTTCTGACCTATCAGGATTGCACTGGGGTTTTTCCCGTCCTGGCCCACTTTAGCCCTGTGATACGCCTAATTTGCATCACCTTTTTTATCATAATTTACCTCTATTCATTGATATATGTCTTATTATGAGGTATTACTTATGGCTTTTCATCTGTTTATGCATGTTGGAAGATTCTTGGAGGATGAACTGCTGGAGTCTGGATTTTGATGGAAAAGTAGGCGTTTCGGTGCAATTTCGTGAAGATCAGAAAAATAACAGAAAAATATGGGAAAATATTATTTTTCCAGAAGACTAAGGAAGCCAGAAGGAGGAGCGAAGAGGGGCCGCAGGGGGACCACACACCCCTAGGAGCGGATCCCCCCTGGGTTGTGCCTAGGGAAGGTGTGGCCCACCTGCCCGGCTCCCGACTCCGCCCCTTCGCCTATATCTTCCCTACAAAACCCTAAGGCCAGGGGAGCGACCACATATAGATTTCCGCCACCTCTGGGGGCGGAAAACACCGAGAGAGAAAGATCTCTCCGGTAGACAGATTTCTGCCAGGGGAATTCCTTCCCGGAGAGGGGAGACCGTCGCCATCAACACCGTCATCAAGCTAGGCTTCATCGGGATAATCATCATCATCATCCACACCATCATCTCCACCAGCACCATCATCATTACTTCCTCCCGCTTTAATAGTCGTGTTGAATACTTGCTTAGTTCATTAGGGGAAACCTTCCAGGTGTTGATTACTATTGTAGTTGATGCTTGTGAGTGGAGCCATTGGATTATTGTTTATGTTTAGATTGTTATCCATTACCATATCATCTTTGATCTTGATCCATATGATGTTGTGTAGTCCGTCTAGTTCTTGAGGACATGGGAGAATTCATGTTGTTAGTATTGGATTTGTGTTGAGTTATTATTCAATGGTTTAGTATTTAAGTTGTGGTGCTATTCTTCTAGTGGTGTCATGTGAACGTCGACTACATGATACCTCACCATTTATGGGCCTAGGGAATGCATTGTGTATTTGGCTACTAATTGTGGGGTTGCCGGAGTGACAGAAACCTGAACCCCCGTTAGCACACCTTTGCACAAGGGAGCGTAGGATCTCAGAGTTTAAGGTTGTGGTTAGATTTATATGTTAATTACTTTCCTATAGTTACGGATGTTTGTAGGGGGTTTAATCACAAGTATGTATTAGTCCAAGTAAGGTCGGTATGTTAGCACAGGTTCACCTACACAACACTTACAACACCAGAGAAGAGTACTCAGCTATTTGAAGCGAAAGCACTTGACAGAATTCCCATGTGTCCTCGAGAACGTTTGGTCCTTATAAGTATTTCCACCTGCTTGTCCTTTGCTAAGAAAGGATTGGGCCACTTGCTCCGTTTGTTCGTTTTCTTTATTACTTGCTCTTTGTTTTGTTGCCTTATCAGAAAACCACTAAAATCCGTTTGCTAAGTATTTACAGAGAGTTCCTGCTCCATACCACTGTTCAGCACCTTCTGCTCCTCGTTGGGATCGACACTCCTATTTATCGAAAGTACTACGATACACCCCCTATACTTGTGGGTCATCACCCTAACCCCTCCGCCAGTGCATTGAGGGTGGTAGCCATCACCGCGGGCGCACCGGGGTCGAGCAGTGAGATGGTGGGGCCGTCGGCCTTCCCGGCCGTGCCGCCGAGCCGGGACCTGCCATTCCTGCTGGGGTTCGCTCCAATATCGGTAGTGTTTTCCGGCATGCCCTTGGACTTACCGGCCGGATTTGTGGCGGGGCAGCGAGCAACAGCCCCTCCGGGCAGTTCGCGGCCACGATGACCCTCTAGCCCCAGCCACGATGGCCCGATCCGCCTCGGCTTCAACCACAGCTCCCGCGATTTGGTCATCGACCGCTCCGTCGCAGGTGAGGCTTCAATTTCCCCATTTGTTCTTCTGGTGCACTATAGATAGGCTACACAGTGTTGGCCCCTCATGTGTGATTATCATATATTTTTCATTTTATATTTTGCACATTTGTAGATTAGCTTATATATGTTGCTTCAAATGTTGTACAATAATAGATTAGCATCTTGTGAAAGGTTATGCATGTGTAGATCGAATGGCATGACCATTATGCATGTGTAGATCAATGCACGACCATTATGCATGTGTAGATCGATGGCACTTGCTTGGTCATTCTTATTTGCTTGATCACTATCATCACCATCTGTATGTTACTTGCTCATTGCCATTTGCTTGATCACTAGCATCAACATTTGTATGTTGCTTGCTCAATGCCATTTGCTTGACCACTAGCATAACCATATGTATGTTGCTTGATCAATGTCATTTGTTTGATCACTAGCATCGCCATCTATTTGTTGCTCGATCAATGCCATCTGCTTGATCACTAGCATCACCATCTATTTGTTGCTTGATCAATGCATTTTCTTGTTCACTAGCATCACCATCTGTATGGTGGTTGATTAATGCCATTTTCTTGACCACTAGCATCACCATCTGTATGTTGCTTACTCAATGTCATTTTCTTGATCACTAGCATCACCATCTGTATGTTGCTTTCTCAATGCCATTTGCTAGTATGCAATGTACCTAGTTGTTTTTTGCACAATGCGTCTACTAGTGTATTCTGATCAGTTTTGATAGGCAAGGTACCCAAATAAGGCTAGGACACTTTGTGTAGGAACACAGTTCCTCCTATGCCGGGTACGAGAAATTCACCCGAGACCCCCTCCCTCAATGGGTAGACCAGCATTTAACAGCTTGTTGGCGGAGGTGCAGTCAGCGCCGAAGCCTTGCATTGGTCACTACAACAACGACGACCTCCCTCATCGCTTCTACATCCAGATCAAGGCCACATACATGACTGCACTCCAGCTCCTAGGGTGACAAATGGGATCCTACCTAAGTCCCACCTCTAGTTCATTATGAAATTTCTAGTGTAAAATTTTGACAAAAATTTGCACTACAGAATTTAAAATGAACTAGAAGAGGGATCTAGGTGGGATCCCACTTGACACCTTA
Source organism: Avena atlantica (assembly GCA_910589765.1). Classification (NCBI taxonomy): domain Eukaryota; kingdom Viridiplantae; phylum Streptophyta; class Magnoliopsida; order Poales; family Poaceae; genus Avena; species Avena atlantica. The sequence goes on along the minus strand of OU342739.1, from coordinate 53,760,032 downwards.
CCAACTCCCGGACAGCATCAAGGCGGTAGTGCTGAAGGAGGTGTAGATAAGGCAGCAGGTCTGCACTCTCCCCTTGAAGACCTCCTCCTTCCGTGAGTACGGTGTGCAGCTGCAGATGTTCGAGGGGAAGATGTACTTCATGAAGGGCTGTAAGGAGTTTGCGTTGAAGATCGAGTTGTGGGTTGGTGACTTCCTCGCCTTCAGGTACATGAACAAGCAGAAGGGCTTCAAGGTGACTCTCTTCAAGGCTTTCAACAACACTGAGGAGTTGATCACCTTGACATGCTCATCTGATACTCCTCCGTTGTTGATGAACTTGATTGTACATAGTAGTGTGTTGATCGTTTGTGTGAAGTAGATGTCTGAAGTACAAGTATATTTACCCCTGACATGAAAAACCTATCAGGTGACATGGAATGCACCTGGGGATGAACTACTGCCCTAGCTAGTATATCTTCTATGCAATGTTGGTATGAACTACTACCCTAGCTAGTATGAACTACTACCCTAGCTAGTATTTCTTCTACCCTAGCTACCAAACCGTGTCCTCTAATTGCAAATTTGGTCTGCTGAACGGTATCAATAAGAACTATTGGTCCGTACAGATACTACTAGTAATCAGTATATAGGACTTATGACCTGCTTGACTCGTGTGTGTGTGGTGATAGTCTAGGTCGTCTCGGAACCGTTCTCTAACAGCAGTCTGTTATACCAAAACCGCCATCTAATTGCGAATTTTAATTTGTATGAATGGTGCTGAGAGGAATTATTGGTGCTTTCATATGTCACTACATGTACTATACAGTACTACAAGAGGAGTAGTTAGGACTTATGGCTGCAGCCTCTTTGTAATTATATTTGTACATTGTCGTTAATATATTGCAGCATTAATTTTAGGTCTTTTGAGGCCGTTCTTGTGCAAAAAAAAGAAGGAAAAAGAACGCGCGTTTCCCTCAAAAAAAAAAGAACGCACACAAAAAGAGTTTCCCTTCTTTTCTTCTCGATGGGAAAATTGGCGGCTTTATTAAGCTTTAGAAACAAGTTCAGTACAAATGATGATCCACAATAGATCCGGACCTTGCTAAGGGAATCTCTACTGGCCGACCCATTCCGTCTGAGCACGTCCGAACTCGTCCGTGCGGATGCCGCGAGACATGCGACACGTCTCAGCGGTACGACCCATCCGGACAGACGCGTCCGGCTCGACTCATCCGTGCACCAAATCTGGGCGACAGTTGCGTCGACCCGGGCGTGCACGAACAGCACGAGCGTCCTGCCCGCGCGTGCCACTTGCCCACCCCTCAGCTACCGCTCACCGCAACATTGATTCAGACGCCACCGCGGCAACGATTCAGAGGCACTAGCGGAAGGCTGACCAACGGCAGCCTACATCATCATGGCAACGAGATGGCACGCTAACTGGCGGGCCGCCGCCTGTGTTCCCGCGCGGCATGGATGGCGAAGGAGCGAGAACCTGCGCGTGTTTGCGGGCGAAGGGGCTATTTAACCCTGCGCCCGGCGGCGCCGCACTCCTCACTTCTCACACTTGAAACCCTAGCAGTAGTCGCCGCCAACGCCAATAATAAATACGCCGTCCTGGCTAAAGAGGAGCAAGAATGACCATGAGGCCTCTGGCTCTAGCAGCCAATGCTCCCAGTTGTCGGCCTTCCTCCGTGACACATCTGTGCCGCCCCCGCCACGGCCGGAGGAGTTCCGGAGCCGCCCCTTGGGAGACTACTCGCCACCACGGGACCGCCGCAGCCGGCGGTACTTCCTGAAAGAGTATGAGTTTGGCGGAATATGATGGATGTATTATTGAGCCTCATGGACGAGTATATATAGGCATACATGTGATCATCTTGGAGTACAAGTCAAGTTAGGATTGTACGTAAACAGATCCTAACTCTATCTAAACTATCATAACAACCGTATATGACTAATACTCTAACACTCTCCCGCGGTCATAGAGGTAGCATCGTGAACAACAGGAACATCGTGGACGGTCAAACTGGAGAGAAACCAAAGTAGAATCCAGTAAGCTGATATCGCCCCACAGTAGCAGCGGGAGTGTCATAGACGGCGTGTCGCTGCGCAAATGCTTGGATTGTAGAGGAAGCTGGTGAGATACTCAAGCGAGGTGATATCCCTTATGCCGATGTTGAGGGAGCCGAGAGCTTGAGGCGGTACCGAGGTCAGGGTAGCCATTGCGAGGGGTCACCGTGGTCGATCTCGTGGTCGGGGATGCTGGTGTCAAGGTAGCCACACGTGAAGCCGCATGTGAATAGTGCGCGAGGAGGATGACGGAGACGCGTCGAGGGTCTATGGAGGCTTGCCGAGGAGGCATGCCGAGGGTACGCGGAGGCGTACCGAGGGTCCACGGAGGCTTGCCGAGGGTCGATGCAGTCCGAGCCGTCGAGAACGAGGTGCAGCCATAGTTTTTCCAGAACTAGGCGCACGCCGGGGACGAACGCACACTCCGGTATTACCAGAACCGAGTATGCAAAGAAGAACTTATCGGTGACGCGGTCGAGGCAGTCGTAGAGGAAGGTGTCGATGCCAAAGAAGACTTTGTCGAGTCCGGCGAAGACGAGGCGCTGATCCGAGATTGCCAGGCTCAGGGACGCGTCGGGGATGAAGGCACGCACCGGTGTTGCCAAAGCCGAGCATGCAAGAGTAGGCACGAAGACGTAGAAGGCAGCGAAACCAACGGCGGCCTAGAGTGGTCATGTTGGACACCTAGATTGGCATGGCAATGGTACTTGACATGGGTATGCCCTACGGGTACCTGATGTTAGCCTACCTGGTCCAACCTGACGGAAATCCCACTCGACGATTTGTCAGGGTCCATAATGCGTATAACGTTTCAGCTCCTATGAAGATCATATGGATACGGACTCCCAAGCGCACAAGACAAGGAAACCTCGTGACTAGAGTTTGAATATAACTTGTAACCTACTCGTATCGGTACCTGAGACCTAGCCTCCCCATATATAAAGGCTAGAAGGGTCCAACGAGGAGGATACGATACGATACAATACACTAGACCACAACAGATCTACAGATCTAGATCTCTCAACTCACCGCATACACACCTCCACGCCAGATTGCATCTGCGCACCCCTGTAACTTTTAGTTCCGCCGTAATCTAGAGCAGACAAGCAGTGGTAGGGTTTTCCCTCCGGGGGCCTGAACCTGGATAAATCTTGTGTCTCTGTATTGCTCGTCTATTAACCATTCCACGACTTTCCGCATCCATCTTCTCTAAAACCCAAGTCCATAACAATGGGCATTGATGAGATCGAACCTCGTTAGTACTCAAAGTTGGCGAAGACCATTGATACGTCGTAAACGTATCTATAATTTTTGATGTTCCATGCTTGTTTAGTATCTACTTTTCTTTGCTTTGTCTTTCTTTGAGGTGTTTTTATATCTTTTCTGGAACTAACCTATTAACAAGTTGCCACAGTGACAGATGCCTGTTTTCTTCTGTTTTTGGTTCCAGAAAGGCAGAAAATAAATATTCTCGGAATTGGACGGGACAAAAGCCAAAGTTATTATTTTTCCCGGAGCAACACGGAACCACGAAGCAGATCCAGAGTGGGGCCACAGGGTAGCCGCACCCCTAGGCGCCTGGGGAGGGTGTGGGCCCCCTGGCCCTCCATCGACCTTACCTCCTGCGCCTATAAGAAGCCTCCGACCCAAAAACCCTAAATAATCCAGAAGAAATCCACGAAACCTCTGTAGCGCCGCCGCCACCGAAGGGGAAATTCGGGGGATAGAAAGTCTCTATTCCAGCACCCTGCCGGGACGGGGAAGTGCTCCCGGAGCCATCTCCATCGATCTCCATCGTCATCTTCATCAGCGTTGCTGATTCCCATGATGAGGAGGGAGTAGTTCTTCCTCAGGGCTAAGGGCTCTACCGGTAGTTATGTGTTCATCTCTCTCTATGCATGATCTTGTGGTCATGAGCTTTGTAATCAAGTAGATCTACCTTGCTACTCAAGTGCTTCATTAGATCTCTGCTCTCCCCATGTGTGTGAAAGTGACAGCGTGCACGCCATGGTGGCACTTAGGCTTGAGTCTACATAAATACTCTTTGTGCTTTAATGGATCTATGATTTTCCCCATGTGTGTGAAAGTAACAGTGTGCATACCGTGTGTGGCACTTTGGCTAGATTGAATATTTGTTATGAGTTATATTTGGAGTTGGATGTCTCTATGAAATTGTGGTGTTTGTTGGAACCATCTAGCGCTCAAGGTGACAGTGTGGGGTTATCTAGATTGGGAAAGGCGGACTTTGAGGTGTGCTGTTATAGCCCTACCAATGATTAGAGCATTCAACCAGAGAGTAGTTAAGAGTAGTATCATGAAGAGGGGATATTTATATGAGAGAGTGTTCACTACTGACAGTATGATCCCTAGGCCTTGTTTATAAGCATTGAAACACCATTTGTTACTAGATCTGTTGCATGTTTGCTTGCTTTAGTTTTTCCTCACCGTCAAGCTTCTTTTTGGCACCGTTACCACTTGTATTTCACTATCTCTTCGCCGAACTAGTGCACCTATATTGGGTGTGTTGGGAACACAAGAGACTTTTTGTATCTTGATTGCAGGGTTGCTTGAGAGGGGATACCTTTGACCACTTCCTCCCTGAGTTCGATAAACCTTGGGTGATCCACTTAAGGGAAACTTTCTGTTGTTCTACAAACCTCTTCACTTGGAGGCCCAACAACTGTCTACAATAATAGAAGTGCGTAGACATCAAGCTCTTTTCTGGCGCCGTTGCCGGGGAGGTAAGGTAAAAGGTACTCACATCCTCCAGTGTGAGTGCTCGAAGTTATTTCCTTTAGATTCTGCAATTTTGTCTTCTTGTTTCTTTTTTTCACTAGTTAGGCTTAATGGAAAACAACAACAAAATTAGAGAGCTTTATATTGTTTATCTTGAGTTAGGACATGAAGTGTTTGAAGAGAAAATTAAAAAACCTATGGAACTTTATTTGCATGCTAATAGCAATGTTATTAGTATGAACTCTTTGGACACCATTATTGCTAATGCTATGGAAAAGTCTAAGCTTGGGGAAGCTAGTTTTTATGAAAATGATCTTTTTAGTCCCCCATCTTTGGAAGATAGCTATTCTATTGCTTATGATGATACCAAACCTCCAATTTATGATGATTACAATGATGATTATGATATTTTCAGTCCACCTACTATTGAGGAGAAAATTTATTGTGATTACAATATGCCTCCTATATTTGATGATTATGGCAATAGTGATAGCTATTTTGTTGAATTTGCTCCCACTACAATTAACAAGAATGACTATGCTTATGTGGAGAGTAATAATTATTTTATGCATGTGTCTCATGATAAGAATGCTTTATGTCATAGTTATATTGTTGATTTTATTCATGTTTCTACTTAAAGTTATTATGAGAGAGGGAAACATGGTTTTATGTATCTCAACAATATTAAGTTTCCCCTCTTTATGTTGAAAATCTTGAAGTTGCACTTGTTTTGCTTTCTTATGCTTGTTGCTTTATGCTTTCATGACTTGTTTATTTACAAGATTCCTATGCATAGGAAGTGGGTTAGACTTAAATGTTCTTTGAATTTGCTTCTTGATGCTCTCTTTTAAATCAATTCATATTTCCTATGTGAGCATCTTTGAAACTATCAAGCCTAACTTAAAGGCGTTAAAGAAAAGTACTTGTTAGGAGATAACCCAAGAGTTTTCTTGAGTCTTGGAAGTTATTACTTCTGTAATGACCTCTCCTTATCCTTTTTCTTTGTTTTTTGTGCCAAGAATGACCTCTAATAAGAGGGAAGTAAGATTTGGGGAGTTGCTGTCCTGGAACAGATTTATGTCCTCCACCATAAAAATTCTTGAGGAGTCTATGTAAGTAGGATTGGGATGAAAATTTACAAATAAACCCCCCAGTATGTTATCTAACTTTCGTTAGTTCAACACTTTTTGATTTGAGCAAGATAAGATGTTTGAAAAAATCGGTTTCTACCTGCTGGTCTGTTTTGACAGATTTCTGCCATTATTTGCATCTGTTTCTTATTGATTCCTTTTTGAGTTCTCTTTTGGGGAATTGAGCTTTTTGAAAGAGTTAATACAGTAGATTGTGTTTTTAGTGAAAATCCTTGTTTTTTCAAAGCTTTGCCTAAAGGTCTATTCTCTTTTGATTACTCTAATGTTGCTAATGAAGATTGTGTGAAGTTTTGTATGAAGAAAAGATTTCAGGTGTAGAGAGAGAATGATGCAATGAGATAAAGAATGAACAAAAGCTCAAGCTTGGGGATGTCACCATGGTGTCACCCCAAGAAATATCCAAGAGGTACAAGCGTCAAAGCTTGGGGATGCCCAAGGCATCCCCTTCTTCATCAATAAAAATCTCGGGTCTTTCTAGACACTTCGTTTTTATTCTTTCATGCATTGTTGTGTTTTTCTCGGAGCGTCTTAGTTTTAGTTTTTGGTTTTCTTTTGATTAGTTTTCTTGAGTAAGTTGGTTTGATTACAACACACTTCTTTTGGAGAGAGACACAATCTGTTTTCGTTGCCTAGAACACTCTAGTTTTCATTCATATTGTTCTGTGAGTGTTCACTTTTGCTAGCACTGCGTTCAGCCTTAGTTTTCTTGTGCTTTCAGCTTAGAACTTTTTAGTTCTTCTTTGTGGATTTGTGATACAATCTCACTGATATTTATTGATTATTATCCTTGTGAGTTGTTTCAATTAAGTTGATTGGTGTTGGAAAAGAGTAGAAAGTTTCATGCTTATAGTGGTACAATAGTGAGCTTGCTTTGACTGTGGCATAGACTTTATCTTGTCATGCTATATGTTGTTTTGACCTTATGCTTAGTGATTATTGATGTATCATGACTTTCTCCAAGTCATTGAGATTGCTTAGTGTGCCTTGAAAGAATCATGCGTTGTTTTAGCATGCAAAAGCATAGTATTGTGGTATTCTCCTTTGATGCTTTGTTTGGGTTGACTTGGCACATGCTCACACCATGTTATGACTATGACAAGTCACCATAGCCTCTATGATCATTTAGTCCTTGACTTGTAGTATCACTCTATGCTTTGATTAGTAATGCTTTGTTGCTCTGTATGATTATGGCCATTATGCTCTCTTAGTTGGTTGCTCCCAGTATTTTGCTAGCCTCCACTTGTATGAGTAAGCTCTACTCATGCTTCCAACTCCCAAGAAACCAAGTTATTCCAAAGTGTCCACTATAAAATCCTATGCATAGTGTGTTACACCATTCCAAGTATATTCTTGTTTTCAGCTATCTTCCAATTAAAAGCTATTTTGTTATGTGAAAACTTAGTGATTAAAGCCCTCATAAACTTGATGGCACACTTTATATTCTTTGCCCCTAATAAACTTGAACCATTGTGACAACTTTGTTGTATATGCTTGCACATATAAGTTGGAATTAGCAGAACCGTGTTGTCATGGGGAATGTTTTCAACATTGCACTTTACTTTGTACTCAGTTGATATCATGCTCTTTTGTATATGGATGTCACCGGTGCAAAACAAAGTTAGACGCCTCTAATTTCTTTGCATATTTTACGTGGTTTGGGGCTTTCAATAAGTGTCGATCTAACTTACGAACAAGAAACACAATGTTGATGTTTGAACTATCAAGTGCCCGTTATAAATTGGATCTATACTATAATGGGAGAGACAGACACCCGAAAAGCCACTTATGCAATATAAGTTGCATGTTGAGCGTGGAGCAAGTCTCATGAACGATGTCATGTAAGGTTAGCCCGGGCCGCTTCATCCCATCATACCGCAAGATGCAAAGTACACAAGAAGCAATTGATAATAAAAGCACCACCGCCCACAATGACCATTGTGTTCTACTCGTGCAACAGATCTACATATAGACCTGGCTCTGATACCACTATAGGGGTTCGTAGCATGGAAAACAAAAAATTTCTACCGCATACAAACAAACAAGCCAAGATCTATCTACTAGATTGTAGCAACGAGTCGATAGAATAACTCATCCTCGAAGATTCCAAAGTGTTTACCGAGAGCGGATTCTCGTGGGTGATGTAGTCTTACTCTTGCCGATCTCAAGATCGTGTAGACGATCCTTCCGGCGCTGCATTCCGGCAGTGCTCCCGCAGTCGGTCACACGTTCGGTACTCGATGAAGACCTTCCTCTCCCTTGTTACAGCAGGCAGCGGAGGTAGTAGCACTCTCCTCGCGATTCCGGCAGCACGACGGCGTGGTACCGGAAGTAGAGGGGAGATCTCGCAGGGCTTCGCCTTAATCCGGAGCGAGTATGGTGGACTATGAGAGAGGCCTTGGCGATATAGGGTTTAGAGGCACCAAGGAGAGAGTTCTAGGCCGTCGGCTAGGGCAAGGGGAGGGCTCCAACTCGGCGGCTGTAAGATCCCTCCTTTGTAAAGGAAAGGATGCCTGTGATTGCAATGCTAGTCCCTGGAGCAATAGCTAGTATCCATAGTTAAGATGTAATATCAAGAAACAAAGGTCATAATACAACTTTATAACCAGGAATAAAATAATTTATTACATCTTACATAGCTCATTTGGCTATCTCATTACAATGCAACAAAATATAGCAATAGCATGGGGTCCTTCATCTTCAAAGTGCCACAGGCAAACATGTTGGTTGTAGACTTGTAATCCTAAACAACACATCTCACTAACATCAAACAAACCTGCAACATAACAAGTTACAGCCACAGGGGTCAATACATTTGAATTGTATTGGCAAGTGATACTATGGTAGTATAGTGGAGTCTATCATCTATATGCATTTGGATGAGTGGAGCTTAGGCTTGCATTGCTCAAAATAGATTTTCCTTATCATTTGAAAACACTAAGTTTTTGCTTGACAAAATCACCCAAGGCATCTCCCAATAGAAATTGGTGATCCTTTAACCCTTGTTCAACCACAAGTTTTTAACTTAGAAATTTGGATGAGGAGATTCTTGATAGCTTCCATGTCTTGATGATCAAATTGTCCTTTTCCAGGGACATGGCTAAGTACTTTGATTTTTCACTCTGCAGAGGTGGTGCACTTTCCCCACAATACTTGGTTTCACCAAGAAGAGATCTTTCAGAAGCCTTCCCTTAGACCAGAATGGACGCGCTCTAACCTATCATTCCCCTACCACCAACTGTCCATTTGGCTAAGTTATTGCAACCTATATGATCCAGGCAGAGCCCATAATGCCAAGTGGCTGCACTTGAAGCTTCTCAACATTTGACATCTCAAATCTCTTTGTTCCTGGGTGGCCATCCACAAGTGAGATACACAAGGTAAACCATAGAAATGGGCCTTGTGAACCACTCAACACAAACCATTCCTTCCATTCCACCCAGGTGATTCATTCACTTAGTTGTTTTATTAAACAAAACACAAGTCCTTGACTTAGAAATATTCTATAGCATGAAATATAATCCACCCTTGTTTTCTACTAGCTAAGCTAAGCATGATAGTAGTAGGAATCTTAACTTAGGAAATTTCTACTAAGGTTTCATCTACTAGGATTTCCCATGGCATAGTTTATACATAGCAAAATTCCATGCAAGTCCTACTTAGAAATATCACTAATGCATAGTGAAAATAATGGGACAAAAGTATGAAGCATCACTTGCCTTTTTGGTAGAGAATATAAGTTCACTCCTTGATCTTGAAATATTCACACTCTTCAAATCACTACAATTCAATCACGCAAGGCACAATTTCAATCTACCATTCAAGCAAACATCACATAAAATAATAGAAACAAAGCAATGCATGCAAGCATGCTAAAGATTGTTTTATTTGTAAAAGTGGTTTCTAATAGGTTATATATATTCTAAAACACCTATTGGTCATTTTATAAAAGTAGCAAAACCATTTGCAAAAGATTTTACTTATAAACCATTTTTAAACCAAATCAATATTTTATGTGGTTGAAAATGCCTTTAGCAAACTAATAACCTTTATAGGGTTCACCAAATACATTTTTAATTCTAAAACTTGGTGTTTAGGGTCAGAGAGTTTAATCCAAATCATTTCCTAAAGATTTTTCTCCAAAAAGTATTTTTAACATATAAACAACATTTTTATTTGACTAGAAATGCTTTAAATCAAAGATTTACTCTTTAGCTTTACCAAATACATTTTCAAATCCATTAGTTGGTTTCTAAGGTCAGTAGGTTCAAAACCATCCATTTTCCAAAGATTTTATCACAAAAATAATTTTAGAACAAATTTTATATTCTAAATATGCCTACACAAGTTTCTGCAAAAACAATCAATTTAACAGAAGCATTTTACTAAAAAAAGTGCATGGTTGGAAAGTACTTGTCTTTCTGAATCCATTGATATAAAATTTGAAAAATTTGGACGTGTGGTTTGAAAGTTATGGATTTTACAAAATTGAACACCTAATAGAACACAATTTCTGTTTTAAATCATCTCTGGCCACGTGGCTGCTTCTTATTCGTCGGTAACGGTTCAGTTGGATCGACCGACAACATGCGTTAGATCTAAAGTGGATCGTGCGTCACAGATCATCATACCCCTTCGTTTTAAGTGAATCTATCGTATCCACTGGATCTAAATCGAACGACACCTACTGCCTTGCCAAGAACTGGCGGCGCAACGACGGTGGCGCGTGGCGGCGGCACTATGGCTACGGCGTAACGGCGAGAACAAGAAGCGAGAGGATTAGGGGAGATGCTCACCAGAATCGCCACGACGTACTGATGCTCAACGTGGTCTTTTCCGTTGAAGGGGCGCTCGGGGTGGATGGCAATCGCTCGCCGGAGTTCAGGACAACGTCGGGCACGCACTGGTGTTGTAAATGGCGAGGCTACAGTCCACAGAAAGGCAAAACAGGGGGTCTGTTAGACGCGCGAGAGAGAGGGGAGCGTAGGAGTATCATCCTGAGAGGAAGGGGAGGTCGGTGTTACCGAGGAAATGTCGCCGAAGTTGGAGACAAACGGCGGCGCGTTCAGTCGAGGTAGCTTCCGACGATGGGGGGCACGTGCGAGCAAGCTGAGGCCACTGGGAGGTTCAGGGAGTGATGGGGATCATGCTTGCGTGGTAGAGAGAGCGAGGCGCGGCGAGGAGTGGCCGGAATCGACGTCGGAGTCCGTCGGAGACAGTGGCGGTGTGCGGGTGAATTAGGACAGCCTGGGGGCTCCGGTGGGGTGATGTTTGGGGGAAAAGGAAGAGGGGAGCCTGGCGATTAATACTGCGTGGTCACTGCGAGGAAATAACGCGGCATTAAGGGAGATTTAAGCCGAGAAATCAGTGCAGCAACGGCAGTGAGGTTGGGGGAAGAGGTCGTCGCGGGGTCGAAGATGCTGACGGGGCAGGTGGGGTCTGGTGGCAGCGAGAGAGAGAGAGTGGGAGTGGGTCCAGGCAATCAGCGAGTGAGTGGGTCGAGTCCTTGGTGCGAATCGTTTTTCTCACGGGGAAGGGTAAATGGGCTGGACTACTGGGCTTAGTGGGCGCTGCTTCGTTTCCTTTTTTTTGTACTGATTGTTTTTCTTTTTCCATTTTCATTAATCTGTTTTGATTTTGTTTATTCCTTTCAAACATCTATTTGAATTCAAACTTCAACCAGACTTTGTGTGTATTCAAATATTATTTATTAACACATTCTAAAGTCAAATTTAGAATAATATATTTATTATTTTTAGGAGATATTGATTAATTAAAATAAGCCCTTATATTAATTCAAATAAGATTTAAATAATGTTTTTCAAACTCCATTTGAATTCTAAATCTTTCCAAATCTTTTCAGTAGGTTTTATTTATTTAATAGGGTGTCAAAATATTCACCTAGAATTATTTGGAAAATATTTAATATGATTCATAAATTTTATTTGGAAGATTTCTTTGATCTTATTTGAGTTAATTAAATAACTTTTATTCCACTTGGGTAAATTCCAATTATTATTTCCCCATAATTTAATTAATCATTTCTAATAGGGATTTTATCTTTATTCAAATAGAATAGGATTTGGTTAATGCCCTCTTAATTAATTTGAAAATTCCTTATCCATTATATTATTTGGATTTGGATTATATTCATTCCATTTGCTTATGGTCTTGGCCAAGTTTTAATTTGGTCTTTAAATATTCCTCATTTAATAATTTCTTTCTTTATCTTATAAAATCCATATCTTTTTATTTATAGATCCAAACTTGGTGATTCCAATTTGTAAAGTCTTATTTAATATTTATTTATCCTTTTATATATATCTAGGATTATTTGCTCGCCATTTGGTATGGATTTTAGACAAGTGATTTATTAGCTTTGGAAATTTACTTTTCCTTATCTTATTAAATTCATAAGATTTTATCTATGGCTCCAAATTGAGTGAAATCAATTTCTATGGTTTTATAATATTTCTATTTGTCATTATTGATCATTGGTAAATGTTTGTTGACCAATTTTTATATGGATCAAATTAATAGGCTTAGAGATAACTTGGAAATGTTTTTCTTCCATTAGGGTTTTAGGGTTTTGGTTTATTTTCCAAGTGTTTAAATTTCCAGATGCATTTATGAAGAATGTATTCCACTTGATTTGAATTTAGTTGGATTCAAATGTTATCCAAAGTTTGTTCAAGATGGGATTTTAAGTTTCCAATTAGAAATAAAAAGTTTCTTTTCACCCTAAATTTCAACAATTATTTATTTTGTTTATTTATTTTTCACATAACAAGATATGGAAAATCTTGGGATGTGACAGCGGCTAGGCAAACCCTAGGGGCGGCGGCGACTTGGTGGAGGCCGGCGGCTAGGGCTAGGGTTTAGAGGAGAGAGGTGTAGGCTAGAGGGGCACCCCTGCCCCTCCTTATATAGGTAGGAGGGCGCCGGTTGGGAGGAGGGAGTCCTCCCCCAACTCGGCCTCCTTGGTCGGCGGTGGAGGGAGGAGGACTTCCTCCCCAAGTAGGTTTCCTACTCTCCCTCCACCAAGCAAACTTGCTGTTTGACTTTTCAAATTGGCGTTTGACTTTTCAAACTAGGATTTGATTTATCCCTTTATTTTTCTCAGCGATGACACCTAGTACATGATGCAACCATTCCAACTTGTTATGACACATTCATGTACCCTTCCCCTTCGGAGTGCCGGACCTTCCGGACCCTTCTAGAACATTCCCGATGAAAACACCGGAATCATTCTCCAACTCCGAAACAGGACTTTCCTTATATGAATCTTATTCTCCGGACCATTCCGGATCTCCTCGTGATATCCCGGATCCCATCCTAGACCCCGAACAACATTCGGTCTCTTACTCATCATTCCATAACTACTCAACAACATCAAATCCTTAACTGTGTCTCCCTACGGTTCGTGAATTATGCGGACATGATCGAGACACTTCTCCGAACAATAACCAATAGAGGAATATGGAAATTCATATGTCTCCCACATATTTCTACGATTACTTTGCGATCGAATGAACCACTTACATACGATACCAATTTCCATTTGTCTCACGATAGTTTACTTATCCGAGGTTTTGATCGTCGGTATCTCTGCATACCTAGTTCAACCTCGTTACTGATAAGTACTCTTTTCTCGTTCCCGTGATATGTGATCCCTTGTGAGCCAGTCACATGCTTGCAAGCCAATTGGATGGCATTCCATCGAGAGGGCCCAGAGTATATCTATCCGTCATATGGATGGACAAATCCCACTCTTGATCCATGTGTCTCAACCCATACTTTCCGAACACTCAATGCCACCTTTATAACCACCCAGTTACGGTGTGGTGTTTGATGTCATCAAAGCATCCTTCCGGTGATGGTGATAAGCATGATCTCATGGTCAAAGGAATTAGGTTACTATGTATCAGAAAGCATATATCAATTGAACTATTAAAATGACTTGATCTTTATGCTACGCTTATCTATAGGAGTATGTCCATCATACCATTCTCCTAACAATATGATCTTGTTTTTAATAACATCTCCATGTTCATGATAGGGAAACCACAATCATTTATTAACCAACAAGCTAGTATTATGAAGAGGCTTTACTAGGGACTCTAATTTAGTTTAAAAATAACACAAGTATTAATGTTTCCTTGTTAATACTGTTATAGCATGAATGTAAACATTTATCATAAACACAAAGATATAATAATAACTACATTTATTATTGCCTCTAGGGCATATCTCCAATAGTCTCCCACTTGCACTAGAGTCAACTAATCTATATTACATGGTAATATACCGAACACCCATGGCAGTTTGGTGTTGGTCATGTTTTGCCCTCGGGAGAGGTTTAGTCAACGGATCCGCCATATTCAGATATGTGTGTACTTTGCAAATCTTTATGTCACCATCTTGGACATGTTCTCGAATAGCGTGAAAACGTAGCTTGATGTGCTTCAGCTTCTTGTGTGACCTTGGTTCTTGCGCATTGGCTATGGTGCCCATGTTATCACAATAGATAGACATTGGGTCCAGCGCACTTGGAACCACACCGAGCTCTGTAATGAACTCCTTCATCCATATCGCTTCTTGTGAAGCCTCCGAAGCAGCTATGTATGCCGATTCAGTTGAAGATCTTGCCACAACGCTTTGCTTTGCACTCCTCCAGCTAACTGCTGCACCATTCAAAGTAAATACGTATCCAGATTGAGATTTAGAATCATCCGGATCGGTGTTCCAACTAGCATCGGTGTAACCATTAACAACGAGATGTTCATCACCTCCATAAGAAAGAACCATATCCTTAGTTCTTCTCAAGTACTTAAGGATGTTTTTGACCACTGTCCAATGATCCACTCCTGGATCACTTTGATATCTGCTAGTCAAACTAACAGCATATGCAAAGTCGGGTCTAGTACATAGCATGGCATACATTAGAGATCATATGGCTGAGGCATAGGGAGTCTTACTCATCCTTTCTATATCTTCTGTCGTTGCTGGACTTTGAGTTTTACTCAAGGTCGTATTGGGCAACATGGGCAAGAACCCTTTCTTGCTATCTTCCATTCCAAACCTCTTTAGAACTTTGTCCAAATATGTACTTTGTGACGATGATATTAGGCGTCTCGATCTATCTCTATAAATCTTTATGCCTAATATATAAGCTGCTTCGCCAAGATCTTTCATTGAAAAACTATTATTCAAAATTCCTTGACACTATTAAGAAGGTCTACATCATTCCCAATCAACAATATGTCATCTACATATAGTATTAAGAATGCTACAGAGCTCCCACTCACTTTCTTGTAAATACAAGCTTCTCCATAAGTTTGTATAAAACCAAAACTTTTGATTACTTTATAAAAATGTTGATTCCAACTTCGGGATGCTTGCTTCAATCCATATATGGACCGTTGAAGTTTGCATACCTTGTCATCATCTATAGAATCGACAAAACCTTTGGGTTGCATCATATACAACTCTTCATCAATGTCTCCATTGAGGAATGCTGTTTTGACATCCATCTGCCATATCTCATAATCATAATATGCAGCAATTGCTAACAAAATCCTCATAGACTTAGCTTTGCTACTGGTGAGAAAGTCTCATCGTAGTCAACTCCTTGAATTTGTCGAAACCCTTTTGCGAAAAGTCGAGCTTTATAGACAGTAACATTACCATCAACATCTGTTTTCTTCTTGAAAATCCATTTGTTCTCGACAGCCTTCCGGCCATCCGGTAAGTCCACCAAAGTCCATACTTGGTTTTCGTACATGGATCCAATCTTGGATTTCATGGCTTCTTGCCATTTATTGGAATCTGGGCTCATTGTCGCTTCCTCATATGTCGCAGGGTCATCGGTGTTGTCCACCAACATGACACTCATAACGGGATCATACCAATCAGGAGTGGTACGAGTTCTCGTTGACCTGCGAGGTTTTATAGCAACTTCAACCGAAGTTTCAAGATCATCATCATTAGCTTCCTCTCTTATTGGTGCAGGCACCACAAGAGTTTATTCCGGTGCTGCGCTACTAGCAAGTTCGGGAGAAGGTTCGATAACCTCGTCGAGTTCTACTTTCCTTCCAGTCACTTCTTTCGAGAGAAATTCCTTCTCTAGAAAGGATCCATTCTTGGCAACGAAGATTTTGCCTTCGGATCTATGATAGAAGGTATACCCAATAGTTTCCTTTGGGTATCCTATGAAGACGCATTTTTCCGCTTTGGGTTCAAGCTTGTCCGGCTGTAACTTCTTTACATAGGCTTCGCAACCCCAAACTTTAAGGAACGACAATTTAGGTTTCTTCCCAAACCATAATTCATAGAGTGTCGTTTCAACGGATTTAGATGGTGCCCTATTTAAATTGAATGCGGATATGCATAACCCCAAAATGATAGTGGTAAATCTGTAAGTGACATCATAGAACGAACCATATCTAAGCGTTCGGACACACCATTACGCTGTGGTGTTCCCGGCGGTGTCAATTGTGAAAGTATTCCGCATTTCTTCAAATGCTCGCCAAACTCGTAACTTAGATATTCACCTCCACGATCAGAACGTAGAAATTTAATCTTCTTGTTACGTTGATTCTCTACCTCACTTTGAAATTCCTTAAACTTCTTGAAAGTTTCGGACTTATGTTTCATGAAATAGATATACCCATATCTACTCAAGTCATCCATGAAGGTAAGAACATAACGATAACCACCGAGCGATGCTACACTCATTGGACCACACACATCGGTATGTATGATTTCCAATAAGTCCGTAGCTCGCTCCATCATACCAGAAAATGGAGTCTTAGTCATTTTACCCATCAGACATGCTTCGCATCTTTCAAGTGATTCGAAATCAAGTGATTCAAGAAGTCCATCGGAATGGAGTTTCTTCATACGCTTCACTCCAATGTGACCAAGACGATAGTGCCACATATAGGTCGAGTTATCGCTTAATTTCAAACGTTTAGCTTCAATGTTATTAATATGTGTATTTCCACTATCGAGATTCAATAAGAATAGACCATCTATCAAAGGTGCATGTGCATAAAACATATTACTCATATAAATCGAACAACCATTATTCTCAGACTTAAATAAGTAACCGTCTCACAATAAACAAGATCCCGATATAATGTTCATGCTTAACGCAGGCACCAAATAAAAATTATTTAAGTATAAAACTAATCCCGATGGTAGATGAAGAGGTAGCGTGCCGACCGCGATCACATCAACCTTTGATCCATTTCCTACGCGCATCGTCACCTCGTTCTTTGCTAGCTTCCGTTTATTCTGCAGCACCTGTTTCGAGTTACAAATATGAGCAACCGAACCAGTATCAAATACCCAGGCACTACTACGAGTACTAGTGAGATACACATCAATAACATGTATATCGGATATACCTTTCTTCTTGATGTTGCCGTTCTTCAAATCCGCCAAGTACTTTGGGCAATTCCGCTTCCAGTGACCTTCTCCCTTGCAGTAAAAGCACTCAGTATCAGGCTTAGGTCCAGCCTTGGTCTTCTTCGTCGGTGCGGTAACTTTCTTACCACCCTTCTTGAAGTGTCCCTTTTGCTTAGACTTGCCTTTCTTGAATTTGGTGGTCTTATTCACTATCAACACTTGGTGCTCTTTCTTGATCTCCACTTCTGCAGATTTTAACATGGAGAAGAGTTCTGGCAACTGCTTGTTCATGCTTTGCATATTGTAGTTCATCACAAAGTTCTTGTAACTTGGTGGTAGTGATTGGAGGACACGGTAAATCCCCAAAGCATTAGGAATCACTATACCCAAGCTTTGGAGTTTGTTTGCGTGCCCAGACATCTTAAGCACATGCTCACTGACGGAGCTGCCCTCTTCCATCTTGCAGTTAAAGAACTTTTCAGAAGCCTCATAACTCTCAACTGCCGCGTGAGTCTCAAATATCAATTTGAGTTTACGGACAATATCATGCGGGTCTGAGTTTTCAAACCTTTTCTGAAGCTCCGAATCCAAACCATACAAGATAGCACACTGAACTTTGGAGTACTGATTCTTCCGAGTGAGGTAAACATTCTTTACTTCATCGGTAGCAGTAGCTGCAGGCGGGTCACCCAGCGGTGCATCTAGCACATAGGTCAAATTACCAGCATTGAGGACAATCCTCAAATTGCGGAACCAATCCGCGAAGTTGCTTCCATTGTTTTCAACTTTTCTTTCTCTAGGAACGCATTAAAATTGATGGTAGGGGCGCCATTGATCTACAACATATTTGCAATAATTTAGACTAAGTTTATGACAAATTGAGTTCTAATTAATAGTTAAATTAATCTAGGTGAACTCCCACTCAAAACAATTTCCCTCACATTGTTTTAGTGATCACATGAACCAAATCCACCACATCAAAACCGATCATCACGAGAGTTGATGTAGCTTCAATGGCGAACAATCGACATGTTCATCATATCTACTATATGATTCATGGGTGATTCGTGTTCCGAGACCATGTCTGTACATGCTAGGCTCGTCAAGATCAAACCTTAGCTTCCGCATGAGCAAATCTGGCTTGCTCACGTTGTATACACTTGCAGAATCTAACACACATGATCATCACGTGGTGCTTCGAAACAACAAGCTTTAGCAACGGTGCTTACTAAGGATGAACACTTTAGAACTTGAAATTTATGTGCATGAGGGATCATCTTATAATGCTACTGTCGTTAACTAAGCAATACAAGATGCATAAAGGATTAACATCACATGAAATTCATAATATGTGATATGATATGGCCTTTCTTCTTTGTGCTTCTGATCTCCATCTTCAAGCACGAACATGATCTCCATCATCACCGGCATTGCATCAAGGTCAATGACGCTGCTTCATGATTGTAGTCCACCAACTTCAACTATTACAACTACTTTGAATAGACACGCGGGTCTTAACAGAAATTAAAGACAACCATATGGCTCCTGCCGGTTGCCAACTTACAATAAGGAACATTGCATACATCAAATATAATCACAATCATGGCCATATCACATCACAGCACACCCCTGCAAAACAAAGTTAGACGCCTCTAATTTCTTTGCATATTTTACGTGGTTTGGGGATTTCAATAAGTGTCGATCTAACTTACGAACAAGAACCACAACGTTGATGTTTGAACTATCAAGTGCCCGTTGTAAATTGGATCTATACTATAATGGGAGAGACAGACACACGCAAAGCCACTTATGCAATACAAGTTGCATGTTGAGCGTGGAGCAAGTCTCATGAACGATGTCATGTAAGGTTAGCCCGGGCCGCTTCATCCCATCATACCGCAAGATGCAAAGTACACAAGAAGCAATTGATAATAAAAGCATCACCGCCCACAATGACCATTGTGTTCTACTCATGCAACAGATCTACATATAGACCTGGATCTGATACCACTGTAGGGGTTCGTAGCATGGAAAAAAAATTCTACCACATACAAACAAACAAGCCAAGATCTATCTACTAGATTGTAGCAACGAGTCGATAGAATAACTCACCCTCGAAGATTCCAAAGTGTTTACCGAGAGCGGATTCTCGTGGGTGATGTAGTCGTACTCTTGCCGATCTCAAGATCGTGTAGACGATCCTTCCGGCGCTGAGTTCCGGCAGTGGTCCCGCAGTCGGTCACACGTTCGGTACTCGATGAAGACCTTCCTCTCCCTTGTTCCAGCAGGCAGCGGAGGTTGTAGCACTCTCCTCGCGATTCCGGCAGCACGACGGCGTGGTACCGGAAGTAGAGGGGAGATCTCGCAGGGCTTCGCCTTAAGCCGGAGCGAGTATGGTGGAGTATGAGAGAGGCCTTGGCGATCTAGGGTTTAGAGGCACCAAGGAGAGGGGGCTAGGCCGGCGGCTAGGGCAAGGGGAGGGCCCCAACTCGGCGGCTAGGCAAACCCTAGGGGCGGCGGCGACTTGGTGGAGGCTGGCGGCTAGGGCTAGGGTTTAGAGGAGAGAGGTGTAGGCTAGAGGGGCACCCCTGCACCTCCTTATATAGGTGGGAGGGCGCCGGTTGGGAGGAGGGAGTCCTCCCCCAACTCGGCCTCCTTGTCCGGCGGTGCAGGGAGGAGGACTTCCTCCCCAAGTAGGTTTCCTACTCTCCCTCCACCAAGCAAACTTGTTGTTTGACTTTTCAAATTGGCGTTTGACTTTTCAAACTAGGATTTGATTTATCCCTTTATTTTGCTCAGAGATGACACCTAGTACATGATGCAACCATTCCAAATTGTTATGACACATTCATGTACCCTTCCCCTCCGGAGTGTCGGACCTTCCGGACCCTTCTAGAACATTCCCGATGAAAACACCGGAATCATTCTCCAACTCCGAAACAGGACTTTCCTTATATGAATCTTATTCTCCGAACCATTCCGGATCTCCTCGTGATATCCCGGATGCCATCCGAGACTCCGAACAACATTCGGTCTCTTACTCATCATTCCATAACTACTCAACAACATCGAATCCTTAAGTGTGTCTCCCTACGGTTCGTGAATTATGCGGACATGATCGAGACACTTCTCCGAACAATAACCAATAGAGGAATCTGGAAATTCATATGGCTCCCACATATTTCTACGATTACTTTGCGATTGAATGAACCACTTACATACGATACCAATTTCCCTTTGTCTCACGATAGTTTACTTATCCGAGGTTTTGATCGTCGGTATCTCTGCATACCTAGTTCAACCTCGTTACTGATAAGTACTCTTTTCTCGTTCCCGTGATATGTGATCCCTTGTGAGCCAGTCACATGCTTGCAGGCCAATTGGATGACATTCCATCGAGAGGGCCCAGAGTATATCTATCCGTCATATGGATGGACAAATCCCACTCTTGATCCATGTGTCTCAACCCATACTTTCCGAACACTCAATGCCACCTTTATAACCACCCAGTTACGGTGTGGTGTTTGATGTCATCAAAGCATCCTTCCGGTGATGGTGATAAGCATGATCTCATGGTTGAAGGAATTAGGTTACTATGTATCATAAAGCATATATCAATTGAACTATTAAAATGACTTGATCTTTATGCTACGCTTATCTATAGGAGTATGTGCATCATACCATTCTCCTAACGATATGATCTTGTTGTTAATAACATCTCAATGTTCATGATAGGGAAACCACAATCATTTATTAACCAACAAGCTAGTATTATGAAGAGGCTTTACTAGGGACTCTAATTTAGTTTACAAATCACACAAGTATTAATATTTCCTTGTTAATATTGTTATAGCATGAATGTAAACATTTATCATAAACACAAAGATATAATAATAACTACATTTATTATTGCCTCTAGGGCATATCTCCAACATGTTATTCATGATCTTTGCTTGTAGCCTTTCATGTTGCATGCATAGTTACTATGTCCTATTGTTAGAACTCCATTCTTTCATGCACATGTTTAGAGTTCTTTGATCCCAGCTTTCAATGCTTGCAAATGGTTGGATCTTTATTGTGAGGGTGCATGTCACCTCAAAAGTTATTCTTTTTATCACTTACCTACTCGAGGGAGAGCAGGAGTTAAGCTTGGGGATGCTTGATACGTCGTAAACGTATCTATAATTTTTGATGTTCCATGCTTGTTTAGTATCTACTTTGATTTGCTTTATATTTCTTTGAGGTGTTTTTATATATTTTCTGGAAATAACATATTAACAAGTTGCCACGGTGACAATTGCCTGTTTTCTTCTGTTTTTGGTTCCAGAAAGGCAGAAAATAAATATTCTCGGAATTGGACGGGACAAAAGCCAAAGTTATTATTTTTCTCGGAGCAACACGGAACCACGAAGCAGATCCGAAGGGGGGCCACAGGGTAGCCGCACCCCCCTAGGAGCGGGCAAGCCCTGGAGGCGCCTAGGGAGGGTGTCGGCCCCCTGGCCCTCCACCGACCTTACCTCCTGCGCCTATAAGAAGCCTCCGACCCAAAAACCCTAAATAATCCAGAAGAAATCCACGAAACCTCTGTAGCGCCGCCGCCACCGAAGGGGAAATTCGGGGGACAGAAAGTCTCTATTCCAGCACCCTGCCGGGACGGGGAAGTGCCCCCGGAGCCATCTCCATCGATCTCCATCGTCATCTTCATCACCGTTGCTGATTCCCATGATGAGGAGGGAGTAGTTCTTCCTCAGGGCTAAGGGCTCTACCAATAGCTATGTGTTCATCTCTCTCTATGCATGATCTTGTGGTCATGAGCTTTGTAATCAAGTAGATCTACCTTGCTACTCAAGTGCTTCATTAGATCTCTGCTCTCCCCATGTGTGTGAAAGTGACAGCGTGCACGCCATGGTGGCACTTAGGCTTGAGTCTACATAAATACTCTTTGTGTTTTAATAGATCTATGCTTTTCCCCATGTGTGTGAAAGTAACATCGTGCATACCGTATGTGGCACTTTGGCTAGATTGAATATTTGTTATGTGTTATATTTGGAGTTGGATGTCTCTATGAAATTGTGGTGTTTGTTGGAACCATCTAGCGCTCAAGGTGACAGTGTGGGGTTATCTAGATTGGGGAAGGCGGACTTTGAGGTGTGTTGTTATAGCCCTACCAATGATTAGAGTGTTCAACCAGAGAGTATTTAAGAGTAGTATCATGAAGAGGGGATATTTATATGAGAGAGTGTTCACTAGTGAAAGTATGATCCCTAGGCTTTGTTTCTAAGCATTGAAACACCATTTTCTACTAGATCTGTTGCATGTTTGCTTGCTTTAGTTTTTCCTCACCGTCAAGCTTCTTTTTTGGCATCATTACCACTTATATTTCACTATCTCTTTGCCGAACTAGTGCACCTATATTGGGTGTGTTGGGGACACAAGAGACTTCTTGTATCTTGATTGCAGGGTTGCTTGAGAGGGGATACCTTTGACCACTTCCTCCGTGATTTCGATAAACCTTGGGTGATCCACTTAAGGGAAACTTGTTGTTGTTCTACAAACCTCTGCACTTGGAGGCCCAACAACTGTCTACAAGAATAGAAGTGCGTAGACATCAACCATAAAGCTAAGTTTCCCTCTACTTAGAGCTGATTTCTTTTTTAACTCACACTCCAAACACTCGGGGGTTGTGCCCTCTTAGAGTAACCTAATGTGCCATCGGCTCCACGCACTCGAGCACCACGAACACGACAGCCCGAGTAGCTGATTCTGCCTGACCGTCGAATCCTTGAACTCCGAGTGCCTTGGAAAGGTACTGAGACTAAGGGTAATCAGGCTAACGAAAATGCCTAGCAAGCAGTGTAAAAGTGTCGACTCGATTGGCACCAGAATTTTACCTTACAAGTCGACAGGCAAATATTCTTTACAAGATACAAGCACTTCACAATTTTCATGTTTTATGTAGCCTACAAGGACGTCGGGCTACATCGTGCTATTGTATCGTGTCCTCCAATGGAGTCGACTAATGCCAAGACCCGAGTCGACGAATTCCTCGGATGACCACATCAATCATCAACAAAAGCGGCACTGGGCACGCACCCGATAGAAAAAACGGCGTCGACTTCCTTCGCAACGTCGAGTCCTTCCAGCTAAACACCGCACGACTCCGCTACATGAACTCCAGTTGCATCGTCGATTCTTGGCTCCTTATGTGTAAGACGCTGACTCGATGCACTTCCGGGTCAGTAGTTCTCCTCGCATGAGTCTCCACTCGAGTATGCGACTCGACTAGACACTCGGGGGCTACTCCTATCAGGAGCGCTGGTCGCGCATCCGATGTACTTCCGGTTCAGCGATACGCCAACGAGATTGTCGACTACAACTGCATGATACAAAACTCGAGTCTCTGCCTGAGTTTACGACTCCACCAGACACTCAGGGGCTACTCCAAACTAGAGCATTGGTCACGCACATACAAGATCTTCAAGTGGTACGCTTCGATTCCTCACTCGAATCAATGATTCGACTGAGGGCTCGGGGGCTACTCCCATAGGGAGCGCTGGTCGTGCACTCGAAAAATCGCCGGCATTGACGACATTTTTGCAAGATCATCTGAAGAACTTCTGAATCACCATATCGCGCAACCGACGACTATAAGTCTCTGCTCAAGTCTACGATTCGAACAGACACTCGGGGGCTACTCCCATAGGGAGCGTTGGTCGCGCACCTTATAGTCCATTGTGTTGACTACGTCCATAATGTTGACTCCTTTACAACAACCGAACAAATTCAGCTGACCCAATGAACTTTCGGGTGAAGAGCTTCACACTCGACACAACTTTCTACTCCGACATCCAAATGCAACGCTCAAGACAACTGAGTCTCCACCCGAAACTTGTTCGGATGAAAGCACTCGAAAGACTTTAGAGTCTCCACTCGAATCTACGATTCGAATAAACACTCAGGGGCTACTGACATGGGTATGTCCTAGGAGTACCCGATGTTAGCCTACCTGGTCCAGCCTTACGAAAGGCCCACTTGACGACTGTCAGGGTCCATGCGGCTGCTATGAAGCTCATATGGACACGGACTCCCAAGCGCACAAGACAAGGAAACCTCATGACTAGAGTTTGAATACAACTTGTAACCTACTCGTATCGGTACCTGAGACCTAGACTCCCCATAAATAAAGTCTAGGAGGGTCCAACGAGGAGGACACGATACAATAGACTAGATCACAATAGATCTACAGATCTAGCTCTCTCAACTCACCGCATACACACCTCCACGCCAGATTGCATCTGCGTACCCCTGTAACTTTCGATTCCGCCGTAATCAAGAGCAGACAAGCAGGAGTAGGGTTTTTCTCCGGGGGCCTGAACCTAGGTAAATCTCGTGTCCCTGTGTTGCTTGTCTGTTAACCGTTCCACGACTTCCAGCATTCCCATCTTCTCCAAAACATAAGTTCATAACAATGGGCATTGACGAGATTGAACCTCGTCAGTACTCGAAGTTGGCGAAGAAGAATCCGGCGTGACGAAGACCATGCGCGGACGTAGGCGACCCGCACCGTGGGAGGTGGCACAAAGATAGCATGGGGTGTCGGTGCACGGAGATGGCAATGTAGACTGTGTGTAGTGACGCTATGACCCGATGGGGCGGCATAGTTGCATGGAACGAGTCGATGCAGTGGCTGGGAGACCACCAGCGGTGTACACATCAAGGAAGGCGCGTTGGAAGGCGGTAGTGTGGACCAAAGGCGGCGGCGCCGAAGGGGCGACGCAACGGTAGCCCGTAGCTCAAATGGTGGTAGGCGCATGCTCGGGGACATGCTTGGCGTAGACAGGTGCTAGATCGGTTGATCAGACCGACACTGCGCAGTATGCGCCATTGCGTGGACGATGCGTAGATCGGAGTCGATGGCGGCGTTGTCGGTGAAGTCTCGGACGATTACGACGAAGACGATCTGAGGGGGGCTTCGGCAACCTATCGAGGAAGGCGCAACCGGTCGAGGTTGATCGTAGATGCTGATGGTCGAAGTAGAGGCGCATCGATAACAACGGCGGTGGGCGACTCAATCCGATCTATGATCGGTAAACCAAAAAAGAAGACCGGTCAAGCGAGCGGTGGAGAGAAAAGACAATCTAGAGATCGGAAAAGTCTCAACGGGACAGCCGATCACAGATCAGCGGGTGAACCCTACGACGGATCGCGCAACCCCCGGAGGAGATCATGGAGTCGATCCGCCGGGGGCGACGCAGCGAAAGCGCGTCGGCGGCTAGGGTTTGGACCGGTTAGGCTGATACATTAAAGAGTATGCGTTTGGCGGAATATTATGAATGGATTATTAAGCCTTATGGGCGAGTATATATAGGGTACATGGAATCATCTTGAAGTACAAGACAAGTTAGGTAGGATTATATGTAAACATATCCTAACTCTATCTAAACTATCATAACAACCGTATATGCCTAATACTCTAACACTTTCGTGTTGCGGACTACGAGCGCCGGTGGAGAGAGGGCTGGGGCATCAGCCACAGGGATGTCTCCTTCGCCACCGGCTGACACCTCAACCGGGATCGTGTCCCAATACCGATTCGTGCCCAAAGGCGGACAAAGGGTTGGCAAAGGAGATCCGTTGCTGGATCAACAACCTCCCGTAACGCCGAGGGGCTACCACTCCAAGGACTAATGGGTAAAGTTTCTTGAGTGGGAGCATAATGCACGACGCGTGACCATCATCAGTCGTGACCTGCAGTCCGAAGAGGTCTACGGCTGACATCGACTTGGACGACGAAGACGCTTTACATGTTCTCAATGGGAGAACGCGGGCTGCAGGCTCTGGTGCTCCTACGACAGCAAAGTGCATTTTCTCTTAACGCGTCCGGGACCCGCACCGCCCGCCTGGCCGGCCGTGTCGTTTCCCCGGCGGCCAATCGCAACGCTGTTGCCGTGCGCCTGTCGGGCTCTCCGGCGGCCCATGGCGCCCTGTCGTCTGGGAGGAAACCGCCACGGCTCCCTCGGCCCGGCCGCACGTGGCGTGGACACCCATGCCGTCCGCGCGCGCGCGATCACAGCCGGTAGATCTCCCATCAGCTAGGGAACGTCTCCCGTCATCGTCGTAGTCATGGCAAAGGGATTCCTTCCCGATCCCGAGATGCGGTGTGACGGCCGGCCAGCGCGCGTGACGCCGAGCGCGTCGTGACGGCGCATCGCGTCAGGCCACTGCCGCGCGACATGGAGATCCGTGCTGCCGACGGCACGGCCGGGCGCCGGTACGTGGAACCAAGAGAAGCTTCTTCTATTGCAGCTCGTGCATGGGCCGATGGGGCGCTACAACGACCTATATGTAGTAGAGGAGACTGGAGACAGGGCCGGGACTCGGGAGTAGCCTCTTGCGCTTCGTTTCTTTCTGCGGAGCTGGAGCATATCTCTGGGACTGGGAGTGATGGGCGATCGATGGGGCGCTACTTGCTCGCCTTCTAGCGCTGGGTGTGTCAGATGCCAGCGCCAAGTCAGGGGACTGTCCATGCTTGGGCGCAACGAAGCTGCCATACGCAGACAGCTTCTTTGGTAACTGCAGCTGCCTGCCTACAGTATGGCTGTGCTGGCTAGGGTGCAAGCTGACAAGAGAAAACGGGCAGCGGCTCGGCATGGAAGCATATGCGTGCATACCCCTGGGACGTTATCAGTGATCAATCATGGACGACGGATCCCGGCCCGAGCTGCGTGCCATAGTTTAGTTCTATCTCCACAGAATTGCGTGCAGCCACAATCGGCGCCATGCAATTTCCCCACCGTGAATTTTGAACTTCTGTTAGGCGAGCTCCTCTACAAGCTGAATCAAAGGGCCGATCCATGTACCGAGTTAATGGTTTTAAATGTAGTGACCTAATTATGGTTAAACAGTTATTGGTCCGAGAAAATTATAGAAACCCACCACATTTGGGGCTAGGTTTTAAAAACCACCACCTTTTAGGTTTGAGCGTGCACACAAAAATTGTGATGAATTATTGTTCAGACGTGCTGAGGGGAAATGAAAATAGTAACTTGGGATCTGAGTCTCTTGCTTTACACAAAAGACTTAACCTCCTCTAGAGCAATCGTTGAAATATCATTAATTTTATTACGTAATCGAACAATATTTTTTTTTTGGTACTAGCTAGATTCGATGTTGGAGATATTAATATGATTTCATATAACTTGGGTCAAACCTAGAGAAGTGTTTTCTATGTGAGATGAATAATATTTTGCAATGTCTCGAATGAAACTCTCCAAAAGTGTTTTCTAGACATTTTAAAGGATCTGTTTCGAGCACATAAATTGGAACTCGGTAATATAAGATAATAGTTTTAACAACCTCTCCTAGGGCAGGTTAAATCCTTCTATGTGGAACATGACATCGGCATCCATGTTTTGAATGCCAAGCAAGTCCCTTCATCCGTGTCTCTCTAAAACATAACGGTGATGATCATAACTACTTTACTCAATTCTGAACGTATCCCAATATGTAGATATGTTGATGTGACTAATAGTCTCCGAAAAAACAACACCACTACAACTCACCACTATTATTATCCAGCGGTCCAGATATATTTGCTATCATCTTGATATTAATATATTCATTTTTATGCTGAAAAGAAAGCTGGCCAACCACGATCAATGTGTAGGTACCCCAAAGCACTAGAACGGGCTCTCGGAGTCGTTCCGTTGTAACATCAAATCTCTAAACCTACGGCATGGAAGATGACAGGTGACAAAGGTCTCGGAGATATTTACAGTAGGACATGGACGGATACGAATTGCTTGGGCGGCCGGCCATGCCGTGGGTGGGTTGCTTTATCCGGTGGTCACACAGGAGAGAATAAAGCCGCGCGGGCATGATCGATCGATGCCTGCAGACGGTGGCCTCGATCGGTTGCTTGTGATTCGATTCGATTCGATTCGCATATCGCATGTAAGTAGTATATTCCAGACAAAGTGGACTAAGATTCAGGCAGGCAGCAGGTGGTCGACTGCAGCTGCTAGCACGATCGATCGAGTTGGTGAAAGGATGCATGCAGGTGGGAAAGTGGCGTCCCTTTTACCAAGTGTTGTACAAAGCGTTCAATTGTGCGTGAAGAGTCGTCGCCATTGGTTTGCTAGAATTACTGCCAGTACTATAGTACATAGTTTGTTGCGTCCAACTTGGTGGAGCATCATCTAGAGAGCGGCGTGCGGCCCTGAGATCGGCCCTTTGAACTGACGAGCAGCTAGCAGCAGTTCAACGAAGTACACGCATAGTAGTATTCGCGATATCCCACTTTCCCTGATTTGTTAGAACCTGTTTGCCAACGAGCCGACTTATCCCACGCGCATCCGATAGAAGAAGACACGCGCAACTTGACACTTCTCGCTTCGCTATCGGGCCTACTGCCCTATGTAGGGAGTGGTGCATTCATGCATGATGGCGATACATTCCATTCCAATCTAGTAAGCCTGTGGATGTGGATCTTACAGGCAGCAGGTCTGATGTGAGTTGCCTAGAGGTAGTACGGTCATTACTAATCGAATCAGGATTCGACGGGCCAGCAGCAGCAAGCCAAGAGAGCTAGCGGTGGCTTGGAGCCTTGGAGCCCGTCCGTCCGTCCGTCCCGATTGTTGGTGTACGAAAGCTGGTGAGTGGAGTACACCTCTGAGAGATGTTCTCAGATGCCATCCATCAATAATCGGAAAGAAGACGTACGGAAGAGAAGTGGAAAAAAGATGATGGCGGCACGCCCTGCAACGTCCAAGCACGTACGAGCACGTACGACTCAGGACTCAGGAGCAGTATCAGAACCTGGCGCGGCAACACGCCCTGGCCCTGCAGC
This sequence comes from Avena atlantica, assembly GCA_910589765.1. Classification (NCBI taxonomy): domain Eukaryota; kingdom Viridiplantae; phylum Streptophyta; class Magnoliopsida; order Poales; family Poaceae; genus Avena; species Avena atlantica. The sequence goes on along the minus strand of OU342739.1, from coordinate 53,730,836 downwards.
GGCGGCACCGGCTCCCACCAGGACACAGCGCATGGCATGCACGCGCGCCAACTCATGCCCCGGCCCGGCCTGTACGCCGCCTATGGGACCGTTCGGGCCTCTTCTTCTCCCACGGCCGGCCACGCCACGGACACCGTACCACAGCAGGTCGAGCAGGGCAGCTACCGCAGCACCACGCCAGGCAAAATGCACCGGGCAAAAGCCGGTGCCAACCGAAAGGAGCCGGGAAACAGGATGGGATCGTACTACGTAGCGGTGGGAGCTCATCCGGGTTTCCTTCGGGTTCCCCGTGGCTGTCATGATGAGCGAGCGCACCGCCCATGCCCATCTCGGCCGGCGTGTTCCTCCGCGAGAGCGCACAATCATGCCCGCCCGTCGCCTTTCCATGCGCTGCGCTGCGAGCTGCAAAGTCCAAAGCGGCCGAGTTTCTTTTACTCAATTAATATGGGTCGAAGGTAGTAGTTAATAATAATCTGCACCGGAGCGAGCTGGCCGGCTGGCTGGCTGGCCATTATTCCGATTCTGGTCTGGCCGCGGCGAGGTAGCGTGAGCGGTCGCCAAGTTGATCTGCTGCTAGCCCTACTGTTCAAATAATCTTGCGAGAATTGTTCTGCTAAAATGAATTAGAACTTGTATTGTATCGATACCCCGATCGTCTGAACCTAGTCAGCCTAATTTCGGCTCGATCGATCCGCCTAAATCAAATCCGTTCCGCCCAAATTAGAGTGGCTCTGGACTCACCTTCCAGAAATAATCTGGTGATCCAACTCCACGTGGGAAATTGCGGCTGACGAAGAAAGAAGAAGGCAGAGATATATCAGCGTCCTCTCGACTGTCGAGTGTCTTCATATTGTATCAGTGCGAAACCGAAACCTTTTCAAACGGATCGACGGACGCATCAGCGTCACTCCGATATCTCTGTGGAAAAACCGGGCGCTTCGGTGCTTTCGCTACGACTTGCGGTTCCGGTCTCATGATTAATCATAGCCTGCTTTTTCCTTTTTCTTTCGGAGTGTTCCTGAGAATGATCAGTTGGATCGCTACTATGCTATGCGATATAATATTCATGTCTCCTTATCGTGACGGCCGACAGTGCTCCATGACTTATGCTGCGGTCCAGTTCTCGCCGAATAACTACAGTCGACCTACTACTATACACTACTCCAAATACTACTGTAGATAAACACGATGATGAGTGACGGCTAATTCTAGAAGCAAAATGCATTTAAATCCGACAATACCTACCCTATTGGTTACACCAAACCGTCCTCTAATTGCAAATTTGGTCTGAACGGTATCAATAAGGACCATTGGTCCGTGACATGTCACCGCATGTACAGATGATCGTATCGTAGGACCCTCACGCTCACGCAGTGACCACGAAAATACTCCATAGAAGATGGGTTAATGGGTTTCCGTACAGATACTAATCAGTATTAGGACTTATATTACGGACTGCTTGACTCGTGTGTGTATGGTGATAGTCTAGGTCTTCGGAACACGTTCTCTAACACCAGTCTGTTATACATTGTACCAAACCGTCATTGTATGAACATTGCTGAGAGGAATTATTGGTGCTTTCATATGTCACTACATGTACTATACAGTAGTTAGGACTTGTGGGTTGCGGCAGTTTGACGCATGAAGGTATGATGATATATAGACTAGCTCTTGGAAAATAAAACATGGATTTTCTGGTGTTAACCCACTTGCAAGAGGATTAGGAGAACACTGGTTTGTTTAGGACCTGAATTAGACGGGAGAATCCTATCAGTCAAAGAAAATAAAAAGAATTAGGAGGGATCACGGTGGCGCAGGAGCCCAACTCAATCCGAAAAAGACACCTTGGAGGGCCTAGCATATGCTCGATATGCCCGACAAGTTCTATCATTAAAAATATGACATACAAAGACGTAGATCGCGATAATGGGAGGTGGGATTAGCCGGCCGGAACGTGGATTATATCCGGTTTGAACGAATACATATATATGGAGATATATGTGGCCTCGATATGGTTTCGAAGGGTCAAAAAAATAAAACACACATGCAACTTAACTTTAGGAGGGGGGGACAGAAGCACACCTCGTATTAGAAAAACAGCTATAGATAGATGGATCTTCTATGACGCATTTGACCATGCGCCACAGACAAATTATAGTGGCGCATTTCAGGCAATGCGGCACAGAAAACTTTACTATTATATGGCGCTATAGGGGAACAATACGCCACAGAAATTTGATGGGACCCGCCACCAGGCCTGGGCGAGCAACTTTCTAAAACTAGAAAGTGAAAAGGACCCCACCATAGAATTTAGTTGACCAACTTGCTGGGGTGCATATGTCTATATGGGCCATGGCGTCATAGAAAGTGATGTTTGTGTGGCGGTGCATATAGATATATGCGCCACAGAATGTGGAAAAATAGATCCCCCGTCGATCGTCTTTTAACTTTTGTAGAAAATAAACGAAAATGATAAAAACACCGTCGGCATAGCTGAGCGGGAAATTCAACGCTGAGAGGAAATGGTCGGGCCGCTCGGCATAGGTCGCGCAGTGTCGTGGGCCGCAAAAACACCGTCGGCATAGCAAAACCTTCGGCACAGACGAGCAATGCCGAGAGGGACCCTCGGCGTAGCTATACCCTCAGCGTAGAAGTAGCAATGCCAAGGGGTCCCATCGGCGCAAGCTGAGCACGGGTCTCCTTCCCGTGTTGCGGACGAACAATTCACGGTGTATGGCAGTGCCGAGAGGCTTACCGTTGGCATAGCCCTGTGTAGTGAAAACTAACGGCACAAACCAAAGCCGAGAGGATTCCGCTCAGCATTACGACACCTAAACCGAGGGGAATCCCCTCGGCATTGCTATTAGCAAGCTAGCGGGAAAGCACACCTGGCAGGACCTGTGCCGAGGGGATTCCTCTCAGCGTTTCTAGCAGCATAGAACACCTGGCAGGACCAACGCCGAGGGGTTCCTCTCACCGTTGCTAGCAGCATAGCACACCTGGCAGGACCTATGCTGAGGGGATTCCTCTCAGCGTTGCTAGCAGCATATATAGCACACCTGGCAGGACCTACGCCGAGGGGTTCCTCTCACCGTTGCTAGAATCATAGCACACCTGGCAGGACCTACGCCGAGGGCATTCCTCTCAGCGTTTCTAGCAGCATAGCACACCTGGCAGGACCTACGCCGAGGGGATTCCTCTCACCGTTGCTAGTAGCATAGCACACCTGGCAGCCCTACGCCGAGGAGATTCACGCGAAAACTTGCAAGTGGCCCTACAATAAGTGTAGAAGTGTGGTGGAAGGTCCATAGATGCAATTCCTAGCTCTCGGGTGCGTTCATGTTCACTTGCATGCGATAACACATAGAAAAGTGTTGGGCGTGTAGGAGGAAACACCCGCCACGGATCAAACGGAGGGCTACCTGTGGAATCTTGGTCCCAACCTTTGTTTTACATGTAGATATGACCTATACAAAGTATATCGATGAACCCTCATACGGAGAATGCTTCGGGGGTAGACCTGCGGGTCCCATGGACTAGGGTTTCGGTGGATAAAGACCGCCGGAGCAGCGGAATCACGCGAAAACTTGCAAGTGGCCCTAGAATACGTGTACAAGTGTGGCGGAAGGTCCATAGATGCAATTCCTAGCTCCCGGGTGCGTTCATGCTCACTTGCTTGCGATAACACATAGAAAAGTGATGGGCGTGTAGGAGGAAACTCCCGCCACGGATCAAACGGAGGGCTACCGGTGGAATCTTGGTCCGTACCATTGTTTTCCATGTAGATGTGACCTATACAAACCTAAACCAACACAAAAGTACATCGATGAACACTCATACGGAGAATGCTACGAGGGTAGACCTGCGGGTCCCACGGACTAGGGTTTCGGTGGATAAAGACCGCCAGAGCACCGGAATCACGCGAAAACTTGCAAGTGGCCCTAAAATAAGTGCACAAGTATGGTGGAAGGTACATAGATGCAATTCATAGCTCCCGGGTGCGTTCATGTTCACTTGCATGCGATAACACATAGAAAAGTGTTGGGCGTGTAGGAGGAAACACCCGCCACGAATCAAACGGAGGGCTACCGGTGGAATCTTGGTCCCAACCTTTGTTGTCCATGTAGATATGACCTATACAAACCTAAACCAACAAAAAGTACACCGATGAACCCTCGTACGGATAATGCTATGGGGGTAGACCTGCGAGTCCCACGAACTAGGGTTTCGGTGGAGAAAGACCGCGGGAGCACCGGAATCACGCGAAAACTTGCAAGTGGCCCTACAATACGTGTACAAGTGTGGTGGAAGGTCCATAGATGCAATTCCTAGCTCCCGGGTGCGTTCATGTTCACTTGCACGCGATAACACATAGAAAAGTGCTGGGTGTGTAGGAGGAAACTCCCGCCATGGATCAAACGGAGGGCTACCGGTGGAATCTTGGTCCCAACCTTTGTTTTCCATGTAGATATGACCTATACAAACCTAAACCAACAAAAAAGTACATCGATGAACCCTCGTACGGAGAATGCAACGGGGGTAGACCTACGGGTCCCACAGACTAGGGTTTCGGTGGATAAAGACCGCCGGAGCAGCGGAATCACGCGAAAACTTGCAAGTGGCCCTAGAATACGTGTACAAGTGTGGTGGAAGGTCCATAGATGCAATTCCTAGCTCCCGGTTGCGTTCATGCTCACTTGCATGCGATAACACATAGAAAAGTGTTGGGCGTGTAGGAGGAAACTCCCGCCACGGATCAAACGGAGGGCTACCGGTGGAATATTGGTCCCAACCTTTGTTTTCCATGTAGATGTGACATATACAAACCTAAACCAACACAAAAGTACATCGATGAACCCTCGTACGGAGAATGCTACGGGGGTAGACCTGCGGGTCCCACGGACTAGGGATTCGGTGGAGAAAGACCGCGGGAGCACCAGAAACACGCGAAAACTTGCAAGTGGCCCCACAATAAGTGCACAAGTGTGGTGGAAGGTCCATAGATGCAATTCCTAGCTCCCGGGTGCGTTCATGTTCACTTGCATGCGATAACACATAGAAAAGTGTTGGGCGTGTTGGAGGAAACACCCGCCATGGATCAAACGGAGGGCTACCGGTGGAATCTTGGTCCCAACCTTTGTTGTCCATGTAGATATGACCTATACAAACCTAAACCAACAAAAAGTACATCGATGAACCCTCGTACGAAGAATGCTACGGGGGTAGACCCGCGGGTCCCACGGACAAGGGTTTCGGTGGAGAAAGACCGCGGAAGCACCGGAATCACGCGAAAACTTGCAAGTGGCCCTACAATACGTGTACAAGTGTGGTAAAAGGTCTATATATGCAATTCCTAGCTCCCGGGTGCGTTCATGTTCACTTGCATGCGATAACACATAGAAAAGTGCTGGGTGTGTAGGAGGAAACTCCCGCCACGGATCAAACGGAGGGCTACCGGTGGAATCTTGGTCCCAACCTTTGTTTTCCATGTAGATATGACCTATAAAAATCTAAACCAACAAAAAAGTACATTGATGAACCCTCGTACGGAGAATGCTACGGGGGTAGACCTGCGGGTCCCATGGACTAGGGTTTCGGTGGATAAAGACTGCCAAAGCAGCGGAATCACGCGAAAACTTGCAAGTGGCCCTAGAATATGTGTACAAGTGTGGTGGAAGGTCCATAGATGCAATTCCTAGCTCCCGGGTGCGTTCATGTTCACTTGCATGCGATAACACATAGAAAAGTGCTCGGCGTGTAGGAGGAAACTCCCTCCACGGATCAAACAGAGGGCTACCGGTGGAATCTTGGTCCCAACCTTTGTTTTCCATGTAGATGTGACCTATACAAACCTAAACCAACACAAAAGTACATCGATGAACCCTCATACGGAGAATGCTACGGGGGTAGACCTGCGGGTCCCACGGACTAGGGTTTCGATGGATAAAGACCGCCGGAGCACCGGAATCACGCGAAAACTTGCAAGTGGCCCTACAATAAGTGCACAAGTGTGGTGGAAGGTCCATAGATGCAATTCCTAGCTCCCGGGTGCGTTCATGTTCACTTGCATGCGATAGCACATAGAAAAGTGCTGGGCGTGTAGGAGGAAACTCCCGCCACGGATCAAACGGAGGGCTACCGGTGGAATCTTGGTTCCAACCTTTGTTTTCCATGTAGATATGACCTATACAAACCTAAACCAACAAAAAAGTACATTAATGAACACTCGTACGGAGAATGCTACGGGGGTAGACCTGCGGGTCCCACGGACTAGGGTTTCGGTGGATAAAGACCGCCGGAGCACCGGAATCACGTGAAAACTTGCAAGTGGCCCTAGAATACGTGTACAAGTGTGGTGGAAGGTCCATAGATGCAATTCCTAGCTCCCGGGTGCGTTCATGTTCACTTGCATGCGATAACACATAGAAAAGTGTTGGGCGTGTAGGAAGAAACACCCGCCACAGATCAAACGGAGGGCTACCGGTGGAATCTTGGTCCCAACCTTTGTTTTCCATGTAGATATGACCTATACAAACCTAAACCAACAAAAAAGTACATCGATGAACCCTCGTACGGAGAATGCTACAGGGGTAGACCTGCGGGTCCCACGGACTAGGGTTTCGGTGGAGAAAGACCACCGAAGCACCGGATTCACGCGAAAACTTGCAAGTGGCCCTAGAATACGTGTACAAGTGTGGTGGAAGGTCCATAGATGCAATTTCTAGCTCCCGGGTGCGTTCATGTTCACTTGCATGCGATAACACATAGAAAACTGCTAGCGTGTAGGAGGAAACACCCGCCACGGATCAAACGGAGGGCTACCGGTGGAATCTTGGTCCCAACCTTTGTTGTCAATGTAGATATGACCTATACAAACCTAAACCATCAAAAAAGTACATCGATGAACCCTCGTACGGCGAATGCTACGGGGGTAGACTTGCGGGTCCCACGGACTAGGGTTTCTGTGGATAAAGACCGCCGGAGCACCGGAATCACGCGAAAACTTGCAAGTGGCCCTAGAATATGTGTACAAGTGTGGTGGAAGGTCCACAGATGCAATTCCTAGCTCCCGGGTGCGTTCAGGTTCACTTGCATGCGATAACACATAGAAAAGTGCTCGGCGTGTAGGAGGAAACTCCCTCCACGGATCAAACAGAGGGCTACCGGTGGAATCTTGGTCCCAACCTTTGTTTTCCATGTAGATGTGACCTATACAAACCTAAACCAACACAAAAGTACATCGATGAACCCTCCTACGGAGAATGCTACGGGGGTACACCTGCGGGTCCCACAGACTAGGGTTTCGGTCGAGAAAGACCGCGGGAGCACCGGAATCACGCGAAAACTTGCAAGTGGCCCCACAATAAGTGCACAAGTGTGGTGGAAGGTCCATAGATGCAATTCCTAGCTCCCGGGTGCGTTCATGTTCACTTGCATGCGATAACACATAGAAAAGTGTTGGGCGTGTTGGAGGAAACACCCGCCACGGATCAAACGGAGGGCTACCGGTGGAATCTTGGTCCCAACCTTTGTTGTCCATGTAGATATGACCTATACAAACCTAAACCAACAAAAAGTACATCGATGAACCCTCGTACGAAGAATGCTACGGGGGTAGACCCGCGGGTCCCACGGACTAGGGTTTCGGTGGAGAAAGACCGCGGAAGCACCGGAATCACGCGAAAACTTGCAAGTGGCCCTACAATACGTGTACAAGTGTGGTAAAAGGTCCATATATGCAATTCCTAGCTCCCGGGTGCGTTCATGTTCACTTGCATGCGATAACACATAGAAAAGTGTTGGGTGTGTAGGAGGAAACTCCCGCCACGGATCAAACGGAGGGCTACCGGTGGAATCTTGGTCCCAACCTTTGTTTTCCATGTAGATATGACCTATAAAAATCTAAACCAACAAAAAAGTACATTGATGAACCCTCGTACGGAGAATGCTACGGGGGTAGACCTGCGGGTCCCATGGACTAGGGTTTCGGTGGATAAAGACTGCCGGAGCAGCGGAATCACGCGAAAACTTGCAAGTGGCCCTAGAATATGTGTACAAGTGTGGTGGAAGGTCCATAGATGCAATTCCTAGCTCCCGGGTGCGTTCATGTTCACTTGCATGCGATAACACATAGAAAAGTGATGGGCGTGTAGGAGGAAACACCCGCCACAGATCAAACGGAGGGCTACCGGTGGAATCTTGGTCCCAACCTTTGTTTTCCATGTAGATATGACCTATACAAACCTAAACCAACAAAAAAGTACATCGATGAACCCTCGTACGGAGAATGCTACAGGGGTAAACCTGCGGGTCCCACGGACTAGGGTTTCGGTGGAGAAAGACCGCCGAAGCACCGGATTCACGCGAAAACTTGCAAGTGGCCCTAGAATATGTGTACAAGTGTGGTGGAAGGTCCATAGATGCAATTTCTAGCTCCCGGATGTGTTCATGTTCACTTGCATGCGATAACACATAGAAAAGTGCTAGGCGTGTAGGAGGAAACACCCGCCACGGATCAAACGGAGGGCTACCGCTGGAATCTTGGTCCCAACCTTTGTTGTCCATGTAGATATGACCTATACAAACCTAAACCATCAAAAAAGTACATCGATGAACCCTCGTACGGAGAATGCTACGGTGGTAGACTTGCGGGTCCCACGGACTAGGGTTTCTGTGGATAAAGACCGCCGGAGCTCCGGAATCACGCGAAAACTTGCAAGTGGCCCTACAATAAGTGCACAAGTGTGGTGGAAGGTCCATAGATGCAATTCCTAGCTCCCGGGTGCGTTCATGTTCACTTGCATGCGATAACACATAGTAAAGTGTTTGGCGTGTAAGAGGAAACTCCCGCCACGGATCAAACAGAGGGCTACCGGTGGAATCTTGGTCCCAACCTTTGTTATCCATGTCTATATGGCCTATATAAACCTAATTCAACAAAAAAGTACATCGATCAACCTACGTGTCACACTGACTAGAGTTTCGGTGAAGAAAGACCGCCGGAGCAACGGAATGAGGCGAAATATCTGGCTATTAGAATTTTTTTGTGTTGCCTTTTGATTGAACCATTTTTTCAGCTCGATTAGTCGACAAATTTGAGTCAACTAATATAGGTCGGAGGGAGTACACAATTTTTATGTATTGTTTCTTGTAAAGAAACGTACAATTACACGTGGATGTATAATTGTATATATACGTGCAATTCAATAACCCATAAACAATTGAGGGGCCAAGGGGATACAATCCAAAGAAAAATGTGCATGGTCGATCAAGTGCTAGCATATTTCTCAGTAGATTTTTTTTTAAATGTCGCCGCACGCACCCGGTCACGTTGCACAACACAAAACGCACGCCCTGATACACGTTTTTCCTAAAACAACGCACCAAACTTTTGTCACGTTGCAACCTTCTCACGTTGCTGCCCTCAGATACAACACGCGACGCCCCATATCAAAAAAAACACACGACGCCCCAACCGCTGCCCTCAGGTCCTCCACGCTAGGCAGGGAGCTCGCCCGCAGCTCGAGCACGCCGCGCAACAACATGAAGGTAGAGGCGGCGGCTCCGGCTCCAGCGAGTAATCCCCTCACTCCTCCTCTCTCTCCGCTCTCCTCCAGCACTTTATTTCCCGTCCCCGCGCGGTCGGCGCCGGCCAGCGGTAGCCATGGCGTCCGTCCTCTCCACACCCCTGCCCTAACCCTAGATCGACCGGAATACAGCGGCGGGAGGGGGAAAGGCGGCGGTGGACGACCGGCGGGCAAGGGGGACGGCGGCCACGCCCCTGGCCTGTCTAGAACGGCCTCTCCCACGCCCCTGGCCAGCGGCCTCTACCTGGCAGAACCGTGGCGGTGGACGACCGGCATTGGTGAATGTGTTTGCTAATTTTTTTCTTCTAAAATTGCAGAACCGTTGGAGAATCAGCAGGTGATGAGGCTAGCACTGAAGATTTGAAATTCATTTTCTGTACTCTGATCTGTGAGATTCGAATTTGTGTTGTATACATATATTTTGTTCATGTCTATGTTTGCATGCTAGAAAATGGATAATGTTGTCTTATGTTATGTGTGCGCTATATGTAAGACATAAACTAGGCCTTGTCATTTGTGAGAGACAATAATACTATTTGTGAGATATAGTAATACTGAGCTATTTGTGAGAGACAACAGTGCTGTAATAGATTTGCTAATCTTTGTTCATTTTGTATACTAGGCCGTGTCATTACCACCTCGCTGATCCGATCCCATCGTTGTCTCGGAGTTCGACATCCGAAAGTAGAGGAGCCTTTCATGAGGTAAAATGGTGAACATATTACTTTGTAACAAGTAACTCGGTTTAGGTCTAATACATGTTTCTTTTAGACAATTCCTGTATGAAGAGTGGCATGAAATGTGGGATCCTAGTGTAGAGGAGTATGATACTCTTCTAAGAAAGGGTGCTCCCGGACGGAAAAATTTCGTGGCTTGGTTCATGGAAAAAGTAACTTCTAACTCTCGACAATTTTACATTTGTAGTTTATATTACACGAAACTAATTCACCTAACAATTTTGATTGAACTTGTAGGGAAATGATCCCGACACAAATATGATGAATGAATTGAGATGGGTTTCCCAGGGCTTCGACCGTACGGTGGAGATATATGAGAAGTATGATGTGAATGGGTATCGGTTCCATACAGAGAAGCACCAGAACACTCGACCAAATGCAAAAACAGTAAATACCGGAGTGTTCACCCCCGGTCAAGATAATGTTGACTACTACGGAAGGTTACAAAACATATACGAGCTGAAATTTGCTAAAGGGCCCCATCATCTCGCTCTTGTTGTGTTCAAATGCCATTGGTTCGACCCAGTCGATGGACTAAGAACTACCCCTTCCATCGGGTTAGTGGAAGTTAGGCCTTCAACCACTTATCCTGGGTCCAATGTGTTTGTTGTGGCTCACCAGGCGATGCAAGTTTATTACCTTCCCTACCCATGTCAGAAGAAGAACTACAGGGCCGGGAAGTTGCGTTCAAGGTATCGCCACATGGTAAGCTTCCCATGCCAAACGAGGACGATTACAATAACATAAACCCCATCACATACGAGGGAGATTTCTACCAAGAGGAAGAGGACGGCACATACTTTGATGTACTTATGGGTGGTCTTGAGGACCTTGAGGACGATGCACAAATTCATGGTGAGCCAGTTGTGAATATAAAGGACATAGACATGTTCTCCAAGCTACATCAAGATGTTGATGATGATGAGCCTCCACCGTACGAGGGCCTACCTTACTTCTCACGTGATAGTGATAGTGAGTATGAGACTGATGATTAGCGGTGAGGGTCTTTATGTATTTTTGTGTCACCATGCTTATTAATTTCTACCATGATTAATTGCTATCATGTTTATTGATTTTTACCATGCTTATTTTTTGCTATCATGCTTATTGATTGTTACCAAGCTACCATGATTATTGTTATACTCATTACTAATTGTTTACTCGTTCTCATACAGGTGATTGAACCATGAGCAAGAATTCATCAAAAAGCTTGCTACGTAGGTTGAGGCGGAGCGATGATCTGCCAGGAACAAGTAGTCGCCCTAGAAGACCTCCTAGTCGCTTTGTTGACGATGAAGGAGGAGAAGGAGGATAAGGAGGAGGAGGACGAGGACGAGGAGGAGGAGGAGGACGAGGAGGACGAGCTCGAGGTCCCACTTTTGAGGAGCCTCCTAGGAGGACTAGACTACTTCAGGAGGTTGCACCTACACCTGAGGAGGTTGTACCTTCACAGAGGGGTTGACGACGTTCTCGGATTTCGGCGCCCTCCCGTAGTGAGGTACCTATTTCTATCATGCCTACTAACTGTTATCATTATTATTATCCTTAGATACCCTCCACTAATTGCCAATATTTCTTAGATACCCTCCACTAGTGGCACCACAGCTCCCGAGGATGATGATGAGGTGCATCAGAGTGAGCAAGAGGAGGTATGCTATTTTCTCCTATTCCACCCACTTTCTTTCATTCACTTGCATTGTAATTTTAATTTCATTTGCAGCAGCACCAGGAGGAGGACGAGGACGAGGAGGAGGACGAGCAGGAGGACGAGCATGAGGAGGTACACTCTTTTCTCCTATTCCACCCACTTCCTTTCATTCACTTGCATTTTAATTTGCATTTTAATTTTCAGTTGCAGGAGGAGGGTAGGTCGGAGAAGACGGGGGCATTGTGGGTTCGAGGACCAAATAAGCTCCCAGATCCACCAAGAGAAGCGGAGAGAACCCGCCTTGAGCCGACCAAAACATAAGGATATATCTCGATCATATATGAAGGCCTTGTGGTCTATTTCATTTTGATAGTACTTTGTTGGCGTATACTAATATTTTGATTCATGTGCAGGAATTTTAGATTTGTTGATCAGACGACCACCAGACGCCGTATTCCAGGTGCTATTCTTACGTCTTTGCTGAATACATATTGGCCAGGCCTCTACAAAATCCGCCATGGCTCCGATGAAAAGAAGTTGGCCACCAAATGGGAGGATTATGAGGCCGCAATGTCGGCGGGCTATATGACCGATGAGAGCGGTAATGGATCTATGCCCAGTGTAGCACAAGTTGTGCACAAGAAGTTTTGGGTAAGACTTCCTTTGTCAAGTTCTATTCATGGTTCATCATCCCATTATGCTAACTTATGATTCTCACCATAAATGTTTTATGCACAATTGTAGGAATATTATACAGTGGAGGAGGAGCTTGAGGATAAGTCAAACGAGGTCTTCGATCTTATGGCAAGGGGCAAGGTACAACAGATGATTTACGATGCTAGAAAAACTTGCATCTCGCACTACTACGCCGAACAAGGCGAGAGGAAATTGAATGGCGCGATTGTTAAGGAAAATATTGAAAATACCTTCAACGTGGAAAATTATTTGATGGTGAGAAAATTGTCTTTTTATTCTATATTCATCCTAAATTCCATCATCTCTTCTTGATTTGTGTTGTTTTCATTTTCTTAGTGTGTTCCAAAGTGGTGCTCTGGAAAGAAGGATGGTTGGGAAGCATTGGTGGATATGTGGACGAGCGATCCGGAGTTCTATGCGAGGAGCATGCAAGGCAAGTAAAATCGTGGTGATGGGGGAACACACGTTCAAGGAAGCAGGAGCTTCGACCGCTTCAAGGATCACAAGGTATATATATGGCACAACCTCCTTCTATTTCCCAACATGTTCCGTTTGTAATGCTTAACATGTGTTTTATGCACTACAGGTGGCCGCTAATGGGGGGGTTGACATTCCTGATGTTCAACTGTGGCAAGCTGCTCATAAGAAGAAGGACCCAAGGCCCAATGAGGATCCATACTACGGCACCACCAGTGAGACCATGAGCAACTACTCTGACAGGTTATTTATTGCCACCATGCATACTAGTGTCTACCATGCTTATTGATTGCTACTAATTAATTCCTCAATGTAGGTTCATAGAGTTGTATGGGCCGGATTCTCAGCCCCTTCAGGAGCCGGTCGATGAGACGGTGGTGATGCTCGCAGGGGGCGGCAAGCCACATGGCCGCCTCAAGATTCTTAATGCGGTGCTTCCTTCTACGACCACTCTCACACGGATCAAAGCTACCACGGGAAAATTGGCTTGTATCCCACCTCGTGCACCGCGTCGCGATGTAAGTTGTTTCTCATTTTTATCAAAATTTATACCTTTGATTATGCATGTATATTTTGATGAGATTGATTATGTCAAATTGTAGTCCCGCTATGTGGATGCCTATGATGAGGTTTGCCAAGAGTTTCACCAAAAGCTGAAGGAATGGCATGATGCAATTGATGCCCGCGAGGAGCACATTCAAGCGGCACATAAGGTTATTTCTAGCACATTCGAGCTATTTGCAAGTATTTCGTAGGCTGTATTTTACTTGACCATGTATTTTACTTGACCACGTGTGACATATAAACTTACTTGCAGGCATGGTATATGGCTCAAATGAACGGTAATCCAATGCCCCCTTATGTTGATCCTCCACCAAAACCTCTGATGCCAGTGTTGCCATCGAAGGCCGAATTCCTCGCACATCTAGCCACGGGGACTCCGGTTAGTAATTCATGGAACTACTAAGTTATTTGTTACTAGTCACGAAAGAACTACTAAGTTAGTAGTTAATATTGTACTCAAACATATGTAGGAATCATCTCATTCACATACACACTTTGGCCATGCTACCTCCTTGCCACTCGAGTCACCCCAGACCACTCCACTTCACCAAGGAGGCCCTAGTCCTGGTCAATCTGATCGTGACTGGCGTCCACACTCTCCGACCCCGGTTAGTTTCAAGCATGAACTTTGACTTTGACTTGGTAAATATTTTATGCTCAACTTGCCATGCATGAACTTTGACTTAGACAATTTGTCATGCTAAACGTGTGTGTTGTTTTATACAATTTTCCATGCTTAACTTGCCATGCATGAACTTTGACTTAGACAATTTTCCATGTTAAACGTGTGTGTTGTATCATTCAATTTTCCATGTTCAACTTGCCATGTATGAATTTTGACTTAGACAATTTGCCATGCTAAACGTGTGTGTTGTTTCATACAATTTTCCATGCTCAACTTGCCATGCATGAACTTTGACTTAGACAATTTTCCATGCTAAACATGCGTGTTCTTTCATACAATTTTCCATGCTCAATTTGCCATGCATGAACTTTGACTTAGACAATTTGCCATGCTAAACATGCGTGTTCTTTCATACAATTTTCTATGCTAAACTAGCATGTTCTTTCATTTTGTAGTGACGGTGCTCTCGAAGACAAAATGTGTCGTGCCGGTGCTTGAAGTGTGTGGAAGACCAGTTGCCATGTGGCATTTATCGCATGACTATGTGTAATGAACTTGTAGTGATGATGTTGTCAAACACTATGTGTAATGAACTTGTAGTGATGATGCTATCGAAGACTATGTGCAACGAACTTGTAGTGATGTGTATTTGTGACTACATTTATCTATATATAGAGATTTGATGCTAGACATGTGATATGTTTATGGATGTCATCTATGCTGAAATATTTTTGCATTGTTATAGCCAATTCTTATATATGTGTATCTGCTGTCAATCCCAAAATTGCTGGGAAAAAAAGGCTTGGTGGACATCAACGCCGAGGGTAATACCCTAGGCATTGGTCCTCAGAGTTGGCTGGTGGACATCAACGCCGAGAGGGATCCCCTCGGAATTGGTCCTTAGAGTGGGCTGGTGGACATCAACGCCGAGAGGGAACGCCGAGAGGGATCCTCTCGGCACAGCTAGCAACGCCGAGCGGGATCCCCTCAGCTCACATCAAGCAAAGCCGAGAGGGAACAACTCAACACAGAGCAAGCAACGCCGAGAGTACCCCCTCAGCACACATCACACAAAGCCGAGTGGGCTCCCCTCGGCACAGGTCTATCAAAGCATCCTCCCTACTGCTCCACGTGGCAAGTGATGCCGAGTGTATCCCCCTCGGCGTTGCTCCTGGGCGCCGTCTTCTTCGCGCTGTTAACTCCGTGTGCTGACAGCTGGGCTATGCCGAGGGGGCGCTGCTAAACGCTCGGCATAACCATCTACGCCGAGGGCCGGAGCAATGCCGAAGGTAAACTACTGTGCCGAGGACCACCTACGCCGAGGGCTTAATGCCGAGGGTTCCCCTCGGCGTTGAACAGGCCCGAGGGGGAACTGACCTACACCGAGCGTTTTCCCGCTCAGCATTGATGTTCCTTCCTGTAGTGTGAACATCGCTGAGAGGAATTATTGGTGCTTTCATATGTCACTACATGTACTATACAGTAGTTAGGACTTGTGGGTTGCGACAGTTTGACGCATGAAGGTATGATGATATATAGACTAGCTCTTAGAAAATAAAACATGGATTTTCTGGTGTTAACCCACTTGCAAGAGGATTAGGAGAACACTGGTTTGTTTAGGACCTGAATTAGACGGGAGAATCCTATCAGTCAAAGAAAATAAAAAGAATTAGGAGGGATCACGGTGGCACAGGAGCCCAACTCAATCCGACAAAGACACCTTGGAGGGCCTAGCATATGCTCGATATGCCCGACAAGTTCTACCATTAAAAATATGACATGCAAGGACGTAGATCGCGATAATGGGAGGTAGGATTAGCCAGCCGGAACGTGGATTATATCCGGTTTGACCGAATACACATATATGGAGATATATGTGGCCTCGATAATGGTTTTCGACGGGTCAAAAAAATAAAACACACATGCAACTTAAGTTTAGGAGGGGGGACCAAAGCACACCTCGTATTAGAAAAACAGCTATAGATAGATGGATCTTCTATGACGCATATGACCATGCGCCACAGACAAATTATAGTGGCACATTTCAGGCAATGCGGAACAGAAAACTTTACTATTCTATGGCGCTATAGGGAAACAATATGCCACAGAAATTTGATGGGACCCACCACCAGGCCTGGGCGAGCAACTTTCTATAACTAGAAAGTGAAAAGGACCCCACCATAGAATTCAGTTGACCAACTTTCTGGGGCGCATATGTCTATATGCGCCATGGCGTCATAGAAAGTGATGTTTGTGTGGCGGTGCATATAGATATATGCGCCACAGAATGTGGAAAAATAGATCCCCCGTCGATCGCCTTTTAACTTTTGTAGAAAATAAACGAAAATGATAAAAACTTTAAAAACATAATTCCTTTGAGATGTAGTTATATTTTCGGGTATAGTTGTAGGGAAAATTGAAAAACATGAATTTTGATGTATTTTGTAAAAAAAGGTCATGGCACGGTAAACGCCCATAAATTTTGCATACGATGTCGAAAAAAGTTTTACCTATCAAAATGATCATCTCGAAATTTCCTACTCGAATTCAACGTCCAGGATTTTACAGATTCCCTAAAATTGAAAAGAGCAAAAAGTTATGGCAAAAAGAAATTTTTTCCTGCAAAAAAAAGGGGGAAAAATTCGATGGCCCATATCTCCAATATGCGCCACAGAATTGTTGGGCGGGATTCGAAATTTGAATCCCGCCGGCGCCCCTTCTCCCTCTCTTTTCTCCTTCCTCCACTTCTCTCTTTTCTCCTCCCCTTCTCCCCTTCTCCTCCCTCCTCCTTCCCCACTTCTCCCATTCTCTTCCTTTTCTCCCCTTCTCCTTCCTCCTCCCCTTCTTCACTTCTCTCCTCCTCCTCCGGCGACCTCCTCCTCCGGTGACCTCCTACTGCTCCTCCTCCTTCTCCTCCTCCTCCTCTTGCGGCAATGTCCTGCTCCTCCACCTCCTATGTCGGCCTCCTCCTCTTTCGGCGGCCTCCCTCCTCCGGCCACCACCATCTCCGGCCAGATTTGAAAATATGCGCCATAGAAATTTGAGATCTGGCACGCCTTTTTTAAAATTTGAAAAGAGAATTCCCAATATGCGGCACAAAATTTTAAGATTTCTGTGGCGCATATCAATGGCCCCCTTCTTTTCAACTTCTAGGCCAGCTTCTCCCAGAAGCTACCCTCGACCAGCTTCTCCCAGAATCTCATGTTCAAAATTCGTTCAAACTTCTTAACTAGTAGTTTCAATGTCAATTTAAAAGTATAAACGATTTTGGCAGATAAGATTCTGGGAGAAGCTGGTCGAGGGTAGCTTCTAGGATAAGCTGGCCAAGAAGCTGAAAAGAAGGGGGCCAATATGGGCCACAAAATTACAATTTAGTGGCGTGGTATCAGTGGCGCATCCCCATATGCGCCACATAATGAAAAATCCATGCGCCACAGATAAGGTTTTGCCTAGTAGTGTACACAATGACTCAACGCCTTGTGGCAAAGTTAGAGGCTTCGACTTCAGATAGTAGTTTGTGTAGGGCTATAGATTTTATGAGGCTCTTTGTAATTTATACATGTCATTAATATATTGCAGCATTGTAGGCCTTTCGAGGGCTGTTCTCGTGCAAAAACGAAAGATGGAAAAAGAACGCGCTTCCCTCAAAAAAAGTAAAAAGGAACGCACAGAAAAGAGTTTCCCTTGTTTTCTTCTCGATGGAAAATTGGCGGCTTTATTTGTTGGAATTATGCCCTAGAGGCAATAATAAAGATGTTATTATTATAATTCTTGTTCATGATAAAGTTTATATTCCATGCTAGAATTGTATTAAGCGGAAACTTTAATACTTGTGTGGTTTATGAACAACACCGTGTCCCTAGTATGCCTCTATGGACTAGCTCATTGATTAATGATGGTTAAGGTTTCCTGACCATAGACATGAGTTATCGATTAATAATGAGATCATATCATTGGGAGAATGATATGATGGACAGACCCAAACTAAGCGGAGCAATTAGATCGTGTCATCGTGTTCATCTTTGCGAAGCTTTTCTTATGTCAAATATAGTATTCGTTAGACCATGAGATAATACAACTCCCTGGTATCGGAAGAAAGCTTTGAGGTCATCAAACGTCATCCTATGAGAGGGTGATCATAAAGGTGTCTCTCAGGTGATCGGAAAGTACCTGTTGGGTTGTATGTATCGAGATGGGATTTTTCCCTCCCAAGTCGGAGAGATATACTTCGGGCCCACTCGGTAATTGATATCAACACCGCTTGCAAACATGTGGTTGAGGAGTTAATCACAAAGTGATATCGGATTACGGAACGAGTAAAGTACTTGCTGTGAACGAGATTGAACTAGGTATGACGGTACCAACGATCAAATCTCGGGCAAGTAAAATATCGCGAGACGAAGGGAATATAAATATGGGATTGATTGAATCCTGGCATCGTGGTTCATCCGATATGATCATCGACGAATGTGTGGGAGTCAATATGGGTTTCCAGACCCCGCTGTAGATTATTGATAGAAGATCATGTCTGCATGTTCTCGAACCCGAAGGGTCACACACTTAACGCGTCTCGACGCTAGGATAGATTGGATAATTGGTTTATGAGTTTTTGTTCAGAGTCTCGGATGGGATCCGGGATATCACGAGAGCTTCCGGAATGGTCCGGAGAATAAGATTCATATAAGGCAGTGCAGTTTTTGGAGTTCGGAATTGTTTCGGGTTAATCGGTATTGTACCGGAAGCTTCTAGAACCTTTCGGAGGGGGACCAACGTGGCCCCACCTGCTGGGAGGGGGCATGGGCCTATGAGGGAGTGCCCTGGCCGCATTGGTCCAGGGGCACAAGGCCACATAGGGCCCAGCCGGCCAACTTAGGGCAAAACCCTATGAGAGCTTCTAGAAGGAGGGGGGAAACTTGCCCCCCACTCCTCCCCCTTGGACGCCGGCCCTAGGCTTGGAGGAGAGGCAAGGGACAGCCGCCCACCCCTCTATATATAGAGGGCTGGGGCGCACCACCCCCCTACACCTCCTTCTCAAGTCTAGCCGCCCTGCTGCCCTCCTCTCTCTCTCCCTCCCGACTGCGTGTAGGCGAAGCCCTGCTGCAGAAACTCTCCACCACTTGCACCGCACTGTCGCGTTGTAGATCCAATCCGTCTCTCCACCATACTTGCTGGACCGAGGAAGGAGGAGACGTCGAGGTGCCGCACGTGTGCATCTCTCGGAGGCATCGCCACTTGCGGTGTTAGATCGGAGCGGATCGCGAGGAGGAGAAGCGAGTACGACTACATCACCCACGTTTCGACGAACGTTCCGCTGTGCGAATCTTCAAGGGTATGAAGATCTCATCTAATCTCTCTCGTTGTTTGCATCTCCTAGATTAGATCTTGGCTTTCCTGTTCGCATCCGTAGAAATTTTTTGATTTACTATGCTGCGAAACCCTTTAGTGGTATCAGAGCTAGATCTATGCGTAGATGTGTTTCACGAGTAGAACGCAACATGGTTGTTGTGGGCATTGATGTTTTCTGTTGCAAGCCTCTTGTTTGTGTTCTTCTTATGACGCGGGATAGTGAGATTGAAGCGGTCCAGGCCAACCTTACGCGACGTCGTTCGAGAGACCGGCTCCGCACTTGACGTGTGGCTTGTTCCACACATACGGCTGGTGGATGCCAGTTTCTCTCACTATAGTTGTCATGGGATTAACAACGGAGTTTGGCAACCATAATATCACCGTTGTGGCTTTCCGTAGGTAAGAATCGTTCTTAGCTTGCTACTCCCATAAGCCACGTAAAACATGCAACAACAAAGTAGAGGCGTCTAACTTGTTTTTGCAGGGAGTATTTTCTGTGATATGGTATGGCCAAAGATGTGATGTGTATATTGTATGCGATGATCATGTTTTGTAATGTTTCACGACTTGCATGTCGATGAGTACACAACCGGCAGGGGCCATATGGTTATCTTTATAATTGTGTATGACCTGTGTGTCAACTTCTTATACGCCCTGTAATAGTTTCACTTTATCGCTAAGTAGTTAGCAATAGTTGTAGTTGCTATTCGTGGTGGAGGCAATCATGGTGGAGTGATGGAGATCATGCCGGCACGCACAAGATGGAGACATTGCGCGAAGATTGGCTATACCATGTCACATAAAGTTATATGCATGTGATGTTTATCCCTTTTATGTATCTTATTATGCTTAGATCGCGAGGGTAGCATTATAAGATGATTCCTCACTTAAAGATCAAGATAAAACTGTGTTCTCCCCAAGTATGCACCGTTGCGAAAGTTCGTCGTGTCCAAGCATCACGTGATGATCGGGTGCTATAGACTCTACGTTCACATACAACGGGTGCAAGCCAGTTTTGCACACGTGGAAATACTTGGGTCTAACTTGACGAGCCTAGCATGTACAGACATGGCCTCGGAACACATAAACCGAAAGGTTAAGCATGAGTCATATGAATGATATGATCGACACTTCGTTGTCCACCATTGAAGCCACATCTCTTCTCGTGAAGATCGGATTAGGTGTGGTGAATTTGGATCATGTTCACTAAACAACTTGAGGGATGTTGAATTTAGTGGGAGTCTAGTAATTTGATTAAAAGTTGAACTAGTTATCATGAACATAGTCTAATTTGTACTTGCAAATATTGTAGATCAAATGGCTAAGTCCAACTTCAACTTTAACATTTTTTCTAAGAAGGAAAACCTTAGAAACAATGGGTTGAACTTCACCAATTGGTTCCGCAATCTGAGAATCATTTTCTCTGGCGGTCAAAAGGACTATGTCCTTGAGAATGCGTTAGGTGACGCTCCTGCTGTAGATGCGCCGGCTGATGAGAAAGCTGTCTATCAGTCGCGTAAAGATGATTATGGTGTGATTAAGAGCACCATGTTGTTTGCTATGGAATCGGACCTTCAAAATCGTTTTGAAGACTATCCCGGGACTTTTGAGATTCTTGGGGAGCTGAAAACCATGTTTCAGACTCAGGCCCGTTCTGAGAGATATGAGATCTCCGAGAAATTCTTTAACTGCAAGATGGAGGAAGGGAGTTCCGTTAGTGAGCACGCCATTAAGATGTTGGGCTACACTCAACGCCTTGAGCAACTAGACTGCAAGATTCCAGAGGAGCTCAAGATTGACAGGGTTCTGCAATCACTCCCTCCCAGCTACAAAAGTTTTGTAGTGACTCATAATCAGATTGGTTCCACTGATACGATCACCGAGCTCTTCGCAAAGCTGAAGGCTGAGGAATTGGACATCAAAAAGGATAATCATGTGTTAACGGTCAACAAGCCCCCCACCTTCAAGAAAGGTAAGGGTGCAAAGAAGCCCTTCAAGAAAGGCGGCGGCAAGCGTGTTGCCCCTGCTGAAAAGAAGCTCAGGTCTGGTCCTAAGCCGGACACTAAGTGCTTCTATTGCAAGGACAAGGGTCACTGGAAGCGCAACTGTCCGAAGTACTTAGCGCACAAGAAGGCTGGCACCATCAAAGGTATATTTGATATACATGTTATTGATGTTTTCCTTACTAGCCCTCGTTGTAGTGCCTGGGTATTTGATACTGGTTCAGTTGCTAATATTTGTAACTCGAAACAGGAGCTACGGAATAGACGGCGGCTTGCGAGGGATGAGGTGACGATGCACGTTGGCAACGGATCAAGAGTTGATGTGATGGCCGTCGGCACGCTCTCCTTAGTTTTACCTTCGGGATTAGTTTTAAACCTTAATAAGTGTTATTATGTGCCTGCGTTGAGCATGAACATTATTTCTGGATCTTGTTTATTACAAGACGGTTATTCATTTAAATCGGAGAATAATGGTTGTTCTATTTATATGAGTAACATCTTTTATGCTCATGCACCTATTGTGAATGGTTTATTTCTTCTAAATCTCAAAAGGGATGAAACACACATCCATAACATTGAGGCTAAGAGATGCAAAGTAGATAGTGATAATACTACTTATTTGTGGCACTGTCGTCTAGGTCATATTGGTGTAAAGCGCATGAAGAAACTCCATTCTGATGGACTTTTGGAGTCTCTTGATTTTGAATCATTTGACACATGCGAACCATGCCTCATGGGCAAGATGATCAAAAACCCGTTCTCCGGTATGATGGAGCGAGCAACGGACTTGTTCGAAATCATACATACCGATGTATGCGGACCGATGAGTGTTTTGACGCGCGGTGGATATCTCTATTTCCTCACTTTTATCGATGACTTAAGTAGATATGGGTATATCTATTTAATGAAACATAAATCTGAAACATTTGAAAAGTTCAAGGAATTTCAGAATGAAGTGGAGAACCATCATAACAGAAAGATTAAGTTTCTACGATCCGATCGTGGAGGTGAATATTTGAGTTATGATTTTCTCACGCATCTTAAAGCAAGCGGAATCGTTTCGCAACTCACGCCACCCGGAACACCACGGCGCAATGGTGTGTCTGAACGCCGGAATCGAACCCTATTAGATATGGTCCGATCAATGATGTCTCTTACTGATTGCCGTTATCATTTTGGGGTTATGCATTAGAAACCGCTGCATTCACTTTAAATAGGGCACCATCTAAAACCGTTGAGACGACACCGTATGAACTGTGGTTTGGTGCTAAACCTAAGTTGTCGTTTCTTAAATTTTGGGGATGCGAAGCCTACGTCAAGAAGTTGATGCCGGACAAGCTCGAACCCAAAGCGGAGAAATGCGTCTTCATAGGATACCCTAAGGAATCTATTGGGTATACCTTCTATCATAGAACCGAAGGCAAAATGTTTGTCGCAAAGAACGGTTCCTTTCTTGAGAAGGAGTTTCTCTCGAAAGAAGTGAGTGGGAGGAAAGTAGAGCTAGACGAGGTTGTTGAACCTTATCTTGAATTGGAGAGTAGCGCAGCACCTGAAATTGTTCCAGTGCCGCCTGCACCAACAATAGAGGAAGCTAATGACAAGGATCATGAAGCTTCGGACGATGCTGCTACTGAACATCGCAGGTCGACAAGGTCGCGTGCCCCTCTTGAGTGGTACGGCAACCCTGTCTTGACTTTCTTGTTGGTAGAAGACAGTGAACCTACGAACTATGAGGAAGCGATGATGAGCCCAGACTCTGAGAAATGGCTAGAAGCCATGAAATCCGAATTGGGGTCCATGAGCGAAAACCAAGTATGGACTTTGGTGGACCCTCCTAGCGACAGAAAGGCCGTTGAGTGCAAATGGATCTTCAAGAAGAAAACGGACGCGGATGGTAATGTTACCGTCTATAAAGCACGGCTTGTCGCGAAAGGTTTTCTACAAGTTCAAGGTGTTGACTACGATGAGACTTTCTCTCCCGTAGCGATGTTTAAATCCATTCGGATTTTATTAGCAATTGATGCATTTCATGATTATGAAATATGGCAGATGGATGTCAAGACTGCGTTCCTCAATGGCAACATTGATGAAGAGTTGTATATCATGCAACCCGAAGGTTTTGTCGATCCTAAGGATGCTGATAAAGTATGCAAACTTCAGCGTTCCATTTATGGACTGAAGCAAGCATCTCGGAGTTGGAACCTTCGTTTTGATCAAGTGATCAAGAGCTTTGGATTTGTTCCAAATTTCTACGAAGCTTGTATCTACAAGAAAGTGAGTGGGAGCTCGGTGACATTTCTAGTACTATATGTGGATGACATATTGATTATTGGAAATGACATTACATGCTTAACGATGTGAAGAGTTATTTGAACAAGTGTTTTTCAATGAAAGACCTAGGTGAAGCTGCTTATATATTGGGCATAAAAATCTATAGAGATATACAAAGACGCCTGATAGCTTTAAGCCAGAGTACATACCTTGACAAAGTTCTGAAAAGGTTCAGAATGGATAAAGCAAAGAAAGGTTCAGTGCCTATGTTGTCAGGTAAGATATTGAGCAATGCTCAGTGTCCAGCTACGGTAAATGATAGGGAAGCTATGAGCAAAGTGCCTTATGCCTCGGCCATAGGTTCTATCATGTATGCCATGATGTGTACTAGACCGGATGTGTCCAATGCTCTTAGTTTGACGAGCAGATATCAAAGTGATCCAGGAGTGGAACACTGGACAGCCGTGAAGAACATCCTAAAGTACCTAAATAGGACTAAAGAAATGTTCTTAGTCTATGGGGGCTATGAACAGCTCTTCGTAAAAGGTTACGTCGATGCTAGTTTCGACACCGACAAGGATGATTCTAAATCTCAGACGGGATACGTTTATATTTTGAATGGAGGAGCTGTGAGCTGGAGAAGCTGCAAGAAAAGCATGATCGTGGGATCTACAGTAGAAGCGGAATACATGGCTGCTGCAGAAACGTCAAGTGAAGGAGTTTGGATCGGGAACTTCATCACTGAGCTTGGCGTGGTTCCAAGTGCATTGGACCCACTGGAGATATTGTGTGACAACACTGGCGCCATAGCACTCGCTAAGGAACCAAGATATCATCCAAAGACCAAGCATATCAACCGCAAGTTTCATATAATCCGAGATTATATAGCAGATGGAGATCTGAATATTAGCAAAGTACATACAGATCTGAATGTTGCAGATCCATTGACTAAACCTCTTCCACTTGTAAAACATGATCAGCACCTTAGTGCCATGGGTGTGAGATTGTTGCCAAATGTAAACTAGATTATTGACTCTAGTGCAAGTGGGAGACTGTTGGAATTATGCCCTAGAGGCAATAATAAAGATGTTATTATTATAATTCTTGTTCATGATAAAGTTTATATTCCATGCTAGAATTGTATTAAGCGGAAACTTTAATACTTGTGTGGTTTATGAACAACACCGTGTCCCTAGTATGCCTCTATGGACTAGCTCATTGATTAATGATGGTTAAGGTTTCCTGGCCATAGACATGAGTTGTCGATTAATAATGAGATCATATCATTGGGAGAATGATATGATGGACAGACCCAAACTAAGCGCAGCAATTAGATCGTGTCACCGTGTTCATCTTTGCGAAGCTTTTCTTATGTCAAATATTGTATTCCTTAGACCATGAGATAATACAACTCCCTGGTATCGGAAGAAAGCTTTAAGATCATCAAACGTCATCCTATGAGAGGGTGCTCATAAAGGTGTCTCTCAGGTGATCGGAAAGTACCTGTTGGGTTGTATGTATCGAGATGGGATTTTTCCCTCCCAAGTCGGAGAGATATACTTCGGGCCCACTCGGTAATCGATATCAACACTGCTTGCAAGCATGTGGTTGAGGAGTTAATCACAAAGTGATATCGGATTACGGAACGAGTAAAGTACTTGCTGTGAATGAGATTGAACTAGGTATGACGGTAACAACGATCAAATCTCGAGCAAGTAAAATATCGCGAGACGAAAGGAATATAAATATGGGATTGATTGAATCCTGGCATCGTGGTTCATCCGATATGATCATCGACGAATGTGTGGGAGTCAATATGGGTTTCTAGACCCCGCTGTTGATTATTGATAGAAGATCATGTCTGCATGTTCTCGAACCCGAAGGGTCACACACTTAACGCGTCTCGACGCTAGGATAGATTGGATAATTGGTTTATGAGTTTTTGTTCAGAGTCTCGGATGGGATCCGGGATATCACGAGAGGTTCTGGAATGGTCCGGAGAATAAGATTCATATAAGGCAGTGCAGTTTTTGGAGTTCGGAATTGTTTCGGGTTAATCGGTATTGTACCGGAAGCTTCTAGAACCTTCCGGAGGGGGACCAACGTGGCCCCACCTGCCGGGAGGGGGCATGGGCCTATGAGGGAGTGCCCTAGCCGCATTGGGCCAGGGCAACAAGGCCCCATAGGGCCCAGCCGGCCAACCTAGGGCAAAACCCTAGGAGAGCTTCTAGAAGGAGGGGGGAAACTTGCCCCCCACTCCTCCCCCTTGGACGCCGGCCCTAGCCTTGGAGGAGAGGCAAGGGACAGCCGCCCACCCCTCTATATATAGAGGGCTGGGGCGCACCACCCCCCTACACCTCCTCCTCAAGTCTAGCCGGCCTGCTGCCCTCCTCTCTCTCTCCCTCCCGACTGCGTGTAGGCGAAGCCCTGCTGCAGAAACTCTCCACCACTTGCACCGCGCCGTCGCGTTGTAGATCCAATCCGTATCTCCACCATACTTGCTGGACCGAGGAAGGAGGAGACGTCGAGGTGCCGCACGTGTGCATCTCTCGGAGGCATCGCCACTTGCGGTGTTAGATCGGAGCGGATCGCGAGGAGGAGAAGCGAGTAAGACTACATCACCCACATTCCGACGAACGTTCCGCTGTGCGAATCTTCAAGGGTATGAAGATCTCATATAATCTCTCTCGTTGTTTGCATCTCCTAGATTAGATCTTGGCTTTCCCGTTCGCATCCGTAGAATTTTTTTGATTTACTATGCTGCGAAACCCTTCATTATTAAGGGAGTGTCTACGTCTCAGGCGCCTGAGAAATAGTTATTTCTCAGTCGCTGACGTCATTGTCAATTATAAGCAAGTTCCAGGCGCCTTCTCAGTCGCTGACATCGTTTTTCAGTCGCTGATGTCGTTGTCAATAATAAGCAAGTTGCAACTGGGACCCGTCAGAGCTCAGTTACAAGTAAGTTGCAACTGTACCCCCTCCACGCTGATGGGTGCTCAGTTACAAGGAAGTTGCAACCGGGACCCAGCAGAGCTCGGTTACAACCAAGGTGCAACTAGCCCTCCGGTGGGGCCCCAGTTGAAAGAACATTTCTTAATCCCTAGTGTTTTGTGTGTTAGATAACAATACCAAGGATCATTTAATGTGTGTTGAAGTGTTGCAGCTCTATTTGAGAACAAAGGGAAAAGGACTCTGCCTTTGGGGGCGGATAATCCGGCCCCACCAGGGGCGGATAATCCGCCCCTCCCTTTGCCCAAGCAGGCGCAAGCCCCAGAAGGGGGCGGAATTTTGGCCGGATTTTCCGGACCCGCCGGATAATCCGCCCCACAGGGGGGCCGGATAATCCGCCCCCCTGCTCATTGCCAAGGCGCAAGCCCCAGAGAGGGGGCGGAGTTTTGCCCGGACTTTCCGGTCTGGACGGATAATCCGTCCCTCAGGGGGGCCGGATTATCCGCCCTCCAAGAACTTCACCAAGCTTCACCAAGGCGCAAGCCCCAGAGAGGGGGCGGAGTTTCTCCGGGAGAATCCGCCCTTGGGGCGGAGTTTTCCCGGGGGCGGATAATCCGCCCCAAGTGGGGGGCGGATAATCCGTCCCCAAAGTTGTGCAACGGCCAGATCTGGGGAGGGGGTATTTAATCTAGCCATCCCCCTCCTGCCAGAACTCTTGATTCATCTCGAAAAAGAACAGATCAGATCTGAAAGCTTCATCCAAGAGTGCTCCACCTAGATCCACCCAAAGGCCCCATCCCTTGGGGAATCGAAGGAGGAGAACTCGATCTTCATCATCAGCAATCAAGCGCTTCATCTCCTCTCCATTCATTTGGAGAACCTCCGATCTAGTATTTCTTGCAAATATCTAGATCCTCGTTTTTGTTTATATTGATAAACCTTGTTCTTGTGGCAGCTTGTTGTCATCTCGGGAGCCCCCAATTCGGTTGTGGGTGTGTGCCCCGATAGTGTTGTAAAAGGCACCAGTTCCCGCCTCGAAGGGATCCAATAGTGGAGAAGGTGGATCAGGCCTCTCGTGGCGAGATCCATCGGAGAATAGGGTGAGGCCTATTGTGGCGTGGTGGTCTTAGAACCGCCCACCCCTCCAACGCAGATGTACTTCCCCTAACAAGGAAGGAACTGCGGTAAAACAAATCCCCGTGTCTCCGCGTGCTCCACTACGGTTTCCTCGCTCCTCTTTTACGTGCTTAGTAGTTAGGGTTACATATAGGGAAATTCTCGTAGTTGCATATCTAGAGAATTTAAATTGTGTCAAGCCTAAAATTGAAAAAGTATTAAAAATTGTTTAGCACCTATTCACCCCCCCCCTCTAGGTGCCCATACGATCCATTTCAATTGGTATCAGAGCCTCGGCTCTTATTTCGGGCTTAACCGCCTAAGAGAAGTATGGGTTCCAAGGGAGATGGGAGTGATGCTCCGGAGGTAGTCACCATGAACGATCTCAAGACGTTGGAAACAACCTTGGTGAGTTCAATGGAGGCTAAGATGGAAGAGATGCGTCAATTGATAATGCGTCTCTCCACATCCGCAGCATCACCTCCATCTAACTCTGAGGATACCACTCCGCAATCCAAGGAAACAGGTAAAACTGTTTCCAAAGATAACGAAGTGGTAGGTGATGATACTAGTAAGAGCTCCTCCTCGAAAAAGGATAGCGGTAAGGATGGATACAATGAGGTTTCTCATGTGTATTCCCCTGATCCGCCTATTCCTCACCCACATATACATAATAGGGGTGATCCACCCAAACTTTCAGCATCTACTTTCTCTCAATGGCAATTTTTGATGAAATCTCATGTGTGCAGTTCCTCCATAGAGTTGTGGAAGATCATCGAAAATGGTCTTCACGTTGGAAATCCTAACAATATCACAAGGAGAGAAGTGGTCGATAGCCAACTCAATGCTACAGCTCTACACATGATACAGCTTGGTGTGGGTGACAAAGACATGCCACACATTCAGCATCTTAGCACAGCTAAAGAAGCTTGGGATGCTCTCACCGAGCTCTTCATCGGAAATGAAAGTATGAGAAGGAATAGATATGATGCCTTGAGCAATGAAGCTGAAGGATTTTATATGCTGGATGGAGAAGACCACGAGGACATGTATAGGAGGCTCAAGGCAATAGCCACAACCTTCAGAAACCACGGTGCAGCTCATGTTGATGATGCTTGGATCAAGCGCAAGTATGTCAGTGCTCTTATGCCATTTGAGCCCACAGATTTGAAAAGTCTCCAAGGTAGGCATAACTATCACCTCATGTCATCCAATGAGGTAATGCAAGAAATGGCCGCCTTCAAAGTGGCTGCCAAGAATGCCGAAGATGCTCGTGCTCGAGCTATGAGGATGCAAAAGGGGGTCAACATGGCCTTGAAGACTAGTGTGATTGATAATGATGAATATGCGGTAGAAGGTCTGGACTGTCCCGAAGATATAAAAAGGATCCACGGACAATACTTGGATCTTTATGCAAGAAACTTTTGGAAAGATCCAGCCAAGGCTAAAGCTGAACTAGATCGCAAGAGTGGATCCTATGGAAGAAAAGAAAATGGTCCCAAGCTGAGAACATGCTTTAATTGTGGTGACCGGCTACACTACGTAGCTGAGTGTCCATATCAAAGTAGAGAGAATAATGGAGGAAGACTCATTTTCAAGGACAAATCAAAAGCTCCACGTAAGAAACAGTTTGTAAAGAAGAATGCTCCTTTCAAGAAGCAACCAAAGATTGTTCTAGTGGCTCAAGAAGAATATTCATCGGGGAGTGAAGATGAGGACGAGGACGATAGCTCTCAAGAGGTGGCTGCTATAGCCACCACATCTACATCAACATCTCTCTTCGACTCTCCGAACGAAAACATCATCAACAAGAATGCTACTTGCCTCATGGCAAGAAGCTCCGAGGTAACTTCTTCTAACTCTTCTTTTCCCAAGGCTATGATAGACATGGATGATCCTGCTAGTCTTAAGGTTAAAGAAGAGATTATTGCTTTGGATTATTTCTATACTAACCTGCAAGGTGAGCACAAAGTTCGTTTTGAGGCTCTTATGGATCAGCTGGCCCAAAATGAAGCACTCCTCGAAGAAAAGGGCAGAATTGAAAGGGAGGATGCAATGGAAATTGCATCCCTAAAAAATGCTCTTGAAGAAGAAGAAGAAGAAGAAGCTCGGGTCTCTCTTGAAGAGAGGCTTGAGTCTATGGAAGAGTCACATGAAGAAATTGTGACTAAACTCGTTAAGGAACGTGACAATACTGTCACCAAGGCAAAAAAGTTAAAGAAGGAAAGGATTGACTTTGGGGATGCTCATGATAGACTCTCCGAGGAATTGGAGAAACTTGACAATGCTCACAAGGCGTTGAAAAACGAGTTCTCTATTCTCAATGAGTCACATGATCAGCTTCAAAGTCGATTGGCCGAATATGATACTCCTAGCTCGTCCAACTCAACATATAGTAACAAGAAAAATGCTAGTGTGGAAAAAGGAGTGATCAAGGACATCACTACAAAGGACAAAGGTGTGCTTGATGAAGTCCTTGGCAAGCAAAGGTAATCATGGTAAAGAGGGACTTGGGTATGTCACCAAGTCCAAGAATAAGAAAACCAAGAAGAACAAGACTAAGAATGTGCAATTAAAGACAAGCACTGCTGAGAAGGTTGTCACACAAGACAAGACTAATAATATTGGTTTTGCAGGGTCTCACAATCCGAATTATGAACTCTTTTGTGATGACTATGGTGATGTTTATGCTTATTATGTTGGTCCTTTTGATGAATATATTGCTTGGTCTATTTGGGTCCCAAAGACCCTTGTTACTAACATGAAAGGACCCATTGAAAAATGGGTACCTAAAACCAAGAAGTAATTTTCTTGCAGTGCTATGCTTCCGGTGGGTCGAAATGGGTGCTGGATAGTGGCTGCACTAGTCATATGACCGGAAGCAAGGAGATCATCACGGAGATGCGTCCAAATCTTGATAATATCACAGTCTCCTATGGTGATAAGTCTAAATCTCAGGTGTTGGGTCTTGGCAAGGTTGTGGTTGCCCACGATATCTCTCTCGTGGACGTCATGCTTGTTGAGACCCTTGGCTACAATCTTCTTTCTGTTCGTGCCCTTGGCAAGATGGGTTTTGCTGTTTTTATCGATGATGATTTGGTGGTACTCTTATGGAGCAAGTCTCTAAAGGTCGTTTTCGTTGGATACGTCGAAAATGACCTGTATGTGGTGGACTTCTCGAGGAAAACCACTTCGGGTCCGATGTGTCTATTCGGAAAGGCCGACGTGGGCTAGCTATGGCATCGCCGTTTAGCCCATGTCAACATGAGAACTTTGCAAAGTCTCCAAAAGGGTGGCCACATCCTTGGACTAAAAGACAATGTCTCTTTTGCCAAAGATCGTGTTTGCAGGGCTTGTATTGAAGGAAAAATGCATGATTCTCCCCACAAGAGAAAGACTATTGTGTCATCAAAGAGGATCTTGGAATTACTTCATGTGGATTTATTTGGTCCTCCTTCTCATGCAAGTCTTGGTGGGAAGAAATATTGCTTGGTCATCGTCGATGATTACTCAAGATATACATGGGTATATTTCTTCAAGCTGAAAAGTGAGACTCAACAAACTGTCATCGACTTTGCCAATGAAGTTCAACGTCAACACAATGTTCCCATCTTGGCAATTAGAAGTGACAACGGCACAGAATTCAAGAACTACACTTTAAATGAGTTTCTTAGCGAAGAGGGGATTAGACACCAATATTCCGCTGCATACACCCCTCAACAAAATGGTGTAGCCGAGAGGAAGAACCGGACTTTGATGGATATGGCAAGATCTATGCTAGCTGAATTCAAGTCTCCTTATAATTTTTGGGCTGAAGCCATATCCACTGCTTGTCACTCATCAAACCGGCTCTACCTTCGGAAGATCTTGGACAAGACCCCATATGAAATACTTACCGGTAACAAAACCCAACATCTCATACTTCAGGGTATTCGGGTGTAAGTGTTTCTTTCTTATTAAAGGTGTCTGTTTGTCAAAATTTGAATCCAAGGCTTTAGAAGGTATTTTTGTTGGTTACGGTGCCGAATTCCACACTTATAGAGTCTACAACAAGCTCACTGGGATTGTTGTAGAATCTTGTAGTGTGGAGTTCGATGAAAATAACGGCTCCTTTGTAGGGCAAGTTGATGTTTGTGATGCAGATGTTGAAATACCCCAAGATGCCATAAGAAGAATGGGCGTGGGATTTTTCTGCCCCATTGAGGAACCCCTTGTGGCGGATCGGGAAGGACAATGCTCCACACATGTGGAGCCCTCATCTACACAAGATCAACAAGCTCCTACTGTTGGAGACAATCCTGCACCAACACCACAATCTGCTGAAGACCATCTGTCCACTGGACAAGCTGGTAGTCCCAGGCCGGACTATCCGCCCTCTCCAAGGGGCGGACAATCCGCCCCTGGCACTCCAACTTGTTCCAGGGGATCCGAAGGAGAAATCAACATCTCTGAAGCTCCCAGGCCGGATTCTCCGGCCCCCAGGGGCGGAGTATCCGGCCCTGGGTCTCCAACTTCAGTCAGGCTTTCTCAGGAAGATGGTTCTGGTACTTCTCCTCCCAGGCCGGATAGTCCGGCCCCTCCAAGGGGCGGATTATCTGGGCCTGAAGAAAATGTTCAGCAACAATCTTCTGGCAGTAACGGTGACCAAGATCAAGGGCAAGGCAGTAATCAAGACAAGGATACAACAATTGAATCCACTCCTCCTAGAAACAATAAGGACATTGAGGCTCGTCGCAAGGCTCGTGCTGATCGCAACCTTGAACTAAGAGGTCACAATCTTGACAAGGTTGTTGGTGATCTACGACAAAGGGTATCCACTAGAAGAGAGCTTGCAAGCTTATGTGATCATCAAGCTCACATTTCCATGGTTGAACCAAAGAAGGTTTTTGATGCTCTTGAAGACCCCGATTGGGTTGTTGCAATGCATTAAGAATTAAACAACTTCGAACGCAACAAAGTTTGGAAGCTCGTAGAAAAGCCAAAGGATTGTCGCAATGTTATCGGCACCAAGTGGATCTTCAAGAACAAACAGGATGAAAATGGCATTGTTGTGAGGAATAAAGCACGACTCGTGGCTCAAGGATTCTCTCAAGTAGAAGGAATTGATTATGGCGAGACCTACGCTCCTGTGGCTCGCCTTGAGTCCATCCGGATCCTTCTTGCATATGCAGCCCATCATAAT
This sequence comes from Avena atlantica, assembly GCA_910589765.1. Taxonomy (NCBI): domain Eukaryota; kingdom Viridiplantae; phylum Streptophyta; class Magnoliopsida; order Poales; family Poaceae; genus Avena; species Avena atlantica. Next base: position 53,697,635 of record OU342739.1, on the reverse strand, counting down.
TTTAAATTACAACAAATGGATGTTAAGAGCGCTTTCCTTAATGGTCCTCTACATGAGTTAGTATACGTCAAGCAGCCCCCGGGGTTTGAGGACCCCAAATTTCCGAACCATGTCTACAAACTCGATAAGGCGCTCTATGGCCTTAAACAAGCCCCACGTGCGTGGTATGAGCACCTTAAAGAGCTTTTGCTAGACCGTGGATTCGAAGTTGGGCAAATCGATCCCACTCTTTTTACTAAGAAGGTTAATGGGGAGCTTTTTGTATGCCAACTTTATGTAGATGACATTATTTTTGGCTCTACTAACCAAGCTTTTAACGATGAATTTTCGAAGCTTATGACTGACAGGTTTGAGATGTCCATGATGGGTGAGCTCAGGTTCTTTCTTGGATTTGAGATCAAACAACTTAGAGAGAGAACCTTTATTAATCAAGCTAAGTACATCCAAGACATGCTTAAAAGGTTCAAGATGACGGATCTCAATGGCGTTGCTACCCCAATGCAACGAAAGTGTCATCTTGAGCTCAATCCCAAGGGTAAAGACGTGGATCAAAAGGTATACCGATCCATGATCGGCTCTCTCCTTTACCTTTGCGCATCTAGGCCCGATATCGTGTTAAGTGTAGGAGTGTGTGCAAGGTACCAAGCCGCTCCTAAAGAAAGCCACTTAGTGGCAGTCAAGCGAATCTTCCGATATTTGGTTCATTCCCCAAATTTTGGGTTATGGTATCCCAAGGGTTCAAGTTTCTCTCTATGTGGTTACACTGATTCAGACTGGGCTGGTGACAAAGATGATAGGAAATCAACCTCTGGTGCATGCCAATTCTTGGGCAGGTCTCTAGTGTGTTGGTCATCAAAGAAACATAATTGTATTTCACTCTCAACCGCCGAAGCTGAATATGTTGCTGCTGCAAGTGCTTGTACTCAATTGTTATGGATGAGGCAAACTTTAAAGGAATATGGTGTCAATTGTGAGAAAGTGCCTCTTTTATGCGACAATGAAAGTGCTATCAAAATTGCTTACAATCCCGTGCAGCATACAAGAACAAAACATATAGAGATTCGCAACCACTTTATTCGGGATCATGTTGCTCATGGAGATATTGCTCTATCCTTTGTGAGCACGAAGAACCAACTTGCTGATATTTTCATGAAGCCTCTTGATGAAGCAAGATTTTGTTATTTGAGGAATGAGCTAAATATCATAGATTCAAGGGGCTTGGCTTGACTACCCTTGCACACTCACCTGCGCTTACTCATGTATTTGGTTTAGATGCGGGCATAGACAAAGGGGGAGTGTGGTCCTAATTGATTGGGCCAACCCTCCCCCCATAATGCCGAAAGCAAGTAAAATCATTTCCCTTAATATCATTTTGTGATATGTGGGTCATCGATGAGCATTGGTTTTGAACTCAAGATACATCTTCGCGGTGTCATGCCATGCGCTCCAACATGGTGGCTTTGGCCACCGCCCTATTCCTCGAGAAGAGTTGGTTTTTCATGGGTCTCTTTGGATTTTCTTGCATATCTTTTGTTCTTATGGAAAACACACTCAAATTTGGCTTTTGATTGATTTGATTCTTGCAAATTTGGGTGTGAATTCTGGGTGTCCAGGGGCGTTAGCATCGCTCTTCTTCCTTTTTGGCGTTTCGATGCCAAAGGGGGAGAAGTAGTTCTATTAGGTCTCGTGGATTTGCAAGGGTCGGGCACAAGCTCTTCGATTTTAGTCGTTTTTATTTGCTTGCTTGTGCCTTTTCTAGCGTGAACTTGTTTGCTATTTGTGGTTGTTTGTGTAAGACTATGTCGTGCTCCACAGTTTGGTACTATGTTTGGTATTCATGGATTTCTGGATTTATCTATCATTGACCCCATGGAATTCTGGAATTATGGAGCATATTTGATGGCATATGGATTCATGGGATTATCTATGTACCTTGGCTATACATTCCGGTGGTATGACATTTTTTCCCAAACCTTAAAGTAGTGTTCTACCTAGTGTGTGTATTTGTATTCAAATGCAAATCTTAAATATGCACACATCTAGGGGGAGCGTCTTTCATTATTTAAGGTGGCGGTTGCCGGTTTTATTGCAAATCCTAGTATTGTCATCTAACACCAAAAAGGGGGAGATTGAAAGAACATTTCTTAATCCCTAGTGTTTTGTGTGTTAGATAACAATACCAAGGATCATTTAATGTGTGTTGAAGTGTTGCAACTCTATTTGAGAACAAAGGGAAAAGGAATCTTCCTTTGGGGGCGGATAATCCGGCCCCACCAGGGGCGGATAATCCGCCCCTCCCTTTGCCCAAGCAGGCGCAAGCCCCAGAAGGGGGGCGGGATTTTGGCCGGATTTTCCGGACCCGCCGGATAATCCGCCCCACAGGGGGCCGGATAATCCGCCCCCCTGCTCATTGCCAAGGCGCAAGCCCTAGAGAGGGGGCGGAGTTTTGCCCGGACTTTCCGGTCTGGACGGATAATCCGCCCCTCAGGGGGGGCGGATTATCCGCCCCCCAAGAACTTCACCAAGCTTCACCAAGGCGCAAGCCCCAGGGAGGGGGCGGAGTTTCCCCCGGAGAATCCGCCCTTGGGGCGGAGTTTTCCCAGGGGGCGGATAATCCGCCCCCAAAGTTGTGCAATGGCCAGATCTGGGGAGGGGGTATTTAAGCTAGCCATCCCCCTCATGCCAGAACTCTTGATTCATCTCAAAAAAGAACAGATCAGATCTGAAAGCTTCATCCAAGAGTGCTCCACCTAGATCCACCCAAAGGCCCCATCCCTTGGGGAATCGAAGGAGGAGAACTCGATCTTCATCATCAGCAATCAAGCGCTTCATCTCCTCTCCATTCATTTGGAGAACCTCTGATCTAGTATTTCTTGCAAATATCTAGATCCTCGTTTTTGTTTATATTGATAAACCTTGTTCTTGTGGCAGCTTGTTGTCATCTCGGGAGCCCCCAATTCGGTTGTGGGTGTGTGCCCCGATAGTGTTGTAAAAGGCACCGGTTCCCGCCTCGAAGGGATCCGATAGTGGAGAAGGTGGATCAGGCCTCTCGTGGCGAGATCCATCGGAGAATAGGGTGAGGCCTATTGTGGCGTGGTGGTCTTAGAACCGCCCACCCCTCCAACGCAGATGTACTTCCCCTAACAAGGAAGGAACTGCGGTAAAACAAATCCATGTGTCTCCGCGTGCTCCACTACGGTTTCCTCGCTCCTCTTTTACGTGCTTAGTAGTTAGGGTTACATATAGGGAAATTCTCGTAGTTGCATATCTAGAAAATTTACTTTGTGTCAAGCCTAAAATTGAAAAAGTATTAAAAATTGGTTAGCACCTATTCAACCCCCCCCCCTCTAGGTGCCCATACGATCCATTTCACCAGTTACAAGCAAGTTGCAACTGGCCCGCCGATGCAAATCAAGTCCCCTCCCCCTCCCCCAAGTTACAAGGGTTTAGGGGTTAGTCACAACATACTTGCGACTAGCTCAGTACATTCCCGATTACAAAGCAAATTACAAAATGATTCAAATCCAAGTATATGTAGTCGCGACACAGTTGCAACTAGGGTTTCAGTCACACCATTCTTGCGACTGGCTCAATACATTCCCGGTTACAAAACAAGTTGCAAATGACTCAAATCCAAAAGTATATTCACTCGTGACATGGATGCAACTAGGGTTTCAGTCACACCATTATTCCGACTAGCTCAAAACATTCTCAGTTACAAAGCAAGTTGCAAAAATGACTCCCCGCGATGAGGTCTCGCCGATGAGGTCCCCCTCCCTCCCGGTTGCAGTCAAGTTGCAACTGTCCCCCCTTGGTGGGGCCCTAGTTATAAGCAAGTTGCAACTAGGATCCGTCAGAGCTCAGTTACAAGTAAGTTGCAACTGCACCCCCTCCACACCGATGGGTGCTCAGTTATAAGGAAGTTGCAACTGGGATCCAGCAGAGCTCAGTTACAACCAAGTTGCAATTGGCCCTCCGGCGGGGCCCCAGTTACAAGCAAGTTGCAACTGGCTCGCCGATGGAAATGAAGTCCCCCCAAGTTACAAGGGTTTAGGGGTTAGTCACAACATACTTGCGACTAGCTCGGTACATTCCCGATTACAAAGAAAATTACAAAATGATTCAAATCTAAGTATATTTAGTTGCGACACAATTGCAACTAGGGTTTCAGTCACACCATGCTTGTGACTGGCTCAATACATTCCCGGTTACAAAACAAGTTGCAAATGACTCAAAATCTAAAAAACGGTATCAACATGATTGCAACTAGGGTTATGGTTTAGTTGCAAACATACATGCGACCGGCTCGGCGCGTCCTCGCTTACAAGCAAGATGCAAATGACTCAAATCCAAAAATCCTAGTCACAACATACTTATGACTGGCTCGGGGCGTTCTGGTTACAAGCAAAATTACAAAATGACTCAAATCCAAAAATCATAGTCGCTACATAATTGCAACTGGCTCGGGGCGTTCTCGTTACAGGAAAAACATAAAATTTCAAAAACATAAAAATGGATTTTCGGAAAAAACAACAGACCAATAAAAACCAAAAAAAAAAGAAAAGCAGAGAAAAACCGAACATGAGAAAAAAATAGCAGAAAACTAATTACAAAAAAGTTCATTCATGACCAAAATAGAAGAGAAAAAATTTGAAGGGGGTTTGAAATAGTTCATTCACGACATAAAACAAAAACATACCCGAAAAACGTGAACAAAAAACCTTAAAAAAGGAAAATTGAATTTTTGAAAAATCATAAACATCAACAAAAAAAACATCCAGAAAAATAAAATGCACTCCTAGTTACAACAGAAACAAAATAACAGAAATAAAACAGCAAAGTAAAAAAAACAGACGGGCCGCCGGCCCATAGACAGACAACCCCATCCAGCACGAGCGACACATAATGGATTCTTGGGGTTTTCTGTGCACAGCTAGTAGCAGCGCATAGTAAATTCGTACATGCCCACTTCAGCTTCCCGTTTAAAAGGTAAAAGATACAGTTCACACATCACAAAGTACCATAAAAAACAGACCAAATCATGAAGCAAATAGTACGACGGGACACGCGATATTTTTCAGACGCCTGAGAAATAGCAATACCGCTTTATTAAATCTCAGAAACAAGTTCAGTACAAATGATGGTCCACAATAGATCCAGCACCTTGCTAACCACCTGAAGAATAGATTTTGGTTACGCAATCTGCGTCGCTGCTGCATTATGCGGAGATAAGAGCATCTCTAGCTGATCCCAATAATTCAAATAGTCGGTTATCTCTTAACTCCATATTTTTGGTCAGCTAAAGAAAATGATTTCTAGCCAATCCTCTAAACTCAACTCTCTAAAAACTAGTATTTGAAACAATAATTCAATACAAAATCCACAACATTCAAAATACTCAATCATATAATTGTGCATCTAAGCCGATAGCATAGTCAATGGGACGGTAGGGGTGGCATCCAAATCGATAGCATAGTCTAGAATGTGCCACCTATTTAAGAGTGATGGTAGTGATCTAGCTTCTCCACTTGTGTTAGACTTGTTAAAACGTTCATGATTTTTTGCCGCCAAAATTTTCTGAATGGTTTGGTTAACTTCACAAAAGCATTGATCATTCCAAGTAAACAACATATCTTCCTACCTCATTCACCAAAAGAGAAAAAAAAAAGAAAAAAACTACCTTGTTGGCATTGTACCGAATGCAATGGATATGCCATGGGGATGAGAAGGGGAGAACGCGGCCTGCAGGTTGTGGTGCTCCTACGACAGCAAAGTGCAGTTTCTCTTAACGCGCCCGGGACCCGCACCACCGCGACGCTGTCGTTTCCCCGGCCACCACCGCGACGCTGTCGCCGTGCCGCACGTGGCGTGGGCACCCGTCTCCCGTCAGCTAGGGAACGTCTCCCGTCAACGTCCTCGTCATGGCAAAGGGATTCCTTCCCGATCCCGATGCGGTGCGACGGCCGCGCGGCCGCGTGATGCCGAGCGCGTCGTGACGGCGCATCCCTTCAGGCCACTGCCGCGCGACATGGAGATCCCGTGGCTTTCCGTGCCGCCGACGGCACGGCCGGGCGCCGGTACGTGGAACCAAGAGAAGCTTCTTCTATTGCAGCTCGTGCATGGGCCGATGGGGCGCTACAACGACCTATATGTAGTAGAGGAGACTGGAGACAGGGACTCGGGAGTAGCCTCTTGCGCTTCGTTTCTTTCTGCGGAGCTGGAGCATATCTCTGGGACTGGGAGTGATGGGCCATCGATGGGGCGCTACTTGCTCGCCTTCTAGCGCTGGTGTGTCAGATGCCAGCTCCAGCCAAGTCAGGGGACTGTCCATGCTTGGGCGCAACGAAGCTGCCATACGCAGACTGCTGCTTTGTTTTCGAATCGCAGATGCTTCGCTACAGTATGGCTCTGCTGGCTAGGGTGGAAGCTGACAAGAGAAAAGGTGCAGCGGCTCGGCATAAGAGCATCCCCCCCCCCCCCCCCCCCAAGGGGGAAAGTTATCAGTGCTCAATCATGGACGACGGATCCCGAGCTGCGTGGTAGTTCTATTTTTTTTCGATAAATGACACTTTATTAATTAAAATTTAATTATTACATCCGGTCTCTTCATAGTTAAGATGCACACGACCGATAAAGTCCACAGATCGAACGAAAATAAAAATAGGAAGGATTACATTACATATCAGAGTGAGAAATTTTAAAAAGGCTAGGGTGCTGAAAGAGCGCCTATTCGAAAATTATGCTACCATCCATGACGGGTAAACAAATTCCGCGCCATATCCTTTAGCCGCGTACACACCTACATAAAAATATCGTGAAATCCGCATGATACAGCGCCGATCAGGATCGTAGGATGCTGGTACATCTATAAATAACTTACATAGAAGAGCAAAATTTATCATTAACAACCTTATCATTTCTATAGCAATAGCAACCATATGATGGCAATCGCTTCAACCAGAAGTAACTTATACTTTTGATCTATACCATGTAACCAATTTTCAAATATATTGACAATACCACGTGGTGGATACAAGCCCAAAACTGCTTGTGTAATTGACCATATAGATCTAGCTAAATTGCATTGAAAAACAAGTGTTTGATTGTCTTGTTATGACGACAAAACGTACATATAGGATTCTCATGCCAATTTTGTTTGAAGATTATCTTTAGTAAGGATAACCCCTCGACGAAGAAACCAAGCGAAAATCTTGTTTTTTAGTGATATCTTTATTTTTCAAATTATCCTATTATGTAAAACAGGTAAAACTGACTGGACTAAAGAATTATATAAGAAACTAACGGAGAAAAAACCATTCACCATTAAGTTCCAACGAAATTGATGAGGCCCAGCGAAATTCACTTAAGTCGTAGTTCTATGACTTCTATCTCTGCAGATTGTGTGCAGCCACAGCCGGCGGATGCAATTTCCCCTAAATTTCTTGCAGCAAGTTGAATCAATGGGTCGATCCGTCCGGCTGTTTTACCATGCTAACTGTCACACTCTAGCTTGCCGTGTTTGCTTGCAAGATGGCCCAGAGTCCCATTTAAGTTAAGTTAGTAGACGTGTCTTGACAAGTTTCATAGCTAAAAAAAAGCTACTCTCTCGGTTCATATTAACACTAGTCCTGGTTTATAAGTAGTATCGGGACTAAAGGTCTAGTTTGTCTCCATATGGGACTAGTTTATCTCCACATGGCCCCGCTGCACGCGCACGTCCCGGTTCATAACATGAACCGAGACTAAAATTCTTCTGCCGTGATAGCGTTTTGCATCAAATTGCTGTCGTGGCAGGAAGTGGGGTTTTAGGGTTTTAGTGTTTTCTTTTTTTGTGTTTGATTATTTTTTATTTTGTGTTTTCATATACATATTATTCTACGCTACTATACGATTGTATACATTGATGCATATATAATATAATTTCTCTTACGATTGCATAAAGACATATAAATATATACACAACCGAAACTAGAGCTCGTATAATTGATTTACACAAAGATCATTACATTACACGAATATTGTCCTTTTGCGTTTATCCACGATTAATTACACGAAGGTCTAGCCACATTGTACTCTCCTTTTGAGTTTATGATGTTTCTGAGCAAAAATTCCGACAACTCCTCTTGAATTACTAGTAGGTGTTCATGTGGTAGGAGCTTATCCCGCATCGCATCCAACTATATATAAAGAAGTAGATCATTATTATGAATGGAACTCAACAAAAACTATGGTATAGAATAAATTGTGAATATATTATTTACATACTCAAAGAAAGTTTGTGCCCTGCTCCATACACCCACGAATGAAATCGCATACGTAGTATCCACATAAATTTGTCCCTTGTAGTTGCGTCGCACACTTTTCGATCAAGAATATAATTCAATCAAATAATAATCAAGCATTATAATTGTATGGAGACTAGAACTGAAGAGATGCGAAGACCTACTACTTACCGAGACCATACGAAAAGTAAGCTCCTCACGCCATTCACCCTGAACCTCCTTCATGAACCTTTTCCAAACCCTGTCCGACAAAAAAGAAATGAATAATTAGTTTACATCTCAGAGAATGAACAAAAGAGACAGATATAGTGCGATTTTGATTGACATTACTTTTGGAGGCAATCAATTATGTTGCGGTAGTCTTCCATCGGCTTCTTTAACGAGTCCAAGATTTCAACTTTTGCACGGTTAACGTCAATGTTTAGAAGAATCCAGTGGAAGCTGTGCACGTTTATATACACTTAACATCGAGTAAACAAAAATTGAATGTGTACAAGAAAGTAAGACTCTCACCCATAGTTGTAAGGAAATAGTATTTGCGTCTTGTAATGTTGCTTTATTAAAAACATTAGCAAGTTATCCTCCGTTTCCTCGAGGTTATTTATTAGCGTATGTCCATTAACTCTGTTTGAGTCAACGAACCCAATGCTGTAGATTGACTTTCTTCTACATTCTTGAATCTCCATTCTGCATATATAAGAGCATACAGAAGAAGATATAGTGAGGATAACGACAGGAAATGAATTGAATGAGCTGAGTTAGTGACTTAATTACTTACAGACAATAGCAGCTGGGGAGGGACTTGTCGAGGGCGTCTAGGTTGAATAACTGAAATAGTTCACAAAGTTCAATGGAGATCTCGCCTGGATGGAAGTACTCCTCTCCAAATTTACAAAGGAGAAATTGCCGCCCTTCCTTTGTGACCTTCAAGTATTAGATATGCAACAGTCGCATATGTGTTGGTAGATCATCGAATACCTCATCTCTGACCAGAGGCTCCCCGTAGACAAATTTCCGTGCTATTGGTCCCTTGGCGACATTATCTTCGCCGTCTAGAAGTGCTTCGACCGGCACGTTACACTCCTTGGCTAATTTAATAGCTAATTCCATATCTATTCCACCTTGTGTGGGCTGGGGTAACACCTTGAGCGGGGCGATGGATTGTTTTGCCTGTTTGCCGAGCTGGGCAACTTCTTTTGATTTTCTCCCGCTTGCAGTACTGCTTGATGACTTCTCTTTTAGTGTCTTCGTAAGACAGCGTGTATAGTCATCTTTCCTATTTAACACATGTTGGGGTGGTTGCTCAAGGAATGCCTTGAAGTGCTTCTTGACTTTTGGATCAACTAGCACCTGTGGCTCGGGTTGTTTTGGTGCAAAATGGGCCTTCACTTCGTCTTGGGAGATCACCGCGCTTTCCTCATCAGTCCAGTGATAAGCTAACTTGGGAGGAGACAGGAGGGGATCTTGTCGTTTTCGGCGTCGGGTCTCCCTCGACGTAGCGGTGTTATTCTTCCGCTTTCTTCCCTTTGATTCAGTGGGCGGAGGCGCCGGAGATGGAGATGCAGTCGCGCTGCGATCCCTCTCATGAAGGGGTGGACTATTGTTTCTTGGTGGACACGGTGGGCTCGGAGGTGATGGTGGCCTCGGAGGTGATGGATTGCTTCTCGGAGGAGAAGATTGCCTTGGCGCCTAGCCTGGAAACACGATGTGCTATTTTTTTCCAAAGAATGATCCCACCCTCCACTTCTCCTAGTGTTTTCTCCCCTTCGCCTGCAGGGATGTCAAGCTCAAGTGATCGACATGTCGGTTCAACTTCATCCACACCGACACGAGCATGGTAGGTCGCTTTCGGTGGACAAGGTAACGCAAAGCCGAGCGCCACCTTCATAGAAATGTTCTTCACTGTGACATGTAGCTCACAAGCTATCTTTGCCTCGACTTCATCCACGGGGTAGCGAACCATCGTTGCACCGGCCGTATCATCTATCACCGGTGCATTATTCTCCATCAGCATTAGATTATTAGCTTGTACCTCCGTGGAAGCCATGCTGCTTCTCCGCTGAGATGGGCCCACCGGACTGTCTAATGCAGGATCTTGCTGCCGGGCCAGTACTCTAAGTTCATTAATCTGCTCCTGTTGCTGCTTGAACATGGCTTGAAATTCCTCGTTCCTTTTTTCAACCGCCTCCAACCGCGCTGCCTCTTCCGCCTTCTGTCGGTTTGTTTTTCTGGATCGACTTCTATAAGTGTCGATGTCATCGGAAACCCTGTTTTCCATGGAACAGATGGGACAAAGCCTCGTGTTCGTCCAACTTTTTCAGGATTCCCGAGGGCATATGTCAGTTCATCGTTCTCTCTCTCGGGAATGAACTTTCCATCTTTTCTCAGTTGTATCACTTTAACAAGTTCATCTTTGGGTTTAGTAATGGCCTTATTTGTATCAATAATCTCCCCGGTTTCAGTGTCATACGACTCCCCATGTCCAAGGAGCCAATTTTTTGACCTCACGGGCAACTGATTTGTAGCTAGCGTGACCCCTTTTTTACGCATTTCTTTCTCGGTTTTTTCCCACTTCGGTGCGCCCGTCTTGTAGCCACCTGTCCCCATAGTATGGTGATATTTCTTTTTGGCCGCATTTAACTTATTCTTTTATGACTTGGCCGTAGCTGCTTCTGATTCCTTGTATGCCACAAATGGGGCCCAGTTATCCCGTTGCTTCTCTAGCGGGCCAGTGAATGGCAGAGTCAGCCCCTTCTTGGAAAAGTTGTTGTACAATCTTTTCTTCCAGTCCTTGAACTGTCCGCCCATCTTATTAAGGGCCCACTTTCTGACTTGCAACCTCAATGCCTTATTGAGTTTAGGAGTGTCCAATTCAGGCAGGGAAAAGTGTGCCATGAGTGAATTTCAAAGACCCTCTTTGGCTCTATCATCGACAAAAGTTTCTCCAACTCGATCACTTTTCTTTCCTGGCTTATTCCACTTCTGAGTGGTGATCGGGATGGCGTCCCTGACTATCGCTCCGCATTGGTATACAAATACACTTGCGGCCTCTTTCGGCTCCAAAGGTTCGCCGAACTCAGACACTAAATTAATAGTGAAACGCGCACCATCGGCCAACTTTTTGGTCGGACCTCGTTTCCTTGCAGAAGATTCGCCCGATGCGGAGGCCTAAGATAAGAAATAGTTGTTAGTACACACACACATATATATATACATATGAATCAACTAATGCATCTACTATCTCGTGATCAGCAGAGGCTTTATATACCTCGCTGGTCTTTGCTATGGTGTCTCCACCGTCAGTTCCACCGTCGTATCCACCAAAAAATTCCTCATAGTCGTCTCTTCTGTCGGCTTCATCCAAGTTGAGGTATTGGGAGCCATCATCATTTCCATCGTCGTATGCTCCATCGTAATGATAACCTCATGTACCCTCATCTATCATGTTGTACATGATGTTCTCTTCGTTGTCTCTACCGTCCATAACTTAACTAATACAGAACAAAGATAAAACCATTTTGCTTAAAGCGATAAAATAAAGGAAGATAAAGTAATCCAGCTTAAAAAATGCGATAAAGAAATATAAAGTACCAATTAAACAACAATACATCTTGAATTATCGCAGCTAGTACAACAATAAAGTACCAATTAAACAACAATACATCTCGAATACAAGATGGTACCCTATTACACATCTAGCTAGCTCAGCGAAGACGTCGAGCCCCGGCTACTGAGCCGCGGCAGGTGTGCACCCAAAGAGTAGGAACCATCATCGTAGAATATCTCGGGTAAGGTGCCTGAAGAAGCTACCAGGTATTGGCGACCCGGACTTCTAAAATATACATGTAGCGTCGAACGTGCTCGTCCTCCTCCCTAACACGACGTTGTACCACCTCGTCGGGGGCCGGCTCCCTCTGCATCGCACCTGGACCACTCGGCCGCCACCACAGAAGATCTGGGTCGACGACGACACCCGGATTCCTCACCAGACGACGTCCTCCGGCTGGTAGCACCTCCCAGTGCCAGCCCGACGGAGCCCAGCCCCGTGGATGCCAGGCGACACTGTCTAGTAGCGCTCCGTTGTTGACGCCGAGTGAACGAGGATGAGGAATCGGCATATTCCTAAACACTAAAATTAAACCTATATAATTTAACCATGACGAAAATAAATAGTATACACTAAAATAAACTATATTAAACACTAACTAAATTACAATATCAAAATTACACTAAAAAATTACACTAACTAATTAAACTATATTAACACTAATAGCACTAACAAAAATACACTAACTAAACTATATATTAACACTAATAGCACTATATTAACACTAAATAAATTACACTAACAAATACACTAACAAATTACACTAACTAAATTATTTACACTAACTAAAATTACACTAACCCTAATTATACTAAGCTACGTGGCCGAGAGGGGTGGCGCGCGGGTGCGGGGAGGCTCACCTGGCCGGAGAGGGGCGGCGCGACGGTCGGAGAGAGGCGCGAGGCGGCGCGGGAGAAGGGCGGCGGCGGTCGCCGGGGCGGCAGAGGCGCGGGGCGGCGCGGGGAGGGGCGGCGCGAGCGCGGCGCGGTGGTTGACGACGCGGCGGCGCGATGGATCTGCGCGAGGAGGAAGACGGCGGCGCGGGAAGGATCTGCGTGCTCCGGTTCTATGCACGAACCGGGACGCGCGGGGTGGGTATTTATACCCACCACCCTTTAGCCCCGGTTTGTACTACAAACCGGGACTAAAGGTCCTTTTTTAAACCCTTTTTAAAATAAATTATTATGTATCAAAATTTGCAGAAATAAAATTTACATCTACTCTGTTATATAGATGTAAATAAAATAATTGTTCCCAAGATTTAAATTGTTCGGACCTTTTTTGAATTTTTTATGCCCGTTTTGAATTTTTTGTCGTTTCGAACTTAGGTCAAAATGGCGTGCGTGAAGATAGGGGATGAGAATGTTAGAGCTTGCATTGGATCTCTGAAGAAACAATATATTGTGAGTCCAAAAATGATTTTTTCAAAAAATCACGGACGTTAGATCATGTACCTGTAGTTAAAACGAACCCACTTCCTACCGCTTCGGCAGACATTTGTCTTTTTCACCCGGAAAGGACAGAAAGGTTTGAGATTTCCCGGTTGGGATATAGTTCATGTAAGGTGGTCTAGTATTTTAGAAAAATGGGATGGTAGCATTCTGTAACTGCATTTTGGTGGCTGCTTCACAAAACGACCCGTCTTTTTGCGCTCGGAAATGGGAAATGGCTTTTCCGAGCGACGAAAAGGAAAACTTCCTCCTGCAAAATTGTTCTCCATCTCAATATACACATGCATGCACAATATGGGCACCATATCCCAAACTATGTCGTGAAACACAGAACATCCGTCTCTTAGACCGAAAGCGATGAAACCTCGAACATGATAGGTCATTTTGTGAAGGTTTTTTCGAGACATAATCAACATAATAAGTTTGATATTTTTCCTTGCAACTATGTCACATAATATCATACCACCCGAAGGATTTACATTGTTCGAACCTTTTTTGAATTTTTTATGCCCGTTTTGAATTTTTTGCGGTTTCGAACTTAGGTCAAAACGGCGTGCGTGAAGATAGGGGATGAGAATGTTAGAAGTTGCATTAGATATCTGAAGAAACAACATATTGTGAGTCTAAAAATTATTTTTTCAAAAAATCACGGATGTTAGATCATGTACCTGTAGTTCAAATCGGACCCACTTCCTACCACTTCGGCAGACATTTTTCTTTTTCATCTGGGAAGGACATAAAAGTTTGAGATCCCCCGGTTGGGATATAGTTCATGTAAGGTGGTCTAGTATTTTAGAAAAATGAGATGATAGCATTATGTAACTGCATTTTGGTGGCTGCTTCACAAAACGACCCGTCTTTTTGCGCTCGGAAAATGGAAAATGGCTTTTCCGAGCGACGAAAAGGAAAACTTCCTCCAGCAACATTGTTCTCCATCCCAATATACACATGCATGTACAATATGGGCACCGTATCACAAACTATGTCGTGATTCAACACACAAGCATGCCCATTTTCCTGCCATATCCAAACCGCTTCCCGCCATGTTTTCCCGCCCTTTCCCTCTGGACGGTGCTTTTAGTCCCGGTTGCAGCCACTAACCGGGACTAAAGATATTTCCCGCCATGTTTTCCCGCCCTTTCCCTCTGAACGGTGCTTTTAGTCCCGGTTGTAGCCACTAACCGGGACTAAATATATTTCCCGCCATTTCCCACCGTTTTCCGCCATGTTTTTCCGCCCTTTCCATCTATATATAGGACGACCACGACATGGCTATCCATACATCCACACCTTCCTCTCTCACAACAATGGACAGTGCCTACTGGGCCATTCTGACCCTCGAGGAGACCGAGGCGCTGTTCGCCTCCAACTACCCTTGATCGCTGGGCTACCGGCCGCCCGCCGGCTGGATGCTGAGCGCTGGAGGGGTTCCTGTCCCTCCTGTGCCTCAAGGCTCCGCCCGACAGGCGGCCATCAGTACTTCTACCACGAGCTCACGCCGGAGTAGCGGATGGATCCCAGTGGGATCCCGACAACTACAACACCTGGAATGCCTTCTTCGCTAACCGGCGGGAAAGGGAGCTCGCCAGGTACGAGGGTGATGGCCCGCCCTCGGTGAACCACAATGAAGCCGGCCGGCGTCTGTGGTGGGCGAACCGTACTATCATCAGCGTGATGCACTACATCATCGGGGGAGACCATCCTCGCCTGCGGTGCGCACAAGTCCACCCGCCACAGAGCCACAAGAAGGCCCGTCCCCCGCCCGGCGGTAGCGGCATCGTCTTCCAGGAGACTCCTCCCCCGCCTGCCGTGAATCCGAGGCCGGAGTGGCAGGTGCCCCCGTTATATGCCATGGCTGGGCTGAGAATCTCCGGGTGGCAGGTGACGATGACGATGACAAAGAAGACCCTGAAGCTGCGTACTATAGGACTAGGCATGATTATGACTAAAGAGGGTGGCTTTAGTCCTTAGTGTTAGCTAGTCCTGGTTTTTAATATTAATAAATGTCTAAGTGTTACCTAGTCTAGTGTTTTGGTACCTGCCTACAGCAATCTCAGAAATTCCTGTTTGTCCCGGTTTGTCCCGGTTTTTAATATTAATAAATGACGATGACGATGAAAAATAGGATTAATTCACAAAAGGTTTAATACATTACATCACCAACATCCACATCTAGTGTTTTGGTTCTCTTCTTGTCCGTAACCATGGAGCATCTTCCTTATTTAGCGGTATGCTTGGGTTAGTTTTCACTTTGAATGGTGGAATTTCATGAAATTTGTCATAATCTTCTGACATGTCTGTCCTATCCTCAACTCCCACCATATTTCTTTTTCCTGAAAGAACTATGTGGCGCTTTGGCTCATCATATGATATTGTATTCTTTTGCTTATCTTTCCTTTTTCTCTGTCTAGTAGACATGTCCTTCACATAGAAAACTTGAGCCACATCATTGGCAAGGACGAATGGTTCGTCTCCGTACACAAGATTATTGAGATCCACTATTGTCATTTCGTACAGCTGGTCTACCGTTACCCCACCTCATGTCATCTTGACCCATTTGCATAGAAAAAATGGGACCTTGAAATTAGGACCATAGTCAAGTTCCCATATGTCCTCTATGTAACCATAATATGTGTCCTTTTTCCCATTCTCGTCCGTTGCATCAAATCGGGCACCACTGTTTTGGTTGGTGCTCTTTTTATCTTGGGCGTGCGTGTAAAATATATTTCCATTGATCTCGTACCCTTGGAAAGTCAATATAGTTGAAGATGGAGACCTGGCCAACAAGTACAACTGATCTCCAACAGTGGTGTCATTCATGAGATGTGTCTGCAACCAACCGCCAAAAGTCTTCATGTGTTCATCTCTAATCAACCTGTCAGACTGCCCCGGGTAGTTCGAGCGTACAATATTCTTGTGTACCTCGATATACGGGGCCACCAAGGTGGAACTTTGAAGAATTGTATAGTGTTCTTTAGTGAAAGAATGTTCGTCCATACATATCTTTGCTTTCTTTCCTAGCGTGCCTTTTCCACTAAGTCTCCCCTCATGCCGTGATTTAGGTACACTGATCGGCTTAAGGTCAAGAATAAAGTCAACACAAAACTCAATGACCTCCTTTGTTCCATAACCCTTGGAGATGCTTCCTTCTGGCCTCGCACGGTTATGGACATATTTCTTTAAGACTCCCATAAATCTCTCAAAGGGGAACATATTGTGTAGAAATACAGGACCGAGAATGGTAATCTTTTCGACTAGGTGAACTAGAAGGTGCGTCATTATGTTGAAAAAGGATGGTGGAAACACCAACTCAAAGCTAACAAGACACTGGACCACATCTTTCTGTAACCCTGGTAGATTTTCTGGATCGATTACCTTCTGAGAAATTGCATTAAGGAACAAACATAGCTTCACAATGGGTACCCTAACATTTTCTGGCAAAAGCCCCCTCAAAGCAACTCGAAACAACTGCGTCAT
This sequence comes from Avena atlantica, assembly GCA_910589765.1. Taxonomy (NCBI): domain Eukaryota; kingdom Viridiplantae; phylum Streptophyta; class Magnoliopsida; order Poales; family Poaceae; genus Avena; species Avena atlantica. The sequence goes on along the minus strand of OU342739.1, from coordinate 53,680,818 downwards.
AAGCACGTGGCAGTCATGAGACTTCAGGTTCTGGATTTTTTTTCTCTGCCATATTTATTATTCCCTTTATATTGGACGAGAAGGCAGAAGGGACCTTGATACTACTCAGGCATTCAAAAAAGATTTCCTTCTCTTCCTTGGTAAGTGCATAGCTGGCAGTACCTTGAAACAGCTCTGGATGCCTGCCTTCTTCGTCTTTCATACGTTGTTGGTCCTGCCGTGCTTCTGGTGTATCTTTATTCTTTCCATACACGCCCAAGAAGCCTAGAAGTATCACGCACACATTCTTCGTCAGGTGCATCACGTCGATTGCAGAGCGGACCTCTAAGACTTTCCAATAGGGTAGCTCCCAAAATATAGATTTCTTCTTCCACATGGGTGCGTGTCCGCCAGCGTCCTTCGGAACGGACTGTCCGCCAGGACCCTTTCCAAAGATTACTTTTAAATCCTTCACCATATCAAATACAACATCACCAGTACGACGGACAGGCTTACTCCAGTGATCTGCTTCACCATTGAAATGCTTGCCTTTCCTTCTTAGGGAATGCGTGGGCAGAAGAAAACGACAATTCTCTAGATACACATTCTTCTTGCACTTATCTAAATAAATACTTTCAGTATCATCTAAACAGTGTGTGCATGCATTGTATCCCTTGTTTGTCTGTCCTGAAATGTTACTAAGAGCAGGCCAATCATTGATGGTTACGAACAACAATGCTCGTAGGTTAAATTCCTCACGTTTGTGTTCATCCCACATACGTACACCTTGTTCGTGCCACATATGTAAAATTTCTTCAACTAATGGCCTTAGGTACATATCAATGTCGTTGTCGGGGTGCTTCGGGCCTTGGATGAGCACTGACATCATAATGAACTTCCGCTTCATGCACAACCAAGGAGGAAGGTTATAGATACACAAAGTCACATGCCATGTGCTATGACTGCAGCTCTGCTCCCCAAAGGAAATCATGCCATCCGTACTTAGACCAAACCATAAGTTTCTCGTGTCACTTGCAAAGTCCGGGTACTTTCTCTCAATTTTTCTCCACTGCGACCCATTAGCGGGGTGTCTCAACTCGTCTTTCTTATGGTCTTCTTTGTGCCATCGCAACAATTTGGCATGCTCTTCATTTCTGAACAAACGTTACAACCGTGGTATTATAGGAGCATACCACATCACCTTGGCGGGAACCCTCTTCCTCGGGCGCTCCCCCTCAACATCACAAGGGTCATCTCGTCGGATCTTATACCGCAATGCAGTGCATACCGGGCATGCATCCAAATTCTCATACTGCTCACCGCGGTAGAGGATGCAGTCATTAATGCATGCATGTACCTTCTGTACCTCTAATCCTAGAGGGCAGACAACCTTCTTTGCTTCGTAAGTACTGGCGGGCAGTTCGTTATCCTTTGGAAGCAGCCTCTTCATTATCTTCAACAACTTTTCAAATTCCTTGTCAGGCACACCGACCTCTGCCTTCCATTGCAGCAATTCTAGTGTGCTGACTAGCTTTTTGTGGCCATCTTCGCAATTCGGGTACAACAATTTGTTGTGATCCTCTAACATCTGCTCAAATTTCAACCTCTCCCTTTCGCTATCACATTCTCTCTTTGCATCAGCAATGGCCCGACCAAGATCATCATCTAGCTCATATGATGCATGTTCTTCTGCTTCTTCTTCATCATTGTCTTCCATTGTAGTACCACCGTATTCAGGGGACATAGGATAGCTGTCATCATTCTCTTCATCTTTGTTGTCTTTCATCATAACCCCTCTTTCTTCGTGCTTGGTCCAACAATTATATCCAGACATGAAACCGGACCGAAACAAATGGCCATGAAGGACTCTTGAGGAAGAGTATTCCTTCTGATTTCGACACTCACCACATGGACAACACATAAAACCATTACGCTTGTTTGCCTCTGCCACAACGAGAAAAGAACACACGTCTTTAATGAACTCTCAAGAGATTCGGTCAGCGTACATCCATTACCGTCTCATCTGCATTTTATAAGTTCATCAAACAAAATCACGATGCTAAGAGTAGTACTAGTCTAAAAATAAAAGAACACATCGTATACATCAAACAAGCATTGATTTAAAAACTTTCTACTACATCTTTGGTTGCGGCAGGCTGGGGCCACCTGAGCCCGTTTAGTCCCGAATGGTGTCTCCAATCAGGACTAAAGGACACTCCAATCGGAACTAAAAATGGGTGACGACACTATATGTCGTGAGTGGAGACACTATGCCAGTGAGTGGCGACACTGTTTCAGTGGGTGGCGACACTATGACAGGGGTGAGTGTCGATATTATGTCGTGAGTGTCGACACTATGTTGTGCTGCTTAATCTATAAATAGGCTTCATTGTGAACTATCAACTGCAAGGAAGATCGTGTGCGAGACCAGGGACACCACTACGGCGGAGCTTCTCGAAGATGTCTTAGGACCTCGTCCTCAGACATCTTCGAGGAGCTCGACGTAGAGGCACTCCCTAATATGTGAAATTAGTTAGCTCCATCAGCATACTGATTTAGCTAGAAAAGATATGAACCGAAAGATGGTGTGCGAGAGCAGGGACACCACTATGGCAGAGCTTCTCAAAGATGTCTTAGGATGCCTCGTCCTCAGACATCTTCGAGGAGCTCGCCATAGAGGCACTCCCTAATTTAATTTGGTAGCTCCTTGGCGTGTTCATGTTTTTGTTCTTTCTTGCTTAACTGGCCGATGATTAACTAAAATGCTAGGGCGTCACTATATATATGTGCCTTCATAGTTTTGGTACTTATTTTTGTTCCAATGGATTTTGTGACGACAGGGAGAAGAAAGAAGAATATTTTGTTGCTCGAGACGGTGACATGATATGCACTATGAACCGCTGGATTTTAAGACAACGTGTCAAACCAAGATATGTAGATAGGATGAACTCATGTATCTATGTGCTTCGATGAATCAAATGAATTTCGAGAACTATATGTGCCAAATTAACCAAATATATAGAGATAGAATCCACACAAAATCTATCCATTTTTAGAGCATGAAATGAGCTAAAACAAGCAATGAGAGATGAAATGATGAAGTTGCTAACCTCTTAGGACCCTTGATAGATGTGGAGGCAAAAAATCTTCACAAATCTTGAGAAAAATTGGGAAGAACTCGAGCTTGAGGGGAGAATTTTGAGAGAGATGCTTGTGTGAGCTTGAAATGGCTCGGGCTGGGAAGGGGAAGAAGATATAGTCGGGGACTTTAGTCCTGGTTTGAGAAACAAACCGGGGCTAAAGGTCCACGCATCGGCTCTTTTCTAGCGCCAGACCCTTTACCCCGGTTTGTTAAACGAACCGGGACTAAAGTTTCCATACGAACCGGGACTAATGTCTTTTAGGTCCTGCGGCCGTTTCTAGCCGTTGAGACCAGGGCATTAGTCCCGGTTCTGGTACAAACCGGTTTGTACCAGAACCGGGACTAATGCTCTGGACCAAATGTCCGTTTTCTACTAGTGTAATAACCTTAATTTTATGTAGATACAATTGCATCTAGTCTATATATTTAACTAGATACATGGATATAACTGAGGTCATTAATATGGACCGAAGAAAGTATAATATTACCCATTTTAACTAGTCCAACGGGCAAATAATTAGTGATGTCGAGCAGTTTAGGTCTCCGTAGTTGCAAAGATGTAGCTGAATATATATGTAGACGTGGCTCCAGTTGAATCCATTCTTGACCAGAGTGCAAATCTTTCACATGTCAACTTAGTCAGAATGCATAACAAATTTGAGATGAATTATTATTCCAGACTGAGGGGAAATGAACTTAATTAGTTGTGAAACACATTTGGGATCTAAGTATCATCCTCTAGAAAAACTCCCCAGCCATCCTACCTTAGTTTAGCGAGTAGCGCTTGTGTTCGAAATAAAATCAGTTAAATGCCAAATGATTTCTTCTTGAGTTTTTGCTTTCCAAATAATGTTTGCTCTAGATCTGTATTGAATCAAACTTATTTAAATTTGACCAGGTTTGTAGAGAAATATATACTCCGTCTAATTTTATTTTTGCTATATAGATTTGATGTAGTAGATATTGCCATGTTTTCGTATAACTTCGGTCAAACATAGAGAAGTTTGGCCGAGGATAAAATACTAATTATTGGAACGGATGGAGTATATGACACGAATATGTTTCATGCAATGTTTTGAATCAAGCACTCCAAAAGTGTTCTCTATACATTTTAAAGATTTTGTTTTGAGCACAAAGTCGCTACTTGGCAAGCTAAGAAAATATTTTTTAGTAACCTCTCCTAGTGGTTAAATAATTGTATGTGAAGCATGAGATCGATATTCATGTTTTGAATCCCAAGCAAGTCCCTTTCTAACCGTAAAACACAAATGATGATCATGATTACTTTAGGGCTCGTTTGATTTAAAAGAATTGTGTCAGGTTTTTGTAGGATTCAGATTCTTAACATTTTTTCCTACAAAAATCGCTTGATTCAAATGATTACAATCCTTATAAATCACTTCAAGGGATTCCTTTGCACTCTAGTTTGGAGGAAAAATTCCATCCACTCCAACTACGTTTTCACGATTTCTTTCATTTTCCCATACAATAAATCACTAGTTGGTCCAAAACCCGTAGTTTTCTAATCCTATAAGATTCAAGTGGACTCCAAATCATTTGTTTTGGGAATCTTAAGAATCAAACAAGACCTTACTCTATTGTTAAAGTATGCCACAATATAGATATTTTGACATGACGACTAAGTTTGACAACAAACATCACCACAACGGTTCACCACTACAAATGTCGAGCCCATTTATATTTGATATCATGTATTATTGTATTCATTTTTTTGGCAAATATTTCACATATCTATTAATATTCATCAACAGTAATACAAAAAGATCTAAAATAAATAAATAAAAAATACAAATAAGTCAATGGATCACCCGGCGATGACTACAAGCACGATGACCACCATCATTGTGCCTACCACTACGGGACACGCGCGCTACGCCGAGGGCAAAAGGCCGTCGGCGTAGGCCAAAATGCCCTCGGCGTATGGTACGCCGAGGGCTGCCCTCGGCGTAGCCTCCTCGGCAAAGATCTCCCTCGGCGGAGCACACTCAAGCCGTCGGTGTATCAAAATGCCGTCGGCGTATGCTACGCCGAGGGCTTTGCCGTCGGCATAGCCTGTCGACCGGTTGCAAAAATAATTTTTTTTTTGAAAAATAATTTCTTTTTTATTTTTTTTCTCAATTTTTTTATTCTTTGAATTGTTTTACTTGTTAATCTCCTACTTTGAACATTTTTAACACTAATTATACTTACTATTTGATTAAATTCCAGTCTTAGTCAAACTTTTCAGCAGGTCGCCCATCCTAATACTACTCCAGCTTCAGCACGCTTAACATTCTCGTTCCTTCAGAATCCGTTTCCGCAAAGTAATTCATACATTGGTGTCAATACTATGATATCAATCCTATTAACTCTTATATCATCATGTCACATGTTTGTATTTTTTGAAATTATAAACAATTATTTAAGTAAATATTAATGAATAAGTAAAAATATTATCGAATTCAAATAAAAATATAATAATTTTATTTTTTTTGTATTTTTCTATTTAATATAGAATAATTAATATCTTTAAATCTGTAAATCGAAATTCAACAAATAATATGTTTAAATGTATCAGAAAAATGAGAGGAATCCAAATATGATATCCATATCAACTAATCACAAACCCTCTGTTTTTGAATTAGCTATTTGGTGGTTGCTTTAGAAAATTCCTTTTTGCGCTCGGATAATGAAAAATGCCTTTTTGGTGCGATGAAAAGGAAAACTTGCATTGGATCTTTGATAAAATAGAATATTGTGAACCTAAAAATGATTTTTGTAAAAAAACATGAGCATCGGATCATGTACCTGTAGTTCATATCTGACTCACTTTCTACCGATTCGGCAGGAATTTGTCTTTTTCACCAAAGGTGGACGGAAAGGTTTCGGATCCCCCTATTGGGACATTGTCCATATAAGGTGGTATAGTATTTTTGTAAAATATGGTGGTAGTATTTTGAATTAGCCATTTGGTGGTTGCTTCACAAAACCGTCCGTTTTTTATGCTCGGAAAATGGGAAATGGCTTTTTGGTGCGACGAAAAGGAAAACTTCCTCCTGCAATATTGTTCGCCATCCCATGGTGCATGTGTATGCACAATATGGGCACATTATCACAAACTATGCCTTGATTCTAGCCATAACATTGGTCATTTGACCTGAAAGCCAAGAAACCTCGAATGAGATAGGTCATTTTGTGAAGGGTTTTTTGAGACATAATCAATATATCAAGTTTGCTATTTTTCCTTATAAATATGTCACATAATATGATACCACGCGAAGGTTTCGCATTGTTTCGATCATTTTTCAAATTTTTATGCCCGTTTTAAACTATCGTTAAACTTTATCGAACGGCGGACATAAAGATTCTTAGCTCGGGGCCGAGCCTCGCTAAACTTTCATTAGATCTTTGATAAATAGCATATTGTGAACCTAAAAATGATTTTTTTTAAAACATGAGCATCGGATCATGTACCTGTAGTTCATATCTGACCCACTTCCAGCCGATTCGACATGAATTTGTCTTTTTTACCAAAGGTGGACGGAAAGGTTTCGGATCCCCCTGTTGGGACATTGTCCATATAATGTGGTATAGTATTTTTGTAAAATGTGGAGGTAGTATTTTGAATTAGCCATTTGGTGGTTGCTTCACAAAACCGTCCGTTTTTTATGCTCGGAAAATGGGAAATGGCTTTTTGGTGCGACGAAAAGGAAAACTTCCTCCTGCAACATTGTTCGCCATCCCATGATGCATGTGTATGCATAATATGGGCACATTATCACAAACTATGCCTTGATTCTAGTCATAACATTGGTCATTTGACCCGAAAGCCAAGAAACCTCGAATGAGATAGGTCATTTTGTGAAGGGTTTTTTGAGACATAATCAATATATCAAGTTTGCTATTTTTCCTTATAAATATGTCACATAATATGACACCACGCGAAGGTTTCGCATTGTTTCGATCATTTTTCAATTTTTTATGCCCGTTTTAAACTATCGTTAAACTTTGTCGAACGACGGACATAAAGATTCTTAGCTCGGGGCCGAGCCTCGCTAAACTTTCATTAGATATTTGATAAAATAGCATATTGTGAACCTAAAAATGATTTTTGTAAAAAAACATGAGCATCGGATCATGTACCTGTAGTTCATATCTGACCCACTTCCTACCGATTCGGCAGGAATTTGTCTTTTTCACCAAAGGTGGACGGAAAGGTTTCGGATCCCCCTATTGGGACATTGTCCATATAAGGTGGTACAGTATTTTTATAAAATGTGGTGGTAGTATTTTGAATTAGCCATTTGGTTGTTGCTTCACAAAACCGTCCGTTTTTTATGCTCGGAAAATGGGAAATGGCTTTTTGGTGCGACGAAAAGGAAAACTTCCTCCTGCAACATTGTTCGCCATCCCATGATGCATGTGTATGTACAATATGGGCACATTATCACAAACTATGCCTTGATTCTAGCCATAACATTGGTCATTTGACCCGAAAGCCAAGAAACCTCGAATGAGATAGGTCATTTTGTGAAGGGTTTTTTGAGACATAATCAATATATCAAGTTTGCTATTTTTCCTTATAAATATGTCACATAATATGACACCACGCGAAGGTTTCGCATTGTTTCGATCATTTTTCAATTTTTTATGCCCGTTTTAAACTATCGTTAAACTTTGTCGAACGACGGACATAAAGATTCTTAACTCGGGGCCGAGCCTCGCTAAAATTTCATTAGATCTTTGATCAATAGCATATTGTGAACCTAAAAATAATTTTTATAAAAAAACATGATCATCGGATCATGTACCTGTAGTTCATATCTGACCCACTTCCTACCGATTCGGCAGAAATTTGTCTTTTTCACCAAAGGTGGACGGAAAGGTTTCGGATCCCCCTGTTGGGACATTGTCCATATAAGGTGGTATAGTATTTTTGTAAAATGTGGTGGTAGTATTTTGAATTAGCCATTTGGTGGTTGCTTCACAAAACCGTCCGTTTTTTATGCTCGAAAAATGGGAAATGGCTTTTTGGTGTGACGAAAAGGAAAACTTCCTCCTGCAACATTGTTCGCCATCCCATGATGCATGTGTATGCATAATATGGGCACATTATCACAAACTGTGTCTTGATTCTAGCCATAACATTGGTCATTTGACCCGAAAGCCAAGAAACCTCGAATGAGATAGTTCATTTTGTGAAGGTTTCTTTGAGACATAATTAATATATCAAGTTTGATATTTTTCCTTCTAACTATGTCACATAATATAACACCACGCGAAGGTTTCGCATTGTTTTGATCGTTTTTGAATTTTTTATGCCCGTTTTAAACTATATATAATGTTTTATATTTTACTTAATTTTTATTTATAAATGTGTAATATTTAAGTGTAGATAGATAGGTCTTATTTTTCTGCAAATTTTGATATATTATTTGTATTTTTCCGAATTAGAATGATTTAGTTATGATTTTTCAAAGTTTAATGAGATAAAATAAAAAATAGCTACGCCGAGGGCAGCCGTGGGCGTATGCTACGCCGAGGGAAGCCGTCGGCGTAGCATAGAATATGCCGAGGGCAATTTTACGCCGACGGCTGCTTGACGGGGCTGGCCTGGACGATGGCTACGCCGACGGTCTCGACGTTTGGCCGTCGGCGTAGCTTCCCAGTCCTGTAGTGTACCCAGATAAAGCACTAGAACAGCCTCTCCCAAGGTGCGTGGACTCCTGCTGTTGTAACATCAAATCTCTAAACCTACGGCATGAAAGCTGACAAGTGACAAGATCTCGGAGATATTACATGGACGGATACAAACTGCTTGAGCGGCCGGCCATGCCAGCCGGGTAGCTTTTCTATCTCTCGCTCTTGTACGTACATGGGTTGCTCTATCCGGTGAGCACGGGAGGGAATAAAGCCGCGCGGGCATGATCGATCGACGCAGAGGTGGTGGCCGGCCGCCTCGATCGGTTGTGATTCGATTCGATTCGATTCGATTCGTATATCGCATGTAAGTATATTCCAGACAAAGTGGAGTAAGATTCAGGCAGGCAGCAGGTGGTCGACTGCAGCTGCTAGCACGATCGAGTTGGTGAAAGGATGCATGCAGTGGGAAAGTGGCACCCCTTTGCCAAGTTGCACAACAAGACGCTCATATCGTGCGTGAAGAGTCGTCGCCATTTGTTGCGTCCAACTTGCCGATGCTTTATCTGAGATAGTATCTAGAGATCAGCATTTTTTTGGCCTCTGAACTGACGAGCAGCAGCAGCAGTTCAACGGACTACACGCACAGTATTCGCGATATCCCACTTTCCCTGATTTGTTAGGATCTATTTGGCGATGAGCCGACTTATCGCACACATCTGATCGAAGACAACGCACAACTTGACACTTCTCGCTTCGCTATAGGACCTACCGTCCTATATATACATATACAGCTACGTACTACGCGAAACAGAACAGCGAGTGGTGCATGCATGCATATGCATGATGGCGGTACATTCCATTCCAAGCTAAGCCTGGTGCCATACCCGTGGATCTTACAGGTCTGATGTGAGTCGCCTACAGATACTAATCGAATCAGGCCACGATGTGCCAGCAGCCCATGCATGGTGTCCGTCCGTCCGCCCCGATCGTTCTCATGGTGTCGAGATGATACGATGATGTTGCCATGTTGGTGTACGAAAGCTGGTGAGTGGAGTACACCTCTGAGATGTTCTCAGATGCCATCGATTGATCGGAAAGAAAACTGAAGAGAAGTGGAAAAAAATCATGGCGGCACGCCCTGCCCCTGCAACGTCCAACCATGAGCACGGTTGAGGAGCTGTATCAGAACCGGGCGCGGCGACACGCACTGCAGCGGCGGCACCGGCTCCCACCAGGACACAGCGCATGGCATGCACGCGCGCCAACTCATGCCCCGGCCCGGCCTGTACGCCGCCTATGGGACCGTTCGGGCCTCTTCTTCTCCCACGGCCGGCCACGGACACCGGCACGGCAACTACCGCAGCACCTCGCCAGGGCAAACGCACCGGGCAAAAGCCGGTGCCCACCAAAAGGAGCCGGGAAACGGGATGGATCGTACTACTACGTACTCCGGTGGGAGCTCCGGGTTTCCTTTGGGTTCCTCGTGGCCGTCATGATGAACCCGCGCGCCTGGGCGATCGCACCCGCCCATGCCCATCTCGGCCGGCGTGGTTCCTCCTCGCGGGCGCACCATCATGCCCGCCCGTCGCCTTTCCGAGCGATGCATACACTCCAAAGTCCAAAGAATCGGAGTTTCTTTTACTAATCTGCACTGCACTGGCGCTGGCTGGCTGGCCATTATTCCGGTTCTGGTCTGGCCGGCCGCGGCGAAGCAGCGTCATGTTAGAGCGATCGCCAGGCTCATCTGCTGCTAGCGCTACTGTTCAAATATCTTGCGACAACTATTCTGCACAAATAATCTACCTACTAATATATACACCTGTATCGATAGATACCCCGCTCGTCATGAGCCTAATTTCGGCTAGATCGATCCATCCGCCTAAATCAAATTCGTTCCAGCCACGCCGTTAGAAGACGTAACTTATTGATTAGAGTGGCTAGCTGTTGAATAGGCTTTCAGAAATAATCTGGCGATCCAACTCCACGCGTGGGAAAAATTGGGGCTGACGAAGAAAGAAGAAGGCAGAGATATATATCGATTGCATTTGCCTCTCGACTGTCGAGTGTCTTCATACTGTATCAGTGCCAGTGCGAAAACGAAACCTTTCTACACGGATGGACGGACGCATCAGCGTGACTCTTGATATCTCTGTGGAAAAACCGGCGCTTCAGTGCTTTCGCTACGACTTGCGGCTCCGGTCTCATGAAAAATCATAGCCTGCTTTTCCCTTTCTCTTTCGGAGTGTTCCTGGGAATGATCAGGCCGCCAGTCAGTTTGATGTGGTATGCTACGCGATATTCATGTCCCCTTATCGTGCCGGCCGACAGTGCGTGCTCCAGGACTTGCCGCGGTCCAGTTCTCGGCGACTTATTAGTACAGTCCACCTAACAACAAACAAATACTACAGTACTAAATAAATACGAAGAGTGACGGCTAATTCTAGATTCTACAAGAAAAAGGCATTCAAATCCGACAATACCTGCTCTATTGGTTACACCAAACCGTGTCCTCTAATTGCAAATTTGGTCTGAACGGCATCAATAAGGACTATTGGTTTCTGTCAAAATAAAATAAAATAAGGACTATTGGTCCGTGACATATCACCGCATGTACAGATGATCGTATCGTAGCTAGGACCCCTCACGCAGTGACCCCAAAAATACTCCAACAGAAAATGGGTTTCCGTACAGATACTAATCATATTACGAACTGCTTGACTCGTGTGTGTATGATGATAGTCTAGGTCTGGAAACGTTCTCTAACAGCAGTCTGTTATACCAAACCGACCGTCATCTAATTGCGAATTATGTAGTATGAACGATACCGAGAACAACTATTATTGGTGCTTTGATATGTACAGGTGATGGTAGAACCCTCATGGTGGTTTAATGGGATTGTGATCAAATAATACACAGGAGTAGTTTGGACTTATATATGGGCTGCGGCTGCTTGACGCATGAACGTATGGTGATAGACCAGCTCTTATAAAGAAAAACATGGATTTTCTGGTGTTATCCCACTTGCAAGAGGATTAGGAGAACACAGGTTTGCTTAAGTCCTGAATTAGGAAGGAAGAATCCTATCAGTCAAAGAAAATAGAAGGAATTAGGAGGGATCACGGCGGCGCAGGAGCCCAACTCAATGCGACGGAGACTTGGAGGGCCCGGCATGTCGCTGGATATGCCCGACCCGTCCACAATTTGGGACCGCTTGCTAACCACCTGAAGAATAGACTTTGGTTGCGCAATCTCCGTCGCTGCTGCATTATGCGGAGATAAGAGCATCTCTGGCTGATTCCTAGCCGATCATCTAAACTCAACTCCATATTTTTGGTCTGCTAAGCAAAATGGTTCCTAGCCGATCATCTAAACTCAACTCTCTAAAAACTAGTAGTAGTATTTGAAACAATAATTCAATACAAAATCCACAACATTCAAAATACTCAATCACATAATTGTGCATTTAGCCGATAACATAGTCAGTGGATAGCATAGTCAATGGGACGGTAGGGGTGGCCGGCAGGAGGGGAATCCGAGTAGAGGTGGCAGTGACACTTCAGCTTGGCAGTTGGGCTTCACACATCTACTATTTTGTTTTAGGGCAGCTGCTCCTATGCCCATATTTGCATCACCTAGGACTAAAACTTAGGGCATGCCCAAAAGTTTTGCATCACCATGTAGATATACATGATTTATTGGAGCGCGTTTTTTGGACCTTGGTGCCCTATAAATCATTTTTTGGTACCTACCCTATTTTACATTATCTATTAGTGGTGCTCTAAATTAAGACTTTGATGTCCATATCACATGAACCGATTTATCATAGTACTATGAGAGTGAACGGATATGACCGCCTCAGAAGACCTGTTTATATTTTAATTGAATAATACTTATATTCTATCGATTAAAATTTTAACTCTGCCTATGGTTGATGGATTCGATCCTTGCATCCGTGTAGGTCAGCGTGAACATGTGTCTATATACACCAACCAACTTGTTTGTACTTCAACAATATTCAATGGAATGGGCCTTTGTTTATTGTAGCAAGCAAACATTTTCCACTAGGACAATAATTTGCGAACCTAATTTTGACCAAGTATTGGAGCACAATACGTGATAAAAAAATTATTGTAGAGAGGCACTTTAAGTGACTACCTTATATTAGGATTTTTTTAATGATTTATTTAACACCTTAGTCACTATGTTAGGAAAAATAATAAAGTGACAAAAGTATGAAAATAATGAGCTACATTCAAATTTCAATAAAATAAATAAGGAATCAACAACTTTAGTCAGTAAGTACATGGTTTAGGGCTACATGCACAGACTCCTAGATTGAAATTGTAGTGAATTTCGATAATATTGAATGGTTGAACTTTCTTTAGTGTTTTCGTATTTTATATAATCTAAAAATAGGAGCATTATGGTAATTGAACATTTCCATGATTAAACTCAACAGAAATACTTTGAAATTGCACAAAGATGAATAGTTCATAAAAACTGCATGGTCATCGGTCCCATGGGTTAAACACTCCCCATAAAATTTCACAATTTCATACAACACTCCTTTTTAGGTCAAATAAGTACTTAGAAGGATGTTAATTTGGTTGCTAAGATGGAAACACAAGACCATTGAAAATGCTAGTAATTGGAAGTTTCTTATAGAGAATATAGTGCACAATTATACCCACGAATGAGGGGATTGGTTATACTCCCTCCGATCCAAATTAATCGAATTTATTCGTCTAGATTCAATTGTATATAGACATGTTTTAGTGCTAGATACATCTAAATCTAAATAAATCTGGGTCAATTAATTTGGATGGAGGGAGTAGTACCTTTCGGTAAGTGATAAGTGTCGAACCCATAAGGGATTAAAGGTATTAGAAACAATAAAAGATGCAAAGATTTATGTTTTTGTTGTATAGATTGCTGAAATGTAAATTGTTGATAAAGTAAATAATGAGTTGAAGGGAATATGCCCTGAGAGGCAATAATAAAGTGTTTATTATGTGTATTCCAAGTATATGATAGATGTTTATTTTGCATGCTATAATTGTATTAATACGGAAAATTTAATACATGTGTGTTTAATAAACAAACAGAAAGTTCCTAGTTATGCCTCTCTCATAAACTAGCTCGTTAATTAACAAGATGATCAAGGTTTCCTGATCATGGACATTGGATGTTGTTAATAACGGGATCATAACATTAGTGTAATGGTGTGATGAACATTCATCTGAAGTATAGCATTACGATCAAAGTCATTGAGTTTATATTGCTATAACAACTTACGAAGTGATCCTAATCCTTAGACCATGAGATCATGTCAATCACTAACACCGGAAGAGTTTCTTGATAACATCAAACGTCACACCGTAACAGGGTGATTATAAAGATGGATTCAGAACTAATAAAGTGTTATGTTGAGGCTCATGGATCGAGAGTGGAATTTGTTCATCCTGATGACGGATAGATATACTCTGGGCCCTCTCGGTGATATCACATTGATTAGCTTGCAAGCAAGTGATTTGATCACTAGAATGTTATATCACGGGAACGAGAAAAGAGTGCATATCGGTAACGAGATCAAACTTACCGATGATCGAATCTCGGACATGTAATATATCGTGAAACAAAGGGATTAAGATACTAGCGTAAAAGGTTCCGACGATCACAAGAAAGTCATCGTTGAATGTACGGGAGTCAGTATGGGTCTCTAGATCCCGCTTCTGATTATTGATCCGAGAGGGGTCTCGATCATGTCCGCATTATTCACGAACCGTAGGGTGACACACTTAAGAGACACCGACATCCAATTGGAGCAAAATTTTCATGCCGAAAGAATAAACAAGCGCAGAAATTTATTTCACTAGATACTAAAACTGGTTTTCGGGTGAAATTGCATAAAGTGGTTATGCATGTGAAATAGAATTCTAGCAAGGGGTTATTTGTGAATGTTTGTCATTAAAGTAATTGACAAAATTCTGAATAAAATAAAAGAGTTTTATTTAATGAGAGTTTGCATTAAATTTGGTGGAAATTTAATGGGAATTTGAGTGGATTTTTGAGTGGAGAAAATTGAAGGGCCATTTTGTGAGTGGAGTGTCCACCCACATGAATGAAGGAGGGGAGGGGGCAGCCCCCATGGCCGGCGGCCACCCCCTTGGGTGCCCCCCTCCTCCTATAAAAGGAGCCCCTCCTCTCACTTGTCTCTCACACCTCCTCGTGAAGGATCTCTCTCCCCCTCTAAAATTTATCCCCCATGGTCTCGGACTAGCGAGAGACATGTTCCCGGTGGCTATTCGGAAAGTGAAAGAACATTTCTTAATCCCTAGTGTTTTGTGTGTTAGATAAAAATACCAAGGATCATTTAATGTGTGTTGAAGTGTTGCAGCTCTATTTGAGAATAAAGGGAAAAGAACTCTGCCTTTGGGGGCGGATAATCCGGCCCCACCAGGGGCGGATAATCCGCCCCTCCCTTTGCCCAAGCAGGCGCAAGCCCCAGAAGGGGGCGGAATTTTGGCCGGATTTTCCGGCCCCGCCGGATAATCCGCCCCCCTGCTCATCGCCAAGGCGCAAGCCCCAGAAGGGGGCGGAATTTTGGCCAACTTTATGTGGATGACATTATTTTTGGCTCTACTAACCAAGCTTTTAACGATGAATTTTCGAAGCTTATGACTGACAGGTTTGAGATGTCCATGATGGGTGAGCTCAGGTTCTTTCTTGGATTTGAGATCAAACAACTTAGAGAGGGAACCTTTATTAATCAAGCTAAGTACATCCAAGACATGCTCAAAAGGTTCAAGATGACGGATCTCAATGGCGTTGCTACCCCTTTGCAAACAAAGTGTCATCTTGAGCTCAATCCCAAGGGTAAAGACGTGGATCAAAAGGTATACCGATCCATGATCGGCTCTCTCCTTTACCTTTGCGCATCTAGGCCCGATATCGTGTTAAGTGTAGGAGTGTGTGCAAGGTACCAAGCCGCTCCTAAAGAAAGCCACTTATTGGCAGTCAAGCGACTCTTCCGATATTTGGTTCATTCCCGAAATTTTGGGTTATGGTATCCCAAGGGTTCAATTTTCTCTCTATGTGGTTACACTAATTCAGACTGGGCTGGTGACAAAGATGATAGGAAATCAACCTCTGGTGCATGCCAATTCTTGGGCAGGTCTCTTGTGTGTTGGTCATCAAAGAAACAGAATTGTATTTCACTCTCAACCGCCGAAGCTGAATATGTTGATGCTGCAAGTGCTTGTACTCAATTGTTATGGATGAGGCAAACTTTAAAGGAATATGGTGTCAATTGTGACAAAGTGCCTCTTTTATGCAACAATGAAAGTGCTATCAAAATTGCTTACAATCTCGTGCAGCATACAAGAACAAAACATATATAGATCCGCAACCACTTTATTCGGGATCATGTTGCTCGTGGAGATATTGCTCTATCCTTTGTGAGCACGAAGAACCAACTTGCTGATATTTTCACGAAGCCCCTTGATGAAGCAAGATTTTGTTATTTGAGGAATGAGCTAAATATCATAGATTCAAGGAGCTTGGCTTGACTACCCTTGCACACTCACTTGCTCTTTTTCATGTATTTGGTTTAGATGCGGGCATAGACATAGGGGGAGTGTGGTCCTAATTGATTGGGCCAATCCTCCCCCCATAATGCCGAAAGCAAGTCAAATCATTTCCCTTAATATCATTTTGTGATATGCGGGTCATCGATGAGCATTGGTTTTGAACTCAAGATACATCTTCGCGGTGTCATGCCATGCGCTCCAACATGGTGGCTTCGGCCACCGCCCTCTTCCTTGAGAAGAGTTGGTTTTTCATGGGTCCAGTTAGATTTTCTTGCATATCTCTTGTTATTATGGAAAACACACTCAAATTTGGCTTTTGATTGATTTGATTCTTGCAAATTTGGGTGTGAATTCTGAGTGATCTCCGGGGGCATTAGCATCGCTCTTCTTCCTTTTTGGCGTTTCGATGACAAAGGGGGAGAAGTAGTTCTATTAGGTCTCGTGGATTTGCAAGGGTTGGGCACAAGCTTTTCGATTTTAGTCGTTTTTATTCGCTTGCTTGTGCCTTTTCTAGCGTGAACTCTTTTGCTATTTGTGTTTGTCTATGTAAGACTATGTCGTACTCCACTATGTTTGGTATTCTTGGAATTCTGGATTTATCTATTATGGACCTCATGGATTTCTGGAATTGTGGAGCATATTTGATGGCATATGGATTCATGGGATTATCCATGTATGCTTTGGCTATATTCTCATCCCGGTGGTATGACCTTATTTCCCAAACCTTAAAGTAGTGTTCTCCCTAGTGTGTGTATTTGTATTCAAATGCAAATCTTAAATATGCACACATCTAGGGGGAGCGTCTTTCATTATTTGAGGTGCCATTTGCCGGTTTTATTGCAAATCCTAGTATTGTCATCTAACACCAAAAAGGGGGAGATTGAAAGAACATTTCTTAATCCCTAGTGTTTTGTGTGTTAGATAACAATACCAAGGATCATTTAATGTGTGTTGAAGTGTTGCAGCTCTATTTGAGAATAAAGGGAAAAGAACTCTGCCTTTGGGGGCGGATAATCCGCCCCTCCCTTTGCCCAAGCAGGCGCAAGCCCCAGAAGGGGGGCGGAATTTTGGCCGGATTTTCTGGCCCCGCCGGATAATCCGCCCCTCAAGGGGGCCGAATAATCCGCCCCCCTGCTCATCGCCAAGGCGCAAGCCCCAGAAGGGGGCGGAATTTTGGCCGGATTCTCCAGCCCCGCCGGATAATCCGCCCCTCCTGCTCATCGCCAAGGCGCAAGCCCCAGAGAGGGGGCGGAGTTTTGGCCGGACTTTCCGGCCAGGCCGGATAATCCTCCCCTCAGGGGAGCCGGATTATCCGCCCCCCAAGATCTTCTCCAAGTTTCACCAAGGCGCAAGCCCCAGAGAGGGGGCGGAGTTTCCCCCGGAGAATCCGCCCTTGGGGCGGAGTTTTCCCAGGGGGCGGATAATCCGCCCCAAGTGGGGGGCGGATAATCCGCCCCCAAAGTTGTGCAACGGCCAGATCTGGGGAGGGGGTATTTAAGCCAGCCATCCCCCTCCTGCCAGAACTCTTGATTCATCTCGAAAAAGAACAGATCAGATCTGAAAGCTTCATCCAAGAGTGCTCCACCTAGATCCACCCAAAGGCCCCATCCCTTGGGGAATCGAAGGAGGAGAACTCGATCTTCATCATCAGCAATCAAGCGCTTCACCTCCTCTCCATTCATTTGGAGAACCTCCGATCTAGTATTTCTTGCAAATATCTAGATCCTCGTTTTTGTTTATATTGATAAACCTTGTTCTTGTGGCAGCTTGTTGTCATCTCGGGAGCCCCCAATTCGGTTGTGGGTGTGTGCCCCGATAGTGTTGTAAAAGGCATCGGTTCCCGCCTCGAAGGGATCCAATAGTGGAGAAGGTGGATCAGGCCTCTCGTGGCGAGATCCATCGGAGAATAGGGTGAGGCCTATTGTGGCGTGGTGGTCTTAGAACCGCCCACCCCTCCAACGCAGATGTACTTCCCTTAACAAGGAAGGAACTGCGGTAAAACAAATCCCTGTGTCTCCACGTGCTCCACTACGGCTTCCTCGCTCTTCTTTTACGTGCTTAGTAGTTAGGGTTACATATAGGGAAATTCTCGTAGTTGCATATCTAGAGAATTTACTTTGTGTCAAGCCTAAAATTGAAAAAGTATTAAAAATTGGTTAGCACCTATTCACCCCCCCCCTCTAGGTGCCCATACGATCCATTTCAGCAAGAAAGAGTTGTGCTTCCGCTGCATCGCTGGAGCGAGGAGGCAGAGGTTGCTCGGTGCCTCGAATGTGTGTGCGAGCACGGATGCGCTGCTGATTTGCGGCGCTAGGACTTCCTATCGATCTTGAGATCGGCAAGAGATCGTCTACATCAACCACGAGTTGAACTCGTTAAGCTTTGTCGGTCTTCAAGGTATGTTCTCTACAGATATACATCCGCCCGTTGTTTGTATCTAATAAATATATCTTGGTACATAGTTCACATCGTAGGAAAAATTTTGTTTTCTATGCTGCGAACCCTACAGTGGTATCAGAGCCGGATCTATGCGTAGATGCTTTACACGGGTAGTACACATATCAGTATGTGGGCGATGATGATCATGTTGTTGCTCCTTTGTTGTAATTTTCGATATTGGTGGCATAGTGGGATGAAGCGGCCCGGACAAACTTTACATGTCCTCGCACATGAGACCTGTTCCATGCTTGACATGCAACTAGTTTGCATAAGTGGCTAGCGGGTGTCTGTCTCTCCTACTATAGTCAATATCTATTTTGCAACGAATTGTCAACAATTTGGTTATCCTCGTTGTGGTTCATGTTCGTAGGTAAGAACGGTTCTATCTCGAAAGCCCTAAGCCACGTAAAACTTGCAATGGATAAATTAGAGGCGTCTAGTTTAGATTGTTGCTGGGCTAGTGTTATGATATGGTAGTGTTGTAAGTAGAAGTATGAGATGATACTCTTACAACACACATAGCGTGTAATCTCCATAGACCTTGGACTTACACATATAGGTATGATAGTAATCATACCACGGTGCACATGATAGAGATCATATGCGGGAACCATATCATTTCACTAATAAACATGTGATGTTTGATAGCATCTTATATTGCTTGTTTAGCGCTTTGTTAGCATAATAAGATGATCCCTCTTTTAAATATCAAGATAAGAATGTGTTCTTCCTTTAGTATGCACCGATTATGTTTTTCGTCGCTCCAAGACATCACGTGATGATCGGGTGTTCTTGGATCCACGACCATATTTCGGGTGTAAAACAGTTACACACGCGAATACTAAGGTTCTAACTTGGCGAGCCTAGCATGTACAGACATGGCCTTGGAACACGGACCGAAAGGTTAAGAATGAGTCATATAGTTGATATGATGCCCATTTGATGCTCACCTTTGAAGCTACACCGACTCACGTGATGATCGGACTTGGTGTAGTGGATTTGGTTCATGTAATCACCAAAAAGGCACGAGGGATGTCGTTTTTGAGTGGGAGTTCATTCGTAATATGGATTAGTTGAACTCAATCTATCATACACTTAGTCTAAACTTTACAAATTTTGTTGTAGATGGCACCACCTGCTTTTAATTTCAATGTGTTCATGGAGAAAGAGAAACTAGCAACGAACGGTAGCAACTTTACCAAATAGGCCATGAATTTGAGGATTCTCCTCTCTGCTGCACAAAAGCAATACGTGCTAGAAGCGCCACTAGGCCCCCCACCTTTAGAGGATGCCCCTGACGAGGAGAAGAATGTCTATCAGACTCGTCAGGAGGACCACAACTTAGTTCATTGCGGCATATTGTATGGGCTAGAGCCGGAACTTCGAAAGCGTTTCGAAAACGGCAATGCATTTGATACAATGGGTGAGTTGAAAATGATTTTCGACACACATGCTGCTGTAGATAGCTACAATGCTTCAGAAAAGTTCTTTAGCTGCATGATGGAAGAGCATAGCTCCGTGAGTGAGCATGTACTCAAGATGTCGGGTTACGCCGATAAGCTTGTGTCCTTGGGAATAACGATTCCCATTTAGGCATCCATCGTGTTCTGCAGTCTCTGCCACCTAGCTATAAGAGCTTTGTGATGAACTATAATATGCAAGGCATGAAGAAGTCTCTCCCCGAGCTTCTGTCAATGCTTTAAACTGCAGAAGTGGAGATCAAAAAGGAACATCAAGTGTTGATGATCAATAGGAACACTGGTTTCAAGAAAGACAAGAAGGGAAAACGGAAGGGTAGTAAGGGCGGCAAGCCTGTTGCCGTGCCTGAAAAGAAACCCCGAGTTGGACCTAAGTCTGATACCGAGTGCTACTATTGTAAGGGGACTGGCCACTGGAAGCGCAACTGCCCCAAGTATTTGGCAGACAAGAAGGCCGGCAAGGCAAACAAAGGTATATATGATATACATGTTATTGATGTGTACTTGACTAGTGCTCGCAGTAGCACCTGGGTATTTGATACCGGTTCAGTTGCTAATATTTGTAACTCGAATCAGGGGCTGCGGAACAAGCGACCGCTAGCAAGGGGTGAGGTCAAGATGCGTGTCGGCAATGGATCAAGCGTTGATGTGATCGCCGTCGGAACGCTGCCTCTCCATTTTCCGTCGGGATTAGTTATAAACTTGAATAATTGTTATCTGGTGCCTGCACTGAGCATGAACATTGTATCTGGATCATGTTTGATGCGAAGTGGTTATTCATTTAAATCCGAGAACAATGGTTGTTCCATTTATATGAATGAAATCTTTTATGGTCATGCATCGATGATGTATGGTTTATTTCTATTAGATCTCGATGATAATGTTACACATATTCATAATGTTGATGCTAAAAGGATTAAATTTAATGATGATATATCCGCATATATGTGGCACTGCCGTCTAGGTCATATTGGCGTTAAACGCATGAAGAAGCTCCATTCGGATGGACTTTTGGAATCACTTGATTTTGAATAATTTGATACATGTGAGCCATGCCTTATGGGCAAGATGACTAGAACGTCGTTTTCCAGTTCAATGGAACGGGCGACAGATTTATTGGAAATCATACATTCTGATATATGTGGTCCAATGAGTGTGTCGGCGTGAGGTGGATATCGTTATTTTGTTACTTTCACGGATGATTTGAGTAGATACGGTTATATCTACTTGATGAAACACAAGTCTAAAACCTTTGAAAAGTTCAAGGAATTTCAGAATGAAGTGGAAAATCATCGTAATATAAAGATCAAATTTCTACGGTCCGACTGTGGAGGTGAGTATCTAAGTTACGAGTTTAGCACTCACATGAAAGAGTGTGGAATTGTTTCACAACTCACGCCTGCCGGAACACCACAGCGAAATGGTGTGTCGGAACGTCGTAATCGTACTTTATTAGATATGGTTAGATCTATGATGTCTCTGACGGACTTGCCGTTGTCATTTTGGGGTTATGCACTAGAACTGCTGCATTCACTTTAAATCGGGCACCATCTAAATCCGTTGAAAAGACACCGTATGAATTATGGTTTGGAAACAAACCTGTCATTTCTTAAAGTTTGGGGATGCGATGTTTATGTGAAGAAACTTCAACCGGATAAACTCGAACCCAAAGCGGAAAAATGCTTCTTCATAGGATACCCTAAGGAAACTATTGGGTATTCCTTCTATCACAGATCCGAGGGCAAGGTTTTTGTTGCCAAGAATGGATCCTTTCTAGAGAAAGAGTTTCTCGCGAAAGGTGTGAGTAGTCGGAAGGTAGAACTCGAAGAGGTTATTGAACCTTCTCTTCAAAGTATGGCGAGTAGCGCAGCGCCGGAAGTTGTTCCGGAGTTGGCTCCACCTGTTGAAGAGGGAACTAATGATAATGATCATGAAACTCCGAAAGAGAGTACTACCGAACCTCGCAGGTCAAGCAGGACGCGTGCAGCTCCCGAGCTGTACGGAAATCCTGTCATGAATTTCATGGTTGATGAAAATGATGACCCTGCGACGTATGAAGAAGCGATGATGAGCCCGGATTCCAACAAATGGTTAGAAGCCATGAAATCCGAGATGGAATCCATGTATGAAAATCAAGTTTGGAACTTGGTGGAATTACCTCACGACCGAAAGGCCGTGGAGAACAAATGGATTTTCAAAAGGAAAACTGATGCTGATGGTAATGTGACCATCTATAAAGCTCGACTTGTCGCAAAGGGGTTTCGACAAATTCAAGGAGTTGACTACGATGAGACATTCTCTCCCGTAGCGATGCTAAAGTCAGTTAGGATTATGTTAGCAATTTCTGCATATTTCGATTATGAGATATGGCAGATGGATGTCAAAACCGCGTTTCTCAATGGTAATATTGAAGAAGAGTTGTATATGATACAACCAAAGGGTTTTGTCGATCCTAAGGATGCTAACAAGGTGTGCAAGCTTCAGCGATCCATCTATGGATTGAAGCAAGCATCACGAAGTTGGAATCTCCGCTTTGATGAGGTGATCAAAGAGTTTGGATTTGTCCAAACTTATGGAGAAGCTTGTATTTACAAGAAAGTGAGTGGGAGCAATGTGGCATTTCTGATATTATATGTGGATGACATATTATTGATCGGAAATGATATAGATCTTTTAAACAGTGTTAAAAGTTATCTAAATAGCAAATTTTCAATGAAGGACCTAGGTGAAGCGTCATACATATTAGGCATAAAGATCTATAGAGATAGATCTAGGCGCCTAATAGGGCTATCGCAAAGTACATACCTTGATAAGATTTTAAAGAAGTTTAAAATGGACGGAAGTAAGAAGGGGTTCTTACCTATGTTGCAAGGCAAGACATTGAGTAAGACTCAAAGTCCGGCTTCGGCGGAAGAAAGAGAGATAATGGACAAAGTCCCCTATGCTTCAGCCATAGGCTCTATAATGTACGCCATGCTATGTACAAGACCGGATGTGGCACATGCTATTAGTTTGACTAGTAGGTACCAATCGGATCCAGGTTCGGAACACTGGATAGCGGTCAAGAATATCCTTAAGTACTTACGAAGAACTAAGGATATGTTTCTTGTATACGGAGGTGAAGAAGAGCTCGTCGCTAAGTGTTATGTCGACGCTAGATTTGACACCGATCCGGATGACTCTAAGTCTCAATCCGGATACGTGTTTCTCATGAATGGCGGAGCGGTTAGTTGGAGGAGCTCCAAACAACCTGTGGTAGCGGGATCAACAACGGAGGCCGAATATGTTGCTGCTTCAGAAACGGCTCAGGAAGCAGTTTGGATGAAGGAGTTAATATCCGAACTACGAGTGGTTGCAAACGCGTTGGACCCAATGGTGATCTATTGTGACAACAATGGTGCCATTGCCAATGCCAAAGAACCAAGGTCTCACAAGCATTCCAAGCATATTAAGCGCCGGTTTCACTCCATCCGCGAGCATGTCAAGGATGGAGATATAAAGATTTGTAAAGTACATACGGATCTCAATGTAGCAGATCCATTGACTAAAACTCTCCCTAGAGCAGAACATGATCAACACCAGAACTCAATGGGTGTTAGATTTATCACTACGTAACTAGATTATTGTCTCTAGTGCAAGTGGGAGACTGAAGGGAATATGCCCTGAGAGGCAATAATAAAGTGTTTATTATGTGTATTCCAAGTATATGATAGATGTTTATTTTGCATGCTATAATTGTATTAATACGGAAAAGTTAATACATGTGTGTTTAATAAACAAACAGAAAGTTCCTAGTTATGCCTCTCTCATAAACTAGCTCGTTGATTAATAAGATGATCAAGGTTTCCTGATCATGGACATTGGATGTTGTTAATAACGGGATCACAACATTAGTGTAATGGTGTGATGAACATTCATCTGAAGTATAGCATTACGATCAAAGTCATTGAGTTTATATTGCTATAACAACTTACGAAGTGATCCTAATCCTTATACCATGAGATCATGTCAATCACTAACACCGGAAGAGTGTCTTGATAACATCCAACGTCACACCGTAACAGGGTGATTATAAAGATGGATTCAGAACTAATAAAGTGTTATGTTAAGGCTCATGAATCGAGAGTGGAATTTGTTCATCCCGATGACGGATAGATATACTCTGGGCCCTCTCGGTGATATCACATTGATTAGCTTGCAAGCAAGTGATTTGATCACTAGAATGTTATATCACGGGAACAAGAAAAGAGTGCATGTCGGTAACGAGATCAAACTAGGTATGGAGATACCGATGATCGAATATCGGACATGTAATATATCATGAAACAAAGGGATTAAGATACTAGCGTAAAAGGTTCCGACGATCACAAGAAAGTCATCGTTGAATGTGCGGGAGTCAGTATGGGTCTCCAGATCCCGCTTATGATTATTGATCCGAGAGGGGTCTCGATCATTTCTGCATTATTCAAGAACCGTAGGGTGACACGCTTAAGAGACACCGACATCCAATTGGATCAAAAGTTTCATGCCGAAAGAATAAACAAGCGCAGGAATTTATTTCACTAGATACCGAAACTGGTTTTCGGGTGAAATTGCATAAAGTGGTTATGCATGTGAAATAGAATTCTAGCAAGGGGTTATTTGTGAATGTTTGTCATTAAAGTAATTGACAAAATTCTAAATAAAATAAAAGAGTTTTATTTAATGAGAGTTTGCATTAAATTTGGTGGAAATTTAATGGGAATTTGAGTGGATTTTTTAGTGGAGAAAATTGAAGGTCCATTTTGTGAGTGGAGTGTCCACCCACATGAATGAAGGAGGGGAGGGGGCAGCCCCCATGGCCGGCGGCCACCCCCTTGGGTGCCCCCTCCTCCTATAAAAGGAGCCCCTCCTCTCACTTGTCTCTCACACCTCCTCGTGAAGGATCTCTCTCCCCGTCTAGAATTTATCCCCCATGGTCTCGGGCTAGCGAGATACATGTTCCCGGTGGCTATTCGGCAAAAAAGAGTTGTGCTTCCGATGCATCGCTGGAGCGAGGAGGCGGAGGTTGCTCGGTGCCTCTAACGTGTGTGCGAGCACGGATGCGCTGCTGATTTGCGGCGCTAGGACTTCCTCTCGATCTTGAGATCGGCAAGAGATTGTCTACATCAACCACGAGTTGAAATCGTTAAGCTTTGTCGGTCTTCAAGGTATGTTCTTTATGGATATACATCCGCCCGTTGTTTGTATCTAATAGATAGATCTTGGTACATAGTTCACATCGTAGGAAAATTTTTGTTTTCTATGTTGTGAACCCTACATGAGTTGCATTCAAATTTCAATGAAAGAAATAAGGAATCGGCAACTTTAGTCTAGTAAGTACCTGGTTTAGGGATACAAGCACAAACTCTTGGTTCAAAATTGTAGTGGATTTCGATAATATTAAATGGTTAAACATTGTTTAGTGTTTTTCTATTTTATTTTGATATAATCTAAAAAAGGAGGATAATGGTAATTGAAAATTTCCATGATTAAACTCAACAAAATTACTTTGGAATTGCACAAAGATGAATAGCTCCTAAAAACTACATGGTCGTCGGTCCCACAAATTAAACACTCCCCATAAAATTTCACAATTTCATTCAACACTCCTTTTTAGTTCAAAGTACTTATAAGGATGTAAATTTGGTTGCTAAGAAGATCCTTTGAAAATGTTAGTAATCGGAAGTTTTTATATGGAATATAGTGCATAATTATACCCATGATTGAGGTGATTGGTTATAGAACCTTTTGGTAAGTGATAAGTGTCGAACCCATGAGGGAGTAAAGGTATTAGAAACAATAATAGATGTAGAGATTTATGTTTTTGTTGTATCGATTGCTGAATGTAAATTGTGGATAAAGTAAGTTGCAAGGAAAATATAAATAGCTCTTTTCAGAAAAAACCCAATCCTCCATGCAGAAAGAATACATTCTCAAGGCATGTTCTTATATGTTAAAAACGTTTCCAAGGGGGCAAGGGGTCTACTTGGCATGTAGATTTCTAGTTGGAGAACGATAAATATCTTGTCAAGTGTTAACTCATAATTACACCTCTAATGATTGGTCCCAAAGCTACTTTCTTGCACAATAAAGAGATTAATTAAGACAGGAGTGTCCAACCATTGCCTAATATTTCAGGGTCCCCCATTACGAACCCCTATTTGCAAATTAAAGAATTTGGCCATGGTTTTTGTCATATCTAGTCATCCCTTCTCTCTTCATTACTCTAAGTTGTAGCACTATGGTCCAATACAGGAAAAGTAACATACAGTCGACATCCGTAAGTTACCATCATAGAGTCATAATAAAAAATAATCCCTCCTATCAAAATTACTTGTCACGGTTGTAGGCAATAGTTTTCCTAAAATCTATTAAGGATCAATGACCTAGTACGACAAGTAATTTGGATCAGAGTTAGTATAAAACATGACCAAATAATCATATCATGCTATATAAATATCATGGCTAATTCATCTTATGCTCTCATGAGTGTGGGGAACTACTCACAACAGTTAGACATGGAAATGTTCAGTTACATATGGTATACAACACAATCTAAAAAATATAACTTCACCACAAACTAATAACAAAGTTGCAAGTACAATCATGCACACAACACTAGAAAACTATTTTGAGATTTCGATCTACACAAACAATGAGGGGGCTAATGTCGATCACGGTGATGGATGCGGTGCCGATGATGGAGATGGTGAAGATGTTGATGGAGATGGTCCCCATACACCAAGTAGGTTCCATGCCATTGATGGCGGTGATTCCCCCTCGCGGTGTCAAAAGGACAACATGATCTACCCTCTCCTGGAGAAGGAGATGACCTCTACTGATGTCGCCGCCTCAGAAAATTCTCTTAGTTTTGGGGGTAGGTTTTTCACCGAGGATAATTCACACATAAAAAGGAGTAGCGAGGAGTTACAGGGCATCGGGGGCCCACCATGGCGTACCTAGCCTTCTTAGGCGCACCATGGGCCCTTCCTGGATCCTTGTGGTTCCTCTCGCGGGTCACCATATCCAGTTGGCTTAATTCTTCCAAAAACAAATCACGTGGTATTTCTCTCTCGATTTAGTTGGAGTTCATTGGCTCCTGAAATAGCAGAATACGAAAAAGGAGATTTGTGCCTCGCAAAATTAAATACCATCTCAAAAGGAGTTTTGAGGAAAATCCCATAAATCAACTAAAAGATTCTAAATAAAGCAATGAAATGATGATGCAAACATGATCATGAATTAAGTACTCACTATTTAGTTGTCATATTTTAACATGTGTATATATAGAACTCATTCAAAATTTTGATGCAAAGTACATGATACAAAATGCACGTATAACACATGAATTTTTAGAATTTTAATATGATAAGCTAAACATTTATTTTCAAAACAAGTTGACATGCATTTGTGCTGGCATACAAATATATGTCTCTTGTATCAGTGTGCCAAGATGCTAAGAAATTATCGGCGACATTATATTCTACACTCACTATTTAGTTGTCATATTTTAACATGTGTACATATAGAACTCATTCATTAGCATATTCAAATTTTGCACGCATTTAACACACATGGAAATGCATGCTAACAATCATTTATTAGGTGGTTATAGATACATTAATGTATTGAAATGGCTTATGCAATTATACGTTTGGAAATCTAATTTATGTTCAGTTCTGCATAATAATTCATCCAAGAGGAATCTAATTAAGAGTTTAGAACTACCACATTATGTGTGCATTATGAGGTTAGAACTATAGCTGTCACTTACCGAAATACTTAATTTAGTATCTCATTTGGAATGTTTTAGCTCTCCGACAAACAAAAGATCCATATTTCCAAAAAAAAAAAAACTAGGTTCGTGCAACTATAGTTAGAGATACACTAGGCTTAATTATTGTGTTTGCAAGATGTTGCTTCAGGATCATTTCAGTGATTTACAAGTTTTTCAACATGGCACGATTGGCATACCTAAACGTGTTAAATCGTTGATAAACTCATTAACATAGATCATAGGATATTTGGGACCTAACATGTTTGATCAGCAGAAAAAAAATGGTTGGGTCTGACTCTAACCCCCTAATACTAGTAGGTTGAGCTCCATCCATGCTTTTGACATCTAGAATTTAGACTTTTTTTAATCTTCTTTACATTGTATGAACTTACATGATGGTATAGAAACATTGAAGCCAAAAGATGTATTTATTCGAAGATGGGCAAACTTTTTGTTATATACTATACTAGTATATGCACCTTTAAAAAAGAATGATCCAAAAAAAACACGGGAATTTTAAATCCTTAGTTCCATGTCTTTTTCAATACTACCACATCCATTTGCAACAAGGATGTCAGTAAACATGAGCCACTCGATATTTTGTACTAATGAAATACACCTATGAGTAGAGCGAAGAAGAGATAGGCAAAAATGCCATCGTCCATTGCAATAATCTTGCAGATAAAAATCGACGTGCGCACGATTTCAACGATAACCGCGTGTCGATCAAAGTGGCCCCGGACTCATTTGCAACATCATCATGGAAAGCTTGGTCGAACACATGACCCGAAATGGAAAAGGATGGTTAGCTCATGATAATGCATTGTCATCATTTCTCCAAAAGAAGGGCACATTGACGCATTATTACAGGGCTAATTCACAAAGAATCAATTGCTGATTAGAAGCTGAAACACCATTAATTCTGCCGTGCCATACTGTGTGTGCCTAGGAGGCTAGGACGAACGAGCAAGAGCTGTAGCATTTCATCAAATCAACACCCATCTTACAACACCTTTTACAAGGCCAAGCCCAGCCATCCCCCGTCCAGGAAAACCCTCTCCAAACGCACGCATACACCTTCTAATAAAACCCTCCCCCCACAAAGCTTTTTGGGCACATGCGTCCTTTAATCATCTTTAGCCGCCAGCCCGTCCAAAACATGATGGTTTCTTGCATGCATCCATATCTCTACGCCTACTGATTAATAAGAATCCTACTAATTAATTAACCTCCTCCTGCTGCTGCGTGCCTGCATGATGAGGATGAGCATGCATGCATGCGCGCGTGTCCCCTGCATGCGCATGGAGCCTTTGTCCCCTCCCCTGTCTCCTAGGCCGGGATCCATGGCATGCATGCGTGCTGGGATGGTGTCTTGGATCTTCTTTCAGAGGCCCAGCAGGATGTAGTAGACGAGCGTGATGGGCAGGGCGATGAGCATGCCGAAGATGACCCTGCGAACGAACACACACAAGCAAGGCAACGGCAGGTGAGACAAGGACTCCAGGAGGAACGCATGGCGCGGCGCTGAGAATCTCGCCCATGCTGGGAATTAAATTAAGTAAAAGCGAGGTTTGGGAGGGCGGGGGGGACAACGGGGCACTTACGCCGTGCTGAGGATGTCGGGGTGCACGCTGTACTCCTTGGCGAAGACGAAGGGGACAATGCCCTGGGGCAGAGCTGCCTGCAGGTTAAACAAAAACCGTCGTGGTGTCAGTCACAGTTCAGAGCGAGAGCTGCCAGTGCCAGTGCGAGCGAGGAGTGTTTGGTTGGTGGAAAAAGAAGGGAGGCTTTGTGAATCCGTGCTATGGTGCGTGCTCGTCGGAAAGCGTAAAGCGAAAGCGGGCGCTTGCATATGCCTGCCGCGCTTTACCGGCACACACACACAGGGGGGGAACAGGCCCGAGCGCAGTCCATCATGTCGGACCGGACCGGGCGGGCGTGGCCGATCGATCGATTCGTGTTCTTGGTGCGTGCCGTGCGTGTTCCCTTTTCTTTTTTCATTTCGAAAAAAGGCGGTTCTTGTCAGCGTGCTGTGCTCGGTTCAGATCCAGTACCTGCACGATGGCGACGTGGAGGAGCGTGCCGCGGAGGCCGACGGCGATGGAGGCGGCGGCCATCACGGCCGGGCCCGTCAGGAACCGCACCGCCATGGCGAACGTCGCCCTCTTGTTCCCGCACGCGATGATCCGGGGCTGAAGCGCCATGAACAGACCTGCCATCGCCATGTATGTATGATGTCAGCGCTGCGTATGGTGGTATGGAGACCTACTCGACCGTTCGTCCCGCATGCATGCAAGAGTATCAAGAGCAGAGCGGCTCACCGAGGCTGAACATGGCCATGCCGAGGCCGGCGTCGGACAGGATGGCGATGGACTTCATGATGATCGCCGGCATCACGAAGTTAAACCTGCGGCGTTGCCACCAAACAAAAACAGATTACTACTAGTATTAGCGACTGACGAGCTAAACGGTGGTAACCTCGGCGGCCGGGCGATGCATGCATGCGTGTGGGCGCGGGGTTAATTACCGGAAGCAGACGAGCGACCAGACGAGGCCGATGAGGCTGGAGTAGGTGTTGGGGTTGCGGATCAGCTTGCGCCACACCATGATCAGGATCAGCCGCGTCATCACGCTCGTCGGCGGCATCGCCGTCGGAGCAGCCACCACGCCCTCCATGCCTCCCAGCTCCTTCTCGTCGCCGGCCTCCGCGTCACGCTCCATCCCCTTGTTCCCGAAGCTGAAATCGTCACGCTCCACGCCGTCCGCTGCGCGCACCACCCAAAACAGAGCAGATGGAAACTAATTATGCCGCTGATCGCGGATGTACAGCTCGAACAAACGAAATGGATGGAAAGTAATAGACGGGTACCTTTGCGCGGCGAGGCGACAGCCATGCGGGCCTCCTTCACGGCGGCGGCGTCGTTGTACGTCTCGGTGGTGCCGTTGCCGAACACGTCCGACACGGGCGACGCGCTGGAGCTCCACACGAACATGTGCAGGTCCTTGCCGTCCTCGCCCTTGCCGCCCTTCTTGCCCGGCTTCGACGCCGCCGCCATCGCTGGGTTGGGCGCCGGGTACTGCCCGTACTTGTTGTTGCCTCCTCCTCCGCCGCCGCCGCCGGCCTTCTCCTCCTCGTAGTTGGACGGGCGCGGCGTGGCGCCAGTGCGCACCACGGGGCCGAACGTGTCTCCGGCGGCGAAGTTGGAGCTGCGGCCCACCATGGAGTAGAAGTCGGTGTGGTTGAAGCTGGAGCCCCTCGGCGTCGGGTTCCTCGACGACTGCAGCGAGTAGATCTCGGCGTTGGTGAGGTTGCTGGGCCTTGGCGTGGTGCTGGAGAACCCCATGGAGCGGCGCGAGTAGATATCCGAGCGGGACGCGTTGGAGCGGCGCACGGTGACGTGTATCTTGCCGTCCTCCTTCACCTCCGCCTCCGTCTCGATCATGCCCCGCCCGCCGCCGTCCAGCGACATCACGTCCGGGTCCACCACGATGGACGCGATGGCGCCCGCCGTGTCCGGGAACTGCTCCGTGATGAGGATCCGGGCGCCGCGGAACTCGAACATGAAGAGCATCAGAGTGTACCAGATGATGCACTGCAGCACCACGATCTGCACCATCAGGCTTCCCGACTCGTCGCCGTACATGCCTTTCAGGAGCGGGATGCCCATGACGAGGGTGTTGGGGAGCGTGGACAGGGAGAAGAAGGTGATGGTCCACTCCAGGGACCCGTTGCGGGAGAGGTGGCTCCACACGGCCAGGAGGGCGAGCACGATGAGCTTCTGGAGCGTGTCGGCGGCGATGAAGCGGAGGTTCATGGTGTAGGGGTTGTTGCTGGAGATGAAGTGGAAGGAGAGCAGCGGCACGGCGAAGAGCGCCACGAAGCGGTTGATGCCGGAGCACTGGTCGGGGGTGAAGATGCGCCACCACTTCACGGACCCGTACGCCAGCATCATCGCCACGTACAGCGGCACCATCGCCGTCATCACGTGGTAGAAGTCCGTCGCTGTGATCATCTTGCCGTTTGTTCTTTGTTGGCCGCCGCCGCCGCCGCCGCCGCCGCCCGCCGCCGCGCGGCTAGAAACTCTACTAGCCTGCTCTCCTAGGTTGAGAGGATGGCGCCTTTAGGGGAGAGGTGTTTGCGCGTTATGGGCAGTGGAGCGTTTGCTCGACTTATTATGGCGCGGGGACGGTGGCCGCGGCGGCGGGGGATGGTGGGAGGGGTATGGCGATCGATCGAGAGGAGGCAGGCGGGGGAGCCAATGAGGGGAGGAGTGGGCATACGCGCGGGGGATTATTTATACACATCATGTGGACACTGCACAGTAAACGGTCACACACCCCGACACTCAGAAAGCGAAATAGGCAACGGAAAATGGGGACTGAGAAAATACGAAAAGACCACTCGAATTTTATGCCCATGTCGATTTGGCTTTGTAAAATCTACACCCCCTCAACTAATACATTGCATATTCCAACGGTATGTTTGATTTATTTCTTCTAATCAGAACAATATTTTATTTCTTGTATGTTTAATTTCCTAAAAGTATATTCTTAAAAAAAATGGGCAAATCTATTTTTAGACCGGACCATAGATGACCAAACCCGGCGGACTGACTTTTGCATATCTATTACGCGCAGCAGCTCAAACGTGTGCGCAAATTCTGCCGCTAAATGACAAAACGGATCAAAACCAGCTTAGAATCAAACAAAAAACTTAAAATGACTTGTAGATCAAACCGTTTGTCCGATTTAGGATCCGTTTTCACCGTTGGACTAGTCGCGACGAGATCTTCAAAACTAGATCCCATGTTGATATGTTTCGATAAAAAAAAATTGGACCAAAAAGTTATCCACCCTTAACACATGAGTTATCCATGTCAAAATATGTATGTTATCCACCCTATAATACATAAGTTATCCAACATATAAACATGTTGGGTATAGACGTTCTCGCATACATGTTGAGCAAGTTTAACTGAAGCGTGATAGCCTAATTGTTAGGGTACTGAGACTTTATTGCTATCAATGCGTTATCGTCGACAAGCGATGAGTCTCGATACCCAAAACCCTTATAGGCTTCGTCACCCCTCGGTAGCGCCGACGGACGACAAAGTCGAGCCGGTAGACCAATGTTGAGCGTCACGTTGTTCACTACGGCTTACTGTGGTGGATGGTTGGGTATAAGATCCCATTTATTTATATTGTACGCAAAAAGCTTAAATTTAGTTCCTTTAATGAAATTATGTTTAATCTTTCACGCTGTGGCCTTTCGAGATTGATTAGTCCATACACTACGAGAGCGGTGACGAGCAACGAGGCCGAGCCATTAGAATAATATTTTATATTCTG
Source organism: Avena atlantica (assembly GCA_910589765.1). Taxonomy (NCBI): domain Eukaryota; kingdom Viridiplantae; phylum Streptophyta; class Magnoliopsida; order Poales; family Poaceae; genus Avena; species Avena atlantica. The sequence goes on along the minus strand of OU342739.1, from coordinate 53,647,401 downwards.
TTCGTAGATAAATTTTTATAATGGTGGATAACTTATATGTTATTGGGTGGATAATTTACATACTGAAGCCTGGATAACTCTCGTGTTACTGATGGGTAACTTATGGTTATATAAGAAAGTTACCTATCCATAACACGTGACTGTGGGTAAATTTTGTAGTAGTGGATAACTTACATGTTATTGGATGGATAACTTATATGCTGAAGCCCGGATAACTCCTCTGTTACGGCTGGATAACTTTTGGTCAAAAAAAAGTTATCAAAACATATCAACATGGGATCTAGTTTCGAAGATCTCGTCATGACTAGCCTAACGGTGAAAACGGATCTTAATTCGGACAAACTGTTTGGCCTAGAAAATATTTCAAATTTTTGTTTTGAATTCAGCTGGCTAATGAGAACTCGCGTAAAGGAAATTTGGTAAGGCCCGGTCCCGCGTTTAGCTGGTGTGGAATGCCCGCTCAATTTTACAATTCATAGAACGGTTGCCATGTAGTAAAGTCCAAAAAAAATCCTAAATGTATGTTCACGCCAATAAAATAATATTGTGTTGAAATCGCTCCATTTATTATATTATATAAATTAGTGCATGTTTCTCACAAAATTAGAGAAACTTGTGAACCAGAATCACTCAAGCATCCTTGTTATGGTTTTGCAAAGTTGGGACAGAATATCACACATGAATAATCTATAATGCTAATGAATAGGTTTGTTGTAGATGTTATAATAATGTAGGTTGTTGAAATCTTCCTTCGAGTTTAGGTCTTAAACTTTTGTGACCCCACATTGCTGCATATGCTAATATTGTGTCCGCTAGAGAATACAAGAGCATGAATAACATTCTCTCTTGAAACAGGCTTTCGTCCTGCTATATTAATATAGGAATAGCACGAATGCCATTGGCATGTGATCATGTATGGTTATTTTTATCCTCGCAATCAACTGGTACAACTATTCGTGTATGTCTTTCCAAATGAGGTTGATATTTTAAAGTGGCAATTAATACTAGAATGTTTATTAAAATGCATATAGTAAAGGAGATTATATCATTTGTATCCATGCATGGTGTGTTTCACCTACCAAAAGAACTCAAATTCAATTAAAGATCCTTATCAAACCAATCATCATGGCAATATAAAGTAGTACTACATCTCATATGCAAATGCATACTTTCAAAATAAGTGCAATACTCACCCATCCATAACTAGATATAAAGTGTTTGAATTATCCATAGTCAATACATGACTTTGACTATGGACTATGATCATATTATGTGCTAAAACCTTAAATTTGTGGCGCACAACTTTCATGTATGTCTTATCCTCTGCATGTGGTTCTAGTTTAAAAAATGTTAAGTAGATGGATCTCCACATTGTCTATATTTTAGAATTATAATGCTAATGATTTGAAAAAGCAATTGCATTTTGTCAAAAGATCAACCGTCCAAAGATATGTGTGGTATAGTCTCATAATTCTCATCCAACAATTGTGCACAAAGTTAGGTTCTCACATTATCATTCGTACCTTTGTATTTTAACTCTTCTCATTCATGTTCCAAAAATGCACTTGTATGTTGTTACACCTCGGCATGCTCTTTCATCATTCAATAAAATGTTACCAACACTAGAACTGACAGTCTTCCACTGAAAATATGGCGGTTCTGCCATCATGGTTCGGATGGATATATACAATTTTATTCGATCATGTTGTGTTGGGAAATTTATATTTATTTGCTTCTATCGCATCGTTCAACATATTTATTATGGCATACTCCCCTGCTCCAAGATTTAAGACATTTCTTGTGACATACTTCGTTCCAATGTAAATTGATACTTTATAAAAAAAATGCATTGGGGAAACCTACTTCACAACTTCAAAAAAACATCTACAATATAAGCACATTCATCGTGGAGCATTACATATTTGTGTTATCTAATTTACACCAGTCAACACTTGCATTGTATCTTACAAGTTGCTACTTTACACCAAAATGAACCATTATTTCCTAAGTGGCGCTAGTGTCAAGGTTTGTTCAATTGAGCCAATCTGACAAGGTATACTTTCTTTGTTTCTTGCTTTTTTATTAGTTTTTTTAAATTTTAATATTGGGCATGTTTTGTTTGCAAGATTCTAAAAACACAAGAATAGGAAAAACACAATGATAGGAATGCATGTACAAAATATAGGATTGAAACACAAGAATTTTGCTAACTTGGGTGTTCTATACACAGTAATAGGAAAACAAAGTAATCCTAATAAACATGGCCAAACAAAAGTTAAACTACATGAAAAAGCATAATTATGATTCTATCGTGCCAATATTAAGATCGGTCCTGTTTTTTTCGGGCATAGAAATTTGAAATGAAGTCCATGCAGACCGTGAAATTCTTGCCTTTTTCTTTCAAGCCGCAAAATTATTTTTCCTGTCCTTTTTCCTATGCTTTAGTCCTCCAAACAGAACTGATAATCAAAGCAACCATAGTTTTTTTCTAATTCCTACGATATTCCTTCACCTTTCCATTGAACCAAACGTGCTTGAAATGTTTTGGTAGTAGTCCTAAGCACAAAATTTAAAAATGTTAACCACAAAATATAAGACGTGTAATTATATTCATCTTAAATCTAAGTTTTCAAAGATTGACTATGTTTAGTTGTTTAAATTAAAATGCCAACATATTTCGTGATGGGGTATTGGATATTTGTGTAGCCTAATCTGCACGAGACAACACTAGCATTGTGTCTTACAAGTTGCTAGTTTACTCCATATAAATGCATCACTATTTTTTTAAGTGCTAATTTTTTCTTGTCAGTCGTGTTTTAGTAATATCTATTATGCAATGTAGTTAACTAGCAGTTCTTTTAAAATGTAGTACTCGTACCGCATAAGTGGATAAGTTTAAATGTTTTGAGAGTAGACACAAACATGAAAACTAGGTTTATGTTTGAAGAATTTATGTGCCGGGGACACAATAAAAAATGGAGTGTGTCAATGGCAAGCTGGCGTGGATGATGCATTGAGATTTCAGAGGCAGCTTAGGTTGGCGGGGAGAGCCTCTCGACGTGTCGATTTCTATATCGCCTCACGCAATCCTAAACTTTAAGTTATCCACAACACTCCACTAAACAAGACGAACAAGGCTGCAAGGATTCCTAATCATCATAAGAATTGTTTAGTAGACACAAAGTATAATTAAATTCTTCTAAAATAGTAGAATTTATTTTACTTGGACCAATACAATTTCATCAAAATCTCAAGTAGGGATTTGGTTCACATGGACACGAGTGATCTTTAAAAAAATTCAAACATCACATTTTGGAGTTCCAAAAAAATGTAAATAAATAGGTATGTAGCCTATGATTATACCAAAAAGTGAAAAATATCAATTGAAAATAACATGTATTTTGAGATAAACAAGAAATGACAAAATTGTAGATCTGGATATAGTGATTTCAAAATCTAAAAAAAAAGTAACTTTGTCATTTTTGTGTACGTCATTATATGAAATATGTTGAATTGAGATTTTGCACGGTTGTGGGATACATCGCTGGCTATTTTTGAGATATTTTTTCATAGTTTTCTGAAACTTGTAAATACAGTTTTAAAATTTTAATATGCAGGGAGCACCGGAAGTCTGGAGCCATAACAACTTTCGGCAAAATCTCTCCACTCCAAAGTCCAAACTACTCCATGGTTTTCAGGATGCAAACAATTTCCGTCTACGATTCTTGTTGTGTGTATGATCGTCTCTTTCGGAAATAGAATATCTTCACATGGGCACCATTGCTCCATTTACTTTTAGATTTTTTTTAAACCTCAGATTTCTCTGTCTTTGAAAATTATGGTGTTAGATATTTTGATAGATATATACGGGATAAGTGTACTGAAAAAAGTCGTCGAAAAATTGTTTTTATATTTCCTAAAATAGAATGGATTTTTAAAGGGATTTTTTGCTTGCACTTCTCCTGTAAATATCCATGAATATATTTAACGTTATAATTTCTAGAGACATAAGAGTGCGAGTGTGAGGTTTTAACATTTTAAAAAATCTGAAAGTGAAGGAAACGCTGATGGGTGATGGCCATGTGCACCAAATACCTTTTCTGTTTTGTGGGGTCAAAAATAGAATACTTGATCCCTAGTGATTAGCATTTGAAGCAGGTAATCAGCTGTTCAGTAACAAAACTAAAATTACTGGTAGTAGTACGCCGCGCCGTAATCCGCAGAGGCAATTGTCCAAAGGAGCACAGGTCGCGTACGGCACCTCAGGCACGCACGCACGCACGCACACGAGGCCACCATGCCATGCCGACAGGGCAACCAAAAAGCTGCGAAACAATTCCAAAGCGCCCCCGAATAATCAATGGCGCCAGCCCAAACTGCCCCTCTCTGCCTCCCCTCTCCCTCCGCTTCGGGCGCTGCGACGGAGGCTGCCATTTTTCTATGCGCTCGAGAGACGGTAAAAAAGAAAAGGCGCCGGGGAGCAGGAGGGTCGGGAACAGTGATTTGATTAGGGAAAAAAAAGGTTGGCAAGAGCGAGACGTGAAAAACAGCGAGTTCTTTTTTTTTTCTTGTTTATTTATTATTTACTCGCTGCGCGCCTGGCGTCCATGCCGGCCTGCCCGCGCGGCCGATATTCCTCTGTGCACTCCTCCTCCCCTCGGCGTGCGCCTCGCCGTCATCATCGCCCGCCGTGCCCCCGCGCTACTCTGCCACTTGTCGCCGTTCCACCGGAGCCGATCGGCCGGCGGGTGGCCGTGGTTGCTACGGGTCGGGGTGCACGTGAGACGCCCACGACGGCACGTGCGCAGCACTTTACTCGAATAGACGAACGTTGGAGTGAACCAACATTCCCTGGAAATTCAACTCAACTCGCACAAGTTGCAGCTGAATCGTACGGAGATGCATATTCACGCAATACCGTGAATACAGTGGAGTAACTCCCTCTCCCTCTGTTTTACTTCATCCGTTTCAAAATATAAAATATTTTAGTTTTATGAAGAAAATATATCTAAAATTCTTCTAGTATGTGAATTTTAAATATTTTTTTTTCATAGACCTAAAAATATTTTATATTTTGAAACGGATGGAGTAAAATATAAAATATTTTAGCTTTATAAAACATATATATCTAGACTTATTTTACTGTATAGGTTTGCTTAAAAACAAAATGAATTTACGCAGTAAAAAAAGCTAGATACATTTATTCAGTACACTTTGTGAAACGGCATCTTTTATTTTGAAATGGAAGAAGTATTTGGCATGCGAGTCCGTCCCGGAAACAAAAGGAATGCTACGGGGTAGTACGTATGATGAGAAAAGCGTCAAGAATATACGCACGAAAGCGAGCATCATGTGGCAGGCTTTCGCGACGCTTTTGTCCCCCAAAATCGGAACGCTAACCTTTTTACACGGTGTAGTAGGCCTCTGCACGCATGAGAATATAACGTTGAAGAAAGTCGCTGTCAAGGCCGCGACATGCTCATAGCGGCCATTAGCGCTGTCGACCCTAAAGATCAGTAGTATCGGCTTTCTGATCGCTTGCCACATGATTACAGCGCATGCGGCTGTAAAAACTAGAGTGATCTGCTTTTGCGATGTTGCGTGGACAAATATTAGTCTTGCAATTTATTTATTTTTGCAAAATTTTACGTATAAGTTAAAAACTATCAACAGTAAAATAAAGAGAACCAAAAGTAATAAACAGATGCGACATTGGATCGTATAGCGATGACTACAATCACTAGCGTAAGGTGAAGCTAGCGTGTCACAATCCTCATCTCTCTATCACGGAAACCGGACAAATCTTGTCCTAATAGAGCTTATTATAATACATAGACGAGAAGTGTCGCGTTGAGGCCATAAAAAACCCGTCCACCAGAGCAGCAATCATCTACAATGATGACAACCTTAGATGGAAAGATACTGACTTGAAATCACAACAACGAATATCAAAACAGACGGGGATCCGTCGAATACACGACTCCACGGGCCCTATGTCAGCGCTAGATGCGCCACCGGAGCGAGGATAGAGGAGCAAATCCTCTAGCTCACTTGGGACATTGTTATATCAAGCTCACTTGGGACTTGGGTGGAGTAGACATATAATTTCACCCTGTGTGTGTGTGGGTGGGGGGGGGGGGGGGTTAAAATATGAGAACATGTGAATTTGGGTTTATGAAAACATGTATTCCTCCTATGTGCATGTCGGGTCATATTCACACACTTATCCGTGTGAATTAATAGTGAATTTATTTTTAAAATATACAAATTATTTTTAAAATCTACAAAACAAAGGCATATGAAAAATCTAAGATCAATATCATGTTTACATGGTTCCTACACGGTTGAATTTGTACCCTACATGGTTGAATTTGTACCCTACAGGGTTGAATTTGTACCCTAGTTTCTTTGATATTAAAAAAACTCTACGAAATTGGAGCCAATGAAAAAAATGTATTTCTTTTAAAAAAAGCACCTAGGACTCTGCATGGATCGAATCCTCTACGATCTTTTCTTTATTGCAAATCACAAATCCTAGAGGATAAAGCATTTTCTTGCTAACATGGTACTATCTCCATCCCAATAAAAGAAGTCACATCCTATAAATTTGACCAAGTTTATAGACAAAAATATAGCCATTACAATTTCAAATAGAACGCATTATGAAAATTATTTATGGTGAATTCTATTGATACTGGTTTGGTGTTGTGGATGTTCATACCTTTGTCTATAAAAGTGGTGAAACTTACAAGGCATTGACCTTTTTCTATAAAATATACAGCTTTGTTCTTATTCGAACAGAACCAAGTGAGTAGAGAGTTGCATCTAGGACTAAACATTCCATGTCATGTATCCATAGCTGGGAATCTCACGCTTTCACACAACTTACAGATCTAATGTGCGAAGAAAACTTCCATGTACTACGTTAGAAATTATCATGCAAGATTCTATCCATGTAAGCAAACAAAACCATGTAACAAAATTTCTTATGAATCCCCAAGATTTTCTAATGTTCTGAATTAGAGATGCTACAAGATTTGCTTGCATAGCACATTGCAAAAATGCCCTCTTTTGTGGGAGGTGGTGTTTTTCCTCGCATGTGCATATGAACCCATTATAAAAAAATTGCATAAGATAAAATTTAAAATATCAAAACATTCTAAAATTAAATTTCACATATACTATGTTCACACACGAGTTTTTAGGAAAAGATAATATTTTATGTGGCTTGTGTAAAAAGACAAAAAAAAATCATGAATAGTCATGTTGAGGATCAAAATTTGTCATTTTACGCGGGACATAAAAAAATTTCTCAAAAACTTATGCACAGATATAGAATATTCGGATGTACATGCAAATATTTGTTCCTAATATTTTGATATTCTAAAATATGATTTCAAACAATGGTTCATATACCAGCCGAATTGGATTTCCATCTTTTGTGGGACATCTACGGGATACTATCCATTAAAGTAGGGATCGCAGACATAAAAAAACGCATGACAGGCTCGGAGAAAAGGCTGCCTTGTTCTACCTGGCTGGCTAGCTAAGCCTTTTATGGTACAAGGACAGAGAAAAAAGATTCCAAATGCTCTGCTCCTCGCCTAGCTTTATGGTGACACTGGATCATTAAGCCATGTTCTTTCCTTAACTAGACTTGTAAAAAATAGTATTCTCTTTATCCTAAAAAGAATGTAGAGAGATTTATCTAGATTCGCTTGTATCTACATGTAGTACCCAAAGCAACTAAATAAATTTGAATCTAGACAAATAGACAACATACTAAAAAAGAACGTCGCGGATTTATCTAGATTCGCTTATATCTATGCTAAATGCGTAAATATACATGTGAATCTAGAAAAATCTACGACATTATTTTCGGAACGGAGGGAGTAATAGTACTCTTTGTGTACAAAGGCAATGCCGGAAAGTCCTTTGGCTCCCGAGCTTCAGTACTCCCTGTTTATTAAAAAAATTAAAACTATACTTATATGTTTTAAAAAGTATTGAATTTTTTTTTTCTAAAAGTTGCTAATGATGTAATCCCATAAACATGTAGAATCTCAATTCCAATTGTTTTGTATTCCGAGCTACACAAAAATAACAAAGTGTGACTTTTTTATTTGAAATCAATACAATATAGATTTACAATATTGTCATTTTTGTGTAGCTTAAAATACAGATTTTTTTTGAATTGTTGCATGTTTGTGGTATAAATCATGGGCTACATCCTAATTTAGCGGGTTCACTGGTGCCCATGTGAACCAAATCTTTACCCAAACTGCGTGCTAGTCTTCCGGGTGCATTGCCGCCAACTGATCCATGAAACGGGGGATTTGGCTCCTAATGCAAGGAAGTTAATACACTACTATTCGATTGCCCAGCCAAGCATGTTTCCCGGAATAAAATTGTTTGTACAAGCTCGTTGGGAATTAAAATTCGTTGAGAGATGAGAGCTACATATATATAGGCTTTCGGATGGGGTCTTTGCCTACTACTCCACAAATATGATTAGTTGACCGGACTAGGAGCACATACCAGACATTCCACCGTAGTAGTGAGTACGATCGATCGATGGGATATTCTATGTGAGCATGACGCAGTTGTGACCGAAGGGTGGAGATTCAGATGACGGTGCGTGAGAGAGGAGTGTGTGGTGGGAGCCATGCATGGCATGGCCCATGGGGGTCCATGCTCGTGTACCGCTGCGCTGCTCCATCCCGGTGCCGGTTATGGCCGGGTGCACCGGGGAGGGATCCCCGGGCATGGGCTTCCGGTGCCCGGGATTGCTTGCTTCCATCCATGGATCAGTCGATCAGTTCACGTGCCGCGGAGACGAACTTACCAGTGGAGCATTTTTATTTTTATTTCTATACACTAGGGTTCTCAATCATGGGTTCTTTGCTTGACCATAACACTTGTACCTTCCTTCCCAAATTATCACTCAAAACTCATGTATATCTGAGAGTGAAATGCCTCTGTGCCATGTAGCCCCACGAGCGCGGATTTTTGACTTGCTAACGCCACGGCTTCGCCGCCACTTGCCTGAGCTGTACACTTGTCTTACACGCGTCTGTGTTGACGTGATATTTCTCAATGCTCGTACTATTGAGAGAAATTAGCAATTTACACGTAGTACTGCCTAGATGTATGTGATGACAAAGTAAAAAAAAATGCAACTTGGACCATCCTCCTTCCCAAATCACAATAGAATAGCGTTTAGACTAACCAAAGCGAGGAGCCGAGGAGGATGCGGCCCGGGTTGCGATGGATGGGCCAGCACCCAGCAGCGGCGGCGGTGCGACGAGCCCATCGCCACTCCCAAGCGAGAGCTGCGTGCATCGTTACGCGTCTCGTGTCGACAAGGCGACCCGATCGGATTGGCCCCGTTGGCATCTAGACATGCCCTTGGCTTGGGGCCAGCTCTCCCCCCTGCCTTATTATTTCACTGTTATCTTGTTAGCTCGATCCGCCTAATAAAACCACATTCTCCGGTTCCCCACGGACGACGGCACGTGCCCCCTGGTGGAGATCCTCGTTCCCCCAACACGACGAGCTTTGACCTGTCTTTGACCCGAGATCGCCGATCTCTTCCTTTCTTTGACCGGTCAAGCCTCGGCCACCATCAACTTGCCAGTTTTACCGTGCCAACAGCTCGAGCTGAAGGATTACACAGAGACTAGCGTCAAGCTCTTGGGACCAGGGTGGAATGGCGGGCTGCTCCTGTAGAGCTGCTGTGGAAGGGCGTGGGATGTGATCAATTTGCGAGATTTTGTGTGAGATTGGGTTGTTGGAATGGGGCCGGGCAACCGACTGATGTTTTCATTTTACTAAAAACGCCTTGGGCTTGGGGGTTTAGGTTTAGTATGTGGGTGCCGATTCTCATGTCGGAAATCATGCGTGCGCGATCCCCTGAAAAGCTGGGACGGCTGCGTTGGCTTGCCTGCTCCTCCTTTCGGCGTATGTGTATGTGTATCTATCCACCCGATCGTCGCCCTCGTGACCATGATTTCGGGCACTGGGCGCACCGTGGTGTGGTGTATCATGTTTGCTCGCTGCTGGATTGCGCGAGTTAGGTGGGGAACTGATGCACGGTGCCGCCGAGTGGAGCAACTGAGGAAGACCAGAAGGTGGCCTAGGAGCTACAGTAGTTGCCTGCTAGTAGTATATCGGCTAGGCTAGGCAGACAAGATCGCGTGATCTCGGCCAACATTCTTCGGCGGGGTGGGTTCACGTCTACTCAACGCTTCGATCGGAAACAAGGTTGCCCTCAACTCCAGGAGTGGCGTCTGCGGGCAAGAGTAGTGCGTTCAGATCCAGTCATTCCAAAATGCTTCCGGGCGTACAGACAAGGTATAAACAAAGAGGAATCTTTATACCTTATCCTTGTCGCGTCCCCAGACGGACGCGACGTGGACTAGGCAACAGCAGCAAATGTTACGGGCGGGGAACCACGGTTGGCATGCGTCAGTTCAACTTTGAGATGCACCGACCGGCCTTGAGATTCAGATAACGCGGTACCAGTATACACAACGATTACTACGTACAGATCAAGTGGTGACTGACTCCGTGGCTCTCGAAACACCAAAACCTACAAAGCTCGCCTGAGATGCAAACCGCATCTCGCATCTTATTACTATTTGGTTGGCCGGTAATAACCGGGGTTATTACGCCAGCAAGGAGCTGGCGCCAAAACAGTGTTAAACCAAATGGGCCAAACTAAACCTATTCTAGTAGCAACATGATGCTCCGCAGGCTACCCGCCGGTTCTCGCCAGTTTGCACGAGAAAACTAAGATGAGGACAACGCGCCTAGCTTACTTAAGCAGCGACATTGGTCAGGGCCTCAGCCACTTGCTGTGGGGTGGGCAGCGCGGGAATCGCTCCTCTCTCTGTCACGGTGAGAGCTCCACAGATGTTTGCGAACTTCAGGGCTTCTCGCAATCGAGCTTCATCCTGTTTTGGACAGCAACAGCAGAGTAAGCTTTAGACCAGTGTTGCAATAGCAAACAAGTATTAGTAACAGTCTAGCATACATAGGCTGTGTAGCAATAAATCTCAGTGTATCTGCCTTTTAGACTAGTATTGCAACCGAAAACTAAGTACTCCCTCCGTCATAAATTAATGGGAAAATTTGCTAGAGGACACCGTTATTTTTTGGCGTTTGCCAAAACACACCGCTGGAATGTGTCTTTGCTGAGTACCATTATAATTTCGTGGCACATTTGCCAGGACACACTGCATGCCGCAAATGGAAAGTTTGACTAATTTTATTGGGATGACCATCATATGTCCGATTTAAACACTTTTTTCTCTAATTCAAATTCACCAAATCCAGCATATGCATATACCGAACATGAATTAGAAACTATACGTAAGTTCACATCAAGTTGGAACATCCAGGCCAAGTCGCCATCCATTGCAGCATGCAGCATCGTGGTTAAGAAAAAAATCAACGAGGAAATTGGGAAAAAACTGGATAGTTTTTTCTATCTGAAACATCTTGTATTTCAATTAAAATTCTGGACATATTTGCAACAAGGTAAAAAGGTAATCTAAAACGTCAAACTTTCCGTTTTGGGCAGTACAGTATGTTCTAGCAAATTGTCACGAAATAATAATGGTACTGGGCAAAGCCACATTCCAACAGTGTGTTTTAGCAAACGCCGGAAAATAACGGTGTCCTCTAGCAAATTTTCTCTAAATTAATTGACACGGCTTTGTCTAGATACGGATGTATCTAGACCTGTATCGGTGTGTAGATACATCCGTATCTTAGACAGAGGGAGTACCAATACCAAGTTAGCTTGAAAAGTAGGCCATCATGCGAAACATACTTGTCTTTAGTATATCCAGTTTGTGATACACACGGGGTGGTGCTGAATATTTCCCAAACTTAAGACGTACACATGTATGGTGGATGCCCTGTTCAGAATCTGAATTTGATCGTGGGTCGGAACTTGCTACTCCCTCCGTTAGGGATTATAAGGCCCGAGAGCTTTTTTAAAATGTTAGAAATTGTAAGTCCTCTCCCATTTATTAGTCTCTCTTCTCCAATGCATGTTCTCCTTTTTCTCTATCTTCTCTTATGCATGTGTAACTATTGGTGCATGTAGTAATCAAGAGGGTGAGTTATTGATTTTCTTAATCCTATCAAAGTGGTCCATAGGCCTTATAATCCCTAACAGAGGGAGTATATGCTAAACACTTGCAAGTTTTTTCAGGGAGCTGGGCAGAGAAGAGGCTCCAAGCTAAAGTTATCTCGTTTGCTGGCCAGGCCCTTCCACAAGTTTATGTGACCAACGAAGAAGATTGCGGGTTGCAGGGCTTGAATGCAGAGGATAGAACAATAACCTGTGCTCGCCCTCACGCGTTCCCTGAGACTTGCCATCAGTCACGATGAGGCTCTGAACTCAGGGTACTTGGAAGGCTAACTCTTTTCTTAGCATTGCCTAAGACCCAAACTGGACAGACTTGGGCTCAGACTTCAAAGTACTCGCGAGCTGGACTCTTTCTGAATTACTCATCTAACTCAAATATTGATCTGTTATTAACTAAAACTGTCCCCTATGTTGATCTTTCCAATATGTCTGCCTTCCTAGACTCGAAGTGCAGCCCCAGTTGCACACCTCATGCTGCACCCCTGTTGCTGCATCAGTGCGCCAAGGCACCTGTGACCTATCTTGTCCTTCTAGAAACCTAAACATTCAGAATTTTGTACAGGTTTTACAGGTCGTTGAAGCTTTGAGAAATTTTCAGCTTGTTCAAAACAGAGATGTAGAGTTGGGAACCAAAAGGAGAGTCCTCCTCCAGATCTGTTTACAAAGCCTATTTTCAATGCAAACTTGCAGTGTGGCTGATCATCAGAAAAAGGGTTTGGACTGCCGACAGGCTCACCAAGAGGGATCTTCCTCGGAGCGAAAAATGTGTGTTCTGTGATCTGGAGCAAGAAGATGTCAAGCACTTGTTTATGGGGTGCACAGTCGTCGAACTCCGTGCTTAGTTGGACTAGTTTGCAGCAGGTGGAGAAATAACACACTGGAGACGCTGGTGATGTTGACGACTGGTCCATATATGGAGAGAAAGAAACCAAAGGGTGTTTGAGAAGACCTCCATGCCGGTTCATAAAATCCTCGACTAGATTAAAGCGGAGGCGAACATGTGGGCGAAAGCCAGCCATGGACGTTTCATTCTAGACTTCCACTAATTGTCATTGTAATTTTTCTTTGTAAAACTTTGGTCGTGTTCAGGGGTAGTGTGACCGTTTGTGAGTCAGGCCAGGACCTGTTGAACTCCTTGTTGGTCGTTTTCTTCTATCTAATATATTTGACATGCAGTTCTCCTGCATGGTTCGAAAAAAAAGAGCTCGGGTCCGAGCCCTACGCTTGTAGGACTGGCCCCAGAGGAGTCCGTGGCATTCAGCATATTGTACATCCTGTTCTCCACAGGTGATCAAACCTATAAGTTTGGACTCTGTACAGATAACAAAAGTATATATCGCTTCTTCTTTGGAAATCATTTCACTACAATAAATATTCAGGAAGAGTTCTGTATGCCTCACTGAGCTCACTCTACTACCCTACGGGCTGGAAAAGAAAACAAAAGGAATGTGATTTCATATTTTAGCAGTAGTAGTCATACCTGAAGGAGTGAAGAATCCATAGCTAGCTTATATAATATTCCAGCAACAAAGGCATCCCCAGCACCAGTGGTGTCAACAGCGGTTACCTTTAATCCACCAACCTTACCACTAAATTCCTGTTGTTTCACAAGAGAAAAAATTTGATAATCCATTTTAAAAAAATCATAATGTCATACAGATTTAGTTACACAAGACCAGTATGTCTGTGTGCATCAAATGGTACAGAGGCTGAAGGTCATCTTCCTTTTCAAAAAAAAGGTCAAACAAGACTAGTAAGTGACTGCATGAAAAAGTGAAGGACGTTGTAATCTCCACCCTACAGGTCTGAACATGCCCACAACAGATAAATTGTTATACTACTTGGGGACAAGAAAAGTCTCCCAGGGACGATTGGCTAGCACCCTAGCACGACATGGCTACGCAACTCGAGTTTGCCTCCTCCCTTTTGCTAAATGTTGCGACACAGTCAAGTATGTCGCACATGCCAAAAAATGTTTGTCTGCATCTCAGCAATCCCTTGCCAACACAAGTACAAGTTACTGCGAACTTGCAACAACTAAGCCTGTGCAAACAGGGTTTGCCTGGTTTGACTGTTTTGGGCTAGTTCAAATTTTTGTACTAACTCCAGAGTTTGGATTTCATTTGTGTAAAAAAATGAACTAGGGTGCAACTAGCCGGTTTGGCTGGTTTGGGCGGTTCTAGTTCTTGCACACCTTTAGCAACACTGACCAGAGATAGTATCTCAAAGAAAAATGACCAGAGATAGTAATAAGTAATATACAGGTCACAGATAAACATTACCTTAGAATAATATCTACAGCCATCTGGACCTTCCGTGACAAGAAGCAACTTTGTGTTCGGATGGATAAGTTTCTTAACAACAGAATCATCATATGGATCCTCCCCATTCGTCAAAAAGGAAATCTCCTCTGCACTTACCTATTTTCAAAGCAGATGCATAATCAAGACAGCAAGCCTTTGGTGAACAAAAATAACTTGATGGCTGCTGCCTGTTAGTTGTTACCTTGATAAGATCAGCAGTGTCCCATATGCTCAGGATACCATCTCTAGCATCATCAGCTGATGACCACAGTGGGAGCCGCAAATTTGGATCGTATGAAATTAGTACCCCAGCATCTTTAGCAGCTTTAGAAGCTGCAATATGTGCAGTTTTACATGGCTCGGTTATCAGACTTATTGATCCATGATGGAAGATTTTTGCCTAGCATAGTTGCCATGGTAAAGTTAAGTTCAGCTTTATCACAAACATATTAGATGATTAAACAAGCCTGTGGTAGTAGAGAAGCATCGCTGCCATAATATCATAACACCATGCAATATTCCTACCTTCCTGATAAGATCAAGGTCAAGCTCTTTTTCTTCAAGCAGCATATCTGCACTTGGATTGCGGAAAAACATAAATTCACGTTCACCGTCACTTCGAAGTGTCACAAATGCCAAAGCTGTTCTAGCATGAGTATCGAACAGCAATCCTTGATTGTTCACGTTATTCTCCTTCAGCATATCAGATAGCATGTATCCAAATTCATCATCACCAACCTGCATGTGTTCACTGTTAAATACAGGAGCTGAAAAACACAATAGTATACACAAAGGAAATACATTGTGAGGTGAATACAATATGGAACTAATGATATTGAGCACATCACACTTTAGGTCTCTAGATATAAAAATCACCACATCTATCAAAAAATTAATACAAATTATCTTCCTGAAAGATTCGTAAACATGGAAATCTTCCTAGGATCACGAAATTTGCAGTTATCTCGGATCAATGTATCAGCTTGATGAAGCATCGGAATATGCAAACATGGAAACGGCTTCTTGGCACTTGCGCTTTCCTCGATCTCTCAATCTCGGTAGAGAGGTGAGGTTATGTTGTAGGCAAAATTCAAGGTGTGTACTACCTAAGCATATAGAACCGTAGAAGCATCCAAGTCGGCTGCAACAATGGAGTAGGATGAATATGCATAGGTTTCTACTAATGCAATGCATAAGCGCTGGAAAACTATTGCTAGTCATTCAAATGCTTCATATGAGCATGTGAACTACTAGATGAATTTCTGACAGTTTTTACAAGTTTAGGAACTTCCCCACAAGTTCAAATATTTGAGACCCGCGTGAGTGAAACTAATGGGACTAAGAGTGCAATTTATCAATAATATTAGAGGTCTGGATGCACTATGCAGTGTTAAGAAACCGTATGTAAAACGATAAACTGGCACAGACTGATCTGCATTTACTTTGCTTTTCCAGGTTTCAGCCGAAGTGTATTCACACATCCCTGATTTTTACTCTTGTATTACAGCTTGCAGAAATAGGAAGAAAAATAAAAAATACCTTTCCAATGAATGCTGATGACCCGCCAAGACGGGCTATTCCAACTGCAACGTTGGCAGGTGCACCCCCAGGAGCCTTCTTGAAGGCAGGTGCATCTGCCAATGAAACGCCACTGACAGTTGGGACGAAGTCGATCAGTAATTCCCCAAAACACACCACATGTGGAGAGTCGCTCGTTACAGGGGTGCCATCACTGTTTGAAATTGCTTTGGTACAAACTATGGTTGAAAAATGAACCAAAGAGGAATGATATCAAATTGGCTGGCTTTGACAGCATCATATGTTAGAAACAGTTGTTAATTCTATGTATGCCACTGCAATTCCTGCAGATTCTTTAGGGTATTAAAAGAAAAACATTAGCTATGAAACCACTCATCTTTCAATCCAAATAAACAACAACAAAAGTTTAATATAGCAACCAACCACAAGCATTGCACTTGAAACCCACTTCAGTTCACAAAGACCTTCTGAATTATCACTACAGACCAACGGAACCATGGTATTTTAGTTTGAGAAAACTACAGGACCATGACGGTAGTACTGAATTAATGCTGCATGTTTCCGGAAACATCACCACAACAGAAGGACTTGCCTAACAGAATATGCATGCCAAACCCATTTGGACTCTGCAAATCATTTAGATATCACAAACCAACCTACTTTTCAGTCTTCCTCAAGAGAAACAATTTTTCCATCCGCATATCTTAAGATGCGCAGAAGCATGATGCCCCTGCCTACACTCCCAGCTACTCGCACACACTGTGGATACAACACAGAAACAGGACCAATAATCGAGAGCACGGCGCATGCTTCCGGAACATGCCAGCGACACTGGTTTCTTTTTCACAGCATCCAACCAACTTCCAAATATAGGACGAAATCAAGGGTTCAGCCATTCATGTCTCTTTGTCCCTTGGGTGGTTCACACGCTAGTACTTTTACTCCAAGTTCGCCGAGACCAACCGAACTGTTTCAATCATGCAACGTTTGATTCCAGATAGAGATGCAAGTAAGATCCCACCTAATTCTAGTTCATTTTATCAATTCTAGTGCAAAATTTTGGTCCAAATTTTACACTAAAAATGTTAAAATGAACTAAAAGTGGGATCTTAAGTGGAATCCCACTTGACACCTTAATTTCAGAGAGTCCATTTCACAAGGGGGGAAGCATGTGTCGGACTCGGACACACCTAACCCACATTTGAACTACACAGCAGTGCGCATGCATCAACGCCTACAAACTCTTAGCTGCCGGAGCCACCTAAACAACAGGCATCAAATCCGCCTGAATACCGACCCCAATCATTGGCAGGTAGCAACGACTGCTCCTCGTATGGGTACCAAACACTCGTAACGGAAAGCATATAGAAGCTACAATAGCGCGCGCATCCATTAGAGTAGGCTACCTGCGGATGTCCGGTGCGGCGCGGGCGCGGCGGAGGCGAGGGATCGGAAGGCGCGAGTACCGCCGACGCGAGGGGTCGGGGAGGAAGGGAGGCAGCGTCCCGCGGCGCAGGGCGGCGGCGCCGCACGGAGAGCCATGCGGGCACGGCCTGTGGGTACGGACGGCGACGGGCGATCGAGCGTATCGCGGGTGAGGGAAGCGGCGGGCGGAGCCGTGGAGGAGAGCGGCAGAGGAGGCGAGGCGAGCGAGCGGCTCTGCCTGCCGGGGAATTGATTGGTTATTGCTGCTGCGCTGCGTCTGCCGACTGGGGTGGTGGCCAGCTTTGGGGAGAGAGACAGAACCTGTTTCCGCGAGACTAGGTACTGTAACTGTACTAGGAAGGACCACCTGCCGTCCGATGATCTGTGACTGCCCAACGACGGTGCACGATTAACAACACCTTGGTCGAAAGCAGAAGTTTTGCAAGGAAACGGTAAAAATGCTCCAGAATTCCTAGTCCTGGTAATAAAACGTTGGGATTTGCTAATTCTCAGTTGAGAATTAAAAAAGAAAAATTCTACTTTCAGACCGGTCGGTAACATGGTTATACCCCACGGGTACATGATCTCAGCATACCTGGTCCAGCCCAAGGAAAGCCCATGGCAATTATACGCTGGCCCATGAAGATTTTCGGGTAGCCAAGGCTCATGACGCTTTCGGATCCTTGGAGATCAAGACTAGAGTAGATAGGAAATTTAAAGGAGTAAAACCCTAGAACCTGTAACCGACTAGGTCTATGCCTAGGACCTGCCTGAGTCTATATAAAGGCTAGTAGGACACGACCTAGATCTCCTCCTCATACTTTCGCATACACACCTCCACGCCAGATTGCATCTGTGCACCCATGTAACCTTCGGTTCCGCCGTAATCAAGAGCAGACAAGCAGGAGTAAGATTTTCCCTCCAGGGGCCTGAACCTGGGTAAAACCTTGTGTCCCCGTGTTGCTTGTTTGCTAATTGTTCCGCGATCTCCAGCATCCCCATCTTCTCCAAAACCCAAGTCCATAACAATGGGCATTGATGAGATCAAACTTCGTCAATTGGCGTCGTCTGTGGGAACTGCGGACGCTGATTGTGCGATCGTGACGGTCCCAACCCGATCGATCTACAACTCTACAGCGACGGAGAGTCACCTCCTCTTCGGCGCTTTCGACTTCACCGCCCACTCACCGGCCACCATGAAGGACTTCGAGCCCGTAGGCGACGGACTCGAGATCCTGTTCGGGAGCTTCTGCTTCCAGGTGGGGCAAACTGGCACCCTCCGTCTCCCTGAGCGGGTGCCCCTACCATCAATCAGGCCCGCTTCGTGGACCCCACACCCTGTGATATGCACAACATCATCAACAGATGATTCCTACGACAGCAGCAGCTGCAACTCCGATCTGTGCGATCCGCCATCGGATGAAGGGACCTACGGTTCCGGATCTGAAAGCTGCGGTAGCAGCGGACCAATCTACGAGCGCTACCAATGCGTCGTAGTCATCCAGGGTGACGTGGATCAGCAAACACCCAACCCGCCGCCCAACCCGACACCTAACCCGCCAGATCGAAACGGTGGGAACAGAAGAAGCCAGTCCCCCCCACCCGAAGGGGACAACAACGGCCATGTCATCCGCCTTAGCAAAGAAGGATGGGCCCAGGCACGCAACGCCATGGCGGGCAACATAGTCCTGCCTGCAGACTCCTCCCGGGATCTGCTGATGGCCTACCATCTGCTCCTGATCAAGGAGCACAAGAAGCAGGTCAAGATGCGGGAGGTGCTTGACAAACGCAAGCAAGCAGCCTCAGAGTCCAGCGCGCGACGAGCCGCGCTCTCCGCCATGGGCATCGGCTCCAGCTCGAACGGCAACCAAGGCAACAAGCACCGCTCTCGGATGGAGAACATGGATCCCAAGGAGCGCTGTGAGGTGACCCGAACCCTCCACACATCCTTCATGGAGATGGACGCCGACGACAACGTCATCCCGAAAACGCCGCAGGCTACAATCATGGCAGCCACTGCGTACCTCGCGGCCCACCCACCTCCGGAGGGGGACCCAAAAAGAGCCATGCACAAGTACGCACTTACCGGACTCGGACTCGTTGGAGCCGCGCTCCACCAGGAAGCTCCTACGGAGCCGAATAAGAAAGCTCCGGTCAGGTTCGACCGCAGCCCCACCCCTTCATCCGAAGAAGAGGACCATGACCTTCCTCGAAGGAAGAAGAGTTCGTGTCATCACAACCGCGACTACGACGCCAGAGACGCGCTCACACAGCGCAAAATCGACAAAGCGCGAGCCAAGCGCACATGCTCGTCTGAATCCGAGATGGACGAAGACGAGGGAGAACTCTGCGGGGCCCGATGCTTCAGCAGATCTGTTCGCCGAACAAAGATGCCGCGAAATTTCAAACTTCCTTCGGATACTCCGAAGTTCGACGGCACACAAGACCCAAAGGCATGGCTCAGCGACCACTTGTCATCTGTCAAACTGCACGGTGGAAACAAAGAGACCGCCATGCAATGCCTTCAGCTGCAGCTGACAGGCGCAGCCCGGATCTGGCTTAGCAGCCTATCTTTAGGGTCCATCCGAAGCTGGGAGGAGCTAGCTTACAGCTCCATCCGAAACTTCAAGGGCACCAGCAAGAGGCCCGCCTCAATCAAAGAGTTGTGGGCCTGCACTCAACGAACGGGCGAATCCATTCACTCGTACATACTACGCTGGTCCAACACCAAGAACTCCGCAGCGCACATCTCTGAAGAGAGAGCCATCGACGCCTTCAGGGACGGCGTCAAGCGCCAAGACTTCAAAGAGGAACTCGGGCGCGTCAAGCCCAAAACACTCGACCACCTCATGGACATCGCCAACAGGTGGGCTGACGGCGAAGATTCCATCCACCGAGCACAATCGGAAGAAGAGGACGACTACGGCCGACGACGAGAGCGCCGTAGCAAGAGAAGATCGCGCGTCTACGATGATCGCGATGGACCCGACATGGTCGCGGCCCGGCTACGCCGATCGCCGCAACGACACCAACCACAACAGCGGAGGATACCGTGGAGGAAACTTCCGCGATGGAGGACGCCCAACACAGTCGTGGCAGCGCCGTGACCGCGATAACGGACCCTCAGCATACGAAAAACTTTCGGGTCCATGCACCATCCACTTCTACATCGACAAGCAGGATGTCAAGAAGAAGGCAAGCCACATGCTCAAGGACTGCCGCGAGTTCCAGAAACTCAGCGAAAGCATGGTCCAGATGAGGCAGCAAGCTCCACTTCCTGGATTCGGGAACGCACCCGCGCCAGGTGAGATAGCGCATGGAGCTCCTACACCGCCACCTATAGGAGGCCCGAACCAACCAGTCGCACCAGCACAGAACAACGTTGGGAACGGGTATCCCCCGCCGAAAGGAGCACTGATGATCCAGAAGGGGTGCCCCACGAATAGGGTGCAGAAGAAAATCACTCGTCAGATCAACCTGGCCGTGGCAACTCCACCCGCCTTCCCTGAGTACCTCAGCGGATCGGGGTCCTGCATCACGTTCAGTCGTTCGGATCACCCTTGCCAGATCCCTCGCCCAGGTCATGCTGCCCTGGTGCTGGAGGCGCAGATCGGAGGTTTCGAGATGAGCCGCATCTTCATGGACGGCGGCAGCGGCATCAACCTGATGTT
This sequence comes from Avena atlantica, assembly GCA_910589765.1. Taxonomy (NCBI): domain Eukaryota; kingdom Viridiplantae; phylum Streptophyta; class Magnoliopsida; order Poales; family Poaceae; genus Avena; species Avena atlantica. The sequence goes on along the minus strand of OU342739.1, from coordinate 53,626,303 downwards.
CGCAAGTACTCTAGCAGCAATGCGGATCCCGCAGTTCAGCCTGGAACAATCAGACACAACGTTCCACGGCATTGTCCCAGGAAAGGGCATATTCCCCCTGGTCAAAATATGGCTCGACGTCATCTTCGGCAAGCCGGACAATTTCCGACTCGAATGGCTCGAATTCGAAGTGGTGTACTGGCCATCACAATACCACGCCATCCTCGGGCGTGTAGTATTCGCAAGGTTCTTGGCTGTCCCACACTACGCATACCTGCTACTCAAGATGCCAGGACCGAAGGGCGTCATCACAATCCACGGGAGCTTCACCCGATCGGACCAATGCGATAGGGATTTCAACAGAATCTCCCAATCATTCGGCATGCAGGAGGAGCTCGTAAGGCTCCGCGAGGTGACGGACAATGGGGCACCCCCAGTCGCACGACAAAACGCACCTGACATGTCCTTCGACTCCACCGTCAACACAAAGAAGGTGCAGGTCCATCCGACGGATGCCTCCAAGACGGCGCTGATTGCCAACGACCTCAGCCCCGCATAGGAAAGCGCGCTCGTCGAATTCCTCCGTGAGCGCTGGGAAATCTTCGCCTGGTGTCCTGCGGACATGCCAAGAGTTCCCAGGGAATTCGCCGAGCACGCACTCAACGTCTTTCCAGACACCAAGCCCGTCAAGCAGTCCATCCGGAGACTGTCTGAGCCACGGGCCGAAGCCATCGGGAAGGAAATAAACAGGCTACTCGCCGTAGACTTCATCAGGGAGATCAAAGAAAGCGAGTGGCTCGCAAATACAGTGATGGTTCCCAAGAAAGACACGGATATCCTGCGGATGTGCGTGGACTTCACGTCGCTGAACAAGCACTGCCCAAAGGACCACTTCCCTCTTCCTCGGATCGACCAGATCATCGATTCGACCGCAGGATGTGAGAAACTCTCCTTCCTCGACGCCTACTCAGGCTACAACCAGATTCGACTCAAGGTCGAAGATCAAGAGAAAACGGCGTTTATTACACCGTTCGGAGTGTTCTGCTACAACACAATGCCCTTCGGTCTAAAGAACGCAGGTGCCACGTACCAGCGATGTATGCAGGCATGCCTCAAGGACCAGATCGGTCGCAACGTCCAAGTCTATGTCGACGACATAGTCATCAAAACCAGGGAGGCAAGAACGCTCATCGACGATCTCCGCGAGATGTTCGATAACCTCGATCGCTACAGGATGAAGCTCAACCCCGAAAAGTGCGCCTTCGGCGTCCCATCGGGCCAGCTACTTGGGTACTTCATCTCTCAGCGATGGATCGAGGCGAACCCGAAGAAAATCAGGGCCATCATGGCAATGGAGAAGCCGAAAAACCTCAAGGGTGTCCAGCAGCTCGCAGGACGAATAGCGACATTGAGCAGATTCATCAGCCGCATGGGCGAGAAGGCCCTGCCATTCTACCAGCTGCTACGCAAGGCAGATAAATTCGAGTGGACGCCCTAAGCCGACGATGCGTTTGAAAGTCTCAAACGGCTACTCTCCACCTCGCCCGTTTTGGTCACTCCAAAGGAGCGCGAGCCTCTGCTGATGTACATAGCAGCCACACACCAGGTGGTTAGCACCGTGCTAGTGGTCGAACGACCCGAAGAAGGCAAGACCCATGGGGTCCAACCCCCAATCTACTACCTCAGCGAGGTACTGACGCAAACAAAGCAGAGGTACCCTCACTACCAGAAACTCGCCTACGGCATGTTCATGATGGCTCGAAGGCTGAGCCATTACTTCCAGGAGCACCAGGTGATGGTCGTCAATGAGGCACCCCTGAACAGCATCCTGAATAACCCAGAGGCCACAGGACGCGTGGCCCTATGGGGCATCGAGCTGTCACCCCTAGACATCGTCTACGAGAAGCGACTCGCAATCAAGTCTCAAGTCCTCCCGGACTTCCTTGTACACTGGATGGAGCTGCAGCTGCCAGACACCCCAGACATGTCGCAGTCATGGACGATGCACTTCGACGGCTCCAAGCGTGAAGCTGGAGCAGGAGACGAGGTCATACCGACCTTCCCGCAGGGCGACCAGATGAAGTACGTCCTCCGAATGAAATTCCGAGCTTCCAACAACGAGGCCGAATACGAAGCCCTCATCCACGGCATGAGGATGGCAAAGATCTGCGGCGCAACGCGCCTGGTCATCTACGGTGACTCCAACCTCGTCGTCCAGCAGACGATGAACGAGTGCGACGCACACGCCGAAAACATGATCGCGTACTGCGCACTCTACAACGCACTCGAAGGAGAATTTGACGGCTGTGAGCTTCGGCACGTTGGAAGAGAAAGCAAAGATGAAGCCGACAGACTCGCCAACATCGGCTCCACCTGCACAAAGGTGCCACCGGGTGTGTTCCTCGAACAGATTCGTGTGCCATCCATCAAACGGAAATTCCCCAAGGGATCATCCGAAGAAGCAGAACACTCGGGGGCTACGCTGCCCGAAGGACACGAAGGACCCGAGAAACTGGACACAGAGGTCGCTATGGTCAACCTGATGCAGGTCATGGCAGTCGAAGAAACTTGGACGCGACTGTACCTCCAGTTCTTGATAAACGGAGAACTGCCTCAGAGCCCGACGGATGCCCGGCGCATATCTCGTCGGTCAAAAGCTTTCACCATCATCAATGGCGAGTTGTATAAGCGCAGTATTACGAGTGTACTACAAAGGTGCGTCACCATCGGTGACGGGAAAACCATCCTCCAAGACATCCATGAGGGCATCTGCGGCCATCACGCAGGCAGCCGCTCCCTTGTCGCCAAAGCTCTACGAGCTGGATTCTACTGGCCAACGACCATGAGCGATGCAAAGGACATCGTCCGAAGATGCAACGGGTGCCAAAGGTTCGCCGACAAACCACACGCACCCGGGTCAGAGCTCAGACCCATACCTATAGCCTGGCCCTTTGCTCAATGGGGCCTCGACATGATCGACAAACTGCCAAAGTCCTCGAAAGGAGGGAACGTCTACCTCCTGGTCGCAGTCGACAAATTCACCAAGTGGGTCGAAGCCATGCCGGTCTCCAACCAAAAGGGCAAGACCGCCGTCAAGTTCTTTGAATCCATTGTATATAGGTTCGGCGTACCGCACAGCATCATCACCGACAATGGATCGAACTTCATCTCCAAAGAATTCCAAGACTTCTGCGAAGGCCTCGGGATCAACATCACATACGCCTCAGTGGCTCACCCGCAAACGAATGGGCAGGTCGAAAAGGCCAACGGCCTAATCGGCGCTGGCATCAAGAAGCGCCTCATGATCCCACTCGAACGAAAGGTCGGAGCCTGGACAGAAGAGCTACCATCCGTCCTATGGAGTTTGCGCACCACGCCAAACAGCTCCACCAGCTACACGCCGTTCTTCATGGTGCATGGAGCCGAAGCCGTGCTACCAGCCGAAGTACGCCACCAGGCCCCCTGGGTCGTCGCTTACAGCGAATCTGAATCCACGGCTGCACTCGAAGACGCCGTCGACACACTCGATGAGGCAAGAGACGTAGCAGCAGCTCGATCAGCGGTGTACCAGCAGAGTCTCCGCAACTACCACAGCCGCCGGCTGCGCCCAAGGTCCTTCGTCGAAGGAGACCTCGTCTTGCGACTCAAGCAAGAGCGACCGAAGAAATTCGAGTCACCATGGGAAGGACCCTACATCATCACCGAAGTCATCCCAGGTGGCGCCTATCGCCTCAAGCACGTGGAGTCTGGAGTCGCATACTCCAACCCATGGAACATCGCACACTTGCGATGATTCTACCCCTAGCTACCTACCCCTTTACTTTCAATAAGGCTTTTCAGTCAAGGTTATTCAGCCGAACAATGTACTTCCTCCATTACGATATAAATAAAGCTAAGTGTCTCGCCCCAAAATTTCGTTCGCTATTTGCAACTTTACTTCATGCTACAAACGCACTCGGGGGCTCCCCCCACCTCACGATTTCATCGACTGAGGATAACACGTGTACACCTGAGTAGCTGACAACATCAGGCTAACGAAAAGGACACGTACTCAAACAAAGCACTGCATGCTCAAACAACAACCAAACCTTTATAACAAAGGGCACAACATGCCCAGTCGAAATATACAAATTTTACATCTATCTCTTTTACAGGTACTACCTATTCTGAAGAATAACTTGAGCACGCTGCTCAAACAAATCTACGACCTGCTCGCCATACTGCCTTACAGCCGCATAATGCGGACGCATATCCCACTCGCCACCATCCGACCGAAGAGGTGGCCCAGCCGCTACAACGGACAGATCTACATCAGGACGATGCAGCCTAACAAGGGACAAAGCAGCCTTCACCCCTGCAACGAGCTGCTGCCTCATCAATTCCTGGACACGAGTCACGCTCCAAAATCTAGACAGAAGACCGGACAGGGTTGTTGGCACAGCATCCAGGAGAAACATCACATGCAGAACCGACGAGAGTGAAGTCTGCACTTGACGAAGCACCCGCGATACTTGGTGAACGCGATCTTGCACCATTGCCAGAGCCATGGCACGGTCGCGATCCATCCAGAAGAACCCGCCAGCTTCCACGTCCTGTTGAGTCAAACAATTGACCCGAATAGCAACACGCTCTTTCTCCTCCCTTGGAGCAAGGTTAGCACCTGCGATACTCGCACAAAAGTAAGATGCAAGGCCAGCAGACGCATCCGAAGAAATGAGCAGCATCTCGAAAAAACTTACACTGAAGCTGCTCAGACAGTCGAAGCAATTCCGCCATCAAGTACTCCTCTCTGGCCGAACCGCGATCCGCCTTGGACTTCCAAACGTCGGCATGGCCACGCACCCCAAGCAACTCCTTCTCGAGACTACGAACACGGTCTCGAAGGAAAGCAAGTTGCGACGAATCATCCAAGGATGGCCGCAGCCGCGTGGCAGGCGAGGTGTCAACGGGATCAGCACCCGAAGGACCCTAGAGCAGCAGAAAGGCAAAAGAGATGAACACTCAGACGGAGGAGAAACACAACTCAACAAATTCATTAAGTGCATAAAAGGCCACTACGTGGCACAGGGATTTGTCCATCAACATAATTACAACAAAAGAAGACTACAACTATCCTACAACTACAACACCTAAGATGCGGCACCCTGAGTAGCCTCGGAGCCGGATTGCCTCGCCTTGGCCTCCCCCTGCTGCCGTAGCGCGTACTCGGCCAGCAGATCAATCAACTTCGGCCCATATCGCTTACAGCGGGCAGAATAAGTAGCGAAGGCTACCTCGGATCCATCCGTAGCCGTCGGCATCCGGGAGGTGATCTGGGGAAGGTCCAGCTCCGCTCCAGCCGCCAAATCCATCGCCAGCCCGACAGATGCGCCTATGCCCTTCTGCTTGCGCTTGTACGCCGCAGGCGCTTCGGCTGACAGTGCCTCCGCCAGGGCGTCAACATCATCAAGGGCCGCACCTTTGGGGACAAGCTCCTTGTAGAAGCGGCCAAGGACCTCCTTGGACTTGGCGAGGGAACTGACGACGGTGCTGCAGCGATCTTCGACCGCTGCAATAGCATCATCTAGAGCACTCCCGTGCTCCAGAGCACCGCGATCAAACTCTATGCCCGCGGCATCTGAGACAAAAAAAAAGAAAAAGAAGAGAAGGAATGAACAAAGCATCAAAGAAGAAAGAAAAGAAAACCAAAAAAGATGCAAGTGAAGATACTTACCCGAAACAGCCTTGGCAGCCGCCATGAGCTTGCCAGCCACCTCTCTTTCACGCGCAGCCGTAGCAGTGGCAAGCTGCTCCTCGTGGTCCGTGGCCTCCCGCTACAGGCGCTCCTTCGCCTCGGCCGCAGTAGCCAGCTCCAGCTCGAGGCGCTCCTTCGCACCAACGGCGACCTCGGCCTTCTTCTCCGCTTGACTGGGGCTCTTTTTGAGAGCATCAATCTCACGAAGGGAGGTGTTATGCTCCTCTGCATTCAGAAAATACAAGCATCAGACAGCAGGACACGAGTACACGAAGAAGCAAACATCAAAGGCATAACAATACCTTGCAGTTGTCTGAGGCTGGCCTCCAGCACCAGGTGCTCCTGCACCAGTCGCTTGGCATCCTACACAAAAGGCTGCAGGAAGAAGACCTACTAGTCAGGAAAAGGACTCGGGGGCTACGCCCAACAGAAAAGAACAGAAGAAAAACACACACGAAAAACGCTCGGGGACTCCCCCCGAGACTCGAAGGAAGAACAAAACAATAAAACTCTTTTACAGATGCTCGGGGGCTCCCCCCGTGGCAGGAGACAGAAATACTTTCATGATCCGATGGCAACGTCGAAGGTCCGCTAGCAAAATTCTGAGGCGCAACCACCTGAACCTCCTGCGGAGGAGGGTTCGGAGCAGCGCCCTCAGAAGTTTCCACCGTCTGGGGAGGAGGAGACACAACTTTCGACTCCCCCATCATCTCTCGAGCACCATCACTAGAGGAATGGCTGGAAGAGTGCCTGCACAAGGACAAATTAGCACAAGCACAAAGTCAACAGCACAGAAAAAGCAGTACAGAGGAAACTTACGAGTCCAGCGAGCTCAAGTTGAAGACAGGAGGGGTCCTTCGGACTCTCTTCTCATCTTTCTTCTCTTCCTTCTTCTCTTCCTTCTTTTCTTCCTTCTTCCGCTTCGCTGGCGGGTGCGGCGCTACAACCCGCACGGGAAGAGCAGGAATAGGAGAGGAAGAGCCTCCATGCCCGTCACTATGACGCTCAAGACACGAAGGGTTCCTAGGAGTCGGAGGAGTTGAAGCATCCGAAGACTCGCTGGAGCTCCGCGATCGTTTGCGCGTGTGGTCATCGCTCGACTCGTTGGCATCTTCAGCCGGAGATCGCGCCGATGGTAGCTCGGACATGGAATCCACCACATCATTATCTGGAGAATCCGGATATACTTCGGGTAATGGAGGCGACATACCCGGCACTTTGAAGCTCTACACAGGAGAAGAACAATTTGTTAGCAAACAAACACAAAACAATGCAGTCGAAAAATAGCGCTACGCGCACGGATCTACACCTATGGAACAGGAAGCGAAGAAGAAAACGGAGGAGTCAGCGACTTCCCCGGGATACTCTCCAGCCTTGAACTTCAGCAGCGAGCGAAGGGCCCTGTCAAGATCTCCCCGAGATAATTTCTCAGTCAAAACCCTCGTCGGATCACGTCGGCCAGCATAAAGGAACATCGGGTGCGCCCTAGCCTGGAGTGGATGCACCCGACGCTCGAGAAAGGTGCGGATGATATCCACACCGTTCACTTCCTTCTCCGGAATCAACTGGAGATCCTCCACCCGACGATAGAGAGCCTCTATCTCCGCCACCTCGCCATCCAAGCTCTTGTTTTTCCAAGACCTTTTCGGCTCAATCTTTTGGGAGGGGTCGAAAGGAACAAGACCAAAATCCTGCCCAGGTACTACGGAGTCACAGATATAAAACCATCGCCTCCGCCAATACTGGACAGATTCGGACATGGAAAAAGAAAAGAAAAGCAGATTGGGCTTGAGGGAGATGATGCAACCCCCAATGGGATAAACACCATCCGAACCAGATTGCCTCTTCACGGAATAAAGTTTCCGGAAGAGGCCAAAGTGCGGCTCAATACCGAGCCAGCACTCGCAGAAAGGGATAAAACAAGCAATGTGAAGAAGAGAATTGGGGGAAAGATGGTGCAATTGGACACCGTACAGAAAAAGCAGTCCACGAAGGAAGTCGTGTACTGGGAAGGAAAATCCGTGAATGACAAAGGCAAGGAACATAACCCGATACCCAACGGGGGGACGGGGGATTACCTCATTGCCTGGGAGTTTAACGGCCTCCCTATCCTGCGGGATCAGGCCCCGCTCACGAAGCTTGCGGAGATCACTCTCCCGCATCTCCGATCGCTACCAGCCACCGTCGGTGACACGGGTAGCGGCGACACTTTTCTTCCCTCCAGCGGCGCTGGTACCAACCGCAGACAACGACTTCTTCGGCTTCCCCATCGCGGTACGGCGGCGCCGGCGGCGAGAGCGCAGGATGGAAGAAGGAAATGTGAAGGAATATTCCAGCGCGCAACAAGAGCTCTCAGAACACAAGGAAGCAGTGAAAGCAAGAATAGATGCGGTGAAAACAAACTGAAGTTTTCCCCAATGATTATAAAGACGAAGACGATGCACGACAACCGTCCATCGAGAAGACCTAACGCCAACGGCAGGATCTGGCCATACACGTGTCAGCATCACAATGAACCGTCGCTAACACGCCGTCCACTATGCGCGGAAATCGAGGCGACGCCGTAATTATCTCCACGCCGCGCGTGACCGGTCAATTCAAGGTCAGACAGTGGGACCCATGTTCGTCCAGTCAAGTCATCTCTGGCGCAGCAGACGCTTGAGGTCATCGATCGTCAGCACTGACGTCATCAAAAGCTACACTAGCAACAACTACAATTTCTTCGGCTTCAAAGCTAAGAGTACTCACTCTAATCTACGATTCGACCAATTACTCGGGAACTACTCCTATCAGGAGCGCTGGCCGCACACCCTAAAGATGAATAGAAGCGAACTATTGAAGGGAATATGCCTGAGAGGCAATAATAAAGTGGTTATTATCGTATTCCTTATTTATGATAAATGTTTATTTTACATGCTATAATTGTATTAATATGGAAACGTTAATACATGTATGTTTAATAAACAAAAAGGAAGTTCCTAGTTATGCCTCTCTTATAAACTAGCTCGTTGATTAACATGATGATCAAAGTTTCCTGATCATGGACATTGGATGTTGTTAATAACGAGGTCACAACATTAGTGTAATGATGTGATGAGCATTCATCCGAAGTATAGCATTACGATCAAAGTCATTGAGTTTATATTGCTATAACAACTTACGAAGTGATCCTAATCCTTAGACCATGGGATCATGTCAATCACTAACACCGGAAGAGTTTCTCGATGACATCAAACATCACACCGTAACTGGGTGATTATAAAGATGGCTTCAGAACTACTAAAGTGTTATGTTCAGACCCATGGATCGAGAGTGGAATTTTTTCATCCCGATGACGGATAGATATGCTCTGGGCCCTCTCGGTGATATCACATTGATTAGCTTGCAAGCAAGTGATTTGATCACTAGAATGTTATATCATGGGAACAAGAAAAGAGTGCATGTCGGTAACGAGATCAAACTAGGTATGGAGATACCGATGATCGAATCTTGGACATGTAATATATCATGAAACAAAGGGATTAAGATACTAGCATAAAAGGTTCACACGATCACAGAAGTCATCGTTGAATGTGTGGGAGTCAGTATGGATCTCCAGGTCTCGCTACTGATTATTGATCGGAGAAGGGTCTCGATCATGTCCGCATTATTCGCGAACCGTTTGGTGACACACTTAAGGGATACTGACACCATCCGGAGCAAATGATATGCCAGAAAAAGAAAAGGAAAGCGCAGGAATTTATTTCACTAGACACCGAAACTATTTCGGTTGAAATTGCTGAAACTGGTTCTGCATGTGAAATTGAAATGTTGTAAGAGGTTTAATGTGAATGTTTGTTAATTAAAGTAATTAACAAAATTCTGAATAAATAAATAAAAGAGTTTTATTTAAATGAGAGCTTGCATTAAATTTGGTGGAAATTTAATGCATGTGAGTGGATTTTTGAGTGGAGGCTTTTTAATGGGAGTGGAGGCTTTTCATTTTGAGTGGGAGCTCCACCCACATGCATGTGGAAGAGGTGGGGGCAGCCCCATGGCTGGGCACCATGCCCCTTGGGTGCCCCCCTCTCTCCTATAAAAGGCCCCCCTCTCCTCCTCTCAAAGCACACCTCCTCGCGAAGGATCTCTCTCCCCCTTTAGAATTTCCCCATGGTCTCGGATCAGCGAGATACATGTTCCCGGTGGCTTTTTCTGGAAGGATTTGTTGCTTCCGCTGCTTCGCTGGAGCGAGGGCGCAGAGGTTGTCGGGGTACCCGTACGTGTGTGCGATCACGGATGCACCACTGCTTTGAGGTGCTGGACTTGATCGTGCTGGACCAGATGGACTTCATCACGATCTTGAGATCGGCAAGCGTTCGTCTACATCATCCACGAGTACAACCTCGTTAACGCTATTTGGTCTTCGAGGGTATGTATTCTATGGATGTATATCCACCCGTTGCTTGTATCTAGTAGATAGATCTTGGTACATAGATGTTCTCATCGTAGGAAATTTTTTATTTTCTATGCTGCGAACCCTACAGTGGTATCAGAGCCGGATCTATGCGTAGATCTTTGCACGGGTAGTACACATATGAGTATGTGGGCGATGATGATCATTTTATTGCTTCTTATTTGTACTTTGGATATTGGTGGCATAGTGGGATGAAGCGGCCCGGACAAACTTTACATGTCCTCGCACATGAGACCTGTTCCACGCTTGACATGCAACTAGTTTGCATAAGTGGCTAGCAGGTGTCTGTCTCTCCTACTATTGTCAATATCTAATTTGCAACGAGTTGTCAACAATTTGGTTATCCTCGTTGTGGTTCATGTTCGTAGGTAAGAACGGTTTTATCTACGAAAGCCCTAAGCCACGTAAAATTTGCAATGGATAAATTAGAGGCGTCTAGTTTAGATTGTTTTTGGGCTAGTGTTATGATATGGTGATGTTGTAAGTAGAAGTATGAGATGATACTCTTACAACACACATAGCGTGTAAGTTCCATAGACCTTGGCCTTACACATAAAGGTATGATAGTGATCATACCACGGTGCACATGATAGAGATCATATGCGGGAACCATATCATTTCACTAATAAACATGTGATGTTTGATTGCATCTTATATTGCTATTTTAGCGTTTTATTAGCATAATAAGATGATCCCTCATTTAGATATCAAGATAAAAATGTGTTCTTCCTTAAGTATGCATCGACAATGTTTCGTCGCTTCAAGGCATCACGTGATGATCGGGTGTACTTGAATCCACGAGCATATCTCGGGTGTAAGACAGTTACACACGCAAATACTAAGGTTCTTACTTGGCGAGCCTAACATGTACAGACATGGCCTCGGAACATAGACCGAAAGGTTAAGCATGAGTCATATAGTAGATATGATGCCCATTTGATGCTCGCCTTTGAAGCTACACCGACTCACGTGATGATCGGACTTGGTGTAGTGGATTTGGTTCATGTAATCACCAAAAAGACACGAGGGATGTCGTTTTTGAGTGCGAGTTCATTTCTAATTTGGATTAGTAGAACTCAATTTATCATAAATTAAATCAAAATGAATTTTCATAATTTGTTGTAGTCATTGGCATTTGTTCACCACCTTATGCATAGTTGTAATTGAGATAATAGAACTATAGAATTCTGGATATATACTTTACGAAATGGTATCGTATTGTGTTGAGTGTCAATCTAAAGTTTACAGTCCTATTGCAAACTTTCAGCAAAATTCTATTTACTCCGTGAAATTTAATAATTGGTATTAAATCGAGAGTAACAATTCCAGTGTTAGTATCTTAAGTACCATGTTTGCCTCTATGATTCTTGATTGTTTTAATATCAAGTTTATCTAGGAGCTGAAAGAATTGTTTTAGAAACCATCATGTGTGACAGATATAACGATATCTGAAACAATGTTTTGGTTGCAATATGATAGAGTATAATATATGTTCTCATATTGGATGAGAAATTGCAGAGGTTGGAGATGCTAGACATCCTAATCATCCAAAAAGGGTTTTGGAAAGTAATGTTATACTCACGATTCGTCTTTATAAGCTACAGTAGCTTGATCATGAAAGTTGTCATGATAAGGATGAATAGAATATGTATGTAAAATGTTTACTATACTAAAAGATTACTAAAGAATGGATTTTGAAAGAACGCCGATCATTTGATGATGGTGATCTACTTCAAAGTGCAAGTCCAAAGGTATTATTATTTGAATATACACGCTTTGAACTATGTGTCATGTATATGGAGCTACTTTTGATGTTGATAGATTCTTTTAAAAAGTAAAAAGGAAATGCTGAAAGAGAATCTATAAAATATATTTGGCAGAAAAGAAAAGATTGGAAATATCCAATTTAGGTATATGGATGATATACATGTTATGGTTATATTCTTTGCTTGTTAAACAATGTGGTTCTTGGGTATTGGATACCGAATTGGTTGGTATGAAATTTCATACGGAACGACGCAATTCATGAACCACAATGGCCTAAGTAACTAGCAAGAGAATATGTGATGATGTTCATCGAAAACAAACAAACAGTTGTTTGTATTTCTCGTTGACATCAAAGCTTGACTTCAAGATTTGTTTTAATAATTGTTATTTGAATCAGGTATTATGAGAACAAAGGTTGTTCAAATAATTACCATATTCCATATTAGATGGATGATTTACAAATCTAGTTGGAGAAATCACATCCATAAAGCTAATGCTAAAATGTCGCAAGACAAATGATTGGAAGATCACTTACGAAGTGACATCGCTGTTTAAATTATATTGGAAAGAAAACATGAAGAATCTCAATATTCATGGATTTTTGGAGTCTTTGATTTGATCAAGTGACGCTTGTGAGACTTTCCTCGGGATAATTAAAACTTTGTTCAAAGGCCAAAGAAGAACGAACGACTAAAATATTGGAATTTATACATATCGATGTATGTAGTCCATTATGTGTAGTCGTAAGCGATGGGTTTCAACTTCATATGCTTTCTCCGGAAATTTGAGTGAATATTCACTTAATGAGAAAGAAGTGTGAAATATTTGAAAATGTTCAAAGACTTTCAAGATGAAGTGAAAATCATTGTGACAAGAAAATAAATGGTTTATGATTTATCATAAGGGATTTATTTGAGTTACAAGTGTAACAAGAAAAATAAATGAATTATGATTTTATCATAAAAGGGATTTATTTGAGTTACAAGTTTAGAAAAACACCTAGATTTACATCTCCCGAAACACCATAGGAATATGGAGTGTTTGAGATTTGTAAGGAAACCTTGTTTGACATGGTTGGATCAAAGGTGTTATTTATAAAACTGTCATTATGTTTTAAAAGATCAAAGCTTTAGAGACTACCGCTTTTACACTGAAAAGAGCTCCATCTTGATCCGTTGAAATAACACCATATGAGTTATGGTTTGGGGTAAAACCCAAGTTGTCATTTCTTAAATTTTGGTATGCTAAACATAAGTAAGATGTTTACAACCGAAGTCGGATGAGCATGTCTTTGTAGGTTATTTCGAATAACAATTGGTTATTCCTCCATAACACCGAGGACAAAAGGGTTTGTCTCTTGAAATATGAAGTTTCTTGAAGAAGAAATTTTTCGTAAAAGTTAAGTGGGAGGACAATAGAACTTTGATAAGGTTAACGAACCTTAGCTATATGTGTTGAGTTGCGCATCGCCGGAAATCGTTCCGAAGGCTGCCATAATGCTCATAGATTATGTGCCTCAAAGGTTGTGGTCACGGAGATCTAAGTTCCAATTGAACCAAGTAGGTCGGTTAAACAATCAAATGCTAAGATTTGAGAGTAAATCATTATTGTTTAACAATGATGAACCGAATACATACAAAGAAGCGATGATGGGCCCTGACTCCGTCAAATGGCTTGAAGCCATAAAATCCGTGATAGTTCCATACACGAGAAATCAAGTTTTGAACTTGGAAGACCCTCCGGAAAGGTGTAAAACCCTATCGGTCGTATTTGGATCTATAAAGAAACAGACATGGATGTTTCAAATCTATGAAATAGTCGACATGCCGTAAAGTATTTTATGACAATGTTCAAGGAGTTGACTATGACAAGATTTGATCTTGCATAGCGATATTTAGTCTGGACGGATTAAAGTAGCAATCACTACATATAATTTGGTATATGATAGATGAATAAACAAAAAAAAGTTCTTCTAATAGAATGGTTACCTAGGACGTGTACATGACACGGTCCAAAGGGTTTTCTTAATTCAAAGGATGCTAAAAGGGGCATGCAAACTTCAATGGTTGAAGTAAGCATCGCGGAGTTGGAATCTTCACCTTAATGAAAAGGAGTTTTCATCAGGAGATGATGAAGATGCTTGCATTTGCAAGAAATTAAGTGGGAGCGCTGAGACATATTTCTAATACATTATGTGGAGGACATCTTGTTGATTAGAAATAATGTATATTTTATTGACAAAGGTTAAGAATTTCATTTTGATGAAATACTTAGGCAAAACCCGAATATTTAGCGTGAATGTCTATAGTGGATAGACTGTGACGCCAATATGGTTGTGCCAAACATACATATATGAGATATTGAAGGAGTTCAATATAGAAACGACAAGAAACTATTCTTGTCGCATGGAAAAGAATTGAATCAAGATTCAAGTGTATCGACACTTGATAAGTGAAACAAGATTCAAGTGCTTTGACACTTGATGAGTGAAATCACGAGAATGTTTTGATCAATCATACCATGATATGTACACATCCAGATAAGTCCTATGCTCTATGTGTTATGAGCATATACCAGAATGAATCATAAAATGATCATTGGACGATAGTAAGGATATTCTTATGATCTTTTGGAAGAACTAAGAATATATTTGTGTAGAGGTGACAAACAATTACAAATAGTTCATTGTAAAGCGTTACATTGATACTAGTTTTGTCACAAGATACAAATTAAGTTTATCTCAATTTAAACTATGGGTGGCACAATGTAATGGAAAGGAGATTCCATGATGGATTTGGAAGAGTTCCAAAGTTAAGATACATTGTGACGAATACTACAACAAAAGGCTAAGTATATGACTGCTATAGTAGCGGCAAAGGAGGGAATTTGTGTCAAGTAGTTTGTTATCAAACTAAGGTGTGGTTCGCAACGGGATAACACTAAAGATATATTGTGTGACAATAGTATCGACGTGTTTTAAACCCCAAGGAACTAAAGGTCTCATCGAAAGACCAAATTTATACAATGCCATCTCATTGGAGAATGAGTGATGCGTGAAGACGCAAAGACATGCAAATACACACGGACCTGAAAGTGTCAGATCCATAGATTATGTTAACCACTTGCAGTTACGTATTTGGAACACCAGAAAGCCATAGGTGTTCAATACGCAAAGTTTTCAAACTAGATTATTGTCTCTAGTGCAAGTGGGAGACTGAAGGGAATATGCCCGAGAGGCAATAATAAAGTGGTTATTATCGTATTCCTTATTTATGATAAATGTTTATTTTACATGCTATAATTGTATTAATACGGAAACGTTAATACATGTGTGTTTAATAAACAAAAAGGAAGTTCCTAGTTATGCCTCTCTTATAAACTAGCTCGTTGATTAACATGATGATCAAAGTTTCCTGATCATGGACATTGGATGTTGTTAATAACGAGGTCACAACATTAGTGTAATGATGTGATGAACATTCATCCGAAGTATAGCATTACGATCAAAGTCATTGAGTTTATATTGCTATAACAACTTACGAGGTGATCCTAATCCTTAGACCATGAGATCATGTCAATCACTAACACCGGAAGAGTTTCTCGATGACATCAAACGTCACACCGTAACTGGGTGATTATAAAGATGACTTCAGAACTACTAAAGTGTTATGTTGATACCCATGGATCAGGAGTGGAATTTGTTCATCCCGATGACGGATAGATATGCTCTGGGCCCTCTCGATGATATCACATTAATTAGCTTGCAAGCAAGTGATTTGATCACTAGAATGTTATATCACAGGAACGAGAAAAGAGTGCATGTCGGCAACGAGATCAAACTAGGTATGGAGATACCGATGATCGAATCTCGGACATGTAATATATTGTGAAACAAAGGAATTAAGATACTAGCGTAAAAGGTTCACACGATCACAGAAGTCATCGTTGAATGTGTGGGAGTCAGTATGGATCTCCAGGTCCCGCTACTGATTATTGATCGGAGAAGGGTCTCGATCATGTCCGCATTATTCGCGAACCATAGGGTGACACACTTAAGGGATACCGACACCATTCGGAGCAAATGATATGCCAGAAAAAGAAAAGGAAAGCGCAGGAATTTATTTCACTAGACACCGAAACTATTTCGGTTGAAATTGCTGAAACTGGTTCTACATGTGAAATTGAAATGTTGTAAGGGGTTTTATGTGAATGTTTGTTAATTAAAGTAATTAACAAAATTCTGAATAAATAAATAAAAGAGTTTTATTTAAATGAGAGCTTGCATTAAATTTGGTGGAAATTTAATGCATGTGAGTGGATTTTTGAGTGGAGGCTTTTTAATGGGAGTGGAGGCTTTTCATTTTGAGTGGGAGCTCCACCCACATGAATGTGGAAGAGGTGGGGCAGCCCATGGCTGGGCGCCATGCCCCTTGGGTGCCCCCCTCTCTCCTATAAAAGGCCCCCCTCTCCTCCTCTCAAAGCACACCTCCTCGCGAAGGATCTCTCTTCCCCCTTTAGAATTTCCCCATGGTCTCGGATCAGCAAGATACATGTTCCCGGTGGATTTTTCTGGAAGGATATGTTGTTTCCGCTGCTTCGCTGGAGCGAGGGCGCGGAGGTTGTCGGGGTACCCATACGTGTGTGCGATCACGGATGCACCACTGCTTTGAGGTGCTGGACTTGATCGTGCTGGACCAGATGGACTTCATCACGATCTTGAGATCGTCAAGCGTTCGTCTACATCATCCACGAGTACAACCTCGTTAACGCTATTTGGTCTTCGAGGGTATGTATTCTATGGATGTATATCCACCCGTTGCTTGTATCTAGTAGATAGATCTTGGTACATAGATGTTCTCATCGTAGGAAAAATTTTGTTTTCTATGCTGCGAACCCTACAACTATTATTTCTAGTCCTCCGTCGAGTCTACGACTCCACTACAGACTTGATGGCTACTCCCATAGGGAGGACGGATTTAATCATCCGAATTTTTTTGTGTCCTACGGACTTACAACTGAACAACGTCTGAATTAAAGTCTCCGCTCGAGTCTACGACTCGAACAGACACTCGGGGGCTACTCCCATAGGGAGCGCTGGTCGCGCACCCTATAAATTCTTCGACCGCGATCCTTCAGATCAGCATGCAAAAACTTTTCGGCAACTCTGCCCCAACTAAACGTTAAGTGAGCAACGTTCTCCTTGACCACCTGAAACACCTCCGTGGTGATAAACATTCGGATGATGTGTCTGCGACACAAAGATAAGACCTACAGATATCATCTGATGGCCTGACAACGCACACGACTGCGCTCTGCTAGTAAAAACCCGTGCTAACAGGTACGATGAAAAATCCCGACGGACGCGTTGGGTACATTAATTAAATTCACTGGAATTCCACTCCTGTAAGTCCTCCGCGGCCTGAGTCGAATTACTCCAGCATATGTTCCGGGTTCGAGTTGAGGGACTCCAACCTGAAGAAGATCGTGTTGTTTCGTCCTAAGACAGTTAACTGACCCTGATCCGTCGGGTGAGTCAGGCACACGCATCAACAATCCCTGCACATGAACTATTGAAATACATAGTTGCACCCGAAAGATTGCAGAGTCCTCGGCCGAATCTATGATTCGATTGAACACTCGGGGGCTACTGACATGGTTATACCCCACGGGTACATGATCTCAGCATACCTGGTCCAGCCCAAGGAAGGCCCACGGCAATTATACGCCGGCCCATGAAGATTTTTGGGTGGCCAAGGCCCATGACGCTTTCGGATCCTTGGAGAGCAAGACTAAAGTAGATAAGAAATTCAAAGGGGTAAAACCCTAGAACCTGTAACCGACTAGGTCTATGCCCGGGACTTGCCTGAGTCTATATAAAGGCTAGGAGAGCACGACCTAGATCTCCTCCTCATACTTTCGCATACACACCTCCACGCCAGATTGCATCTGTGCACCCTTGTAACCTTCGGTTCCGCCGTAATCAAGAGCAGACAAGCAGGAGTAGGGTTTTCCCTCCGGGGGCCTGAACCTGGGCAAAACCTTGTGTCCCCGTGTTGCTTGTTTGCTAACCGTTCCGCGATCTCCAGCATCCATATCTTCTCCAAAACCCAAGTCCATAACAATGGGCATTGATAAGATCAAACCTCGTCAGTCGGTGGTTTGCAAAAACTGGCAGGAAGTGTGAACACGTGTTGTCAAGTCAGTTTAGAATCATATCAAAAATTCAAAATGTCTTGTAGATCAAACCGTTTGTCCGATTTAAAATCTGTTTTTACCGTTGAACAAGCCGCGACGAGATCTTCAAAACTATATCCCATGTTGATATGTTTCGATGAAAAAAATTTGAACCCAAAAGTTATCCGCCCCAAACACGTGAGTTATCCATGCCATAATATGTAAGTTATCCACCCAATAATACATAAGTTACCCATCAAATAACATGTTGGATAGAGACGTTCTTCATACATGTTGAGTAAATTTAATGGGAATATGGTAACCTAGTTGTTAGGGTACTGAGATTTCATTGTCATTAATGCGTTAACATCGACGAGCGATGAAGACTCGGTACCTTAAAACCTTTCGAGGCTTCGTCACCCATACGCCATGGTAGCAACGGCGGATGACGAAGTCGATCCGCTATACTACTGATTGTGCTTCATGTTGTTCACTGCGACTTAGTGTGATGGGTGGTTGGGTTATAAGACCCCATTTATTTACATCGTATGCTAAAAATCTTAGATTTAGTTCTTTAAAAAAAATTATGTTTGATGTTTGACTCAGTAGCCTTTTGACGTTGAGTAGTCCATATGCTGCGAGAACAGCGAAGGACGACGTGGCCGAGCCGTTAGGATAACTTTTTATATTCTATTTATGGATAAATTTTTATAGTGATGGATAACTTATATGTTATTGGATGGATAACTTATATGCGAAAGCATGGATAACTTTCGTGTTAATGATGGATAACTAGTGGATAAATAGAAAAGGATACTCATCCCTAATACATGATCTATCGATAATTTGTAGTGATGGATAACCTACATGTTATTGGATGGATAACATACATGTTGAAGCCCGGATAACTCATGTGTCATAGGTGGATAACTTTTGGTCAAAAAAAAGTTGTCAGAACATAGCAATATGGGATTTAGTTTCGAAGATCTCGTCACGACTAGCCTAACGTTGAAAACGGATTTTAATTCGGATAAACAGTTTGACCTAGAAAACATTTTAAATTTTCATATTTGAATTGAGCTGGCTAGTTAAAAATGTTGCCGTTTAGTGTTTAGAAAGATAGTGTGCATGCAATTGATGGACCATTTTCTATCGGAATGTCCCGCCAGGTTTTCGAACTTGTAGACCGGTCGATAGGTAGCAAAGTCCTTAAAAAATTATCAGTCGATTTCTTAGCCCGGACTCCGTCTAGTTGGGAAGCTTTATTAATTAGCAAACATCAATGGCTAATAAGAAATTCAAACGGATCCTCATTGTCGTGGGAATAGTCACGACAGATGCTGCAATCGGCAGCGAGTAGTAGAACGAGGGGCAAGGGCGACCAGCCATCTGCGGTGCGAGATGAGGGCAAAGACACAGGGTTTTACCCAGGTTTGGCCCCCCGGAGGGTAAAGACCTACTCCTGCTAGATTGTATTATGGAGGTGTTACAATGGGCGAGCTCGGCGGCTAGGCAGCGAGTCGCTTGGGTGTGTCAGGGAACGTACGTCTACTCGCCCTATAGGGAGGTTTATATAGGCTCACCTCCCCTAGGGTTTACATATCTCAACCGATTCAGTTAAATCTTCGGTAGTCGTTTAACCTAATCCGACTGGGCCTATCTACTCACCTGGGCCTCCAGCTTCCAGTCGCTCGGTGCCTTGCTGGGCTTCAATCCACTCGCCGTTCTGCAGGCCCACTCGCCAGCTCACGGGCCAGTCGGAAACGTCCTGCTGGGTATACCCCAGTAGGCATATCCCCATCAGTAGTCCCCGAGGCCGTCGTCGATTAGGCGTAGGCTGGCAGTCGGAGTATACAGCTTCAGAGTAGGCATCCAGTGGAATCGTCGGCGGGCTCCTGTATAAAGGAAGAAATCCAGTGATCCAAGTCGCAGCTTTGGCGAGTCGAGTCGGCGAAATACTGTCATAGTGATTGGGTCGGCGAGCCGAGTGGCCGGAGTTGGACCGTCAGGCGCAGTCAAACTAGCCGTTGGGGTAATCCAACGGTAACTTTTGGCGTAATCATCACGCGGTAACGGCTTCCTGATTTGGCGGGTAACATCCATTATATAAGGGGAATGGCAGGCGATCAGAGAGCCAACTTCTCATCACTTCTTCCGACTGCGCGCATTTTCCTTCCCTCGCATCGCGATCCAGCCAACCCAAAATCCTCCGACCCCCAATCAACCCTTCGGCCATGGCCCTTTCCACCGAACCGTGGGGTAGATCCAAATGCACGAGGGCGCAGCTGGCCTCTTTCGAGGAGGCCAGGATCCTGCGAGCCGGCTGTTGGCGTATCCCCGCAGCCGGAGAAACGATCCCAAACCCGCGAGAGAGGGAATTCATCTGTTTCACCAGTCATCTCGAGCGGGGGCTAGGGTTTCCTATGTCCCTGTTCTTCCGGCGCTTCTGTGCCTACTACGGGATCCAGCCTTCAGATCTGGGTCCCCACAGCATCGAGCAGCTCGCCATCTTCGTGGCGTTCTGCGAATGCTACTTGGGCTGCCGGCCCTACTTCCCCTTGTGGCAAGATCTGTTCCACGGACGGATCAGCCGCAAGGAAGCAAGCGGCCCAATGCTAGCCGCGGGCGGCCTGACGTTCCAGCTCAAGTCCAAAGCGTCATTCTTCGATCTGATGCTGCCCGCCAAGGCAGCGAGCGACTGGAAGAAGTCGTGGTTCTACGTGGCCGAGGCGAGCCCGGAAGGCGAGGTGGCGATCCCGCGGTATTCCGCCAATCGGTCCGAGCCGCGCCATCTCCAAGTCGGCAATCTCCCCAACGACCAGCGGATGGTCGTCGACGAGATGCTCCAGACCATCCGCGGTCTGAAGAAGAAGGGCCTCCAGACGATAAATCTGTACAACTGCTGGCTCGGGCGGCGGCTCGTTCCGCTCGCCCAACGCGACCACTATATGTACCAGTACACGGGCTGGGGTGACTCAATGAAGGCCTGCCTCGACGAGTGGAAACTGGAGGACTACCTCCCAGCGCTGAAGAAGATTACCCAGGCGGTGTACCTGGATGCGCAGGCTGGGGTCGCCCCCTATACCGCGAAGCGTCCAGCTCCAACGGTAATCACCTTACTTTACTCGCAGTCACAGTCTATGCAGTCGCGGTAATTCTGATTCCATTCTGTATTCGTTGCAGCTATTCCAAGTGGTGGAAGGGTGGCTCCCTCCTTCGGACGATGAGAGCTCGGGCTCATCCGCCCAGGACGTGGGCGAATCGCCGCCCGCCAAGGGCGACGAGGACGACGACGACGAGTCCGAGGAGGAGGTCGCCCCACTGGTCCGAAAGACCCGCGGACAACGACAGCGCGAGATCGAGGCAAGCAGAAGCCTCGAGTGTCATGATGACGACGATGAGCTCCCAGAGACCACCTCGCGCCGTCAAGCCACTCCGTCTAAGAAGAAGAAGGAAAGGGAGGCAAGGGCCCCCCGAATAAGAAGACGAAGCCATCAAAGCCGGCCTCGCCGCCGCACTCGGCGAGCAGCTCTGATGCTCCCAGCCCAGCCGGTGATGATGCGCCACTAGTGACAGCCGTGCTGGACGCGGCGACCGTGGAAGTACCGCTGGCTTCAATGCCTCCGCCATTCGCCCCAGTCTCTGGGCTGGGGGAGGCTCCAGCTGCAGCGGCTTCGCCTCGCAAGGAGGCTCTTGCCGAGGATGTCCCAGAGGCTCCAGCTGCGGCCTCAACGACGAAGAAGCCGTCCGTGTCTTGGGCACACGACGTCCTGGAAATGGGGCTCAGTCGCCGACTAGGCCCTGAACTGGAAAAACCGGCCGGCCTCCGTACGGGGCTACGTTTCATCCCAGTCGCCAAGTGAGTGCACTCACCCTTCCTTGATTTTCATAACTATTTCGATTGTTTTTGCTTATTCGATTGATGCACAGGACCGGAGTGAAGAGGATGGGCCATCCGACTGTGGCTAAGGTGCCACCCGTCGTTAGCGAGGAGGACCCTTCCCGCAAGAGGAAAGCGGACGAGGTCGTCGCCTCGGCGGATGGCAGCAAGAAGGCCAAGGGTGGAGACACCGTCACTATATCTGATGACACGACGGTTGCACCAGCCGAGCCCATGATGGAGGCAGCCGCGTCTACGAAGGAGGGCGCTTTCTTGCCTGGAACGGCGGAGGCGACCTCCCTTGGAGCGGGTGCCTCTATTGCTACCTTCCCACGCTTCGTGACCAAGGTGGCCACGGCGAGTGGAGCTGCGCCCTAGAGCCACGCTCCTGGGACCGCCGATGCTGAAGTCGACCAACGTCGTGGGCACACGCCGGCGTTACTCGCGTCCATGGACGCGATACAACTCCATGGCATGCTTGGCGCAGCCATCCAGGTACATCCAGTCCCCGAGGATCAGGTCGGTGTTTTGCAGCGGCCTGATTCTTATAATTTCTCATCTTTTTATTTTCGCATCCAGTCCCCGAGTGCGCACGCGCTAAATTTTAGCGGGTGGGCACTTAGAAATTTCTTGATCGCCAGTCCCCGAGTGCGCACTCGCTGAATTTCAGCGGGTGGGCACTTAGGAATTTCGTGATCACCAGTCCCCGAGTGCACACTCGCTAAATTTTAGCGGGTGGGCACTTAGGAATTTTGCTTTGACTAACTTTTTGGGTGATGTGCAGGGTCTGCAGCTTGAGTCGGCGGACCGATTGGCCGCGAAGCAGCGCGCGGAGAAAGAGCTAGCCACCGTCCATTAAGCGAACAAAGGGCTTCAGGCTTTTGCTGTGAAGGCAGAGGAAGCTCGCCAGGGGCTTGTCCCCACTGGTGAATTGGCGGCGGCGCAATCGGCCTTGAGTGCCGCTGAACAGCGGATCGCCAACCTCGAGCGCGAGCTGCGGGAGGCGAAGGAAGAAGCGAGCTCGGCTGACGGGCGAGCTAAGGCCGCCATTGCAGCCGCTGAGGAGGATCGCAAGGTGTCGGAAGCCCTTATTGCTGGGCTTCAGGACGACCATACATCGCTTCAATGCTTCATCACGGAACTCGCCCGCCCGCTGCTTGGTGAGTACACCTTCCCTTTCCGGTGGTTGTGTCTTTTGTGGTGTCCGTCGTGCTCATTATTGTCTTCTACTCGCAGGTCGCATCATCGATAGCGAAGGAGAGGCGAGCTTGCTAGACGCGAGGCAGTGCGTAAGTATGCTCGTCGATTCGGCGACATTGTCGGCAACGTGCATCTGTGCCTATCTCCAAGAGATATCGCCCACAGAGGTGATTCCCAGCGACCTTGTTGAGGTGTGGAAATATTTGGAGAAGGCGCCCGCGGTCGTTGAATACATGACGCGGTCGGCGTTTCGGCACGGAGCGTCGACGACCCTGAGCCTTGGGCTCGCTCACTTCCCCGAAGATTTCGACATCGACGATGTGACGAGTGGATATCCATCGTCGACTGGCGCGGTGGATCTGTCCGAGGTCCTCAAGTTGCAGGACCGTGCCGCCACGTACTCAGAACGTGTCTGGGCAATGGGCGACCTCCTTCCGTACCAGGAGACGGTCGTCGCGCCGAATGACCCCGAGGCGCCGCATCGTGACTTCAAGGTCGAGCAACCTTTTCGCGCGATGATGGCGGGTGAATTGACGACGTATCCGTCAAACCCGTACACGGCGTTCATCCGCAATCGCCGGGATGTTGGCGAGTCGTCATCGAAGCCTGCAGAGTAGGATGGTTTGCCTTGTGGCGTTAGCAGCAGGTCTGCCACGCGGGCATATTTTGTAACATGAAACAATGCAATACCCAATTGAATGAGACGTTGTGTCTATTTTGGTATTTGTTGTGTGTTTGTGATTGATTTTTGAACGAGTCCCCGAGCGCGTCCGCCCTTTTTGTGGGGTTTACCTCGTATATGATGTATGTGTTGTTGTCATGTGTTTTGATGTTTTGGTCGACTCGCCCGAGCTCGAAGAGCCAGTCGCTAGGCGACTCCCTTGAGTGCTCTGTACTTTACCGTTTTCCCGTGCGCGAACGAGGTCGGGTGGCCGAGTCCCCGAGCGTGGTACTTGGTAGTTCTAGGCGCGACTCGAGGGTGGTTGAGGACTTAGCGCGTTGGTGTTAGCGCGTCACTCCTGCCTAGCCCGTGGGGTCAGTCGCGTGACGAGTCCTGGTCATGCTCTCTTACTTGGCGTTTTCCCTGACCGCTCGCGACGAACTGGTCTTCAGTCCCCGAGCGTGGTACTTAGTCGTTCGAGTCGCTATGCCGAGGATGCGGAGGACCAAGGTCGCTGTGAGAAGCGAGGGCAGTTGTCTTGGCTCGTAGAACCAATCGAGCTAGGCGACTCCAATGGGGCTACGGGTGGGCGTTTTTCGTGGACGATGCAAGACCTGAGGTGACTCAGTGCTCTTACACCGCACCACTTAGCCGTGCAGATCGCTGTACCAAAGGTTGACTTCTGCATTTAGCGTAACGCCGTTATTACGAGTGCGAGTGGCACAAGTCATGGAGAGTAGGCGCAATCTGCGGTAACCGTTTCTTTTTATTTCATAGCGACTGGAGAGTACATGTGTGGGGTTCTAGGAGTAGAACTTCCGGAGGAGGTTTACATTCCATGGTCGCTTGACGTCGAGTTCGCCGTCCCCACGGACGTCGATGAGGTAGTAGGCGTCGTTGCCGAGTACGCGCCCGATAGCGAATGGGCCTTCCCACGGAGGGGAGAGATTGTGCATGCCCTTCTTGTCCTGGATGAGGCGTAACACCAGGTCGCCTTCCTGGAAGGTGCGAGCTTTCACCCGCCGGCTGTGGTAACGGCGGAGTCCTTGCTGGTAGATGGCAGTGCGTGACCGAGCGAGGTCGCGTGCTTCATGGAGTTGGTCAATCCCGTCCTGGCGGGCAAGCTCGTTTGCAGCCTCCGTATAGTGGACGACCCACGGTGAGTCGTGTTCGAGGTCGGTGGGCATGACTGCTTCGGCACCGTAGACCATGAAGAAGGGAGTGAATCCCGTCGATCTGTTGACTGAGGTGCGGATCCCCCAGATGACAGAGGGCAACTCCTCGACCCAGCACCCGGCGGTGCGCTCGAGTGGTACTTGGAGTCGCGGCTTCAGGCCGTGGAGGATGCTTTGGTTGGCCCGTTCCGCCTGGACGTTGGATTCTGGGTGGGCGACTGACGCTAGGTCGAGCCGTTTGTGGTGCTCTTCGCAGAATTCGGCCATGGATCCCTTGGCGAAGTTGGTGCCATTGTCCGTGATGATGTTGTTTGGGAACCCGTAGCGATATATGAGCTCGCGTAGGAATTTAGTGGCGGTCTTCCCGTCGCATTTCTGGACTGGCTTGGCCTCCACCCACTTCGTGAATTTGTCGACGGCGACTAGCAGGTGGGTGTAGCCGGAGGGGGCTTTCTTGAAGGGGCCTACCATGTCCATGCCCCATACGGCGAATGGCCAGGTGATGGGGATTGTTTTGAGCGCCGAGCTCGGTACGTGCGTCTGATTGGCGTACTTCTGGCACCCGGCACACCGCTGGACGATATCGACAGCATCGGCGTGTGCGGTGGGCCAGTAGAATCCATGTCGCATAGCCTTGGCGACCAGGGAGCGAGCAGCGGCGTGGTGGCCGCAGTCACCGGAGTGAATGTCGTGGAGTATCTTACGTCCTTCAGCTGGTTGGACGCAGTGTTGGAACACGCCGGTGACGCTGCGCTTGTGGAGTTCGCCGTCGATGATGGTGTAGGACTTGCATCGACGAGCGATCATTCGAGCGTCTATCTCGTCTGCCGGCAGGGTGCCGGCTTCCAGGTAGGCGATGTAGGGCTTGGTCCAGTCGTCTGGCTCGTTGACGAGTGCGACCAAGGCTGCCTCTGGTTGGAGTGGGACTCCGATGTCGATCTCCCTCGGGGGAGAGACTGATGGCTTGGTGATCGTGTCGAGGAAAACGCCGGCTGGAGGTGCGAGTCGGGCCGACCCGATGCGAGAGAGTGCGTCGGCCTCCTTGTTTTTCCGTCTGTCGATCCACTCGACGGAGTAGCCGGTGAAATGTCCACCCAGCTTGTCCACTGCTTGGTGGTATGCCGCCATGGTAGGGGAGACGGCGTCGCGGGTGCCAGCGACTTGCCCCGCGACAAGGTCAGAATCTCCGTAGCAGCGGAGGCGATTGACGTTCATCTCCTTGGCGGCTCGCATGCCGTGGAGTAGGGCCTCGTACTCAGCCATGTTGTTGGTACAGGGTGTGAAGTCGAGGCAGAGGATGTACCGGAGCTTGTCGCCCTTTAGTGAAGTCAGCACTATCCCTGCGCCTGCACCGTCCGCGTTCTTGGAGCCGTCGAAGTGCAGGCTCCAGTAATGGAGGTACGACAGTTTCTCTGGTTGCTGGGCCTCTTCCCAGTCGGCGATGAAGTCTGCCAGTGCCTGCGACTTGATCGCCTTTCGTGGCTCGTATTTGATGTTGTGGACGCCGATCTCGACGGCCCACTTGGCGACCCGCCCGGTCGCCTCGCGATTGCGGATGATGTCTTGCAGTGGTGCTGAGGAGACGACCGTGATCGGGTGCTCCTGGAAGTAGTGCGGCAGGCGCCGCTGAGCTCTGAAGACCGCGTATACTAGCTTTTGGTACTGTGGGTACCGCTGGCGCGACTCGGTGAGGACCTCGCTGATGTAGTACACCATCCGCTGGACTGGGCGCTCCTTTCCTTCTTCTGGCCGTTCGACGACCATCACGGTGCTGACGACGCGCTCGGACGCCGCGACGTAAACCAGCATGGGTTCTTTGTCGGCGGGGGCGGCGAGCAGTGGTGCGGCGAGTAGCACCTTTTTGAGGTCGCGGAGCGCGTCGTCCGCCGCCATGTCCCACTGGAATGTGGGGTTCTTGCGCATCAGGCGGTATAGGGGCATCGCCTTTTCGCCCAGGTGGGGAATGAAGCGACTGAGAGCCGCTACTCGCCCGGCCAGCTTCTGGACGTCGCGCAGGCACTCGGGTTTGCCGAGCCGGGCGATCGTGTCGATCTTCGTGGGGTTCGCCTCGATCCCTCTTTTGGAGACGACGTACCCCAGTAGTTGTCCGGCGGGTACACCGAAGGTGCATTTGCCTGGGTTGAGTTTTATCTTATACCGTCGCAAGTTGGCGAATGTTTCCGCCAGGTCGACGAGTAGGTCGCCTTGGCGAGCGGATTTCATGACCACGTCGTCGATGTAAACGTGGATGTTGCGGCCAATTTGGCTCGCGAGGCATTCTTGCATGCACCGCTGGTAGGTCGCCCCGGCGTTCTTGAGGCCGAAGGTCATGGCGGTGTAGCAGAAAGCTCCGAATGGCGTGATGAACGCCGTCTTCTCCTCGTCTTCGACAACCATTTTGATCTAGTTGTACCCAGAGTAGGCGTCGAGGAAACATAGCGACTCCGAGCCCGCGGTTGAATCGATTATCTGGTCGATCCGCGGGAGGACGAACTGCTCCTTTGGGCAGGCGCTGTTCAGGTTTGTGTAGTCGATACACATTCTCCAGGTCCCGTTTTTCTTCTCGACCAGGACTGGGTTTGCCAGCCACTTGGAGTACTTGATTGGCCGGATGAAGCCGGCAGCGAGTAGACGCTGCACTTCCTCGGCGATTTCTCGACGGCGTTCTTCATTGAAGGGCCGCAGCGACTGCTTGACAGGTCGCACTTTGGGGTCAGCGTTTAGCTTGTGCTCAGCGAGCTCCCTAGGGACACCAGGCATGTCAGAGGGTTTCCATGCGAAGATGTCCCTTTTCTCACGGAGGAACTCGATGATCGCGCCTTCCGATGCTGGGCTCATGCCCGTCCCGATCGTCACCGTCTGGCTGGAGTCGCCTGGGACCAGCTCGACGGTGCGGGTGTGCGTCGTGGCCTCAAAGGTTGAGGTGTTTGCGCCCGCTGAGTTAGGCTTCTTGAGTATGGTGGGGTCATCGTTGTTGACCCCGCTCGCGTACTTGGCGAGCTCCTCGGCGTGGTTGGTCTCCGCCGCGATGACGACGTCAGCGAGTTCGGCTCCTTTGGCCTCGCACTCGGCGGCCATGTCGGGGTCGCCGTGTATGGTGATGACGCCGCACGGCCCGGGGAGCTTCATCGCGTTATACGCGTAGTGGGGCGCTGCCATGAATTTAGCGAACGCCTGGCGCCCCAGGACGCAGTGGTAGGGGCTGTCAAAGGGCACCAGCTCGAAGACGATCCGCTCGGTGCGGAAGTTTGCCGGTGTGCCGAAGGTGACAGGCAGCGTGATCTTGTCGATCGGGTATGCCTTCCGACCGGGGACGATGCCGTGGAATGTGGTGTGGGTCGTCTCGATCATCGACTGCGGGAGCCGCAGCCGCCTGAAGGTGTCGAGGTACATGATGTTGATGGAGCTGCCGCCGTCCATCAGTGTCTTGGGGAGCCAGTAGTCGCCGACCTTGGGCTTGACCACCAGGGCGACTCGTCCTGGGTACTCGATGCGTGGCGAGTGGTCTTGGAGGCTCCAGGTGATGGGCTGCTCCGACCAGTTTAGGAATTGGGGGACGTCTATCTGGGCCACCGCGTTGACGGCGACAGCGCGGGGGATGACCTTCTTCTCGCGCTTCGTGTTGAAGCCTGTGAAGGTGTGGAGCGAGCCGGCTACTTTGCCGAATTTTCCGCCGTTTGGCGGGTCGTTGTCGGGGTCCTCCCGCGCTCGCCGTGCCTTCTCGATTTCCCTGAGGGTGTGGCAGTCGGCGGTGGTGTGCGTTGCGGGCTTCCCTACTATGAAACGCACATGGTTGGTTAAGGAGGGCCGCGGGGTCGAACCTTGGCTTGTTCTTGTAGTTGTCGCCGTCACGGCATTGTCCTCCGTCGCGGCGGAAGCTTTTGGACTCGCGCTGCACGTGCCTGGCGTTGGCGACGAAGTCGACTCGCCCGTCACTGCGGCGCTTGCCGGTGAGGCGAGTGCCGCTGTAGCGTAGGTCGGATCGGCGTCCGCCGTCGTTTCCGCTCGTGCGGCGTTGACCTCCTGACTCGTCATCAGTTTCCTGGTTTGGATCTTCCTCGGCGTACCGTTTGGCGATCTCGAGGAGGTCGGGGATGTTGTCGAGTGTGCGGGAGTGTCGCTTGAGCTTGGCGACCAGGGGCTCGTAGCGGCACGAGGTCTTGAAGCAGTGGATCGCGGTGTCCGGGTGGATGCCGACCGCGTTGTACCAAAGTTCTTGCCACCGTTGGACCCAGTTGCGGGTCGACTCGCGGGGTCCCTGGACGCACCGCTCCAGGTCCTCGATAGTGGTGGCGCGGGTGTAGGAGCACTCAAAGTGCCTGACGAAGGCATCGCGCATCTCCTCCCAGGAGTCGATACTGTCCTGAGGGAGGGTGTTGATCCATTGCCTGCACGTCCCCTCCATCATCAGGGGGAGGTAACGGGCGGCTAACAGGTCAGTGTGGCCTGCGATCCCCATTGCCATGAGGTATGTGTCGAGCCAGACGGCGGGGTCGTACGAGGAATCGTACTTTTCTATCTCCTTTGGCGCCTTGAAGTTTGGCGGGTATTTCTCGCCACGGATCATTGGTCTGAAGCACTTGGGTCCGAGTCGACTGAGCGACCCCATGGGCTCGCCGTCACGGCGATTGGTTAGGGTATGTCGCAGGTCGTCGGGCTGGCGTGCGCGCCAACTTTGATTGTTGATGATGTGGGTGCGGGCGTCGATGGGTTGCCCGTTGGCGGCGACAAGGTTGGTTGCCGGCTTGGGGTCGTTGGTGGAGAGTGTCGCGTTTGCGGGTCGGTGTTGGAGCTGCAGTGGCTCTGGTGGCGGGCAGTTGAGGGTGTTTGCCACCGCTGGGCGGCTGCTCTGCTTCCCGAGGAACGCGAGTATACTCGACCTTGCGAGTCGGCGCCCGCTCTTTGCTGCTCGATGGCCTTCGCGAGCAGGGCCTTGACGTATTCGATCTGTAGGGCGCCATTGCCGGTGGCCGTGATGCTGTCGGCTGCTGCTCGGCCTGCCACGAGGTTGTCCATCGGGGTGGAGAACAGTGGGAGGCCGTTTGCGTCCCGCTCCCGTGAGGAGACTACTATCCGCGGTTGGTCCCTGGGAGGGGTGCGGTTGGGTGGTGGTGGGGCACCCATTGCAGTTGATCCTGGCGGGGGCCGGGCGCTTCCTCTTGGTGGCGCGTTCTCGCAGATCGCGCGCTCGGCCACGAGGGCCGGGTCGTTTTTGTCGTCGAAGTTCAGGGCACGCCCCTGAACGGTGGGGTTCAGGCGTGACCTGATCCGCTGCTGGTGGTAGCGTGACAGCTCCTGCGCCGTCACCTGCTCGAGGCAAAAAAATTCGCGCTCGGCTTGCTCTTTGCGTATCGCCTCCGCCAATTTCAGGAGGAGTTCCTCGACCTCCGTTGCCGTGGCGTTAGGAGGGATTGGGGTGGAGAACGGATCCTTCGGAGGATCGGTGTCGGACGCCATGTAGGTCGCGGTGTGGCGACCGGTTCCGTCGCGGGGGTCGCCGGAATTCTCCGACCCGGAGTCGAACTCGAAGATTCCGAGGATGGAGGGATCCTCGAAGTCTCCCGCGTTGGAGACCTGGGCGATGGAGCCCGCGGACGAAGCCGCGGTGATGGATCCGGCGAGTGACGCCGGAGTCGCCGAGTCGGCGTCGTCGGTGAGGGCCGCATCCTCTGCGGCCGCTGAATTCCCGGCCATGTTGCTGTGGGCCGAGTTGTACTCGGAGGCAAGGCGATGGATCGTGCGGATCTGGCTCTCGGAGAGCCGATCGCGCGGCGGCGACTCGCGGATGCGAGCCGAATCCTCCGAGATGATGACGTCGGTGAGACCGACGAAGAGGCTGATCGTGCCGATCGGCAGGATCACGCTATGCGTGACGGGTCGCGCCGCCGGGACGTAGCTGCTCGGCAAGATTTGGAGCATCTCGCCGATCGCTATCATGCGGCCGGTGGCGACCGTCTCGTTGATGGGCAGATTGGATCTCGCCGCAGAACACCGGCCGGACCGGCCAGGCCCCACGGTGGGCGCCACTGTCGTGGGAATAGTCACGGCAGATGCTGCAATCGGCAGCGAGTAGTAGAACGAGGGGCAAGGGCGGCCAGCCATCTGCGGTGCGAGATGAGGGCAAAGACACAGGGTTTTACCCAGGTTCGGCCCCCCGGAGGGTAAAGACCTACTCCTGCTAGATTGTATTATGGAGGTGTTACAATGGGTGAGCTCGACGGCTAGGCAGCGAGTCGCTTGGGTGTGTCAGGGAACGTATGTCTACTCGCCCTATAGGGAGGTTTATATAGGCTCACCTCCCCTAGGGTTTACATATCTCAACCGATTCAGTTAAAGCTTCGCTAGTCGTTTAACCTAATCCGACTGGGCCTATCTACTCGTCTGGGCCTCCAGCTTCCAGTCGCTCGGTGCCTTGCTGGGCTTCAATCCACTCGCCGTTCTGCAGGCCCACTCGCCAGCTCACGGGCTAGTCGGAAACGTCCTGCTGGGTATACCCCAGTAGGCATATCCCCATCACTCATGTCAAACAATTTGCTGCGGTCCCTCCGCATTACAAGCCAAATGGTGAGCCACAAAATTACTTTTCTTAGGGCAATGAGTGTAAGTTAACAATATTAAACACTTGAACTAGAAAGGTGCACTCTTCATATATATAGCCGCGGCAGCTCCCAACGAATTCCTCCCATTGTGCATTATATCGATCACCTCCATATAGTCACTGTTGATCAGAAGCTTATTACAACCAACTTGGCATGCTAAATTAATCCATCTCTTAAGCCTTTTGCTTCCGTCCTTGCAGCATCTCCAATATTTGGGATATTCGTAACATGGTCCAGCAATGAACATGACACAGTCATCTAGTAAGACCGAACCAGTTGCACCTGTAAAATTAGATGTAGATATGCGGCATCAATGTTTAGTTTCACGAAACCCTTTGGTGGTTTCTCCCAACCATAACGCTTGAATGATTCTTGCAAGATTTGAAAAAGTTCAAGACCAAAGCCATGATAGCTTGTGATGACCTCGAAGGCTTCTGAACTGGTCCATCATGTGTAATTCTCCGCCTCTCCCACCATATGTACCAGTAGCAATTAGTTCTTTGAGACCTAGGTTAGTGCCTCCAGGAAGAACTTTGCCACTCCTCAGCAGCGTTTCCATAACAGTTGACCCTGCACGGTCTAATGTGCATGCCTCCATGATTATTTCTAAAATACTCAAATTATCCCATATTTTTTAACATGTGTACACTTTAAGAAATATGTTTTGTATCTTCACAGCATACCTTGCATGTAGGACAGACATTTATTAGATAATGTGCATGTTAGCAAGAGTGCTATCGCGTGAAATGGTTCCATCTACAAGCCTCAATTGAAAATCTTAATCTTTGCCCATGCTTTTATTTTCCACACTTGCATCCAGACTGGATTTATGTAAGATGTGCAACAGGATTTGATTGGTAGTTGTTAACTTTTTTGAGATTGATAGTTGCTTTACCTAAGCGTATCAGGTTGCGTACAAACTGGCCGTTATGGGCCTTTTCCATTTGACCGAGGTTAGTTGTTGGTCTAGATCCTTTCGGCCGTTTTCTTAGGCTTTGAAACTTTGGCTGTGTGCCTTGTTCGCTTGTGGGTTTTGTTATGCTTCAAACATATTGCTAATCGCTGGTTAACTGTTTTAGGTTCTGTACGAGCAAGATTTTTTTAAAGAATGTACAAACTGCTGTTTGTAGATACATTTTTGTTTTATTTTTATTTTTTCAGGACACATTTGACAATTTAATGTTTTTATACTATTAGTTTATTCGTAAATATAAGATGTTCCAATAATTTAATTTAAATTGCTAGAATGTATTATATTTAGAAACAGATGTATTATATTTTAAGGATTTCTTCCTAGTCAATTAGGATATTAGAAAACAAAAAAAATACGGAATCAGGGGTGGAGAATTTTGTGTTGATTGGTAATAAGGGTTCTTAACTTTTGCACTTGCACGTTGGTGCCTAACTAGGGTTTATTTTACGGTTTTGTAATCTTAGCCAGTTGTTAGCTTGATGGATTCATTGTTTTAATTAGTCATGTCGCGTAGGAACTTGCCATGTAGTCATGACTCTTCTTTTACTTGGGTCATAAACCTATGGTCGTGTAGCATGTGGGCTCTTTATTGTTCTCTTTTTCACTTCTTAGAACTTATGACGTAACAAATTTTGAGATTGTTGATCACGTATGTTCGTACAGTATTCTTTGAATTCATTGCTCATCGATAGTTACATAGGATTTACACAAGTAAGTTTCTTTTTGTGACTATGGAAACTACTATTTATACTTTTTTTTGCTCCTTTTTTTGATTTTTGTTATTAAATTTTGAGAAAACTATCTATGTCCTGATTCATGTTGACCAGGAGAGTTGTATCTATGATTTTTCCAACTGCACATGGGTTGTAACTAAGATTTTTCTAGTTGTACACTGGTTGCAACTGAGAAAGTGTCATGAACCATTTGATTGCGTCGTGATTTGTGATAGGTGAGAGTTGCAAGTGGGGATGTAAGTGAAATTTTTTAGTTGTAAGTGGGATTTTTTAGTCGCAAATGGAGTTGAAATTGAGACTTTTTGGTTGCAAGCGAGTTGCAACTAATATATTTTTTGGTTGCAAGTAGAGATGCAACTAAGAAAGTGTATCGAACCTTTTGGTTGCGTCATGATTTGTGCTAGCGAGTGGCACGAGGGTTGCAATTATGAATTTTTGTTGTAATTTGGGGTTTTAACTGAGATTTTCTAGTTGCAATGTGGGAATGAACTAATATTTTTTAGTTTTAGTTTAGATTTTTTTAGTTGCAACTCGGGTTACAACTGATATTTTGTTGTAACTAAGGGGTTTTTTAATTGCAAATGAGGCTGCAACCGAGAATTTCCAGTTGCAGGTAGTTGCAACTAAGATTTTTCACTTACAAATGGGTTGCAATTGTGATTTTTTTCACATGCAGGTGAGTTGCAAATGATATTTTTTAAGTTGCAAGTGGGTTGCAAATAAGAAGAAGAGTTCTTTGACATTAAATTTTACATCGTTATTCATGTTGGTCAAGAAAGTTACACATTGGTTGCAGTTGGAATTTTCCAATGGCACATGGGTTGCAAGTTACACATTGGTTGCAGTTGATGTCCATGGCAGCTAAGGAGGTGCTTATTAAGGCGGTGGCCTAGGGTATACCTAGGTACGCTATGGCCTTCTTTTATTTGACGAAATCCTTGTGTGATGATATCGGACAGATGGTATGTCGATATTGGTGGTCTCAGAATGACAGGTTTAAGGAAGAGTGGAATGCATTTCCCAATTTTGGGAGTTCAACACCCAAGGGCATGTGGTGGTCAAATTGCTAAATGGTAGCAAATGGCATGGCTATGTGTAAGTAAGGGGGCGGTGCCCCCCCCCCTACCCCAAACTTGGAAGAATTCTAGCCCCGTCACTGATTGTAGCCGGTCATGTATTCCTATATAGTGACTATTTTTGAATCAATGCAAGGTTTCCACTTGAGAAGTTTCAGCGACACTCTAGGATAGTCAAGCATGTGTTCAAACTTCTCGTGGAGGTTGGGAGAGGCCTATGATTGACTACTTAAGACTTAAGAGAGATCGCACCATCCTTCTTGGATATTCTTATATTAAAGATACATTGTTTCCATCTAGATGCTTGCATATGAAGTTTTTTTTTAGAAGTTTGCTTGCATATGAAGTTGACGCTTATTAGATTGATGAGTATATTCACATTTGTGAGTTCCCGTTCCTTGATGCCATCTATCTATTTTTTGTAGCGGCGATGAAGGTGTTGGGAGAGAAATACTTGAGATGACCAAATGCTCATTACACAACCCGCATTCTGGCTATTAAAAATGCAAAAGGCTTTCATGTGTTACTTGGATACATCAATTGCATGCAAAGAATGAAAAAATTATCCATCTGGCTGACAATGGCAATATTAATATTAATATCATGTTAGAGAGTTACTTGTCAATGTAACTCTTTCATGGGCATCACATGATCTACAGATTCGACACTCTTTCATGGGCATGTCAGATTACCATGATGACTTCAATGTGCCACAATGTTATGGAGTTTGCAACACTCACTCAAGGTAGCTATCCATGGTGTAGATCAATGGCCACCAATATGACTAGGGGGTGTTACCTTGGTGATGGCATCTATCCTAGTTGACGACATCTGCACCAACAATCCCCAACCCTCAAAGTAACAAAAGAGATCTATCCGTGCAGAAAGAGGAAAGTGTGAGTAATAATGAATTTTAGTGTGCTCTAAGCTCAATGGACTATTGTTCCCCAGCCTACTAGAACATATGACAAATATCAATTGTGGAAGCCTTGATTTTTTTTTCTTTATGGAGAACATGATTGTGGAGGATGGACATGATTATCAAATACATGATCTCGACCGGGACTTCATGTGCCCTCTAGTCGAGCCATAACATGCACTGACCGAGTTCAAAGATTTCCTTAGATGCATCAACAAACAAGTGACCAAGGTGTTCATTAGTAGCTTAAAGATGATATAGTTGAGCACATACGTATTCATCAAGGAAACCGTTTCATGTTCATGTGTGTGGTGCACAATTTGTCTGTTTTTAGGATTATCTGGATTTTATTCGAGTTATTGAACAATGTTATTTAAAAGTTTGAATTAAAGCTAAATTTATGCGAGTACAAAAAACCTTCCAGTTGCTTTGTACTCCCTCCCTGCCAAAGTGTACGCATATATAAGATTCTTTTAAAGCCAAACAATATAAAGTTTAACCAAGTATATTGAAAAAATACCAACATCTAGAAAACAAAATCAATACCATTAGATTCAGATGGTATACATTTGGTGTTGTAAATATAGATAATTTTATCAGTAAAGTTGATCAAATTTGATGAATTTTGACTTTTCAAAAGGCTTATACGCACTATAATATGGCAAGAAGGAGTATCATTAAGTATGTCAAATATGAAGTGAAACGAGAAAGTGACTAAATCGGACGCGGACAAGGTCTGGAGGTGCCCTTGGTACCATGATATTTTGTCCTTGGAAGTGGATTTGAGGCCCAATGGATATAATCCGGGGTTCCCTAAGAATTCCCTGTGGTATTCTCGAAGGAATCCAAGTGTGTTGTACGGGTTGAAGCACGGCCGCATAGCCCATGGGCCAGCTAGTGTCTACTTCCTCCGTTTTAAAATATAAGATGTTTTAATTTTATAAAATAAAATATCTAGACTATTTTTAATATATAGTTTCGCTCGGGTTTGAAATGAATCTACGTACTAAAAGAAGTCTAGATATATTTTTTTCATAAACTTAAAACATCTTATATTTTTTAAAAGGAGGGAGTAGATCAGAACTAAAATCTACTCATACGATAAGATGTCCAGCGCTGCAACACATTCTCCTTTTGGGCAAAGCAGCTGGCTGACTGGGATGAAAGCATTCTCAACAAGTTAGTGGCAACCAGGGACGCAGAGGGGGAAAATGGAACCTGCCATCTTGTGTTATTGGCCGCACAATATCTCGTCGAAAGCAACTGGGAAGTGGGTAGGCCGATAATCTGATAGGCCGATAGTCAGTTTCAGCTTTCACACCGGGCACGCGCGCTTTTCCAGCTCATCTGCTCATGGATGAGTAGGTGCAGAGTAGACTAACAGGCGAACTTTGGTGCTGGCCGCCTAGACGAGTCGATGACTCGGCAACCCAACAGCCGTGTCGACTTGTGCCTTCTTCGTCGCCGCCTAGACGAGTACTGACATGTTTTCCCATAGATCACACTGCACTGTACCAATTCAAACCGGTCTGCGTATATCCGAACTTGTCCGTGCGGACGTTTTGGGGCGTGCGCGGCGCCCCAGCAGACCGACCATTCAGAGAAGTGCGTCCGGTTCGACCTATTACATATAATCTCGGATTCGGCGTCGGTTCGGACACGTGCGCGTCCTCCTTTTTATCATTGGCGGTCCCTTCCGCCAGTGGCACGAACACGACACCAGTTCTCTCTTCAGAAAACCTCTCCTAAATTTTCCACTGGCAGGAACGAAAGGGAAGGCGATGGATCCCGTCGCCATGGTTGATGCTGCGCCCTCCCCCACCAAGAAGTGCGGCTGGCCGAGGAAGCCCGCAAAGGACCAGACGCCGGAGGAGCGAAAGATCGAGTCGGACAAGCGCAAGGGCCGACGGTTGGCGGCGAGAGATCGACGCACCGCTGCTAGGCTCGAGACGGAGCGTCGGGAGGAGAACGAGCGCCTCCTCGCCAGCCAGAACAGGTTCGACGCCAACGAGATGGCAGTGAATGCCGCCAAGCACGCCGTCAACATGATCAAGCAGGAGGCGTTCGACATCGTTTTCGTCCGTCTCTCTTCCCGGCCTGGCCACGGCCGGCACGTCCTCTACCATCTCCGTCACTTCCACTCCTACCGGCGGGTCTATTGGGGATATGCTATATGGGTATCCTCATAGCAAGTCTCCCATCTAGATAACCCGAGTGGCCCACGGTTGGTAGCATGGCCCATGGCCTGCTGGGCGGCCCAGTTAGATGGATCCAGAAGGGAGGCCCGTGCCGGATAAATGAAGGCTACAGAGGAGTCACCGACGTACCCGGAGCCTTGGAGTGCAGGACACGTTAGATTGATTGTATACTGTGTAGGACTCTGTAACCTGTCCGGCTAGGACTTTTCTCTGTAACCCTAGGACCTGGCGACTATATAAGTCGGGCCTATGTGAGCCTTTAGGGCATAACCTAGAACAAGTCATACGATTCAACATATACCTCGCACAGCGAACCAATCCCTGAAACTCGGTGTATTGCCCTTATAGTGATTTATAGCAGGAGTAGGATTCCGCCACCGTTGTGGGATCTGAACCTGGATAAGCTGTATAACCTTGTACCCGTCAACCGTTTGCCTTCCCCCACGTCTCTAAACACGCACTGTGAGGACCCCCTCCATGGCGTACTCGTCGGCAATACCACGACAGTTGGCGCCCACCGTGGGGCAAGAGGCGCTTCAGGCTCTACAGCGGGCGAGGACCAAGATCTTCGCAGGAATCAACAAAACCGTAGCCATCAGTCTTGTTATCTTCTCTGGCAACGTTCCGATCGTCCCCCCGACGAGTTCTGGATCCCGGTGAAGACAAACCCTACGCGGTGCTCGATCGTCCCCATCGGAGACATCCACCTCTTCATCGGTGAAACCGACTCGGGCACTAGTTCCCTGGGAGTCGGAGGAGCGTCAAGACCCGCACGGACCGCCTACGGGCAGGATACGTTCGCGGAAGGATCGATGTCGGATCTCTCTTTGGAGCTTGCCGACAAAGATCAAAAAAATTCAAGGCCCACCCAAACCGCCCCTGTGCAGGATATAATGGTGGAAGATCGCTGCAAATCCGCCGGCTTCGCCCGTGCGTCTGGACAACAGAGATCCAAGTTCTTCAGTGGTTAATATCTTCGATCTGGCACGTTGCGTTCAGAGAGAAGGAGAAAAATCCCACGATTACCTTGTCAGGTGGCTCCGTATACGGTCCGACCTGGCACACTACCCCAATGATGATGTCATGTATCACTTTGTGGAAGGACTAGACCAAGGAACACTTCTCCGACATTCACTAAGGCGGCAACAGGCTTCAGGACGCCTCACCTTCGAAGGCATGGTGAACACCGTCAACAACTATGCGGAGGATGAGGAGGCAACCCAAACAGCGCTTGCGCTCATAGACGGTGCAGCTCCGTATCAGCCACCGCCACCACCACCTCTGATCATCGTCGTTGCAGCTGCACCACCACCTCTGATCATTGTCGTAGTAGCTGCACCCCCACCTCCAGTCGTCATCGCTGCTGTTGCACCACCACCGCCCATCACCGAGGAAGCCCCGGCACCCTCCGACTCCATTCTCGGCGTGCTTTACGCCGACATCAGCGCTGACTCGGAGGAGATAGACTTCATCCCGAAGGATCTATACTCCGCCATGCAGGAGATGGGGGAGGATTTCCAACGCGACGAGCAGGCCGACAACATCGTCACATCCCGAGAGGTGTTCGTCTCCATTGGGATTGTGATGGAATAAGACCAACCCGGACAAGCTCCGCCTAAGGCGCTGGATAAGGGAAGGGACCACCTATTGCTGCCGGCAAGGATCGTGCAAAGGTCATGTCCCCTTCGCCTAACCCAGCGCAACAGCCGCAGGAACTCAACATCGATCTGAGTAACAACAACACCGCAATCCCGCCGCCTCAGGCATCTACGTCTGTTGCTGCTTCCCAAATTCTCCGGCTAATAGAGTGATGTACGACAACCTACTCGTCGAGCCCATGACTGTAGATCATATCCGGAGCATAGTCCAGCTTGACGAGAAGCGCCAGCAGCTGCTGGAGGAAGCGCAGGCCATCGCGGAGCAAGGCGCTAAGCTGGATCGAGATCTAGCCAACGCGCAGAAGTCAGTAGAGAAAGCTAGAGCCATGGAGGCCGAGTACAAGACTCTGCTCCAGCAGCAAAAGGCTAAGAAAGCTCTGGCTCGCGTCATCAACGATCCTGGTGTACGGAGGAACCTAGGATGGGCCCCCTTGAAGCCGCCACAAGCAAAGCCATACATTGACAGCGATGATAGGCAGGTGATGCCCACTCCTCTTCTTAATCTCGTTGTCGCCAAGACCCTTCTAGAGCAGGATAGATCACTCGCGGTAGTGGAGCAGGTCTATGACCTTGTGGCCAAGGCGATGAAACAGCAGGAAAAGGCCACCTCTCAGAGGCTTGAGTCTGACCCAGCGTTTTGCCAGTCTAGTCAGCATAAGCCGCCAAGGGATCGATCTCCTCAGGATGTCGGGTCCTAGAACAAGTACTCAATGAACCACCTGGGTGGAAAGAAGATACTCAAGTTTTGGAAAAGGTGGCAACAAAGGGAACCATGTTTATATGGCTACCTTTTTGTATGTGCACTAGAAGAAAACCACCCAGGGACTTAGAGATTGAACGTGTTTCTCGTACAGTGGCTTTCGTATACAGCCACATGCTAAATGGGCTCTGGCTTAGTCAACTACATAGTGGATGCGCGCAACAGGAAAGATGTTATCCCCATATCTGCCGACCACGGAGGCAAGGCTCATCCTCGTCGCTCATATCCACCGCCCCGATCCCCCTGACATCGTGAAGACGCCAAGGCTCACCATCGCATGGTTATGCCTCCGCCAAGGCAGCGCGACATCGTCATCCGCGACAACGCGGGGCAGACCCGTCATGATGAAGAGCGCAACAAAGGACACATGAGAAGGTCGCACCAGGACCCTCCGTGTCCGACAAGCAACCGCGACAAGTGTGAGGCGTCACAGGAGGGTAACAACAAGAAAGCTAACCCACTGCCACCTCTGCCTTCGTCGCCCCCTAGCAGCCACCATGGCGGAGGAGGCCCACGTCGTTCACGCAGCCCATCCCCTCATGGCAAGAATAAGAAAAGAAGCCCGGAGCCATACAATGCATGTTCACGTCTGTACAAGATCCACGAGGCCCGGGAAGGACCATACCTGGGGCCATGTTGCTTTGGACATGTGATACGGTCCGCAACTTACCCCAAAGGTTTCCGAATTGACAAGACCATC
Organism: Avena atlantica; assembly: GCA_910589765.1. Taxonomy (NCBI): domain Eukaryota; kingdom Viridiplantae; phylum Streptophyta; class Magnoliopsida; order Poales; family Poaceae; genus Avena; species Avena atlantica. The sequence continues at coordinate 53,585,663 of OU342739.1, read as the reverse complement.
AAACCCTATGACGGCACTGCCAAGCCAGCTACATGGTTGCAGGATTACGGCAACGCGGTAGAGATCGCCGGGGGTAACCCCAACGTCGCCATAAAGTACCTCACATTCATGTTGACGGGTCCAGCCTAACAATGGATTGATGACTTGCCGGAGAAATCCATCTGTAATTGGTTGGACATGCAAGAAGCGTTCACCAAGAACTTCGAGGGTACGTACAAACGTCCCTGTACTATTGGCGATCTACGGCGGTGCATGCAGGAGAAAGACGAGACATCTCGTGTCTACCTCTCTCGCTGGCTGGATATGAAGAATTCCTACGCAGGAGTGCACACACAGACCGCCATGGACGCCTTCATCGATGGGTTGGAAAGGGGCACGTTGCTCTGACATAAGCTGAAGCGCCTGCAGGACAATCACCGGCTAGATCTCAATCAGATGATCCAGTTGGCTAGTGAGTTCGTGGCTACCGACGATGATGCTCGCGGCTCCATTCCGGCAACAGCCATTCCAACTCAAGCTCGGAGGAACAACAACACCAAGCGGAAGAACTCGCCAAAAGAAAAGCAAAACCCTGACATGGTCGCCATGACATTTGCACGACGAGGTGATGGCGGACAGCATGGCCAAGGACGTGGGGTTGGTCGTGGGCAGCAGCGGGGTAGTGAAACTAACTCGGCAGCGCTCTGTGTTCCCCAAACCTACAAGGAGTACCGCGATATGTCGTGCCTCGTACACCTCGACGCCAACGGCAAATCCACTCACGAATCGCCATTGCAAGTTCGTCAACGACCTCAAGGAAGACCCGGAGTCCGGCTACAAGCGAAGTCAGAAGAACAGACCGCAAGGCAAGGGCAAGGGAAATAAGAAGGACGAGGAGTAATGATTCAAGTGATATGGATGAGGGTGTTGACCCCAAGCACGCCGCTAAGAGCGATTGAAAGGGCAAGAACCCCTTCGAGAAGAAGAAGGTCGTCTTCCACACTTTCCTTGGCACCCCCACTGTCCGGCAACAGAAAACCTCTATGAGGATACTGATGGCTACTCTACCCCTGTTCCCTAGTACCTGCGCTGGTCGGAGATTCCAATTACTTGGGACAGGAAGGATCACCCAGACCTCATCCCTACGGAGAACCAGTACGTCATGGTCATCAACCTCTTGATTGACGGCAATGAGTTCACCAAATGTATGGTGGATAGTGGAAGCAGTATCAACATCATGTACTTGGATACACTGCACAAGATGAACTTGACGGAGGAAAACCTAAGCCGGACCAGCACCACCTTCCACGGTGTAGTTCCTGGTCGGGAAGCTCGGTCCCTTGGGTGCATCACACTTCAGGTCGCTTTTGGCGATGTCAATAATTACCGCCAAGAACGCATGATATTCGAGGTGGTCCCCTTCAAGAGTGTGTACCACATCATATTCGGACGCGAAATCTTCCATGCCTTCATGGCCAAGCCATGCTTCGTCTACAACAAGCTGAAGATACCCAAACCAAACGGTGTCATCACCATATCCGGAAGCTTTACCAAGGCAAGGGACTGCGAGATTGGAGAAGCAGCCTTTGCGGAAGCTGTCCTCTACAACGAAGAATTCAAGGAGATCTAGAGCAAGGTCGATGCCTTAGAGATGCCAGCATTGAAGAAGCAGATTTCTTACTCCGCGCGAGCATTCAAGGCCGCCATCAAGACCAAGTCGGTGGAACTTGTGGTAGGCGATGCCTCCAAGACCACCACCATTGGGACGAACCTGGACCCTAAATAGGAAAGCGCGCTTGTCGAGTTCCTCCGTGAGAATAGGGACATATTTGCCTGGCAACCTGCCGACATGAAAGGTGTACCTAGGGAACCTGGCGAGCACAACTTGAATATTGATCCAAAATGTAAACCAGTGAAACAACCTCTACGATGCTTCGGAGACGAGAAGAGACGCGCCATTGCCAAAGAGATAGCTAGGTTACTTAAGGCTAGTTTTATCCGAGAAGTCCTTCACACCCGATGGGTGACCAATCATGTACTTTTCCCCCAAAAGGGAACCAAAGAATTAAGAATGCGCATTGATTACACCGGCTTGAACAAAGCATGTTCCAAAGATCTGTTTGCTTTGCCTCGCATTGACCAAGTCATTGACTCGACGGCTGGCTCGGAGCTTTTGTATTTTCTCGATGCATACTCAGGATACCACCAGATCAAGATGAGGAAGTCAGACCAATTGGCCACTTCATTCACTACACCCTATGGCACGTTTTGCTATGTCACGATGCCCTTCGGGCTAAAACACACAGGTGCTACATACCAGCGGACAATGCAATGTTGCCTACATGATCAAATTGGTCGGAACATTCACGCCTATGTGGACGATATAGCGGTGATGTCTAAAAAGTCAAACGACTTAATCTCCGACTTAAAAGAAACCTTTGATAATCTCCAGAAATACAACATGATGCTTAACCCTAAAAAGTGCTTCTTCGAGGTTCCAGTCGGCAAATTGTTGGGCTTCATCGTTTCCTAGTGTGGAATCAAGGTCAACCCAGAGAAAATCAAGGTCATATTAAACATAAACCGTCTGACATGCCTAAAGGACATACAACGGCGTTGCAGCGGTTAGTCAGTTCGTCAGCCGACTTGGAGAGAAGGCTCTGCCGCTGTACAGGTTGCTGAAGAAGGCGAACAAATTCACGTGGATGGACGAAGCAGATGCAACATTGAAGCAGCTAAAGGAGATACTTTCCTCAGCGCCTATCCTTGCAGCACCCGAGCCTATGGAGCCTATGTTAATTTACATGGTGGCCACCAAACGGGTAATCAGCATCGTCGTCGTGGTAGAGCGGAAAGAACCAGGGCATTAGTATGGAGTTCAACAACCAGTTTACTATGTAAGCGAGGTCATGACAGAGTCCAAGCAGCGTTACCCGCACTACCAGAAGCTAGCTTATGGAGTGTTCCTCGCTTCTCGGAAGATGAGGCACTACTTCTAGGAGCACCCCATCATAGTTGTGAGCAAGGCTCCACTGTCCGACATCATTAACAACAACGATGCTACAGGAAGGGTCACGAAGTGGGGCATTGAACTTGCCGCCTTCGAGATCACCTACAATAGATGCGACGCTATCAAGTCACAAGCCTTGGCGGATTTTATCGCAGATTGGACGGAGAAACCAGATGCTACCCCTATACCGGAGCCAGAATACTGGGTGATGCACTTTGACGGGTCAAAGCTACTCAATGGCCCAGGGGCTGGTGTGCTGTTGCAGTCACCAACTAGGGAAAAGCTACACTCGTTCTGCAAATCCACTTCGAGGCTACGAACAACATGGCGGAGTATGAAGCACTCATTCACGGACTACGCGTAGCCAAGGATATTGGCATCAAGCGCATAGTTTGATGTGGAGATTCCGACTTGGTTGCCCAGCAGGTGGGTGGCACCTAGAACGCGTAGAACCCTATGATGGCGGCATATCGTGACGAAGTGGACGAGATAACCAAGATCTTCTTGGGCTACGAGGTCAAGTATGTACCTACGGAGCAAAACAAGGCGGCTGATCTACTGTCAATGCTTGGATCAGGGCGCAAACAAATTCCGCCTAGCATTTTCCTGGAGCATCTACGGACACCATCCGTGAAGGGAGCGGACATCGACAACCCAGACAGAGTTGACTCTTTCGTTCACACAGTGACAAAGGTCCCTCCGACTTGGACAAAACCGTTCATGGAATATCTCGTACACGGAACTTTGCCCGATGACGAAGTCGAAAGACGTCAAATAGTACGTCGAGCAAAGGGCTATACCATAATCAATGGACAGCTCTACAAAATAAGCACCACTGGTGTTTACCTCAAGTGTGTTTCCCAGCAAGATGGTATTGAAATCCTACGTGAGATCCATCTTGGAGATTGCAGGCATCATGTGTTGGGAATATGCCCTAGAGGAAATCATGTATGATGAAATTTCCCATTGTATTCATAAATATATAAAGTTGTCCTTGTATAAACATCTGATGTGTATCATTGAATATGTGATTCGGTTGTGGAACTATACATTCATGTTGTTTGTACTAAATGTCCTTAGTTATCGAGGTTGTGCTGTACACACAACTTAGACCAATGTGAAAGTTGGCTTGATGACTCGGTTCCACTTGTCATGGGCATGGAGATGTTATTCCAACTTACACAGATTCGTCTAAAGAGTTTAGCGAGTCGGATTGACCCACATTGAGGTACAACGAACAAGTTGTCATTTGTATATCTCAATCAATGTAATCCTTAGACCTGAGGTTATTGCATAGTCCGAGTTGAGGATCACCGACTTAGGTTATATCAAACGTTGATCCGTAACTAGGCAGTTATAAAGGCAGAGTTCGGGTCGACTGAGAATCAAGCTGCGTGATGTGAATAACCAAGATGGGATTTTGCCCCTCCACTTAGAGAGATATTCTCTGGGCCCTCTCGGATGATATGATTCGGAAATCATGGCCATGCACGACTCGGTTAAGTGTTAACCAAGGCGATCGACTAAGAGTTAGTCGGGTGAATCACTTATCTCGGATCGAGAAGAGAGTCAGAATATTTAAGGGATGACATATATTCGCCTATAGTCTGACAAGGTATATCGTGAGGCAAAAGGGACTCGGACGCAAGTCGCATTGGAAAGGCAAGTCATCATGACTCTTTGGTACTTGGTAGTCGGCATGTTATGCTAGGAGCCTCTACCGATTGATCAATTGAGAGTCAGACTCCAATCGTGTCTAAATTGCCAAGAGACTGCGGGGTCACACACTTAAGAGCGGGAGCAAGTTTGGATTGGATCTGAACCGGATATCTGGTTGGGTTAGACCCGAGCCGGATTACGACCGAGTTAGTGAGTTGGACTCACGGTGACTAGTGTTATATGGGCTTTAGTGAATGGGCCACGAGAGTGGAGCCCACGTTCACTCCCTATATATAGTGGAGCACCGTAACCTAGAAGGGTTAATTGTTGATCGGTTAGGTCATTCCATGTGTTGGAAACCCTAGCTCCACAGCAGTCCTTCCATCGTTTTGAACCTAGCAGTTCGCCGTCGGTGCTCCTCCTTGTACGTGTGGATACCAAAAGAGGTGTTGTACGATCAATACCAGGACAATCGGATCGTGAGGACTGCACTGCATCAACTGACGCGCTTCATCAGTAATCCGCAACTGCGCGTCTAGTGGTAAACCTTGTGGCCTTCTATCTCAGCTAGATCTTGGGATCACCACGTTAGAGGGATTTTTTTTTGTTTTATCTCTACATGGCCCAACAGTGGTATCAGAGCGATAGCTTTTGGTTTTAGGCTCGAGATATCGCATATGTGATATGTGGTAGGCTATAGATGAGATCTATATGCTGTTTTGGTGGTCGATCTATGAGATAGATCGGTTTTGTACGAGGTTGATTGGATCAACTGTACTCGGGGAATGGTAGATCTCATTTCCGTGATCATACTGCCGAGGTCGTGGAATGACATACCCCTATCGGTCGCCTTCCGCCATCGGGGTAGACTGTAACACGTAAATCCAGATGCGGTGATCGCCGGCTTCACCCTGTCGTAGCGACTTAGATGTCGTTGCGAGTTTCACAACGCCGGTAGATATTGTATATATGCTTAACTTGTTTTTGCAGGAAGTTATGAATGGTATGGTTCATGTGCATGTGATGTATGTGTGTAATCCATACGTGATTTGCGAATCACGGTTTTGTCAGCCAGCTGGAGCCTAGGTGCTGTCATATTATTGTATAACGACCTGCGTGTCGGACTCTCCATGTAATTTACTTTACTAATCTAGTGTAGCTGTTTGGAGAGCCCGAATGGCAAGCAAGGTGATGTACATATTGGCGACATGGAGTAAGACGGCAAGTGGCAAGAGTTGGCACGAGTCGGATTACAGGCTTTGTGGAGATGGAGATCGCCATGAAGAGAGCCATACCATTTCACATTATGATTATTTTATTATGTGTTATTATTATGTCTCTGTTTTACCTCTATTAGATAGTCGGTAAAATTTAATCCCTCAAAAAAGGTCTCGTCGGTTTTCCCGCCAGTGTTTGCACCATCACAAGACGGACATTTATGGTAGTGGGCTCATAAAATTGAGGTGCTGCCAATTTTTTCCGACTAGGTGGGTTCAAGTCGGACTCTTACTGCAGAAACACTCGGTAAGCTAGATGGGTCTATCACAACGGTTGTGGGGCTCGGGGAAAATTCGGATGGGAGCCAGGGTATGTGATGCCACCCGTCCAACAGGAGTCATATGAGGTATGATTGACAAGGAGTTGTCTACCTAGATCACTTGGCGGCTAGCGGTGATGCTAAATCTCACTAGCCGACTTGCTTATTTAGGATCCTGAATCACTAAGTAACCATCGGAGGGGTGTTGATTCTAGTGGGAGCATAAAATATTAAAGTGTTTAATATGCTTGCTCTTTTATGAATACATGTCTTAAGTGTTTTGCATATTTTCTGTTGTAGATCATGGCACCAAGTAGCAGTCACTCTCAGATATCCGGTTTTGCGTTGGGAACTATCCTTGATAAAGATAAAATGAACGACACTAATTTTACCAACTGGTATCGAAATCTGAGAATTGTTCTCAAACAAGAAAAGAAGGACCATGTCCTAGACAACCCACTTCCAGATGAGCCAAATGAGAATGCGACTGTCGCTGCCACCAATGCCTACCGTCGGGCTAAGGATGAGTCCACGGATATTAGCTGTCTTATGCTTGCTCACATGGAACCGGACTTGCAAAAGCAGTTCGAGCATGTTGAGGCCTACGATATGATCGAAAGCCTCAAAAGTATGTTCCAGGCTCAGGCGAAGACTGAGAGGTATCAAGTCTCTCAGGCTTTGTTGAGTTGCAAGCTTAAGGATGGTGATCCACTGAGTCCGCATGTGATCAAAATGGTTGGTTATGTGCAATCTCTTGAGAGTCTTGGCTACCCCATTAGCGAAGTGTTCGCTACGGATATAATTCTGAACTCTCTTCCTAGTGCATATGGGTAGTTCATTTTGAACTGCCACATGCATGGTATGGATAAGAAGCTCACTGAATTGATGGGATGCTCAAGCATGCAGAGGCGGATCTCAAGAAGGGCGCCAGTCAAGTGTTGATGGTGCAGAATAAGGCTAAGTTCAAGAAGAGTTCTTGGACTAATAAGAAGGCTAAGTCAGGAGGAAAGCGGGATCAGGACCCAGTCCCAAGCACTTCCTTAGGGACTAAGCCATCTCCTTCAGCCGGATCCACTTGCTTCTACTACAAGGCGGATGGCCACTGGAAGAGGAACTGCAGCAAGTATTTGTCCGACAAGGCCAAGAGTGGAGGTATGACTTCTGACTCAGGTACACTTGTTTGCAATGTTATAGACATATATCTTGCTAATGAACCTAATAGTTCTTGGGTATATGATACCGAATCAGTTATTCATATCTCCAACTCATTGCAGGGACTAGTAAGAACTAGGAGCATAGCAAGAGGCGATGTTGATATTCGAGTCGGCAATAAAGCAAGAGTTGTTGCGTTGGAAGTCGGCACGATGTAGCTTCATTTACCTTCCGGATTCATTATGGAACTAAATAATTGTTATTATGTTCTAGTGCTCAGTCAAAACATTATTTTTGCTTCATGTTTGATGAGGCAAGCCTATGAGTCGAATATCAAGAATAATGGCTGTTATTTGTATTTGAATGATATTTTTCATGGCTTTGCACCCATCCAGGACGGGTTATTTATTTTGAATCTTGATGGTGAGTAGGTTTATAACATAAATGTTAAAAGGTTGAAACCAAATGATCTGAATATGACTTACTTTTGGCACTGTCGGCTTGGTCATATAAGTTGGAAACGCATGAAGAAGCTCCATGATGATGGACTCCTAACTTCGTTCGACTTGGAGTCGTTCGAGACATGCGAATCTTGCCTACTCGGCAAAATGACCAAGACACCTTTTGCAAAGAGTTGCGAGAGGGCGTCCGACTTGTTGGGACTAGTACATAGTGATGTATGTGGACCAATGAGCACAACAGCCAAAGGTGGTTATGAGTACTTCATTACCTTCACTGATGATTTGAGTAGGTATGGATATATCTATTTGATGAAACATAAGTCGGAAGCCTTTGAAAAGTTCAAAGAATTCCAGAATGAAGCACAAAATCAACTCGGCAAGAAAATAAAGTTTCTTCGGTCGGACCGAGGAGGCGAGTACATGAGCCATGAGTTTGATGACCATCTGAAAAGTTGTGGAATAGTTCCTCGACTTACTCCACCAGGAACGCCACAAAGGAATGGTGTTTCGAAAAGGCAGAATCAGACCTTGTTGGACATGGTACGATCAATGATGAGTCGAACAGACACGCATTTATCATTTTTGGGGTTATTGTCTAGAAACAGCGGCATTCACACTAAACAGAGTACCATCAAAGTCGATAGAGAAGACTCCGCATGAGATGTGGACAGGCAAAAAGCTGAGTTTGTCTTTTCTTAAGATTTGGGGTTGTGATGCATTTTTCAAGCGACTTCGGTCGGACAAGCTTACGGCCAAGTCGGGTAAGTCTATTTTCATGGGGTATCCGAGGGAAACCTTGGGTTACTACTTCTACAACCGAGAAGAGGGCAAAGTGTTTGTCGCTCGGAACGGCGTCTTCCTTGAGAAAGAGTTTCTCGGTCGGGGAGTAAGTGGGAGCACGGTGCAGCTCGAAGAAATTCGAGAGGAACCGGCTAGTAGCGAGTCGGAAAAAACCTTGGAGGTTGAGCCGGTCGTGGTAGCCGGCAGAAGCACCTGTACTACGAAGATCGGCAAGATTACGAAGTGTTCGTGATGTGTTACTGTTAGACAGTGATGAGCCGGCAAATTATTCGGAAGCGATGGTGGGATCTGATTCCGATTCATGGCTTGGATCCATGAGATCCAAATTAAAGTCCATGGATGAAAATCAAGTTTGGAACTTGGTTGATCTGACAGACGGTGCAAGACCCGTCAAGTGCAAATGGGTCTTTAAGAAGAAAACTGACATGGATGGAAATGTTTCCGTCTATAAAGCATGCCTTGTCGCGAAGGGGTTCCAACAAGTTCAAGGAGTTGATTATGACGAGACTTTCTCGCCCGTAGCGATGCTTAAATCAGTTTGGATCATGTTAGCTATAGCAGCCTATTTCGACTATGAGATATGGCAGATGGATGTCAAAACGGCTTTCCTTAACGGAAATTTAACCGAGGACGTGTATATGATACAACCCGAGGGTTTTGTCAATCCGGCTAATTCTGAAAAAGTATGCAAACTTCAGAAATCCATTTATGGGTTGAAGCAAGCATCTCGGAGTTGGAATATTCGCATTGATGAGGTAGTCAAATCGGTTGGCTTCATCAAGAGTGATCATGATTCTTGTTTGTACAAGAAGTTTAGTGGGAACAAAGTAAACTTTCTAATCTTATATGTGGATGACATACTATTGATTGGAAATGATGTCCAGATGTTGCAAGAAACCAAGGAATCGTTGGAAAGGAGTTTCTCAATGAAAGACTTGGGTGAGACAACATACATCCTCGGAATCCGGATCTATAGAGATAGATCAAGGAGACTCATTGGATTGAGTCAGAGTACTTATTTGGACAAAGTGTTGAAGAAGTTCAACATGGAATATTCTAAGAAGGGGTTCTTACCGATGTCCCATGGTGTAAATTTAGCAAGACTCGGTGTCCTTTGACAACTGATGAGCGAAGTCGGATGAGTGCGATTTCGTATGCTTCTGCAGTCGGATCCATCATGTATTCCATGATTTGTACTAGGCCGGATGTTTCATATGCTCTCAATGTTGTGAGCAGATACCAGGCTGATCCTAGAGAAATCCACTAGACAACGGCTAAAAATATCCTAAAGTACTTGAGAAGGACTAAGGATATGTTTTTGGTTTTTGGTGGTGAAGATGAACTCAATGTAAAGGGTTACACGGATGTGAGTTATCTTACCAACTCTGATGATTCTCGTTCAAAATCCGGATACGTGTTTATTATAAACGGAGGTGCTGTGAGCTGGAAGAGTTCCAAGCAAGAGACTGTGTCTGCATCTACAACACAGGCTGAGTATATTGCCGCCTTGGAGGTAGCAAAGGAAGCTGTTTGGATGAGGAATTTCCTCATGGATCTTGGTGTGGTTCAGGGCTCGTCTAATCCATTGGACGTGTATTGTGACAATAATGGTGCTATTGCACAAGCCAAGGAACCTAGACAACACTAGAAGAACAAGCACATACTCATGCGGTACCACTTGATTCGCCAGTTCGTGGATCAGGGTGATATCAAGTTATGCAAGGTACACACAGATGCAAATATTGCGGATCCGTTGACAAAGCCGTTACCACAGCCTAAGCATGAGGCGCACCTGAGAGCCATGGGCATTAGATGCTTAGACATGTGATGTCAGAAGATTGACTCTATTGCAAGTGGGAGACTGTTGGGAATATGCCCTAGAGGCAATCATGTATGATGAGATTTCCCATTGTATTCATAAAGATATAAAGTTGTCCTTGTATAAACATCTGATGTGTATAATTGAATATGTGATTCGGTTGTGGAACTATACATTCATGTTGTTTGTATTAAATGTCCTTGGTCATCGAGGTTGTGCTGGACACACAACTTAGACCAATGTGAAAGTCGGCTTGATGACTCGGTTCCACTTGTCATGGGCATGGAGATGCTATTCCAACTTACACAGATTCGTCTAAAGAGTTTAGCGAGTCGGATTTACCCACATTGAGGTACAACGAACAAGTTGTCATTTGTATATATCAATCAATGTAATCCTTAGACCTGAGGTTATTGCATAGTCCGAGTTGAGGATCACCGACTTAGGTTCTGTCAAACGTTGATCCGTATCTGGGCAGTTATAAAGGCATAGTTCGGGTCGACTAAGAATAAAGCTACGTGACGTGAATAACCAAGATGGGATTTTGCCCCTCCACTTGGAGAGATATTCTCTAGGCCCTCTCGGATGATATGATTCGGAAAACATGGCCATGCACGACTCGGTTAAGTGTTAACCAAGGTGATCGACTAAGAGTTAGTCGGGTGAATCACTTATCTCGGATCGAGAAGAGAGGCAGACTATTTAAGGGATGACATATATTCGCCTATAGTCTGACAAGGTATATCGTGAGGCAAAAGGGACTCGGACACAAGTCGCATTGGAAAGGCAGGTCATCATGACTCTTTGGTACATGGGAGTCGGCATGTTCTTCTAGGAGCCTCTACCGAATGATGGATTGAGAGTCTGACTCTAATCATGTCTAAATTGCCAAGAGCATGCAGGGTCACACACTTAAGAGCGGGAACAAGTTCGGATTGGATCTGAACCGGATATCTGGTTGGGTTGGACCCGAGCCGGATTAGGACTGAGTCTATGAGTCGGACTCACGGTGACTAGTGTTATATGGGCTTTAGTGAATGGGCCACGAAAGTGGAGCCTGTTGGGGATATGCTATATGGGTATCCTAATAGCATGTCTCTTATCCGACTAACCCGGGTGGCCCATAGTCGGTAGCATGGCCTATGGCCTGCTGGGCGGCCCAGATAGGTGGATCTAGAAGGGAGGCCCATGTCGGATAAAGGAAGGCTACGGTGGAGTCACCAGCGTACCCGGAGCCTTGGAGTGCAAGATACACAAGACTAGTAATAGGCGGTGTAGGACTCTGTAACCTGTCTGACTAGGACTTTTCCCTGTAACCCTAGGACCTGGCGACTATGTAAGTCGGGCCTATGGGAGACTTTGGGGCACGTTCATAGACAACCTAGTATCGATTCAGACAACCTCGCACAGCGAACCTATCTCTGTAACTCGGCGTATTGCCCTTAAAGTGATTTATAGCAGGAATAGGATTCCACAGCCGTTGTGGGATCTGAACCTGGGTAAGCTGTGTTACCTCGTACCCGTCAATCGTTCGCCTTACCCCACGTCTCTAAACACGCACTGTGAGGACCCCCTCCATTGCGTACTCGTCGACAATACCATGACAGTTGGCGCCCACCGTGGGGCAAGAGGCGCTTCAGGCTCTTCAGCGGGCGAGGACCAAGATCTTCGCGGGAATCTGTGAAACCGTAGCCATTGGCCGTGTTCTCTTCTCCGGCAACGTTCCGATCGTCCCTCCCGACGAGTTCTGGATCCCGGCGAAGACGAACCCTACGCGGTGTTCGATCGTTCCTATCGGAGACATCCACCTCTTCATCGGAGAAACCGACTCGGGCACTAGTTCCCTGGGAGTCGGAGCAGCATCAAGACCCGCACGGACCTCCTACGGGCAGGATACGTTCACGGAAGGATCGATGTCGGATCTCTCTTCGGATCTTGCCGACAGAGATCGGAAAAATTCAAGACCCGCACGGACCGCCTACGGGCAGGATACGTTCGCGGAAGGATCGATGTCGGATCTCTCTTCGGAGCTTGCCGACAAAGATCAGAAAAATTCAAGGCCCACCCAAACCGCCCCTGTGCAGGATATAAAGGTGGAAGATCACTGCAAATCCACCGGCTTAGTCCGTGCGTCTGGACAACAGAGATCCAAGTTCGTCGGCGTGGTTACCATCTTCGATCTGGCGCGCTGTGTTCAGAGAGAGGGAGAAAACCCCTGCGATTACCTGGCCAGGTGGCTTCGCATACGAGCTGACCTAGCCCACTACCCCGATGATAACGCTCTGTATCACTTCATGGAAGGACTGGACCGTGGCACGCTTCTCCGAGATTCTTTAAGACGGCAGCTTTACCCGGACCAAACGGTGTCATCACCGTATCCGGAAGCTTTACCAAGGCAAGGGACTGCGAGATCAATGAAGCAGCCGTTGCAGAAGCTGTCCTCTACAGCAAAGAATTCAAAGAGATCCAGAGCAAGGTCGATGACTCAGAGATGCCCGCGTCGAAGAAACAAATCTCCGACTCCGCTCCTGCGTTCAAGGCCGCCATCGAGACCAAGCCAGTGGAACTTGTGGTAGGCGATGCCTCCAAGGTCACCGCCATTGGGACGAACCTGGATCCCAAATAGGAAAGCGCGCTCGTTGAGTTCCTCCGTGAGAACAGGGACATCTTTGCCTGGCAACCTGCCGACATGAAAGGTGTACCTAGGGAACTTGCCGAGCACAGCTTAAACATTGATCCAAAATCCAAACCAGTGAAACAACCTCTACAACGCTTTGGAGATGAGAAGAGACGCGCCATTGGCAAAGAGATAGCTAGGTTACTTAAGGCTAGATTTATCCGAGAAGTCCTTCACACCCAATGGGTGGACAATCCTGTACTTGTCCCCAAAAGGGGAACCAATGAATTAAGAATGTGCGTTGATTACACCGGCTTGAACAAAGCACGTCCAAAAGATTTGTTTGCTTTGCCTCGCATTAACCAAGTCATTGACTCGACGGCTGGCTCGGAACTTTTTTGTTTTCTCGATTCATACTCAGGATACCACCAGATCAAGATGAGGAAGTCAGACCAATTGGCCACTTCATTCATTACCCCATACGACACGTTTTGCTATGTCACAATGCCCTTTGGGCTGAAAAATGCAGGTGCTACCTACTAGCGGACAATGCAACGTTGCCTTCACGACCAAATTGGTTGGAACGTTCTCGCCTACGTGGACGATATTGCGGTGATGTCTAAAAAGTAAAACGACTTAATCTCCGACTTAAAAGAAACCTTTGATAATCTCCGGAAATACAACATGATGCTTAACCCTAAGAAGTGCGTCTCCAGCCGGCAAATTGTTGGTCTTCATCGTTTCCCAGCGTGGAATCGAGGTCAACCCGGAGAAAATCAAGGCCATCTTAAACATAAACCGTTCGACATGCCTAAAGGACATTCAATGACTAACAGGTTGTGTTGCAGCAGTTAGTCGGTTCGTCAGCCGACTTGGAGATAAGGCCCTGCCACAGTACAAGTTGCTGAAGAAGGCGGACAAATTCACGTGGACGGACGAAGCAGATGCAGCATTGAAGCAGCTCAAGGAGACTCTTTCCTCAGTGCCCATCCTTGCAGCACCCGAGCCTGGTGAGCCCCCGTTAATTTACATGGCGGCAACCAACCGGGTTATCAGCATCGTCGTCGTCGTAGAGCGGAAGGAACCAGGCGATGAGCACGGAGTTCAACGACTAGTTTACTACGTAAGCGAGGTCTTGACGGAGTCCAAGCAGCGTTACCTGCACTACCAAAAGATAGCTTATGGAGTTTTCCTCGCTTCTCGGAAGCTGAGACATTACTTCCAGGAGCACCCAATCACAATGGTGAGCAAGACTCCACTGTCCGACATTATCAATAACAGCGACGCTACATGAAGGGTCGCGGAGTGAGGCATTGAACTTGCCGCCTTCGAGATCACCTACAAGAGACGCGACACTATCAAGTCACAAGTCTTGGCGGATTTTATTGCAGATTGGACGGAGATGCCAGATGCTACTCCGTTGCTAGAACCAGAGTACTGGGTGATGCACTTTGACGGATCAAAGTTGCTCAACGGCTCGGGGGCTGGTGTCTTGCTAGAGTCACCAACAGGAGACAAGCTACACTATGTTCTGCAGATCCACTCCAAGGCTACAAACAACATGGCGGAGTATGAAGCACTCATTCACGGACTACGTGTAGCCAAGGATATTGGCATCAAGCGCATAGTTTGCTGTGGAGATTCCGACTTGGTTGCCCAGCAGGTGGCTGGCACCTGGAATGCGCGGAACTCTATGATGGCGGCATATCGAGACGAAGTGGACGAGATAACCAAGAGCTTCTTGGGATACGAAGTTAAGTATGTGCCTAGGGAACAAAACGAGGCGGCTGATCTGTTGTCTAAGCTAGGATCAGGGCGCAAGCGAATTCCGCCAGGAGTTTTCCTCGAGCACCTGCGCACACCATCCGTGAAGGGAGCCGACATCGACAATCCGGATAGAGATGACTCTTTCGTCAACATGGTGACTAAGGTCCCTCCGGCTTGGACAAAACCGTTCATGGAATACCTCGAACACGAAACTTTGCCCGACGACAAAGTCGAAAGACGGCAAATAGTACGACGAGCAAAGGGTTATACCATAATCAATGGGCAACTCTACAAAAGGAGCACTACTGGTGTATACCTAAAGTGTGTTTCCCAGCTAGAAGGTATGGAAATCCTACGCGAAATCCATCTCGGAGATTGCGGGCATCACGCCGCTCCTCGATCGTTGGTCGCGAAAGCCTTCCGGCAATGATTCTACTGGCTGACTGCGAAGGCGGACGCCGACAAGATGGTTGAAACATGCAGGGATGCCAGTATTATGCCCGACAACCACATGTTCCTGCTGAAGAACTGCGAACAATACCAATAACTTGGCCGTTTGCGGTCTGGGGGCTAGACATGGTGGGACCGTTACAGACGGCACCTTGTGGGTTTACACATCTGCTTGTAGCAGTTGATAAATTCACCAAATGTATAGAAGCTAAACCCATTAGAAAGCTTGATGGGGCAACTGCCCTCAGGTTTGTCCGGGATCTAGTGGTGAGATTTGGTCTCCCACATAGCATTATCACCGACAATGGCAGCAATTTATCACTCGGGGAAGTGGAGGCATATTGCTGGGAGAAAGGCATCCAACTTGACCTTGCATCTGTGGCACACCTACAATCCAACGGTCAGGTTGAGCGAGCCAATGGATTAATTCTGCAGGGAATCAAGCCACGTCTTGAGGCACCGCTACATAGGCGGCTTGAGCCTGGGCGGAAGAATTGCCATCTGTGTTGTGGAGTTTACGAACTACACCCAACAGATCTACCGGCTACACCCCTTACTTCATGGTATATGGAGCGGAAGCCATCCTGCCTTCCGACATCCTCCACGATGCACCAAGAGTTGCCGCCTATGACGAGGATGACGCTGAAGAATCCAGACGCCTGGATGTGGACCTTCTCGAGGAGGAGCGCGTTTTGGCATGCCAAAGATCCGCCATCTACCAGCAGAAGCTACGCAGCTACCATAGTCGCCGTGTTCGGCATCACTCGTTTAAAGAGGGGGATTTGGTGCTCCAACTTAAGCAGAAAAAGTCACACAAATTATCCCCGCCATGGGAAGGACCGTTCATCATAAGCAAGGCGCTGCTCAATGGGTCTTACTACCTTGTTGACAATCGTGAACTAAAGGATAGACCCAACGAGGATCATAAGCGTAAGCGACGTGACCCGGATGATGACTACCCGGAGCTTGATCTGCCAAGGAACATAGCACAGCTACGTCCTTTCTACACTTAGCATTTTTATCTAATTGTGTATCTCTTATATGATCAATGAAATAAAGCTCTTTGGTTCACTCATATTTCTGAGTCTTTTACCTCCTTTAGTGTTCATTTTTGGATCATATAAAACCTTTATGCACAAGCTTTGCATTTGCACTTGTGAAAATTCCGCCTACGGGCGTTAGCTTAAGTTTTCTGGTCTACACGTTCTTTGTCATTTTTATGTGGATTCTGGAGTAGTGACTTTTGGCACTTGTAGGCGGCGATTTTGTGTTCAGGTTATTGACGGTGCCATTGGGCATAATCACCTGAGTTCATAGTTTCGACAACGAGTCTTCCGACTCATGAAAAGTCAAGCATAAAAACCAAAGTAATGGATAAGCCAGCACTTGTTTAAAAAATATATATGCCGGGAATTAATTCTTAAGTAGCAGGACATAACAATCATTGTTTTCCGCCTTAAGTTCCATCACCAAGTTTTTCCCATGCACACACCAAAGGTGAAACAGAAATTACAAAGTGTTTTTCATTCTTTGGGCGCAGGAGACTTGGAGGCTGCATCGTCCCCAACTGGAGAATCACCCTCAATGTCGGCGCTGTGATGAGACTCGGAGGAATCTTGGTTGGCGCTATCGATAGTGTTCCTGGGCACGAAGACGTCAACGTCCACCAACTCGGCAACTCTGGTGTCATAACCCGCGAGCGATGACAGGATGGCTTCGTGATCAATCTCCATGTCGTCATCATCCACGTCGGGGATGCCAGAGGTCACCGTGTCGATGTCGGCATCTTCGTAGTGTGACTTCACCATTGACAGCGCCATCCTTGCGCCAGCCCGTGCACATGAAGCTTTCCAGCTCGTGACACGCTCGGGGGCTCGGCGCAGAATCTCCGAGTACTTCGTCATGGAGTTTGAAGCCTTGATATATATCTGGAGGGGCTTGGCAATCTCCTTGGCTTGGGCGATGGCGGTGTTGATGAAATTGCCGAAAAGAACCATGCATTCCTTGTCCAAAGGAGGCGAGCTGGTTAAACCCATAGGCGCTGAAAATTCCGACAAGGATCGCATGAGTTCAATAAACTCTAAGTATCCAGACTACAGAAATACAAGGCGGAGGACACTTACTGAAGATGTTGGCCTTAGCCTGCCAGACGGTGTCCTCCAAGGATTCCTTCTCTTGTTGGAGGAGCTTAAACGCCTCGCTGTGGCGATGGTTTTTCTCATCAGCAGCTTGCTTCTGATCTTTTAAGATCGCAAGCTCCTCCTTCAAGCGATTGATCTCCACGGAGGCGGAATCTTGCAGGGCTTTCATGGAATCCTCGTGCATCTTCAGTATCTCTTCCCTCTCCTTCTTAAGGATTTTGTTCTCACTGTACAGCTGCTGAATGTGCTTGGATTGCTCGACAATATCCTTGGCCTTGGCGACATGCTATGCAAGTCAGAGAAAACAAAATACACAGTGAGTACTCGAAGAAGGAAGGCATAAAACCAAGACGGAATGCGCAAAAAAGAAAACATACTCTTGTTTTTGATGATCTGTTCCTTCAAGATGGCAGTTTTACCCTTTTCAGCTTCAAGATCTGCGCACATCTTCTGGTACTTGTCGTTGGCCATGCCCCGCCGAGCATTCTCGTTCTATGAAACAAAGGAAAAAGTTAAAACTGTTGTTTAGTCTGCTTGGAGCACCTAGTCGGAAACTATCCATCTAGGCGCTCGGGGGCTACAGCGAAAGTTTGTCAACTTAGCAATATGCTTTTCTTTTCTTTAAAGCATCTAGTCGGAGCTACTTCGGTTCTCGATTAGAAGCTTGGGGGCTACAGTATAAAGTTTTAACTCGGAAAATGCTTAGCTTTCCTTTAAGCATCTAGTCGGAACTAATTCAGTTACAACTAGAAGCTTGGGGGCTACAGTATTGAAAAATATAAACACTGCCTATGCTACTCTTACAGCATCTAGTCAGAATAATTTCTTCCATCTAAATGCTTGGGGGCTACAGTGAGAGCTCTTTCTAACTTTGTCACTCTTAGAGCATATAGGTTTTGCGTCTACATCCTCGGGGGCTACAGTGGGATACTCATAATGAAATGCAAAAGGCAAAGTAAAACTTACAAGTGCAATAATCTTGAGGTTTGTAGCACTCTCGGCCAGCAGCTTGCCAAAGAAAATGCTATTTCCCCGCAAGATATCTGCTTGTCAGAGCAGCTCCTCAATACCGCACGTCGGAGATGACGGCACTCCTCCAGGAACCATAGTTGTGTTACTCGGCAGGAGCGCCGGGTAAACTATCTCCGGGAACTCGAAGGGTTTCTGGGGAGCAGAGGCGTCGCCTTCGGCAGAGGTACCAGCTTTGCCGCCTTGCCGCTACCGATGGCATCCTTAGCTGGAGCTTCAGCCATTTGAAGAGCAGCGCTCTCCTGCGTCGCCTGCTCGCCAACAACAGCGAGTTCGGTAGAGGCGCCAGAGTCCACTTCCATGGCGGAAGGGCCTGGTGCCTCCTGAGCTTGAGAGCTTGTCGGGGCAGAGGAAGGCTTGACAGCAGGAGTAGCAGGGGCGATGACGGGGGAGGAGTCGCGATGCAGCATATCTTTGATATTTCTAGAAGCCCCCAAAGTCTTGGAGGTCTTCTTGAGGCTGGTTGTGGATTTCTTCCTGAAATGTGCAAAGTGCATAAGTACAGAAACAAGATAGATAAATAAGACAATGTCGGAGAATGAGAAGCTCACACTAATGGGGGTGCTTTGGCAAAAATCCTGGTGGATCTTTTCTTTTCCGCCTCCAGGGCGGTGGTAGTCTTCTTGGAGGCTCCACCCTCCGTCTTCTTCTTCTTGCCTCCATCGGCAGCGTCAGAGGTGGAGCTCTTCCGCTTTCGCGCCAACGGGACATCGTCGTCGGACACGACCGTGACTTCCTTCATCTTTGGATCGTAGATTTGGGTAGCCAGGTTGTCCTCATCTAGATCGCTAAGTTGTTAAGTTAAGAAATCACCATGTTAGATGGGGTGGTAATGGCAAGACGGAGAAATTGGAGTATATGTCGTACACGGAAAATACATATCTATCTTTGGGCACTTGCCGTCTACGTACATGTCGCAGGTGATGGTGAAGACACGCTTCTTATCCTTCACCTTGACGATGTCCTTCAGGCGGAGCTTGACGGAGTCGCTCGAGAAGTTATCCATGGAGATCCAGAGGGTATCCCTTTGATCACTGGTATACTCGTGCATGAACTTCGCGCGGTGCTGTAGAGGCTGGATTCGCCTGATGAACCAGCACATGGCCAGGTCCAAGCCGGTCAAACCCGTCTCTACGAACCATTCGATCCGCCTTATTGCTCGAGAAACGTCGAGGTCGGAGGGAAGGGAGGCATGGGATCTCCATGTGGAAACTTCGGCAGAGGCTCCATCCGCGAAGTCCGGGTACGTTACTTCTCGGCCCGCCAAAGGAATGTCGGGGCCGTAGAAGTACGTCCGCTGCCAGTTCTTGCAGGACTCGTGGCCGATGATGTCGGGGAACCGCCGGCCAGGACGAATTTTGAAGCTTATGGTGCCACAGTTCCTAAGCTCCTCCCTACTATGTTCGGCTTCATGTTTGACGGTGAAGAAGTACACGAACAAGTCTAACCTAAGCCTAATCCCTAGGTAACCCTCACAAAGTGTCGCGAAGTTGCTAAGCACTAAGATGCTATTGGGGGAGAGGTTATGGGGTTGGACCATGTAGTGGTTCAAGACGGAGAGAAAGAAGTGGGAGATGGGCAAAGAAACGCCGCGTACCAGCTGAGCCTTGAGGTACACCTTTTATCCGACTTGGGGAGAAGGTGTCACCTCGCCGGCCAGCGCCGCCCGCCAGGTGAGCCCCTCCGCCGCGGGGAGGTATCCTTCGGCGACCATCTCTTGTATGCGCGGTCGGTGATGTCCGAGCCGCGCGAGTCACCCTTGTGCGAGTCTGGATCTTCTTCCAGAGGCTCTAGCGCTGCCAGATTATGGTCGCCGCCGGTGGTTTCAATCACCGCCGATGCGGGGATGACCAGGCCCTCTGGAGGCACGACGACGGAGCTCGCCGGCTTCGCCGTGGCTTCGCTCGACGCCGCCATCGATGGGGAGGAGCTATTGCTGGCCATGGGGTGATGGAAGGATGCGACTGACGCAGAGGGAGGCTAGGGTTTTCGAGGTTTCTCGCGGAGAGCTCGAGGAGGCCTGTGGCAGGAGGAAGAAGACGATGACACGAGAGAATGAGGTAAAAAGTGGCAAGTGTCCCACGATTACTATCTATCATGCTCTGCATCAAGATTCGTGCAGCTAATCATACGGTTGCCACTTAGACGACGTGTTCGTGAACGTGCGCGGTAATTTCACCACGTCTCCAACCGCCGCTGCCAACGGTTCGTATCGCTCGCGCGGGAAAATCGGATATGATTGCGTTCTCTTCATGTGTGAGTTACGAGGCGTCACTGACCTAAGCCTACGTCATCCTAGCTGACACGGGTAGATGAGCCGTCGCATCGAAGATTCCGGCATGGACGGATTTAATCCAACTACGGAAGAGTACGATGGAAGATTCAACATTTCTCCGGCTTACAAATCGAAGACGGAGAAAACCTTGCAGGGTTCTTTGGGAGGACTACAAGATATTGCTTGACGATTTGCCGACATTCATCTAGACGGAGCATTCCACGTGAAGAGGCAAGACGGTGCAAGATCTCGGAGTTCTCCGGGGGCTACTGTTGGGGATATGCTATATGGGTATCCTAATAGCATGTCTCTTGTCCGACTAACCCGGGTGGCCCATAGTCGGTAGCATGGCCTATGGCCTGCTGGGCGGCCCAGTTAGGTGGATCCAGAAGGGAGGCCCATGCTGGATAAAAGAAGGCTACGGTGGAGTCACCAGCGTACCCGGAGCCTTGGAGTGCAAGATACACAAGACTAGTAATATGCGGTGTAGGACTCTGTAACCTGTCCGGCTAGGACTTTTCCCTGTAACCCTAGGACCTGGCGACTATATAAGTCGGGCCTATGGGAGCCTTTGGGGCACGTTCATAGATAACCTACTATCGATTCAGACAACCTCGCACAGCGAACCTATCTCAGTAACTCGACGTATTTCCCTTATAGTGATTTATAGCAGGAGTAGGATTCCACCGCCGTTGTGGGATCTGAACCTGGGTAAGTTGTGTTACCTCGTACCCGTCAACCGTCCGCCTTACCCCATGTCTTTAAACACGCACTGTGAGGACCCCTCCGTGGCGTACTAGTCGACAATATCACGATAGAGCCCACGTTCACTCCCTATATATAGTGGAGCACCGTAACCCAGAAGGGTTAATTGTTAATCGGTTAGGTCATTCCATGTGTTGGAAACCCTAGCTCCATAGCAGTCATGCCGTCGTTTCGAACCTAGCAGTTCGCCGCCGGTCCTCCTCCTTGTACGTGTGGATACCAACAGAGGTGTTGTACGATCAGCACCAGGACGATCGGATCATGAGGACTGCACTGCATCAACTGACGTGCTTCATCAGTAATCCGCAACTGCGCGTCTAGTGGTAAACCTCGTGGCCTTCTACCTCGGCTAGATCTTGGGATCACCACGTTAGAGGGAAAAAGTTTTGTTTTATCTCTACGTGGCCCAACATCATGTCGCTCCTCAATCGTTGGTCTCCAAAGCCTTCCGGCAAGGATTCTACTGGCCGACCGCGAAGGCGGACGCCGACAATCTGGTTGAGATGTGCTTAGGATGCCAGTTCTATGCCCGACAACCACATGTTCTAGCCGAAGAATTGCGAACAATACCAATAACTTGGACGTTTGCAGTATGGGGGCTAGATATGGTTGGTCCGTTGCAGACGACACCATGTGGGTTTACGCATCTGCTAGTAGCAGTTGATAAGTTCACCAAATGGATAGAAGCTAAACCCATTAGAAATCTTGATGGGGCAACTGCCCTTAGGTTTGTCCGGGATCTAGTGGTGAGATTTGGTCTCCCACATAGCATCATCACCGACAACGATAACAACTTGTGTAACATCCCAGCATTTAGGAACCAACGAAGGGTAGATTTAGGAATCTGTGATATTGCATGCATTTGTCTATAAAAATGTGGGTAAATTTTTTGCCAAATAAAAACCTAAAGTGATCAAAGTTTCTTTCATACTTTGAGATTAGGTATAGTCTTGTAGGATGATTGTTATAGACTTTGATATGATCTTTGTGGATTAGTGTGTTTTGGGAAATGAAATTTGAATTTGAATGTTGGATTCATAAAGTAAAAGGATTTAAAATTAGGTTTGAGTATTTTGATTTAGTTAAAAGGTGATAATTAGTAGCTTAAACTTTAAATAAAATAAATTAATCAATAAAATGAAAACTTATTCCATAATTTTATTCAATAAATAAGTTACAAAAATGTAACTTATGAACATATTCAACAATATTTACAATACTAATTAAATAAAAGAATAATCTTTTGAGTAATAGTACAATCTTTATTACAAAAGACTAAAATAAAGATTACAAAAGAATAAGAGAAATATTACAAGTAAATATCTATAAAGTAAAAAAGAAAATCTAATCTAAGTCTTGATCTCCAAGTCTGGTACCTGCAAAACAAACATAAACAAAAAGAAAGAAAGTTAAGGTTAAATGTTTTACTCTCAGAGTTGACAGTGAAGTGCACTGTTCAAAGTTCATCATTGAGTAATCTTTTAAAGGGGCAAATTTCACCAATATGAAAGAACTGAATCTTTCATAATTTAAGCCAGAAGTCAAATAACTCCAAACAGCAAGGAGGGGCAAATTTCACCAAGACAATTAAGTGTAACCAGATAAAAGTAACTTCCATATCCAGAGCATATCTACAGGATGCAGCAGGCACACATGTAGCACACATACCAAACTGCATGGTGTGTGCTGTCAGCACAACAGCAACATATCCATACACAAAACTATCAGCACAGCCGTGGGAGGCATCCCCACACCATTTCCCTGTTCTTACACACCAAGAACATACTCAGCTTAGCACAGCCAAACCAGATCACACCAACCAAAACCTGGATCATCTCACCAAGATGGTGACATAAGGAGGGGGTAGATCAGGTGGAGAGCAAGGACAAGATCAAGCCACCAGGACCAGGAGGTGGAGAGCTAGATCAAGGAAGTCCAGGAGTTGGAAGTATCAGGAAAAGCACCAGATCAAGCTAGCCACAAGATCAACAACTTGCAACAACAACACCCAAGTGTGGTGAGCATCATAAAGCATCCACATATTCTGTTCATCTTATTCAAATAGAAAAGCATGTGTTGTTTTAAAAATTAAATCTCTCAGTTATCACCCAAGTGGGGTGAACTTATCATAGAGGAAATTTAAAATATAAGGCAAGTAGTAAACTCTACCAAATCCACCAGGATCTCAGACCAGCATCATAGATCCCGGTGATCATCAACAACTCCTATATATTCCAAAAGGTTCTCAAATAGCTTATAAAATTTGGGCACATATCCTAATGGAGTAGCACCACAGCTTTCATAAACTATATGCACCAACATTAAGCTATAAGCAAACAAATCATTTTAGCCAACCAGGATCCAAGATCAAGTGAACAACCTTGATACTTAAGCAGATCTATGAGGGACAGTAGGATAGGAATTTAATTCCTAAGCCTCAGACCAACATCATAGGCATTGATCTTTAAAAGAAAGAAGCTTACAATTTATCTTTAACAGATATTCAATCTTAAGCACTGACCATAGTAAAGCCCAGCAGTAGAAACATCACTTGTGTGCCATTTTAAAATGGTGTCACAAGAACAAACTCTAAAACCGAGCCAAACAATTACTTAGCTTTTCATAAATAAACCACCAAGACAATAACTATCATTTTCCTGGAAACAATAACCAGGAATCAAGATCAAGTTTATATGTACAGATTAGTACTGGAAGAAACTAAATTAACTCAATCTACATATGAATCCATAAGCCAACATTTATTGGTGCATTGAATCACCACTGATAGTGCTACCATCAGTACTAGAGTACTGACAGTAGAGAGACACACTAAGCATCAACCTAACCAACCAGGTTTCACAGTTACACCATCAGCATAACCAAGCTTTATCACCAATTAGAGGAAACACTACTGAAACACTAGCATCAGATAATCAAAACATGACAGAAAGCACTAAAGTACAGTGAGCACAATATTCATTAGGCATCATTACCAGATCAAATCATCATCTTGCAAGCACAAAGATGAATGAATCCTAGAACCAGGGAAGAACCCTAGAACCAAGATGAACCCTAATGAGGAATAGCCACTAGTTACACACATATGATCTCAGAGGAGGTAGATACACGAGTGATAATCCAAGGACCAACTCACCTGTGGTCCTCGCTGTAGATTAGGAGAGGAAACAGAGGGTCGTCGACGAACACAGCGGCACGGGGAGCACCCCCAAGGGGGCGCTACGACCCACACCACGCTGAGGCAGCGACAATAGCCACGCCTGAGGAGCAGAACATCACCACGGCACACAGCAGCAGCGGCGGCGACAGCACCAGCGCCACCCCAAACCCTAGGGTTCAGGATGAAGCTAGTATGGCCACGGGGAAGCTCCAAGTCCAAATCGAATTGGTCAGGAAGGTGGAGCATGGTCGAGAACCTCGCCCTGCATCACGACAGCGGCCAGGGAGGACCATGGCGGCGGCGCCATCGACCACGGGGTCGAAGAGGAGAAGGGAGATGAGAACGAAAGGGTGACAGGGGAGTGTGGACTGGACTGGGACAAAACCCCTTCGGGGTGTGATTTTGGTTCTGTCCTATTGGGCCACCAAGGCCCAATAAATCAACACAAGCAGCCCATTTACCAAAAGACAGATTTTAATAAATAAGAAAAGACCAAAATACCCCTAAACTTAAATAAATACTAGAGAATAAAATAAAAATCCAAAAATTATAAATAAAATATTTTTGGATTCACAATACTCCAATCTATCTAAATAATTATGAAATAGAATTTTAGGCATATAATTTTAATTAAGAATTTTGTACTATATTTAATCCTTATGGAATTTTACAAAATTATTGAATGATGATAAAAATAAATAAAAATCACTTTCATTATATATTAATATTGTAGTATTTTAGAAAAATACTAAAGAAATATTTAATATAATTTTTTGGTATTTAATGATAATTTTTAAAGGAATTATTAAGTAAATAAAATGCAAACAAAATAAAAGAATACAATATTCAACAAATATTAAAATTAATATTTACAAATTATTTATTATTAAAAGAATTTTTATAACTTAAATAATGGGGAAGAATACGCACAAAGTTAAATAATGCATTACATTACTTTGCATAATCATTTTGCTTCTTTAAATATTGTCCTTACCAGGCAATACTGATGGTTTTGTAGACATAGAAGCTCAAGGTCCACTGCAAGCATCTGACTTCACTACCTTGCAATAGCAAGGCAAGTTCATCACTTTCTCATGTCCTTTGAAGAGTCTTTATCAAAGTATTTGCAAACTGTGTTATCATCTATATTATAGAAAAATAAAATGTTATTTTCTCAAGATAATAAATCTTAGATATCATCCTAAGTGATGATATGATGGAGCAATAGAACTTAGGTTTCTAATTGTAATAATAATAATAAACAATTAGGGATTAATAACCCATGACATAAGTGATTCTAGTGTCGTATATTACGCGTTAACCATGAGATTTGGAATGGGACAAAGAAGTCAGTTGTATCCTTTTCCTCTTGTATGGAGGCAAGACGACCTTAACGTGAGGTTGTGATTCCTTGTGCGGATCCAACATATGGGTGGGCACCCTTACGCCCCACACTTTTGGTGTCTAGATTATCCATGAATGGTGTTTAGGGACATAGTCCATATAAATGGTACTATTCTGGACATCACCAGGTCATAGAGTCTTCGGAAACTCATCAGGGTTTTAGCCTACCCGAAAGGGGGCTTAACGGAGGTGAGCCGGCCCCGAAGGATCGTGCAGACATTTGAGGTCGCGGAGAGGGCAGTGATTGGCTTGGACCAACTACTGGCCACACGTCATGGAATTGTGGACGGGAAAGTACGCCCGGTTGTGCAACAAGGAGTTGATCTCTCATGGGAAAAGTAACGCACCTCTGCAGAGTGTAAGAATTGTTACTTGTTACTCCCTATTCCGGGAAGGAGATACGAACGCGGCAGAAAAGGAACTCCATGAAAGTTCTGGTCAACATGTGAAGGCTGATGGTCATAGATTTTCATAATGAAAATCAATCTTTGAAGAAAGATTTACAAAAAATGCATAGTGCCAAAGACTGATAGTCTGAGGTGGTAGATAGAGCATCAAACTTCCTACCTTGCATATAATGAATTTGCTGGGTAACGCTGTTACTCATCCTTTCCTATGAATCCTTGCTTAGACTCTGAGAATCCCGAAGATACTCCAATGTATGCATCTGAGAGCCAAGAGGAGGTCTTCTATGAAGATCCCAACCTGTATGGAGTCGTAGAAGGGGAGGACTACGATCTCGTTTATGGAGGAGAGTTCCAAGAGTCTGAATAATTACTATAGTTCTAGTAGCCACTTGAGCCGAGCAACATGAACAATATATAGCAATAAGTTGTTGAGCTCAATTTGGAGTTTAAGTTTTCAATTTGAAACTTCCGCTGAAACACTTATATTTTGGTTTGTAAGTTGAATCTTTTGGAAGTCTTGAACTTCCGGTATTGTAATAATAATAACGTGTGTATGTTTTAATATGGACCCGCAATGTTTCTGTTGTACCACTCTGAGGGATGTGATATTTACGGAACGGTGTTCTATGGATGTCATGTCAACGACTATAGTGTACTACACATGCAGTGGTATGCTGGGTCACCGCAACTTGTCACTCGGAGAAGTGGAAGCTTATTATTGGGAGAAGGGCATCTGACTTGACCTTGCATCTGTGGCACATCCACAATCCAATGGTCAGGTTGAGCGAGCCAATGGGTTAATTCTGCAGGGAATCAAGCCACGTCTGGAAGCACCATTGCATAGAGCAGCTGGAGCCTGGGCGGAGGAATTACCATCTGTGTTGTGGAGTTTACGAACTACACCCAACAGATTTACCGGCTAAACCCCTTACTTCATGGTATATGGAGCAGAAGCCATCCCGCCTCCGACATCCTTCACGATTCACCAAGAGTTGCTGCCTACGACGAAGATGACGCTGAAGAATCTAGACACCTAGATGTAGACCTTCTCGAGGAGGAGCATGTTTTGGCATGCCAAAGATCCACCATCTACCAGCAGAAGCTACACAGCTACCATAGTCGCCGTGTTCGGCATCGCTCGTTTAAAGAAGGGGGTCTGGTGCTCCGACTTAAGCAGAAAATTATCCCCGCCATGGGAAGGACCGTTCATCATAAGCAAGACGCTACTCAATGGGTCTTACTACCTCGTTGGCAATCGTGAACTTGAGGATAGACCTAACAAGGATCATAAATGTAAGCGACGTGACCCGGATGATGACTACCCGGAGCTTGATCGGCCATGGAACATAGCACAACTATGTCCTTTCTACACTTAGCATTTTTTCTCTATTGTGTATCTCTTATATGATCAATGAAATAAAGCTCTCTGATTCACTCATATTTCTGAGTCTTTTACCTCCTTTAGTGTTCATTTTTGAATCATATAAAACGTTTATGCACAAGTTTTGCATTTGCACCTGTGAAAATTCCTCCTACGGGCCTTAGCTTAAGTTTTCTGGTCTACATGTTCTTTGATGTTCTTATGTGGATTCTGGAGTAGTGACTTTTGGTACTTGTTGTTGGAGATATTGTGCTTAGGTTTTTGACGGTGCCATTGGGCATCATCACTTGAGTGCATGGTTCCGACAACGAGTCTTCCGACTCACGAAAGGTCAAGCATAAAAACCAGAGTAATGGATAAGCCAACACTTGCTTAAAAATATATACATGCTGGAACCAGCTCTTGAGTAGCAGGAAATAACAACCATTGTTTTCCGCCTTAAGTTAAGTAGTTTTTTCCGCATACATCACTCCAGAGGAAACAAATATTACATGTTGTTTTTTCATTCCTCTGGCGCAGGAGACTTGGAAGCAGCGTCATCGGCGGTAGGAGAGCCATCCTCTTGGAAGTCGGTGGTCTTGAGGGACTCAGAGGAGCTTTGGTCATCGCCGTCAATGATCTCGAGCGGCACGAAGACGTTGTGGTCGACAAACTCGAAAACCCTTGTGTCATAGCCCGCGAGCGATGCCCAGATAGCCTTATGGTCAATCTTCTGGTCGCCATCGTCTACGTCGGGAAGACCTGAGGTTACTATGTTGATGTCGGCATCTTCATAGTGCGCCTTGACCATCGATAGCGCCATCCTTGCACCAGCCCGTGTACATGAAGCTTTCCAGCTCATGATAGCGCCATCCTTGGCTATCTCCATGCATTACTTTGACAGAGGAGGCGACTGGGTTAATCCAATAGGAGCTGCAATTCCGAGAAGGGAGCACGTGAGTTTAATATCACAAAAGTTCAAAGTATCTAACTTACAGAAGTACAAGACGGAGAATCACTTACCAAAGATGCTAGTCTCAGCCTGCTAGAGTGTATCCGCCATCGAATCCCATTCTTGTCGAAGGATCTTGTATGCTTCAATATTGCGTTGATTCTGCTCATCGGCAGCTTTCTTTTGCTCTTTGAGCATTGCAATCTCCTCCTTCAAGCGGTTGATTTCGGTGTTAGCGGACTCCTTCAGGGCCTTCATGGAGTCCTCGTGCATCTTCGGAGTATCAGTCCTCTCCTGCTTAAGGATCTTGTTTTTGCTATCCAACAACTCAATATGCTTGGATTGCTCAACAATGTCCTTGGCCTTGGCAATGGATTCTGCAAGTCGGAGAAATGACAATACACAGTGAGTATTCGGAGAGTGATGTCACAAGACCAAGTTGGAGTACAAAAACGAAAGGAAAATCAGACTCTTTCTCTTGGTGATTTGATCCTTCAAGAAGACAGTTTTACCCTCTTCATCTTCCAATTCCGCACGCATCTTCTGGAACTTGTCATTGGCGACGCCTCTCCGAGAATTATCATTCTGTGGAAAGAAGATTTAAAGATGTTTAGTATACTGGGAGCATATAGCCGGATATCTATCCACATAGAGGCTTGGGGGCTATAATGAGAGTTTTAAACTTGGCAATATGCTTTAGTCTTTCTTTAAGCGTCTAGTCGGAACTAATTCAGTTTTCAACTAGAAGCTTGGGGGCTACAGTATAAAGTTTTTTAACTCAGTCATATGCTTAGTCTTTCTTTAAGCATCTAGTCGGAACTAATTCAGTTTTCAACTAGAAGCTTGGGGGCTACAGTATCGAAATTTACAAACACTATGTATGCAACTCTAAAAGTATCTAGTCAGAATAATTCATTCAAACTACATACTTGGGGGCTACAGTGAGAAGTTTTCTACCTTAGTCATTCTTGGAGCATCCAGATGCAAATACCTATGGTTTTCCATCTAAAAGCTCGGGGGCTACAGAGGGTACTACTTATGAAAAGCAAAATGCAACCAAAAACTTACAAGTGCGATGATCTTAAGATTGATGGCGCTCTCGGCAAATATCTTGCTGAAGGAAAGGCTATTTCCTTGCAGGATATCAGCTTGCCTGAGGAGCTCCTCAGAGTGTTAAATGAGATGGTAATGGCTAGATGAAAGAACTGGAGTATATGTCATACACGGAAAATAAACAGGTACATCTGGGCACTTGCCCTCCTCGAACATGTCGTAGGTGATGGTGAAGCCATGCTTCCTGTCCTTCACCTTGACGATGTCCTTGAGGCGGAGCTTGACGGAGTCACTCGAGAAATTATCCTCGGAGATGCGGAGGCTATCCTTCCTCTCCTTAGAGTACTCGTGCGTCAGCTTGGAGTGGTGCTGCAGAGGCTGGATCCACCTGACGAACCAGCACATGGCTAGGTCAAATCCGGTTAGACCCATCTCCACGAACCACTCTATCCGCCTTATGGTGCGGGAGGCGTCGTTGTCAGAGGAAAAGGTGGCCTAGGATCTCCATGTCGGGGCTTTGGCAGCGACTCCATCGACAAAGTCCGGATACGTTGCTTCTCGGCCAGCCAGAGGGATATCTGGGTCGTAGATAGGAATATAATCTCTAGCCATAGAACCTATTTCTGTAGTGTATTGCGATAGTAGCAATGCCAGACCATTAGTTAAGATACTAGTCTTAACATTATGATAGTTTTTGAGTTATTTATTTCTGATTCTTCTTTGTAAGAAGTTTCTTTCTCTCTCTTTAACCTAGAGTGTTATCTGGATCTTGTGTAAAGAGTTGAGTTGTAACCTATAGTCATGTCTTGGACCTGCTATGTTTCTGTTGTACCACTCTGAGAGATGTAATACTAGTGAACGGTGTTTCATTGGTGTTATGTCTATAGTGTACTACATCATGTAGTGGTATGTTGGGTCACCGCAGCGGGAGAGCCCGCCATCAACCTGAACCGCACTCCAATCATCACGGACGCAACCCCAGAGGCATTGACGAAGCGGCGGACCATCTCTGCCGCAAACATGCCGACGCCAGTCAACCTGCTCGTCCGAATGCACGCCGAGCCGCCGGCCGCCGCCGACACAGTATGATTGCCATATTTCTTCGCCATTGCTAGTGCCCTGTTGGCGTCGCTTTATGATGGCCAATTGGCGTGCAGGATTTCGTGGGAAACGACGGCGAGGACGTTATGAACGACATGATCAACGAGGGTGACCAGGGCTATGCCGACGACGGCGAGGCCGAGACGGAGACGCAACAAGAGACCCAGCATGATGCATGCAACATTGTGGACGAGGCATTGTTTGGGAATGATGGAAACGATGAGACTTCCATGGGCGAGGGCATCACGGCCGCGTCGCTGGCCACTTCACTTGCGGCCTCAATTGTCGACGGCAAGAAGGTGAGCCAACAAACCGGGGGCTGCACCCCCGCCGAGGACAAGCTCCTATGCAAGGTATGGATAGAGATTTCACAAGATCCACTATGCGGCTCCGAGCAAAAGGGTTTTGCCTATTGGAAGAAGGTGGGCAGGTTCTTCCATGAGCATAGGAAATTTGGGAAGGACGCCTTTCTTAGCGATCGAAATGATCTCTCCCTCTCCAAGCGTTGGGGCACCAGCCATGCCGAGTGTAGCAAGTTCCAAGGCTCATACGAGATGGTGACGAAAAGGAAAATAAGTGGCTTGCAGCCACTTGACATGGTAAAACCTCTTCCCCTCTTTGTCGATGTCTTGCATTTGCATTTGCCGGTTGAGCCATTGTTGGCATCCATGTGTGTAGATCATGAAAGCAATGGAGCATTTCAAGACGGTGAACGATAACAAGGCTTTTTGTTGAGCCATTGTTGGGCTTTGCTCAAGGACACCAAAAAATGGGAGACTAGCTTTGCCCTTTGGAGAGAAACAAACAAGAAGAGGGGCAAGGCCAGTGCATCGGCGGGCGGTGTCGTTGACCTAGACACCGACAATGATGAAGGCTTCATCCCATTTACAAGCGACGGGACTGCCGGCCGTGTCCGCCGCCCTGGTGGCCACAAGGCCGACCTCACCCGCCAGGCTGGTTCCTTGGCGTTCCAGGAGACCTTGAAGCATATCCTAGAGAAGAAGGAAGATGCCATCGCCGAGAGGGAGGAGAGGCGGCGCAAAGAGAAAGAGGCTGCCGCCAAGGCCTTAATGGAGCTATAGACAAGGTCCATTGAGGCGAAGGATGCCAACGCCAAGGCCAGGCTGATGGAGATCGAGGCCGAAGCCAATGCCAAGGAGGCCGAGGCCAGGTATTGGGTGCTAGAGGTCGAAGCCAAAGCCAAGGAGGCTGAAGCCAAGACCAAGGAGGCCGAAGCCAAGATCATGGCCAAGGAGAACGCCATCATGTTCACCGACCTGGATAGCATCGCCGATTCCGATCGCAGGGCTTGGGTTGCGAAGAGGCAGCAGGCCATCAGGGCAATGCCGACGGCAGTTGCAACTTTCTAGGCAGAGAAGCTGCCATCTTTTGGACATTGTGTATGATATTATTCCCATTTGCATATTTTATATTCAGTGGCCGCTTGTTGGCGATGTCCAAAGGACGATGGCGCACGTATGCCATGTTAGTTGACAGTAATCTGTGTGTTTTTGGCCAATGAAGACGCTATTTTCAACTGACTTGCATCCCAGTAATGGCGCCAAAGCCCGCATGCGCGGATAAATAGGCCGCGCCGCTAGACACGGCTGGCCGGACCCTATCCAAATTGACTGAATCCGAGTCAAACGGACATAAACAAACCGTTTGGGACGAGCATATGAGTCTGACCGGTGGAGATGCCCTTATACGTCGGATAACCGGTACAGATTGGCATTGGTCTGCCGTGAACGATGAATGATCGATGTGCTACCTGGCCGCATAAGGCCTTTCACAGTGTGGTCGATTCCCAAAAGTTGAAAAAGGTTGCCACCTAATCATCGATGCCCTGAAAAACAATTCGGGCTCCGCCTTCACAGCGTTTGGGAATATGTCGATGCCTGAAGAAACAAGGGTGCAGGACCTACCTCTCTTGGCGTCAGTCCTTTTACTCTGTTCTCCTCACCGTACAGCTCAAAAGTGAATCCCATTCCTCCTAGAGACACAGGATTACTAATATTCTATTCAGTGTTGTGTTTGGGCATCGGAGCACCTAGGTGCTCCGGTTCCTTGAAAAATCTTTTGGGCACCACCCCAGCAACGGAGGGCACCGGTGCTCCAAGATTCAAAAACGAGTCTAGACACCGATTTTGCGTACGCTGTGGAAGGCCTAAAGTCGGCCGTTGGACTAGACCCTTCCCCACCTAGAACTAGATGTCTCGGAGTAGACGTATACATCAGCTGTACTTAGTTTATTGCATACTCATACTCAATGAAGAATAATAGTGCTATAATATTCTCAGCCTGAATCTTGCGGTTTACAGTACCATTTATATAGGTGGAACACACGCACCAGATGACGTGTTTTGTTTAAAGTTTCTACTGTATTTTATTTCCGCACCTACAAATTTCTGAAAATGACGGAAGCTGACTATGCTCGAAGACGATTGTTAGGTTGTGACCGATGATGGGTGTATAAGATTGCTGGGAAACACAGGCTTTTGGAATACAAAAAGATTGCTAAGGTTGGATGCGTGGAGCCGTGGATTCTTAGCCACATTTTGCAGGATATGAATCTGAAAGCAATGTGATTATGACCTTTCATGTTGGTTGGACAAAATTGCACACAAACATAAAGAAATAATTAGCTACTCCCTCCGTTTAAAAATATAAGACATTTTTTACTAAAATACATCTAGATACATTCATTTCACAAAGCTAAAATGTCATATATTTCTAGACCGAGGGAGTAGTTTTTAGCTGACTTCAATGAGATGAAGCAAAAAAAAATATGGTTGTGTTTCTGATTTTTTCTGAAGTCCCGGTCGATTTAGAATAGTTCAACTCAGCTTAGTGAAAACTACACATTATATTTTTTATAGATAATTGTAACTAGCTAGAAAAGAACAAGTTGCACATTCACTGAATGAAAGTTGCACCTTTTCAAATTGACCGAGACTTAATAAAATTTCAATCAACTTAGACGTACGCAAACTCCAAAACTGACTTAATTTTTTGGGAGGGTAGGGGAGGGAGTGGTTTTCTATAGATGCATGTTCTATGTTACTAACTCATTGTAAACTTTTAACAAACTGGTTTATTATCCATCAAGTTTTGGACTTTCTGCATTGTTGCATGCTACAACACTACATATGCAAGTGATTGTTTCACAAGTTCACTAGGTTGTAGACATACATATTTTTACAACAGTAGCATAAACGGGAATCTTGGGTTCGAGGGCTCAAAGGAGAAGACACCAATCACAATTTAGGCTCGACCAGGGGTTGTCGAACTATAATCAGGGCCGAAGCTAGAAAAAGTATGTCATTGGAGTCACTTACTACAGTTGCACCTCGAGTATGTTATACCGTCGTAGTACTATAACTATCACCTTGAGTATTTCTAGAGGTCGCTGTTGTCAATCAACACTTGTCCATGAACTAGCTTCGTCTCTGACTATGATATCTAGAACCTTTTTACAATCCTCTTCTTGTCGAGATGTTATTATAGTGGAGGTTTGATGCACATGTGGCACTGGTGCCCCCCTATTGGAAAAATAAAAATTTTAATTTTTAGTTTCAAAAAAATAAAAAATCTCAGGAATACATGTATATGGTCCATACTTGTGCGAAATTTCAGTAGAAATCTTTTTTATTTTAGGCTAATAAGGGGAAAAACAATTTTTTGACAACGAGTCGTATTTTTTGTCATAAATTTATCATTTTTGTGTAGCACAAAATACAACATATTTTGAAACAAAATTTCTGGCATACATTCTAGACGTATTTATCTAGCTATATATATATATATATTTCTTTTTAGAATTTTTGGAGTTAAAGGGTACTCCTTCCGATCCATATTAATTGTCGCTAGATCGCATGTATCTAGCTCTAAACTATGCCTAAATACATCCGATTCAGCAATAATTAATATGAACCGAAGAGGGTATTAATTTCAATTTTAGAAAAATAGAAGCATCGGTGTCCGCATGCCAAAGACACTTTCTGACATTATTACATCTATCTAATATAGATTATAGGTCACATAGAGTAGAAAAGTACTTCCTCTATCCCAAAATAAGTGACTTGAGTTTGTGTAAATTCATATGTATCTAAACTAAAACATGTCTAAATATATTTAAATTTAGACAAACGCACAAGTCGGTTATTTTAAAACGAGGGAGTAGTGAAGATATATTAACCAAAAGGAAAATGATCGCCATCCCACGATGGCAACGCGCTCCATGCGACCATGGTCATAGGCCCCACCTTATCTCATCCTTTTCCTCCTTCCTCTCAGTGAATTTTGCCGGCATGGAAAACCAGCGAGGACCCAATCTCCACCGGGGCATGATGCCTTGGTCCACCCGGCCGTGCTGCCTTGCTCCATTGGCTGTTGCTGCCTTGTGCCATCGCCCGCCGTCGACCGACACCACCCTCCAGGCTCTCTCTGTAGCGAGACATGTCCACCATCGTCGTCGCCCTCTCTCTTAGTTACTCTCTCGTTTCAAAATATAAGATGTTTTAGGTTTGTGAAAAAAATGTATCTAAACTTGTTTCAGTATATAGATTCACTCCAAATCTAAGTAAACCTATATTAAAAAAAATTTAGATACATTTGTTTTACAAAACTAAAATATCTTATATTTTAAAACAGAGGAAAAATTACCCCACTATAACCGGCCTAATCTCTTCGATACCAACATGGCAGAGCAAGGGCCGAGTGCACGGATCCATTCCCACCCTCCCAAACCCACACCGGGAAGGTTTCGCCCGCTAGGGAACATGCGCGACACGGCCTCATCAAATCCCACAAGCAACCCTGCCAGGCCTGGGTCCATCGCCTAGTGGCTGCTCCGTGGGGCTCACCACGCACACGCCGCTCTACCTCTACCCAGTGGGCAGTACAGCAGCCAGCAGCAGTAGTACGCCAGTACCCCCACCACCCTGGGTGGAGCGAGTCATTTGACCCTACCCACTCTCGATCTCGCGGGGCGCGTGGGTCCTCGGCCCTGTCAATGCCACGTAGGCCCGCGCGGGGAAGCACAGGGAATCCAAGGGCCCACACATCGTGCGCGCGGGGTTTACGATGCGCGGGCCGCAGCTCAACCGGCCAACTTGCTTCCCTGCTCGCAGCGCCGCGGCACAGCCGGCGCAAGTGGGACAGCTGCCATGCCATGGCCCCCGTCCCCGTGGATGGTCCCACCGGTACAGTGCGTCGGGACCCGCGGGGCAGAGACCGTGGCGTCCAGTCCACGTCCCGCCTTCGCTTTCCCGGCTCGGCGGCGGCTCCCCTTTCGTGCATGTCCTCTCCTGCAAGTTTTTCCCCTCGATCGCGTCCGAGCAGCCAGTCACGGCGACGTCACGCGCGCTCTCTCGTCGCTGCCGTGCAGGCGCGGATTCAGGGCGGTCCCGCACGTCATCGAGACGGCGCGTGGTCGCAGGAGCCAGCCAAGCCGCGTCCCCCTCGTCCGCACTTGCACGAGAACTTTCCTTGTACAGTAAGTAATGAACTTTGTTTATCAATCGTAGTATACGCCAATCACGCACAGGCGTAATAAAATGGTTTTTAACCAAATGCAGAATTAAGCTACGAGCACCCAATCCCCGTCCGCTGCACACCGTATCGGCGGGAATCCGAGATCGAGATTCGAGAGTAGCTCAGCCGCAAGCAAACCAGCCAGCCAGTTGCAGCCTACGGAGCGAACAGTAATAAACGGGGTTAAGTTAATGCGGCTCGGGCTGCTCTGCTCGCAAGCAGGCAGGCAGGCAAGGTCAATACCCCCGCGGCCTCCTCCTAGCAATAGCTATTTCGTCTCCTCTGCATCCGGAGCCATGTTGGATCCACCGCCGCCCCAGCACCAGCACCGCAGCAGCTAGCGTCGGCGGGCGGCGGCGTCGGCGGCGGGAGGCGTCATGAAGAACTTCCTCAGGAAGCTCCACATCGGCGACTCCGCCGGCGACGGCGCCTCGTCGCCCGCGCCGTCCTCTAGAAAGGGCGGAGGCGGCAGCGAGCCTAATAAGCATGCTTCCGGAATCTCGAGCTGGCTCAGCTCCGTAGCTGGACGCCCGCACACGCCGCACCCGCCGCCTGTGCCTGCGGCTGCGGCTGCGGCGGCGCTGGAGACGGAAGCGGAGGAGCAGGCGCTGGCGGCGTCGCTCGAGGAGAGGAGGGCGGAGGATGAGGAGACGGCGAGGAAGGATTCGTTGAAGGAGGGCAGGAAGCGGGAGATTGAGAAGCAGGAGGTGGAGCTGGAGGAGTACCACATGCAGCTGGCGCTGGAGATGAGCGCCAGGGAGGACCCCGAGGCGATGCAGATCGAGGTGGCCAAGCAGATCAGCCTCGGCTCCTGCCCGCTCCAGAGCTCAGCCGCCGAGGTCATCGCCTTCCGCTACTGGGTATACTTACTTGTTCAAAACCTTCTCACCCATCATTTCCTCCCATCCGCCGATCCTATCTTACTAGTACTTGCTTGTTCTGTCGTACCTGGTCCGCATTGCTTGCGGCTGCCATGGGTCTCTCGCTCGTGCTTTGATTGATGACGCGACATGTCAGGTTAGATTGCTCAGGCGCATCCATTTGGTTAGTGGAAACGAGATCGTATCACGCATTTGTTTGCTGAAATATGCGTACGAGGGCTTGCTGATGATGGCATTATTCTTTCAATAACTGGTCAATTCGATCATCATACGGTTGATCTAATACATGCATATGAAGTTGTGCAACTTAGCTCGATATAGTATATGCTCGTTTCCTTTACTGGTTGCTCCTGAATGATGTTTGTGAGGAATAACGCATCTGGCTTCGAGGGTTCGACAGCGACCAGGGTTCAGTCAACCAAGCATTTATTAATTCACAATCTACACCCCAAGCCCCGGGGTCTGCATCCAATTGTAAACTAATAAGAAGACATGCTGAGGCAATTCTGGCAGCTAAGCTTAGTCGACTGAGATAAGAAATTCTAAGTTGACACACTAGCAAATCTGAATGAAGTAATGGGCAACCTGGCTATTTTGTACTCCCTCCATCTCAAAATAGATGTCTCAGATTTGTCAAAATTTGGATTCATTCAAATTTTGAAAAATCTGAGACATCTATTTTGAGACAGAGGGAGTAAGATACTTTCCTTCAGTAATTTGATACGTGAACACCTTACCCTGAAATATATCACCACAGATCTTTTTCGTAAGTAGAGAGTGTAAACTCTTAGCTGAATATTGCCCTGCATATTTGCGAATCTTTCAATTTCCTTACTTGCCTTATAACGGTAGATTTCTTCGTGCTTCACAGAGTTTCAGTGCCCTTAGCTACGACGACAAAATCTTGGATGGTTTCTATGACATTTTGGTCATTGGGGGAAAGTCAGCAGTGCCAACCATACCCTCCTTGGTGGAACTGCATGAGCAATCTCTTACGCATGGAGCTAAAACAGAAGCTGTATTGGTCAACAGAGCACAAGACTCTGAGCTTGTAGAACTTGGGAAGAAGGCACTCGCCATGGCTGTGGACTTCCGCTCACAAACTTCACATTATGTTGGCCGTATTTTGATTCAGAGACTAGCTATTTTAGTGGCAAATCACATGGGTGGACCAGTTTTTGATCCAGAAAACATGCTGTTGAAGTACCGGAATATGAGCAGTTTGCTCAGAGCTAGTATCAGAAGTGCAGTTATGCCTCTTGGCCGGCTCACACTTGGTCTGGCTCGTCATCGTGCGCTGCTTTTTAAGGTCAGTAACTTAGTACATTATGCTCGACCATCAGAGCTCTCTTATCTTTTTCTAATTGCAAACTTTATCTGATGGGATTTTAGAAAACGAAAATACCGAGGTCCTGTTTCTCAAATGCAATACCTGATTTATTGTTCACTTTTCAGATATCAGTTCAGTTCATAAATTGACATGAGCTCATTCTCGCTCTCCTTGTTCTAGCAGTAGCACGAAACCTGACTATATTCTTGTTGTACGCTTACTAGTCTTTACACTTAATTCCTGACATAATAAGCGCAATGCATAAGGACCAACAATGTAGGACTTGTATTTTAGTTCTTTATAGTATGTTAATACCTACTAATTGCAAACATGAATGCAGGTGTTGGCCGACAATCTTGATGTTCCTTGTCGACTAGTTAAAGGAAGGCAGCACACTGGATCAGACGATGGAGCCTTGAACATTGTGAAATTGAATGATGGAAGGTAGTTACCAAATCTTGATAGATTTTTTCTGTTACGTCACTTTAATAATGAGAAAAATGGAAGTTGCATTACATTAAAACATTGCAATCGTAATATTTGTACTTTACGTTTTTGCAGGGAATACATTGTCGATCTCATGTCAGATCCTGGTACTCTTATTCCTTCAGACGGTGCAGACCTTGGTAGAGAATTTGAAGAAAGTTCCTTTGCAGATAATCACCACAGTGATAAAGATGACGACAACACTCAGCTGGGGTCTACTGTTAGTGAAGCTTCAAGTCCTGTGTATGGTTCTTTTGAGAACGAATCAAAAGGATCCACACCTACCAATGGTGGGAACTCGGATCCATATGGTGCAATAACTGGCCAGACCCGCAACCAAGGATCTTTGCAATCAAGTTCATACGGGGAACTATCAGTTGGCTCGCATGCAAGTGAAAGTTTGCCTATTATCCATGAATCTAGAAACGCAGACCATACCGGGGCTGTGAAGAACAAAGAAAAGCCAATTGCAGCAAATAAATCATCATCAAGTTCACCTTCGTCTTCTGGGGTGGGCAGCTCTCCAGCTGTACGGAGGACGAAGGTGAAAGATGTCTCAGAGTATATGATTAGTGCTGCAAAAGATAACCCCCAGTTAGCTGAGAAGATCCATGCTGTACTACTTGAAAATGGAGTTGTGCCACCACCTGATTTGTTTTCAGAAGAATCTAGGGAGCAGCCAAAAGACCTAATTGTGTATGACACATCTCTGTTTCAAACAAAAGGTGAAATGATAAAGAGGATGAATGAGCTTGAATCTACATCACATGATGAAAGTGACCATGGTCCTTCATTGCCACCTCATCCTGTACATGAACACCAAACAAAGGTTGTTCCTTATCGGATGCCTCTGGATCTTAAACCTGTCCATGGAATGGGTGTTTATCATCCCCTGAATTTCCATGATAACGCTAATCCCTCTTTGCCTCTGTACGAACCATCTGCGGTTGCCCGGGAGTATCCATTTCAACTTATAAAGCAAATGCCTGTTACAGCTGCTGCCGTTGCAACTGCTGCAGTGGTTGCATCTTCAATGGTTGTTGCTGCAGCTAAATCTAATAGTGATATTAGACTAGATGTGCCTGTTGCTGCTGCTGCCACTGCTGCTGCAGTTGTTGCTACATCCGCTGCTGTTAAGCAGTACGAATACTTGGATCATGGTTGTCAATTGCTTAGCTTGCCAAATTCTTCAGAGCCAACTGGACCAGTCCCTAGAGTTAGACATGATTTCTGGGATAAAGATCAGCTGGAAATTGATCATGGACAAGAAAATTCCCTCGAGCAAGGAAATGCTTTGGTTGAAGTGTCTCAGGAAGCTGAAAGGATCTCTGACAAGTCAATAGGGACAGAGAGTGTAAGGTCTGATATAGCTATGGATGATGTTGCGGAGTTTGAGATCCAATGGGAAGAAATTACTCTGGGAGAACGTGTTGGGCTAGGTACAGCTATCTCGATCTGTAAATTATTTCTCTTCATAGCTCTGTTAAAATTTTAACCATAAGATCGTTTGCAATATCACTGAGCTACCATTCACCAGACATGATTTTCCCATGAAATGACATAAACATACCCTGAAATAATGTTGTATCGTCCTTGGAAAATAAAAGTAATGCTGGATTGTATTTTGTTTCCACTTTCTCTTTTGTGCTTTGTGATCTTTGACATGGCTTTCCCATGAAACAACATTGTTGTCTTGTAATACGTACGCAGTACTTTTTCAACTAACAACTTTCTCTTTTGCACCTCAGGATCTTTCGGAGAAGTGTATAGAGGGGAATGGCATGGAACAGTAAGTTTAATTAGTTTAACTTCCAATCAAGAAACGCGAGGTTCTATGGAAAAATATATGAACAAATATAACACTAAATTAGTTTCATTAGATTCATCATAGAATATATTTTCGTAATATACATATTTGATGTTGTAGATAAACCTTTTTATCTGTACTTGGTCAAACTTAAAGAACTTTGACTTGTTTGTTTCACTTCTGCTTTTGATCCTCTCTGCTTTGTAACTTACTGTTTTTAATCCTCACTGTGGTGGGGTGGGAGTAGTTGTTTTCTGTATACTGATAAGGTAGTGTCCTCTACCTTTTGCCTCAATCATGGACCAATTAAGATTTGTTCTAGTTATCATTCTTAATCAGTTACAGCATTGCCAACTTGAACTGTGAGAGGCTTGGGAATTAATCACTGAAAGCCAAAAAGTGCCATGCCATGAAATTAATTGATTTGATTAACTTGAATAGCCTTCCCTTTTTCACGTTGTTTTCCTCGAATCCTAGTGATGTCTTCGATTACCTTTTTGTAATGCTCCTTTTGGCGTTGTACTAATATCTTCCTCTTGTAGGAAGTTGCAGTCAAGAAATTCTTGCAACAAGATATTTCAAGTGATATTCTGGAAGAACTGAAAGCTGAGGTATATTAATTTTTTCTACAACTAAAATGCCCGAGGACCATGTAATTGATTTTTCATAGGTTTAGTACTGGCTTTCTTGCTTTTTAATTTAGAATGTACAAATTATTGTGTGCCCCCGTCATAAGGTTTTAAACCTTCACATCTTTCATTTGGATGATGTTAGTTTCTTGTAAGTACATCTGAGAAATACATATGGCTGAGCTGGCAAGATCTCATTATAAATATGTTGTAGCCTGTGGCAACAGTATTTTTGCCAAAAGATCAAGTTCATGTCACTGACAATTTTTAAGACCTGTCCATTGAGCTCCAAATACAACCTCCATTCGACATAAGGCTGTTATATCCCGTGGCTGCCGGCGAGCACACGGGTGTTACAAAGGCCTATAATTTTCATGATTTTGTTGAAAATAGGGCTCTCATTGCTCTCACTTGTTTTCCCACTACCTTCAACTTTTATGAGTAAAATAATGCAGTAAACACATACAGGTATACTACACTTAACATGTTTTTTATATCTTTCTTGCTGTATAGGTGCGAATAATGAAGAGACTGCGGCATCCAAACGTTGTTCTTTTTATGGGTGCTGTCACTCGTGTACCTAATCTTTCCATCTTGACTGAATTTCTTCCAAGGTTCGTTTTAACTCCCATGATATTTTTTCCTTTTTACTGTAACTTTTTTTTGAATTTTACAATACCAAGGATAGTTATACATAAGCTTTCCCCAGAATTATGATATTTTCTTAACCCAATATCTTGCCTCTACCTTCCATTTTCTTTATTGTTTTTTCTAAAATGGATGAGTGATTACTTATTAGTTCACATAGTAATATCTCATTTACAAAGGAACTAAAACATGATGTATTTGGCCCAAAGGTGGCCAATATACCAGGAGGTTCATGTGCGCTGTTCCAAGAATTTATCAACGAAATCATTGCATGGTGTAATTTGTTGATACAAGTCAACCTTCTGAAAATTTCATAGCTACTCGATCTTTGCGCGAATGTATAATCTTTTGAACAAACGAAACAAGTAGCTAGGAAAATATACGATTTTTTTCAAAATGGAGGGTGCGACCCCGGCCTCTGCATCGAAAAGATGCATATAGCCTTTATTGCTTTATTATTGAACGATCAACAAAGAAACGACAAAGAACACACATCACCAAACCCGAAGCCACCGGTCCTGCTGCCGACGCCACCATGACGCCAGACAGCGCCCCCGCCCTGCGCAAGCCCATCATGGCACGTCTGACACCGAGACTCCTGCACCATGCCACCGA
The DNA here is from genome assembly GCA_910589765.1 of Avena atlantica. Classification (NCBI taxonomy): domain Eukaryota; kingdom Viridiplantae; phylum Streptophyta; class Magnoliopsida; order Poales; family Poaceae; genus Avena; species Avena atlantica. The sequence goes on along the minus strand of OU342739.1, from coordinate 53,542,815 downwards.
GACTCGCCGTCGTCGAGGAGGTAGATGTACACCACTCCACCTTGCCTCCACCATCCAGCTGCAGCTCCAAAAACGATGCCCCCAAGAGGGAGAGCGACGCCCAAAGCACGAGAAAGTAGACGGCAGATGCAGCACGAGTCTGGGGTTTGGGGTTTCCCTCGGAGCAGCACGAGAAAGTAGACGGCAGATGCAGCGGTGATGCCTTCAACAAGGTAACAGCGCGACGCCGTCATCACCCGCCATGAGCAAGTCATAGCACGGTTTTCACCGGCAACCGTGCCTCCGCAACTCGCCGCCAGTGCTAGATGTGGGCTGAACTGCCACAACCAGGGTCGGCCATCTCCGGCGGAGGAGTAGGCCGGCACCGCCATTCCCTGGGCCGACGCCTAAGGCTTCCTCGTGCTGCGGGGATCAACATGAACCTAGATCACCTTCGCTTGCCGTTGTTGGAGAAGACGAGGTGCTGCAGGGACGAGGTGGTGAAAGCCAGCCCACCTGAACCCGTCTGGGCCCAGATCGAACCCGCCTACACCGCTGCCACTGCCTGCTGGCCACCTGCGCCACTACCACCGCAGCTTGCCGAGATGCACCAGCCATCGCCAGCCTGCAGCACTGCCATCGAAGAAGGACGGGCGTTCGCCGCCGCTACGCTCCAGATCTGGTTGAATCTGTAAGTTAAGAGTGTGCACCTGGGTGCCTCAGAGATAACACACAGTTACCAAACCAATACTTCTACAATAATGTATGCAGTTCTTCGATCGGTTCCCTGGTTTGGTTTGTATAGGTAAAAGGATCTTACAGAGAGATAGGGAAGTAACTAATCCAGGTCTGATTTATATCCAGTTGAAGCACAAAGACACACTCTTGATGCCTCTTCGGATCTAGATTGCACAAAATGTTTCTGGCCCCTCTCTTAATTTAAAATTGAGCAGATCATGTCGTCGTATATTTCTGGGACAGGCCATGTGTTTCTGAGCCAAACTTATCTCTTTCTTGCATCCAGCTTCTCCATTTATCTTTTTACATTGCTCCCAATGCATCTTTATTGGCACCAAGCCCCTCCTGTGTTTTGCATCATAAATCATTAAATTATCGTGTGCTCCTCTCCTAGACCAAGCTGCTGCTATTCTAGTATGCGCACATGCCAAAAATCATTGATGTAAAATAGTACATGTAATGTCTGATACACATGCCAAATTTCATGGTTAAATTCATCTATATTGTGGATAAGCAAAAAAGACAAGGACTGTATCATGCACTGTTACTTTATTTCATTTGTTCCCCACAGCAGACTTATTGAACCTTATAATTTTTCCTGTGTGCATAACATTACATTTAATACATTCACGTGTTTCTTGGAGCATCATATTCTTTAAAAATGCGGATCTATGCCCATAGGAGCAGCAAATTCACAGTGGGTACTAGGTAATAGCAAATACAGAAGTGGACGTGTAACAGTAAATACAGAAGTGAATGTGAAAGAATAATTTGAAAATTGATGTGCATGCAGGACCTCACTTAGATAGCAAAAGATGTAGGCATATAGCTACATATGTACTCCCTATGAAACATAGTTTAATTGTTTTTACAATCTTTCATCAGTCACATTTTTTAGGTTTTTAAGAAATATTTATTATCATCCAGATGATGGCCTGAAGTGTCATCAGGAATACCATGTATGTGTCCACAAAGACTTCTATCCTTGACTCGGAGGGAGTAGTATATTTAAGCTTTCTTTAGGTTTACATTGTCATGATCTTACTATTTTATCTCAGTAGATTTATGGACTTGTTGACTACCATAATTTCTAACTGTGATACTGACAATGCAGAGGTAGTTTGTTTCGGTTGATCCGTCGCCCCAACAACCAATTGGATGAAAAAAAACGTATAAGGATGGCACTTGATGTGGTATGTCCGTGTCTTTGTTATTTTAGTTCACTCGTGTGCAGAACGTTGGACTAAATTTGACAACCTTTTCCAACTTGCCTGCTTGAATCTTGTTTGCCTCAGGCCCGCGGTATGAATTATTTACACAACTGTACCCCTGTTGTAGTTCATCGAGATTTGAAGTCTCCAAACCTACTTGTTGACAAGAATTGGGTTGTCAAGGTAATAAACAGATCCCACCAACAGTGATACGTTTTGGATTCTTTGTGGCATTTCTACCTATAATCCCTGTATAACCATTTTCATTGTCTTGTTATGGTTTAGGTTTGTGATTTTGGTTTATCACGTATAAAGCATAATACCTTCCTTTCCTCAAGATCCACAGCTGGAACAGTAAGCTTGCTTATGATTATATGTAGTCAAACCTTTTCTGCCCTTATGAGAATAAGAAACCGTTATGTTGGAAAATAGGGAAGACATATGCAGCGTATGTATTGCTTCTGATTTTTATATGAACTTATTTATTCACCGTGATATGTGCTCAGTTTGCACTTACTGAGGTTTGCTGCCTTGAACTTATTCTATGACTTGCTGTGGATTAGCTGCGGAATAGAAGCAAGTTGGTTATCCTAGCCAAATGATCAAATCCGCAAAAGTTAGTTAGATAATCAGGATTTTCACAACCTACCTCAATGCAAAACAGTCTTAGACATGTATGGGATAATACCATGGTAACTCCCTTGAATAGGGGAAGTTGAAACTCTAGCAGACTCGATTGTTTAGCAAGTAGCTTGAGGGTTTGGGAGAAGGTTGATTTGTTGGCCAGGCCCAGAAGCACATTTAGGACTCTTTCTTCGATCTCTTGCGATATGAATCTTTAAACTTGCATATATTTTTGAGGCAAAAGGTCTCGAGCCCTAGGAAGTGCTAGATTGGATTGAATGGGTTTGGTACACCATAGATTTACAGAGAAGTCCAGAAAAGGTAACAAATTGCATAAGGGCTTCTCTACATTACAGAAGGACCCTGGATAACAAGGCTAAAAACACAAGTTGGTCCCTGTGTAGTCAATTTTGCATATGGATCCAACATTTGATTACACATACTTACTAGTTAGTCTACGGCTATATTTGCGTTCCTGTAGGTATCTGACATGGATTGGAAGAATGTTCAGATGATGAAATACCAGTATATCGATAAGAAAGTACAGCCTTGATATGGCAATTTTCACGCAAGTGCTCAGGCACAGCTGGTTTAGCTGGTCCCTGACTGTATGTTTACTGTACTATGGTCAAGTTAGCACTGCATTTCTCAAATGTAGAAGTTTGCTGATCATGTAGATGGTTCTATGCTAAATACTTGTACTGGTTACTGACCACCTGCATCAATTGCAGGCCGAGTGGATGGCACCAGAAGTACTTCGGAATGAACCATCGGATGAGAAGTAAAGTTCTTTATATTGCCTGTCATTTGTGTGCTTTTACCTTTTTTTTGACAAATGATTTGTTTACCCTTCAATACATTGCAGATGTGATGTTTTCAGCTACGGGGTTATATTATGGGAACTTTGTACTTTGTTACAGCCATGGGAAGGTATGAATCCCATGCAAGTTGTTGGAGCTGTTGGTTTTCAGCAACGACGCCTTGACATTCCGGCCGACGTGGATCCCACCGTAGCAGAGATAATTGAGAAATGCTGGCAGACGTTAGTATGCTCTAACTTGCTGGTTGCTATGTTATTTTATGTGCATATACATCAAATATTTAATAGAATATTATTGTTTCTATTCTCCAGAATCTTTTCTCGAGTATTTTGCTGATGCTAGTCTTTTCAAGGTCTTGTGCATTTTGCTAGTCATATCGTAGCTACACTAGCAACCATGCATGTGCAGTGCAAGTTTCTCGCTATAGTTTATCTTTCTGTTGTTTCCATATACAGCAAAATTCTGGATGACACATTAACTGAGATATTTTGTATTTTCAATTTCGTTGTAGTTTGCTAGTTTCCTGTTTAGAAGTCAAATCTTGTAAACTTGATCAGATATCAGGTTTCTAGGTTTTTTGGTAGCATCACAAATTGTTCGAAGTTCCTAGTATAATATTCCACTCGTACAAAATGGTGCAGGCAAAGGAAGTTGGTCTGAATTTCACACATTTTATTGACTACCCTATGTATAAATTAGGATAACACATACGCATGTTACTGTCTAATGATTAATATCCCTCCGTCTAGATGTCGCATGATTTAGTATATAGATTCATCTAAATTTTGACAAATCTGCGACAACTATTTTGACACGGACTAAAATTACAGGTTACCATAGCCATGCTTTTAAGAAAGTGGTACTCCCTCCGTCCCAAAATAAGTGACTTGAATTTGTCTAGTTTCGCATGTATCTAGACGCATTTTGGTTTATAGATACATACAAAACTAGACAAATCCAAGTCATTTATTTCTGGACGGAGGGAGTACATGCTACTGTTTCGTGTAGATTAGTGCTGTTTTTTTACCTTCTGATATCTTCAAGTACTCCCTCCGTCCTGAAAAGGGTATCGCAAATTTATCAAAATTCGGATGTATCTATATACTAAAAGTGTCTAGATACATCTAAATTTAGACAAATCCTTGACATCCTTTATAGGATGGAGGGAATATGATTCTCTTCTTCTCTGCCTTTGTCAGTCTTATGTCTCCAACTTATGATTCTTTCATCTCTGCCTTTTTATTGGTCTCAACTCTGTTTTGTATTTTGTCTGATTGTAGAGACCCAAAGACGCGTCCATCATTTTCAGAGATCATGGTTGCCTTAAAACGGGTATTGAAAAATTTGTCTGCTAACCAACCAAGGAGACAGCGAGTACATCAAACCGATGACTGAGGAAAAAAAAGGTTGATCAATATCAACTGAGAACATAAAGAAAAGATGCATTGGTCTTCCGAGCCTTCCCACAGCTGCCCATCTGTAACTATACCATTTTTTGTATAGCAATAGCATCAAGGATGGAAAAGGTGATTTTGTCCTCCAAATACAGCTGTAAATTTTGCATTGAAACTGGCAGAGATCTGCAGAGAATTACTGCTTCAGTCCATCCATTGGGCGAACGACCATCCAAATCACATCCAACAAAAGGAAGTGAAAGAAAAGGAGAGAAACCTCCAAATTACTGCACATCAAATGATGTTGAGCAATGACATTTCCAAGTTCGGACTTCAGGTTCGGCGCGTCAGGTAGAATGGGATCCTCCTCCTTTGATTAGTCCTGCCTCTTTTGGCCACCAAAAGCTAGGTGATTCAAGTTTAAGATAACACCAGTTCTAATCTTCTTCATCAGAAGATCATACCTTGAGCATCAAGAGGTACTCTGGCAGGCTCCCCTGTGTATATCACGCGATGGCAAATTCGTCGAGATTGGCGGTTAGATTGCAAAGGAAAATCTGTTGTTTTTAGTAAAATCACAATTCCTTACAGCAGCAGTCTTCGACTCTTCTACTTTCTTTCCTTTTTCTTCTTATTTATTGCTGTAACAAGTGTACAAAAAATATCCTATAGAGTAGAGTGCTAATTGATTTTTTTGCTACCACATGAACTATATGCGTTTACTCCTGAAAGTAAGTAGGTGGTAAAGGCGCAGTCGAACAAGTTCCCATATTTCCCTGTTTTCTGCAATGCATAACAGTCGTGCTCAGGCAGTTGGGTTTGCTTCTAGTCACGTTCTTTGTCATGGTTCATAGCGGAAACCGTGGGAAAGCGAATGTGCCACTGAAACTTGGCAGATTGTTTTCTTAAAGGAAGAATTCGTATTGCTCTTGCTCTGACGAAGGTAATATGGTGCTCCAAATCCTTGGCCTCTTCACTGTGTTACACGCACACATAGCCATATAACCATGTCCATGCAGCTATATATCTCTCTCATGAAACTTGTTCATTTTTTATGTTGCGAAGTCTCCAGTAAAAATGACCGGCCGGGGAGCTGAACGAACCGATCATAGCCCGTGCCATTTTCACCCTTGGCGAGCGCTCACATGGGAGGACTATGGGATGGGAGGGAGGAAAAACGATCCCATCTGGCCAGTGCCGCGCATCCAGCGTCTCCTGTCGGTAGTCACTACCCACGGTGTACCGGTCACCGGCCCAGTCCCACCGCCCAGCCACGCACCTTGCCGCCACGTGCACCCCGCGTTTCCCACAGATCTCGCGTCCACTCTCCCCACACGTCGCCGACGCCGACGCGCTAAAATATCGCACCATAAACAACGCGCCTCCTGGACTGCCCAAGTCGCACACCACTCTTGCTCCTTTCCCCTCTCTCCTGATCTCCGCGCCGATCCCATCCCATCTCACCAGCGCAGCAGCCATGGCCACCTGGGGCTCCCGCGACACCGACGAGCCCGACGACTTCGACGAGTTCGACCCCACCCCCTACGGCGGCGGATACGACCTCTTCGTCACCTTCGGCCGCCCGCTCCCGCCCTCCGACGAGACCTGCTACCCCTGCTCCGCCCCCTCCACCTCCTACGACGCGCCCCACTACGCAGCCGAGGAGCCCTCCCCCTACGGCCACCACCAGAAGGCACAGCCCGCCTACGGCTTCCGCCCCCAGAACGAGCAGCAGCCGTCCTACGGCGGTGGCGGCGGCCGCCACGAATCCAGCTACGGATCCACCAAGCCCCAGCCCGCCTACGGCTTCCGCCCCCAGCAGGAGGAGCAGCCCTCTTACGGCGGCGGGGACGGCGACGACTCCGGCTACGGATCCAAGCCCAAGCCCGACTACGGCTTCCGCCCCCAGCAGGAGGAGGACACCTACGGATCTGGGTACGGCAGGAAGCCGCAGCAGGAGGTGGAGGACACCTACGGCTCCGGGTACGGGAACAAGGTGCAGGAAGAGGACAGCTACGGTTCCGGATACGGCAGGAAGCCGCAGGGCGAGCAGACCTACGGATCGGAGTACGGTTCTGGGTACGGAAGGAAGCCGGAGGGGGAGGAGAGCTATGGATCCGGGTATGGCGGCAGGCCGCAGGGGGGACAGGAGTACGGCGGTGGTGGCTATGGTGGGAGGAAGACCGAGGAGGAGGGATATGGTGGTTCCGGGTATGGATATGGGAAGAAGGTTGAAGACGAGGTCGAAGGTGAGTATGGCTCTGGTGGGTACCAGAAGCCCTATGGAGAGGAGACTCAGGGTTCGTATGGTTATGGACAGAGTGCTGGGTATGAGAAGCCCAGCTACCGCGGTGGAGAGGGATATGGCCGCAAGAAGCAAGTAAGTTCCTGTCTCTGATTGTTAACTGTTTTGTGCCTATGCATGCTACTATAGTGATTAACTTGTCTAATGGATGGTCGAGGAAAGTTTGGACGCCTATTACTTGTGAATGTGGTTCCAGTAGGCGGGATGTGATAGATACAACCAGTTTTTGCCTATACATGTTGTAGTGATTAACTCTTTTAGTGCATGATTGCTTGTCCCTCCGTGAACCATCGTGCCTCCGGATTGTAACGTAGTGAACAGACGAGGAAAGGTTGAATGCTTATTACTTGCGGTTGCTATTGCATTATGTCTTCCAGTTGGCGGGAGGTGTTGGATACAACCATTTTTTGCCATTCAACTATATGATAGTTATTAGCTGATAAATAGCTCATATAATTTGGTTGGGCTTTGAGTTAGCATGCCAATTCCAAATTGAGAAATCATGCTTTATATGTGGTAAAGGAACAAGAAAGTTGCTGATATAGTAGATTTAGACGCTGAAAACTGTTTGGCTCGCTAGTAGATTGTTGTTATAGCATAAACATGTTCTATTCCACTGATCAATTGAAATGTTAATTACTTTTTTTTTGGAAATGGGAAATGTTAATTAGTGCCTAGTGGGAAAACCTCCTCTTGTTCCCATTATTTGTATCCAAAGACTAATTGAAATTGCATCCAAAATGCAAATTGGATTAGGAGTACAGAGTCGCGAAGCATAATTTTGCATTGCCAAAAGTATGTTCATGTTTGTACATAAGTATGAGTTTGATCATACTGATCGTATGTGTTCTTTCCTTTGAGTATTGAAAAAACTGATTGATTCTATATGTTATTTTGTTTTGATTATGTGATAGTACTGATCCACTTTTCTGCGTTTGCAAATTCGTTGCTCACTACCTCAATTAGATTCTGACATGGTTGTGAGATAGCATCTGTCCCAGTAGAATTTGGCATAGCAGTGTAGCTAAACAAATCTGTGAAAATTACAGTAATGATCGTTCATCCACATTAAACCCCCAGTTATAAGAATGCAAATCGTATGACTCATATTTGTCTGCAATTGTCATACTATGCACTTAGTAATATGTCATCTGTACATATGCAAGTAAATACCATGTCTATAAATTTAAGTTGAAGAAAGTATTCCAAAACCTACAACAGCACTCTGTTTCTTTTATTCTCTTCTACTGCTTGCATTTTTTGCTTGTACTACTTGTACCCTTTTTTTCTGGTCAAACAAGAGTAATTTGTGTGCATTGTTTTTTGTACTAGCAACAAACATAGTGGTTCCTAGTGAAGCAATCTCTGAAATGTTAAAATAGATCTTTCTTATCAACCCTCATGATTTCCTGCTGCTGCTTCACAGGATGACAATGACTCTGATGATGAAAAGAAGAAACGCTATGGTGGAGGAGAGGAATACGGCCGCAAGCACGTAAGTTCCTGTCTCTGATTATTTACTGTTTTGTTTGAGCATTGGCATATCTGCGAACTGGCGTTACTTTTGTTTATTTGACAGTACTGATCGACTGTGGCATTTCTGTATTGTGCAAATTCTTTGTTACTTGATACTGATATGATCGTAAAATAGGTAGGCATATGCAATAGTTATCTCTCCTAGCAGATTTTTCAGAACACTGTAGCTGAACAAGTTTGGTAAAATTACAGTAATAGTCGTTCATCTAGATAAATAACCAACCTATATGAATGCTTACTCATGGCCGGACACAATTGTTATGTTGTAAATTTGATAATCTGCCATCTGTGTATTTGAGCAAGTATTGTAATTTTGAGCTTAAGAAAGTATGCCAAAACCCAGAGATAGTATTACCTCTGTCCCAAATTAATTGACTCGGCGTCTAGATATGCATGTATGTAAACACGTTTTAGTGCATAGATACATGTGTATCTAGACAAAGTTGAGTCAATTAATATGGAACGGAGGGAGTAGTACATTCCCTATATTCTCTTTTAATAAGGGTTCACTGTTTTTGGTTAGGGAAGAGTAATTTTAGTGCATTTTTAGAAGCAGACAAAGATTGTTCTTTCAAAAGAAATAATCTCTGAATGTTAAAACTAGGTCTTTCTCATCAACCCTTATCATTTCCTGCTGCTGCTTTACAGGATGACGATGGCTCTGATGATGAAAAGGAGAAACGTTACGAGAAGCACCACCATCGTCGCCACAACTACGACGACTAGATCTTGACATGCGATTGTCATCCCCACACCCAGCTACTACACGAATAAAATGGCCTCGTTTCCCTTCTGGGTACCGGATCATTGTCCCATTTTATGAATTTGTATAACTCCAATCTATGTTGTGCTGTGTGGGTGGTTTATATGTTTGAACAATCTCCTATTTGTATGTTTAAGATGACATGTTAATGTGTGGGTACACACTTCTTGATTGTTGTGTCTGAAACTGGATTCTGCTTCTTTGCTTGCTGTTGCGTTGCATTCAACTATCTCAAGTTGTTTGATTCTGTCCTGTAGAATCTTAGTCATGTCCTGGATATTACGTTGCTGCTTTCATTTGAATTGTTTCGCGTCGTGAACCCTCACAACGAGCAGACTGAGGCCGGGCTTGATGCACCGTGGCAGTGGCTAACTCGAATTCTTCCTCAATCCACGCTAGTTTCTGCTGGTCGCTTCATTTTTTTCTGTGTAGGATCGGATTGTATGAATCTTTCACACATGGTTCTAGTTTGGAAATTAATGTAGCACATAGACGACATTTACTAGTACAAGATATGTTCTCGGGGAAGAACGACCACTGAACGCCCTTTGCTCATGCTTCTTCTCCACCGCTACTCGTAAGGACGAGGTGGTAAAACAATGACGGCCGGACCAGTGATGATGAACATAAATAATACATTGCTAGTGACGAGAAGAAGAATCAAACATTGCTGACGATGATAAAGAGCAAGAGATTGTTAGCAGTGTGAGAAATGAACGAAAATCTGGAAGTCTAGGTAAAAATAAAGAAAAAGTCGCGCTAGAATGATGTGTCATACGAGCAAGAAGATGAACGCGATGGGTAGTAAACATATGGTGCCATAGTGGTGCAACGGAGATGAAGGAGGCGAGATAATGATAGGAGTGCACGATAGAGACAGTATCGGAGGGAAAGGTGTGGTGTCAACTGTCAAGGAGACTAGAAAAGAGGAAAAAAAATGTGTCCCAGGGATGTGCACCTAGAACTCTACTAGAAGAGAGTAAAGGTGGAGACGCATGAAGCGTGGAGCAGATCAATCATTGTGAAATTTGACTTTATTTTTCCAGATAAATTACATCACCATGTTCTGCTGTTAAAAGGTACTTATGTGTATTTTTTTTGTGGTGCCAAGAACCTTATGCCATGAGCCCAACATTCATTGTATCCAGCTTCTGTATCTATACATACTCCACGGATCATTGTGTAATATACCAAAAAAAAAGCGTAGGAAGTGAAATAAAATATATATAGGAGCACCGGGCTCGGGCAGCAGTTAAGCTGGGGGTGCCAGCAGGCAGCAAGCCAATCGGCGACTCGTTTGAGAGGTTGCGTGACGCCTCATTCCCTCCCTCCCTCCCCACCTCTCATCCCGGCCACCGCGAGCCACCCTCCTCCTCTATGCGCCAGCCACCGCGCAGGCGACCCCCGACACCGCGCTAAGCTGCGGACTACAGCCTCGTGGCAGTCGACCGGGATGGAGGTGGCGCGGCGAGCCCCGGCGGCGGCGGGGCGGAGGAGGAGCGCCGCGCGGCGACGAGCCTCCCCAGGCTCGTCGCCGGCGTTCTATCCGGCGTGCTCACCGGCATCTTCGCGGTTGGTACGCGCCCTCCTCCTGCTCTGTTGCCTGTTCTAGCTTCCGACTTCTTCGCCGGTGATTCCAAGCGCTTCTCCATTGGTAGAGAAGGGAAGGGATAGGGCCTCTTTGCCTTGCCATTTCCTCAGCCGACACAGCCTTCACATCCAAAGTCATATAATAATAGCCAATCTGATTGGCTTAGCTCCGAGTTTTTTTTTTTTGGTTCGTGTGGTCTAACTTTCATGTGGATTTGTGATGTCTGTAGCTGGAGGCCTCACGGGGGCGGTCACCGGCGCATTGGCTGGGAGAGCCTCTGACCGCGGCGTTCTCCTAGGAACTGGAGTGGGGGCATTCGCTGGCGCCCTCCTATCCATTGAAGTCCTCGACGCTTGTCGCGCTTATTGGTGCGCCGACAGGTCGGCCCCGCAGAGTACGTCATCCATGGTCCAGGCCGTAAGACTCTTCAGCAAATCAGTCTGTATTGTACTAGTAAGTTGCACAAGTACTTTGCACATTTATGTATGTAGCCGTATTTCTTTTGTTTAATATATTGATCTTGTTTGAACAAAAAATGCACCAACTTACCGTTACTCTTCAAGTCAGTACTCTGCGAAAATAGCTTGCTAAAATTTCTCCATGATCATTGCTATCAATTTCACCATGTTATTTAGAAATTCGAACGCCTCTCTTCTCCGATAACTAAAATTTACTTAAATTCAAGCTACCATTCATGGTGTGCGCATCCGTAAAACTCTTCAGCAAATCAGTCTGTACTATAAAATTTAGGCAGTCTAGCAGAATATTTTGGTTCCGTTTCCTCCAACATATGCCAATTGGAATAGTAATATTACTACTGCAGTTCATCATTTTGATGGTGCTCTAAATTAGAGCTGCCGCTCAGCGTTTTTTCCTTGGATTATAGAAAATCTTCTTCAATGTTTAATGCAAAGTTTCTAAATATATTATACTTCAGTGGATGGCATCATGACAGTTCTTGATCCATTGTCCATAGAGGATTTTTTTGACACACTAATGTTTGTTCACTTTCTAGGGAGATTTCAATGACAGTTCTTGATCCATTGTCCATAGAGGATTTTTTTGACACACTAATGTTTGTTCACTTTCTAGGGAGATTTCGTGGATCAGCTCCTTCACGTTCGGCTTTTGGGAGAGCAATATGATCCACCAGGGCATATGGCATATAGTTGGCAGGTCAGTTGTTCTATACCCCTAACATGTATCCTTTGTAAAAGAAAGTGCCCAAATGATTGTTATTCTCTTCATGCTTGTTACCAATTGGACAGCTTTTGCCATTGACCATTCTAGTCATGGTGATCTTTATACGCGTATGCTAATCCATTTGATAATGTTTTCTATATAACTAGTATGGTGAGGGAAGCAACGAAATTTCATTGATGTAGTGAAATTTCTACCATTTGATAATGTTTTCTATACAAATAGTATGGTGATGACAGCAAAACGAAATTTCATTCATGTAGTGAAATTTCTACCATTTGCGGCACACATAATTTTTCCTACTAAAGTTTAGCTATTCAATAGGTTGGTATCACAGAGTTTGGCAATGATGGTCTGCATGATATCCTTGGAGAAGTTTCATCTGATGGGCTCTCGCAAGATAACTTGAAGAAGTTGCCGTACTATGTGGTGATTGATCAGAAGCAACAGCCAATGGGTGAAAACTTGTCTTGCCCTATTTGCCTGCAGGTATAAGTGTAACATTACATACATATCTTATTCGAATGTACCTAGTACTGAAATGATTTCACCATTTATGATCTGTAATTTATGCTGCCTTATTATATTAGTCTGGTAGGTATATATCTTATTTGGCTGGACGGTTCAAAATCATCGTACTTATTGTTGGCATAACATAAGTAACTCTGTAGGAATTTCACTCAAAATCATCGTACTTATTGTCGGCATAACATAAATATGTGGTAGTGCCTATAAAAGGATGGAATATATGTTACATATATTGTCTGGTTAGACTCTTTGAAATAATCTTATGTGTCGTGCGATAAATGTCCCTTCAAAGGTGTGTGCTCATGGAAATTATCACAATTTGAAACTCAGCCGAGAACTAAAACAACCTAATATGATAATGTGTGCATATCATTATTATCATTCATTATATAATGAAACAACCTTAATATTTGTGTTTTCATGACTCCATCTGTTCTGATTTTTTTTGGATATAACAAGGTTTTGATTAACAACTCTATTAAGATGTGGTTTATGTGATATAAAATCACTATTAGAAGTACTTTTGAATATGAACGAATAACATTAGTTTTGTGTCACACAAACTACATATTAATGGAGTTTCTACTGTTTTAAAAATTGTCATAACCAATCAAAATGCATGTTGTGTGTCACCTTTATATTTGGATGGAGGGAGTACTTATTTTAACTTTATTTTTGACATCCTGACACTTTGTTCTTGTCCTAGGATCTTCTAACGGGAGAGACGGCGAGGAGGTTGCCATTGTGTTCTCACACCTTCCATCAGCCTTGTGTGGACAAATGGCTCATTGGCCATAGTTCATGCCCTGTATGTAGGCGAGATGTGTAAATACATGCCGTTGTGTTCTCTTAGAGTGTACTCCCTCCGTTTCAAAATATAAGATGTTTTAGATTTGTAAAGAGAATGTATCTAGACTTGTTTTAGTATGTAGGTTCACTCATGTTTAGAGTGAATCTAGACACTAAAATAAGTCTAGATACATTTTCTTCACAAAGCTAAAACATCTTATATTTTGAAACGGAGGGAGTAGTTGGCATACCCGTGCAAAATGTTTGTTCTCATGGTGTATAGAAAGGTAAATAGCAGTGTAGTGTAAATCAATCCACCCATGTGTTTGTATATTGAAAAAATGGCTATGTACATAAGATATTTAGGGGATCATTTCATTTTCTCACCCAGTTGAGATGTGAAACTGACAGGTTTAATCCGCTTCTGATTTTTCGGTGCGTTCTGTTATAAGTTAGCTCTTCAGTATTTATTAGTTTCTTGCCATCGGAAGACTAGAATAATGCACATGGTTTTCCTTTGTCTTAGGGAAACTCTAGTCGGGAGACCCATTTGGCTTAGACTTGCCCGTTTGTGTTCGCGTTGACAGAAAGAAAGGCCCAACTGGCAACCCAAATGGATTGGGGTTTGATGAAAGGAAGGCCCTGTTGGCTACCAAATGGATCGGTGTTTGTTTTGGTGTCTCCTTGGATTTTCGTCCAAGTGGACACTCCACAGACGGATCTTGTGTCCTCCCTGGTCCACAAGTCGGTGACTTAGTCACATTCCTCTCCATCTTATCCATCCTATCCTGTCGAGTTGACTTAGAAATCCATGGTTAACACGCCTCTTGCCCCAGCCCCCATAGAAGCCCATGAAGGAGCTCACTGTAACGTCCCGAAGAATAGGAATCGCTTAAGGACTAGTGTGTAAATTGTGAAACTGCATTGCATGCATTTGTGAAAGTATGAAAAATTTCAAACTTTTGTTTTAAGAGGATATAAGTGATTGAAGTTGAACTCTAGTTTTCAAGTTTGAGTTAGGTCAACACTAGGTTTTGAATTCAAAATTCAAAATGAACTCGTATGTTCAAACTTTAAGATTTCAACACACATTTAAACTTGACTCAAAGACACTTACACTCAACTATAAATATTCTAGATTTAATAGAATCATCTTTGAATTCAAAAATGAGGTTTAAATTATTCAAACTTGAGTTCAACTACAAATTCACATAAGAAAATAAATAAAAATCATAAAAATATAAGTAAAATACAAAAATGCTCATAAAATGATCTTTATACATAATAAAATGAATATAAGGTTCTTTACATGAGGATTTCATGAATGAAAATTACAAATATGATCTGATCCTATTACAAACTACAAATAAAAAGAAAGAAAAACCCTAAAATAGAACCTAGCTATATTCTTCTCTTGATGTTGCTCTTCTCAATCTTCTAGTCTTTTGACCTGGAAGATAAACAACAGAGAAAACCATTGGGTCATGGTTAAAGTGTTGGTTTTACCTTAGGCAAAACCTTTTTGATGTAGAATCCAAATAGAAGCCCAGGAACTTCTCCTGAACCTCATAGTTTCAGGTTTAGAGCAAATCCAAATAGTTGCAAAGTTGACAACAAGGGAATAGTGTACAGAATGGAACATAAGGAGCAACTAGTAGTACACTAGACCAATAAGTAGTAAAACCACAATAGAGTAATGAAAGTAGTAGCAATAATAGACTATGACCAGAACCAGTAGCAACTATCTTAGGCAATGAAGCATTAGATCAAACAATAGTAGGAATCAATAACCAGAACTCACAAGTTCAAACAACAGTACCTCAAACTTTGGATTCTTTGAAAGAAGCAAAGTTCAAGCCATTGAACACTTGCAGTTCACCAAACCTGATAATTAAATCATGGACAAACAAATCTCTAAGCAAAAAAATGAACTTCACTGCTAGTAAGACAGTGGAAAAATCATGAGTTTAAAAGAAATGTTTGTCCAGATTTCACAAAGGAAAAATTACCAAATTGACCTTAACCCGACATTCCTAATTAGGCATATGATCAAACCTCCTATAACCCATATTGTGACAGAAATACCCAGATAGAAACCTATCTAGAAAGGCAGTATAAGCAGGTTAGTCACTTGCATGAAAACCTGAGGTGTGAGCCTCACAATAATCCTAGAACACTATAAATAGGACCCTAGACCCAATTTTTGAAATCACAATTGTGAGAGCCAAGACTCATAAGAACACTCAGACCAGAGGTTAACTGAGAGGAAACAAACAAAATCCACATATCTTGGAGAGAGAGAGAGGAAGAACCAAGAACAGGAGAAAGGAATATGAAGAATAGCATCAGATATTTCTTAAGCAAACTTTGGAGTCTTTAAAGGTTTATAGTTAAAACCCTAAGATAGGATCATAATAGTCAAGGATCATTAGGATCCAGAGAGACACCTTTTATGATGACTACCTCCTTGATGCTTCTGATGGTGATGACGATTCCGAGTAACTCTCTTGGGACGCATAGCAATGCTCTTTTCCCTTTTTGGTGTCTTGATGCCAAAGGGGGAAAATAGTTTTATTAGGTTGTATTTCAGGATTTGCATGGGTCGGGCACAAGCTTTTATGCATTTGGTTCTCTCGTGTTTGTTCCCATTTATCTTAGCTTGTCGAACTATGTTCCTACTGGTTATGTAGTGAACTCTCTCTCAGATTTGTTCTGTTATTGTATCGGGTTTTTAGACATGTGAATCCCGAGTATATTATGTGGTAAATGAAGGAGAATGCCTCGCCAACCATTTGCTAGTGATGATGACGACATATCCGTGGCGGAGAAGAGTCCCTCGCCTCCAAGGGGGCCAAGGATCAAGCATGCCTCAAATGCTTCTATGCCTCTAGTGTCCCATGATATTGTCAAGGACAAGTTCTAGAAAGCATCATGGTGGGAAAGAGTCTCTTTTTGCATGAGTGTGGATATTCGTCGGGGCCAGCATGAGAGCTCCTCAAAGAGATAAAGGATCAAGGTGAAGAGGGAGATGAGTACAATGATGAGTAGGGTTTCAAGCCTTCCTCCGAGGGAACCCTTTCTTATGGTCGTTGGAAGCAAGGGAGCCTTATTGATTGGAAGTGTTTCGATGATGTCACGTCTCAGGCCACCTCTTCCTCTAGCCCTCACGGCAAAGGCAACGCCAACCCCCCTGATGATGACTACCAGCTACAGCCCTGATGCTTCCAATGGCGATGACGATTCCAAGTGACTCTCTTGGGACGTGTAGTATCGCTCTTTTTCCCTTTTTGACGTCTTGATGCCAAAGAGGGAGAAGTAGTTCTATTAGGTTGTGTTATGGGATTTGCATGGGTCGGGCACAAGAACTTATATCCCTTTAGAATTTTCCTTTGCTCTTTATGGTTACTATGACATGAACTCAATTTGGAAAAGGGGATTGACATGGTTATACCCCACGGGTACACGACCTTAGCATACCTGGTCCAGCCTAAGGAAGGCCCGCGAGAATATACACGGCCCATGAAGACTTTCGGGTGGCCCAAGCCCATGACGTCTTCGGATCCTTGGAGAGCAAGACTAGATTAGATAGAATGTTCGAAGGGGCAAACCCTAAATCTATAACCGACTCGGTCTGTGCCCGGGACCTGCCTACCTCTATATAAAGGCTAGGAGGGCACGACGAGGAGGGCACTTCGCATACCACTGCATACACACCTTCACGCCAGAGTGCATCTGCACACCCCTATAATTTCCGGTTCCGCCGTAATCAAGAGCAGACAGGTAGGAGTAGGATTTTCCCTCCAGGGGCCTGAACCTGGGTAAACCTCGTGTCCCCGTGTTGCTTTTTTGCTAACCGTTCCGCGATCTCCAGCATCCCCATCTTCTCCAAAACCCAAGCTCATAACAATGGGCATTGACGAGATTAAACATCGTCAATTGGCGTCATCTGTGGGAATTGGGCGCGCTGATTGTGTGATCGTGACGGTCCCAACCAAAGCGATCTACAACTCTTCGGCGGCGGAGAGCCATCTCCTTTTCGGCGCTTTCGACTTCACCGCCCACTCGCCAGCCACCCTGAAGGACTTCGAGCCCGTTGGCGACGGGCTCGAGATCCTGTTCGGAAGCTTCTGCTTCCAGGTGGGGCAGACCGACACTCTCCGCCTCCCAGAGCGGGTGCCCTGCCATCGATCGGGCCCGCCTCATGGGCTCCGCATCTCGTGATATGCACGTCACCATCGACAGATGAGTCCTATGACAGCAGCAGCTGCAACTCAGATCTGTGTGATACGCCATCGGATGAAGGGACCTACGATTCCGGATCCGAAAGCTGCGGCAGCAACAATCCAACCTACGGACGCTACCAATGCGCCGCAGTCATCCAGAGCGATGTGGACCAGGAACACAACCCGCCGCCCAACCCGCAGGGTAGAAACGACGAAAACAGGAGGAACCAGTCCCCCCCCGCCCAGCGAGGAGGATACCGATCCCAATCGGGTTATCCACCTTAGCGAGGAAGGATGGCTCAAGCATGCGAAGCCGTGGCAGGCAACAAGATCCTGCCTGTGGGTGCCTCACGGGACCTACTGATGGCGTACCACCTGCTGCTCATCCAAGAGCACAAAAAGCAGGTGAAGATGCAAGAGGTGCTTGACAAACGCAAGCAAGCGGCCTCGGAGTCCAGTGCGCGGCGAGCTGCGCTCTCTGCCATGGGCGGCTCCAGCTCGCACGGCAACCACGACAACAAGCATCGCTCTCGCGTAGAGAACATGGACCCCACTGCACGTCGCGAGGTGACCCGAACCCTCAACACGTCTTTCATGGAGATGGATGCCGACGGCAACGTCATCCCGAAGACACCGCAAGATGCAATCATGGCAGCCACCACATACCTTGCGTCCCATCCACCTCCGGTGGGGGACCCGAAAAGGTCCATGCACAAATCCGCACTAGCCGGACTCGGACTCGTTGGAGTTGCGCTCCACGGAGAAACTCCTGCGGAGCCCAAAAAGAAGGCTGCGGTCAAGTTCAACCGCAGTCCCACACCTTCATCCGACGAGGAAGAACACGACCTACCTCGAAGGCACAAGAGCTCGCGACATCGCAGCCGCGATTACGACACTCGAAGTGAGCTCACCCAACGCAAGATCGACAAGGCACGCGCCAAACGCCTATGCTCGTCCGAATCTCAGGAGGACGACGACGAAGGAGAACTCTGCGGAGCTCGATGCTTCAGCAGATCCGTCCGGCGGACGCGGATGCCGCGGAACTTCAAGCTTCCTTCGGACACTCCGAAGTTTCACGGCACACGGGACCTCAAGGCGTGGCTCAGCGACCACCTGTCGTCCGTCAAGCTACACGGCGGAAAGAAAAACACCGCCCTGCAATGCCTTCAGCTGCAGCTGACAGGCGCAGCCCGGATCTGGCGCAGCAACCTATCCTCAGGATCCATCCGAAGCTGGGAGGAACTGGCATACAGTTTCATCCGAAACTTCAAGGGCACCAGCAAGAGGCCAGCCTCGATCGAAGAGCTGAGGGCCTGTACCCAGCAAACGGGCGAATTCATTCGCTCGTATATACTACGCTGGTCCAACACCAAGAACTCCGCGGCGCACATCTCCTAGGAGAGATCAATCGATGCCTTTAAGGACGGCGTCAAACGCCAATACTTCAAGAAAGAACTTGGGCGCGTCAAGCCCAAGACACTCGACCACCTCATGGACATCGCAAACAGGTGGGCAGATGGTGATGACTCCGTCCACCGAGCACACTCGGAGGAGGAAGATGACTACGACCGTCGACGTGAACGCCGTAGCAAGCGAAGATCGCGCGTCTACGACGATCACGACGGACCCGGCATGGTCGTGGCTGGCTACGCCGACCTTCGTAGCGGCGGATACCGTGGAAACAACTTCCGCGATGGAGGACGCCCAGCGCAGTCATGGCAACGCCGCAGCCGCGACAACGGACCCTCGGCATATGACAAGTTGTAAGGTCCATGCACCATCCACTTCTACATCGACAAGTAAGATGGTAAAAAGAAGGCAAGCCACATGCTCAAAGACTGCTGTGAGTTCCAGAAACTCAGCGAGAGCATGTCCCAGATGAGGCAGCAAGCCCCGAACCCTGGGTATGGGAACGCACCCGCACCAGGTGACATCGCCCACGGAGCTCCTCCACCGCCACCCTGGTCAGGGATATGTTGAACGAATATATTGCTTGAGATTAAACCTCGTCAAGGATATGTTCAACATATTTTTGGGTGTGACGAGGGTGAGGCACAAGATATATCCAGTTATCAAACACACGTGTGACTAGATTCATGAGCTACCCGAGCCATCGGATGAACAACAAACTAACATATCAATTTTTTGTCAACAAATTTGCATATTTGATCATGTGTTTTACACAGGTCAACCTGCAAGTCTATATGCATCGATCCATGAGGTTGGGGCTCTCAAGTTTCTAAAAAATGATAAATCTACAGGCCACATTCACATTGTTTGAACTTTGAAGTAGAGCGTCGATTTATTTTTGTAAGTTAGAAGGTTCTCTATGCAAAACAGTGAACATGAAGCCTTGCTACTTTGGAGTGCTTGCTGGTTTTGAGGAGTGCATGATTCTATCTATATGCAAATATTTTAGCAAGCAATATATTCGTTCACTTTCTATCATGGCTCATATAACTTGGAAAACACGTAGCACATAACATGTGCTAGCACTAGATATATTCAGGGAGGAATGACTATTGAACGCCTTTTGTCCATGCCTCTTATCCACCGCTATTCCTAAGGACGAGGTGGTAGAATATCTACAATGACGATCGAATTAGTGATGATGAACATGGATAATACATTGCTAGTGTCGAGAAGAAGAATCAAACAATGCTGACAACGACAAAGAACATGAAATTGTTAGCAATATGGAAAAGGGACAACAATCCAAAACATCTAGGTAAAATAAAGGAAAGGCCTCGCTAGGATCACCATTTATGACCATACGAGGAACAACAAGAAGAAAGTGTGATGGATAGTAAACATACATCACCATAGCGGTGTAACCGAGATGAAGGGGGTGTGATGATGAGGAGGAATACATGATAGACATGGTACAACTGAAGGAGGTGGCCAATGGGATGACGTCGCTACCCGATATGGATGGCAGCATAATCTACGGATCGGTTCTCCCTTCAGCATTTTAGGCGTTTTACAATTTCTCAATATGATATGTAATTCACTTTTTTTTGTTGAATATGTGAACTTTGTCGGCTGTGTGCATCTCAGCTATACGATGCCGGGTATAATGTTTAAACTTTTTAAATAATAAAATACCCTTTATAAAAAAATAATAGGATGACGTCAAATAGAAAAGAAAAACTAAAAATAAAGAGACCAATGATGTAGTGTCAAAGAGATAAGAAAAGAGGAAAAAGCACATATCTGAGAGATGTCCCTATAACACTAGAAGAGAGCTAAGGTGGACATGCATGACGCGTGGTGCAGATCGATTATTGTGGAATTTGACTTTAGTTTTCCTGATAAATTATACCAACATGTTTTATTTTTGAAAGGTATTTTGTTTTGTGTGGCGCCAAAAATCTTTTGGGACTTGGTCTGCCATGGACCCATCAGTCATGGTATCCAATTTTTGTATTTTTACGTATAGTACTTCCTCTGTTTTGGTTTATACATTTTGCGCGTATATCTAAATCATTAATTTGATTAACAAAATATAAATTATATTGTAAATAAGTTATACCATTAGGAATTTTAGAAATTATATTTTCTGTAATGATATAAATTTTATGTTATATAATTTATATTTTTTGTTGTCATAGTGTCAACCTAAAGATACGAGTAAGACTTGTAAATCGAAATGGAGGGAGTATGATTTTTTGCTTGGAATTATACATATGAATTTACGGTTTGACCAAATCCACGGATCATTTTGTAATACCCAAATTAAAAGAGTAGAAAATGAAACAAAATAGTAGTGTATACATAAAATCTTTAAGCAACGGGGAGCGGTAAGCCAAGCGGCGACTCGTTTGAGAGGTTGCGTCACGCCTCATTACCTCCCCACCTCACATCCCGGCGACCGCGAGCCACCCTCCTCCTCTATGCGCCAACCACCGCGCACGCGACCCCCGACACCGCGCTAAGCTGCGGAGTACTGCCTCGTGGCAGTCGATCGGGATGGAGGTGGCGCCAGCAGAGGCGGTCTCGCCGCGAGCCCCGTCGGCGGTGGCGGAGGAGGAGCGCCGCGCCGCGACGTGCCTCCCCAGGCTCGTCGCCGGCGTCCTCTCCGGCGTGCTCACCGGCCTCTTCGCGGTTGGTACGCTCCCTGCCTCCTGCTCTGTTGCGTGTTCTAGCTTCTGACGCGTTCGTCGCTGATTTCAAGCGCTTCTCGGTTGGTAGAGAAGGGATGATAGGGCCTCTTTGCCTTGCCATTTCTTCAGCCGATACACCCTTCACAACCAAAATTATATAGTAATAGCAAATCCGATTGACTTAGCCCTGAAGCTTTTGGTCTGTGTGGTCTGATTTTCGTGTGGATTTGTGATGTCTGTAGCTGGAGGCCTCACGGGGGCGGTCACCGGCGCATTGGCTGGGAGAGCTTCTGACAGCGGCGTTCTCCGAGGAGCCGGTTTGGGGGCATTTGCTGGCGCTGTCCTATCCATTGAAGTCCTCGAGGCTTCTCGCGCCTATTGGTGCGCCGACAGATCGGCCCCGCAGAGTACATCATCCATGGTCCGCACCGTAAGACTCTTCGACAAATCCTTCTGCTGTAAATTTTAGCCAGTCTAGCAGAATATTTTGATTCCGTTTTCCCCATCATATGCCAATTGGAACAGTAATATTACTACTGCAGTTCATCATTTTGATGATGCTCTAAATTAGAGCTGCTGCTCGCATTTTTTCTTTGGAATACAGAAAATGTTCTTCAATGTTTAATGCAAGGTTTCTGAAAGTATTATACTTCAGTGGATGGCATCATGGCAGTTCTTGATCCATCGTCGATAGAGGATCTTTTGACACACCAATGTTTGTTCACTTTTCAGGGAGATTTTGTGGATCAGCTCCTTCACGCTCGGTTTCTGGGAGAGCAATATGAACCAGCAGTGTATATGGCATATCGTTGGCAGGTCAGTTGTTCTATACCCCTAACAGGTACCCTTTGTAAAAGAAGGTGCCCAAATGATTGTTATTATCTTCATGCTTGCTACCAATTGGAGAGATTTTGCCATTGACCATTCTAGTCATGGCGAGATCTTTATACGTGTATGCTAATCCATTTGATGATGTTTTCTATATAACTAGTATGGTGAGGGCAGCAACGAAATTTCATTGATGTTGCGAAATTTCTACCATTTGATAATGTTTTCTATATAAATAGTATGGTGAGGGCAGCAAAACGAAATTTCATTGATGTAGTGAAATTTCTACCATTTGTGGCACACATAATTTTTCCTACTGAAGTTTAGCTATTCAACAGGTTGGTTTGACAGAGTTTGGCAATGACGATCTGCATGATATCCTTGGAGAAGTTTCATCTGATGGTCTCTCACAAGATAACTTGAAGAAGTTGCCGTACCATGTGGTGATTGATCAGAAGCAAGAGCCAATGGGTGAAAACTTGTCTTGCCCTATTTGCCTTCAGGTATAAGTGTAACATTACATATTTTATTTGAATGTACCTAGTACTGAAATAATTTCATGGTTTATGATATGTAATTTATGCTACCTTAATTTATTAGTTTGGTAGGTATATATCTTATTTGGCTGGACAGTTCAAAATCATCGTACTTATCGTCGACATAACATAAATAACTCCATAGGAATTTCACTCATGAGAAGCTGGAATTTGTTACTGTTTAAAATATGTGGTAGTATCTATAAAAAGATGGAATATATGTTACCTAATAAATATTTGGCCGACATATCTTGTTTGGTTAGACTCTTTGAAATAATCTTATGTATAATGTCCCTTTCAAAGGCGTGTGCTCACGGAAATTATCACAAGTTGAAACTCAGTCGAGAACTAAAACAACCTACTTGATCGAATTTGTACCTGGACTTGTTTTGCTTCTTTGATTCTGTTTACTCTGGCCTATTTGTTAGTTCTGATTATTTAGCAAATCTGGTGACTAGCTTTTGAGGGAGCAAATTAGTTGATAACACGCCAGAAAGAAGTTTGACATGTTGCCGTAGGCTCCACCTGTCATCCTCACATTATACTCCCTCCGTTCACTAATGTAAGACCTTGTAGATATTTTAAAGTAGACTAGATTCGGACTAAAACGAATGAACCTAAACAATAAAACGTGTCTAGATGCATGCACTTCCAAAAAAGCTAGGTCTTACATTAGCGAACTGAGGGAGTATATTATTTTCTAAATTGATACTCCCTCCATCCCAAAGGAAGTGCACCCTCGTTTTCCATGTCTGAATTTTGACCACTATTTTGACCAATAATATGTGTGACATGTTATAAAATTATACCATTGAAAACTTCATTCGAATACGAACACAATGGTATAACTTTCATGGCATATTATACTTGTTTCGGTGGTAAAATTAATGGCCAAATGTAAATCTTGGAAAACGTGTGTGTCATCTAAATTGGCACCGAGGGAGTACGTCCTTTTTGTGCAAGTAAGAAAATTTTATCTTTGCTTTCTACGAAGCTGTGGGTTGGTTCAGGAATGCATGGGAGTATAATGTGTGCATATCATATTATCATTCATTATATAATGAAACAACCTTAATATTTGTGTTTTCATGACTCCATTTGTTCTGATTTTTTGGATATAACAAGGTTTTGATCAACAATTGCTCTATTAAGATGTGGTTTGATATAGAATCACTATTAGTAGTACTTTTGAATATGAACGAATAACATTAATCTTGTGTCACACAAACTACATATTAATGGAGTTTCTACTGTTTTAAAAGTTTTCATAACCAATCAAAATGCATGCTGTGTGTCACCTTTATATTCGGATGGAGGGAGTACTTATTTTAACTTTATTTTCGACATCCTGACACTCTGTTCTTGTCCTAGGATCTTCTGACGGGAGAGACGGCGAGGAGGTTGCCATTGTGTTCTCACACCTTCCACCAGCCTTGTGTGGACAAATGGCTCATTGGCCATAGTTCTTGCCCTGTATGTAGGCGAGATGTGTAAATACATGTCGTTTCGGATTTGTTCTCTTAGAGTGTAGTTGGCATACTCGTGGTAAATGTTTGTTCTCGTGGTGTATAGAAAGGTAAATAGCAGTGTAAATCAATCCGTGTTTGTACATCGAAAATAAAACGGCTATGTACATAAGATATTCCGAGGATCATTTCATTTTCTCACCCAGTTGAGATGTGAAACTGACACAAGTTTGACCCGCTTCTGATTTTTCGGTGCATCCTACTGATTGGCAGTTGTCACATGCAACAATAGTTAGCTTTTGTCAATGTATGTTCTTCACCTGCATGTAGTGCTTGCAAGGAACCTGTCAAGGATGGTGCATAGGTTGTCGCTTCTTAGCCTTTATTCTGTCACAAAAAATCATGTCTGTCATAAGTTGGTTCTTCACGATCCCCCCGCAAAAGAAACAGAACCGGCGGTCTAGGGTTCACCCCTAGCCGCCGCCATCTGCGTCCTCTCCGGCTACGACCGGAATCAATGGGTCCTCGCCTCTGCTTCCTGTCCCGCTGGCGGGGAGGGGGTTGGGGATCATGGACCTGCACTCGGTGCTGTAGAAGAGGCATCGGCGTTATGGTGGCTATGATAGCATTGTGTGAGAAGAATAAGGTATACCCGCCTCCTTTTCCACCTCGTCGGCGATGATCTCGCCGCTGGTGTCGTGGTATTGTCGACGAATACGCCATGGAGGGGTCCTCACAGTGCGTGTTTAGAGAGTGGGGGAAGACGGACGGTTGACGGGTACGAGGTAACACAGCTTACCCAGGTTCAGATCCCACGACGGTGGCGGAATCCTACTCCTGCTATAAATCACTATAATGACAATACGCCGAGTTACGGAGATTGGTTCGCTGTGCGAGGTATGACTAAAGAGCCAAAGTTATCGTATGTGATTGTTGCCCTAAAGGCTCCTATAGGCCCGACTTATATAGTCGTCAGGTCCTAGGGTTACAGGCAAAGTCCTAGCCGGTCAGGTTACAGAGTCCTACACTGCCTATTACTAGTTCAACGTGTCTTGTACTCCAAGGCTCCGGGTACGTCGGTGACTCCTCCGTAGCCTTTCTTTATCCGGCATGGGCCTCCCTTCTAGATCCATCTAACTGGGCTGTCCAGCAGGCCAAGGGCCATGCTACCAACCGTGGGCCACCCGGGTTAGTCGGGTAAGATACATGCTATGGGGACACCCATATAGCATATCCCCAACAACTGGCGTTGAGGAGGGCGGGGATTTGTCTGGTTGCCGCTTTCACGGAGTGGTGGATCTCGTCCAGTCTACATGTGCTATAGGTTTGGTGCTACAAGTTTGGATCAATTCAAGGGTTCAATGGCGACAACCTCGGCTGTGGGGTGTTGATCCTTACGGGCATATGCATAGGGACTTTCCGACTGTCATCGACAATGTCGAACCGGCTCCGGTAAGGGAGCGGCAACAATGGCATGTCGGCGGCTCGCTCCGGTGGCAGTAGTGGTCGTTAGATGGTCACAGGACCTCGATGTAATTTTTATTATGTTTTGGGGTGCTCTGTACTTCTTGTGAACTCGTGGAATAGATCCGAATCTTTACCCAAAAAAAAGTTGGCTCTTCACAATTTAATATTTTCTTGTCATCCAAAGACTAGAATAATGCATGGTTTTCCATTGCCTTAGGGCAACTCCAACTGGGCGACCCATTTGGCGTCAACCCAAAAAAAAGTTGGCTCTTCACAATTTAATATTTTCTTGTCATCCAAAGACTAGAATAATGCATGGTTTTCCATTGCCTTAGGGCAACTCCAACTGGGCGACCCATTTGGCATCAACTTGTATGTTCATGTCTGTGTTTGTGTCTACGCAGATAGAGGAAAAGACCCAACAGGCAACCCAAATGGATCGGTGTTTGTTTTGGTGTCTATCTGTATTTGCGTCAGAGTGGACACTCCGCGGAAGGATCTCGTGTCCTCCCTGGCCCACAAGTCGGTGACCTACCCACCATTCCACTCCATTGCCCACCCTCTCCTACCGAACTGACTTAGAAATACATGGCAGCCCCGTCGCGCCCTATGGAATCCCAAGAAGGAGCTCACATTGGAGAAGAGGATCGCCAAGAGCAAGAAGCCGGCGGGTCGAAGGACTAGAAAGAGGAAGCATGAGGTAGAAGTCGTTGCCGTGGAACAATAGCTGACCATGCAATCCAAGGCCACCACCGAGTGCCCTTGTTGCCCAACTCGCCCAACGGGCCCTCATCATGCTCTAATTGGATGCACTTGTTGGAGATATGCCCTAGAGGCAATAATAAATTTAGTTATTATTATATCTTTGTGTTTATGATAAATGTTTACATTCATGCTATAATAGTATTAACAAGAAACATTAATACTTGTGTGATTTGTAAACTAAATTAGAGTCCCTAGTAAAACCTCTTCTTAATACTAGCTTGTTGATTAATAGATGATCATGGTTTCTTGATCATGCACATTTGAGATGTTGTTAATAACAAGATCATATCATTAGGAGAATGGTATGGTGGACATACTCCTATAGATAAGCGTAGCATAAAGATCAAGTCATTTTAATAGTTCAATTGCTATAAGCTTTCTGATACATAGTAACCTAATTCCTTCGACCATGAGATCATGCTTATCACCATCACCGGAAGGATGCTTTGATGACATCAAACACCACACCGTAACTGGGTG
Source organism: Avena atlantica (assembly GCA_910589765.1). NCBI lineage: Eukaryota > Viridiplantae > Streptophyta > Magnoliopsida > Poales > Poaceae > Avena > Avena atlantica. The sequence continues at coordinate 53,515,468 of OU342739.1, read as the reverse complement.
GCTATAAAGGTGGCATTGAGTGTTCGGAAAGTATGGGTTGAGACACATGGATCAAGAGTGGGATTTTTCCATCCATATGACGGATAGATATACCCTGGGCCCTCTCGGTGGAATGTCATCCAATTAGCTTGCAAGCATGTGACTGGCTCACAAGGGATCACATACCACGGGAACGAGAAAAGAGTACTTATCGGTAACGAGGTTGAACTAGGTATGAAGAGATACCGACGATCAAAACCTCGGATAAGTAAACTATCGTGAGACAAAGGGAAATTGGTATCGTATGTAAGTGGTTCATTCGATCGCAAAGTAATCGTAGAAATATGTGGGAGCCATATGAATTTCCAGATTCCTCTATTGGTTATTGTTCGTAGAAATGTCTCGATCATGTTCGCATAATTCACGAACCGTAGGGAGACACACTTAAGGATTCGATGTTGTTGAGTAGTTATGGAATGATGAGTAAGAGACTGAATGTTGTTCGGAGTCTCGGATGGGATCCAGGATATCACGAGGAGATCTGTAATGGTCCGGAGAATAAGATTCATATAAGGAAAGTCCTGTTTCGGAGTTGGGGAATGATTCTGGTGTTTTCATCGGGAATGTTCTAGAAGGTTCCGGAAGGTCCGACACTCCGGAGGGAAGGGTACATGAATGTGGCATGACAATGTGGAATGGTTGCATCATGTACTAGGTATAATGGCTGAGCAAAATAAAGGGATAAAGCAAATCCTAGTTTGAAAAGTCAAACGCCAATTTGAAAAGTCAAACGACAGTTTTGCTTGGTGGAGGGAGAGTAGGAAACCTACTTAGGGAGGAGTTCCTCTCCCTCCACCCGCCGGCCAAGGAGGCCGACTTGGGGGAGGACTCCCTCCCCTTGGCCGGCGCCCTCACACCTATAAAAGAAGGGGCAGGGGTGCCCCCTCTAGCCTACACCTCTCTCCACCAAAACTCTAGCCCTAGCCGCCGACCACCACAAGTTGCCGCCGTCCTAGGGTTTGCCCTAGCCGCCGAGTTGGGGCTCTCCCCAAGTCCTAGCCGCCGGCCTAGCCTCCTCCCTTGGTGCCTATAAACCCTAGATAGCCAAGGCCTCTCTCATAGTCCACCATACTCGCTCCGGCTTAAGGCGAAGCCCTGCGAGATCTCCCCTCTGCTTTCGGTACCACGCCGTCGTGCTGCCGGAATCGCGAGGAGAGTGCTACAACCTCCGCTGCCTACTGGAACAAGGGATAGGAAGGTCTTCATCGAGTACCGAACGTGTGACCGACTGCGGAAGCGTTGCCGGAACACAGCGCCGGAAGGATCGTCTACGCGATCTTGAGATCGGCAAGAGTACGACTACATCACCCACGAGAATCTGCTCTCGTTTACCGCTTTGGAATCTTCGAGGGTGAGTTCCTCTATCGACTCGTTGCAATCTAGTAGATAGATCTTGGCTTGTTTGTTTGCATGCGGTAGAATTTTTTTGTTTTCCATGCTACGAACCCCTACAGCACTCGCCAAAGCCTTGGCCACTGCCAACGCCATGACGACAAGCTCGGGGTCTTCCGTGAACTACCCATGCCATCCAAGGTTGCACGTCACCACCTCCTTGTCGCCCAATTCGCCCAATGGGCCCTCATCATGCTCTAATTGGATGCACTCGCCAAAGCCTTGGCCACTGCCAACGCCATGGCGACAAGCTTGGGGTCTTCCGTCAACTGCCCACACCGTCCAAGTTTGCACGTCACCACCTCCTCGTCGCATACATATGGGTATCTACCCGACATGATCGACCCACCACCACCCCGCTTCTCCACCTCTCCTCGTGACAGTTCGCCGAAGATCAGTGAGTCCGCGCCAAGTGTACCCATGGCGCCGACCCTTGGCCTCAATGCACCATGTCTGGCCAGCGAGTCACCAGTGATGCATAGAAAGTCCCCACTTATGTTCCCCTTCGGTAACCCCTCGAAATCATGCAACCCGTTTGATCAAATGTCGGCCCCAACGCAAACGGTCGTGATGCATGCAGCCCCGACTTATTGTAATGAGGATTGTGTCATGGCGGACATGATCAATGAAAACGAAAAGGGGACTCAACAAGAGGGTGACGAAGAAACTCAAGAATAAGGGATCAATATTGATGAGGAGCGAATGTTCAGGGATGATCTCTCTCAACCATATTTTCTCAAACGAAACGATAAAGAAAAAGGACCCAAGCATACACGGAGCTTGAGGATAAGTTGCTTTGTGAGGCAAGGGTGAAAGTTGAACAATATCCAATTTGTGGTGATGAGCAAAAGGGAGGAGCATATTGGAAGGGAGTCCATGACTACTTCCATGATCATAGATGCTTCGATCCCTACAACTTTGAGAGTGATCGAAATGAACTATCCATTCAAAAGAGGTGGGGTTTTTATCCAAGCAGAATGCTACAAGTTTTGTGGCGTGTGCTACCACGTCATGGACCAACCGTGAGTGGCATTGGTGTCAAGGGCATGGTATTATTTGTACCCTTCTCCATATATTAATATTTGTTGCTATGTATACATGTGATTCTATCTTATTGGTTTTCATCTATATTTAAAAGGCATTCCAAGCTTTGGATTGCTTCAAGAGTGCATAGGGGGGTAAACCTTTTACCTTGACTCGTTGTTGGAAGGAGATGAAAGAATGTACCAAGTGGCAAGATAGCTATGCCTCCTACAAAAAAATAGAGGCAATAATTCATCCCAAGGAAAAAAGCATGGCAACGATTCATCGGTCATCAATTTTGATGATGCCACCCCAAGTTTGGAATCTCGTGCCGTCCAGCCGAGGGGAAGGTCCAACTCCAAACAAGATGAACATCACGAGGATTGCACGCTCGCATTGCAAGAGACATTGAAGGGATTGATAGGCGGCAATACGGTGTCAAGTGAAAAGATGGGAGAAATAAAATGGCGCGAGAAGTGGAACAAATGAAGAACTTCCTTGTTGTACAAAAAATTAACCTTGAAATGATGATACTAATGCTAGAATAAGAGCCAATGAAGTAGAGCTCAAGGAAACATAAATAGAGCTCAATGCATTGGCAATGGACAGGGAAGTAGAGTTTAAGCAAAAAAAAAAAGTAGAGCTCAAGATACTCTCGAAGGAGACAATGATCATGACGGCCATCTAAGCCTCATGGACGCAATGAGATGGGTTTGGTTCAGTGACACATGCACAATGTAGGTTGGATGGGTCGTGGCCTATCCTGAATTTGAGAACTTTTTACTATTACCCTTAATCCGCTGGTTAGAATTCTATGTAGTTGAACCTTTTTAGGTGTGCCCACCCTGTATTTTTGACTCGCCGTCCACTGGTTTGGTTCGAGAAGGAGCAAAAGATGATATAAATCGAGATGAGTGATCACCCGATCTTTATCTCATTGTATGTTTGTTCATGAACTGTGTCTTATTTGCGATTCTTTTGGTACTTTAGTATATGACTTTAATTGAACTACCAACTAGTGGTAATTTATTTCCTATCATTTTCATTGATATTTAGCTATCATTTGTGAAAATGTCCAAAATGGTTAAAAAACTAAGGACATCGAGGAAAAAATGAGGCTTGTCGGATGCCATGCCCAGGGGGCGTACATAGGCTTCTAGTCTGTCCGCAACATCACCCAACTGACTTAAACGGACAACTTTAGTGTCCATTCTGGTCATGGTGCTAGATTTGTCGTTACGATAGATGTATACTCCCTCTGTTTCAAAATATAAGATGTTTTAACTTTTTGTGAAATGAATGTATCTAGACCATTTCTTTTGTGTAGGTTTAGTGTGTAGGCTGGTGAACATATACAATAAAAAGGGTCTAGATGCATTCGTTTCACAAAAGTTAAAACATCTTATATTTTGAAACGAAGGGGTACATGTTTGTTACTGTTTTTGTAATAGAGTATTTATATATATATATATTATCTCTATATTTCTTGTTTTATGTTGATGCCTTTGTTCCAAATATATGACTACATATATTCAAAAACTTTCTTTAGAGCTCGAGGTACATGGAGCCCGAACTTTTTCAACATTTGGAAACAACATTTCAAAGTTTCAAAATTTTCCAGAAAGAAATGCTAGATGTAAATAATGGTGTACTCTACCAAATACAGAATCTCAACCCGGAATATCTTATATTCTGGTCTTAACAAAATGAAAAAATCTAGCAGAATATTTGAGGATAGAAACTTTGCACTGTTCACTACATTAGATGCCATATTTTATCATTTTGTGCAGCCCAAAATACGGGGTATCTCGAGTTGACATTTTCCATGTTGATATAGTATATTATATTCTACATCTAAATTTGCTTGGATTTTTTTGAAACCTCAAAATGCAAATTTAAAACTGGTTGCATGTCGCACCGTGATCCAATCCTCCATACACGCTACATATTTGCATATATCAATTTTATGACTTCAGATGGCCATAAAATTGGCATTTGATTCAAGCCTATAGTGCCAGACTGGGTCGTGATTCCGCAAGCTGAGCCTTGCCCCGCATTTGCTATGTTTAATTTCATCAGGTTTTGGAGTCGTCACCCGAGGTTTGAAGGACGAGTGCATCGGTGAACGTTCTTAGGACGAGTGCACCCGTGAACGTTCTTGGTTACCTAAAATGAGGTAGTACTCATTTCAGTTGAGAGGCACTACCTCAGTTTCAAGTCCTCGGTTCTTATAATTTTAAAAATAGTTTCTATAGGGTCTTTCTTACTGTATTCCTTAAAAACGGTTGTCTCCAAGTAGACATCTCTTTTAATTGCATAAATACCCTTGTGATCATCAGTTAAGAACACGCTTGAATCTATTTATTTGCGATTCTTTTGGTACTTTAGTGTATGCCGACAAGACTTTAATTGAACTACCAACTAGTGATAATTTATTTCCTATCATTTTCATTAATATTAGCTATCATTTGTGAAAATGTCCAAAATGGCTAAAAAATAAGGACATCCCGGCCCAATTGAGTCTTGCTGGATGCCATGCCCCGGGGCATACATACGTGATACGTCGGAAACGTATCTATAAGTTTTTATGTTCCATGCTTGTTTAGTATCTACTTTGCTTTGCTTTGTCTACACTTTGAGGTGTTTTATATCTTTTCTAGAACTAACCTATTAACAAGTTGTCATAGTGCCAATTGCCTGTTTTCTTCTGTTTTTTGTTCCAGAAAGGCAGAAATTCAATATTCTCGGAATTGGACGGGACAAAAGCCAAAGTCAATAACTTTCCGTGAGGGACACGAATCCAGAAGGAGGGACGGAGAGGCACCAGAGGGTGGCCAGACCCTCCTGGGCGCGACGAAGCCTGGCCCGCGCCTGGGGAGGGTGTGGGCCCTCTGGCCGCCTCCTCGGCCTCCCCCTTCGCCTATAAGACGCCTCTGACCCAAAAACCCTAAGGCATCCCAGAAAAATCCACGAATACCTCCACAACGACGCCGCCACCGAAGGGGAGAATCGGGGGACAGAAATTCTCTGTTCCGGCACCCTACCGGGACATGGAAGTGCCCCCGGAGCCATCTCCATCACCGTTGCTGATTCCCATGATGAGGAGGGAGTAGTTCTTCCTCGAGGCTAAGGGCTCTACCGATAGCTATGTGTTCATCTCTCTCTCTATGCATGATCTTGTTGTGGTCATGAGCTTTGTAATCAAGTAGATCTACCTTGCTACTCAAGTGCTTCATTAGATCTCTGCTCTCCCTATGTGTGTGAAAGTGACAGTGTGCACGCCATGGTGGCACTTAGGCTTGAGTCTACATAAATACTCTCTGTGCTTTAATAGATCTATTCTTTTCCCCACGTGTGTGAAAGTGACAGCATGCATACCGTGTGTGGCACTTAAGCTAGGTTACATATATCTTTATTATGAGTTATATTTGGAGTTGGATGTCTCTATAAAATTGCGGTGTTTGTTGGAACCATCTAGCGCTCAAGGTGACAGTGTGGGGTTATCTAAATTGGGAAAGGCGGACTTTGAAATGTGCTGTTATAGCCCTACCATGGATTAAAGTGTCCAACCGAAGAGTAGTTAAGGGTAGTATCATGAAGAAAGGATATTTATATGAGAGAGTGTTCACTAGTGAAAGTATGATCCCTAGGCCTTGTTTCTAAGCATTGAATCACCGTTTGCTACTAGATCTGTTGCACGTTTGCTTGCTTCCTTCTCGTTGCCTTTATTCTTTACCTCACCGTCAGAAGCTATTTTCTGGCACCGTTACCACTTGTATTTCACTATCTCTTCGCCGAACTAGTGCACCTATATTGGATGTGTTGGGTACACAAGAGACTTCTTGTATCTTGATTGCAGGGTTGCTTGAGAGGGAATACCTTTGACCACTTCCTCCCTGAGTTCGATAAACCTTGGGTAATCCACTTAAGGGAAACTTGTTGTTGTTCTAAAAACCTCTGCACTTGGAGGCCCAACAACTATCTACAATAATAGAAGTGCATAGACATCAAGATCTTTTCTGGCGCCATTGCCGGGGAGGAAAGGTAAAAGGCACTCACACACATTACCCCACGGCAACAGCAAGCCAGAAAGCTCTTTTCTGGCGTAGTTGTCAGGGAGGTAAGGTAAAAGGTACTCACATCCTCCGGTGTGAGTGCTCGAAGTTATTTCCTTTAGATTCTGCAATTTTGTCTTCTTGTTTCTTATTTTAACTAGTTAGGCTTAATGGAAAACAACAACAGAATTAGAGAGATTTATAGTATTTATCTTGAGTTAGGAAATGAAGTGTTTGAAGACAAAATTAAAAAACCTATGGAGCTTTCTTTGCATGCTAATATAAATGTTATTAGTATGAATTTTCTGAACACCATTATTGCTAATGCTATGGAAACGTCTAAGCTTGGGGAAGCTAGTTTTGATGAAAATGATCTTTTTAGTTCCCCAACTTTGGAAGATAGCTATTCTATGGCTTATGACGATACCAAACCTCCCATACATGATGATTACAATGATGAATATGATATTTTCAGTCCACCTACTATTGAGGAGGAAATTAATTGTGATTACAATATGCCTCCTATATTTGATGACTATGGTGATGAGAATAATAATGATAGCTATTTTGTTGAATTTTCTCCCACTACAATTAGTAAGAATGACTATGCTTATGCGGAGAGTAATAATTATTTTATGCATGTGGCTCATGATAAGAATGTTTTATGTGATAATTATATTGTTAATTTTATTCATGATACTACTGAAAGTTATAATGATAAAGAGAAACATGGTTTTATGCATCTCAAAAATATTAAGTTTCCCCTCTTTATGTTGAAGATTTTGAAGTTGCACTTGTTTTGCTTTCCTATGCTTGTGGCTTTGAGCTTTCATGACTTGTTTCTTTACAAGATTCCTATGCATAGAAGTGGGTTAAACTTAAATGTGTTTTGAATTTGCTTCTTGATGCTCTCTTTTACTTCAATTCATATTTCTTATGTGAGCATCTTCTTAAACTATCAATCCTAACTTAAAGGCGTTAAAGAAAAGTACTTGTTGGGAGATAATCCAAGAGTTCCCTTGAGTATGGGAAGTTATTACTTCAGTAATGATCTCCTTATCCTTTTTGTTTTTTTTTTGTGCCAAGAATGACCTTTAATGAGAGGGAAGTAAGATTTGGGGAGTTGTTGTCCCATGGCAGATTTTTGTCCTCCACCATAAAAATTCGTGAGGAGTATCTGAAAGTCGGATTGAGCTAAAACTGTATGAATAAATCCCCCAGTATGTTAGCTAACTTTCGCTAGTTCAACACGTTTTGATTTGAGCAAGATAAGGTCTTCGAAAAAATCGGTTTATAACTGCTAGTCTGTTTTGATAGATTTCTGCCATTATTTGCATTTGCTTCTTATCGATTTCTTTTTGAGTTCTCTTTTGGGAAATTGAGCTTTTTAAAGAAAGTTGCTTCAGTATGTGTTTTTAGTGAAAGTTTTGCTTTTCCAAAGCTAAGCTTAAAGGTCTATTATCTTTTGAATACACCAATGTTGCTAATGAAGATTGTGTGAAGTTTTGTATGAAGGAAAAATTTCAGGTGTAGAGAGAGAATGATGTAATGAGATGAAGAATGGACAAAAGATCAAGCTTGGGTATGCCACCCTGGTGTCACCCCAAGGAATATCCAAGAGGGACAAGCGTCAAAGCTTGATCCCCTTCTTCATCAATAAAAATCTCAGGTCTTTCTAGACACTTCATTTTTATTGTTTCATGCACAATTGTGTTGTTCTTGGAGCGTCTTAGTTTTCGTTTTTGGTTTTTGTTTGCTTAGTTTGCTTGAGTAAGTTGGTTGGAGCTCAGCACACTTCTTTTAGAGAGAAACACACTCTGTTTTCATTGCCTAGAACACTCTAGTTTTCACTCTTATTGTTCTGTGAGTGTTCACTTTTGCTAGCACTGTGTTTAGCCTTAGTTTTCTTGTGCTTATTGCTTAGAACTTTTTAGTTCTTGTTTGTGGAGTTGTGAGACATGCTCACTGATCTTTATTGATTATTATCTTTGTGAGTTGTTTCAAGTAAGTTGCTTGGTGTTTGAAAAGAGTAGGAAGCTTCATGCTTAAGTGGTACAAAAGTGAGCTTGCTTTGATTGTGGCTTAGACTTTATCATGTCATGCTAGGTGTTGTTTTGACCTTATGCTTAGTTATTATTGTTGTAGCATGACTTGTTCCAAACAATTAGGATTGCTTAATGTGCCTTGAAAGAATCATGCGTTGTTTTAGCATACAAAAGCATAGTATTGTGATATTCTCCTTTAATGCTTTGTTTGGGTTGACTTGGCACATGCTCACACCATGTTATGACTATGAACAAGTCACCATAGCCTCTATGATCATTTAGTCCTTGAGTTGTAGTACCATTCTATGCTTTGATTAGTAATGTTTTGTCGCTCTGCATGATTATGGCCATTATTGCTCTCTTAGTTGGTTGCTCCCAGCCTTTTGCTAGCCTCCACTTGTATGAGTAAGCTCTACTCATGCATCCAACTCACAAGAAACCAAGTTATTCCAAAGTGTCCACTATAAACTCCTATGCATGGTGTGTTACACCATACCAAGTATATTCTTGTTTTCAGCTATCTTCCAATTAAAAACTATTTTGTTATGTGAAAACTTAGTGATTAAAGCCCTCACGAACTTGATGGCACACTTTATATTCTTTGCCCCTAATAAACTTGAACCATTGTGTCATCTATGTTGTATATGCTTGCACTTATACGTTGGAATTAGCAGAACCATGCAGTCATGGGGAACGTTTTCAACATTGCACTTGTACTTTGTACTCAGTTGATATCATGCTCTTTTGTCTATGTATGTCATCGGTGTGAAAATAAAGAGGGAACTTGTAAGTCCATGGAGTTTGTATTTTGTGTTAGAGAAACGCTTGGGCCGCTAGCCTAAGCCATGCCTAATCATGGTGGAAACTTGCAGCATCACCATAGTGAGATATGTATGAAGCATCCTCAATAAAAATCTATGCACATAGTAAATAAAAAGATCGCTGAGATGCCCATTGTCTGCTTGCCTTATCATTTTGGTTATGGAAAAACTCCTGTACCATGTGCAAGAGGTACCTCGTTGACGGTTCTCTATGATATGCATGTACTTACAATGACAAGAACTTACAAGTGACTGAAGTTGAGTAGCATGAGGTGTGGCCCTCGTATTCAAGGGACTTGAGATTGCCAACTTATACTTTGTCAAGCATATACTCCATAGTTTGTTCACTTTAACCTTAATCACTTCAAGATGCTTATGATAGGGGCAATGAGGGCTAAAAACTAACAAGTACCATAATTTTTGGAAACTCTTTTTGAAACTTGAAATCCCTGCTTCCCTTATGAAGGGTCTTTCTTCCACTATTATATTGAGTCTCCACCTTCTACCTTTAGGCACCATTAAGAGAGCATAGTTGTCTTACTTAGTTCTATGTGCAGTGTCCCAAAACTTATTGATTGATGCATATTGTGATATTATTTGTTCTTGTGCTACTTGTTTCTAGTCACCCTTGTGAACTTTGAAGGTGTCCTATGCATCTATTTTGATACTATATGAGGGACAAGATGATTGCCACTATGCCATGTTTTTTGTATGTGGAACAAACAAACATTTTTCAATGCATGTTATTCATGATATTTGTTTGTAGCCTTTCATGTTGCATGCATAGTTACTATGTCCTATTGTTAGAACTCCATCTTCCATGCACATGTTTAGAGTTCTTTGATCCTAGCTTTTAATGCTTGCAAATAGTTTGATCTTGGTTTTGATGGTGCATGTCACCTCGAAAATTATTCTTTTATCACTTACCTACTCGAGGACGAGCAGGAGTTAAGCTTGGGGATGCTTGTGAACGGTTTCGCAGCATAGTAAATCAAAAAAATTCTACGGATGCGAACAGGAAAGCCAAGATCTAATCTAGGAGATGCAAACAACGAGGGGAGATAGATGAGATATTCATACCCTTGAAGATTCCCATAGCGGAACGTTCAACGGAACGTGGTTGATATAGTCGTACTAGCTTCTCCTCCTCGCGATCTGATCCGATCCAACACCGCAAGTGGCGATGCCTCCGAGAGATGCACACGTACGACACCTCGACGTCTCCTCCTTCCTCGGTCCAGCAAGTGGGGTGGAGAGATAGATGGGATCTACAACACGACGGCGTGGTGCAAAGGTGGAGAGTTTCTGCGGCAGGGCTTCGCCTACGCGCAGTCGGGAGAGAGAGAGATCTGGAGGGCAGCAGTATGGCGGCTAGGGTTGAAGGAGTGGGGGAGGAGGGCTGCGCCCCTGCCCTCTATATATAGGGGACTGGCCGGCCCCCTTGGCCCCTCCTCCAAGCCCTAGGGCGGCGGCCGCAAGGGTTGGAGTGGGGGGCAAGTTTCCCCCTCCTTCTAGAAGGTTTCCCTAGGGTTTCCCTAGGGTTTTGGCCGGCTGGGCCTATGGGGCCTTGTGCCCCTGTCCAATTCGGCCATGGCACTCCCTCATAGGCCCACGCCCCCTCCCGACAAGTGGGGACACATTGGTCCCACTCCGGAAGGTTCTAGAAGCTTCCGGTACAATACCGAACAATCCGAAACAATTCCGAAATCCAAAAAATGCTTTCCCTTTTATGAATATTATTCTCCGGACCATTACGGAACCTCTCGTGACGTCCTGGATCTCATCCGAGACTCCGAACAAAAACTCATAAACCAATTATCCATTTTATCCTAGTGTCGACACACATTAAGTGTGTGACCCTACGGGTTCAAGAATATGCAGACATGATCTTCTATCAATAATCAACAACGGGGTCTGGAAACCCATATTGACTCCCACATACTCATCGATGATCATATCGGTTGAACCACGATGCCAGGTTCAATTAATCCCATATATATATATTCCCTTCGTCACGCGATATTTTACTTGCCGGAGATTCAATCGTCGGTATCGGCATACCTAGTTCAATCTCGTTCACAACAAGTACTTTACTCGTTCCGTAATCCGATATCACTTTTTGATAAACTCCTTAACCACGTGCTTGCAAGTGGTGTTGATATCGATTACCGAGTGGGCCCGAAGTATATCTCTCCGACTTGGGAGGGACAAATCCCATCTCGATACATACAACCCAACAGCTACTTTCCGATCACCTGAGAGACACCTTTATGATCACCCTCTCATAGGATGACGTTTGATGACCTCAAAGGTTTCTTCCGATACCAGGGAGTTGCATTATCTCATGGTCTAAGGAATACATTATTTGACATAAGAAAAAGCTTCGCAAAGATGAACACGATGACACGATCTAATTGCTCTGCTTGATTTGGGTTTGTCCATCATATCATTCTCCCAATGATATGATCTCATTATTAATCGACAAATCATGTCCATGGTTAGGAAACCTTAACCATCATTAATCAATGAGCTAGTCCATAGAGGCGTACTAGGGACACGGCGTTGTTCATAAACCACACAAGTATCAAAGTTTCCGCTTAATACAATTCTAGCATGGAATATAAACTTTATCATGAACAAGAATTATAATAATAACATCTTTATTATTGCCTCTAGGGCATAATTCCAACATTCTCCCACTTGCACTAGAGTCAATAATCTAGTTTACATCTGGCAACAATCTAACACCCATGGCACTAAGGTGCTGATCATGTTTTGCTCGTGGAAGAGGTTTAGTCAACGGATCTGCGACATTCAAATCAGTATGTACTTTGATAATCTTTAGATCTCCATCTGTTATATAATCTCGAATTATATGAAACTTGCGGTTGATATGCTTGGTCTTTGGATGATATCTTGGTTCCTTAGCCAGTGCTATGGCGCCAGTGTTGTCACACAATATCTCCAGTGGGTCCAAGGCACTTGGAACCACACCAAGTTCAGTGATGAAGTTCCTGATCCAAACTCCTTCACTTGACGCTTCTGCAGTAGCCATGCATTCCGCTTCTACTGTAGATCCCGCGATCACGCTTTGCTTGCAGCTTCTCGAGCTCACAGCTCCTCCATTCAAAATATAAACGTATCCTGTCTGAGATTTAGAATCATCCTTGTCGGTGTCGAAACTAGCATCGACGTAACCTTTTACGACGAGTTGTTCATCACCTCCATAGACTAAGAACATTTCTTTAGTTCTATTTAAATACTTTAGGATGTTCTTCACGGCTGTCCAGTGTTCCACTCCTGGATCACTTTGGTATCTGCTCGTCAAACTAAGAGCATTGGACACATCCGGTCTAGTACATAGCATGGCATACATGATAGATCCTATGGCTGAGGCATAAGGCACTTTGCTCATAGCTTCTCTATCGTTTATCGTAGCTGGACACTAAGCCTTGCTCAATATCTTACCTGACAACATAGGCACTGAACCTTTCTTTGCCTTATCCATTCTGAACCTTTTCAGAACTTTGTCTAGGTATGTACTTTGGCTTAAAGCTACCAGGCGTCTTTGTCTATCTCTATAGATTTTGATGTCCAATATATAAGCAGCTTCCCCTAGGTCTTTCATTGAAAAACATTTGTTCAAATAACTCTTCACATCGTTAAGCATGTCAATGTCATTTCCGATAATCAATATGTCATCCACATATAGTACCAAAAATGTCACTGAGCTCCCACTCACTTTCTTGTAGATACAAGCTTCGTAGCAATTTGGAACAAATCCAAAGCTCTTGATCACTTGATCAAAACGAAGGTTCCAACTCCGAGATGCTTGCTTCAGTCCATAAATGGAACGCTGAAGTTTGCACACCTTATCAGCATCCTTAGGATCGACAAAACCTTCGGGTTGCATCATATACAACTCTTCATCAATGTTGCCATTGAGGAACGCAGTCTTGACATCCATCTGCCATATTTCATAATCATGAAATGCAACAATTGCTAATAAAATCCGAATGGACTTAAACATCGCTACGGGAGAGAAAGTCTCATCGTAGTCAACACCTTAAACTTGTCGAAAACCTTTCGCGACAAGCCGTGCTTTATAGACAGTAACATTACCATCCGCGTCCGTTTTCTTCTTGAAAATCCATTTACACTCAACGGCCTTTCGGTCGCTAGGAGGGTCCACCAAAGTCCATACTTGGTTTTCGCTCATGGATCCCAATTCGTATTTCATGGCCTCTAGCCATTTCTCAGAGTCTGGGCGCATCATTGCTTCCTCATAGTTCGCAGATTCACTGTTGTCTACTAACAAGACAGTCAAGACAGGGTTGCCGTACCACTCAGGAGGGGCACGTGACCTTGTCAACCTGCGACGTTCAGTAGTAGCACCATCCGAAGCTTCATGATCCTTGTCATTAGCTTCCTCTATTGTTGGTGCAGACGGCACTGGAACAATTTCAGGTGTTGCGCTACTCTCCAACTCAAGAGAAGGTTCAATAACCTCGTCTAGCTCTACTTTCCTCCCACTCACTTCTTTCGAGAGAAACTCCTTCTCAAGAAAGGATCCGTTCTTTGCGACAAACACTTTGCCTTCGGATCTGTGATAGAAGGTATACCCAATCATTTCCTTAGGGTATCCTATGAAGACGCATTTCTCCGCTTTGGGTTCGAGCTTGTCCGGCATCAACTTCTTAACGTAAGCTTCACATCCCCAAACTTTAAGAAACGACAACTTAGGTTTAGCACCAAACCACAGTTCATATGGTGTCGTCTCAACGGATTTATATGGTGCCCTATTTAAAGTGAATGCAGCGGTTTCTAATGCATAACCCCAAAATGATAACGGCAAATCTGTAAGAGACATCATTGATCGCACCATATCTAATAGAGTTCGATTCCGGCGTTCAGACACACCATTGCGCTGTGGTATTCCGGGTGGCGTGAGTTGCGAAACGATTCCGCTTGCTTTAAGATGCATGAGAAAATCATAACTCAAATATTCACCTCCACGATCGGATCGTAGAAATTTAATTTTCCTATTAGAATGGTTTTCCACTTCGTTCTGAAATTCTTTGAACTTTTCAAATGTTTCAGATTTATGTTTCATTAAATAGATATACCCATATCTACTTAAGTCATCAGTAAAAGTGAGAAAATAGCGATAACCACCGCGCGTCGAAACACTCATTGGTCCGCATACATCGGTATGTATGATTTCCAACAAGTTCGTTGCTCGCTCCATTATTCCGGAGAACGGGGTTTGATCATCTTGCCCATGAGGCATGGCTCGCACGTGTCAAATGATTCAAAATCAAGAGACTCCAAAAGTCCATCAGAATGGAGTTTCTTCATGCGTTTTACACCAATATGACCTAGACGGCAGTGCCACAAATAAGTCGTATTATCACTATCTACCTTGCATCTCTTAGCCTCAATGTTATGGATGTGTGTTTCATTGATTTCGAGATTCAGAAGAAATAAACCATTCATAGCAGGTGCATGACCATAAAAGATGTTACTCGTATAAATAGAACAACCATTATTCTCCGATTTAAATGAATAACCGTCTTGCAATAAACACGATCCAGATATGATGTTCATGCTCAACGCAGGCACATAATAACATTTATTGAGGTTTAAAACTAATCCCGAAGGTAAAACTAAGGAGAGCGTGCCGACGGCCATCACATCAACTCTTGATCCGTTGCCAACACGCATCGTCACCTCATCCCTCGCTAGACGCCGTCTATTCCGTAGCTCCTGTTTCGAGTTACAAATATTAGCAACTGAACCAGTATCAAATATCCAGGCACTACAACAAGGGCTAGTAAGGAAAACATCAATAACATGTATATCAGATATACCTTTGATGGTGCCAGCCTTCTTGTCCGCTAAGTACTTCGGACAGTTGTGCTTCCAGTGACCCTTGTCCTTGCAATAGAAGCACTCAGTGTCCGGCTTAGGTCCAGACTTGAGCTTCTTCTCAGCAGGGGAAACGCGCTTGCCGCTGCCCTTCTTGAAGGGCTTCTTTGCACCCTTACCTTTCTTAAAGCTGGGGGGCTTGTTGACCATCAACACATGATTATCTTTCTTGATGTCCACCTCCGCATCTTTCAGCTTAGCGAAGAGCTCAGTGATCGTATCAGTGAAACCAATCTGATTATGAGTAACTACAAAACCTTTGTAGCTAGGACGGAGTGATTGCAGAACTCTGTCAATCTTGAGCTCCTCTGGAATCTTGCAGTCCAGTTGCTCAAGGCGTTGAGTGTAGCCCGACATCTTAATGGCGTGCTCACTAACGGAACTCCCTTCCTCCATCTTGCAGTTAAAGAATTTCTCAGAGATCTCGTATCTCTTAGAATGGGCATGAGTCTGAAACATAGTTTTCAGTTCCTCAAGGATCTCAAAGGGCCCGGGGAACTCCTCAAAACGATTTTGAAGGTCCGATTCCATAGCAAACAACATGGCGCTCTTAATCACACCATAATCATCCTTGCGTGACTGATAAACAGGTTTCTCATCAGCCGGCGCATCTACAGCAGGGGCATCACCTAGCGCTTTCTCAAGGACATAGTCCTTTTGTCCGCCAGAGAGAATGATTCTCATATTGCGGAACCAGTTGGTGAAGTTAGACCCATTGTTCTTAAGCTTTTCTTTCTCAGCAAAAACGTTGAAGTTGAAGTTGGACTTAGCCATTTGATCTACAAAATTTGCAAGTACAATTTAGACTATGTTCATGATAACTAGTTCAACTTAATCAAATTACTAGATTAACTCCCACTAAATCCAACATCCCTCAAGTTGTTTAGTGAACATGATCCAAATTCACCACACCTAATCCGATCTTCACGAGAAGAGATAGGTGGACAACAAAGTGTCGATCATATCATTCATATGACTCATGCTTAACCTTTTGGTTCGTGTGTTCCGAGGCCATGTCTGTACATGCTAGGCTCGTCAAGCCAAACCCAAGTATTTCCGCGTGTGCAAAACTGGCTTGCACCCGTTGTATGTGAACGTAGAGTTTATAGCACCCGATCATCACGTGATGCTTGAACACGACGAACTTTCACAACGGTGCATACATGGGGAGAACATAGTTTTATCTTGATCTTTAAGTGAGGAATCATCTTATAATGCTACCGTCGCGATCTAAGCATAATAAGATACATAAAAGGATAAACATCACATGCATATAATTTTATGTGACATGGTATAGCCAATCTCTGCGCAATGATCTCCATCTTGTGCGAACCAGCATGATCTCCATCACTCCACCATGATTGCCTCCACCACGAATAGCAACTACAACTATTGCTAACTACTTAGCGATAAAGCAAAGCTATTACATGGCGTATAAGAAGTTGACACACAGGTCATACACAATTATAAAGACAACCATATGGCTCCTGCCGGTTGTGTACTCATAGACATGCAAGTCGTGAAACATTACAAAACATGATCATTGCATACAACATACACATCACATATTGGGCCATACCATATCACAGAAACACTCCCAGCAAAAACAAGTTAGACGCCTCTACTTTGTTGTTGCATGTTTTACGTGGCTTATGGGAGTAACAAGCTAAGAACGATTCTTACCTACGGAAAGTCACAACGGTGATATTATGGTTGCCAACATCCGGTGTAAATCCCATGACAACTATAGTGAGAGAAACTGGCATCCACCAGCCGCATGTGTAGAACAAGCCACACGTTAAGTGCGAAGCCGGTCTCGCGAACGAGGTCGCGTAAAGTTGGCCTGAAACGCTTCGATCTCACTATCCCGCGTCATAAGAAGTACACAAACAAGAGGCTTGCAACAGAAAACATCAACGCCCGCAACAAGCATGTTGCGTTCTACTCGTGAAACACATCTACGCATAGATCTAGCTCTGATACCACTGAAGGGTTTCGCAGCATAGTAAATCAAAAAATTCTACGGATGCGAACGGGAAATCCAAGATCTAATCTAGAAGATGCAAACAACGAGGGGGGATAGATGAGATCTCCATACCCTTGAAGATTCGTATAGCGGAACGTTCAACGGAACGTGGTTGATGTAGTCGTACTAGCTTCTCCTCCTCGCGATCTGATCCTATCCAACACCGCAAGTGGCGATGCCTCCGAGAGATGCACACGTATGGCGCCGCGATGTCTCCTCCTTCCTCGGTCCAGCAAGTGGGGTGGAGAGATAGATTGGATCTACAACACGACGGCGTGGTGCAAAGGTGGAGAGTTTCTGCGGCAGGGCTTCGCCTACGTGCAGTCGGGAGAGAGAGAGATCTGGAGGGCAGCAGTATGGCGGCTAGGGTTGAAGGAGTGGGGGAGGAGGGCTGCGCCCCTGCCCTCTATATATAGGGGGCTGGCCGGCCCCCTTGGCCCCTCCTCCAAGCCCTAGGGCGGCAGCCCCAAGGGTTGGAGTGGGGGACAATTTTCCCCCTCCTAGAAGGTTTCCCTAGGGTTTCCCTAGGGTTTTGGCCGGCTGGGCCTATGGGGCCTTGTGCCCCTGGCCCAATGCGGCCAGGGCACTCCCTCGTAGGCCCACTCCCCCTCCCGACAAGTGGGGCCATGTTGGTCCCACTCCGGAAGGTTCTAGAAGCTTCCGGTACAATACAGAACAATTCGAAACAATTTTGAAATCCAAAAAATGCTTTCCCTTATATGAATCTTATTCTCCGGACCATTCTAGAACCTCTTGTGACGTCCTGGATCTCATCCGAGACTCCGAACAAAAACTCATAAACCAATTATCCATTCTATCCTAGCGTCGAGACACGTTAAGTGTGTGACCCTACGGGTTCGAGAATATACAGACATGATCTTCTATCAATAATCAACAGCGGGGTCTGGAAACCCATATTGACTCCCACATACTCATCGATGATCATATCGGATGAACCACGATGCCAGGATTCAATTAATCTCATATATATATATATATATTCCCTTCGTCACGCAATATTTTACTTGCCCGAGATTCGATCGTCGGTATCGGCATACCTAGTTCAATCTCGTTCACAGCAAGTACTTTACTCGTTCCGTAATCTGATATCACTTTGTGATTAACTCCTTAACCACGTGCTTGCAAGCGGTGTTGATATCGATTACCGAGTGGGCCCGAAGTATATCTCTCCGACTTGGGAGGGACAAATCCCATCTCGATATATACAACCCAACAGATACTTTCCGATCACCTGAGAGACACCTTTATGATCACCCTCTCATAGGATGACGTTTGATGACCTCAAAGCTTTCTTCCGATACCAGGGAGTTGCATTATCTCATGGTCTAAGGAATACAATATTTGACATAAGAAAAAGCTTCGCAAAGATGAACACGATGACACGATCTAATTGCTCTGCTTGATTTGGGTCTGTCCATCATATCATTCTCCCAATGATATGATCTCATTATTAATCGACAACTCATGTCCATGGTTAGAAAACCTTAACCATCATTAATCAATGAGCTAGTCCATAGAGGCGTACTAGGGACACGGCGTTGTTCATAAACCACACAAGTATCAAAGTTTCCGCTTAATACAATTCTAGCATGGAATATAAACTTTATCATGAACAAGAATTATAATAATAACATCTTTATTATTGCCTCTAGGGCATAATTCCAACAGCTTGATACGTCGAAAACATATCTATAATTTTTGATGTTCCATGCTTGTTTAGTATCTACTTTGCTTTGCTTTGTCTACACTTTGAGGTGTTTTTATATCTTTTCTGAAACTAACCTATTAACAAGTTGCCACAGTGCCACTTGCCTGTTTTCTTCTGTTTTTGATTCCAGAAAGGCAAAAAATCAATATTCTCGGAATTGGACGGGACAAAAGCCAAAGTCAATAACTTTCCGTTAGGGACACGAATCCATAAGGAGGGACAGAGAGGAACCAGAGGATGGCCAGACCCCCCCCCCTGGGCGCGGCCAAGCCTGGCCCGCGCTTGGGGAGGGTGTGGGCCCCCTGGCCGCCTCCTCGGCCTCCCCCTTCACCTATAAGATACCTCCGACCCAAAAACCCTAAGGCATCCCAAAAAAATTCACGAAAACCTCCACAGCGCCGCTGCCAACGAAGGGGAGATTCGGGGGACAGAAAGTCTTTGTTCCGGTACCCTCCAGGACAGGGAAGTGCCCCCGGAGCCATCTCCATCGATTTCCATCACCATCTCCATCACCATTGTTGATTCCTATGATGAGGAGGGAGTAGTTCTTCCTCGAGGCTAAGGGCTCTACCAGTAGCTATGTGTTCATCTCTCTCTCTATGCATGATCTTGTTGTGGTCATGAGCTTTGTAATCAAGTAGATCTACCTTGCTACTCAAGTGCTTTATTAGATCTCTGCTCTCCCCATGTGTGTGAAAGTGACAACGTGCACGCCATGGTGGCACTTAGGCTTGAGTCTACATAAATACTCTTTGTGCTTTAATAGATCTATGCTTTTCCCCACGTGTGTGAAAGTGACAGCGTGCATACTGTGTCTGGCACTTAAGCTAGGTTACATATATATTTATTATGAGTTATATTTGGAGTTGGATGTCTCTATGAAATTGTGGTATTTGTTGGAACCATCTAGCGCTCAAGGTGACAGTATGGAGTTATCTAGATTGGAAAATACGGACTTTGAGGTGTGCTGTTATAGCCCTACCATGGATTAGAGTGTCCAACCGGAGAGTAGTTAAAAGTAGTATCATGAAGAGATGATACTTATATGAGAGAGTGTTCACTAGTGAAAGTATGATCCCTAGGCCTGGTTTCTAAGCATTGGAATACCGTTTGCTACTAGATCTGATGCATGTTTGTTTGTTTCCTTCTTGTTGCCTTTATTCTTTACCTCACCGTCAGAAGCTATTTTCTGGTACCGTTACCACTTGTATTTCACTATCTCTTCGCTGCACCTATATTGGGTGTGTTGGGGACACAAGAGACTTCTTATATCTTGATTGCAGGGTTGCTTGAGAGGGAATACCTTTGACCACTTCCTCCCTGAGTTCGATAAACCTTGGGTAATCCACTTAAGGGAAACTTGCTGCTGTTCTATAAACCTCTGCACTTGGAGGCCCAACAATTGTCTACAAGAATAGAAGTGCGTAGACATCAATACGCTTCTAGTTTCTCTGCAACGCCACATGACTAACTTAAACGGACAACTTTTGTGTACATTTTGGTCGTGGTGCTATATTTGCCGTTACCGACAGATGTATACATGTTTGTTACTATTTTTGTAACATATATTATATATATATATATATTATCTCTATGTTTCTTGTTTTATGTTGATGCCTTTGTTCCAAATAGAAGACTACATATTCAAAAAATTCTCTTTAGAGCTCAAGGTACATGGAGCCCAAACTTTTTCAAGATTGGAAAACAACATTTCAAAGTTTCAAAATTTTATGGAAAGAAATGCTAGATGTAAATAATGGTGTACTCTACCAAATACAGAATCTCAACCCGGAATATCTTATATTCTGGTCTTAACAAAATGAAAAAATCCAGCAGAATATTTGATGATAGAAACTTTGAAGTGTTCACTACTTTAGATGCCATATTTTATCATTTTGTGCATCCCAAAATACGGGGTATCTCGAGTTGACATTTTCCACGTTGATATAGTATATTATATTCTACATCTAAATTTGCTTGAATTTTTTGAAACCTCAAATGCAAATTTAAAATTGGTTGCATGTCGCACCGTGATCCAATCCTCCGTACTCACTACATATTTGCATATATCAATTTTATGACTTCAGATGGCCATAAAATTAGCATTTGATTCAAGCCTATAGTACCAGACTGGGTCGTGATTCCGCAAGCTGAGCCTTGCCCTGCATTTGCTATGTTTAATTTCATCAGGTTTTGGAGTTGTCACCTGAGGTTTGAAGGATGAGTGCACCCGTAAATGTTAGGACAAGTGCATCCATGAACGTTCTTACAGTCGGTAGGGTTACCTAAAGTGAGGTAGTACTCATTCCAGTTCAGAGGTACTACCTCAGTTTCAAGTCCTCGGTTCTTATAATTTTAAAAAGAGCCTCTGTAGGGGCTTTCCTACCATATTCCTTAAAAAAGAGGGTTGTCTCCAAGTAAACACCTCTTTTAATTGCATAAATACCCTTGTGACCATCAGTTAAGAACACGCTTGAATCTAGTTATTTGTGATTCTTTTGGTACTTTAGTGTATGCCGGCGAGACTTTAATTGAACTACCAACTAGTGATAATTTATTTCCTATCGTTTTCATTGATATTAGCTATCATTTGTGAAAATGTCCAAAAAAGCTAAAAAAAAGGACATCTCGGCCCAAATGAGTCTTGTCGGATGCCATGCCCCGGGGCATACATAGGCTTCTAGTCTGTCTGTAACGCCACACAACTGACTTAAACGGACAACTTTTGTGTACATTTTGGTCGTGGTGCTAGATTTGCCGTTACCAACAGATGTATACATGTTTGTTACTATTTTTTTAACAGAATATATATATATTATCTCTACATTTCTTGTTTTATGTTGATGCCTTTGTTCCAAATAGAAGACTACATATTCAAAAAATTCTCTTTAGATCTCAAGGTACATGGAGCCCAAACTTTTTCAAGATTGGAAAACAACATTTCAAAGTTTCAAATTTTTATGGAAAGAAATGCTAGATGTAAATAATGGTGTACTCTACCAAATACAGAATCTCAACCCGGAATATCTTATATTCCGGTCTTAACAAAATGAGAAAATCTAGCATAATATTTGAGGATAGGAACTTTGCGGTGTTCACTACTTTAGATGCCATATTTTATCATTTTGTGCAGCCCAAAATACGGGGTATCTCAAGTTGACATTTTTCACGTTGATAGAATATATTATATTTTACATCTAAATTTGCTTGGATTTTTTTTGAAACCTCAGAATGCAAATTTAAAACTGGTTGCATGTCGCACCGTGATCCAATCCTCCATACTCGCTACATATTTGCATATATCAATTTTATGACTTCAGATGGCCATAAAATTGGCATTTGATTCAAGCCTATAGTGACAGACTCGGTCATGATTCCGCAAGCTGGGCCTTGCCCCGCATTTGCTATGCTTGATTTCATCAGGTTTTGGAGTTGTCACATGAGGTGTGAAGGTCGAGTGCACCCGTGAACGTTCTTGCAGTCAGTAGGGTTACCCTTGCCCAGTGCCCGGCGGTTCAGACTAAAGTGCTCATTGCAGTTAGGTACTACCCCATTTAAGTCCTCGGTTCTTATAACTTAAAAAAAGCCTCTATAGCGGTTTTCCTACCGCATTCCTTGAAAAAAAAAGAGCCGTCTCCAAGTAGACACCTCTTTTACTTCCATAAATATCCTTGTGACTATTGGCGGACCCAAAGAAATTTCAAAACCCGCGCACACATGCTTAAACGGTTGCTCATCCTTCCAAAACATCATCAGTTAAGTAGGCAATTAAGCTGCCGGCCGGCCGGCAAGCCCGGGCAGCCGCCCGGGCAACAGGGATGGTAGATCCGCCGCTGCTTGTGACCATCAGTTAAGAACATGCCTGAATCTATTTATTTACTGCCACTCTTTGTTCACGAAATACAGATACAGTAGTTGAATGTACTAGGATGGATAGTTATGCACTTATTGGAACCAATCCTGATGTTCCAATAATACATCTCAGGTAGTTGGTAGCCAGAGACAAGTAGAACCACTAGACGTGGTACAAACGATTATTCTACAGGAATAAAGAGTTCTCTTCGTAGCACGTCACAAGCTTTCCAGCGGCAAGAAGCCTACATGGTGCACATGTATTCTATGGCTTTACATCCATATCCTGCTCTTGGTCGTCTTGGCAGCATTCAACTCCTGGGTCTGCATCAGCCTTGCGGTACTGATGATTGTACCGCAGTATTACTACCGAAATGAAGGCTGCAAGAGAAGATGCAATGTTATGTTCATATATTCAGTCATCAAATTTGAATTTAATCCAAATTATAAGAAAAAAGACTGGTTTCATATGCAACTAAGTACCATATGAGATATTAATACTACTTCATTTATGAAAAAATAACAAACAAATTACGAAGAACTGAAACATATCTATGTATATGAATATGATGTTTGACTGTCAGTTCAGCATAACTCCCATCAGGAGGTGAATACGTACTAATCTATTCAGAGCAATGAAGATTCTCGGCATCTTTACCACCTATTGCTAGATTCTTTACTTCGGTGGATCTCTAAGAGTTTCAAAAGGCCATGTTTCTAAAACTGTCACTACTTCATTTATGAAAAAATAACAAACAAATTACGAAGAATTGAAACATATCTATGTATATGAATATGATGTTTGACTGTCAGTTCAGCATAACTCCCATCAGGAGGTGAATACTAATCTATTCAGAGCAATGAAGATTCTCGGCATCTTTACCACCTATTGCTAGATTCTTTACTTCGGTGGATCTCTAAGAGTTTCAAAAGGCCATGTTTCTAAAACTGTCACTGTTTCTGTAGCTCCCAATTTAAACTGTATGCATATTTGTCTAATATGACATGCACACTGAACTGACTGTAATAGAGCATCAACAGTAAGTACTCCATATATGAGAGTTTCAAAGGAGCATCAACAGTAAGTACTCCATATATGAGAGTTTCAAAGGCCTCCATATATGAGAGTTTCAAAGGCCATGTTTCCAAAAATGTAGTTTTGTTTCAGTACTTCCCAGTTTGAACTGTACCAACAAATTTGTGATATGACATGTATACCTGAAATGACTGGTCTAATTGAAATCAACATTAAGAAGACTAAAATGTTGGTGAAATGGTTTTTAAAACAGCTACACTCCATATTAACTAGTGTTTCACGGTTCTAATCACAATGCATGAGTCATTCCTCTCTTCATTTGGGAATCAGGACATGTCATCACGGAGATTAGGACATGGCAAAAAGGGCAATCAGAGTCATTCCTTTCTTAAGAAGATCAAGGAGCCTCTCCCCAGTCCACTGAAAAATTAATGTAACCATACAGAGTACGTATGTTTGCACAGGTTCTTATCAAGGAATTGCAGCCACATAGCTATCAGTTTGTTATCCTTTTTACCTAAGGAGCCTCTCCCTGTTCCACTCTTTGTTTAAATTAGTTTCTATCTAGCTATCAGTTTGTTATCCTTTTTACCTAAGGAGCCTCTTCCTGCTCCCACTCTTTGTTTAAATTAGTCTCGTATCATAAGGTCTGTTACCTATCTCTTCCTATCAACTAGTTTCCTATCAGTGAGTTCGCTCGCTTGCTTGACAGAGTTAATTACCATATAAATGGGAACCATGTATTCGAGAAATGATAATTTGTCTCTGTAATCTACGATCTAATCTCCACCTGACCATCCTCCGAGTGGTGTTTGCCCAGGGACAAGTTTAGCACTATCTTTTAACATAATATATATTGTAGTCGCTTTCAAAAGTTGAAACCACTCTAGGCTTCAAAACCATCTAGTTTCTTGAAAACTTTCAGTTCAATCATGTTTAGGTTGTTCTATTGGAAAAACTGGCACCATACAGATGTCGGAACTTCCATAGTATTGTCCGTGATGCAAATCAATGAATATATGGTGAACTTCTTATTATTTTCTGTTAAATACATCATATTTCCATCAACACTGCCTTGGAGTTAAAGTGACTGAAAGATTAACAGCATTAGTACCTGCCACGAAGCGTGTCTTAATACTGAACAAATTCCAGCACATTGTCACTGCTGTGCCCGCAACGAGTTTCTTGCGGGGGCAAGACTTCCATGCTTCTAGAGCCCGATCTCTGCAACTGTCAACTGTGGTAAAAGGGGTAGAAATTAGTGTTATGCACTGAACAATAACTATACATTACAAAGAAGGTAATCTCGGTGGGGACTAGCAGTTATACCTGTTCTATGAATTTGAGTCGAATAGCACATATACAGCTTCGGGAGTGTAAAACTGGAGAAAAAACCTGCAAAAGTTTCATGATTAAGAACAAGATATGACCTGCAACCATGCTAAGATTGTTCCGAAGTAGGTTGTGCATCCAACTGTACCTGTGGCTAGAAGCCTCCATAAGGTAACCAGACTACCATACTTTGCGCCGAACAGAAGAACAGGCAATACCTAAGTTTTCAGCGATTAAAGATTTACAAATTACTCAGTGAAAACATTATGCTTCAGCAAAAACGTGAAGTCACAAACTGAATTTGATGCTTACTTACTTTGAGAGTCATCGATGGGTTACCCGAGAAGATCACTTGTGCCGTAGATATAATGGAGTTAGCAGCCGGCAACACAGCTCCGGCAGCACGAAGCACATCTTCTTCAGTCAGCTGGAAGTTCCTTCCAGTCTCCACCTCCACCGGCTGCCTGCTAACAAATGCGAACTGAAATTACTTGGTCGACTCAACTAGAGTAACGAACAGATGATCACTCGCTGTCTGGTCCATACTTCATACCTCTGTGGCACAGAATCTTTGAAGAAGGCTAAGCCCAAAATCATAACACCCAGGTGACAAAATGCAGAGATCGGGCTGTAGATGGCCACAAAAAACGTATACGAGATTAGCTTAGGAAAAGGAGCCAAGTAGGAGTTTCATCAGGTAAAAAGAGTAGCAAGTACCTGAAGGTGATCTCTCTTGAAAAGGAGCAAGAGAAGAAGAACATGGATCCCAGCCCGAACCAGAGTGCTGATTTCGCTACGTCCTTCCACAGTACTAGCTCGACGATCCTTTCCCAGAGACTTTCCCACCCAGACTGGTCCAGAGCGTCAGGCCTTGTGACTGAAACACTAGCACAGTTAGTCAGTTACCTTAATTGATTTCTGTAATTCGGTAATTAAGCAAGCACCGAAGAGAGAATCGTTTCTGAGGGAATGGAAAGGGCCAGCTTCCGCTTACCGCGAGTGGCATCGGTTGGAGCCGCGACCAAAGCCAAGCTCATGTCCTCCTCCTTCTCTGCCGCCGCCGCCACCACCTTATTCACAGCCACGGGGGCTACGACCTTCGGCGCCGCCCAGGTGGGTTTTCTCCTGCGCGCCTTCCTGACGGCGTCCTCGTCCGGCTCGATCTCCTTCTCCAGCCTCCGCCTCGCCCGCCTCGCGTTCCTCGGCGAAACCCCCGCGGGCGCCGCGCGCTGCTCCCCTGCCCCACGACGCCTCCGCCTCGGAGGCGTCCCCGCCATCTCGAGGCTCGAGTCCACGCCCGTCCCTGCCGCGCCCCGCTGCCTGGACCTGCTGCGGGTTGTCGGGGACGGGGAGAGAAGGAGCAGCTCGTGGAGCGAGTACCCGGACAGCTGGAGCGGGGACGGGAGAGGCGACCTCTGGCCCGCCTGCTTCAGTGGCGGCGGAGGCGTCGCCATATACTCGGCCTCCGCGGGGGAGTGGTGGTACGGAGGCGTGGGGAGCTTCGTGGCCGGAGCCGGCGAGGGGGAGCGCGTGGCCATGGCCGCCATGTGTTCGTCGATTTGTTTCAGTTCGCTCTGCCCGGTGCGGGTTTGGAATTGCTTGGCGGCCGTCTCTCTCTGTTCGGGGAGTTATCAAGGGGCAGCGACTACTCAGATCTCCTGGGCCCAGGTGTCGGAGAATGAGGTGCGCGAATATAGCCGTTGCGGAGCACGCGGCAGCTTTCGTGACTTCGTAGCCGGAAGGGTGACTCGCGAATGACCGGGTGGGTCAGGCCAGAGACCAGAGTGGGTCCCGCGTGTCGCTGATGTAATAAACTTTGAATTTCACGTGGCCTTTGCGGGTAGGTGGACGCCGTGGAGTTTATTTTTCCCTGTCCTTTCCAACTACAGAGCTGCTAAAGGAGGGAAATGTGTTTGAACGCTGAGAAAATGTGGAGGCATCATTTTTCTCCAAACAATTATCAGATGAGAGGTTCTTCATCTAAATATATTACTCACTCCGATCCATATTACCTGTCACTAAAATGGATATAAACAGGTTTTAGTGCTAGATATATCTATTCCAACGACAAGTAATATGGATCGGAGAAAGTACTCCAGATCGCAAGTGTTGCATGGACCACGAAATTCATGATGGTAGATAATCACTCTGCTGCCTGGTATCTTATAAACCTAGTACGGACCAGTGAGCGACATCATCAACCATATTACAAATCGTCACATAAGCAATTTCATCAATATCTCTAACAAAATTTGCGTTCCTAGCATCACATATCTTCCAAAGGATCATTAGGAGAATGTACGCGTAGATCTCATGTGGGTTTTAACAAAGATAGGCAACCGACTTGAATTCGTGTCCATCGAACGTCACAGAAGTGGCCAAGACAAGGGCTCATGTTGAATGGATACCAAACAAAGAGGGTGGCATTGCACGAACTACACTCCATGTTCTCGGTCAAGCATGAGCATCAGGGGCCGGTTGAGTTGTCATGTAGATTGTTACGATGATGGTTTGATATTTAGCATGCCATGATGTAAGAGTCGTTGAAGATCTTCACTTTCCGATGAACAAAGGAGCTCAAGTTTGATATTTAGCATATTGTTGAACGGTCCCAACTCCTCTCTTACACGCCATCAGCTGTCTCCCCATCCTAATATGTCATGCCTCTAATTTCTCCCTATTGACTCCTTTTGCTTGTGGTTCACGAGTACTCTTACCTCAATTATGTATCCACTAGGAGGCTTGGAGATGAAGGATCATAATTTGGGATTCATCTAGGACGAGTCTTTGAATGTTGAGGTATATTCCCTTATATACAAAGAGATGTCTAAGGAATCATATTGCCTGAGAGGGAGGATGAGAGAAGCGGAGGTTTGGAAGATGCAGGTTGACACTATTTGTACCGCTCACATCGCTTGGCGTACCTATCTCATCATCGTCCCTTTGGTGGCGGCGGCTCGGTTTGAGATGATGTACTAGTGGAAGAGTTCGAGGAAGGCACATGCCTTGGTCTCTCGAGTAGGTTCACAATTTTATGGTTGCCAACATTTATAGAGCTCCAAAAATACACATCACATAACCTATGGTGATATAGCCATAGTTTGAAGGAGCATAAGTAAACACTAGTGAATACTCATGATCCTAGGAAGAATTTACCAAAGGAAAGAAGCCCTAGGGATTTAAACTTGTTATAGGTTATTGCTCATAGTATGTATTGTGTTGGGTTGTGTATTTAGTTTATGTTATTTAGTGTTCTTTGTGTTCCTGGTCTAGACCTTTCTAACTTAAAGTTGTTGTGACCTCTAGTAGCACAACAAGCGCCGACTATGGTAAAAGAAATACTCTCCCCGTAGTCTAGATACATTTAAATTTAGACAAAATTACGAAAATATATTTTGAGACGGAGAGAGTATGTACTTGTAGCTAGGCTTTAATTTTGTTTGCGAGCTCAAAAAGAATCTAATGATTATTGCTAAGGTCCTCCTCAATTCACAATATCATGAAAATGTGGAATATGAGCATGCAAGATTAACCAAACAATCCACATAGGGAAGATTTCTACAATTATTATTCTCGAGAACTCCTACAAAATATCGTTTCAATCATAGCGGCTCTTTGGAAAAGAGAGCTAAAAATGGCAAAGTTTAAACTAGAAACAAAGGGGAATAAAGTTAAAAAGGAGAAAACACTCACAAGGTTCTGAATGCAAGATTGATGACTTTTTGATTTGCAGAATTTTAGAAATAGACGACTACGAAATGGTACAAAATCAAATGTGTCACACTTTTTTTTGCAAGCCTCTCGTGACATGTTGATCCTACAAAAATAAAAAAAAATAAAAACAATGAAAAAGATAATCAACTTATGATTATTTTGATAACCTCAAATTGAAAAGGTGTTCCAGCATTTCAGAAACTAAAATTGCATGAAATATTTATTTTTAAGGAACCAACAGGAACACATGAGGATTTCTCTCACCCTAAAAGACACCTAGGTAGCTTGTTATTTTCTGTACGAACAACATTATCTTTAGAGAGTAAAGAACATACAAACACGTGTAGACTTTAGGCAAAAGAATGGAAATACAAACCTGTATAAATTTAGGGAAAATATACTCATCTAGAATTAATCGGCGGCAGCTCCGCAGCTGGCAGCCACGGTGTCTTATCCCCGCCGGAAGCACGAGATGTTCTCCCGGCCTCGGGTCGCCCCTTCATCCGAGCTCCGCCAATGTCTGCCACCAGCGTGAGTCCCATCCCCATCACCACCATCTCCGAGCTGAAGCAGCACCACTCGCAGCTCGTCCGCCTCGGCCTCGCCTCACACCCCACCCACGCGCGCCGCCTCCTCGCCTTCCTCGCGCGCGACCCCTCCCGCCTCCCCTACGCCGCGCGCCTCCTCGCGCACCACCCGGACCCGCGCCCGGCGCTCTTCAACCCGCTCTTCTCCTCCCTCCCGCCGCGCCACGCCGCGGCCTTCCTCGCCCTCATGCTCTCCCTGCCCCTCCACCCGGACCACTTCACCCTGCCGCAGCTCCTCCCCGCCGCGCCCCTCCCGCTCGCCGCCCAGCTCCACGCGCTCCTCCTCAAGCTCAACTTTCACTCCCACGCGCACTCTTTCAACGCGCTCCTCGCCGCCTACCTCGCGAACGGCCGCGCGGACCTCGCCTCCCGCCTCTTCGGCGGCAGCTCCCCTTCGCCAGCCCTCGACGTCGTGTCGTGGACCACCATGGTGGGCGGGCTGTGCAGGCTGGGCCTCGTGGACGACGCGCGCGAGCTGTTCGACGCGATGCCCGAGAGAAATCTAGTTTCCTGGAACTCGATGATCACGGGGTACATCAAGGCCGGGCGGTTCTTGCATGCCCTGGAGGTGTTTGACCAAATGCGAGCGCTGGGGCTGGAGGGGAATGGGTTTGTCACAACGAGCGCGGCGGTGGCGTGCACCGGGGCTGGTGCACTGGCCCGCGGTAGGGAGGTGCACCGGTGGGTGGAGCAGAGCGGGATAAAGATGGACGAGAAGCTAGCGACGGCGATGGTTGACATGTACTGCAAGTGTGGGTCTGTTGAGGAGGCATGGCGTATGTTCCAAGCGCTGCCGACGAAGGGGCTTACGTCGTGGAACTGTATGATCGGTGGATTAGCAGTGCACGGGAGGTGCAAGGATGCCATTCAGCTGTTCCACCAGATGGAGAGGGAGAACATGACGCCGGACGATGTCACGCTGGTGAATCTGCTCACCGCCTGCGCGCACACCGGGATGGTCAGCGATGGTCGCCACTATTACAACTACGTTGTGCAGAGGTACGGCATTGAGCCCAAAATGGAGCATTATGGCTGTATGGTCGACCTGTTTGGGAGGGCTGGGCTGCTGGACGAAGCCAAGAAGGTGATCAATGACATGCCAATGGAGCCAGACATTGGTGTCCTTGGGGCACTCTTCGGAGCATGCAAGATTCACAGGGAAGTTGATTTAGGCGAGGCAATCGGATGGCGTGTCATCGATCTTGACCCCCAGAACAGCGGACGGTACGTGCTGCTGGCCAACCTCCTGGCAAGCGCTGGTCGGTGGGAAGACGTGGCCAAGGTCCGCCGTTTGATGGACGAAAGGAACGTGGGCAAGGAAGCAGGGCGGTCCGTGATCGAAATCGAAGGCGAGGTCTGCGAGTTCCAGTGCGGGAGCCTGTGTCATCCCCTGGAGAAGGATATATTTGCCATGGCAGAGGACATGATGAGAAAGATCAGGCTAGAGGGCTACACGCCCGACACGAGCGACGTCCTGCACGACATCTCAGACGAAGCGAAAGAGACATCGCTCCTCTACCACAGCGAGAAGCTGGCCATAGCCTTTGGTTTGCTGCGAACGAAGCCCGGCGACACGATGCGCGTCACCAAGAACCTGAGAGTCTGTAGAGACTGCCATGAGGCGACAAAGTTCATCTCCCGTGTGTTTGAGCGTGAGATTGTGGTGAGGGACAGGAACCGGTTCCATCATTTTAAGGATGGGATGTGTTCGTGTAAAGATTATTGGTAAGTACTGTAAACCAGATGCACAAACCATCTTACTGGATAACTGGAAGGAGATAAATGAACACCTTAAAGTCATTCCCACTGACGGACTATCTCACAGAAAGCTGAGCAAAACACCCTGAACTTCTAATCGCATGGTCGATGGGTTGGTGCCTATGACTGAAACGGTGCATGCGAGAAACATTGCCACGAGAGAGTTCGGTGCAACAACAGTCTGGATTTGTACCCACACAGCAAAAGAAAGACCTGACCGGCATCGTGTGCAGAATACTCATTTTGGTTCTATCAGAGTTGTCTTTGTGGGCTCAAACCAAATAAAACTTCGAATAAAAATATCTCTATTAGTAATCTGTGGTGATACCAAGGAAGACGACAAGCGCAAGCAAGTCTAAAGTGTGGGTCTGGCCGCTTGACAGGATGATAAAGTTAAATGTTGTAGATGCAGCAGTTTTGCGGAATAGTGATCATGGTTCAGTAGGTGTTGTATGCCGTGATGAGCATTGCATGTTCAGTGGTGCTTCTTCACGAACAATCAATGGTATGACGGATCCAACAATCCTGGAAGCTATTGGCCCTCACAGGAGTCAGATCGCAAATCCGGCTGCAGAGCAACGGCTAGAGAGGAAAACAGCTACGAGTAAGTAGATCTGCAGGACTTCCCAGAACGGAAGTGTCTAGGGACAAAGTACCATGTCATCTGAGACCACAGATGTGGAAGCAGCTTTCGGTCTACGGCAACAGAAACCATTCAACAAAGTTCCCATTTTGGGTAGAAAGTACACGGCAGAGCCGACTGAACTACACTGAACAACTCGTGACACAAACATAATAAAGTTGTCAGTTGACACCCTGAGATCGGAAATTCACACTGATCCAGATGCACCCTTTAGCAAAAAAAAAAACATATTTCAAATTGTTCAATTTTTTTTAAAAAAAAGCATGTGTGCTCATCTCCATATTTGTTTCAATTTTTTTTAACATTTTAATAAAATACTTTAAAATTAAAAGGGAGCATGTGAACCCAGAGCCAAAACACGCAAAGAGCAAGAGTTTGGCATACTAGCTCAAGACCGTAGAAGCTGCAAATCGGCCACTCCCTGTTACAGCAACAGTGTTGTCCCACAAGCTTCTACAGCGATGCTAGGCAGTGCCTAGTGTAGTTGAAATACACAGACCATGAACGAAACACAAACATAACAGAGCTGGGTAACCGATTGGTTCATCAAAGAAAGCATAGTTCAGCACATTTCCAAAGAATCGCAAAAACTGTGTCCATCGTTACCATAAGCACAAACAGACACTAAAAACAGAACATCCAAATTGAAGCCCTAAGTAGAAGCGATTTCTCCATCCAACATCTTCCAGATTGCCTTTGGTCCAACCGATCTCAAGCTATCTTCGCCCTCGAGAAGTCCATCTCCGGGTGCTGCAATGAAAAGCTCGTTCAGACACAACAGGCATATGAGAAGTCGGCTGATGCCTACGGTAGGATGAAATCCTGCTGACTTACCTCGGCCATGAATTTCTTGAGCATTTTATCCTTTTGCATTTCATCACTTGTTGGGAGACCCATCTGCTTCTGACGTTGGTCAAACTGCAAACCAGAAAGAAAAGGTTGAACTCTCTAGAAGTTCCAAGGCACGAAGTTTATGAATTCAGACTGTGCACACTGCTTACCATCATCTTCTCCACGGTTTGTCTAGTCTCAGGATCCAAGTCAGAGAGTTTGCTACTCTCTGGTTCCACACGTTGGGTATCGACTTCAGGATCACCCTTGATCACAGATTTCCACCACTCCATTTGATTATGCTTTGTCAGCAATATAGACAGAGATTTTCCATCCTCTGAAAGAAATCATCACAAGGGAATAATATTTTTGATCAGCAAGGGGCATCAGGTGGGACACTTTGACAAAATCAAATGGTTTGTTATTCATACCTATGCTCCAGAAGCAGTCGTCAACTTTAACTGGTTTGTGAAGCTCACCCTGGTAAGAAAACAATACTACATCAGCAAAAGGTTTTACACAATGACAGGATAAATTGATTCCTAGTTCCTACTACTTACATCAATGATAGGAGGCTGGCCCTTCAACCCAACCTTCAGATGATCCTTCTTAATCTCGCAGACAACAAACCTTGACTTTGTTCCTTCAGGAACAGGAACAGAGAGATTAACCTCTGGCAACTGCTGAGTCCAGGAATACTTCTCCAGATCAAGTCCATTGCCAGAATTTGGTTCTGTAACACGCATGAGATGGAACACCATTAGTTAATTTCAAAGTAGATAGCTGAAATACAATGATCTGAAGCAGGGGTTTTCATGGGCAAATTAAAGGAGATATTATAAATAAGACCAAATTTCAGCAAATCAAGTGCAATATCGTATGGCACAGATCCAAATATGAGCAAGTGACACCATTATTAAAAACATTACCAGTTTAAGTGTTTCCAGACTGCAATGAGATATAGATGGAATTCTAGAGATGACACAGAACTTTATTCTTATAACAAATAAATGGGGTATAAGTGTAACTTTTTCAAGTGAAGGAGTGTAAGAACATCCTAACAGAGAGTGTCCGACAAGCGTAGCAAATGGTCCAACGAGTACATCATCCATAGATACAACTATATGACTGCTCAGCTTTAAATCAGGCAAGATGCTTATCTAGGGTAGAACAATTTGATTTTCCACCTATATATTATTAGCACCTCAGCTTTGCATCAGGCATGTGCACAATAAGAATAACAAAACTCTTAAAAGGGTCCCAAACTCCACCTATATATTATTAGCACCTCAGCTTTGCATCAGGCATATGCACAATAATAATAATAAAACTCTTAAAAGGGTCCCAAACTACACAAATACAGAGAAGAAGTTGAGTATTGCTCTAGCTTATCTCTCAGATTCTATCATGGAATAATCGAGGCTCCAACCAACCAATCTACCAATCAAGTAGTGAATAATCGAGGCTTCAAACCATATATGGCTTAAGATCTACAAATCCTAAAACAGAATTAGCATCTGACCGAGATACTAAACCCTCCAAACTAGCAAGATCAACATTATACTAACAAATCACAATACACTAAGCATCGGAATACCAAAACCGAGCAGCCACAGCAATAATAAGGACAGCGATAACAGGGTGCTTACTTTTCGCTTTGCTCTCCTCCTCCTTCTCCGCCTCCGTGCTGCTGTCCTTCTCCCCCGAGCTCCCTGCATCCGTCACCGCCGCCGCCTCTTTCACGGCCCTCTCCTTCTCTGCCGCTGCCTTCACCACCCTCTCCTTCTCGGCCGCCGCCTTCTTCTCCAAGTCATCCGCCTTCCTCTTGGCGTCCCTGACCTTCCTCTCCTCCGCCTCCACCTGCGCCCTGGCCGCCGAGGCCATCGCGGTGATCTTGCTGACCGCGGAGGGGTCGCGGAAGAGGTCGGAGCGGCGGTGCGCGACGTCGATGGCCGCGTGGAGGAACGGGAGCGGGCCGCCCTTCCGCTCGAGCACCGCCTCGAGAACCTCTAGGTCAACGTCGACCGCTGCTGGGGCCGGGGCCGCCGCCTGCTGCTGCGGCGACGCCTCCTCCTCCTGGATGTCGGAGATGATCGCCATGGCCGCCGCTCTAGGGTTTCGATTCGCGCGCGTGTCGAGATCTCAGATTGGGGTGGGTTTTGGACGCAGCAGACGAGTTGACGGGGTCTTGGGCTTCTTCGATTAAATTGGGACCTCTGAGCTCTGCGGCCGCCCCCGGTCTGGTCTCGAAGATTCTTGAGGGCTCCGGAGTGGAACTACCGGCTACTATGTCCGAACGAATTTGTATCTCGAGTTTCCAAAATATGAGCGAGTTTGGAACATGTATACTACTCGAATTGTATCTCTAGAGTTCCCAAAATATAAGCGAGTTTGGAAAGATATAGTGTACGACTTGCACCGGAAGTGGGTTGGGAAATATTTCTACTAGCCAACATTCTCATTTTATTGACTACTATAAGGACATCTTCGTTGGAACCATTTCGCATACGGAAGGTCGAATTGATCCGTTTGGATCGGTCCGCAGACACAAAAACAAGCCATTTTAGCTCTTTGTTTGGATTGAGGGTATCCCCACCTAACGCGGCCCATTCTTTTTTTAACGAAAATCTAAAAATATCAGGGTGAAGGGACACTCTGGAGGAAAATTATAGATGCTAAATATAGAACTAAAAACCCTAATATTCTCTGTTGTCATGATGTCCATCCTTCTACTTTTTGGAAAGGTGTGATGTGGGCTTCTAGAGTTGTAGAAGTAGGTTATAAGTGGCAAGTAGGTAATGGTAAATCTGTCAAATTTTGGGAGGATGTCTGGTTTGGTAATTCTACTCTAGCTACCCAATATTGGGAAGTTTATTTAGTTTCCAACCAGCAAACCAAAACTATAGCTGATCTTTGGGATGGTAGTCATCTTAGATGTGACTTTAGAAGAACTTTCACTGACCAGATGATGGTCCAGTGGCAGGAAATTTTAGGCATTGCCCAATCTGTCTCGTTGACAGATGAAGAGGATCAACTGATCTGACAGTATGAATCTAAGGGGGTTTACTCTTCAAGCTCTATGTATGCTTTGGTGAACTTTAGAGAACTGACCCCTCTTTATTTGCCTGCGGTTTGGAAGCTTAAAGTTCCCCCTAGGATTTAGATTTTTCTATGGCTTTTCTCTCAGAATAAAATTCTCA
The DNA here is from genome assembly GCA_910589765.1 of Avena atlantica. NCBI lineage: Eukaryota > Viridiplantae > Streptophyta > Magnoliopsida > Poales > Poaceae > Avena > Avena atlantica. The sequence continues at coordinate 53,479,457 of OU342739.1, read as the reverse complement.
CAAGAGACAACCTTAGAGCTAGGGGTATTCCAAAACCTTTGGAGTGTACTCTTTGTAAAGAATTTGAATCTGTTAAGCATTTATTTTTTGAATGTGTGGTTTCCAAGATGATCTGGGTTGAGGTTTAGGACATCTTTGGAATTCTAGTTGATAATTTTGAATCCATTGCTTTGAGATGGCTTGCTAGTAAGAAACATTTATATTTTAATGTGGTTTCTGCTGCAGTGCTTTGGAGTATTTGGAATAATAGGAATAATATAGTCTTTAACCATACCCCTTGGATTAACATGAAACAGGTGTGGCGACTGGTTCTATCCTATCTAAGGAATTGGAAGGTCCCATTCAAAGAGCTGGAGGGGGGATGATCACTTTGTTCATGAAACGGATGATAAGCAGGCTAAAGAACCCACTGGAGCTCATGGCATCCTGATATGCAATGGCTTTGAGTGGATATCTACTTGGAAAACCAATGCATCGTCGAGCTACGGGGGGGCGTGCTACTCTGGCGTTCCTGGAGGCACACCCTGAGTCTGCTGATGAGGTCCACGCGGTTATTTTAGTCGGAGAAATGTTTTCGTTTAGCCTGTTTTCCCTCTTCCTTCTCAGTTTGGATGTAATTCTGTTGTTATGAGGCTAGTTCTAGCTCTCTCTTTTGAGTTTCCTGGGTCTCCCCTTCTGGGTGTCGGAAATAGTAGCTTTTGTCTAGCATCTAGTTTGGAAGTTTTTAGCTTCGTTTACTGCAGTCTTCTGCTTTTTAGTTTTTCTGTATCTGAACCTGGAACGCGGGTTGTTTTGGTTTCATTTCTTGGAATGGAACCGAGGTGAATCCCTGTTGATCTAAAAAAATAGTCTTACTTTACATATTATAATAAATAATAGCGCTAGATTGTTTCAACTCAAACTGCTATCCGCGTCGCCTCGATTTTTCAGCCATGTGATATCGACAATCGACGGCTCAAAACCATACACGGACCCGAAATTACTGCAAATCTCGTGTTCGATGCTCTTTGGCGTCCGATTTTGACCATGGATCGTGAACTGAGTCGCTGACGAGAGTCTTGATGACCCACAAGTATAGGGGGTGTATCGTAGTATTTTTGATAAATAGGAGTGTCGATCCCAACGAGGAGCAGAAGGTGCTGAACAGTGGTATGGAGCAGAAAATCCGTGTGAATACTTAGCAAACGGATCTTTAGTGGTTTTCTGACAAGGCAACAAAACAAAGAGCAAGTAATAAAGACAGTAAACAAACGGAGCAAGTGGCCAAATCCTTTCTTAGCAAAGGACAAGCCGGTGGAAATACTTATAAGGACCAAATGTTCTCGAAGACACATGGGAATTCTGTCAAGTGCTTTCGCTTCAAATAGCTAAGCACTCTTTTTTGGTGTTCATAATGTAGGGTTTCGTAGCATGGAAAACAAAAAAATTCTATCGCGTACAAACAAACAAGCCAAGATCTATCTACTAGATTGTAGCAACGAGTCGATGGAATAACTTACCCTCGAAGATTCCAAAGTGTTTAACGAGAGCGGATTCTCGTGGGTGATGTAGTCGTACTCTTCCCGATCTCAAGATCGCGTAGACGATCCTTCCGGCGCTGCGTTCCGGCAGCGCTCCCGCAGTCGGTCACACGTTCGGTACTCGACGAAGACCTTCCTCTCCCTTGTTCCAGCAGGCAGCGGAGGTTGTAGCACTCTCCTCGCGATTCCGGCAGCACAACGGCGTGTTATCGGAAGTAGAGGGGAGATCTCGCAGGGCTTCGCCTTAAGCCGGAGCGAGTATGGTGGAGTATGAGAGAGCTCCTCGGCGATCTAGGGTTTAGACACACCAAGGAGGAGGTGCTAGAGCCGGCAGCTAGGGTTTCGGGGACCCCCAAGTTGGCGGCTAGGGCAAAACCCTAGGGGGAGGCGGCGGCTATGGTGGTAGGCGCCAAGCTAGGGTTTGAGGAGAGGTACTTGTGTGTGCTAGGAGGGAGCCCTGCCCCCTCCTTATATAGGTGGAGGGGCCGGCGGTCAAGGGGAGGGAGGGGAGTCCCTCCCCAACTCGGCTTGGGTGGTGCGCCGGCTTGGGGAGGAGGACTCCCTCCCCAACTCGGTTTCACCTCCTTCTCCTCTTTTCCACTTTCCAAATTTAGCCGTTTGACTTTTCAATTTAGCTATTTGACTTTTCAAACTAGGATCCAATTTAATCCTTTATTTGGAACAGCGAGGACACTTAGTACATGATGCAATCATACCAACTTGATACAACACATTCATGTACCCTTCCCCTCCGGAGTGCCGGACATTCCGGAACCTTCTAGAACATTCCCGATGAAAACACCGGAATCATTCCCCAACTCCGAAACGGGACTTTCCTTATATGAATCTTATTCTCCGGACCATTCCGGATCTCCTCGTGATATCCCGAATCCCATCCGAGACTCCGAACAACATTCGGTCTCTTTCTCATTCATTCCATAACTACTCAAACAACGTCGAATCCTTAAGTGTGTCTCCCTACGGTTCGTGAATTATGCGGACATGATCGAGACACTTCTCCGAACAATAACCAATAGAGGAATCTGGAAGTTCATATGTCTCCCACATATTTATACGATTACTTTGCGATCGAATGAACCACTTACATACGATACCAATTTCCCTTTGTCTCACGATAGTTTACTTATCCGAGGTTATGATCGTGATATCTCTGCATACCTAGTTCAACCTCGTTACCGATAAGTACTCTTTTCTCGTTCCCGTGATATGTGATCCCTTGTGAGCCAGTCACATGCTTGCAAGCTAATTGGATGACATTCCACCGAGAGGTCCCAGAGTATATCTATCCGTCATATGGATGGACAAATCCCACTCTTGATCCATGTGGCCAATACTTTCCAAACACTCAATGCCACCTTTATAGCCACCCAGTTACGATGTGGTGTTTGATGTCATCAAAGCATCCATCCGGTAAAGGTGATATGCATGATCTCATGGTCGAAGGAATTAGGTTACTATGTATCAGAAAGCATATAGCAATTGAACTATTAAAATGACTTGATCTTTATGCTACGCTTATCTATAGGAGTATGTCCATCATATCATTCTCCTAACGATATGATCTTGTTGTTGATAACATCTCAATGTTCATGATAGGGAAACCACAATCATTTATCAACCAACAAGCTAGTGATGTATAGAGGCTATACTAGGGACTTCAAATTAAGTTTACAAATCACACAAGTATCAATGTTTCCTTGTTAATACTATTATAGCATGAATGTAAACATTTATCATAAACACAAAGATATAATAATAACTACATTTATTATTGCCTCTAGGGCATATCTCCAATAGTCTCCCACTTGCACTAGAGTCATCTAATCTAGATTACATGGTAATATACCGAACACCCATGGCAGTTTGGTGTTGGTCATGTTTTGCCCTCGGGAGAGGTTTAGTCAACGGATCCGCCACATTCAGATCTGTGTGTACTTTGCAAATCTTTATATCCCCATCTTGGATATGTTCTCGAATAGCGTGAAAACGTAGCTTGATGTGCTTCAGCTTCTTGTGTGACCTTGGTTCTTGCGCATTGGCTATGGCGCCCATGTTATCACAGTAGATAGACATTGGGTCCAGCGCACTAGGAACCACACCCAGCTCTGTAATGAACTCTTTCATCCATATCGCTTCTTGTGAAGCCTCCGAAGCAGCCATGTATTCCGATTCAGTTGAAGATCTTGCCACAACGCTTTGCTTTGCACTCCTCCAGCTAACTGCTGCACCATTCAAAATAAATACGTATCCAGATTGTGATTTAGAATCATCCGGATCGGTGTTCTAACTAGCATCGGTGTAACCATTAACAACGAGTTATTCATCACCTCCATAAGAAAGAACAATATCCTTAGTTCTTCTCAAGTACTTAAGGATGTTTTTGACCGCTGTCCAATGATCCACTCCCGGATCACTTTGATATCTGCTAGTCAAACTAACAGCATATGCAACGTCGGGTCTAGTACATAGCATGGCATACATTAGAGATCCTATGGCTGAGGCATAGGGAGTCTTACTCATCCTTTCTCTATCTTCTGCCGATGTCGGACTTTGAGTTTTACTCAAGGTCGTATTGGGCAACATGGGCAAGAACCCTTTCTTGCTATCTTCCATTCCAGATCTCTTTAGAACTTTGTCCAAATATGTACTCCGTGACAATGATATTTGGCGTTTCGATCTATCTCTATAAATCTTTATGCCTAATATGTAAGCTGCTTCGCCAAGATCCTTCATTGAAAAACTATTATTCAAATATTCCTTGACACTATTAAGAAGGTCTACATCATTCCCAATCAACAATATGTCATCTACATATAGTATTAAGAATGCTACAGAGCTCCCACTCACTTTCTTGTAAATACAAGCTTCTCCATAAGTTTGTATAAAACCAAAACTTTTGATCACCTTATCAAAACGTTGATTCCAACTTCGGGATGCTTGCTTCAATCCATAGATGGATCGTTGAAGTTTGCATACCTTGTTAGCATCTTTAGGATCGACAAAACCTTTGGGTTGCATCATATACAACTCTTCATCAATGTCTCCATTGAGGAATGCTGTTTTGATATCCATCTTCCATATCTCATAATCATAATATGCAGCGATTGCTAACATAATCCTCACAGACTTTAGTTTCGCTACTGGTGAGAAAGTCTCATCGTAGTCAACTCCTTGAATTTGTCGAAACCCTTTTGCGACAAGTCGAGCTTTATAGACGGTAACATTACCATCAACATCTGTTTTCTTCTTGAAGATCCATTTGTTCTCGACAGCCTTCCGGCCATCCGGTAAGTCCACCAAAGTCCATACTTGGTTTTCGTACATGGAGCCAATCTCGGATTTCATGGCTTCTTGCCATTTATTGGAATCTGGGCTCATCATCGCTTCCTCATATGTCTCAGGGTCATCGGTGTTGTCCACCAACATGACACTCATAACGGGATCATACCAATCTGGAGTGGTACGAGTTCTCATTGACCTCCGAGGCTTTGTAGCAACTTCAACCGAAGTTTCATGATCATCATCATTAGCTTCCTCTCTAATTGGTGCAGGCACCACAGGAACTTCTTCCGGTTCTGTGCTACTCGCAATTTCGAGAGAAGGTTCGACAACCTCGTCGAGTTCTACTTTCCTTCCAGTCACTTCTTTCGAGAGAAATTCCTTCTCTAGAAAGGATCCATTCTTGGCAACGAAGATTTTGCCTTCGGATCTATGATAGAAGGTATACCCAATAGTTTCCTTCGGGTATCCTATGAAGACGCATTTTTCCGCTTTGGGTTCAAGCTTGTCCGGCTGTAACTTCTTTACATAGGCTTCGCATCCCCAAACTTTAAGGAACGGCAATTTAGGTTTCTTCCCAAACCATAATTCATACGGTGTCGTTTCAACGGATTTAGATGGTGCCCTATTTAAAGTGAATGCGGCTGTTTCTAATGCATAACCCCAAAATGATAGCGGTAAATCTGTAAGTGACATCATAGAACGAACCATATCTAAGAGAGTTCGATTACGACGTTCGGACACACCATTATGCTGTGGTGTTCCCGGCGGTGTCAACTGTGAAAGTATTCCGCATTTCTTCAAATGCTCGCCAAACTCGTAACTTAGGTATTCACCTCCACGATCAGAACGTAGAAATTTAATCTTCTTGTTACGTTGATTCTCTACCTCACTTTGAAATTCCTTAAACTTCTCGAAAGTTTTGGACTTATGTTTCATGAAATAGATATACCCATATCTACTCAAGTCATCCGTGAAGGTAAGAACATAACGATAACCACCGCGCGATGCTACACTCATTGGACCACATACATCGGTATGTATGATTTCCAATAAGTCCGTAGCTCGCTCCATCATACCAGAAAATGGAGTCTTAGTCATTTTACCCATCAGACATGCTTCGCATCTATCAAGTGATTCAAAATCAAGTGATTCAAGAAGTCCATCGGAATGGAGTTTCTTCATACGTTTCACTCCAATGTGAACAAGACGACAGTGCCACATATAGGTCGAATTATCGTTTGATTTCAAACGTTTAGCCTCAATGTTGTTGATATGTGTATTTCCACTATCGAGATTCAATAAGAATAGACCATCTATCAAAGGTGCATGTGCATAAAACATATTACTCATATAAATCGAACAACCATTATTCTCTGACTTAAACAAGTAACCGTCTCGCAATAAACAAGATCCCGATATAATGTTCATGCTCAACGCAGGCACCAAATAACAATTATTTAAGTATAAAACTAATCCCGATGGTAGATGAAGGGGTAGCGTGCCGACCGCGATCACATCAACCTTTGATCCGTTTCCCACGCGCATCGTCACCTCGTTCTTCGCTAGCTTCCGTTTATTCTGCAGCACCTGTTTCGAGTTACAAATATGAGCAACCGAACCAGTATCAAATACCCAGGCACTACTACGAGTACTAGTGAGATACACATCAATAACATGTATATCAGATATACCTTTCTTCTTGATGTTGCCGTTCTTCAAATCCGCCAAGTACTTTGGGCAATTCCGCTTCCATTGACCTTCTCCCTTGCAGTAAAAGCACTCAGTTTCAGGCTTAGGTCCAGCCTTGGTCTTCTTCGCTGGCGTGGTAACTTTCTTACCACACTTCTTGAAGTGTCCCTTCTGCTTAGACTTGCCTTTCTTGAATTTGGTGGTCTTATTGACCAACAACACTTGGTGCTCTTTCTTGATCTCCACTTCTGCAGACTTCAACATAGCAAACAGTTCTGGCAACTGCTTGTTCATGTTCTGCATGTTGTAGTTCATCACAAAGTTCTTGTAACTTGGTGGTAGTGATTGGAGGACACGGTAAATCCCCAAAGCATTAGGAATCACTATACCCAAGCTTTGAAGTTTGTTTGCGTGCCCAGACATCTTAAGCACATGCTCACTGACGGAGCTGCCCTCTTCCATCTTGCAGTTAAAGAACTTTTCAGAAGCCTCATAGATTTCAATTGCCGCATGAGTCTCAAAGATCAATTTGAGATCCTCGACAATATCATATGGGTCTGAATTCTCAAACCTTTTCTGAAGCTCCGATTCCAAACCATACAAGATAGCACACTGAACTATGGAGTACTGATTCTTCCGAGCGAGGTAAACATTCTTTACTTCATCGGAAGCATCAGCTGCAGGTGGGTCACCCAGCGGTGCATCCAGCACATAGGTCAAATTACCAGCTGTGAGGACAATCCTCAAATTGCGGAACCAATCCGCGAAGTTGCTTCCATTGTTTTTCAACTTTTCTTTCTCTAGGAACGCATTAAAATTGATGGTAGGGGCTGCCATTGATCTACAACATATTTGCAATAGTTTAGACTAAGTTTATGACAAATTGAGTTCAAATTAATAATAAAGTTAATCTAGGTGAACTCCCACTCAAAACAACATCCCTCACATTGTTTTAGTGATCACACGAACCAAATCCACTACATCAACACCGATCATCACGAGAGTTGATATAGTTTCAATGACGAACAATCGTCATGTTCATCATATCTACTATATGATCCATGCTTTACCTTTCGGTGATCCGTGTTCCGAGACCATGTCTTTACATGCTAGGCTCGTCAAGATCAAACCTTAGTTTCCGCATGAGCAAATCTGGCTTGCTCACGTTGTATACACTTGCGGAATCTAACACACCCAATCATCACGTGGTGCTTCGAAACAACAAGCTTTAGCAACGGTGCTAACTAAGGGTGAACACTTTATGACTTGAAATTCATGTGCATGAGGGATCATCTTATAATGCTACCGTCGTCTACTAAGCAATACAAGATGCATAAAGGATTAACATCACATGCAATTCATAATATGTGATATGATATGGCCTTTCTTCTTTGTGCTTCCGATCTCCATCTTCTAGCACGAATATGATCTCCATCATCACCGGCATTGCATCAAGGTCAATGACGCCTCTCCATGGTTGTCGTCCACCGGCTTCAACTATTACAACTACTTTGAATAGACACGCGGGTCTTAACATAAATTAAAGACAACCATATGGCTCCTGCCGGTTGCCAACTTACAATAAGGAACATTGCATACATCAAATATAATCACAATCATGGCCATATCACATCACTGCACACCCCTGCAAAACAAAGTTAGACGCCTCTACTTTCTTTGCATGTTTTACGTGGCTTGGGGCTTTCTATAAGTGCCGTTCTAACTTACGAACATGAACCACAACATTGATACTAGTATTGTTAATCACCCGTTGTAAATTGGATCTTAACTATGCTAGGAGAAACAGGCACCCGCAAAGCCACTTATGCAATACAAGTTGCATGTCGAGCGTGGAGCAAGTCTCATGAACGATGTCATGTAAGGTTAGCCCGGGCCGCTTCATCCCAACATACCGCAAGATGCAAAGTACACAAGAAGCAATCGACAATAAAAGCATCAACGCCCACAATGACCATTGTGTTCTACTCGTGCAACAGATCTACATATAGACACGGCTCTGATACCACTGTAGGGTTTCGTAGCATGGAAAACAAAAAATTTCTATCGCATACAAACAAACAAGCCAAGATCTATCTACTAGATTGTAGCAACGAGTCGATGGAATAACTTACCCTCGAAGATTCCAAAGTGTTTAACGAGAGCGGATTCTCGTGGGTGATGTAGTCGTACTCTTCCCGATCTCAAGATCGCGTAGACGATCCTTCCGGCGCTGCGTTCCGGCAGCGCTCCCGTAGTCGGTCACACGTTCGGTACTCGACGAAGACCTTCCTCTCCCTTGTTCCAGCAGGCAGCGGAGGTTGTAGCACTCTCCTAAAGATTCCGGCAGCACAACGGCGTGGTACCGGAAGTAGAGGGGAGATCTCGCAGGGCTTCGCCTTAAGCCGGAGCGAGTATGGTGGAGTATGAGAGAGCTCCTCGGCGATCTAGGGTTTAGACACACCAAGGAGGAGGTGCTAGAGCCGGAGGCTAGGGTTCTGGGGACCCCCAAGTCGGCGGCTAGGGCAAAACCCTAGGGGGCGGCGGCGGCTATGGTGGTAGGCGCCAAGCTAGGGTTTGAGGAGAGGTACTTGTGTGTGCTAGGAGGGAGCCCTACCCCCTCCTTATATAGGTGGAGGGGCCGGCGGCCAAGGGGATGGAGGGGAGTCCCTCCCCAACTCGGCTTGGGTGGTGTGCCGTCTTGGGAGGAGGACTCCCTCCCCAACTCGGTTTCACCTCCTCCTCCTCTTTTCCACTTTCCAAATTTAGCCGTTTGACTTTTCAATTTAGCTATTTGACTTTTCAAACTAGGATTCAATTTAATCCTTTATTTGGAACAGCGAGGACACTTAGTACATGATGCAATCATACCAACTTGATACAACACATTCATGTACGCTTCCCCTCCGGAGTGCCGGACATTCCGGAACCTTCTAGAACATTCCCGATGAAAACACCGGAATCATTCCCAACTCCGAAACGGGACTTTCCTTATATGAATCTTATTCTCCAGACCATTCCGGATCTCCTCGTGATATCCCGGATCCCATCCGAGACTCCGAACAACATTCGGTCTCTTTCTCATTCATTACATAACTACTCAAACAACGTCGAATCCTTAAGTGTGTCTCCCTACGGTTCGTGAATTATGCGGACATGATCGAGACACTTCTCCGAACAATAACCAATAGAGGAATCTGGAAATTCATATGGCTCCCACATATTTCTACGATTACTTTGCGATCGAATGAACCACTTACATACGATACCAATTTCCCTTTGTCTCACGATAGTTTACTTATCCGAGGTTATGATCGTCGGTATCTCTGCATACCTAGTTCAACCTCGTTACCGATAAGTACTCTTTTCTCGTTCCCGTGATATGTGATCCCTTGTGAGCCAGTCACATGCTTGCAAGCTAATTGGATGACATTCCACCGAGAGGGCCCAGAGTATATCTATCTGTCATATGGATGGACAAATCCCACTCTTGATCCATGTGTCTCAACCAATACTTTCCAAACACTCAATGCCACCTTTATAGCCACCCAGTTACGATGTGGTGTTTCATGTCATCAAAGCATCCATCCGGTAAAGGTGATATGCATGATCTCATGGTCGAAGGAATTAGGTTACTATGTATCAGAAAGCATATAGCAATTGAACTATTAAAATGACTTGATCTTTATGCTACGCTTATCTATAGGAGTATGTCCATCATATCATTCTCCTAACGATATGATCTTGTTGTTGATAACATATCAATGTTCATGATAGGGAAACCACAATCATTTATCAACCAACAAGCTAGTGATGTATAGAGGCTATACTAGGGACTTCAAATTAAGTTTACAAATCACACAAGTATCAATGTTTTCTTGTTAATACTATTATAGCATGAATGTAAACATTTATCATAAACACAAAGATATAATAATAACTACATTTATTATTGCCTCTAGGGCATATCTCCAACACATAAGTGTTGTGTGGTTAAACCTGTGCTAACATACCGCCCTTCCTAGGACTAATACATACTTGTGATTAAACCCTCTGCAAACATCCGTAACTACAGGAAAGTAACTAAGATATAAATCTAATCATGGCCTTAAACTCTGAGATCCTACACTCTCTTGTGCAAAGGTGTCCTAACGGGGGTTCAGGTTTCTGTCACTCCGGCAACCCCACAATTAGTAGCCAAATACACAATGCATCCCCCTAGGCCCATAAATGGTGAAGTGTCATGTAGTCGACGTTCACATGACACCACTAGAAGAATAGCACCACAACTTAAATAATAAACCATTGAATAATAACTCATCATAGATTCACTACTAACAACATGACTTCTCCCATGTCCTCAAGAACACAACGAACTACTCACAAGACATCATATGGATCAAGATCAAAGATGATATGATAATGGATAACAATCTGAACATTAACAATAATCCAATGGTTCCACTCACAAGCATCAACTACAATAGTAATTAACACCGGGAAAGTTTTCCCTAATGAACTAAGCAATATCCAACACAATTGTTACAGTGAGACGGAGTGGTGATGATGGTGCTAGTGGAGATGATGGTGTGGATGATGATGATCCCGATGAAGCCTAGCTTGATGATGGTGTTGGTGGCGACGGTCTCCCCTCCCCGGGAAGGAATTCCCCTTGCAGAAATCTGTCTGCCAGAGAGATCTTTCTCTCTCGGTGTTTTCCGCCCCCATAGAGGCGGCAGAAATCTATCTATGGTCGCTTCCTAAGGCTTAGGGTTCCGTAGGGAAGATATAGGCGAAGGGGGAGAGTCGGAGGCCGGGCAGGTGGGCCACACCTGCCCTAAGCGCGGCCTCAGGTGGGACTGCGCCTAGGGGGTGTGGGCCCCATGTGGCCCCCCTTCGCTCCTCCTTCTGGCTTCCTTCGTCCTCAGGTAAAATAATTTGTTTCCATATTTTTCTGATCTTCGTGAAATTGCACCGAAACACCTTCTTTTCCATCAGAATCCAGACTCCGACAGTCCATCCTCCAAGAATCATCCAACATGCATAAAAAGATGAGAATCCATAAGTAATATCTCATAATAAGACAGATATCAATGAATAGAGGTAAATTATGATATAGAATGGTGATGCAAATTGGGCGTATCAACTCCCCCAAGCTTAGACTTCGCTTGTCCCCAAGTGAAAACTGAGCTCAGTAAACATGTCCACAGGTTTATGGAGTGAAGTGTCGATAAAATAATACGAACAAGAAGCATCACACTTACCATTGCACAACTCATAGAAGAAAGCAACTCACCATTATATAACTTAGCTTGCAACCAGGTACAGCAGTCACAATAGAGATGCATAAAGATAAATCATAATTGAAATTGGCAAACTTGTTCTTGGTCAGAGAACACCTGTCAAATAGTTTCACAAAAAGATTTTTGTAGAAGTTTCAAAACAGGAGCACTCTTTGCTCAAAAAGGTTTTTCATAAGTGAAGGCTTTCAAAGTAATACTCAATAGATAAGAGTTTTGTGCAAACAAGGAAGATAAAGAACATGATTGAATAAATCACCATATGAATGCTTGAAACACAACAACTCAAATGCTTGCTGGAGATAGAGAGGAAGTAGGTTTACTGACTCAACTTGGAAGTGGGAGAAAGGTCCGTTCATAGAGGGAAGCAGAGATTACAAGTCATAAAGAGCTTCCAAAAGATTATGGTACTTACTAGCTTTGAGCCATCATTGCCCCTATCATAAGCATCTTGAGATGATTAAGGTTAAAGTGAACAAAGATGGAGTATATGCTTGACGAAATATAAGTTGGCAATCTCATGTCCCTTGAATATGAGGGCCACTCCTCATGCTACATCAACTTTGGGCCCAGGCAAGTTCTTGTCATTGTAAGTACTTGCATATCATTGAGAACCGCCAACGGGGTACCCCTTGCACATGGTACATAAGCTTTTCCATAGCCAAAATAACAAGGCAAGCAGACAATGAGCATCTCAGCAATCTTTTTATTTACTACGTGTATAGTTTTTTATTGAGGATGCTTTACAGAGTGCTCACTATGGTGGTGCTACAAGTTTCCACCATGATTATGCATGGCTTAGGCTAGCGGCCCAGGCGTTTCTCTAACACAAAGTACAAACTCCATGGACTCACAAGTTCCCCTTTTATTTCACACCGTTGACATCCATAGACAAAAGAGCACGATATCAATGATGTACAGAGTACAAGTGCTATGTTGAAAACGTTACCCGTGACAACACGGTTCTGCTAATTCCAATGTATAGATGCAAGCATATACAACTTCGACATCCACAATGGTTCAAGTCTATTTGGGGCAAGAAAATAAAGTGTACCATCAAGTTCGTGAGAGCTTTACTAACTAGTTTTCACATAACAAAATACTTTTTAATTCGGAAGGTAGATGAAGCTTGATAATTTGCTTGGAATAGAAATAGCTACTAGGTAGATGTGGTGGACACAAGTGGCAAAAGTTTGGTTCAAAGGGATTTGGAGGAATGAGAAGTATGCCTTCTCAAAACAGGTTTTTGGCTAGCAAGGCTGGGTACCAAGCAAGAGAGTTGAAAGAAACAAGCAAACATTCAAGTAATAAAGCCAAACATGCAATCTTCCTTGAATACACAAAAGATCTTAAATAAAGAATACTAAGCTTATGAGCCAACAAGAAAGAAAACAAATGATACCAAATACCTGTAAGCTTTTTCTTTCCCTTTTTCTTTCAAACCTCAAAAATTGTTGCTACTGACCAGAACTCGGTTTCCAGAACCAATTTAGAGTTACTTGATGCTTCCAAAGTGGTGCCAATACTGATCAACAAGATCCATCATATAATAGAGATTGCAAACTAAAATAAGAAGTGCCAAAAAAGTAAAAGATGAGACTTCTCATTAATATTCAATAAAGACTCTCACACCAAGGGATACATAGATAATCACTAAAGGAGAGATACTTCCACATGCAAACCAAACTATAAGATAACTTCTGTACCACAGATATGAATCCACTAAAAAGGTAAAAGATAAAAGATAATGGTGGTGATACCGCGGCACTCCCCCAAGCTTGGAACAAGCCAAGGGTATGCCAAACCTAATGACGAATTACTCCTTTGATGGTGGTGGTGTTCTCTTGATAAGATCTTCAATAAGTTTCTTCAACTCCTCGAACTCAAAAGTAAGAGTACGGATTAGCTCCGAGTTTTGCTCTATACGGTTCATGATCATGTCAGTCCGAGAATCCCAGTTCTTGTTATTCTTTCCCCACTCTTCATCCTTAGCATGATCCTTCTCTGCATTGTTAGAATGACGCATATCCCAAACCGAAGGCAAATTCCCTTTGGGCACATGTTGATATTGATATTCATGTATATGTGTATGGAAGGGTCTCTTGTTACATAGAGGAGATGATCATGGAGAGAGAGAGTATGACGAGATTTCCCTCCTGGAGACATCCGTGATGTCCTCTTAAGCTTGGTAGGTCGTGCCACCAAACCAATGCTTGCGAAGGTAGCGCGAGTGTACGGTTGCTTGTCCTCCTCCATGTCACCTTCATACCCTACTGAAGTCTCCTCCTTGGGGACTTTAGGTTCTTCTTCCTCGGGATTCTTGCCTTTGTCGTTGGCGGAGGCCATGGCGCTCTAAACTTGAGAAGATTTCCTGACAGAAACAGATCGAAACGAAAACACGACGAGAACATGATGCATGAACCTCGGGGGATCCGGGGGTTATATATTACAAAGTTTGAATTCATAAGGAAGGTTTTGACACGAAAAACGAGGCGGAGGCGGAGTTCGAGGGGGGAACACCCCCCTCAGGCGTGGCCAGGCTAGGCCCGCGACTGGGGTGGGTGTGTCCACCCCGGGCTCCGTATCCTCTTCAATTCCGTCTCGTAACTTCCCTTATGTATTAAAAACATCAAAAATATAAAAATATTGGAGTTTCACGAACCTTCTGTTTCACCACTTTTACCTATTCAAAGACGAACTCTGCAGATTCCTTTTGTCCTTCTCCTGAAAATTTCCTTCATACAAAACCTTTGCACAAACTCAATGACAACATTAGTGTAAGAAAAAACAAAAAACCTTTGGTACACACTTCAACTGAAAACCCATCAACACAAAAGCTTCTTTAAGAGGCAAATGCAAATGACGGCAGAAATCTGTCAAAACAGACCAGCAGGTAAAGATTGAATTTTTCGAGAACCTTCTGTTGCTCAAATCAAAAAGTGTAGAACTAATAAAAGTTGGGTAACAGCTTGGAGAACAAGCTCGGAAAAATGCAGCTCCATCCGAAGTACTGAGCTCCCTCACGAATTTTTACAAGTAACAAAGACAGTAAATAAAGACAGTAAACAAACGAAGCAAGTGGCCCAATCCTTGGATGATTCTTGTTGGATGATTCTTGAATGGATGATTCTTGTTGGATTATTCCTAGAGGATTCTTTGATGATAAACAAAGACAGTAAAAAATGCAGCTCATCTGTTTATGCATGTTGGATGATTCTTGGAGGATGGACTGCCGGAGTCTGGATTTTGATAGAAAAGAAGGCGTTTCGGTGTAATTTCGCGAATATCGGAAAAATACCAGAAAAATATGGAAACATATTATTTTACCTAAGGATGAAGAAAGCCAGAAGGAGGAGCAAAGGGGGACCGCAGGGGGCCCACACCCCCTAGGCATGGGCCCACCTAAGGCCGCGCCTAGGACAGGTGTGGCCCACCTGCCCAGCCTCCGACTCCGCCCTTTCGCCTATATCTTCCCTACGGAACCCTAAGCCTCTGGGAGCGACCACGGATATATTTCCACCGCCTCTGGGGGCGGAAAATACCGAGAGAGAAAGATCTCTCTGGCAGATAGATTTCTGCCAGAGGAATTCCTCCCCGGAGAGGGGAGACCGTCGCCATCAACACCATCATCAAGATAGGCTTCATCGGGATCAGCATCATCATCATCCACACCATCATATCCACAAGCACCATCATCACCACTCCGTCCCACTGTAACAATTGTGTTGGATATTGCTTTAGTTCATTAGGGTAAACCTTCTTGATGTTAATTACTATTGTAGTTGATGCTTGTGAGTGGAACCATTGGATTATTGTTGATGTTCAGATTGTTATCCATTATCATATCATCTTTGATCTTGATCCATATGTTGTCTTGTGAGTAGTTCGTTGTGTTCTTGAGGACATGGGAGCATTCATGTTGTTAGTAGTGAATCTGTGATGAGTTATCATTCAATGGTTTAGTATTTAAGTTATGGTGCTATTCTTCTAGTGGTGTCATGTGAACGTCGACTACATGACACTTCACCATTTATGGGCCTAGGGGGATGCATTGTGTATTTGGCTACTAATTATGGGGTTGCCGGAGTGACAGAAACCTGAACCCAGTTACGACACCTTTGCACAAGGGAGTGTAGGATCTCAGATTTTAAGTCTGTGTTTAGATTTATATCTTAATTACTTTCCTATAGTTACGGATATTTGCAGGGGGTTTAATCACAAGTATGTATTAGTCCTAGGAAGGGCGGTATGTTAGCACAGGTTCACCCACACAACACTTACGAACACAAAAGAAGAGTACTCAACTATTTTAAGCGAAAGAACTTGACAGAATTCCCATGTGTCCTCGAGAATGTTTGGTCCTTATAAGTATTTCCACCGGATTTTCCTTTGCTAATAAAGGACTGGGCCACTTACTCCGTTTGTTTACTGTCTTTGTTACTTGCTCTTTGTTTTTTTGCCTTGTCAGAAAACCACTAAAAACCCGTTTTCTAAGTATTCACATGGATTTCCTGCTCCATACCACTGTTTAGCACCTTCTGCTCCTCGTTGGGATCGACACTCCTATTTATAGAAAGTACTGCGATACACCCCCTATACTTGTGGGTCATCAAGACTGTTTTCTGGCGTCGTTGCCGGGGACGCTATTGAAGAGTGGAACTGGTAAGGGAAACTTTTACTGTGAGTATAGCTTTTGTTACTGCTTGTTACTTTGTTTCCAATATGGATAACCCACTTGGTTTTCTGTTTGGTAAAACTACTACCACTGCTAGGGTAGTAGATGAACCACCACCTATTGAGATAGATCCTTTTAAGATACCTACAAGTATTGCTGACCGTGTTATGGATACTTATTATTTTGAGGATGGAACTGTCCATCTCGGTGATCACTTTCTTTTTATCCATGAATTATGCAGGTTGTTTAAGTGTACAGGTATCACAACTGAACAGGTGAAGAAGAAGTTACTCTCCATATACTTGAAAGGGAGAGCTGAAAAATGGTATAAGCTGCTGAAGAATGGACAATCCATGGAATGGGAGGAGATGGCATCTCTCTTCTACTCTATATTTATCCTCCTAGTGAAATTCATAAAGATAGAAATCTTATATATAAATTTTGGCCTCTTGATGGAGAAAGTACAGCTCAAGCTTGGGGGAGACTAAAGTTACTAATGCTTAAATGCCATATTCATGAACTCCCTAACAATATTATTCTCAATAACTTTTATGCTAGGCTTTCTCTTCATGATAAAGATTTACTAGATTCTTCTTGTGCTGGATCATTCACACGTATGAAGGAAGAAGCTAAATGGGATCTCTTAGACCGTATTCAAGATAATACTGAAGCTTGGGAGAATGATAAAGGAAGAAAGTCAGGTATAAACTATGATTATGAATGCATTAAATATTTTATGGGAACTGATGACTTCCATGATATTAGCAATGAGTTTGGTCTTGATTCCGAAAGTATTGCCAACTGTTTTAAAGCCTTTGCCTCTTACATAGAAATTCCAAAGAAGAAGTGGAATAAGTACCATGCTCCTTATAAAGATGTTGTTAATCATGTTCTTGTTAGAAGTACTCAAGTTTATACTACTAATCATATTGTGCCTGAACCTCATGTTGAGAAAATGCCCTTCCCAGCTAAGGTAAAGGAGTATTCTATGATTATTAGTGCAAATAACAAAGGTACAATGAAAACTGTGGAGCCTGGTAAGCAATTGAGTGATGTACATGTGGTAGCTATTGTGAAATACATTGCCACTAGAAATATAGAGGATGAGCACATTGTCTTCTGTGAAGATGCTTCTAATATTATCTCTCATCCTAGTAAAGCTAGAAAAGCTAGTGTTCCTGTGCTTTCTATTAAAATTGGTGATCATTGCTATTATGGTTTATGTGATATTGGTGCTAGTTCTAGTGCTATTCCTTATGAGATTTACAGGGAAATTATGCATGAGATTGGTCCTTATGAGCTTGAGGACATTGATGTGGTTATTCATCTTGCTAACAAGGAAACCATTTGCATAGCAATTGTACTCTGTACATCGTTGATATCATTCTCTTTTGTCTATGGATGTCAACGGTGTGAAATAAAAGGGGAACTTGTGAGTCCATGGAGTTTGTACTTTGTGTTAGAGAAACGTCTGGGCCGCTAGCCTAATCAATGCCTAATCATGGTGGAAACTTGCAGCACCACCATAGTGAGCATTCTGTGAAGCATCCTCAATAAAAACTATACACATAGTAAATAAAAAGATTGCTGAGATGCTCATTGTTTGCTTGCCTTGTCATTTTGGTTATGGGAAAGCTCCTGTAACATGTGCAAGGGGTACCCCGTTGGCGGTTCTCAATGATATGCAAGTACTTACAATGACAAGAACTTGGCTGGTCCCAAAGTTGATGTAGCATGAGGAGTGGCCCTCATATTCAAGGGACACGAGATCGCCAACTTATATTTCGTCAAGCATATACTCCATCTTTGTTCACTTTAACCTTAATCATCTCAAGATGCTTATGATAGGGGCAATGGGGGCTCAAAGCTAGTAAGTACCATAATCTTTTGGAAGCTCTTTATGACTTGTAATCCACTACTAGGAAAACGGCTATAGGTAATCAGCACATCCGTGGCTCACATGGTTGAAGTGCCCCACGGCTAAAACAGGCGTGGCTCACCTGTGGGCAGTGCCCTACTAATAACTAGAACAACCGTGGCGCACATGACCATAGTGCGCCACAGATGTGTGTGGGCCAGGGCCCTGTTGGCCACACGCCAAACTTCTGTAGCGCACTACCGTCATGTGCGCCACGGTTGTTAGGGTCATCTGTGGCGCACGTGTGCATGGTGCGCTACGACTAAGCGCATGCCCACCTCTGCTCTGAAACGGCCACAAACTTCTGTGGCGCACTCCGCCTAGTGCGCCACAGGGACTAGGAGCATCTGTGGCGCACTCGGCCTAGTGCGCCACAGAAGTTTGTACTCCCTGTGGCGCACTGGGGCCGTGTGCGCCACGGATGTTTCGATTCTTTTAGGACAACACTTTATGTGCACATGTGTGCCCACACATCCACCACCCACACTTCACTTTCCCCTTCTTCTTCCTCCTTAGATCTAGTCGGGATCTTCTCCTTCCCACCTCAATTTCTCCATACATTCACCATTTTTAGCATGTAAAACTTGCTTTGGATGTTACATAAGTAATAGAGGAGGTCTCCGGTCTCTCATCTATCCGTCTCCGGTCGACGCGCGCACCTCTCCTTTCCATCTTTCTCGCGATCGGTCTCTCATCTCGGTAAGTTGTCCATGTAAGGATGTGTTCATGTGTATATGGATGATGCATGTGCTCATATGTATGTAGATGATCGATGCTCATGATGTGTGTATGTGTGGAGAGGATCGATGGTCATATGTGTGTGTATATGGAGAGTATCGATGATGCTCATGCATGTGTGTATGGAGAGGATAATGATATGTTCATGTGTGTATGGATCGGTCTCTCTCTCTCTCTTGTGTTTGTATGTGAACAAGTTGCCATTTGTTTTGCCAAAATGTTGATTCATTTCCATTTTGGCAAGACTTTGGCATTTCGCAAAGGTCCTAATTTTAGGATAGGTCATGCCGAAATTTTCTATCGACCATTGCATGCATGCATTCATTATGTGGTTCTAATAGACTTCAAAATTGTACCGTGTACATCGTGCAGGCAAAAATGGTCCGCATAATGAGCGAAGGCATTGTGGCTAGATTTTTGAAATGTGCGACGGCCGACATGATACGAAATAACAAGACAGATATAAGATGTCCGTGCAGAAGATGCAAACTCAACTGGGTGATCGACCCAGATTCCGGGAATCTGCGGGCGCACCTGCTCCGCCATGGTTTCATGGATGGATACACTCGTTGGATAAGCGATGGCGTAGATGATGGAGACGGTGAAGAAGGTGGTCAACATGACGATGATCATCATCACGGCGAGAATGGGCGAGATGATGAAGAGGCTCCTGGAGATGGTGAAGGTGCGGAAGCAGACCGGGATGATGATGATCTAGATGCCGGAGGAGCAGACGACGATGGAACAACGTCAGGCTGGGTGCGGGACCCTTATGTGCAAGAGCTGCTTCTCAAGCAGACGAGTAACGCCAGGGCTGCCGCTAGAGAGAAAGCCAAGCTTGCGCAACTTGAGAAAGACGCGGTTACTCCATTGTATGAAGGATGCAGGCCCGATGATACCCGGTTGAATGTAACGCTCAAGGCTATGGAGATGAAGGCAAAGCACAAATTGAGCGACGCAAGCTTCGACGATATGATGGCATTCTGGCACGATCGTCTCCCGGAGGGGAACACATGTCCAACTAGTATCGAGGATGCCAAGAAAATCGTCTGTCCTCTCGATCTACCGCACGTTAGATATCACGTATGCATCAACGATTGCATCATTTATCGGGGCGAGGACGCGGAGAAAACCACATGTCCGGTGTGCGGCGTGAGTCGATACAAGAAAGGGAAGAAAGCACCTCGAAAAGTGGTATGGTACTTTCCTATCACCCCTAGTCTGCAGCGCTATTTCGCGGACCCTAAGGAAGCGAAGCTCATGCGATGGCATGCGGAAAGGAAGAAGCCAGGAGATGATGATGACCCCGAAAAGGATGAGCCGCTGACGCACCCTTCAGATGCTAGCCAGTGGAAAGCATTGGACCTCGAATTCCCAGAATTCGGTGGAGATTCGAGGAACATCAGGCTTGGTGCGAGCACCGATGGACTCAATCCGTTCGGTAGCCAGAGCAGCACGCACAGCACTTGGCCCGTGTTTGTATGGATGTACAACCTCCCTCCATGGTTGTGCATGAAGAAGAAGTACATACAAATGAGTATGCTAATTCAAGGGCCGAAACAACCTGGTACCGACATCAATCTGTATCTCGGGCTGTTGAAAGAGGAGATAGCCACGTTATGGGAATCTGGAGCCAATACTTACGACGCCGTCGCACAAGATTATTTCACTATGAGAGCCGCGTTGGTCACTACGGTGCAAGACTATCCAGGTTGCGGGTATATCTCGGGGCAGGTTATCCAAGGATTCTGCGCATGCGTTAGGTGCATGGATAACACAAGTTATCTCCAACTAGAGAAAGATCCAGGGTCATCGAAAACCGTGTTCATGGCGCACCGGAGGTGGCTCGGCAAGAATGATCCATGGAGAAAACGTGGAGACCTGTTCGATGGCAAATCAGAGACCCGAGGAATCCCAGAGCGTAGGAGCAGCGAAGAAGTGGAAGAGTTGCTGAAAAACTGGAAAGATTGTCCTAAGCCTGGAAAGAAGCGAAAGAGGCAGCAACAAGACAAGCCGCTGATGAAGGTATGGAAAACAAGGTCTATTTTCTGGGAGTTGCCATACTGGAAGTTTCTCCGCACGCCTCATAGCCTCGACATCATGCATATCACGAAAAACGTATGCGAGAGTCTGGTCGCCACCATAATCAACATGCCAGATAGGACGAAAGATGGTCCGAAAGCAAGGCACGACCTGATATGCTTGGGTATCCGGAAGGAGCTTCACGGAGGACGCACTACTCCTGATGATCAGGAAGATGACGATGATCATGAGTTGGA
Source organism: Avena atlantica (assembly GCA_910589765.1). NCBI lineage: Eukaryota > Viridiplantae > Streptophyta > Magnoliopsida > Poales > Poaceae > Avena > Avena atlantica. The sequence continues at coordinate 53,458,038 of OU342739.1, read as the reverse complement.
GACGACACAAGGTCGTCGGAAGGGTAAAAAGTTCAAGAAGAACGAATATTACTGCCCTCCTTCTTGCTTCACTCTAAGCCAGGATGAGATCAAACAGTTTTTCAAGTGCCTTCTAGGAGTCAAATTTCCTTACGGCTACGCGGGCAAGATAAGCAGATACCTAGACGAGGCGAAGCAGAGGTTCAGTGGCATGAAGTCTCACGACTGTGCCGTGCTAATGACGCAGGTACTTCCGGTCGCACTAAGAGGGATAATGGACGAGCACGTCCGTGAAACGTTATTTGGCCTATGCAAGTTTTTCGACGTCATCTCTAGGAAGTCGATTGGCTTGAATCAGCTCGGAAGGCTACAGGAGGAGATCGTGGTGATACTATGTGAGCTTGAGGTCTACTTCCCACCCGCATTCTTCGACATTATGGTGCATCTGCTGGTCCATGTCGTGGAGGACATCGTACAACTCGGGCCGATGTTTCTCCGCAGCATGATGGCGTTCGAAAGGATGAACGGACACATCAAAGGATACGTTCGCAACAGGTCCCGTCCAGATGGAAGCATAGCCAAGGGCTTTCTGGCCGAAGAGTGCATCTCTTTCTGCACGAATTATCTAGACATCGAGAACCCTGTCAGTCTTCCCGTCAACAGACACCTTGGCAAGCTCGACGGATCTGGTCACCGAGAGGGTCGTCGCATACTGCATGCAGACTTCGATTTTCGACGCGCAGACTTTGATCGAGCAAACCTCGTCGCGCTACGGCATTTAGAACTGGTCGATCCTTTGGTACAGAAGCACAAAAGGTTAATCGAGAAGAAGTACAGTGACCGGGGCATACAGAGGACGCAGGGAGAAATAATCAAAGAGCACAACTCAGATTTCACGCGTTGGTTTAGGCAGACGCTCCTTGATAATCCCCCGCGCTCGCATTCTTCTGACATGGAAAAGATCATATTCACCTTGTCGCAGGGACCGATGCAAAACCTGGTGACCTATCAGGTGTATGATATCAACGGCTACACATTCTACACGGAGGAAAAGGACAACAAGGGTGATTATCAGAACTCAGGCGTAATGTCGGAATTCTACACCGATGACAACATGAAGGAAAGATTCTACGGAAGAATCGAGGAGATCTGGGAGCTCGACTACTGTGGAGAAAAGGTGCCGATGTTCCGTGTCAGATGGGCAAAGAGCGTCGAAAGAGAAGACCGATATTTCACAACCATGGTTATACCCGAAGCAGCCAAATCCAAGGCCGCCGGTGCAAACGTGGCCGCGAAAAATGAACCGTGGGTACTGGCTACCAAAGTGGACCAATGTTTTTTCATTACCGACCCGACAAAGCCTAGCCGTGTTGTCGTGAGGAGAGGAAAAAGAAACATCATCGGAATGGATGGAGTCGCCAACGAGCAAGACTTTGACCAGTACGGCGATCCAAAGATTGAAGATGACGACGACTACGATGCAGCAACATACATCACAAGAAGAAAAAGGACAACCCTACCCAAAAAAGGTAGCCCGTTCGAAAGAAGAAACATTAAAGTGCCGGGGCTAAATTATTCAACCGCGACAAAGAAGGGAAAAAAGATTGTAAAACGCTAGCTCAAAAAATATTGTAAACGCGTGGTCAAAAAAGATTGTAATATTCATGAACAAAGTATTATGAAATTTAGTTATACTTTAAATCATATTTTTGGGCATTTTTGGAATATTATTACTTTTGGGCATTTTTTGAATATTTAAAAGTATTTTAAAATCAAAATAAAACTTCTATGGCATATATCACCACTTTTGGGCATTTTTGGAATATTTAAAAGTATTTTAAAAACAAAACAAAATTTGTATGGCATGTATCACCACTTTTGGAACATTTTAAAGTATTTTTTGGAACATTTTAAAGTATTTTTAAAGTAAAAATAAAAAAGTGGAGCACCAGGATTCAAACCTAGGTGCTCATCGTTTAGAATAGAGCTAAGGGCAGAACCAGTGGGGTAAGACAGTACTAGTGTTAACTAGTGGGACGGCCAAGTGCTTATCTGATAGTCCAACCCACACACGCGTAGCGCACCCTGGCCAAGTGCGCTACGGATGCGCGCGTGAGCCCCAGCCCTCCCATCGTCGTCCTCATCAGACACATCGTCCATCCCCATCCCCATCCCCGCATCGAGGCGCCGCCGCCGCCACGCCAGGAGGAGGCCGCCACGCCACGCCAAGAGGAGGAGGAGGCCGCCACGTCACGCCAGGAGGAGGAGGCCGCCACGCCACGCCAGGAGGAGGAGGCCGCCACGCCACGCCAGGAGGAGGCCGCCGCCGCCACGCCAGGAGGAGGCCGCCACGCCACGCCAAGAGGAGGAGGAGGCCGCCACGCCACGCCAGGAGGAGGAGGCCTCCACGCTAGGAGGAGGAGGAGGCCGCCTTGCCCGCGCCAGGAGGAGGAGGTTCCTGCAGAGTCGTCCGCCAGCCCTCGTCGTCGTCATCTCCCCCTCTCTCCTCGAGCAATCTCAGAGGTGAGCTCTTCCCCTCCCCTCTATCCTTCTCCCCCTCTCTCTCCTCAGAGGGTTAGGGTTAGGCTATTGTACTTTGGTGTTTGCATCTGGTTAGGGTTAGGCTATTTTCTTCCTGAATCCATTGCATCTGGTTAGGGTTAGGCTATTGTACTTTGGTGTTTGCAGAATGTTAGACAAAAATGTGCTAGTGCTTGCAGAATGTTAGACAAAAATGTCCCTCCCCTGTCTCTCCCTCTCTCCCTCTCTCCCTCTCTGCTTCAAGATTCAGTTAGCAGTAAACTAGAATTGGAAATAATTCTGTTAGTAGTAAACAAGATTCAAGATTCAGTTAGCAGTAAACAAGATTCAGTTAGCAGTAAAAGACCTAAAATAATTCTGTTTTTATGCAAGTTTTATTCAGTTAGCAGTAAACCTGAAATATTTGCTGCAATGATCTTAGAGAGAAAAAAATTAGCTCCTAAATGAATTTTTTAGGAAAGTGACTAATGTATTTGGCTTATGGTGACTTTCATAAGATGGATTAATGATAGACAGATGATTTTTATAGATGTTATACTGTTTATTCCTGGAACTAGATGATTTTTATAAGGAGGAGGAGGAGGCCCTGGAACTCCTGGAACTATAGCTCCTCCTCCTGGTTATTCCTTGAATCGAACACACATAGTACATGGTCTTAGCTGCTAGTATTTGTGTTTGTTGCCTCTGAAAACTAAACAACACATGATTGCTACTGTCAAAAAAGATAAACTGAACTAAAAGATCAGGATCTTGTTGCATTCTTGTGTTGTGTGGTTAAAAAGATAAAAAAATACATGATCCTTTTAGTTAGATAGATGGCTGCGCTTTGGAACCTGGAACTGAACAACACATGATTGCTACTGTCAAAAAAGCAAATGCCTGTCGGTACCACAATTTCACTACACTGGATCATTATTTTCAAAAAAAGGAACTGTTTTTCAGTAGAAAAGATCTTACTACTATATTACTTGGCCATTCAGTTCAGAAAAGTAACAACACTACCATAGCATATATTCAGTTTTGGCAACAGAACTTAGTTTCCAGGGAACCATCAGGCTAAGCTTATTGATTTACTGTTTTGAGTGATAGATACGCATGCTTATGACCAGAGCAAATATACGCAGGACCCGCAGTTATAACTTCTCAGTCCAAATTTTAAGAATAGATCATATGCAATTATAACCAGAGTTAGTAGCTAGGGCCTTCAGAACTGTTGGGTTTTAGAACATGTATGCTTGGGTTTTAGTTGCTGTTGTGTATGCTCATATGTGTTATTTTATTTTTTCAAGAGACCTAGCAGGATTTAGTTATTTTCTTTCCATCATATGCTTGGTGCCTGGTGAATCCAGATGATAACTGTAAATGCCCATTGCTTGATGTGGCTGGGCATGTTGATGCATTCTTAACCAATGTGTTTTCTACCTAGATGTTTATGTGCTGGCTTTGTTGGCCAAATTATCCTATGTGACCAGATTATGTGCTGGCTGTGTTGGCCATTTATTGTTTTCTGGTTGTGCTGGCTATGATGGCCATTTATTGTGTGCTAGCTATGCTGGCCATATATATGCAGGTTCTTGTATGAAATGAGTCCTGATTTTTGCCGGAATGTTGATTAACTTCCGTTTTGGCAGAAATCGGGCACTCCTAGTTTAAGAAAATTAGCAAAGGTCATGCCGTATTTTTCCGTGCATTTAACCAATTATTTGTTTTTTATTAGTGCAAAGATGTGTGACAACGACGAGGCTGGATGTTCTAAGCGCATCAGCGCTGAAGGAGAACTCAGACCTCCGAATAAACAATTGACATTCTGGGAGGCGGCCCAGCGTCTAGAAGACGATGAAGAATACCATCCTTCGGAGAGCGAGGATGATGAGATGGAAGACGCGGAGGAAGAAGCCGAAGGAACGGCGGACGATGAAACCACTGATGGCGGCGAGGGCACAGGGAGTGGTAGCAACCCTCCTAAGAAGAAGAAGCCGAAGGACCGGCGCCCGAACACGGTCGGCACGGTCAGGGAGGAAATTACCGAAGTGAGCCCATCAGGGGTTCCTTTGGAGCCCGCCCTTGTCGTCAAAGGGTACGGTGGGCAAGTGGCGGCGATCACCCGGACAACCATCTCGATCAACACCGAGAATCTCCGGCATAAAGATAATGGCCACTTGCGCACACTCCTCTTCGAGAAGCTGCACGCAAGATACAAGTTCCCCGCTAAGTATCAGAACACAAATTATCATGGGAACAAAGTAAACAAATCCGCCCTCACAAAGATGAGCACCGCCCTGGCCAGCTGGAGAACCCGGATAAAGAAGAAGATCTATAAAGAAGGCAAAAGTCTCGAGGAGATCCTGAAGATTGACCCGCAGATCACCGAAGATCAGTTCCGGGAGTTCAAGGAGAGGTGTGAATCCGAAAGAGCCCTGGCCAATAGTAATCGGGGAAAGGTGCTGCAGGCGATGAATATAGGTCATCACCATCTCGGATCTGGTGGATACAGAACCGCGGAGGCCAAATGGAATAAGGAGGACGAAGAGTATAGATCCAAGGGGATAGAAAACCCCTTTGCTAAATTCGAACCCGGGCAGGTTCGAAACTTCATCAGGGCCCGTTACCATGTGGACCCAAAAACCAAACAACTCACCGCGGATCCTGCGGTGAAGGAATTCGAGGAAATTGTGGTAAGTATAATCTAATTACCGCGGATCAACACGATTGCAATCTAATCGATGATCTAAATGATTCACTGTTACTTCTTCTGCAGGAGGAGGAAATTGTTGCTAGTCATGGATCCCAGGGTTCCTCATCCCAGGGGTCGACGGCGGCCACCCGGTGGGATAACCCTTTTAACAGGGCGATGAACCGGGCCAAGAAAATAGAGCCGGTTACGAAGAAGCCGTCGTCGGCTGGCCGTTTGGCCGGCCTCGGGGGTAAGAATTGGGTGGATCATTTTGGTCCACCGCCGAGGACGCATGTGGCGCCGTCGGGAAGGAGCGAGGAGGAAAACAGAGAGGTTCAAGAACTTAAGGCACAAGTGGCGCGGATCCCGCAGATCGTCCAAGACAACCTGGCAATCACCCTTACGTCCTTCCTGCCTACCTTGGTGGAGTCAATAGCGAACTGGAGTGCGGGTGGTCGAGTAGGGCCGTGCCCGATTCCAAGCATGGTCAGTAGCCACTCGAACAACGCGGCGCCGACGAATCAGGCGAACTACGTGTTCGTGACTCCGCCCGCTAGCAACGCGGCGCCACAAGTGTTGGTGACTCCCCCTGCCATCACCGCGGCGCCGGAGTACATGTTGGTGCCCCCCTGCCATCGTCGCGGCGGCACCGGAGCTCCAAGCACCCGTCGGTAGGGAGAATACACCGGCGGCCAGCACCGCGCCATCAAGCAGCCCTTCCATCTCTTGCACGCCCGTCGCCGTATGCGATGCGTCGACATTAGACGATCTCGACGCCATCACGGTAAACAAATTGCTTTAATTACCGCCTTTCATGCCATCTATATATTACTCTTGTGGCATCTCGCTCTGACAACGCCGTACATGTTTTCTGCAGACGGATGTTCCTTGCACTCTCTTATGCTACGTGAACAACGAGCTGAGGGATGTTGCCAAGGGTACCATCGTTCAACCCTTGCAGCGCACGTTCCACTCAAAACCGATGCCAGATAGCGTGTACAGGGTTAAAATTAGTCGGGTGCTAAGGGGCTGCGACGGCCTGGAACCTCCCATTCAACCCCCAGGAGCGGATGAAGAAGAGTCGTCTGTCCTCAGAAGTTGCTTCGGCTTGTTCTTGCTATTTCCAAAGAGCATGATCCGTTTGGGGACGGCGGGGGCCATCACGCCACAGACAACAACACCGCCTGTCGTGCCAGCGACAAGCGGTGGCAAGGCCCCCTTACCGCCCTCGCCGTCACCTCCACGCGGTGGATCTGATGATCATGTTGATGATATGCACATGGCGTAGGATCCGTCCAAGGACGACGAAGACTGGAATGATCACTTCTTCAGCACTCAGTTTGGCAACGAAGAAGACCTAGCTGGTGGCCCCACAGAGAAAGCCACTATCACCAAGCGTCTGTTTGGTTCTCAGGAGACGCCTCCAGCTTGCGCCTTTACAGAGCCAGCTGATACAACCAACCGGCCCTTTATTCTAAGCCCTGACACACTACATAGGGCGGCCGGTGCTCAGATTGCGGTGCCTGCCCGCTCTCCAAAAGGAAAAAAGGGCAGGAAAAGAAAATCTAGCAGCTCGAGCCAGCCGGTGGCGTCAACAACTGCGAATCCGATCAGGTTTCAGGACGGGCCACCAAGACCCGAGGGTATTATGTGGAGGATTCATGTGGCGGGTGAGGCCATGCTACCTAAGAATTTGCGGAAGCTCGCCAGTTCGGAACTGCAGAGTGTGCATGACGGCGTGCTGACGATAGAGAGACACCTTCTATCGGAGAAAGATCCCTCGCACCCGGTATTCGTGGTTAAGGTGCCACCAGGCTTGGGCTTCGTCGACACTGCCCCCGCGGATCTGTTCTTCCTGCGGTTCGAGGACATCTTCAATATGTTCCACCTATACCCGCTGCACTATACCATGGTCCGTCTCTTTTCTCTCAGCCTGGCCACGCAGATCATTAGAGAGAACACACCGGGCATCGCTATAGTGGACCCCTACTACATGCGTGACGGCTGCTTGGGTTCCCCCGCCGAACGACGTATCATGGCCTCGTACCTAAAAAGAATCTTCGTGGCGAACAAGACAAAGGAATACATTCTCGTGCCTTACTTTCCCGAGTAAGTCGTTATTCAGTCGCCGCCGTCGATTGGCTTTATTAGATCATCATCATTCTTTTTTCAACACATTCCATTTGAATTTTTTGCGCAGAGATAAACACTGCACGCTCATCTCCTTATCGCCGAAGCATTCCCACGCCACGTATTTCGACTCGGGGAGTCTAGAAAAGAAGAAAAACTACGACAAGATCAAGGAAATTCTGGATGATGCTCTCACTGGCTTTGCCTCGACGGAAGGCACCAGCTTCGTGCGTAAGAAGGTCAAGTTCGGCAGGCACGTCTTCAACCACGTAACAGAGTTCCCCTGCGTGAAGCAGCCGGAAAACAGTAAGAAGGAAGCCTACTACGCACTCCATCACATGAGGGCGTTCCTACTTGACCAGTAGAATTCTACGCTGCCAGATCATCTCAAACAGTGGGCCGAAGCAAAGGCCAAGATCAATGATTCGGATATTAGACAAGAGATGTATCGCATCCAGCAGCAGTTTGGGGCAATCATCTTTCGTGATGTCATGACTTCGGGGGGGATCTTCTACGGAGGAAATATCCCGAATAACCGTGACATAGAAGATCGCCTAGAGATGCAGGGTGACTATAGGAAGTTCATGACGAGGCAGGGCGTCCTCCCGTTCCCTAAGCCGAGCCAGAAGGCTTGATGTTGGCCTAGTTGTAGTTGCAAACTATAGATGACCTTTGTGTGTGTGTGGACGACAAGTGTACTTATCTTATTAGGTTTATGAATCACCGCTTACTTATTTTGCTTATTATTATTATATATCAATCAATGCTTGGTTTTTTTGCTTACTCTTTGGTTTTTTTGCTTACTCTTTGGTTCTCGGACAACAAGTGTGAGTTATTTTTGTCTTTTTCGAGAATATGCCGATGATTGAAATGTCATGGCACAATATATATGTGAATGTGCTATGACGGGATTGTTAGCCTTGTGATATGCACAAGTCCAGGAATTGTGCATCCTACTTGGCTAACAGTCCCATCATAAGCATATTCCTGTGTCCAACGACCTAGCTAGTTATATATGAGGCATTCTTTTCGAGTTATTTTTGTCTTTTTCGAGAATATGCCGATGATTGAAATGTCGTGGCACAATATATATGTGAATGTGCTATGACGGGATTGTTAGCCTTGTGATATGCACAAGTCCAGGAATTGTGCATCCTACTTGGCTAACAGTCCCATCATAAGCATATTCCTGTGTCCAACGACCTAGCTAGTTATATATGAGGCATTCTTTTCGAGTTATTTTTGTCTTTTTCGAGAATATGCCGATGATTGAAATGTCGTGGCACAATATATATGTGAATGTGCTATGACGGGATTGTTAGCCTTGTGATATGCACAAGTCCAGGAATTGTGCATCCTACTTGGCTAACAGTCCCATCATAAGCATATTCCTGTGCCCAACGACCTAGCTAGTTATATATGAGGCATTCTTTTCGAGTTATTTTTGTCTTTTTCGAGAATATGCCGATGATTGAAATGTCGTGGCACAATATATATGTGAATGTGCTATGACATGATTGTTAGCCTTGTGATATGCACAAGTCCAGGAATTGTGCATCCTACTTGGCTAACAGTCCCGTCATAAGCATATTCCTGTGTCCAACGACCTAGCTAGTTATATATGAGGCATTCTTTTCGAGTTATTTTTGTCTTTTTTGAGAATATGCCGATGATTGAAATGTCGTGGCACAATATATATGTGAATGTGCTATGACGGGATTGTTAGCCTTGTGATATGCACAAGTCCAGGAATTGTGCATCCTACTTGGCTAACAGTCCCGTCATAAGCATATTCCTGTGTCCAACGACCTAGTTATATATGAGGCATGCTTTTTGAGTTTGATCTTTTTGATTTAAGAGTACTTTCTATAAGTGTATCTTCATATGCGACTTTAATTATACATGTTTTTTCAATCATCGGTTAGTTATTATTGTCAACTTGTAGATGACGTGGTACGTTGTGTACAAGGGACGGGTTCCCGGAGTCTACGATGATTGGGAAGACTGCCGGAGACAGGTGCACCGTTTCAGCGGCAATAGCTACAAAGGGTACAACACTATGGCGGAGGCGGAAGATAGATACACGCGCTATCTAGCGGGAGTTAGGACAAGGAACCGGATGAAGACCTACAGCTTCGTCGCGGCGGTGATCATGCTTATCTTCTTTGGTTATTTATCCCGCGTTTGTGTCTAGCTAGCTAGTTTAGATGTCTAGGCGAGCTTCCGAGCTCTAACTTGTTCGATCGACACATGTATTCGCATGTCACCAACTACTACTTTGTAACATGATCAAAACAATGTAACTTGGACTATGTATTCATGTAAGAGACTTATCTATATGTATTTGTTTCAATCTTGTTTTTCATATTAAGTATTTATATATATAATTGTATATCTTGTATCTATGTGTATATCTGCTGTAATATTGTATATAATCTGTACTGCATATAATCTGGCTTGGAAATTAAAAAAAAAACAAAAAATACATCTGTGGCGCACATGGTCTACCTTCTGTGGCGCACTACACCTAAAGCGCACCATGGATGTTTAGTAGCGCACTAGGTAGTGCGCCACAGAAGATCCAAGTGGTAGCGCACCACGCCAAACTTCTGTAGCGCACCAGGAGGTGCGCTACGCCTATCTCTACACAACTGTGGCGCACTAGGCAGTGCGCCACGGCTGAGAGATAGCCGTAGCGCAAGGCCCGTGGCGCACTACAGGTGCGCCACGGATGGGCCTTTCAGGTGCGCCACAGACGACCATTTTCCTAGTAGTGATCCCTGCTTCCCTCTATGAAGGGACCTTTCTCCCACTTCCAAGTTGAGTCAGTAAACCTACTTCCTCTCTATCTCCAGCAAGCATTTGAGGTGTTGTGTTTCAAGCATTCATATGGTGATTTATTCAGTCATGTTCTTTATATTCCTTGTTTGCACAAAACTCTTATCTATTGAGTATTACTTTGAAAGCCTTCACTTATGAAAAACCTTTTGATCAAAGAGTGCTCCTGTTTTGAAACTTCTACAAAAAGATTTTTGTGAAACTATTTGCCATGTGTTCTCTAACCAAGAACAAGTTTGCCAATTCCAATTATGATTTATCTTTATGCATCTCTATTGTGACTGTTGTACTTGGTTGCAAGCTAAGTTATATAATGGTGAGTTGCTTTCTTATATGAGTTGTGCACTGGTAAGTGTGATGCTTCTTGTTCGTATTTTTTTATCGACACTTCACTCCATAAACTTGTGGACATGTTTACTGAGCTCTATTTTTGCTTGGGGACAAGCAAAGTCTAAGCTTGGAGGAGTTGATACGCCCAATTTGCATCACCATTATGTATCATAATTTACCTCTATTCATTGATATTTGTCTTATTATGAGGTATTACTTATGGCTTTTCATCTGTTTATGCATGTTGGATGATTCTTGGAGGATTGACTGCCGGAGTCTGGATTTTGATGGAAAAGAAGGCGTTTTGGTGCAATTTCGCGAAGATCAGAAAAATACCAGAAAAATATGGAAACATATTATTTTACCTGAGGACGAAGGAAGCCAAAAGAAGGAGCGAGGGGGGGGGGGCGCAGGGGGCCCACAACCCCTAGGTGCGGGCCCACCTAAGGTCGCGCCTAGGGCAGGTGTGGCCCACCTGCTCGGCCTCCGAGTCCGCCCCTTCGCCTATATCTTGCCTATGAAACCCTAAGCCTCAGGGAGCGACCACAAATAGATTTTCGTCGCCTCTAGGGGCGGAAAACACCGAGAGAGAAAGATCTCTCCGGCAGACAGATTTCTGCCGGGGGAATTCCTTCCCGGAGAGGGGAGACCGTCGCCATCAACACCATCATCAAGCTAGGCTTCATCGGGATCAGCATCATCATCATACACACCATCATCTCCACCAGCACCATCATCACCACTCTGTCCCGCTGTAATAATTGTGTTGGATATTGCTTTAGTTCATTAGGGGAAACCTTCCTGGTGTTAATTACTATTGTAGTTGATGTTTGTGAGTGGAACCATTGGATTATTGTTTATGTTTAGATTATTATCCATTATCATACCATCTTTGATCTTGATCCATATGTTGTCTTGTGAGTAGTTCGTTGTGTTCTTCAGGACATGGGAGAAGTCATGTTGTTAGTAGTGAATCTGTGATGAGTTATTATTCAATGTTTTAGTATTTAAGTTGTGGTGTTATTCTTCTAGTGGTTGTTGGAATTATGCCCTAGAGGCAATAATAAAGATGTTATTATTATAATTCATGTTCATGATAAAGTTTATATTCCATGCTAGAATTGTATTAAGCGGAAACATTAATACTTGTGTGGTTTGTGAACAACACCGTGTCCCTGGTACGCCTCTAAGGACTAGCTCATTGATCAATGATGGTTAAGGTTTCCTAACGATAGACATGAGTTGTCAATTGATAATGAGATCATTTCATTGGAGAATGATATGATGGACAGACCCAAACTAAGCAAAGCAATTAGATCGTGTCATCGTGTTCGTCTTTGCGAAGCTTTTCTTATGTCAAATATTGTATTCCTTAGACCATGAGATAATACAACTCCCTGGTATCGGAAGAAAGCTTTGAGGTCATCAAACGTCATCCTATGAGAGGGTGATCATAAAGGTGTCTCTCAGGTGATCGGAAAGTATCTGTTGGGTTGTATGTATCGAGATGGAATTTGTCCCTCCCAAGTCGGAGAGATATACTTCGGGCCCACTCGGTAATCGATATCAACACCGCTTGCAAGCATGTGGTTAAGGAGTTAATCACAAAGTGATATCGGATTACGGAACGAGTAAAGTACTTGCTGTGAACGAGAACTAGGTATGACGGTACCGACGATCGAATCTCGGGCAAGTAAAATATCGCGAGACGAAGGGAATATATATATGGGATTGATTGAATCCTGGCATCATGGTTCATCCGATATGATCATCGATGAATGTGTGGGAGTCAATATGGGTGCCCAGACCCCGCTGTTGATTATTGATAGAAGATCATGTCTGCATATTCTCGAACCCGCAGGGTCACACACTTAACGTGTCTTGACGCTAGGATAGATTGGATAATTGGTTTATGAATTTTTGTTTGGAGTCTCGGATGGGATCCGGGACATCACGAGAGGTTCCGGAATGGTCTGGAGAATAAGATTCATATAAGGCAGTGCAGTTTTTGGAGTTCGGAATTGTTTCGGGTTAATCGGTATTGTACCAGAAGCTTCTAGAACCTTCTGGAAGGGGACCAACGTGGCCCCACCTTCCAGGAGGGGGCATGGGCCTATGAGGGAGTGTCCTGGCCGCATTGGGCCAGGGGCACAAGGCCCCATAGGGCCCAGCCGATCCTAGAGAGTTTAAATCGTTTAAACTAGAGATAGGGTTTCTAGAAGAGGAGAGAGTCCATGCCCCCCACTCCTTATCCTTTGGGCTTGGGGGAGGGGCTAGGGCTGCGCCCCCCCTCTATATAAAGAGGGGTGGGGGCGCACCAAACCCCTACACCTCTCCTCCAAACCCTAGCCGCCTTGCTAGCTTTCCTCTCTCCCTCCCGACTGTTTGTAGGCGAAGCTTTGCTGCAGAAATTCTCCACCATATACACCACGCCGTCGTGTTGTAGATCCAATCTATCTCTCCACCATACTTGCTGGTCCGAGGAAGGAGGAGACGTCGAGGTGCTGCACGTGTGCATCTCACGTAGGCACCGCCACTTGTGGTGCTAGATCGGATCGGATCGCGAGGAGGAGAAGCGAGTACGACTACATCACCCACGTTCCGACGAACGTTCCGCTGTGCGAATCTTCAAGGGTATGAAGATCTAATCCAATCTCTCTCGTTGTTTGCATCTCCTAGATTAGATCTTGGCTTTCCCTCTGTTCGCTCCGTAGAAAATTTTGATTTACTATGTCGCGAAACCCTTCAGTGGTATCAGAGCTAGATCTATGCGTAGATGTGTTTCACGAGTAGAACGCAACATGGTTGTTGCGGGCGTTGATGTTTTCTGTTGCAAGCCTCTTGTTTGTGTTCATCTTATGACGCGGGATAGTGAGATTGAAGCGGTCCAGGCCAACCTTACGCGACGTTGTTCGCGAGACCGGCTCCGCACTTGACGTGTGGCTTGTTCCACACATGCGGCTGGTGGATGTCAGTTTCTCTCACTATAGTTGTCATGGGATTAACACCGGAGTTTGGCAACCATAATATCACCGTTGTGGCTTTCCGTAGGTAAGAATCGTTCTTAGCATCTACTCCCATAAGCCACGTAAAACATGCAACAACAAAGTAGAGGCGTCTAACTTGTTTTTGCAGGGAGTGTTTTCTGTGATATGGTATGGCCCAAGATGTGATGTGTATAATGTATGCGATGATCATGTTTTGTAATGTTTCACGACTTGCATGTCGATGAGTACACAACCGGCAGGAGCCATATGGTTGTCTTTATAATTGTGTATGACCTGCGAGTCAACTTCTTATACGCCATGTAATAGCTTTACTTTATCGCTAAGTAGTTAGCAATAGTTGTAGTTGCTATTCGTGGTGAAGGCAATCATGGTGGAGTGATGGAGATCATGCCGGAACGCACAAGATGGAGATCATTGCGCGAAGATTGGCTATACCATGTCACATAAAGTTATATGCATGTGATGTTTATCCTTTATGTATCTTATTATACTTAGATCGCGACGGTAGCATTATAAGATGATTCCTCACTTAAAGATCAAGATAAAAACTGTGTTCTCCCCAAGTATGCACCGTTGCGAAAGTTCGTCGTGTCCAAGCATCACGTGATGATCGGGTGCTATAGACTCTACGCTCACATACAACGGGTGCAAGCCAGTTTTGCACACGCGGAAATACTTGGGTCTAGCTTGACGAGCCTAGCATGTACATACATGGCCTCGGAACACAAGAACCGAAAGGTTAAGCATGATTCATATGAATGATATGATCGACACTTTGTTGTCCACCATTGAAACCACATCTCTTCTCGTGATGATCGGATTAGGTGTGGTGAATTTGGATCGTGTTCACTAAACAACTTGAGGGATGTTGAATTTAGTGGGAGTTCATTTAGTAATTTGATTAAGTTGAACTATTTATAATGAACATAGTCTAAATTGTACTTGCAAATACTGTAGATCACATGGCCAAATCCAACTTCAACTTCAACATTTTTGCTGAGAAGGAAAAGCTTAGAAACAATGGGTCTAACTTCACCAATTGGTTCCGCAATCTAAGAATCATTCTGTCTGGCGGACAAAAGGACTATGTCCTTGGGAAAGCGTTAGGTGACCCCCCCGCTGCAACTGCGCCGGCTGATGAGAAAGCTGTCTATCAGTCGCGCAAAGATGATTATAGTGTGATTAAGAGCACCATGTTGTTTGCTATGGAACCGGAACTTCAAAATCGTTTTGAAACCTATCCCGGGCCCTTTGAGATTCTCGAGGAGCTGAAAACCATGTTTCAGACTCAAGCCCGTTCTGAGAGATATGAGATCTCTGATAAGTTCTTTAACTGCAAGATGGAGGAAGGGAGTTCCGTTAGTGAGCACGCCATAAAGATGTCGGGCTACACTCAACGCCTTGAGCAACTGGAATGCACGATTCTAGAGGAGCTCAAGATTGACAGGGTTCTGCAATCACTCCCTCCCAGCTACAAAAGTTTTGTAGTGACTCATAATCAGATTGGCTCCACTGATACGATCACCAAGCTCTTCGCAAAGCTGAAGGCTGCGGAGGAGGACATCAAAAAGGATAATCATGTGTTGATGGTCAACAAGCCCTCCTTTAATAAAGGTAAGGGAGCAAAGAAGCCCTTCAAGAAGGGCGGCGGCAAGCGCAATGCTCCTGCTGAGAAGAAGCTCAAGTCTGGTCCTAAGCCGGACACTGAGTGCTTCTATTGCAAAGACAAGGGTCACTGGAAGCGCAACTGTCCGAAGTACTTAGCGGACAAGAAGGCTGGCACCATCAAAGGTATATTTGATATACATGTTATTGATGTTTTCCTTACTAGCCCTCGTTGTAGTGCCTGGGTATTTGATACCGGTTCAGTTGCTAATATTTGTAACTCGAAACAGGAGCTATGGAATAGACGGCGGCTTGCGAGGGATGAGGTGACGATGCGCGTTGGCAACGGATCAAGAGTTGATGTGATGGCCATCGGCACGCTCTCCTTAGTTTTACCTTCGGGATTAGTTTTAAACCTTAATAAGTGTTATTATGTGCCTACGTTGAGCATGAACATTATTTCTGGATCATGTTTATTGCAAGACGGTTATTCATTTAAATCGGAGAATAATGGTTGTTCTGTTTATATGAGTAACATCTTTTATGGTCATGCACCTCTTATGAATGGTTTATTTCTTCTAAATCTCGAAAGGGATGAAACACACATCCATAACATTGAGGCTAAAAGATGCAAAGTAGATAGTGATAATACTACTTATTTGTGGCACTGTCGTCTAGGTCATATTGGTGTAAAGCGCATGAAGAAACTCCATTCTGATGGACTTTTGGAGTCTCTTGATTTTGAATCATTTGACACATGCGAACCATGCCTCATGGGCAAGATGATCAAAACCCCGTTCTCCGGAATGATGGAGCGAGCAACGGACTTGTTGGAAATCATACATACCGATGTATGCGGACCGATGAGTATTTCGACGCGCGGTGGATATCGATATTTCCTTACTTTTACCGATGACTTAAGTAGATATGGTTATATCTATTTAATGAAACATAAATCTGAAACATTTGAAAAGTTCAAGGAATTTCAGAATGAAGTGGAGAACCATCGTAACAGAAAGATTAAGTTTCTACGATCCGATCGTGGAGGTGAATATTTGAGTTATGATTTTCTCACGCATCTTAAAGCAAGTGGAATCGTTTCACAACTCACGCCACCCGGAACACCACAGCTCAATGGTGTGTCTGAACGCCGGAATCGAACCCTATTAGATATGGTCCGATCAATGATGTCTCTTACTGATTTTCCGTTATCATTTTGGGGTTATGCATTAGAAACCTCTGCATTCACTTTAAATAGGGCACCATCTAAATCCGTTGAGACAACACCGTATGAACTGTGGTTTGGTGCTAAACCTAAGTTGTCGTTTCTTAAAGTTTGGGGATGCGAATCTTACGTCAAGAAGTTGATGCCGGACAAGCTCGAACCCAAAGCGGAGAAATGCGTCTTCATAGGATACCCTAAGGAAACTATTGGGTATACCTTCTATCACAGAACTGAAGGCAAAGTGTTTGTCGCAAAGAACGGTTCCTTTCTTGAGAAGGAGTTTCTCTCGAAAGAAGTGAGTGGGAGGAAAGTAGAGATTGACGAGGTTATTGAACCTTCTCTTGAATTGGAGAGTAGCGCAGCACCTGAAATTGTTCCAGTGCCCCTTGCACCAACAATAGAGGAAGCTAATGACAAGGATCACGAAGCTTCGGACGATGCTGCTACTGAACGTCGCAGGTCGACAAGGTCGCGTGCCCCTCCTGAGTGGTACGGCAACCCTGTCTTGACTGTCTTGTTAGTAGAAGACAGTGAACCTACGAACTATGAGGAAGCGATGATGAGCCCAGACTCTGAGAAATGGCTAGAAGCCATGAAATCCGAATTGGGATCCATGAGCGAAAACCAAGTATGGACTTTGGTGGACCCTCCTAGCGACCGAAAGGCCGTTGAGTGCAAATGGATCTTCAAGAAGAAAACGGACGCGGATGGTAATGTTACCGTCTATAAAGCACGGCTTGTCGCGAAAGGTTTTCGACAAGTTCAAGGTGTTGACTACGATGAGACTTTCTCTCCCGTAGCAATGTTTAAGTCCATTCGGATTTTATTAGCAATTGCTGCGTTTCATGATTATGAAATATGGCAGATGGATGTCAAGACTGCTTTCCTCAATGGCAACATTGATGAAGAGTTGTATATGATGCAACCCGAAGGTTTTGTCGATCCTAAGGATGCTAGTAAAGTATGAAAACTTCAGCGTTCCATTTATGGACTGAAGCAAGCATCTCGGAGTTGGAACCTTCGTTTTGATCAAGTGATCAAGAGCTTTGGATTTGTTCCAAATTGCTACGAAGCTTGTATCTACAAGAAAGTGAGTGGGAGCTCGGTGACGTTTCTGGTACTATATGTGGATGACATATTGATTATCGGAAATGACATCAACATGCTTAACGATGTGAAGAGTTATTTGAACAAGTGTTTTTCAATGAAAGACCTAGGTGAAGCTGCTTATATATTGGGCATCAAGATCTATAGAGATAGACAAAGACGCCTGATAGCTTTAAGCCAGAGTACATACCTAGACAAAGTTCTGAAAAGGTTCAGAATGGATAAGGCAAAGAAAGGTTCAGTGCCTATGTTGTCAGGTAAGATATTGAGCAAGGCTCAGTGTCCAGCTACGATAAATGATAGGGAAGCTATGAGCAAAGTGCCTTATGCCTCAGCCATAGGTTCTATCATGTATGCCATGCTATGTACTAGACCGGATGTGTCCAATGCTCTTAGTTTGACGAGCAGATATCAAAGTGATCCAGGAGTGGAACACTGGACAGCCGTGAAGAACATCCTAAAGTACCTAAATAGGACCAAAGAAATGTTCTTAGTCTATGGGGGTGATGAACAGCTTGTCGTAAAAGGTTACGTCGACGCTAGTTTTGACACCAACAAGGATGATTCCAAATCTCAGACATGATACGTTTATATTTTGAATGGAGGAGCTGTGAGCTGGAGAAACTGCAAGCAAAGCGTGATCGCGGGATCTACAGTAGAAGCGGAATACATGGCTGCTGCAGAAGCGTCAAGTGAAGGAGTTTGGATCAGAAACTTCATCACTGAGCTTGGCGTGGTTCCAAGTGCATTGGAACCACTGGAGATATTGTGTGACAACACTGGCGCCATAGCACTCGCTAAGGAACCAAGATATCATCCAAAGACCAAGCATATCAACCGCAAGTTTCATATAATCCGAGATTATATTGCAGATGGAGATCTGAAGATTAGCAAAGTACATACAGATCTGAATGTCGCAGATCCATTGACTAAACCTCTTCCACGTGTAAAACATGATCAACACCTCAGTGCCATGGGTGTGAGATTGTTACCAGATGTAAACTAGATTATTGACTCTAGTGCAAGTGGGAGACTGTTGGAATTATGCCCTAGAGGCAATAATAAAGATGTTATTATTATAATTCATGTTCATGATAAAGTTTATATTCCATGCTAGAATTGTATTAAGCGGAAACATTAATACTTGTGTGGTTTGTGAACAACACCGTGTCCTTGGTACGCCTCTAAGGACTAGCTCATTGATCAATGATGGTTAAGGTTTCCTAACCATAGACATGAGTTGTCAATTGATAATGAGATCATTTCATTGGAGAATGATATGATGGACAGACCCAAACTAAGCAAAGCAATTAGATCGTGTCATCGTGTTCGTCGTTGCGAAGCTTTTCTTATGTCAAATATTGTATTCCTTAGACCATGAGATAATACAACTCCCTGGTATCGGAAGAAAGCTTTGAGGTCATCAAACGTCATCCTATGAGAGGGTGATCATAAAGGTGTCTCTCAGGTGATCGGAAAGTATCTGTTGGGTTGTATGTATCGAGATGGAATTTGTCCCTCCCAAGTCGGAGAGATATACTTCGGGCCCACTCGGTAATCGATATCAACACCGCTTGCAAGCATGTGGTTAAGGAGTTAATCACAAAGTGATATCGGATTACGGAACGAGTAAAGTACTTGCTGTGAACGAGATTGAACTAGGTATGACGGTACCGACGATCGAATCTCGGGCAAGTAAAATATTGCGAGACGAAGGGAATATATATATGGGATTGATTGAATCCTGGCATCGTGGTTCATCCGATATGATCATCGATGAATGTTTGGGAGTCAATATAGGTGCCCAGACCCCGCTGTTGATTATTGATAGAAGATCATGTCTGCATATTCTCGAACCCGCAGGGTCACACACTTAACGTGTCTTGACGCTAGGATAGATTGGATAATTGGTTTATGAATTTTTGTTTGGAGTCTCGGATGGGATCCGGGACATCACGAGAGGTTCCGGAATGGTCCGGAGAATAAGATTCATATAAGGCAGTGCAGTTTTTGGAGTTCGGAATTGTTCCGGGTTAATCGGTATTGTACCGGAAGCTTCTAGAACCTTCCGGAAGGGGACCAACGTGGCCCCACCTTCCGGGAGGGGGCATGGGCCTATGAGGGAGTGTCCTGGACGCATTGGGCCAGGGGCACAAGGCCCCATAGGGCCCAGCCGATCCTAGAGAGTTTAAATCGTTTAAACTAGAGATAGGGTTTCTAGAAGAGGAGAGAGTCCATGCCCCCCACTCCTTATCCTTTGGGCTTGGGGGAGGGGCTAGGGTTGCGCCCCCCTCTATATAAAGAGGGGTAGGGGCGCACCAAACCCCTACACCTCTCCTCCAAACCCTAGCCGCCTTGCTAGCTTTCCTCTCTCCCTCCCGACTGTTTGTAGGCGAAGCCCTGCTGCAGAAATTCTCCACCATATACACCACGTCGTCGTGTTGTAGATCCAATCTATCTCTCCACCATACTTGCTGGTCCGAGGAAGGAGGAGACGTCGAGGTGCTGCACGTGTGCATCTCACGGAGGCACCGCCACTTATGGTGCTAGATCGGATCGGATCGCGAGGAGGAGAAGCGAGTACGACTACATCACCCACGTTCCAACGAACGTTCCGCTGTGCGAATCTTCAGGGGTATGAAGATCTAATCCAATCTCTCTCGTTGTTTGCATCTCCTAGATTAGATCTTGGCTTTCCCTCTGTTCGCTCCGTAGAAAATTATGATTTACTATGTCGCGAAACCCTTCAGTGGTGTCATGTGAACGTCGACTACATGACACTTCACCATTTATGGGCCTAGGGGGATGCATTGTGTATTTGGCTACTAATTGTGTGGTTTCCGGAGTGACAGAAACCTGAACCCCCGTTAGGACACCTTTGCACAAGGGAGTGTAGGATCTCAGAGTTTATGGCTGTGGTTAGATTTCTATCTTAATTACTTTCCTGTAGTTACGGATGTTTGCAGGGGGTTTAATCACAAGTATGTATTAGTCCTAGGAAGGGCGGTATGTTAGCACAGGTTCATCCACACAACACTTACGAACACCAAAGAAGAGTACTCATCTATTTGAAGCGAAAGCACTTGACACGATTCCCATGTGTCCTCGAGAACGTTTGGTCCTTATAAGTATTTCCACCAGCTTGTCCTTTGCAAAGAAAGGATTGGGCCACTTTCTCCATTTGTTTACTGTCTTTGTTACTTGCTCTTTGTTTTGTTGCTTTGTCAGAAAACCACTAAAAACTTGTTTGGTAAGTATTCATAGGGATTTCCTGCTCCATACCACTGTTTAGCATCTTCTGCTCCTCGTTGGGATCGACACTCCTATTTATCGAAAGTACTGCGATCCACCCCTATACTTGTGGGTCATCAAAAATCCATAAGTAATACCTCATAATAAGACAAATATCAATGAACAGAGGTAAATTATGATATAGAATGGTGATGCAAATTGGGTGTATCAAGGCCTGACACCACCATTAGTCGCCGTGTACCGCGCGTGCGGTATGGTCCCGCTATCAGCGTACGCGTGAAGGACCTCGCTCCGTGAGAGGCGTTCCCAGCAACACGCCTCTGCACCCCCTCGGGTGGTGGGGCCGCTCATAGCCGGCGTGGCATCGTGAGTCCATGGCGGTCGCGGTTTCTCTCTATCATGGGGCACACTGAGAGCCGACGTAGCGTCGTGCGCCCATGCCGGCCGCGGTTTCTCGCAGTCATGGGGCCCACCGCAAGCCGACGTGGCGTCGGAAACATGAGAAATCAACTCTGCAATTCAACATGTCAAGTCGTCAGCAACAACCAAGAGAGGAAGGTTGGGCCAGAGGAGGCGAATCACCACACTCCCTCAGCAATCAGGCGTCGCCGACCGCCGGTCGCGTGGTAGAGGACTAGAGGAGGGAGAGCCGAACCGCAGGAGGCCAGGAGGCAGTGGCCAAGAAGGGTGGCCCAGCGACTAACGAGCAGAAGTGGTGGCGGAGAGGCAGGCGACATGGGGTACGGGAAGGCGGGGAGGCTGGGGATGTGTGTGACCTGCTTTCCTGGCCGTTGTGGCACCGATGTGAGGAGAGCTGAATGCGGGGGAGAGGAGGTCAAAGGTTTTCGTCACGGTCGAACGACACAAGACAACATTAGTGAGGGAGGCCAAATCGACTTGCGCCAGACATGGGATGCGCCTGGGGCCTCTTTGGGTTCTTTGCAGATGGTAGGCCAAAAAAATTGTTGTGTCATGGCCAAGGCACTAGTTGCCCTAGGCCTAGATTCGCCCCTGATTTGTCCCTCCATGTATCAAAGAGACATACTCTAGTCCCACTCGGTCATACACATCCTATATCACTTACAAGCACATGACCAATGAGTTTGGACACATAATGTGTTGTATCATGGTACAAGTAAAGAGTACATGCCACTAGGTATAGTAATCAAGGAATTGAGTACGGAGTACCGACGATCAGATTCCGGGCAAGTAAAATATCGCGAGACAAAGGGAATGGTATACTGGATTGACCAATAAGTTTGGACACATAATGTGTTGTATCATGGTACAAGTAAAGAGTACATGCCACTAGGTATAGTAATCAAGGAATTGAGTACGGAGTGCCGATGATTAGATTCCGGGCAAGTAAAATATCGCGAGACAAAGGGAATGGTATACTGGATTGATTCAATCCTCGACATTATGGTTCAAACCAATAAACATCTTTGTTAAATACGTAGGAGTCATTATGAACATTCATGTCCTGTTGATGATTATTGATCGGAGAGGTGTTTTGATTATGTCCACATGTTCTCAACCCGTAGGGTCACAAATTTATCAGTAACACTAGGGTAGCCCTGAGATATAGATAATGGTGAGACAAAATTATTTTTGGAGATTCGGATCTGATCCAGGACATGACGATGCGCTTCAGAATGGTCCGGAGATAAAGTTTCATATAAGGAAGTTAGTTTTAGGGTTTTGGAAAAGTTCTAGGATTTTTCGGTAAA
This sequence comes from Avena atlantica, assembly GCA_910589765.1. Taxonomy (NCBI): domain Eukaryota; kingdom Viridiplantae; phylum Streptophyta; class Magnoliopsida; order Poales; family Poaceae; genus Avena; species Avena atlantica. The sequence goes on along the minus strand of OU342739.1, from coordinate 53,435,619 downwards.
GTACTGGAATGTTCTAGAGGGTTCCGGTGTGTTCCATGATAGGACCCGGATGCCCCAGAAGGTCCCCATGGACCTAAAAGGGGCACCCTAGCACTACATGAGCCAGGAGAACATAGCCTCCAAGGCCCATGCTGTCAAGAGAGGGGAAACGCCAACCCTAGGTTCCATATGGGGTGTACGGGAGGGCAAGTCCCACCTTTGGCTGTCTGAGAGGCTTGGATGACAAGTCCTCCCAGCCTTCCCATGCCTATAAGGAGGGAGGCGCATGGGGCAGCCCCATCAAACCCTAGTCGCCAGCTCCTTTCTGCCGCTCCTTCTCCCTCGTCCCTCACGCGCTGGCGAAACCTTGCCTGCGATAACTCCTCAACCATAGCCACCACCCCATCGTGCTGCAGGCATAGATCCCATCTAACCTCCCTTGTGTTCATGCTAGATCAAGAAGAAGAAGACGTCACCGAGCTGTACATGTGCATATCTCGTAGGTGTCATCCGTTGCGGTGCTACATTGGATTGGATCGCGAGGAGATATACATCAACCAACGTTGTGAAACGTTTTCCGCTCATGTTCATCAAGGGTATGATGATGTCAATCCTCTTGTTACTTGCATCTATCTAGATTGAATTTTGGTTTTTTCCCGCGTTCTCGAGAGATTTTTTTGTTTTATATTGAGTGTTCTCCTTCAGGAAGGCTAATCAAGCTGTATTTAAGATAATGCATGGTGATTAGGACGAAGCATACAACCAAATCCGTAAGTTGTTGGGAGCTATGGCCGCTACTAACCCAGGCATAGTTTGTGTGGTGGAGCCTTTTAGCCAGAAAACAAGGTTTTACAACGCAACTGTCCGAGTGTTTGGATGTGCATTCTAGGCATTCTAGCAATGTGTCGGGGCTTTTAAACATTGTAGGCCGGTCATCTCCATCGATGAAACCTTCTTGAACGAACAATTCAAGGACATACTCTTGGTTTTAATAGCTAATGATGCCAACAACTCCTTTGTTGCCTTTGGCCTTTGCTTTGGTTTGGCAGAGAATGACATTAAGGGTATATTTGGTTTGTGCCATCTCCTGTCCTACCAATTTTTGCCAACCACTGGCTAGCCAAAAATTTGGCTAAGGATTCCTTGGTCCTTGGTTGGCCAAATTTTTGGCTAGCATTATGAGAGGAATGCGGATGGTATGTGGGCAGCTTTTTGTTGGCAACCAAAATTTTTTCTATCAACCAAACAATAGCCAATATACCATAGGTTGCCAAAAAATTGGCAGGGCATGGTTGGGCACCAACCAAACATGTCCTAACTGGCCAAAATTCTCCCTACTTCCATATGGATCCCTTGTCACATGCAACATAGCACAATATTTTGAATGGTGAGTATGGTTATTTCCTAAGTAGCGCAAAAGAACATGATGATTGTGACAGTTATTACTTGCTCAGGGGTTAACTCGTTAAATTCGTTGGTGTAGTGCATGTGCATTCTTTTTGGTTCACTGTTGAACTCTTGAATCACGTACCACATGTACGCCCATGTGGGCATCAGCAACCCGTTCCTTGATCATCCCAAGGCTTCCGTTGCAGAATTCTCGGTTGTCCAATATGGAAGTGTTCCCATATTCATACTGAAAGTATGAGTTTTCAGCTTTGCTTCTACGACAAACATCATCCAGTTGAGAATAGAGGCACACGTGGTTCAATTGGGGAGTGTTTACATATAGTACTTTGGAAAGAGCAAAATATGTACAATTGATTACTTGGCAGTATAAATATGCCAGTGTCCCCGGACCCAAGCTTTGTTTAGTCAGTACCGCTGATGACTTTAGCCACATCCACTGAGCTGACCTGGCACCGCCATTAGAAAGCAGTCCTTGAGATCACGTACCACATCTACACATGTGCATACTGTTGAATAGTTTCTTCATTAGCCTCAGTGGAGGCAATGACTGAAGTGCTTGTAAATCTAGGCATAAGTAGCTCCGAGAGGGACATGCTCTACAGTGGGACCTTTAGCCACATCATGAGCCTGACCAACAAAATCCGACATCTTTCCCCGCCATCCCGTAGAATATGTGGAAATATACACGGGAGGTCCCTCGATGGGGAGTGTTGTGATTATCGAAACATCTCGAAGGGTGAAAAGTGTGTATCTCGGCGTCAAGCGGTCAACAAGCACGGAGATGAAACAAGGATTCATCTCGGTGACAATATGGATGTATGGAAGGAGACCAGTCTGCTCGATGTATTTAGGGTACCGCTCGTCATACTTCATCTTGCCTGATGAGGCCTCATGAGACCTAAGGTGTGAGAGTTGAACGACCTACAAATATACGAATTAGAACTTATATGTGCATGCCAAATGAAAAATATAAATAAATATGGTCAACTCGCATTACCTCGTTCAACTCTACCAAAGGCCGCCCATGGTGTGGGCCATCATAAAGTTGATGGAGAATTGAGCTAGCGAGAATTGACATCCTACATATTTGAAATTAAACAACTCATACAAGATAGAATTTTCACATCTCACATACAACATAATAGAGTGTAATTTGGGCATAAAATTCATTAGCAGTGTGTGCACAATTTCATTTGTAGGGTGAGCATAAATTCACTAGAAGTGTGAATGTGTGAGCATTATTTTCCAAACAATTTTTCTAAACCTAATACGATTATACTGTACAAAATATAGGTCGCACATGTATATAATACGAAATCTACCTTAACAGACTTGAAAAGTTGAAATCATATCATCATCATCATAAGCAAATTTTAGCATATGTAACGCATTTGTATAATACAAAATCTGGATCAAATACAAAATCAGGGATAATAATGCTAAAGAACGAATGCTTAAAGTGACGTGAACGATACACTTCGTTGTTCATTCCAACAATGCAATCATAAATTCACCTTTGTTTGTTTAGTCATACACATGAATGAATTGTTTGATTACGATCGTCCTAAGTTGACAAATGGCGTCATGCAGCTTAATTAGGACTCTACTGACAAGGCAGCATCGGCTTCGATCTTCTCGGCGCCATTTTTGGTCTCCAGCTCCGCCGTCGTGGAAGGCACGGGCGTCGATCCCGCGTCCCTCTCGTGTCTCCTCGTCCTCGACAGCTGCGAGACGTAGAGGATCATGTCCTCCAGGTCGGTGTACGACGAACCGCCTTCCTCCATGGCCACCCTCGTCTCCGCAGCGAGCTCCTTGGCCCTGGACCTCCTCGCCGCGCCCTCCACCCCTCCGTCCATCAGCTCGGCGACCACCCTCTCCACATCCTCGCTCGTCACCTGCACCCCCACGTCCACCCCGGCGGCGTTCATGGCGGGCACCTTGACGCCGGACCTGACGCCGACACGGAGAACGTCCACTAGCAGCCGCTCGCTGCAGAACTGGTCGGCAAAGTTTGGCCACGTCAGCGCCGGCACGCCGTGGGAGATGGTCTCCAGCGTCGCGTTCCATCCACAATGCGTGAGGAACCCGCCCACCGCCGGGTGCGACAGGATGGTCACCTGCGGCGCCCACCCTCGGACGAGGAGGCCTCTGTCCTTGACCCGCTCCTCGAACCCCTCGTCGTCCAGCAGCGCCCTCACGGCGGCGTCGGCCTTGGCCTCCTTGATGGCCCACACGAACGGCCGCCCCGACGCCTCGAGGCCGCGCGCGAGCTCCTCCACCTGCTTGGCCGGCAGCTGCGCGATGCTGCCGAAGCTGATGTACAGCACGGACGCCGGCGGCCGGGCGTCGAGCCACGAGACGACGCGGCCAGCGTCGACGTCGGCGCGGTTGCCGCGGCCGGCCCTGGCGTCGGCGTCGTCGCCCACGGCGCCGCCCGAGGCGGCGCACGTCGGCCCGACGGCCCACGTCCTCGTGCCGAGCGCCGCCGCGTACGCGTCGACGAAAGCGCCCTCGATGCCGCGGAACGTGTTCATGATCAGCCCGTCGGCAGTGGCCTCGGCGTGGAGCACGTCCTGGTGCTCCTTCTCGACGCCGGGCCACTGGAAGAATCCCCGGAACGTGGCCTTGTTCCCCACGGCGCGCACGGGGAAGCCCGGCACCTCGAACTCCTCGTCCTCGTCGTCCCCGACGCGGTCGTACACGCCGTGCGCGGACAGGTTGTGCACGGCGAGGAGGAAGTAGGCGGACGGGCAGTGCATGACCAGCCTCGGGACGCCGAGCGCGTCGCAGACTCCCGCGGTCCACGGGTTGCAGGAGTCGGCGACGAGGCAGTCCGGGCGGCGGGGGAGCGCGCGGACGTACGCCTCCAGCGGCTCGGCCATCTTCCAGATGGCCTCGAAGAACTTGTAGTACATGGTCCGGTCGACCATCTGGTCGGCGTTCTCCAGCCCCTCGGGCAGCCCGAGCTGCGGGCCGGGGAACGGGATCTCGACCAGCTCGACGGCGAGGCCCGCCCTGGCGGCGCCCTCGACGGCGACCCTGTTGCGCGCGGCGTTGACGGGCGTGGTGAGGACGGTGACGCGCGGCCCGCGGGCGGCGATGAGGCGCGCCAGGTCCACCATGGGGATGATGTGGCCCTGCGCCACCAGCGGCACCAGCAGGAAGTGCAGCTCCGACGCGGCCATCAGATCAGTGGTCGCTTACACCGGCCAAGAGCTAGCAATGGCAGCAACGGGACGGCTAGCTGTGGGAGCTTAATACTACACGGTCTGCGCTCGAGTCTCGGCTAGCGACGTAGTACGACATGGTGGTGGTCATTGTGACGCGTACACGGCAGTACCGATGGCGAGGGCCCGAGGCTAGGTAGTTGGAGTAGACGACACGAGGAAGGAGATGAAACTGGAGGAGGAGGAGGAGGAGGTGGCGGTACGGACAAGAAAGCCATCGACTGGCTGGGACGTGATAAGGAGCGTGGGGTTACCGTACGTACACACGCACATGCGTCCGTATCATCTGAACTTCTGTTACGCACGGCGACACGTGACGATTTAGCGGGCGAGGCCTACGTGGACACGCAGAGATTGCACGAGCAAGGGTTTCTAGAAGAGGAAGCTTCTGTGGTGGGTGTAGTGAACGGTGGGTGACGTGTGCGCCTAGCGAAGCTTCCTTGTCGCCGTACGTCTTCGTCAGGAAATAAATGGGTGCATGCACGGGGCGGCGCCGCTTCTGGAGTCGAGTTGCCAGTCTCCGACGGCCGGGTTGGTGATTTCGTGTCGCAAATCACGATACGCATCGTCAGTCGTCACCCGACCAGATACGCATCTTCGTCTTCACCGCCAACTTTTTGCAAAGTAAAGTACCCACCGTGAGGCTGGTTTCAGTAATACCATATCAATGATTAATAGAATCTCAATATAAAATTGGGTATAAGATTTATTTGAATGAGGACTTTCTAGTTTTACGTGCTATGATACGGTATCTTTCTATGATACTCTAACAATCTCTTTCTTCATTAATTGTTGTGTCATATTAAATTTTTGTCAACATGGCATGCATGATACTAGCTATAATACTCCCAATAGGACCAGCCTAATGCTCGAAGAGGAAAATCCTAGGGATCGACTCAAGGGCCTCCCAATGTCCCACATTGTTGTTGTGTCCATCTTCGGACTAGTCTATCTGAGAGTAAAATTTGATAGTACTAACTTATAACTATTCAATGTAAACTAGAAAAAAATGCTAACATGTCATGCGATGGGAGATGCTTGTAGAGACTGTTACAGTGTTACCACAAGCTGACAAGCATCTCTCTCGTCGTTACCATAAACATCTCTTTCATCATTTAATAGCCTCTCTTATAGTACAAATTACTCTGGTGGAGATCGTTCCCCCAGTGATCATTCAGGAAAAAAAGGGTCATATGGCATGTCGAGGCCGGCAACAAAGGATCGGGGGAGGGGGGAGGGGAAGGGGTGGTGAAAAAACACTTTGTGCGTCTTTGTCGCTCTCGCGAGCGACAGAGGCGCAACCCTAGCCCCCAACCCCATCATTCTGCTCCTCCCATCCTTCTCCTCTACCACCGGGCAAAGCCCTCGTGGTGTCGCGGCGATGTGACTTCCCTTACCCCGCGCTAGGAGTCTTCACATGGCAAATACAGCTAGTGGCGGTGTGATCTTGGTGGCGTTGGTATCAACCGGAGGCGACACTTTTGGCGAGCAGCAATGTGGACGCGCATGACCGTGGCGGTGCGTGGATGCAAGGCGCGCCAGCGGCTTGGACCAGAGGGGGATGGCGACAAGATCTAGGACATGGGCCTAGTCCTGGGCGACGACTGGAAGGTCATCCTCTTGGTGCGTCTGGGGTATCACGCTGTTGGAGATATGCCCTAGAGGCAATAATAAAAGTGGTTATTATTATATCTTTGTGTTTATGATAAATGTTTACATTCATGCTATAATAGTATTAACCGGAAACATTAATACTTGTGTGATTTGTAAACTAAATTAGAGTCCCTAGTAAAGTCTCTTTATAATACTAGCTTGTTAGTTAATAGATGATCATGGTTTTCCGATCATGAGCATTGAGATGTTGTTGACAACAAGATCATATCATTAGGAGAATGGTATGATGGACATACTCCTATAGATAAGCGTAGCATTAAGATCAAGTCATTTCAATAGTTCGTTTGCTATAAGCTTTCTGATACATAGTAACCTAATTACTTTGACCATGAGATCATGCTAATCACCATCATCGGAAGGATGCTTTGATGACATCAAACACCACACCATAACTGGGTGGCTATAAAGGTGGCATTGAGTGTTCGGAAAGTATGGGTTGAGGCACATGGATCAAGAGTGGGATTTGTCCATCCATATGACAGATAGATATACTCTGGGCCCTCTCGGTGGAATGTCATCCAATTAGCTTTCAAGCATGTGACTGGCTCACAAGGAATCACATATCATGGGAACGAGAAAAGAGTACTTATCGGTAACAAGCTTGAACTAGGTATGCAGAGATACCGACGATCAAAACCTCGGATAAGTAAACTGTCGTGAGACAAAGGGAAATTGGTATCGTATGTAAGTGGTTCATTCGATCGCAAAGAAATCGTAGAAATATGTGGGAGCCATATGAATTTCCAGATTCCTCTATTGGTTATTGATCGGAGAAGTGTCTCGGTCATGTCCGCATAATTCACGAACCGTAGGGAGACACACTTAAGGATTCGATGTTGTTTAGTAGATATGGAATGTTAGTAGGGATACCGAATGTTGTTCGGAGTCTCGGATGGGATCCGGGATATCATGAGGAGATCCAAAATGGTCCGCAGAATAAGATTCATATAAGGAAAGTCCGATTCTGGAGTTCGGGAAAGATTCTAAAGTTTTCATCGGAGAGGTTCTGGAAGGTTCACCAAACCGGAAGGGAAATGGACCATGAATGTGTCATGGGTAAATGGAATGATTGGATCATATCCTAGGTCACTTGGTGTGGGCATTTGCAAGAGAGAATTAAAGCTCTACATTGAAAGTCAAATGGGAAGTTTGAAAAGTCAAACTAGAACAATGGTTTCCTAGTGGGAGAAGAAACAAGTCCTTCTCTCAATCCAACTTGGGTTTGGATTCAAACCCACCCCTCCCAAGGCTGCTCCCCTCTCATAAATAGAGGGGGAGGGCTGCCCTAACACCACAAGAGCCAATCCCTCCCCACACCCGCGCCCAAGCCGCTACGCCCAAGCCGCCGCTGCCGCCTAGCATCACGCCTCGTCGCCGTCGCCCTAGCCGCCGCCGACACCTCCTCCTCCTCCCGAACTTCTAAACCCTAGATCTCCGGGAAACCCTAATCCACCATAACTCGCACCAGCTTAGGCGAAGCCCTGCGGGATCCTCCCTCTACTTCCGACACCATGCCGTCATGCTGCCGGAATCGCGAGGGGAGAACTACAACCTCCGCTGCCTGCTGGAACAAGGGAGAGGAAGGTCTTCATCGAGTACCGAACGTGTGACCGTCTGCGGAAGCGCTGCCGGAACGCAACGCTGGAAGGATCGTCTACGCGATCTTGAGACCGGCAAGTGTACGACTACATCACCCACGATAATCTGCTCTCGTTAACCGCTTTGGAATCTTCAAGGGTGAGTGCTTCTATCGACTCGTTGCTACAATCTAGTATATAGATCTTGGATTTTTTGTGTGCATGCGGTAGAATTTTTTGTTTTACATGCTACGAATCCCTACAGTGGTATCAGAGCCGTGTCTATATGTAGATCTGTTGCACGAGTAGAACACAATGGTCATTATGGGCGGTAGTGCTTTTATTATCAATTGCTTTTTGTGTACTTTGCATCTTGCGATATGATGGGATGAAGCGGTCCGGGCTGACCTTACATGACATCGTTCATGAGACTTGCTCCACGCTTAAAATGCAACTTGTATTGCATAAGTGGCTTTGCGGGTGTCCGTCTCTCCCATCATAGTATAGATTCAATTTACAACCGGCTTAGGCGAAGCCCTGCGGGATCCTCCCTCTACTTCCGACACCACGCCGTCGTGCTGCCGGAATCGCGAGGGGAGAACTACAACCTCCGCTGCCTGCTCGAACAAGGGAGAGGAAGGTCTTCATCGAGTACCGAACGTGTGACCGACTGTGGAAGCGCTGCCGAAACGCAGCGCCGGAAGGATCGTCTACGCGATCTTGAGATCGGCAAGTGTACGACTACATCACCCACGAGAATCTGCTCTCGTTAACCGCTTTGGAATCTTCAAGGGTGAGTGCTTCTATCGACTCGTTGTTACAATCTAGTAGATAGATCTTGGCTTGTTTGTGTGCATGCGGTAGAAATTTTTGTTTTCCATGCTACGAATCCCTACACACGCATGTGGTGAGGAGGCGCCACAATGAGCGGCCCGGATCTAGACCAGTGGGGCCTGGATCTAGCGATGTCACCCCTGTGTGTTCCATGAAGTTTATGGGCACGTCGGTGCGAGGCCTTGGACATCAGGGCAGTGGCTCTGGAAGGTTGACCGCACGGAAGACTCTCCAACAAGCGACGTAGTGGTGGTGATGGTGTCTATTTTTGGCCATTAGGATGGCGAGGAGGAGCGGTGGAGGATCCTGGTGTCGACGACGCTTTGGCAAAGGCAGCTCCCTGGTCATATTTTGGAGGCCTAACTTGGTGATGACGGGCAATCCGAGATATTGGATTGCGGTGCGAAGGTTTTTCTGGGCGAAAACTCGACGCTTTGGCACCAACGGTGGCGATGCCCACGAGTGACGTAACCCTCTTGATGGCGTTGTTGTGGTTATGTTCCCCGCACGAGGACTCCGGGTGAAAAACCTTAACCGTCTTCGTCTCGACGACGATGGTCATCACCTTCTTGGGGCGTCATCATGGAGCTCCAGCACCTCTCGGTCTCGCTCTATTGTCATCGGTGGGCAAGTTCGGATCCTTTCTCGAGGTAATTCTAGCGCTTGCATGGGGATGTCTCGGTGGCCTCCAATCTTACATATGTGATCTATTTATCACCACTCTTTGTCCTAGTTGTCCGTTGGCAGGATCGGCGCTCCGTAGCCTAGAGAGAGAGAGAGCATGCGGCTCTTTATAGCGATAACTTGGTGGGTGCGGTGCGACGATGCCAGGTGGTTCCACAAAGGAGGTGTGTTGTCACCTCTAGTTAGTTTTTTAGAGTGCTTCTTTAAGGTGTGGCTACTTATGTTTTTTTAATCTTTGATCTGCTTTGTAAGATGGGTTTTTTATCCCTTTGTATTGCTTCGGCTGTATGACTAATTCGAGAGACATGGCATGTTGAAAACTTCCTTTCCCAAGTTATATGCTACATGACATGCACACATGCATCCATCATTCGACTCGGCTCAAAACCTAAACCCTAGTTTTTTCCCCTTCTGTATTTTACCCAAGGAGTATCCACATTTTTTCCATGCCTCTCTTGAAACCTCTATTTGTTTTAGTTTCTATAATTTTTATAAATATTAATCTATGTATATGAAACACTCCAACCCTTGGAGATAATTTGGTTCAAGTTTCACAAATTTTCCGAGAACCAACCATTTGTTTAGTAGCTAGGGGTGGTTATGTCCCAAGCCCACCACAGATCAAACTAATCTTTGTATATCTTTTTGCGGAAAAGATCTGGATATATTTCATGAGTTCACAAGAAGTACAAAGCATCCAAACATAATAAAAATTACATCGAGGTTCTTGGACCACCTAATGACCACTACTGCCTCCAAAGCTCGCCGCTGTCGCCACTCCATTACCGGAGCCGGCCTGACGTTGTTGATGACAGTCGGAAAGTCTTCGTGCACGTGTCCCTAAGGACCAGCGCCCTAGAGCTGAAGCAGTCACCATTGAACCCTTGAATTGATCTGAAACTTGTAACACCAAACCTAGAACACATGTAGCCTGAATGAGATCCGCCACTCCATGAAAGAGATGACAAGACAAATCCCTGCCCTCCTCAACGCCAGCGGCAAGATCGTCGTAGATGAGGTAAAAGAGGAGACGGGTATACCTTATTTTTGTCCCGCTCAACGCCGGCATAGCCACCATAGCGTCAATGCCGGTTGACCAAACTCTAACTTTAAGGAACTTCTACAACGCCGAGCGCAGATCCAAGGTCTCCCACCCCCTCCTATCGCCAGAGCGACAAGCAGAGAAGACGTGACCTATCGATTTTCAAACGTAGACATCGAGAACGATGTAGATTGTGGCGGCCGCTAGGGTTTTCACCCTAGCCACCGCCTCTCTTTTCTTTACGGGAGGAGGACTCTCTTATACATAAACTAATCTTTGTATTCATCGCTAAAATGGAACACTCTTTTAGCAAGAGAGACCTATATGCACTGCTTCTCAAGAAAAGGTCCACGTATATTTTAGTTCCATGAAAGTCATATACATTTTTACAAAATCAATTGAATTTTGGAAATGCTTCAGTAATTCTTTTAGATAGAGTGTTCACTGAAAATAAAGTTCAAGAGTTTCATAGAAAGAAAAACAAACTCAACAATATTTTTCGGCCATTTCATTTCCACAAACTATTCACCATGTTTCCGAAGTGTATGTTTTCGCCCCTAAAATCTAACAAAAAACGTGTCCTTCCTAGTCTCTCGAGCATACACAAATATAAGTTGCCACAGCATTTTTCATTTTTTATGACATTTTTGGTTATTTTTAAGGTTTTGCGGATTTTTTTCCCCATCAGGATCGTGCGGCCAGACAGCTCGTCGCGCGCGCGTTCTCCCTCACGTTCGCGCCTTAGCTCTGTTCTTTTTTTCTTTTCCACGGAAGAGTTGCTTCACGCTCTCCCCCTTCGTTGCCCGTGGCCGTGGCGCAGCCGCTCCGTCGTCGGCGACCACCGAACGGTACGCCCGGGATCTTCTCCAACCTCCTCCACAGTTGCCTCCTCACACCTTCAATAGAATGACCGCTCGTCCCAAAGAAACACCAACCCTGCCACACCATAACCCACAAAGCGCATGATCCGGAAAGGCTCGGCGCGTCTTAGCCCGCGCGCCCTGAAGCAAGTCCATGGAAATCTCGTCGTCAAGGGCATCGCCTCCCGCCTCCAGCCCCTGCGGGACCTGCTGCTCGCGTGCGTCGCCTCGTTCCACGGCAGCATGGACTACGCCCGCAAGGTGTTCGACGGAATCCCCCACCCGGACCTCTTCATGCATAACGTCATGGTACGTGGCTACGCGCACAGCGGCGCGCCCGCCGAGGCCTTCGCGCTGTACAGACTCATCGAGGCGGCGCGTTTGAGGCCTGACGCCTTCACCTTCTGCTACCTCCTCCGGGCCTGCGCTGGCTTGTCGTCAGGTTCTCGCTCTGGGTACCAGGTTCATGGCGCCGTTGTGAAGCTGGGCTTGCTGAACGATGCGTTCGTCAGGAATGCGCTTATCAACATGCATGCCAAGTGCGGGGATTTGCAGGTGGCCGGCACGCTTCTTGCCGAGGCTGGTGAGGGGGATGTCGTGGCGTGGTCTGCTATCATAGCGGGCCACGCGGCGAGAGGTGACTTGGACATTGCACGGAAGTTTTTTGATGATTGTCGACACAAAGACTTGGTGTGCTGGAATGTAATGGTGGCCGCATATGCGAAGCATGGGGAGATGGAGAAGGCAAGGGAGCTGATTGACTGTGCGCCGCAGAAAGACGTGGTTTCGTGGAACACGATTATCACAGGGTATGCGGCGAAGGGGATGCTGAAGGAAGCACTGGAGGTACTTGATGAGATGAAGTGTGCCGGCTGGATGCCTGATGAGGCCACCATAGTTAGCTTGCTTTCGTGCTGTGCGAACTTAGGGTCACTTGAGACTGGGAGGATATTGCATTTTTTGCACTTGGAAGGTCGGCCTATTAGTATTATTCTTGGAAATGCATTAGTGTCAATGTACGCGAAGTGTGGAGACATGCAAGCTGCAATGGAAGTCTTTAGCAGGATGAAGGAGAGGGATGTCTGGACTTGGAACTCTGTCATCGGTGGGCTGGCCTTCCATGGACAGGCGAAACAGTCCATCCAATTCTTCAAGAAAATGCTTGAAGCAGGAATTTGCCCAAATGCAGTTTCTTTCCTTTGTGTTCTCGGTGCATGCAGTCATGCCGGATTTGTTGAAGAGGGTCAGAGATATTTCTCTGTGATGAAATACATGTACATGATTGAGCCTAATGCAAGGCACTACAGTTGCATAGTCGATATGCTTGGCCGTGCAGGCTTACTGGATGAAGCATTTGCAATTCTGAGCAGCATGAGGTGTGAACCTAGTGCAGTCATTTGGAGAACTCTGCTTGGTGCCTGCAGGATCCACGGGAATGCAGTCCTTGGAAAGCTTGCAAGGGAGAGGCTTCTGAAAATGAATGAAGATGCGAGCGGAGACTATGTGATGCTCTCTGGCATTTACGCATCAAGTGGTGAATGGTTTGGGGTGGAGACAGTGCGGGGATCAATGGATGAAAGGGGGTTAATAAAGGTTGCTGGTTATGCTCAGGTTGATGAGAAAATGGCTTATCTTTCAGCATTGTAATGTTCTGCATATTCTGCGATGAAAATTTAGATGAAGTGGGCATGCCCATGCACAGCTTTTCATGTTATGCTCGATCGCTGGAGAGTAGGAGGAAGTACATCCTGTAAGGCGATACCAGGAGCCAGGAGGCCTGGACTGCCAATCATATCCAAAATTGCTCCAGGGTTGTGGTTTCATTTGGAGTTGGCAGCATCAGCGTGATTAGCAGGTATGGAGTTACCAGCTTTTCTTGTAATTAGAGAGCAACTTACCGAAAACTAACAAAAAAAATTACATTACTCGATCCATGACAATCTGTCTTTATTTATTTTTGCAACAACTCCTGTGGAGTACATAAGCCGTCAAAATAAAAGTAGTACATACTCAATCCATGCATGATTTAAAAGAGTATGATAGCAAGAGGTAAATAGGCACACAGATTATTACATTAAGCAAGCTAGTACAAGAACCACACCATAGCACACTTTTATACTGCTGAGAGCGAATGATGCACAGTTGAGTCTAGCGCCTGGCCAGGGAAATGGCAGAGAATAATATGAGCAGTATCATCAGAACCATTGCTGCGAACGAGCCAATAAGGGAGCCGGAGATGCGCTCGCAGAAAGAATCGAACTGCTGGCATATAGCAAACCAGTTTGCCCTGGCATTACCCTTGTGTGCTAAGTAAACAATAGCTGCTGCTGAAGATGCCGCTGCGGTCACCAGAGCTAGCATTGCCTTGACAAGAATCATAGTGAAACTAAGTTAGTAGCCGATATGATGCATGCTTCTCTTCCTTTATTATACTAGGTAAGTAACCATACATAGTTGATCGCAAAACATGCATAGTTTCATGCAGGATAAAATAATATTAAAAGTGTTAAACACCCATACGATTTGAACTAGAGAAGATGTAGTCTTACCGCATCGAAAAATATAAGGACCAGCTTGCTATACTTAGCCCTGCTCCTAATTATGTGCACAATCGACAGTGGGAGCGAAAGGATGAGATAGGTGCTGACAATTGAATTTGCCACCACAAAGAACCTGATAACATAAAAAATTCAAACCGTTGGAGCATCAGATCATAAACCCTATTTTACCTGAAAGTAATGCAATCAGGCACTGGAGATGCTTCTGCACGTACGTGAGAGTCGGGAAATCACTGTATCGCGCCTTGAACCGGATGAACTGCGTGACGAAAGGAAGCGTCTGGTCGGTGGTGCCCATGGAAATGGCGCTCGCGAGGGTGCCGACGACCGCGATGACACGAAGTACGAGGTCAAGTATGGACACTCCCCTACCAAGTCCCCTGCCCAGGGGTGCCTTGGAGGTCTCACCATGCTCTTCAGAGTTCATTCTGAATATTTTCTACAGCTGTTGAACTGATCAAACTCAAACTGTTTTCCAGGTCTGAAGAGAACAATCCATGTTCCTCGCGTATATATACATGGTGGGATGCACGAAATGCATACGGATTAGGTGGCTTCCGTGTTGGTGCTTACTTCCAGGTGCATTTCGGCTGCTACCTACTCTGCTACCTCCATGGAGACTACTTACATCGTTGTATGCAGAGTTTATTATGGTCTCTCTTTTTCATGAGTAGATAGACTGCAAAGGCCACTAACATAGCAATCAGTTCATGTCATTGGCTCATTGTTGTGTCCTACTTGCCAGTAGGCTTCAGCTAGAGGTTCGTTAGCTCATGCCCACTTCAAAAGCAACGTGTCAAAAAAGAACTTCACAAGCAGTGGATGCTTTGCTTTAAGATGCAACGATTCATCATTTTCGTGCAGAAGTAGTTGATTTGGTGTGTTATTTCGTGATTCTTCCAACTGAGAGAACCATCTGCTGCAAGTTTGACTAGTTGCATTATTTCATTTCTGCTTCTCTGACTTGTTTGATGATGACATGTGTTGGACCGTTCTGTTATCCTGTGATCCTTCTGTTTCCGCAAAGGCGAATCTTGATTCCATCGCACAAGTGAACTTGATGTCGACCTCAAATTTCTGTCATTCCCTTGGCGAAGTCTCAAATTTTACATTTCGGCAGTAATTTTTATATGTCATCTCGAATGTATGATGCTCCAAGTCATTACGTAATATGTTTCCAAGTCATGTGCTTATAGAGAGGGTTGGGTGTGAATCTTCATGTGCCATGTATATGATTATGTGAGTGTTATGCCCAATTCTCATGTCCAAGTGCCAAGAGCTGCATTAAAATAACCTGAATCGTTGAATGCGGCCTGAATGAGCACCACCCCCATATATAAAGGGAAGAATTATCATGATTAAGTACTACCTCCGTTGCAAAATATATGACATATGACGTTTTGGTAGTGTCTTATATTTTGGTATAGAGATGGTAACTCATGATACGTCGTGAGCATCCACATTGTTGATTTGTTTTTACAACAATAGTACTCCGTAACATGTATTGATCGACAATGTTCAAGTCCTTTATGCCTAAGGAAATCAGCCGGCCATCCGGAAATTCACTTTTGTTCCTAGGTGTATATGCACATTACTATATATATGAAAGTGAACCATTTCAGCATTTGAAAGGTACGTCCACGTCAGCTCGTGTTACTGTAGAAGCGTAAAATTAGGCCTTCTACAGTACTGCCTACTGCGTGCTGGTTCGGTGGTTTTCAGTCTGCCGTTTTTATTTTCTTTGGTTCATTTTTTCCCCTCATCTCTAATCTTTTTCCCGAGTTGCCTCTAGAAGGCTTGTGTATCTCTCTCTCTCCTTCCAATCCCCTCCACCGCCGAACAGGGGTTGCGCGACGAGCTCTGCCTTATCCTCTTTGACCTTTTTGCTGTCGCCGACCGTCTTCATACGGGAGCGGAGCCGCCGGCCATCAGTCTCCTCTCCCCACGAGGTGAAGACTCCCAGCTTCTCTCTTCCCTGCCTCCTATTACCTTCACAATTTCCACCGGATGTCAATCGGCTTCTTCTATTTGCTTTCCATCTGGTGTGTTGCTTCTTGCTGGTGCTTGCTCTGCGTCGCCGCCGCTCAACGAGATGGCCACAGCCCGTGTCGCCCTATCTTCAATCTTCATGTGGCGGCGAGCCACGACCCTGCGGTGCCCCCTTCCACCATCCTCCCGCACCAGGTCGTCACCTCACACTGGTGGGAGCCGGCCCGCGGGGATCTGGCCTCGGCGGGAGGAGTCCATCGACCGCTGTCGTGCCACCACGCCACTGGTCACGGGGACTCCATGTCAGACGAACGCCGAGCTTCTTCATCGGAGGCCTCTGTCCATGTTGTAGAGGATACATTGATGTGAGGTCGTCTTCTCCATCTACTCCAGTCGCCTACTTTTTCTCCTTTTTTTCGTTTTTGTGTCCTGTCAAATTGATGTGCCGGTTTCTTTTTCGTTTTCCTACTATCTGATGTCCGGTTTCCAGTATATTACTTCTTGGTTTCATTACTGGTCGGTTCGGCCGTGTGTTCGATGAACGATGACAACGGATCTGCCTGTGGCCGGCATGGCGGCTCGCCATAGAGAAGCACCACTGCTCCTCATCACTGATCAGTGTCGACACGTGGACTCTCACGGACAGGAACAGGATGTTCTGCTCGGCCGTCAGACACGTAGGTGCGGCCATATCTGGATCAACGGGAAAGACGTTGACAGTGGCTGGGGTTCCATCGAGGAGCGCAGACATCGTCTTGGTCGTGCCAGGCCTTGCACTGACAGGCAATTGTTCCGGCAAGAGATGCTTAGGAAGGAATCTGCAGGTGAGATAAAGAAACTTAGGACAACAGTTGGATGTATGTTCTTTCTTATGTTGTAAGCTGTTTGGCAGTCAAATGCTAGCACTGGATCATCTTAACATGGTTCTTGATTTTATTTTACACGCAGTTACGTTGGTATATATGGGCCATGGAAACAGAAGAACGTGCTGAGATAAAGAAATAAAGATCTACTACTTGAGCGATGACAAAAGACCCATAATAATTTCTGATGATGAATTGAGGAAACAAATAGGAAAATATACATTGAATTGTGTCATGACTGATCCAAGATTTTCTGATAATTCCAACTGTAAAATTCATTAGGGACCTCATGTACGTCATACTTCAACACTCATTTCGTATATATATATAAACCCTATTTAGCACCCAGGGTGTAGAAAAGTTATTTTGCACCCAACATAATTTTACGCTGTTAGACTAAAAAATTATATTTTGGATACGAATAATTATGTTCATGTAATCACCACAACCAAAAAATTTGACACAAAAATAAATTTTTTGAGTCATTATAGTGTAAAAAACACCAAAAATATGTCTTTTACGTCAAATTTTTTTACGGTATGTAAACAGAAAAAATTATGTTATTTTTAAATTTTATTATGTTCTTCTCAACTTACGAAGTAATACAAAATTTACGTGACGTAAAAATAATATACGGTTCTAAAGATAGAGGGTGAGTGTAGAATAACTATTCTACACCCTGGGTGTCAAATAGCGCCACTATATATATATAAACTATATATATATATATATACATCTATGTTCGATAAACCCCTCTTTATTCTTATGTTGATGTTTCAGGTATTTGTGTCCGACAGTTTCCCGTAAATGACATAATGTAGCCGTGGAGGGATACCAGGAACAAATTGCAGGTGAATGGTGGTCTTATCTTACCAATTTATTTTACAAATTTAGTCAAAAATATTTAGCACCTTCACGATATAGGATCGCCATTGCTCTGCATTTTTCTATTTCAGTTCTAGCATTTTATGCAGAAGACTGAAGTGAAAAAGGTTTGGGCCTAAGTCAGCTGATTTTGACCATATTTCTGTGTAGATGTATGTATATTAAAGAGTAACTAGGTGTTATGCGGAGTGTCGTGCAGTTCTGAAGGATGCTAACAGGATAAAAAGCTCATCAGCAGTCACCGTGAAAAAATATACAGTGCACAATTACTACTTTGCTGAACTTCCACGTTTTGTTATAATTGACCTACTTGAAAACATTCATTATCCATGGAGGCATGAGTAACATATGAGTAACCTCTACTTCTTTTTTGCTCTTCTTGAATGTGAGTTGATACCTGTTAAAATGTTATGATTTCAAGCAGTGTATTGCAAATTTCTTCTACATGACGACCTAAAGATACATGACTACCATCATTGTTATCGATGAGAAACTAAATTATACCGTATCTATATATGCTAGAGAATGAAAGTTATAAGTTATACCGCATTTGTATATGCTAGAGCATGGAAGTTATATTGCTGAATTTGGCAAACCTGATAAGGATCCTCCAAATAGCAGAATTGCAATCTGTATAGTTACATGGTTTTTCAAGATTTCATTTTATTTTCAGAAGAGATTACAAAGAATGAACATTTTTATTACCTCCTAGCTCAAGGATGGAAATGGTGCCAAAACGTATCTGTGGAGAGTTTGCCTGTCAAAAGATTTACATATGCATCAGCAATGTCCTTTGTACATAGTTTTATGGGTTAATTGGATAGACGCCACCGCAATTTCCGTGAAATTAAGAAACACCACTACAATTCTCAACTTTCGAAAAATGCCACTAGAATTATGTGTACCTTTGACAGATGCCATTACACCCATTTACATAACATAGTCAATATACGTTGTATTCTCTGCGTATGTACGTACAGATGGTGAGGTCCACCAGAATCAGCGGAAAAAATATAAGTTGGTGACAAATATTGAAATAAAATTACAACAATATAAAAAAATGGAAATCACACATGCACTTTGATAAAAAAATTTCATAAAAGCTACATGTTAAATACAGAATCATATTATCAAAGGTACACCGTCACAGCTCCAGAATATATGTCCAACGGTCGCAGCTCCAGGTTCAAATTAGAGACAACAAAACAAGATACAGACAACAACGCTACACAATTTATAAGCAACACAACTCCAGGTCCAAATAAGTATCACATTGATACATCAACGAAATAACAGGCTCTAGATTTCAAAGTATCTCATCTCACAAAATAATAGCTCCAGATTCAAATGGACATCAGACGCATGAATCTAGACTCCAAGCCAGTACATAAGGCTTCGCTTTGTTCCAAGTGTTGGCGTCAGGACCGCCTCACTCATGGATGGTGCGATCACCTCAGGGGTTTTTTCTTGCCATTTTTCGCCCGTGTTTTTTTCCTCACCGGTGTCTTTTACTTCACTGGTGTCTGTTAGAGTTAGTTTTTACCCCTCCTAAATCCTTTGTACGTTGTAACGTGACAGTCCTGGAGTAGTACTCCTCCTCGGTCAATCTCTCTCTCATCCCTCGATCAATCTCTCTCTCTCTATATCACGTGTACGTGCCACCCGGCGGAGGCTCTTTCCACCGCTATATTAACACGTAACCGAGGCTCTAACGGGCCGCCGCTTCTGCCAGTTCGATAGTGTCTTCTTCTTTACAATGTCTTTTCCATTTTTTTATATTGTTGTAATTTTGTTCCAATATTTGTTACCGACTTATATTTTTTCCGCTGATTCTAATGGACCGCACCATATATACGTACATACGGCAGAGAATACAACGTATATTGACTAGTATATGCTATATAAATGGGTGTAATGGCATCTGTCAAAGGTACACATAATTCTAGTGGCATTTTTCCAAAGTTGAGAATTGCAGTGGCGTTTCTCAATTTCGTGAAAATTGTGGTGGCGTCTATCCAATTAACCCTAGTTTTATACATATTGATACTCATTCCAATTTATAATAATTGTCGCTAACTGCTAAAAAAAACTAATAAAATTGAAACATACTAGCAGGCGCGGCGTGTCGCCGCGCTAAGTTTCCTAGTGTTGTCTAAAAACATGTAGCTATAGACCCCAAGTGGATCTACTAGCCTGTTACGTGCCCATCTGCTGCCGCAATTGATTCTCAAGAAGAGTAGATAACGAAATGTGACTCTTACAAAACTGTTGCTAAAACAGCAGCTGCTGGACCGAGAAACTGGCGCGATTTTTTTAAAATAATTTATTTTTTAAATTTATTTGAGATCTATTATACTTTTTTGCAATTTACAGATCTAGCACTTTGTCGGCCTGGAGGAAGCCGACTGGCTCAATCGGCCAGAGCTGGCCGACAGCTTTGCACTCGTCCAACAGGTAGCCGAGCGTGGGACAGCTGGGGGCCGTGTTGCCCCAATCAGCCTAGGACAGGCCGATTGCCCTAATCGGCTTGGGGCAGGCCGACTGCCCCAATCGGCCTGGGCCAAGCCGACCGGAGTGCTATGGGTCGCCGCCGCCTAAAATGATACAAAAACTGTTTTATATTATTGGTTGCATGTGCAAATTCCCCCTCAGGTTTGGACAATGCAGATGTGTACTAGTACTAAACAGACAACTATTAACATTTGTTTTCAAATTGGCCTGTAGCAATCCCAGCCGGCTTAGCCTATGCAGATTGGGGCAGTCGGCCTGCCCAGGCCTATGCCGATTGGCCGACGCGGGCTTTCTTCAGGCCGACTGCACTAATCGGCTTCCTCCAGACCGACAAAGTACTACTTTTGTAAAATCTAAAAAAGTACTCCCTCCATCCCATTTTACCTTGCGTATAATTTTTTTTAAGATTTCCCACATTACGTTGCGTATTGTGTAAAGTAGCTCTCGTTGGACACTTTTACCCCCGGTAGCACCAACCCTAATAACTCCTCAAAATAAACCGGTATACGCTCGACCTCGTCTTCCTCCAAGTGTCCAGCTGCAAGGTGTCTTCCTCCAAGTCTCCAGCTGCAAGGTGGGCGAGGCACGACGCGACGCCATGGAGCAGTGCGACTACAGGATGGATGACTAATTGGCTAGGCCGTCGCATCAAGCTGGGCAGCGATCTGTGCGGAGTGGCCGGCGAGCTGCACTGCGTTGGAGGCGAGCTTCGCGGCGTGCACGACTCCTTTTCCACGAGCACCACGTCGTATCCCTAAACCATGTCCGGCGAAGACTCGCTCGGCTCCACCGTGCGCGGGTGCGACATGTCCGGTGAAAGGCCAGAGTTGGCTGAGTCCTCTCTTGCTAGCTAACTTCGGTTGTGTCACGTATGTTGCTAATCTTATCATAGGGATCCATGGGAGAGAAGGATAAGATTGAAGAGGAGAGGTTCCGGTGAAGTAATGGGAGTAACCATGGCCATGGAGTCTTTATATGGGGAGCGAGAGTGGTTGAAATTTTTTAAGTTCAGCCTCCAAAACTTAAAAAATGGCGCCATGTCGTGCTTCCCTCTCACTCTGCAGCAACCTTTAGGTGAAAATCAAACGATTCAACCTGGAGATTTTGCGGGATATTTTGACGCCATGGATTGTGCTTGTGCTGAGATTGAAGAAGCTGCCAACCAGAGCCAACGTCTCCAGGACCAATGACAACAACATGCATGCTGGGACGTGAGGACCGAAGCGGCCATGCAAGGAATTATTTATGGCAAGGACAACGCTGAGCATGGGTGTGGACCTGAGGTGGGAGGGCAGCTCCGTCAAAAACATTTGCAAATAGCCTCTCCCCTCCCCTCCTTGGTATGCGTGCTTGAATCTATACGCATCATAAAATGGGACAGAGGGAGTATAATAGATTTGGAAAATATTAATAAAATGTATTATTTAAAAAAAAATCGCAAAACTGGCCTCATTGTTCATTGCTTTGACGACTGTCTGAGTCTACAAGGATATATAGTTTGCACTCCATATGCTGCTGCTTCCTATTCTCGTGCTAAATAATCATCTCAAAATGTATATTCTGAATTTTCTTAGCACTTCGAAACTTTATTTTCCAGATTTTATACAGATTAAATGGCCATGAACCAAAACATACAACAGATGAATGAGGCTAGACAACAATTCAGGGTTAAGACTGAGTTCACTGTCCATATTTCAACTAGTATCTCAGCTGTCCATGATGGTTTATTGTTGTGTGGCGATCTCTGATTATTTATTTACTCACACTGTAGCCAATCACAATGAATGTAAAGCTGCTTCACATACATCGATGCCAAGTCATATGGACGAGATATGAAATTAGCACAGGAAAATCACATCTAACCCTCTCTAGATATTTGGCATCAATATATGTGAATCATCTTATATTCATTACTACAGTATATCTTCATTCTAAATGGAAAATAAACTAATACTGCTTGGAACGTGATCAATTCCCGGAATCTATCAGGGGCTTTCATCCGATCTGCCAGAGCCTTCATAGGTTTTGTTTCTACAGATCAATTCCCGGAGCCCATTCAGCCTGCTATGTGCAAGGTCTATCCGCACAGGGGCCATGCGAGCTTCCACGGGGAAGTGGATCCAGATCTCCGTTCTTGCATTTTTCTCTGCGAAATGCTCGAACTGTACTGAACACAGTTACAAGCAACTAAACCAAAAAAAAAAGAGACAAGGAAATGCAAGGAGAGAAAGAATGCGATAAGAAAACTAAGATTAGCATCAGAGGTTCCCATAGACGGATGCATCATTCGCGTCCCCGATTATGAAAATCGGGAGTGCTGCAGAGTCCCTGTCTTGCTCGTCGTCATATACTAGTTATATGCCCATGCTGATTCGTTGCAGCACAAGCATCGGCCACGATTTGTTCAGAAGGAGAATAATCAGCAAAGACCAGTCAGATCCAAAACCGTTCAAACACAGATTGACAGAGAAATAGTACTACAAGAAACATAACTTGTATTAGCATCAGAGATTCCCATAGACGGATGCATCATTCGCGCGCCCGATTTGAATCAGGCGTGCTGCAGAGTCCCTGTCTTGCTTATCGTCATCTGCCAAATTTTGCACTTGGTAAAACCCTGACTGTGTTTTACGAAGAAAAGAAATCAAAGAAAAACAGGAAGGACAAACAGGGACGAAAGCCATAGAGGATTAGGGGTGAGACGGGCAGGTGGCTGGTGTGACTTGGAACAGAGGAACCGAGATTAGGAGAACAGGAGATTACGGCTGAAGAGTGAAGACAACCGAGGACTGGAGGGTTAGGGTTTGGGGTGAGGGGGTTATAAAGGGTCAAAGCAGAACAGCAACTGGGCTGGGCTTCATTGTCAAATTTGTTCATTGTGTGACAAGGTCAGACGTGTGTTCTCGTTTTCTTCTGTCTTTTTTCCGGAAATGCTATTTGCCGCTAGTGGACGTCGCGTGTTGTCGTCCGCCACTCGCCCGCACCGCGTATCCCTCCCTCACGCTGAGTTAGTAGTGGGCTGGCCCACCACTGGTGGTTGCCACCGAAGTACATGAAGAAGAACACGACCGTTCTACAGGGATGATGTGGCGCCTCGGAGGAGGTGAGGCCAGGACCTCGCCAAAGACGGGAACGACGCGGCGGGTTGCGGCGTTGCCGACGAAGGCGAGGAAGAAATCTTAGGGTTAGGGGTGGGTGTTGTCCTGCCGGACTTAGAGTTAAGGGAGGTGTCGCCGACGACCGGACTTTGGGCTAGGACTACATTATTATTTAGAAGGACTACTACTGGATTATCAACAGTTTTGGTTTGTGTGACCATACCAAGTATAATCCTATGACTGAATCAAGCAGAACACATTTGTAAATTCAATCCAGTTCTACACTTACTTCTTTAGTATTTTACAAGTGATCCTACATGATATGCATATCTTATAAGGACAAGGTAATTAGCACCGTTCCAATGCAACCACTTGATTTCAAGCTTGCTTGTGTGAGAGAGAATTGGTGCTCTTAGCTGTTTTTTAGCTGCTCAAATTTCTTACGAAAATGCCAATTAGTGCTTCTGAAGGGCATTTTTTTAAAATAATACATTTTTTTATTGAATTTCACAGATAATACACAAAACGGGCAAATTGCAAAACTGTTTGTCGATCGGCCGTTCAACAGACGACAGACTCGTTTCGTCCGTTCACACAGCCTTTGTCCGTTGAACGGACGACACATCTGCTATCAGCAGCAGCTAGGCGGGCCCCAGCGTTGCAGGCGCGCAGCAGCAGCCGCATGCAGCGCAGCACAGAGCAGCAAGCAGCATGCAAGCAGCGCAGCGGTGCGGGCAGCTAGCAGCGCGCATGCAGCTACCAGCTAGCAGCCAAGCAGCAGCAGCTAGCAGCGCGCATGCAGCTACCAGCTAGCAGCCAAGCAGCAGCAGCTCGCGCGCAGAGCAGCAGGCGGCAGCTGCACGGCAAGCGAGCGCGCGGCCGCAGCTGACAGCAGACTGTCGTCCGTTCAACGGACGAAGGCTGTGTGCGTTCGTTGAACGGACGAAGCCAATGTTTCGTCTGTTGAACGGCCGATCGACAAACAGTTTTATAATTTACCAGTTTTGTGTATTATTTGTAAAATTTAATAAAAAAAATGTATTATTTAAAAAAAATTAGCGCTTCTGAAGCTATGATGCGATTGCAAGTTCTAAGAAATCCATGCAGCATTTTTTCCATGAGTTGTTGTCAGTATTTATGCTGATACTTTTGCCTGTTTTGCTCCTCTGAATTTATCCCATGATCACAGCGTGTGATAAATAATGAGGTTGCATTTAAATCATCTATGACTGGAAGGGATGATATTATTTAGGATATATCTGCCATTTTATCTGAGTTTACTCCATGACCAAAGTGCAAGCAAAGTTGTTAGTAAGCTTCAAGGCTTGCCACTACAGCATAAATGACTGACTACGAAAATTCGACTGATTCAGATGGAGAATCTTAAGATTTTTAGATGTAGCACAAGGCTTAAACAAAACATAGAAACATAAAAACTGTACGGAAAAAAAATCAATGTTGGATAAATAGTGAATTTCTATATTTTCCTTCACATGATCAACATCAGCACCAATCTTGAGATCTCTTATGATAGTAATGTACTTTGTCATGTTCATTTCTATATTTTTTGCTGCTGTCAATATCTGCATGCTGCATTAAGGACACATGAAGATAGTTCACAATTTTAGAGAGGAAATGCTTGGAAATGCAAGCATTGAGAAGTAACTAAATGGGTCAAAAAGTGCTCAAGATATGTATTGTGTAAAGTGGTTTGGTTGCCTTGTGGCACATTTTTCTCCTGTTGCAACGCACCGACATGTTTCCTAGTAGGTGAAGTTTTCCCCAACAGCAACATGGAAGGACAAGGTGGCAATAATGGTGAAGAAATAGCATTTTACAGCTCAACCAAAAAAATACATACGTATTTTATAAGCTAAGACTGTATATCACTTTCACAAAGCATCAATTAAAATATCAAACCACATGTGCTACAAGTTTAACAGAGAGTAAAATACACTTGTTTGTGCCACAAAACAACAACTTCTGGTTAGGAATCTTTGCTTCTCCGTCAAATGCTACTGACTAGAAACTTCAATTTTAATCCTACAAAATATTACAGTTTAATACACCAGTTGAATTAATAAAAAGAATTCAGCAAACATATTTTATAGAGGTACATAAGGATATCTCACCATGCAGATAGAAGATACCCTGACAGTAACAAAACATCAAGGGCACCAAGAATAGAGCAAAAGGATTCATGAAAATCCAGCAATCAAGGTTAAGAAAAAGGATCAATGAAGATTCAGCATATCAGGTTACAAAAGCATCACATAGCAGAAATACCCAGGACAACTCAACAGTCTGAGATGCAAAGAGGTACAAAAACATGCTTAACATAAGTTGAGCATTCTATCAATCTGCCTTCATACATCTCGCATCAACATATTTGCTCCTTGGAGTCCACTTAGCCAGCTTGGGAATTAGAGAGGGGTCCAAGCATGCTAGGACAATGGTGGTGTGGGGGTGGTGGTAGTAGTAGCAGTAGCAGAAGGATAGGAGCAACTCTAGCAGATCCCTAAGAGTGGCGGCCAAGCAAACTTCGACAGGGAAGTGCATTCTGACCTCCATTCTTAATGGAAACAATGGTAATCATCAGGCAGCTGGATCCAAACATCCTAATGACAAAGCAAAAAAATTGAACTGCAAACCTCAACATGAAATATAAAACATCACAACCATTTTCCAACATGATACATGAGCGAATAAACAGCTTCAAGCCTTCATACTTTCTGTATCTTCAAATACTCTCGCCGGAGCCCGCCCAGCAAGGCTGGTGGAAGTATATATATGTATGTATGCATGCATGATCCAATTTTCTCCTAAGAGAAAATTTCACATTTATTTTGAAACAGAGGGAGTAGGATCCACCACAGCAGCCAAGCGAGCTTCAACGGAGTAGAGAATCGTAATGATTAGTTGTAATCATCAGGCTGGCCAATCAAACAATGATCCTTTTTAGATAAACAAGCACTACAATTAACTTGATCCTCTTGTCTGTTATCTTACTAATGACCAAAGATTACTAGTACTACAGAAGTATGTACTCTAATTTATTTACTTACACCAACTATTGAAAACCCAGCAAACTAACCATGACGATTTCTACAGCAGAACACCTTACAATAAACAATGGCATGTAGGCAGCCTCAAACTAATGCCAAATGCTACTTGAACAAGTACCATGAATATAGTGGGGGCATCCACCCGAACTGCCAAAGCCTTCATAATTTTTTGATCTACAGATCCATTCCCGGAGCCCATTTAGCCTGCTTTGTGCAAAATTCATCTGCAGGCGTGCGTACATGTGTGTGCGTGTGTGCATGTTTGGGGTAATTTACTCCTCAGAGAAAAACCCAGTCAAAGAAAGCAAGAAAGGCATTAGCACAGCGGCCAAGCGGGCTTCAACGGAGATATGGATTCAGATCTCCGTTCTTGTTGCTAATCATCAGGCTGGCAGTTCAGTTCACCCCTATCTCAACAGCAAAGCGCCTCACAATACATTACATATTTTTTCACTTACTAATGCTCAGTGTATTTAAAAACTGTTACAGGCACATGAACCAAAATAGCACAAGAACATAAGCAAAAAAATGCAAGAGAAAAAACAAAAAGTAAACTGAGATTAGCATCAGAGATTCCCCTAGACGTATGCATCATTTGCGATCCCCATTTGAATGGGGAGCGCTGCAGAGTCCCTGTCTTGCTTTTCGTCATATGCTAATTCTGTTCATGTGATGAAATATATACACGGTAAACAAGTTATGCAGCATAAATACCCTATAAGATCCAGGCTAATGTTCAGATAGAGAAAATCGCTACTACAAAATTCGAAAATGTGCAAAAACGAATATGCTGGAAACAAAGATGATGGGTAGTGAGAATGAACTTAGATTAGCATCAGAGATTCCCATAGACGGATGCATCATTCGCGCCCCCGATCTGAATCGGGAGTGCTGCAGAGTCCCTGTCTTGCTTGTCGTCATATGCTGGTTTTTGCTCGCGTGGCGAAATATAGCAAAGCACAGGAAAGAAAAAGTAAATCAAGCCTGATGCATAAAGAAAAACACAAAGAAAGCAAGAAGAACGAACTGGGATTAGCACCAGAGGTTCTCCTAGACATAATTTCATCATGCCTGTGGCGACCCCGATCTGGATCTAGGGGTGTGGATTGGCATGGAGGAATAGGGCATGGGAGACACGAGGAATCAAGCGATTCCGGCTGGGGGGAGCTGAGGATCTAGGGTTTGGTCAGGGGATATAAAGGGACAAAGCTGGAATGGTTGATGGGTTGGGCTTCATTACGTAATAAGGCCGAAATGCTGCTTTCCTTTTTTTTAGAAAAAAATCCTCTTCTGTTTGTTGTCAATCAAAGAAGAAAAAAAAACATCATTTTCTGTTCATTTCGCCAATCTAGGAATTTCGAGCATGCATTCCACAAAAAAATAAATACTAGAAAAGCGCTTTTTTCTGAATTATTTGTTGCATTGACAACATTTGATATATAAACATTGAGTGCTTATGAATTTGCGGTTGGGACACTTGTAATGTTGTATATCTATACTTAATAATAAAGCACGAAGTGTTTCTTCCGGTCCAACTCTTTTTAGGACGGATTTACCCCTGCAAGTTTGGAGGTATTATGTTATGTGCCACCGCCAAGTCAAAACAAATAGATCAGTAATTGCCCGCAAGATCGGTCGTGTACGAGCTCCCTCTTCTTCTTGCATGCAAGGTCAAGGCTGGTCGTGTACAAGCTCCCTCTTCGTCTTGCATGCAAGGTCGGTGGTGTACGAGCTCTCTCTTCTTCTTGCACGCAAGGCCGGTGGTGAAAGCAAGGATCTTCTCGCAGGCTGGCGACATGCTGCTCTACATGGGGGTTCTAGAGGGGCGCCGGGTCGGGATGAGCTGGAGAGGAAAGTCGAGAGGGACGCAGGTATCATGCGCAGAGCAATGGAAGTGCATGACGAGAAGGTTTCATGTGGGCATCACATCAGCGTCGAGGAATATGGCGTTCGGGAATGGAACTAGGGGACCGATGATGATAGATAGCAAGGACGCGAGCAAGAGAAAGAGCGCTGGCCGGCCGGGATGTGCGCCAAAGTAGCAGGGATGCGGCCCAAAGCGCGGCCGCTGGCTGGGCAAGGTCGACGCGGACGTCAGGCTTCCGGCAGAGGAGCTATGCAAGTTGAGGTCGAGTAGGAGGGTGCTGGTGAGGCGCCTGTGGCGAGTATGCGGCTGGCGCGACATCACTGAGGGTTCCTGGAGGAAGAGACGCATGGGGCGACGCTCAATCAGGGCACATGGCGGTGGAGACAAGGCGAAGCGGCGAAGCGTGGGGTTCGCGCTAATGAGAGCACCCGGGTGAGGGGGGAAGGGGCCAGCAAGCCAGAGAATAAGGCGGCGACCGGCGATAGAGGGCCAGGCGGCGACGCTCGCTGTTGCTTGTCGTGAAATAAGAGACGAGCAGGGAGAAGCAGAGATGTTGTGGGGTTGGGAAGGTTCGCTTGGTACTGTGCTGGATAGGATGGTCTTGGGCCGTTCAATTAGTGCAGTTAACAGGCCCGCACAATTGACCGATCAGTTCTAATAGTGCAAAGCTTTGGTAATATAGTCCCACCTCGCTCTTTAAGAGTGGGTCTCACCTATTTATATAGGTGTGTGAGTAGCTTAAAAATATCCACATAGCCTCTGAAATAAATATGCAATAGCACCGGAAAAGATGCGGCAGCATGGTCCAACAAAGAGAAGGCACATACAAAGAGTGAATGAGAAGGATTGTGGGCTTGCATGAAAGGAGGGGGTGCCTGGTGTGGGCTAAACTAAAATTGACAGTTCGTTCGACCGTGGGATGCCGGAGGCAACAACAGCGATAACCGGGTGAAAGCCACGCACACAGCTCATCCATGGAAGCCAGAGACGGCTGGGGCAGCCAGATGTAACGGAGAAACCTAAATGGTGCATATACTTGTTTCATGGATAGAGAGACCTTGCATAATACGTTTGATGTATTTGGACTTTGGCCGTCGTTTCCGGCCGGTGAACAATCAACACTATGTATGTTGGAGGTCACAAATTTCTAGAGAAGCCAGCCGGATAAAGATGAGGAATAACAATTAATGGACGAGCCTAGGACTTTTCCGGCATCCAACACTTCAAACTAATTAAAGGTTAATCCTATGGGCGAACATCTTTAATCTTCTCTCGAGAGAATTTTTTTTTAAAAAAGTGGCTAGGTTTAGAATTACTTAAAAGTCCATAACATATAAATCAAGTCCCTTGATACATCGCTTTTATGTATGCATCGTGATATATTATTTGCAAACAAAGCCGACTACGTCTTTTTAATCGAATCTAATAATTTTTTACGTCAACCTAATTGATTTAATGCATTTTTCTAATTAAGCATCCTGAGTTAGTCGTTGTTCTCAATCAATTGCTACTTTTGCTAATTGGCATGTTGACACGTAAAGTATTATCCATTGGTGGATTTATGTTGGATCAAACATGAGATGAGCTTTTTTAATCACAACTGAAGTAAATACACATGCATATTACTACCAAGCAGACTATTTCTTCTTAATATGCTAAACTAAATGCCACTTACCCCCGATTGGGGAGGGGCGATGGGGAATACATGAGCCGGCGATGGTCGGCGTCGGCCGACAGAGTAGCAGTGACTCGGTCGATGAAGCATGGATGAGGGGGTTGCGAGCGGCTAGGGTAGAGCAAGGTCGGCCAAGACGTCGACGGACAGCGGAGTGCGGGCATGTGGCTATGACTGGAAGCAGAGCTATCGGCGGCAGCAGCAGCGACAGGGAACCACATGCTGTCACGCGTGGTGGTAGGGTTGTGTGTGCGTGTGTGGTGAGAGGAATAGGGTCAGGGTGTCTCGGGATTAATTTCTTCGTGAAGGTGTTGTTCTATGCACATGCATGTTTCCTATGCAAATTGTCTAATCAAACACCATCTATATATCCATGGAAAAGAATCTAGAAGATCAACAACCTTGCTCTTTCGCAGCAACGCGCGGGCATTTTGCTAGTAGATAGCTTACGAGTGATTTGAGGCTTCGACAGCGCGAGCTCTCGCCCCCGGAGGGCGACGGGCTCGCCCCCAGCCCCTGCCACCTCCCTCCCTCCACCCCTCCCCTCCGTCGCCGCCGTCGGCAAGGGTCGTCGGGCGAAGCCTGAGCGACGTCGGCGGCGGCTTGTCCTTCCCCGTGCCATGGTGAGCGAGTCGGTGCTCTGTAACCCTAGGCGGCGGTGCAGCTCGGGAGGTGCTGGTCCGGCGTGGCCGGGTGATGGCTGGTGGCGGCGTCGATATGGTGGCGTCGGCTAGGCGGGGCGCCATGGGTTCCGAGCTCCACCAGCGGCTGTCTCGGCCCAGATCTGGCCATCTATGGGCGGTTCCAGATGGGCTTGGGCGGGCCGGGCACGGCGGCGGCTGTGCTCGCTGGAGGTGGAGGCGGCGACGGTGCTAGACTAGGGACGACGACGTCGTGCCCCGCTTGTTGTTGCAGGGCGGCCAGGGCTTTACGGGCCCTTCGTGGCCCGACCAGGCCCTGCCAAGGCCTGGTGTGCCCTCGCTGCCCTGTCCGGTCGACGACCGCCTCTCGGCGGTGGAGGTGGGCTCCTCCCGCGCGGCGCGAGGCTGCTCTCTCCCGGTCCGGCGATGTCGTGTGTCTTCGTCCTTAAGGTCACGAGCCAGCGTTCACAGAGCGACGGTGTTGGTGACTTCCTGATCGTGGTGGCGCGTGTTGGTGGGCGTCGAAGTTTGGTGGTGGTGCGCCGTTGTGCCAGGGTTTTTTGTGGACAGGGGGCGGGAGAAATCTTTGTCGGGTCGTCCGACCCTGACGCGGTGCCGCCTTCGAGTGGCATCATTCCTTCCTTGAGGGCGTCTTGGGAAGCCTCTGTCCACTTTACTTTGAGTGTCGGGGGAAACCCTAGGGCCAGCGCGTCCGGGCAGCAGCTCCGTGTCGACGGTGCTCCCCTTCTTGAAAGTGCTGCTTGATACTCGACGCTACGGGGTGCTTGGGAGTGTGGTGGGCATAAGTTGGAGGGCGCAACGATTGCGGGTCATCACCTTCCGTCAATTCATCATTGTCTTCATTTTTTTTATTTGGGCATGTTTGTGTTGTTGGCTCAGCTTTTCTTTGTTCGAACTCTTGTATTAGTATATGTGCTATATTAATATAACGGGGCGAAAGCCTATTTCAAGAAACGACTTTTGACCATGGCCATACATCAAAGAATCTTTAGCTGCAGATCAATACAATATATGAGTATACACATGATTAGTGTAATCAAAGATTGACGCCAGGATCGAGTCTCCTTGTTGTGGAACTGAGATCGGAAGGCAGAGGTCAAGCTAAAATTTTGGCCACGCCAAGCTTCGTGGTGTTTTGCGTATACGCAAGGAGACATGTATGCATGATAAAAGGAAATCTTATTGTTCTTACAAAATACAGACATAAAAAAGGAGTATTACAACTTAATCAACGGATGAGTGAAAGACATGCCCATGTATTGTTTCAACAATTGTATAAAAGGATAATGGAGTTGGCGAAAGCATGCCTTTAAGTAGCAGGCTGTTTACAGTGGATAAAGCACGTGAGGTCCAAGTTGATTGACATAGTACTAGTATGCCGTCCGAAGAAGCCAATGTCACCAATATCCGCACATATGGACCTTTTGGGTCAGAAGGGAGGCACATCGACTTCCTGCACAGCAAAGGCGCGCACTCAGGTGCCTGCACATCAGCTGCATTATGCATTCTGAACAATGGTCTGCCCTGTAGAGGTAGACACGACAGGGGCCTGGACAATGTCATGGAGCAACATGTTAACTTTTTTTCAAGAAGGCGTTGGTCATTTGATGATATATCTGAAGTTGATCAGCATCTGAATCATTTCCGTTAAAATTCAAAATATTCGCATGAAAGAGACCAATTCTCACAAATTCATTATATTTTTTAGGATATTGTCGATTGATTGTGAACAAAAGGCAATCCTAGCTTTGGGGAAAATCACCAAATGCCCCACTTAAGAAAGCTATGAAGACCGAACAGAACACAAGGCCACATGTTTCGTACCTCTGGTTTCTGGAAGGTGCGGCACAAAACGCGGATATGAAGCTCCCTGGTGCCTGTATCGCATCGTTTGTAGGTGATAACACCTTTTGCATAGGCAAACTCTCCGGTACCACCAATAACTGCCCATTCACCTTGTTCTCCTTGTACGATTCCAAGAACCTTAAGGGTGGATCCCTTAAACCTAAATAAAATTGTAAATCAATATGGAAATAAAAGATGAGCACAACAAGAAAATGATGAGGATACCATGCATATTGAAGAACTTTGATCATGACAAGAGTAGAACCTCAAACCTGTCATCTATGAACACTATGTTGTGACACATGAACCAGTTGCCGCCGCTCATGCTTGCCTGCATGTGAAGGCCTTGTGCGCGTGCAACAATCTTCGTGGTGGGGCTAGAACCATCATGTATGCTCCAGTCGTTAACGACGGTGCAGCCGAAACCATGAGGGGCGGTTGAACCTAGTAACTGAGCTTGGTTACCATGGGGCCGTGCCTGTCCATTCTGGTACAGGTACAGATGAAGGAGGGCTTCCTTGAGCTGGGATTCTTGGCTAAGAGTAACACTTTGGAGATAGGAAGGATCGGCCATGGATGCTATGTGGGGTGGGGGTATGTGTGCTTGTCTTGGCTGATCAGGGAAGGCAACGGGGCAATTTATAGGCCATTGCATGTGTACGTGAATAGATCATGGATATGTGGTTCTGAGCTCTTCTAATCATGTCACGTGAATAGTCACAGAAATATATCAAATCATTAATCATTGTCTTAATAAAAAGAAAATAATTCAAGAAGCACGTGATCCATTATTGTGTGGGATGTCATACTCACTACAGCTCGACGATATACATTATTTTTTGTTTGTTTTGTGGTGGATAAGAATCAAGCGGCATTCCCATTTCAAAAGAAAACAAAATCCAATGACATGGATCAGGATGTGCTTGCCTTTGCCAGCCACTAGTAATCGAGCATGTGCAAATGCACGTAATAAGAAGTGTGTGGATATATATTCATACAACATAGCTCGGGATTCTATTGAGCTGCTCGGTAGATAATGTCACACTTTCGGTATGGATGAGATGAAGGATTTAACACATACCTTCAGTCAAGCATGACTATATGACAACGACTGATGATAGTCTGACCTGTGGCACGCGGGTGGATATGCTATACCATAAACCTAATCTATATCTATATCTATATCTATTATCTAATAATAAAGCATGAAGTGTTTCTCCCGGTCCAACACTTTTTTGGACGTTTTAACCTTCCACCAAAATATATGTTACCCTCACGCCACCTATAAGTCAAAAAGAAATCACATTGCTGTGTGATGTCCATCGGCTCGAAGGTAGCTGGACCAAGCCAAGATGGGTTGTTCGTCTGGCTAGGCCGGCAGGCCTACATAACGAGCTATCCAATAAATCCTAAACATATATTTCTTTTATCTGCTCTATGTGAAACGACACTTCTAACCGTCGCTTTCGTTGGTTACAAATAGTACCACCTCGCTATCTTAAATAAAAATAAAAATATCTATACCTATAATAATAAAGTATGAAGTGTTTCTCCGGTCCAACACTTTTTTGGACCGTTTTATCCTCCCACCAACTACGTGTTGCCCTCACGCCACCTATAAGTCAAAAAAAATCACATTGTTGCGTGATGTTCGTCGGCTCGGAGGTAGCTGGACCAAGCCAAGGTGGACTGTTCGTCTGGCTGGGCCGGCAGGCCTACATAACGAGCTATCCAATAAATCCTAAACATATATTTCTTCTATCTGCTCTATGTGAAACGACACGTCTGACCGTCGTTTCCGTTGGTTACAAATAGTACCACCTCGCTATCTTAAATAAAAATAAAAATATCTATACCTATAATAATAAAGTATGAAGTGTTTCTCCGGTCCAACACTTTTTTGGACCGTTTTATCCTCCCACCAACTACGTGTTGCCCTCACGCCACCTATAAGTCAAAAAAAAATCACATTGTTGCGTGATGTTCATCGGCTCGGAGGTAGCTGGACCAAGCCAAGGTGGACTGTTCGTCTGGCTGGGCCGGCAGGCCTACATAACGAGCTATCCAATAAATCCTAAACATATATTTCTTCTATCTGCTCTATGTGAAACGACACGTCTGACCGTCGTTTCCGTTGGTTACAAATAGTACCACCTCGCTATCTTAAATAAAAATAAAAATATCTATACCTATAATAATAAAGTATGAAGTGTTTCTCCGGTCCAACACTTTTTTGGACCGTTTTATCCTCCCACCAACTACGTGTTGCCCTCACGCCACCTATAAGTCAAAAAAAAAATCACATTGTTGCGTGATGTTCATCGGCTCGGAGGTAGCTGGACCAAGCCAAGGTGGACTGTTCGTCTGGTTGGGCCGGCAGGCCTACATAACGAGCTATCCAATAAATCCTAAACATATATTTCTTCTATCTGCTCTATGTGAAACGACACGTCTGACCGTCGTTTCCGTTGGTTACAAATAGTACCACCTCGCTATCTTAAATAAAATTATACCTGTTTATATACTTTCACAGATGAGTTGTCAATAAGCCAAGCATGCGGTCAAGATGAGAACGGAATGGAAATTAGCTGAACGAAAAATCAACTAGCCCAACAGGATGGTGTCAAGCCAGAGAGGAGGACAGGAGGCGGAGTTTCCAAGAATTCAACGCCGAGAGAGGAGGCGTGGGGAGACGGCGCACGACCAGAGAAGAGGAGGCGGGCCGTCACGGACGTCCGGATTGAACAGAGGCGGCGACGGCGGGTGGCAGCTTCTCCCGGCTACGAGTCTCGGACCGAAAATCGGAAATCGGTGAGAACCGGAATTAGCGGAGAAAGGGATTGAATAGCGCACAAGAGCAAGAACACTGTGGATGGGACGTTACTGCGTACACGGACGCGTATGCACGGTTGAACCAACTCGTGCGCAATAAATTAGTAGCAGGCCATGTATGGCCCAATCGAAGACGCCAGAAGATACGCGTTGGCACGGGCACTCTACACAAGTCTACATCTTCCTTCATAGCTGCAAAGACACGATCGTCCATATTTTTTGTTTTCTCAGATCACCTTTTTTTGTAGTATAATCGATTTTTTGTATGAATTGTTGATGCCATGAACTTTCAAACAAAAAATCGTGTTGATATTCATGCTTACCACAACAAAATCAAGATGATACGGATTAGAATCGGATTCCGCTGATAAGAGATGCTTATCCACGTATTCCGCTGATATGTTAGAATATCAACATCCAAACATTGGCTTTCAAATATGATACGGATTAGAATCGGATTAAGCTATGCTTTGAAGAAATGCAAACCACTGAATCATGGTCCAAACGAATTTGGATGAATTCACCCTCAATACCTAATACTGAAGTGTCCTCGTGCATAGTGAGAACATAATAGTACAAGCTACCTGATGGGAGAAATTCATCCAGCGAACTCAGACCAAACTCAGCACCCCGGGGTTCGCTTGGGGGCGCCGTATGGAGTGGAAGGCGAGCGGGCCCGGGTTGTCGGCGAGGAAAGTAGATTTCCATGCAAAACAATCGCCTAGTTCCCTCCCCACCCACCTGTTGCCGTTCTCGCCGCCGACACCACCCCCCTCTGCTCCATCATGGAGCAAAATGTTAATTTTTTTAAAGAAGACGTTGGTCGTTTTATGATATATCTGAAGTTGGTCACATCCCATCATTCTATTAAAATCTAAGTTATTCACATGAGACCAGTTCTGACAAATTCTTTATATTATAGATGATATTGTCGATTGACCGTGAACTAAAGGCGATCCTAGCTTTGGAGAAAATGCTCAAATGCCTCACTTAACAAAGCTATTAAAGACCAAAGAACACAAGGACAAATGTTTCCTACCGCTGGTTTCGAGAAGGTGAGGCACAAAACGCGGATATGAAGCTCCCTCGTGCATAGGAAAACTCTCTGGTACCACCAACAATTGCCCATTCACCTTCGCCTGCTTCTATGTTTCTAAGAACCTTAAGGGTGGACCCCTTAAACCTAAACAAAGTTGTAAAAAAAGATGAGCATGCTGCGAAAGTTAAGGGAATTTGTACCTTCTGTTATTTGCCAAATATGATCGCAATATAAAGAAAATGACGAGGACACCATATTAAAAACTTTGATGATGATAACAAGAGTGGTACTTCAAACCTGAGATATATGAACACTATGTTGTGACACATGAACCCATTGGGGCCGCTCATGCTTGTCTGTATGTTAAGGCCTTGTGCGCGTGCAACAATCTTCGCGGTGGGGCTAGAACCATCATGTATGCTCCAGTCGTTAACAACGGTGCAACCAAAACCATGAGGGTCTATTGAACCTAGTAACTGAGCTTGGTTACCCTTGGGCTATGCTTGTCCATCCTGGTACAGATACAAGTGAAGGAGGAATTCCTTGACATGGGTTTCTTGGCTAAGAGTAACACTTTCACTACAGGAATGGCTCGATGCGCCAATGGGAGGACGCTACACTGGGACAAAGGTTGGGGCCATCGGCGTAGCACTGGACCAGGTCATCCCCACAGGCCAGTCGTCGGTGTAGCGAAGCTTTCGGCGCCAGCCGTCGGTGTAGTGAAGCAGTCGGCGTAGGCAATGCTACGCCGACGGCTACCCTTGGCGTCCCGTGAATTTCGTTGTAGTGGGTGGACGCGTGCCTCCCGACAGGCCATGACGTGATGGCTCCCTCACGGCGTTACCGATATGCCAAGGGCTATCGCCGGCATACCCTCCAGTCCCTTACGTCGATCCAGAGATGATATAAGTTTTCCTCATTTTTATCATCTTTATGACTTCCGTTCCTGCATGGCTAAGTGCTGACGATATTCATTGTATTTAAAATTGTAGCCTGAGTTCGAGGCGGCCTACGATGCCGCTCATAATGAATATCAGGTGACCTTTTAGCAACATCAGGCGGCGAATACGGCCTACATGCAGTACGTAAATGTAAGTTTGAACCTTTATCTTTTGTAAAAGATACAAGTCCCACTTCCGCTAGTTTGATGCTTTATGGCCTGGCATTTAAACTATCTTGTAGGGGATGTTGGTGGCTATGCAAACTGGTCAAAGTATGGATTTATGGCCTGTGCCTCCCATGCCGGGGCCGGCGCCATTGATGCCATCAAGGGATAGTTTCGCTAGGACATACTACGCACCGACATCGGTAAGTTCTTTGCTAAACCACTGGTTACCGCTTTTCTTTGCCTCGCAAGTTGCTAATATGTAGGAAACATTTAGGAAATGGGATGTTCTGAGAACCAGCACTTTGGCCATGCCTCGCCGGGTGGGCGTCTGATCACACCAGTTCATCACAATGGTCCTTCTTCTGGTGGTTCTCCCAATCCTTCAGCTGGTGCTCCTTCTACTCCCTCGCTAGGTGGTTCTTCTGCTGCTTATAATGGACGCCACCCTCGCCAGAGGTCACCTCTTTTCACCAAGGGAGATCTCGGGTACACCCTGATACGTCGATAATTTTTGATGTTCCATGCTTGTTTAGTATCTATTTTGCTTTGCTTTGTCTACACTTTAAGGTGTTTTATATATTTTCTGGAACTAACCTATTAACAAGTTTCCATAGTGCCAGTTGTCTGTTTTCTTCTGTTTTTGGTTCCAGAAAGGCAGTAAATCAATATTCTCGGAATAGGACGGGACAAAAGCCAAAGTCAATATTTTACCGTGGGCGACACGAATCCAGAAGACGATACAGAGGGGCGCCACGGGGTGGCCACACACCCCAAGCGCGGCCAAGCCTGGCCCGCGCTTGGGCAGGGTGTGGGCCCCCCGAGCACCCCTGCCTCGCCTCTTCGCCTATAAGAAGCCCCCGATGCAGAAACCCTAGGTACCCGATCAAAACTCCACGAAACCATCTGTAGCCGCCGCCACCATCGTCCCTAGATTGGGGGATCTGAAGTTCTTCCCGGCACCCTGCCGGAGGGGAGATCATCCCGGAGGCCTTCTTCTCCAGTATGAAGTGTGAGTAGTTCCACCTTGGACTACGGGTCCATGTAGTAGCTATATGGTTGTATCTCCTCCTTGTGCTTTCATGTATAGATCTTGTGAGCTCCGTTCATGATCAAGATCTAATCTATTTGTAATCATGCATGTTGTGTTTGCGGGGATCCGATGGATATTGAGATTACTATGTTAGATTGATTAATGGTTTTGTATTTATGATTCTATTATGTCTGTGTTGTTTGTGATCTTGCATGCCCTCCGTTGTTAGTAGCTATCTTGGCCAACTAGTTGCTAGTGACTCCAAGAGGGGGTATTTATGCTCGATAGTGGGTTCATGCCTCTAGTTTCCAAGGGAAGTGACTGAAATCTCTTTGGTTGTAGATGTGTTGTTGCTACTAGGGAGAAAACAATGGTCTCTTGTTCATGGAACAAGTGGGTTGTTTATCTTACACACTTTGCTTAAAGCAGTTGTGTGTTGCTTGCAACTTAATCTTGGAGAGGGTTCAGATGATAACCCAAAGGTGGACTACTAGTTATAGATGTAGTTGGATGGCGGTCTATGTATCTTGTTGTATTGCCAATCGAAACTCATAGGATCTTTTTGTCTGGTATTGCATTGTTATGCCTTGCTCAGTTCCTGTCAATTGCCCTGCTGTAATTTGTTTACCCTTCATGCCATGTTATTTATCTAAGGAGAGCACCTCTAGTGAACTATGGACCCCTGTCCAATCTTTACCATTGATACATCTTCCACTGTTACTGTTTACTTGCTGCAAACCACCATTACCTTCCACACCATATAGTTAATCCTTTGTTACAGCAAACCGATGAGCTTGACAACCTCACTATTTGTTGGGACAAAGTCTTGAGTTTGTGTTGTGCAGGTTTCCACGTTGCTTGCAACACCTTTGAGACGTTTCCTTCCTCCTATTGGTTCAATAACCTCGGTCTCTACTGAGGGAAAACTTGCTGCTGTGATCATCACACCTTGCTCTTGGGGTTTCCAACGAAGTGCACCAAGCACAACCAATAAGACTTTCTGGCGTCGTTGCCGAGGAGGCTAAGGACATCTTCACAAGGGGAGTCCTCCACTTCCTTTCTCTTTATTTTGTTTTTAGTTTTCTTAGTTTCTTTTGTTTGGTTTTGTTTGACTCTTTTAAAAAAATCCAAAATTTTTTAGTTTAGTTTGGTTTTCTTTCCCTATTCAAAAACACAAAAAAAATAGTTCCTACTCTGGTTGCTGGACTGTTATTGCCTTGCTTGGTCATGCTTTCTATAAATGGATGGTTTCTTTGAAACTAGTTCTTATTGGCAAGGTGGGTTCATGGAAGAACAAAAATATTATTATAAGGAACACCATTTGTCACAAAAGGGAAACACTTATGGGAACAAATTGATAAGTTGAATACTATTTCTAGAGAGGTGTGCTCTACTTATA
Organism: Avena atlantica; assembly: GCA_910589765.1. Classification (NCBI taxonomy): domain Eukaryota; kingdom Viridiplantae; phylum Streptophyta; class Magnoliopsida; order Poales; family Poaceae; genus Avena; species Avena atlantica. Next base: position 53,395,906 of record OU342739.1, on the reverse strand, counting down.
TTGTTACTTATTGCTTTGATAAATCTTGTTGCTGTAGGAGGTATAAACACATGCCTTTTCAATGTGAGTATAATGATAATGTTACCATATCCTATTATGTTAAAGGAAATTATGACTTTGATGTTGTGGAACAAATTGAAGAATTTATTGCCTTCAAGGGTGCATTTGAACTTGCCAGTTTGCTTGAAAATACTGATGATGCACCTTATGAATGCGAGGTTTATGAGATACTTAAATTCCGCTTTGATAATTACAAGAAAGAAAATAGCTATATTCTTGAATATTTTAATAGTTGATTTCCAGAGATAGAAGAGACTAATGCCTTGCAGGAGCCTATGGAAGAAGAAATTGTTGAAACTAGAAGCTCTTTAGATGAAAAAGAGGAGGAGAGTGATGCAAAAGGAGGAAGAATGGATTATCTACCCATGCCTACCTTCTAATGAGAGTAACTCTTTATATCTTACATTATTTGATTGTCCCCCATGCTTACTAAAGGAGGATGAATGTTATGTTCCTGTGGATCCTTTTGAAATATCTACTTTGGATAAAACCTGTGAAGGTTTTAGTCCCACTATTTTTGAGCTTGATAGAAATTATGTGTTTGTAGATCATGAAAAGCCTGCGTTATGTGATAGTTATATTGTTGAGTTTATTCATGATGCTACTGAAAGTTATTATGAGAGAGAGAAACATGGTCTTATGTATCTCAACAATATTAAGTTTCCCCTCTTTATGTTGAAAATCTTGAAGTTGCACTTGTTTTGTTTTCCCATTCTTATTACTATGTGACTTTTTTGATTTATTTTCTTACAAGATTCCTATGTATAGGAAGTGGGTTAGACTTAAATGTGTTTTGAATTTGCTTATTGATGCTCTCTTTGACTTCAATTCATAATTCTTATGAGAGCATCTTCTCAAACTTTCTGTGCCTAACTTAAAGGCGTTAAAGAAAAGTACTTGTTAGGAGATAACCCAAGATTTTCCTTGAGTCTTGGAAGTTATTAATTCAGTAATGACCTCCCCTTATCCTTTTTGTTTGCTATTTGTGCCGGGAATGACCTCTAATGAGAGGGAAGTAAGATTTGCGGAGTTTCTGTCCCGAAATAGATTTTTGTCCTCTATCATAAAAATTCGTGAGGAGTGTTTGTAACTCGGATTGATCTTATAATTTACGAATAAATCCCCCAGTATGTTAGCTAACTTTTGTTAGTTCAACACTTTTTTATTTGAGCAACAAAAGTTTTTTTAAAAAATTGGTTTCTACCTGCTGGTCTGTTTTGACAAATTTCTGTCATTATTTGCATTTGCGTCTTATTGATTCCTTTTTGAGTTCTCTTTTGGGGAATTGAGATTTTTGAAGAAGTTTCTACAGTAGCTTGTGTTTTTAGTGAAAAGTTTTGCTGTTCCAAAGCTTTTACCAAAGGTCTATTATCTTTTAAATACACTAATGTTGCTAATGAAGATTGTGTGAAGTTTTGTATGAAGGAAAAATTTCAGGTGTAGAGAGAGAATGATGTAATGATATGAAGAATGGATAAAAGCTCAAGCTTGGGGATGTCACCATGGTGTCACCCCAAGAAATATCCAAGAGGTACAAGCTTCAAAGCTTGGGGATGCCAAAGGCATCCCCTTCTTCATCAATAAAAAGCTCAGGTTTGTCTAGACACTTCGTTTTTATTGTTTCATGCACAGTTGTGTTGTTCTTAGAGTGTCTTAGTTTTTGTTTGCTTCTCTTAGTTTGTTTAGTTTGCTTGAATAAAGTAGTTTGGACCCTCATTATCGCTGTGTTGTTTCAAATAAGTCAATTGGTGTTGGAAAGGAGTAGGAAGTTCCTGCTTGAAAGTGCAAGAGGAGCTTGCATTGACTGTGACTTAGACTTTAGCATGACATGCTAGGTGTTGTTTTGACCTTATGCTTAGTGATTATTTCTATAGCATGTCTTGTTCCAAACAATTGGGATTGCTTAGTGTGCCTTGAAGAAATTATGCGTTGTTTTAGCATGCAAAAGAATAGTATTGTGGTATTTTCCTCTGATGCTTTGTTTGGGTTGAATTGACACATGCTCACACCATGTTATGACTATGAACAAGTCACCATAGCCTCTATGATCATTTAGTCCTAGACTTGTAGTACCACTCTATGCTTTGATTAGTAATGTTTTGTCGCTCTGCATGATTATGGCCATTATTGCTCTCTTAGTTGGTTGCCCCCAGTCTTCTGCTAGCCTCCACTTGTATGAGTAAGCTCTACTCATGCTTCCAACTCCCAAGAAACCAAGTTATTCCAAAGTGTCCACTATAAACTCCTATGCATGGTGTGTTACACCATTCCAAGTATATTCTTGTTTTCAGTTATCTTCCAATTAAAAAGTATTTTGTTATGTGAAAACTTAGTTATTAAAGCCCTCACAAACTTGATGGCACACTTTTTATTCTTTGCCCTTAATACACTTGAACCATTGTGTCGTCTATGTTGTATATGCTTGCACTTATACGTTGGAATTAGCAGAACCATGTTGTCATGGGAAATGTTTTCAACATTGCACTTGTACTTTGTACTCAGTTGATATCATGCTCTTTTGTCTATGGATGTCACCGGTGTGAAATAAAGAGGGAGCTTGTAAGTCCATGAAGTTATGTATTTTGTGTTAGAGAAACGCCTGAGCCGCTAGCCTAAGCCATGCCTAATTATGGTGGAAACTTGCAGCATCACCATAATGAGCATTCTGTGAAGCATCCTCAATAAAAAGCTATGCACATAGTAAATAAAAAGATCGATGAGATGCTCATTGTCTGCTTGCCTTGTCATTTTGGTTATGGGATAGCTCCTATACCATGTGCAAGGGGTACCCCATTGGCAGTTCTGTATGATACGCATGTACTTACAATAACAAGAACTTACAGGTGACTGAAGTTGAGTAGCATGAGGTGTGGCCCTCGTATTCAAGGGACATGAGATGGCCAACTTATACTTTGTCAAGCATATACTCCATAGTTTGTTCACTTTAACCTTAATCACTTCAAGATGCTTATGATAGGGGCAATGAGGGCTGAAAGCTAACAAGTACCATAATTTTTGGAAGCTTTTTTTGAAACTTGAAATCCCTGCTTCCCTTTATGAAGGGCCTTTCTTCCACTATTATTGAGTCTCCACCTTCTACCTTTAGGCACCATTAAGAGAGCATAGTTGCCATTCTTAGTTCTATGTGCAGTGTCCCAAAACTTATTGATTGATGCATATTGTGATATTGCTTGGTCTTGTACTATTTGTTTCTAGTCACTCTTATGAAGTTTGAAGGTGTCCTATGGATCTATTTGCTACTCTACGAGGGATAAGATGATTGCCACTATGCCATGTTTTCTGTATGTGAAACAAACAAACATTTTTCAATGCATGTTATTCATGATATTTGTTTGTAGCCTTTCATGTTGCATGCATAGTTACTTTATCTTATTGTTAGAACTCCATCTTTTATGCACATGTTTAGAGTTCTTTGATCCCATATTTCAATGCTTGCAAATGGTTTGATCTTTATTGTGAAGGTGCATGTCACCTCAAAAATTATTCTTTTTATCACTTACCTACTCAAGGACGAGCAGGAGTTAAGCTTGGGGATGCTTGATACGTCGAAAACGTATCTATAATTTTTGATGTTCCATGCTTGTTTAGTATCTACTTTGCTTTGCTTTGTCTATACTTTGAGGTGTTTTTATATTTTTTCTAGAACTAACCTATTAACAAGTTGTCACAGTGCCAGTTGCTTGTTTTCTTCTATTTTTGGTTCCAGAAAGGCAGAAAATCAATATTTTTGGAATTGGACGGGACAAAAGCCAAAGTCAATATTTTACTGTGGGTGACATGAATCCAGAAGACAAGACGGAGGGGCGCCACGGGGTGGCCACACCCCCCAGGCGCGGCCAAGCCTGGCCCACGCCTTGGCAGGGTGTGGGCCCCCGGGCACCCCCTGCTGTTGGAGATATGCCCTAGAGGCAATAATAAAAGTGGTTATTATTATATCTTTGTGTTTATGATAAATATTTACATTCATGCTATAATAGTATTAACCGGAAACATTAATACTTGTGTGATTTGTAAACTAAATTAGAGTCCCTGGTAAAGCCTCTTTGTAATACTAGCTTGTTGGTTAATAGATGATCGTGGTTTCTCGATCATGAACATTGAGATGTTATTAACAACAAGATCATATCATTAGGAGAATGGTATGATAGAGATACTCCTATAGATAAGCGTAGCATAAAGATCAAGTCATTTCAATAGTTCATTTGCTATAAGCTTTTTGATACATAGTGACCTAATTCCTTCGACCATGAGATCATGCTAATCACCATCACCGAAAGGATGCTTTGATGACATCAAACACCACACCGTAACTGGGTGGCTATAAAGGTGGCATTGAGTGTTCGGAAAGTATGTGTTGAGGCTCATGGATCAAGAGTGGGATTTGTCCATCCATATGACGGATAGATATACTCTGGGCCCTCTCGGTGGAATGTCATCCAATTATCTTGCAAGCATGTGACTGGATCACAAGGGATCACATATCACGGGAACGAGAAAAGAGTACTTATCGATAACGAGGTTGAACTAGGTATGCAGAGATACCGACGATCAAAACTCGGATAAGTAAACTATCGCGAGACAAAGGGAAATTGGTATCATATGTAAGTGGTTCATTCGATCGCAAATTAATCTTAGAAATATGTGGAAGCCATATGAATTTTCAGATTCCTCTATTGATATTGATTGGAGAAGTGTCTCGGTCATGTCCGCATAATTCACGAACCGTAGGGATACACACTTAAGGATTCGATGTTGTTTAGTAGATATGGAATGTAAGTAGGAATACCGAATGTTGTTCGGAGTCTCGGATGGGATCCGGGATATCACGAGGAGATCCGGAATGGTCCGGAGAATAAGATTCATATAAGGAAAGTCTGATTCCGGAGTTCGGGAATGATTCCGATGTTTTCATCGGAGAGGTTCTAGAAGGGTCTAGAAGGTTCACCGGACCGGAAGAGGAATGGTTCATGAATGTGTCATGATTAAGTGGAATGATTGGATCATGTCCTAGATCACTTGGTTGGGCATTTGCAAGAGAGGAATTAAGCTCCAAATTGCAAGTCAAAAGGCAGGTTTGAAAAGTCAAACTCGAACAATGGTTTCCTAGTGAAAGAAGGAAAGAGTCCTTCTTTCCCTCCAACTTGGATAGGGATTTGGGGAAGGATTCAAACTCCCCTCTCCCAAGATGCCCTCCCTCTCATAAATAGAGGGGAGGGACTGCCCCAAGAGGCCACAACCAGCCCTCCCCACCTTGCACCGCCGCCGCCGCTGCCGGCTCGTCGCCGTCGCCCTAGCCGCCGCCGACTCCACCTCCTCCTATTCGGCCTTCTAAACCTAGATCGTCGGAAACCCTAGATCCACCATAACCGCACAGGCTTAGGCGAAGCCCTGCGGGGTCTTCCCTCTACTTCCGACACCACGCCGTCATGTTGCCGGAATCACGAGGAGAGAACTACAACCTCCGCTGCCTGCTGGAACAAGGGAGAGGAAGTTCTTCATCGAGTACCGAACGTGTGACCGACTGCGGAAGCGCTGCCAGAACGCAGTGCCGGAAGGATAGTCTACGCGATCTTGAGATCGACAAGTGTACGACTACATCACCCACGAGAATCTGCTCTCGTTAACCGCTTTGGAATCTTCGAGGGTGAGTACTCTAATCGACTCGTTGCTATAATCTAGTAGACATATCTTGGCTTGTTTATGTGCATGCGGTAGAATTTTTTTGTTTTCCATGCTACGAATCCCTACACCTGCCTCGCCTCTTCGCCTATAATAAGCCCCCGATGCAGAAACCCTAGGCACCCGATCAAAACTCCATGAAACCATCTGTAGCCGCCGCCTCCATCGTCCCTAGATCGAGGGATCTGAAGTTCTTCCCGGCACCCTACCGAAGGGGAGATCATCCCGGAGGCCTTCTTCTCTGGTATGAAGCGTGAGTAGTTCCACCTTGGACTATGGGTCCATGTAGTAGCTAGATGGTTATATCTCCTTGTGCTTTCATGTATAGATCTTGTGACCTCCGTTCATGATCAAGATCTAATCTATTTGTAATCATGCATGTTGTGTTTGCGGGGATCCGATGGATATTGAGATTACTATGTCAGATTGATTAATGGTTTTGTCTTTATGATTCTATCATGTCTGTGTTGTTTGTGATCTTGCATGCTCTCCGTTGTTAGTAGCTATCTTGGCCAAGTAGTTGCTAGTGACTCTAAGAGGGGGTATTTATGCTCGATAGTGGGTTCATGCCTCTAGTTTCCAAGGGAAGTGACAGAAATATCTTCGGTTGTAGATGTGTTGTTGCTACTAGGGAGAAAACAACGGTCTCTTGTTCATGGAACAAGTGGATTGTTTACCTTACACACTTTGCTTAATGCAGTTGTCTGTTGCTTGTAACTTAATACTGGAGGGGGTTCGGATGATAACCCAAAGGTGGACTACTAGTCATAGATGCAGTTGGATGGCGGTCTATGTATCTTGTTGTATTGCCAATCGAATCTCATAGGATCTTTTTGTCTGGTATTGCATTGTTATGCCTTGCTCGGTTCCTGTCAATTGCCCTGCTGTAATTTATTTACCTTTCATGCCATGTTGTTTATCTAAGGAGAGCACCTCTAGTGAACTATTGACCCCTATCCAATCTTTACCATTGATACATCTTCCACTGTTACTGTTTACTTGCTGCAAACCACCATTACCTTCCACACCATACAGTTAATCCTTTGTTACAGCAAACCGGTGAGCTTGACAACCTCACTGTTCGTTGGGACAAAGTCTTGAGTTTGTGTTGTGCAGGTTTCCACGTTGCTTGCAACACCTTTGAGACGTTTCCTTCCTCCTACTGGTTCGATAACCTCGGTCTCTACTAAGGAAAAACTTGCTGTTGTGCTCAACACACCTTGCTCTTGGGGTTTCCAACGAAGTCCACCAAGCACAACCAACACACCCCATCTCCTCAAGAGTTGTATGGATGATATTTATGGATGTGTGATGATGTTGATACATGTTTGATTTCTGATCATGTTTGAATGATGTTTGAATGCTGATGTAGTTGATGATTCCATTTTGGATGATCATGGTATAAGAGTACTTGCATTTGATAATTGCGGTTGTGAAATATTGATGCTTTGAATGAAATATTGCTGTGAAATATTGTTGATTTGAATGAAAAGGAAAAAAAATCTGGGATGGGCCTACGTCGAGGATCAGGCCGTCAGCGTAGCGTGGTGCCTTCGACCAAATGGTCGCCGCTACGCCAAGGGCCAGGTCGTCGGTATAGGGCCGGGCCTAGGCGCTCCAGCGGCCTCCATGTCGCGCTCATACGCCGAGTGTCTGGCCGTCGGTGTAGGACCATCTCTACGCCGAGGGGTGAGGCCATCGTCCCAGCTCTAGCTCCATTCTTGGTATGGCCCATCGTCGGCCATGTGGCATGGATACATCGAGGGTGACGAGGTTTAATCTCGTCAATGCCCATTGTTATGGACTTGGGTTTTGGAGAAGATGGGGATGCTGGAGATCGTGGAACGGTTAACAGACAAGCAACCAGGGGACACGAGATTTACCCAGGTTCAGGCCCCCGGAGGGAAAACCCTACTCCTGCTTGTCTGCTCTTGATTACGGCGGAACCGAAGGTTACAGGGTGCACAGATTCGATCTGGCGTGAGGTGCGTATGCGAGAGTACGAGTCGAGAGATCTAGGACGTGCCCTCCTGGCCTTTATATAGACTTAGGCAGGTCCCGGGCATAGTCCTAGTCGGTTACAAGTTCTAGGGTTTTACCCCTTTAAATTTCCTATCTAGGCTAGTCTTGTTCTCCAAGGATCCGAAGGCGTCATGGGCCTTGGCCACCCAAAAATCTTCATGGGCCAGCGTATGTCTGCCGTGGGCCTTCCTTGGGCTGGACCAGGTATGCTGAAGTCATATACCCGTAGGGTATAACCATGTCAGTAGCCCCCGAGTGATCAGTCGAATCGTAGATTCGGCTGAGGACTCTTCAATCCTTCGGGTGCAACCAGGTGTTAACAATATATGTGTGTAGGGATTGTTGATACATGTGCCTGACTCACCTGACGGATCAGGGTCAGTTAACTGTCTTAGGACGAAACAACATGATCTTCGTCAGGTTCGAGTCCCTTAACTTAAACCCGGAACATATGCTGGCGTAATTCGACTCAGGCTGCGAAGGACTTACAGGAATGGAATTCCAGTGTTTTTAATTGATGTACCCAACGCGTCCGTCGGGATTTTTCATCACGCCTGTTGGCATGGATTCATACTGGCAGAGCGCAGTCGTGTACGTTGCCAGGCCATCAGATGATATATGTAGGTCTTATCTTTGCGTCGCAGACGCAGCATCCGAACATTTGTCACCACGGAGGTGCTTCGGGTGGCCAAGGATTTTGTCGCTCACTCAGCATTTTGTTGGGGCAGAGTTGCCAAAAAGTTTTTTCGTGCTGATCCGGAAGATCGCAGTCGAAGATTTCATTGGGTGCGCGACCAGCGCTCCCTATGGGAGTAGCCCCCGAGTGTCTGTTCGAGTCGTAGACTCGAGCAGACACTTTAGTTCAGACATTTTTTTAGCTGTTAAGTCCGTAGGACACGAAAATTTTCGGATGCTTAAATTCATCTTCCCTATGGGAGTAGCCCCCGAGTCCGTAGTGGAGTCGTAGACTCGGCGTAGGACTCGAAGAAATACTTTGTATTTATTCATCTTCCGGGTGCGCGGCCAGCGCTCCTGATAGGAGTAGCCCCCGAGTATTTGGTCGAATCGAAGATTCGAGTGAGTACTCTTAGCTGTGGAGCCGAAGAATTGTAGTTGGTGCTAGTATAGCTTTTGATGACATCAGTGCTGACGATCAATGACCTAAAGCGTCTGCTACGCCAAAGATGACTTGACTGGACGAACGTGGGTCCCACTTGCTGACTTTGAATTGATCGGTCACGCGTGGCGTGGAGATAATTACGGCGTCTCCTCGATTTCCGCGCGTAGTGGACGGCGTGGTAACGACGGTTCGTTGTGATGTTGACACGTGTACGGTCAGATCTGTCGTTGGCGTTAGGTCTTCTGGATGGACGGCTGCCATGCGTCGTCTTCGCTGTTATAATCTTTGGGGGAAGCCGCAGTTTGTTTTCACCGCACCAGTTCTTGTGTTCACTGCCTCCTTGTGCTCGAGTGATTCTTGCTTCGCGCTGGGATTTCCTTCTACATTTCCGTCGTTCTTTCTGCGTTTTCACCGCCGGCGTCGCCGTAGCGCAATGGGGAAACCAAAGAAATCTTCATCTGCGGTTGGGACCAGCGCCGCCGGAGGAAAGAAGGGCACCGCAGCTACTCGCGTCACCGATGGTGGCTGGCGGCGATCAGAGACACGGGAGAGCGATCTCCGCAAGCTTCGCGAGCGGGGCCTGATCCCGCAAGATAGGGAGGCCGTCAAACTCCCCGGCAATGAGGGCTTCGTATCTTTGCCATCCTCATGCCATGGATGAGGGCTTCGTATTCGGCCTCGTTGTTGGAGGCTCTGAATTTCATCCGAAGAACGTACTTCATCTTGTCGCCTTGCGGGAAGGTCAGTATGACCCCTGCCCCTGCTCCGGCTTCACGCTTGGAGCCGTCGAAGTGCATTGTCCATGACTGCGACATGTCTGGGGTGTCTGGCAGCTGCAGCTCCATCCAATGTACCAGGAAGCCCGGAAGGACTTGAGATTTGATTGCGTGTCGCTTCTCGTAGACGATGTCCAAGGGTGACAGTTCGATGCCCCACAGGGCCACCCGTCCTGTGGCCTCTGGATTATTCAGGATGCTGTTCAGGGGTGCCTCGTTGACGACCATCACTTGGTGCTCCTGGAAGTAATGGCTCAGCCGTCGAGTCGTCATGAACACGCCGTAGGCTAGCTTCTGGTAGTGAGGGTACCTCTGCTTTGTTGGTGTCAGTACCTCGCTGAGGTAGTAAATTGGGCGCTGGACCCTGTGGGTCTTGCCTTCTTCGGGTCGTTCGACCATGAGTACGGTGCTGACCACCTGGTGTGTGGCTGCTATGTACAGCAGCAGGGGCTCGCGCTCCTTTGGCGTGACCAAAACGGGCGAGGTGGAGAGGAGCCGCTTGAGGCTTTCGAATGCGTCGTTGGCTTCTGGTGTCCACTCGAACTTGTCTGCCTTGCGTAGCAGCTGGTAGAATGGTAGGGCCTTCTCGCCCATGCGGCTGATGAACCTGCTTAGCGCCGCTACTCATCCTGCGAGCTGTTGGACGCCCTTGAGGTTTTTCGGCTTCTCCATCGTCATGATGGCTCTGATTTTCTTCGGGTTTGCCTCGATCCCTCGTTGAGAGATGAAGTACCCGAGCAGCTGACCCGATGGGACGCCAAAGGCGCACTTTTCGGGATTGAGCTTGATCCTGTAGCGATCAAGGTTGTCGAACGTCTCGCGGAGATCATCGATAAGTGTCCTTGCATCCTTGGTTTTTATTACTATGTCGTCGATATAGACTTGGACGTTGCGACCAATCTGGTCCTTGAGGCAGGCCTGCATGCATCGCTGGTACGTGGCACCCGCGTTCTTTAGCCCAAAGGGCATTGTGTTGTAACAGAATACTACGAACGGTGTGATAAATGCCGTTTTTTCCTAATCTTCGACCTTGAGTCGAATCTGGTTATAGCCTGAGTAGGCGTCGAGGAAGGAGAGTTTCTCGCAGCCTGCAGTCGAATCGATGATCTGATCGATCCGAGGGAGAGGGAAGTGGTATTTTGGGCAGTGCTTGTTTAGTGACGTGAAGTCCACGCACATCCGCAGGATGTCCGTGTCCTTCTTTGGGACCATCACTGTGTTTGCAATCCACTCGCTTTCCTTGATTTCCCTGATAAAGTCTGCAGCGAGCAGTCGATTGATTTCCTTGCCGATAGCTTCGGCTCGTGGCTCCGACAGTCTTCGGATGGACTGCTTGACTGGCTTGGTGTCTGGAAAGACATTGAGTGCGTGCTCGGCGAATTCCCTGGGAACTCCTGGCATGTCCGCGGGACACCAGGCGAAGATTTCCCAGCGCTTACGGAGGAATTCGACGAGCGCGCCTTCCTATGCGGAGCTGAGGTCGTTGGCGATCAGGGCCGTCTTGGAGGCATCCGTCGGATGGACCTGTACTTTCTTGGTGTTGACGGTGGAGTCGAAGGACATGTCAGGTGCGTTCTTCCTTGTGACTGGGGGTGCCCCATTGTCCATCACCTCGCGGAGCCTTACAAGCCCGTCTTGCATGCCGAAAGACTAGGAGATTTTGTTGAAATCCCTGTCGCATTGGTCCGATCGGGTGAAGCTCCCGTGGACTGTGATGACGCCCCTTGGTCCTGGCATCTTGAGTAGTAGGTATGCGTAGTGTGGGACGGCCAGGAACCTTGCGAATGCTACACGCCCCAGGATGGCGTGGTATTGCGACGGCCAGTCCACCACTTGGAATTCGAGTCGCTCCTGCTGAAAGTTGTCCGGTTTCCCGAAGATGATGTCGAGCCCTATTTTGCCCAGGGGGAATATGCCCTTTCCTGGGACAATGCCGTGGAACGTTGTGTCTGATTGTTTCAGGCTGCATTGCGGGATCCGCATAGCTGCTAGAGTGCTTGCGAACATTAGGTTGATGACGCTGCCGCCGTCCATGAAGACGCGACTCATCTCGAAGCCTCCGATCTGCGCCTCCAGCACCAGGGCAGCATGACCTGGGCGAGGGATCTGGCAAGGGTGATCCGCGCGAGTGAATGTGATGCAGGACTCCGATCCGCTGAGGTACTCAGGGATTGCAGGCGGAGTTGCCACGGCCAAGTTCATTTGTCGGGTGATTTTCTTCTGCACCCTATTTGTGGGGCGTCCCTTCTCGTGGGGGGTACCCGATCCCGGCGTTGTTCTGCGCTGGTGCGACTGGTTGGTTTGGGCCTCCAATAGGCGGCGGCGGAGGAGCTCCGTGTGCTACTTCTCCTGGCGCAGGCGCGTTTCCGAACGCAGGGATTGGTGCTTGTTGCCTCATCTGCACCATGCTTTCGCTGAGTTTCTGGAACTCGCGGCAGTCCTTGAGCATGTGGCTGGCTTTCTTTTTGCCATCCTGTTTGTCGATGTAGAAGTGGATGGTGCATGGACCCGAAAGTTTTTCGAATGCTAAGGGTCCGTTGTCGCGGTCGCGGCGTTGCCACGACTGTGCTGGTCGTCCACTATCGCGGAAGTTTCCTCCACGGTATCCTCCGCTGTTGCGGCTGTTGTCGTTGCGCGGCGGTCGGCGTAGCCGGCCGCGACCATGTCGGGGCCGTCGCGGTCCTCGTAGACGCGCGATCTCCGCTTGCTGCGGCGTTCACGTCTTCGGCCGTAGTCGTCCTCTTCATTCGATTGTGCTCGGTGAATGCAATCTTCGCCGTCAGCCCACCTGTTGGCGATGTCCATGAGGTGGTCGAGTGTCTTGGGCTTGACGCGCCCAAGTTCCTCCTTGAAATCTTGGCGTTTGACGCCGTCTCTGAAGGCGTCGATGGCCCTCTCCTCGGAGATATGTGCAGCGGAGTTCTTGGTGGTAGACCAGCGTAGTATGTACGAGCGAATAGATTCGCCCGTTCTCTGAGTGCAGGCTCGCAACTCTTCGATTGAGGTGGGCCTCTTACTAGTGCCCTTGAAATTTCGGATGAAGCTGTAAGCTAGATCCTCCCAACTTCAGATGGATCCTGATGATAGGCTGCTGAGCCAGACCCGCGCAGTGCCTGTCAGCTGCAGCTGAAGGCATTGCATGGTGGTTTCTTTGTTACCGCCGTGCAGCTTGACGGATGACAGATGGTCGCTGAGCCAAGATTTTGGATCTTGCGTGCCATTGAACTTCGGAGTATCAGAAGGAAGCTTGAAATTGCGTGGCATCTGTGTTCGCCGAACAGATCTGCTGAAGCATCGAGCTCCGCAGAGTTCTCCTTCATCTTCATCCATCTCGGACTCGGATGAGCATGCGCGTTTGGCTCGCACTTTGTCGATGTTGCGCTGTGTAAGCGCGTCTCTGGCGTTGTAGTCGCGTTTGTGGCGATGCGAGCTCTTCTTCCTTCGAGGAAGGTCGTGCTCCTCCTCCTCTTCGAATGAAGGGGTGGGGCTCCGGTCGCGCCTAGCCGGAGCTTTCTTCTTCGGCTCCGCAGGAGCGTCTTCGTGGATCGCAGCTCCGACGAGTCCGAGTCCGGTGAGTGCGGACTTATGCATGGTTCTTTTCGGGTCCCCTTCCAGAGGTTGGTGGTCCGCGAGATACGCAGTGGCTGCCATGATCGCAGCTTGTGGTTTCTTCGGGATGATGTTGCCGTTGGCATCCATATCCATGAACGATGTGTAGAGAGTTCGGGTCACATCACGGCGCTCCTTGGGATCCATGTTCTCCACCCGCGAGCGGTGCTTGTTTCCCTGGTTTCCGTTCGTGCTAGATCCGGGTGCCATGGCAAAGAGCGCAGCTCGTCGCGCGCTGGACTCAGAGGCTGCTTGCTTGCGTTTGTCGAGCGTCTCTTGCATCTTGACATGCTTCTTGTGCTCCTCGATGAGGAGGTAGTGGTATGCCATCAGTAGGTCACGTGGGGAGTCCACATGCAGGACTATGTCGCATGCGATAGCACGGCGTGCCTGGACCCATCCTTCTTGAAGGGAATATGCCCTGAGAGGCAATAATAAAGTGTTTATTATGTGTATTCCAAGTATATGATAGATGTTTATTTTGCATGCTATAATTGTATTAATACGGAAACGTTAATACATGTGTGTTTAATAAACAAACAGAAAGTTCCTAGTTATGCCTCTCTCGTAAACTAGCTTGTTGATTAACAAGATGATCAAGGTTTCCTGATCATGGACATTGGATGTTGTTAATAACGGGATCACAACATTAGTGTAATGGTGTGATGAACATTCATCCGAAGTATAGCATTACGATCAAAGTCATTGAGTTTATATTGCTATAACAACTTACGAAGTGATCCTAATCCTTAGACCATGAGATCATGTCAATCACTAACACTGGAAGAGTTTCTTGATAACATCAAACGTCACACCGTAACAGGGTGATTATAAAGATGGATTCATAACTAATAAAGTGTTATGTTGAGGCTCATGGATCGAGAGTGGAATTTGTTCATCCCGATGACGGATAGATATACTCTGGGCCCTCTCGGTGATATCACATTGATTAGCTTGCAAGCAAGTGATTTGATCACTAGAATGTTATATCACAGGAACGAGAAAAGAGTGCATGTCGGTAACAAGATCAAACTAGGTATGGAGATACCGATGATCGAATCTCGGACATGTAATATATCGTGAAACAAAGGTATTAAGATACTAGCGTAAAAGGTTCCGACGATCACAAGAAAGTCATCGTTGAATGTGTGGGAGTCAGTATGGGTCTCTAGATCCTGCTTCTCATTATTGATCCGAGAGGGGTCTCGATCATGTACACATTATTCACGAACCGTAGGGTGACACACTTAAGAGACACCGACATCCAATTGGAGCAAATGTTTCATGCCGAAAGAATGAACAAGCGCAGGAATTTATTTCACTAGATACCGAAACAGGTTTTCGGGTGAAATTGCATAAAGTGGTTATGCATGTGAAATAGAATTCTAGCAAGGGGTTATTTGTGAATGTTTGTCATTAAAGTAATTGACAAAATTCTGAATAAAATAAAAGAGTTTTATTTAATGAGAGTTTGCATTAAATTTGGTGGAAATTTAATGGGAATTTGAGTGGACTTTTGAGTGGAGGGAATTTAAAGGAGATTTGTGAGTGGAGTGTCCACCCACATGAAGAGGGGAGGGCAAGGGGGCAGCCCCATGCGCCGGCCACCCCCTTGGGGTTCCCCCCTCCTCCTATAAAAGGAGCCGCCCTCCTCACTTGTCTCACACACCTCCTCGTGAAGGATCTCTCTCCCCCTCTAGAATTTATCCCCCATGGTCTCGGACTAGCGAGATACATGTTCCCGGTGGCTATTCGGCAAGAAAGAGTTGTGCTTCCGCTGCATCGCTGGAGCGAGGAGGCGAAGGTTGCTCGGTGCCTCGAACGTGTGTGCGAGCACGGATGCGCTGCTGATTTGCGGCGCTAGGACTTCCTCTCGATCTTGAGATCGGCAAGAGATCGTCTCTATCAACCACGAGTTGAACTCGTTAAGCTTTGTCGGTCTTCAAGGGTATGTTCTCTACGGATATACATCCGCCCGTTGTTTGTATCTAGCAGATAGATCTTGGTATATAGTTCACATCGTAGGAAAATTTTTGTTTTCTATGCTGCGAACCCTACAGTGGTATCAGAGCCGGATCTATGCGTAGATACTTTACACGGGTAGTACACATATGAGTATGTGGGCGATGATGATCATGTTGTTGCTCCTTTGTTGTAATTTTGGATATTGGTGGCATAGTGGGATGAAGCGGCCCGGACAAACTTTACATGTCCTCGCACATGAGACTTGTTCCACGCTTGACATGCAACTAGTTTGCATAAGTGGCTAGCGGGTGTCTGTCTCTCCTACTATAGTCAATATCTATTTTGCAAGCGAGTTGTCAACAATTTGATTATCCTCGTTGTGGTTCATGTTCGTAGGTAAGAACGGTTCTATCTCGAAAGCCCTAAGCCACGTAAAACTTGCAATGGATAAATTAGAGGCGTCTAGTTTAGATTGTTGCTGGGCTAGTGTTATGATATGGTAGTGTTGTAAGTAGAAGTATGAGATGATACTCTTACAACACACATAGTGTGTAAAATCCATAGACCTTGGATTTACACATATAGGTATGATAGTGATCATACCACGATGCACATGATAGAGATCATCTACGGGAACCATATAATTTCACTAATAAACATATGATGTTTGATAGCATCTTATATTGCTTGTTTAGCGTTTTGTTAGCATAATAAGATGATCCCTCATTTAAATATCAAGATAAGAATGTGTTCTTCCTTTAGTATGCACCGATTATGTTTTCGTCGCTCCAAGACATCACGTGATGATCGGGTGTTCTTGGATCCACGACCATATTTCGGGTGTAAAACAGTTACACACGCGAATACTAAGGTTCTAACTTGGCGAGCCTAGCATGTACAGACATGGCCTCGGAACACAGACCGAAAGGTTAAGCATGAGTCATATAGTTGATATGATGCCCATTTGATGCTCGCCTTTGAAGCTATACGACTCACGTGATGATCGGACTTGGTGTAGTGGATTTGGTTCATGTAATCACCAAAAAGGCACGAGGGATGTCGTTTTTGAGTGGGAGTTCATTCGTAATATAGATTAGTTGAACTCAATCTATCATACACTTAGTCTAAACTTTACAAATTCTGTTGTAGATGGCACCACCTGCTTTTAATTTCAATGTGTTCATGGAGAAAGAGAAACTAGCAACGAACGGTAGCAACTTTACCGAATGGGCCATGAATTTGAGGATTCTCCTCTCTGCTGCACAAAAGCAATATGTGCTAGAAGCGCCGTTAGGCCCCCCACCTTTAGATGATGCCCCTGACGAGGAGAAGAATGTCTATCAGACTCGTCAGGAGGACCAACTTAGTTCATTGCGGCATATTGTATGGGCTAGAGCCGGAACTTCGAAAGCGTTTCGAAAACGACAATGCATTTGATACAATGGGTGAGTTGAAAATGATTTTCGACACACATGCTGCTGTAGAGAGCTACAACGCTTCAGAAAAGTTCTTTAGCTGCATGATGGAAGAGCACAGCTCTGTTAGTGAGCATGTACTCAAGATGTTGGGTTACGCCGATAAGCTTGTGTCCTTGGGAATATCGATTCCCATTGACTTAGGAATCCATCGTGTTCTGCAGTCTCTGCCACCTAGCTATAAGAGCTTCGTGATGAACTATAATATGCAAGGCATGAAGAAGTCTCTCCCCGAGCTTCTGTCAATGCTTAAAACTGCAGAAGTGGAGATCAAAAAGGAACATCAAGTGTTGATGATCAATAGGAACACTGGTTTCAAGAAAGACAAGAAGAGAAAACGGAAGGGAAGTAAGGGCGGCAAGCCTGTTGCCACGCCTGAAAAGAAACCCCGAGTTGGACCTAAGTCCGATTTCGAGTGCTACTATTGTAAGGGGACTGGCCACTGGAAGCGCAACTGCCCCAAGTATCTGGCAGACAAGAAGGCCGGCAAGGCAAACAAAGGTATATATGATATACATGTTATTGATGTGTACTTGACTAGTGCTCGCAGTAGCACCTGGGTATTTGATACCGGTTCAGTTGCTAATACTTGTAACTCGAATCAGGGGCTGCGGAACAAGCGACCGCTAGCAAGGGGTGAGGTCAAGATGCGTGTCGGCAATGGATCAAGCGTTGATGTGATCGCCGTCGGAACGCTGCCTCTCCACTTACCGTCGGGATTAGTATATAAACTTGAATAAATGTTATCTGGTGCCTGCACTGAGCATGAACATTGTATCTGGATCGTGTTTGATGCGAAGTGGTTATTCATTTAAATCCGAGAACAATGGTTGTTCCATTTATATGAATGAAATCTTTTATGGTCATGCACCGATGATGAATGGTTTATTTCTATTAGATCTCGATGATAATGTTACACATATTCATAATGTTGATGCTAAAAAGATTAAACTTAATGATGATATATCCGCATATATGTGGCACTGCCGTCTAGGTCATATTGGCGTTAAACGCATGAAGAAGCTCCATTCGGATGGACTTTTGGAATCACTTGATTATGAATCATTTGATACATGTGAGCCATGCCTTATGGGCAAGATGACTAGAACGCCGTTTTCCGGTTCAATGGAACGGGCGACAGATTTATTGGAAATCATACATTCTGATGTATGTGGTCCAATGAGTGTGTCGGCGCGAGGTGGATATCGTTATTTTGTTACTTTCACGGATGATTTGAGTAGATACGGTTATATCTACTTGATGAAACACAAGTCTGAAACCTTTGAAAAGTTCAAGGAATTTCAGAATGAAGTGGAAAATCATCGTAATAGAAAGATCAAATTTCTACGGTCCGACCGTGGAGGTGAGTATCTAAGTTACGAGTTTAGCACTCACATGAAAGAGTGTGGAATTGTTTCACAACTCACACCTGCCGGAACACCACAGCGAAATGGTGTGTCGGAACGTCGTAATCGTACTTTATTAGATATGGTTCGATCTATGATGTCTCTGACGGACTTGTCGTTGTCATTTTGGGGTTATGCACTAGAAACTGCTGCATTCACTTTAAATCGGGCACCATCTAAATCCGTTGAAAAGACACCATATGAATTGTGGTTTGGAAACAAACCTAAGCTGTCATTTCTTAAAGTTTGGGGATGAGATGTTTATGTGAAGAAACTTCAACCGGATAAACTCGAACCCAAAGCGAAAAAATGCGTCTTCATAGGATACCCTAAAGAAACTATTGGGTATTCCTTCTATCACAGATCCGAGGGCAAGGTTTTTGTTGCCAAGAATGGATCATTTCTAGAGAAAGAGTTTCTCGCGAAAGGTGTGAGTAGTCGGAAGGTAGAACTCGAAGAGGTTGTGGAACCTTCTCTTAAAAGTATGGCGAGTAGCGCAGCGCCGGAAGTTGTTCCGGAGTTGGCTCCACCTGTTGAAGAGGGAACTAATGATAATGATCATGAAACTCCGAAAGAGAGTACTACCGAACCTCGCAGGTCAAACAGGACGCGTGCAGCTCCCGAGCTGTACGGAAATCCTGTCATGAATTTCATGGTTGATGAAAATGATGACCCTGCGACGTATGAAGAAGCGATGATAAGCCCGGATTCCAACAAATGGTTAGAAGCCATGAAATCCGAGATGAAATCCATGTATGAAAATCAAGTTTGGAACTTGGTGGAAATACCTCACGACCGAAAGGCCGTGGAGAACAAATGGATTTTCAAAAGGAAAACCGATGCTGATGGTAATGTGACCGTCTATAAAGCTCGACTTGTCGCAAAGGGGTTTCGACAAATTCAAGGAGTTGACTACGATGAGACTTTCTCTCCCATAGCGATGCTAAAGTCAGTTAGGATTATGTTAGCAATTGCTGCATATTTCGATTATGAGATATGGCAGATGGATGTCAAAACCGCGTTTCTCAATGGTAATATTGAAGAAGAGTTGTATATGATACAACCAAAGGGTTTTGTCGATCCTAAGGATGCTGACAAGGTGTGCAAGCTTCAGCGATCCATCTATGGATTGAAGCAAGCATCACGAAGTTGGAATCTCCGCTTTGATGAGGTGATCAAAGAGTTTGGATTTTTCCAAACTTATGGAGAAGCTTGTATTTACAAGAAAGTGAGTGGGAGCAATGTGGCATTTCTGATATTATATGTGGATGACATATTATTGGTCGGAAATGATATAGATCTTTTAAACAGTGTTAAAAGTTATCTAAACAGCAAATTTTCAATGAAGGACCTAGGTGAAGCGTCATACATATTAGGCATAAAGATCTATAGAGATAGATCTAGGCGCCTAATAGGGCTATCACAAAGTACATACCTTGATAAGATTTTAAAGAAGTTTAAAATGGACGGAAGTAAGAAGGGGTTCTTACCTATGTTGCAAGTCAAGACATTGAGTGAGACTCAAAGTCCGGCTTCGGCGGAAGAAAGAGAGATAATGGACAAAGTCCCCTATGCTTCAGCCATAGGCTCTATAATGTACGCCATTCTATGTACAAGACCGGATGTGGCACATGCTATTAGTTTGACTAGTAGGTACCAATCGGATCCAGGTTCGGAACACTGGATAGCGGTCAAGAATATCCTTAAGTACTTACGAAGAACTAAGGATATGTTTCTTGTATACGGAGGTGAAGAAGAGCTCGTCGCTAAGTGTTATGTCGACGCTAGCTTTGACACCGATCCGGATGACTCTAAGTCTCAATCCGGATACGTATTTCTCATGAATGGCGGAGCGGTTAGTTGGAGGAGCTCCAAACAACCTGTGGTAGCGGGATCAACAACGGAGGCCGAATATGTTGCTGCTTCAGAAGCGGCTCAGGAAGCAGTTTGGATGAAGGAGTTCATATCCGAACTAGGAGTGGTGGCAAACGCGTTGGACCCAATGGTGATCTATTGTGACAACAATGGTGCCATTGCCAATGCCAAAGAGCCAAGGTCTCACAAGCATTCCAAGCATATTAAGCGCCGGTTTCACTCCATCCGCGAGCATGTCAAGGATGGAGATATAAAGATTTGTAAAGTACATACGGATCTCAATGTGGCAGATCCGTTGACTAAAACTCTCCCTAGAGAAAAACATGATCAACACCAGAACTCAATGGGTGTTAGATTTATCACTATGTAACTAGATTATTGTCTCTAGTGCAAGTGGGAGACTGAAGGGAATATGCCCTGAGAGGCAATAATAAAGTGTTTATTATGTGTATTCCAACTATATGATAGATGTTTATTTTGCATGCTATAATTGCATTAATACGAAAACGTTAATACATGTGTGTTTTAATGAGAGTTTGCATTAAATTTGGTGGAAATTTAATGGGAATTTGAGTGGACTTTTGAGTGGAGGGAATTTAAAGGAGATTTGTGAGTGGAGTGTCCACCCACATGAAGAGGGGAGGGCAAGGGGGCAGCCCCCATGCGCCGGCCACCCCCTTTGGGTTCCCCCCTCCTCCTATAAAAGGAGCCCCCCTCCTCACTTGTCTCTCACACCTCCTCGTGAAGGATCTCTCTCCCCCTCTAGAATTTATCCCCCATGGTTTCGGACTAGCGAGATACATGTTCCCGGTGGCTATTCGGCAAGAAAGAGTTGTGCTTCCGCTGCATCGCTGGAGCGAGGAGGCGGAGGTTGCTCGGTGCCTCGAACGTGTGTGCGAGCACGGATGCGCTGTTGATTTGCGGCGCTAGGACTTCCTCTCGATCTTGAGATCGGCAAGAGATCGTCTACATCAACCACGAGTTGAACTCGTTAAGCTTTGTCGGTCTTCAAGGGTATGTTCTCTACGGATATACATCCGCCCGTTGTTTGTATCTAGTAGATAGATCTTGGTATATAGTTCACATCGTAGGAAATTTTTTCTTTTCTATGCTGCGAACCCTACACTTCTTTGCTAAGTTGGATGACGTGGTCGTTGTTTTCCCCTACGGGTGGGGGGGACTGGCTTCTTCTGTTCCCGCCGTTTCCGCCGTTTCTGTCCTGCGGGTTGGGGTTCGTGTTGGGCGGCGGGTTAGGCGTTTGCTGCTTCTGGATGACCACGGCACATTGGTAGCGCTCGTAGATCGGTCCGTTGCTGCCGCAACTTTTGGATCCGGAACCGTAGGTCCCTTCATCCGAAGGGGGATCGCACATATCGGAGTTGCAGCTGCTGCTGTCGTAGAACTCATCTGTCGATGGTGATGTGCGCAGAACGGGGTGTGGAGCCCACGAGGCGGGCCTGATTGACGGCACGGACACCCGCTCAGGAAGGCGGAGGGTGCCAGTTTGTCCCACCTAGAAGCAGAAGCTCCCGAACAAAATTTCGAGTCCGTCGCCTACGGGCTCGAAATCCTTCATGGTGGCCGACGAGTGGGCGGTGAAGTCGAAAGCGTCGAAGAGGAGGTGATTCTCCGTCGCCGCGGAGTTATAGATCGATCGGGTCGGGACCGTCACGATCGCACAATCAGCAGCCCCGTTTAATCTCGTCAATGCCCATTGTTATGGACTTGGGTTTTGGAGAAGATGGGGATGCTGGAGATCGTGGAACGGTTAACAGACAAGCAACCAGGGGACACGAGATTTACCCAGGTTCAGGCCCCGGAGGGAAAACCCTACTCCTGCTTGTCTGCTCTTGATTACGGCGGAACCGAAGGTTACATGGTGCGCAAATTCGATCTGGCGTGAGATGCGTATGCGAGAGTACGAGTCGAGAGATCTATGACGTGCCCTCCTGGCCTTTATATAGACTTAGACAGGTCCCGGGCATAATCCTAGTCGGTTACAAGTTCTAGGGTTTTACCCCTTTAAATTTCCTATCTAGGCTAGTCTTGTTCTCCAAGGATCCGAAGGCGTCATGAGCCTTGGCCACCCGAAAATCTTCATGGGCCAGCGTATGTCTGCTGTGGGCCTTCCTTAGGCTGGACCAGGTATGCTGAAGTCATGTACCCGTAGGGTATAACCATGTCAGAGGGCCCGGACGTCGGCGTATGGCGTGTTTCGTTAGCCGACCGTCTGACGATAGCATCATGCTACACCGACGATATTTGCGCCGACAGCCGCAACTTGGCCATCGAGCTAGCGTATACGACGACTTCTGCCTATGCCTACGGTCACGGTGGCTGCGTCGAGGAAGTGCTTTGCGAGGATGCTACGCCGAGGACCAAAAGCCGTCGGCATGCGTCGAGAAAGTGCTTTGCCGAGGATGCTACGCCGAAGACAGCCGTCGACGTAGACTATGCCGACGGCTTTTGGTCCTCGGCCTAGCACGCGATTCCTGTAGTGTTTGGAGATAGGAAGGATCGGTCATGGATGCTATGTGTATGTGTGCTTCTCTTGGCTGGCAACCGGACAATTTATAGGCCTTTGCATGTGTACGTGAATAGCTCATGCACAAGTGGTTGTGAGCTCTTCTAATTTCCGCACGAGGCATTAATCATCGTCTTAATAAAAAAGGAAATAATTCAAGAAGCACGGGATATATTATATTATTGGGGTACGATGTCATACTCACTATGGTTTGCGGATAAATGATGGTCCTGCAAAATGTGGTCGAGCACGTATAGCTCGACGATATACAATATTTTTTGTTTGTTCTGTGGCGGATATGAATCCAGCGGCATTCCCGTTTCAAAAGAAAATGGATCCAACGGCATGGATCAGATCAGGATGTGCTTCATGCATGGAGTTAGGTGAAACGTCGCACAGTGACACGGTTCGTCATCACTTGGCATCGCATCTTTGCATGCCAGCCATAATCGATCCCTAAGTTCGGACCTTAGGAGCATGTCTAACAGACCCTTAAAAGGCTAAATCCGTATAATAACTGCCGGAATACGGGTTTGATTTTCACCCAGCTTTCTAGCAGGCCCCGTAAAAACGGTTCCTGCTCCGATTTTTGCTGTTTTCGATTACGGGGCGGGCCTTCGCCCCCTACTTGTGCGGGGTGGGAGCGGGAATAGAGGGCCAAACCAGTATCCTCTCCTCCACTGCGCGCGAACGGTTTCAGCGAAATCCAACCGCCGCCGCCGCCGCTCGATCTCCTCCGCCCCACCCTTCCCGGCAACGTCGCGGCCGGATCCCGCTGCCATGGATCCTCCGCAAGGGCCGTCTACCGCCGACAGTGCATCTCCAACGGCCGCGGTGGTTGATGTCTTCGTCGGAGGTCCGCCCAACGCCGACGACGTGTCGGCCATGATCTCCGCCACCATCCCGTCGAAGAGGAAGAGGATTCCGAAGCAATTCTTCGAAGCCCCTTCGGCGGCCGCAGCTCCGCCGGCCGCAGCCCCTTCGGCTGCCAAGAAAGGGGGCAGGATGAAGACGAAGGCGGCCGGGCCGAGGGGTGCTCCGCAGCCCAAGGTGAAGACAAAGCAGGTCAGCCGCATCGGCCTCGCGCCTCCACCGTCTTCCAAGGCCACGGCCCCTCCTCCCTCCGTTCCGTCCGATGCGATGCCCGCGCCGTCGCCACCCACCATGGACGTAGACAAGGTGTTCGATGTTGAGTCCACAACATCGTACATGGACATGCTCAATGAATCCGCGGTGGATTTGGACGCCGGCATCGATGCGTTCGATGGGGAGTGCAACGTCGAAGAGATTGATGATGATGAGGAGGATGAGGGTGACGAGGAGGAGGTGGTTGAGGTTGATCCGGCTACCGTCGGTTCTTCATCGACGCCGAAGCCACGCACGGCGAACTACAACGAGATCGAAGACGCCATCTTGGTCCGTGCTTGGAGCAAGGTGGGGATGGATGCGTTGTGATGTTAAAAACTATGAATTATGCGTCACATATTTTGGATGTGCTATGTTTGATCTGAAATTGTTGTGCAAATTATTGTCTAAAATCCTGTTTTGAGGTGTCGAAAACTCGGACAAGCTAGCAGAACCCGTATCCCCACCCCGTAATTCTGTTTAATTACGGGGTGGGGATACGGGTTCTGCTAGCTCGTCCGAGTTTTCGACCGGCGAAAAGTGAATACAGGGTCCTCTACTCGCGTTTTAAGAGGCGGAAATATACGGGACCTGTTAGACATGCTCTAATCTTTACTATTAAAAGAATGTTGGTGATCGTAGGTCGTCCTCAAACATCAAACATTGGAAGCATCTAGAATGTCCAATCTAATCTCAACCTCTCCAAACGGTGGATCTTCCCTCCTTCCGCTTGTTGACGCTAATTATCGCTGATTATGGTAAGATCTTTTTTTGCCAGATGTGTCACTCCCGGAAAACAAATGAAACGGACGTTCCTTCTTTTCCACCACTAAGCAGTGATCCTGGTAGCAAATCAGAATCTTTATTTACTATTGGGAGAGTCATAGCCCTTTGATCGCCCATCCATGAATTATTGCTATTTATTAGTCGAACATGCTAATTGATCGCTGCAATTGCATGCATTGGCCACCCGTTCAGAAAAAAATCCCACAGAAAAAGGGAGGATTAGGCCCTAACTAATCGCTCCAATTAATTCTAATGCTACGTTAGTACTCTCCAAGGACATAGAGCCAAATCGCGATTAAGCAGATATTTACTCTCCCCTGTTATAGTTAGAGAAAAACCGGAGTTATTTGCCACAAATAACATATCGCATGTATTGTGGGGACTCTCTCATGTAAATTATTGATGAAGAGAAAAAAAGGAGTAATTTTAATTACCCGAGAATGCATGTATTGGTGGAGGTTCTTGTATGCTGTACCATGAGATTGACGCTATAATTTAGGAGCCTTAATTTACTCCGGTTAGGTTTTTTGAAAAATCAACTACATATTTCATTAATGAAAATTCAAGTTATAAAAAGCAACACACGTGGAAACTAAAAGACAGTTTGGGATAAAATGATTATCCTGGAAACTTTACAGATAAAATTCCAAAAGATCGAGAAATACAAAATGATATCTAGGATTTCTCGCAACCACCGAAGCCAGCGGCCGCCGTCCAACTCCAGCGCCACCAAGACGCACGCCGGAAGGGACTCTGAGCCTCCACCATTGCCAGATCCCAAAAAAACGCCATCACCAACGAGGCTTTGTGAGTTGATGAGCAAGCCTGTTGCACACAACAAGGCACATGTCACTATGGCACGTCGACCGGGGGATGTCCCCGTTCTGTCTTGAACCAAGATCCCCCGCCTCCCATCAACGCAGTCAGAGAAGAACGACAAGTCCACCACTCCCGGACCAATATCCTCGCTCTAGAGCAACCATCTTGCCCCGGTCGCTAGCGCCATTGTGGATAACAACGAATGCTAGCAACACACCGAGAAACAAATCTGAAGAACTGCGATAAGACCAAGTTGTCGATCTAAGTGATCGACCAACACATGTTCCCATCAATTCCGAGGCGTCGTTGTGAAGGTCGTCGCCAGTGTGGGAGTAGAGTTGAGACAGATTTATTTTCTCGGGCACCGCTCCCACCACCCCAACGGACACAAGTGCAGACTGACCCTAACCGTAACTATTACACAGAGAAACAAGTTCACCTCTCCCTCCCTTCGCTGAAGCAGCAAGCGGAGGGAGAGGGGTCCAGCGCTCTCGTCGGCTTAGATCTGGAGGAGGGAGGGAGATGCGCTGTCGCATATACCCGTTTTAGACAAGGGAGAGCCGGATCATCCTCTTTCGGGGAAAGTTGGTATGGAGTGTTTTTCTAAAATAAGATAGACTTAGATACCCGAGCAGATGGCGAACATTCTTCAAACTCACAACTTGTGGGTGGCCGTTTGTAAGATAATAAGTTGCATTTCATGCAAGGGAGACCACAAATTCATGACTTATACTGCTGTAAAACAAATTCATAGCTCATAAAAAATATATAATAATACCCTTTTGTGTTTTGAACTTGGCTTCCGCTAAAGCTAATGAAAAGTTGGTTTGGTGGAGTAAAAATTTGACAGAACGTGACGTCCATTGTAGAATTGGTATATTGACAATAATTGGTATATTAACAAGAAGAGGTGGAGGATACACACATTTGGGATAAACCCTATTAAGAACATGTCGCCATAGCCACATAAATTCGTGAAAATAGTATAAATAACCCTATTGTTCTAAAAAAATGAGTTTTTCAAAGTGACTTTAGGTGGAACGATACGATAAAGTAGCAACGTCAAAACCCAAGGTGGCGTCAAGACGGGCGTGCAAAAAAACATGCAGGACAAAGACCGTGCTACCTCTTCTCATGTTGTACCATGCAGAACAAAGAATTCATGATCCGTAGCAACGCACGGGCACTTAGCTAGTAAATATATAACTAGCCTGTTTTATAAGTTCGGATTTTTTGTTTCTAACGTCTGCTATATCAATTCAATATATGGTTATCGTCCAAAAAAAAATTCAATATAGTTATCAGAGCCAAGAGATCGGCTTCCCCTCCCTCAAACTTAATGGCACGATCGTCTTTTTTCGTTAATTACTAATTATTCTTATTCAATTAGCTGGCCCGTATACCCGATAATATTACGTGGAGGTATATACATTTTTAGTCCCATATCTTACACCATGGAAACGTTTTAGTTCCACATCTTGTAAAATGAATAGGACTAGTCAAAGATAATGCTGATCTTTGCCTCCACGATTTTTTCTAGACATGGAGATGCAATCTCACGCTTCAAGCAGCCTCGATCTCTCTAGGAGTTCCAACGCTTTCATCGCCGTTGATGCAGTCGAGCAACCAATCGAATACAGAATTACAGCCACACATATTCAGAAGGAAGATCGCCGCATTTCAAAAACAAACATGGTGAATGGGCTGGAATGGTGAGAAGTTGACGTGACAATTGTTGAGAGCACGATACCGATTGCCAGCTTGCCGCTGCCCCCATGTTGTCTAATTATTGCCTGATTGAGCATCTACAACAGCCTACTCATACTTTGGTCGGATAGAGCGAAAATGGCAGTGTAAGGGATATACTACTTAGAAATCCTAACTCTAGACTATTCTGACACATGTAGCCGTGCGTCTTGGTGACAGTAACACAGCTGGCGAAAAACTCCACTTATATCATACTACCTCCGTTTCGCACACGTTTTCCAAAGCAAAGTTTGACCGAAAAAATTAATCAACAAAATCTTGATTATATTTGTATATAATTAGTATCGTTGGATTCACATTGAAAAATACTTTTCAGTGATACTAGTTTTATACCAAAACTCTTTACATATTTAGAATAATTCTTGGTCAAAGAAAAAACACGCAAAACGAGTACGCCTTAAGCCTTGAAACTGAGGGAGTAACAAAGAATGGATGAAAAGGAAGTGCCAACGCAAACCAATCTGAAGAGAAATGTCTGTTAATGAATCAATCGGACAAGCTCGAAAAATTCATGCGGCGAAGAATCACTATCGGCAGATCAATTGGTATACACATGCCACAAAATCCATGTGACTGAATAGCAAGGGTATATGTTTCCTATTACACCGCTCTTGCAAACTCACCTCAAAAGTGCTCTAAAACTACACACACAAAAAAGTCTACGCAATGAAGAATGAATCTCAGCTGATTCTGCTAAAACTTTCTGTCTAGCTGAATTAAACTAGTGTGACCACCTCCGAGCTTAAAAAGAATAAACAAAAGAACTTGAGTAGATAAAAAAAAAAAAGAGGTAAGTAGCACTGAGGCGAAACTACTTTTGAGGTGAGCCCAGGCAAAATGCACATAAGCCATGGGGTCGGGATCCATGACTTCCTGCTTCCTACTTCCTACCACGGAAAAACAGACAAATGAAGCTGTGCGCTGCACTTCATTGGCCACTGAGGGGAAATTACTCAATCTGCATATACCGCCCAATTGTCTGCCCGGGCCAGTGCCATTCCATGCCCAATTCTTGTTCAGGGCACTACGCACTTTATTCAGGTGGCGGCAACAAGAATACAAAGCCAGAGTTCTCCCGGATGAGAGGGGGTGGTTCGATGTCGGAGATGTCAATCTGCTGCATTGATTTTGATATGTCGTCCACGGAGAACGGTATGCTGCATTCCAAAGTTTTGCAGATGGTTAATTACGAAGCACTTGAGATTAGTTCTTACAGTGTATGCGATTGATGGGAGAATAGGGATAACCACCTCGAGTCATCATCCAGAAGAAATGAATTGCTTACAGGATTGTTGGAGTCCTCTGTCATTAGTACTCTCATATTTGATATAACCTGATTTTAAGTACCATATGCAATCACTTATTTTTTTCTTTATCGAAAAAAAAGTATCATATGCAATCACTTCTCATCAGGTTAAATGAAATGCAGCTATGGAACAGTGTGTGAAAACGTACCTCCGGGGACACGCTATGTGTTCCATACTTGTCATCCCAGTACATAGTACTGATCCTGTATAGCTGTTGTATGCTAAGTACCTGCACAGGGTGTTTCGGGATTGTTTTAAAATTCCAAGGTAATGTAAATTTTCAAAGCAAAAGGGCATGATGAGGACTTTGTCTCTCTCTCTCTCTCTCTCTCTCTCAACTTACTGGACAGAGGTCATGACTTATTTCATCCAACGTTTTCTTTGGCTTTTGATGAATCACCTGGAAAAATAATATATGTGAGACCTGTGCATTTAACTTGTCGATGTTCAGTACTCCCTCCGACCCATATTAGTTGATTTAGATTCATCTAAATATGAATCTATCTAGTCAAGTTTTAGTGCAAGATACATCCGTATCTAGACAAATTTGAGTCAACTAATATGGGTCGGAGGGAGTACTAAAATCTACAGCTCATATAGATTCTTGTATCTCAAGTGTTAAGACCGGGAGCATGTCCCCGAAGTAGAAGTCTGATATGTGGATATTTTCAGTAGATAAACTTCTAAAGGAAAACTAATAGTTAAATATGTGATCTAGACCAAACTGGAGTCATGTTGTAATCATCTCATATTTCAATGCTCAGTTCCTCTTAGCAGCGATAACCTAGTAAACAAAAATTGTGTGCAAGTTATTTTCTTAAAGTGAATGCAAGAAAAAATACCAGGAAACCAATAGCTTGTCTAATATGTTTAAGCTCATCCCAGGCTGAACCTGCATACTGCAAGTAGAGAACACTAGATGAGAAACCAATATCTGATGCATACAACCATGCATATAGCTTTATTACAACATTAAGCAATTCGGAAACTGCTTCCATAATGAACATGACAAAAACAAATATTATCTGTTCTTCCTTTTGCTATTGATCACTGTAAATGACAGGTTATAGGCACAGCCATATGGTCTAGAACAAATTAATTTGTATGAGCTAAGCATCAAACAAGAATGCTACTAGATCCCCTTCAAGAAAAAATAGGTTGCTACTATAGGTCTACTGCCCTCATCAATCAGAATTTTCGATGTGACGGAAATAGCTATATTTACCTCATCAGTAGCTCTATAGCACCAGTGTTCGAGTTCAGCTAATCCTGCTTTTACGTACTCACCATTACTGAATGAACAGCACTCCCTTCTCAATAGAAGACTGAAAATTGAAAATAATCAAATGAAACCCGGTCAAGCATTTCTCGTGTTTGCAGGCAATCAGATAGTTGTATTTCATCTCATGGTATATTTTACCTGTTAAATAGCTGTACGTTGATGAATGAGAATATCTGAGTGAATACTTTCCGCACCAAGAATGGAGGAACCTGGAGCAGTGACAAAGATAAGCAGGATTTTGTTAGATACATCAACCGTGTTAAATAACCATACACATAATGACATGTGATGGTATTACATGTTACACGTTACAATGCTGAAGAAATTGTCTTAATTGTTACGTGAACAAAAGGAAAGTGTGTTCGAACAAACTAACATTGTTCACTTTAAGGATGTTCAAGAAATTTCCAAGGCTTTTCACAATCCCTTGCCAGTGAGCAATTAAAGCTTGTTGTGCAGCTGTATTTGTGTTTGAACGAGAAGATCCTTTCATCATGCTTGCTCTTGATGTTCTTGGGGCCTGAATTGATGGTAAGATTTGCGAATATGACACCAATTAGACAAATAATGTACCAAATTTATATTCCCAAATAAAAGCCAAGCTAATAAATGACACTCATTCTTTAAACTTATAAAGCATAGCCACCTGAATGCACAGTCCGAGCAAAGGAGAGATCTCTTTCTTCAAATTATCCCGGATCATTCCATATATCTTCTCCACATATGCCGTAAGTTGCTGTTTAAATAGCAAAGCAGGATACTTGGCTTCGACTTGTCTTAGTGTCTCTACTCCACTAACCATGCTTCCATTCATTAGAGCAAGATTAACACCTTGTGGAGTCCCTCTGAAGCTCTGGAAATACAAAATGAATAACATAATCACTCAGTACCTATTGTGAAGCTTCTGCTAAAGAAGATAAAATTGTGTACCTGGGTCATCCTTCCAAAAAGAGTAGCAGAAGACGATCGTCGACGCTGTGGAGCCATTCCTGTTGACCCACTCGCTTTCAGAGTACGTTGGAGCAAAAGCAACAGTGTTGAAGCATTTGAGAGCCAATATGCTAAAACTTCATTATTGTCCTGTGTCTATAGAACACAAAAAATGATAATTCAGCATCACTGTAGATAATGATAATAAAGCTGAAATTTGAAGGTTATAACCTCAATTGCATGTCCAATGGTCTGAATAATGCGATCAAAAACACTTGTGCGCTCTACTTCAAATGATCTCCAATGAAGAAGGCACTTGTATATAATACAAGCAGCAACTGGCCGATTCCCACCAAAGCCCAAATGCTGTGCTATGCACCTAATTAGTAGATCTTGATTTTCCTGCCAAGACACTAACGTATCAATTTCAGAGAACCAGATAGATCTGAAGTACCTATAGAGTGGTCCCAAAAAACATGAGTTAGATAGCAGACTACACCTGTTGCTTTTCGTTTAGAGATTTCTGTGGCTTGTCATCGATGTCATATTCCTTTCTAGGAGAGGCCACGGTAGCGGAGTCCTGAAACACCAAAAGATACAGAAGATGGATGTCATATTGATGATTGTCAAGTATATACGTAGTAACTAAATATTGTGTAACTCACGGTAACAGGAGTTGTTTTTGAATCGCTGACTGATACATGGCCACTCTCAGTATTCCTCTGTGAAATAAACAATCAATATAAATGATAAAAAGCATTCTCCAAGATAAAACAAAGTGTAAAAAAATAACTGCACAAACTGGTTCACCTGTAAATTCGACTTGGAACGTCCTGACAAAATTTTACTTGGAGCCATTGAAACAGCTTGCTGGCGAAGGACTTTATTTTCAGATTCTACATTAGATAGCTTCTCCTCTAGCCTAAAGGATAAAATGCAGATCACAGGCATTGTAAGATGAAGATTCAATGTTGTGTAACATGATGACCAATGCATTCAGATATCAACGTGGCCATAATTCAGAAGTTCACTACAGAGAGACAAGGAGAGGAGTGGCAACATGTATGTTTGTATTCAATTTTTATCACTCCCAAAGAAAAATGACAGAAGCGCGCTGTTTCTAGACGTTTTTTTAACAATTTCTAGACGTGTGCGGGGAGATGATAGAGCATATTAATAGAATGTGTTCACTACATGGGTGTAGTCTGAAAACTGAAATCAAGTGAGCATTTGCACATGCATCATGCACAAGTAGAAAACAACGGAACAAAGGTGAAAAAATCATAACAAGAAACATGTGAAAAGCTTAACCTTCTCAGATAATCCTGAAATTGACGTATTTTTACTTCTGTCTCTTCTAGCTTCTTTTGCTTTTCTTCATTTGCTTGTGCTTCTTCAGAGTGTTTCTTTTCTAATTCATCTGCTCTTTGTTTTTCTGATTGAAGTGAGGTCTACAGGCAAATAAGGTTGTGCATCACAAAATTAGTGAAAGTGTTAAATCATAATATGGAAGTGTTTAGTTATCTGATAGTATATCTTTGTGCAAAACTATTGGATGTACAAAACATTGGGAAATTCTGGTCAACAACACCAATAGTGTTAGTGTGGTAGATTGCGTACCTTAAGTTCATCTACCTCTGCTTCCAAGGAAGCAACCTTTTCAGTGTCTTGGACTAGAACCTCAGTTTCCTGTACTACAGGAGGTGCATCCTGACTAGCCTTTTTAGCAGCTTCTCGTTCCTTTACAAGCACTGCATTTGTCTCATCCAATTTAGCTTGCAGGGCATCCATTGAGCTCTGCAGTTTTGACAACTCCTGCGTTTTTGATTCCTCCAAATCTGTCTGTACATGTGTTGATTTGTGTGAAAAGGATTGAAATACACATATCATAATAAGTATTTTTGTGATGCAGCATATTAAAATTATATAAAATCAAGCCATGATTTAACACATTTTACTCAGAAGTTTTTATGAAGCAACAGATGTATAAACAGTGCAATAAGTTCAACAATTTTACCCTCATTCTCTTCTCTAACTGCACACGCCATGTAAGCTCTTCCACTGTCTTTTCAAGTTTATCCTTTGCTTCCTTAAGCGCACCTGTTTGTCTTGCTTCCTGGAGAGGTGATAATAGTAACACATTAGAAAATTATAATTTTGTGCTCCCTGATGGTACTACCTTATTAACGATTTCATGAACTTAGCAGTAGATAACTCTTGCTTCCTGAAGAAGTTAATAATAATGCATTAGAAATGGTTTTGTGCTCTCTGATGGTGCTATGATATTATGTCCTTCGAGGGATTTTTAGAATCCTTCAGGGACCTCGTATTTCACCTTCTGGTTCTGGCTGTTTTTGTGACAAAAGAATATTTCCAGGGAATTTTTTATTTTCATTTGATGCCAAAACATAAGGCAGTTGCGTGAGTGTTCTACAATGGTAATCACATAGCATTAGCATAAGTTGCCTAATACTAGAATGGTATAATCTTGTAGCCATAAAAGTATACTACAGCATTACAAAACTGATATAGGAGCTCGACCAATCCATTGAAGTAACCAAATGTAGAAGTTACAACCCCCACCCCAGGTGGACACAACAAATAAGACCAGCCATCCGTGTTGTTCCGTGACTAGCATATGAGACATAGAAATAGTGCATTTACTGTGATAATAAACATACCATTTTAAGTTGCTTGAGTTCTTTCCTCGCAATCCTTCCCCTCCATCTGCACTGTGCAACAATTGCTGCACCCTTTAACTTATTGTGGTATGAATAAGATACATGGCACCTATAACGAGCCTGTAGTAGAAAATCAGGACATTAGGAATATATCATGAGTTGAGCCAGTAATGAGCTGCATAGCAGAGCTCCTGTGGTTTCATCAAACCCAAATAAATACGAGATGCATTGAGTTGTCATATTATTTAGGAGGAACTGAATACCACCTGAATTGTAACTGCTGCTTTAAATCGCTTCTTATGTCTAAAATCATTCCTTGCTGCCATCGCACGCAATGCCGTTTGCACTACAAGAACTGAAGCATGTAGGAGTTTGTAAGACCTCCTTGCCTGATGCATACGTTGATTTTTCTGAATTTTGACGGAAGCTGATTGCTTTCGCATCCGATCATAGAGTTTACAAGCCAATGTTCCTAAAACCCAAAGCGTTAGTATTAACATTATTAGTAAAATGAAAATCACCTGGTCTGCAGTTAAGTGCAAGCAAACAGACCTCTCCATACTGCCTGAAAGCATACAGATGCCTTCTTCAAAGAAACAAACTTCTTCCTCATTATATGTGTTCTCATTTTCCCTTGAATTGTTCTTGCAGCAACACTGAGAACTTCAGTTCTTCTAGCATCTAATTCGGCCATCTGGCCGGCTCTCAGAAAAACTTTTGTTTTCCCTATCTGACAAATGCAAACAATTGTTAGAGTAAGAGAAAGGAAATAATTTCTCATGATCCTGCATTTTTTATGCTAATACTGTAAGAGCACCCTGCATGCAACAGTCTGATACTTTAGACCTACAAGCCTACAAATTAAGCAATTACATCAGTTTATCGGCAATATTTCCTTTATCGGATCATTAATATGTGCCCAAAGGCTAGGTATTCATAGAAGATCGAACTTTGAATAAACAAACCACGTGACAAGGCAGAGACTGACTAGAGTTATGGCTAGTTACCTGATAGCCTACAAGACCCTTCTTTTCCAGAATCCTCTTGCATGCAACCTTTTCTTCACAACTAATGAGAAGTGAGGAAAGAAAAAATATTAGTGATAATCACTTTTAGATGCACCGGAAAATTCTAATGGGTCTGAGATATTAAGCTACAAATCTGGATAAGTTCAAATAAGAACTTACTTCCCTTCAAGGGCATCTGGTGCAAGCATTCCAAAACGATGCAGAAACTCGTAAAATGTGCGACGTGTGGGATATCCAGCACAACTGATCCTGATTGCCTCGAGTACACCCTGATGATAGATGGGATGCAATTTACTGGAACAACTTTGTAACATAGATCGAGTAACTCAAAGCCTACATTCACTGCAGTTAAGTCTGAGGCACAGTAGATGATAATTCAGAGGCACTTACACCACAACGCAACTGTTGCATGACATTGACATTCTCGAAAATTGCCGGTTTCAGCACATTATTTGGTTTAACACATCTAATATAATGAGGTTCAGTAGAGTTCAATGTTTCCATAAGAGATGTAAGTTGTAGCTGCCACAGAAAAAGAGTCAGAAATCAGTAAGATTAATCATGCTTAATAGTACACTGGACATAAATGATGGGCCAGGTGGATATCGAAGTGGCAGCAAAGTCTGAATAATAAATGCAGAAGCAAAAGAGGGGAGACCTTGAAGCGTGCTCCAATGGAAGCAAACTTTGAGGTTTTTGATGTTTCCTCTGCTGGAGGAGGAAATAATCCAGCAATGAAGGAGCATCTAGAAGCACTCAGTAACTCCTGGTGCTCTGCCACAACATAGTCTTTATTTTTGTCAAGAAATTGGTCAGACTGATACATCACCTGCATACCACAAGCATAAATACTTTAACATTAGTTAAAACTCTACAGTATCTAGAGCCATTGAATTTGATGAATAAAACCTAACCTCTCCAGCGTAGTGGGAGATTGCAAAATCTGTGCGAGATAGCTTGGGCTTGACAAACCGTTTATTCTTTGCAAAAGTCTGGTACAGCTTCTGGGAAAAGGTCTCATGTGTTGACTTCGGAAACATACTGAATAGAGAACAGTAAACAGAATACAATTATCACATTGTTTAGTCCATGATCATTAACTAAGACATTCATTCACACAGTAAAACAGAATGATTAAATGACGTGATCAAAGAAAAGATATGGTAAACATACCACGCCTCATCAAGAAGTGCAATAACACCACCAGGTTTCTGCAAAGTGACAGTTCAGTAATACATGGAACATTAATGAGTGAGAATCCATTGCAGAACTGATTGAAAAAGATGTTCATTGTTCTAAAGCAAGTAAAAGAAAAAGAATGCAGTGTAATTCCTTGCAGACATAGGGACTTCTCTGGCTATGTGATCCTTTTAAAGAAATATAAATACATGTTGAATCAATATTTCGCCTTGTTTTAAGCATGTGGTCCATAAGGTGAGGCTTAACTTGGCCAAGTAGGCACTAACTGAGAAATTATTTGATTGCATTCTACAGTAATACGACCATATCGGCAACATTAAGATTGTAACAAACTCTGCCTTTTCAATATAATGAAACACAAAAGTCTTTTGCGTTTTCTAAAAAACAATTAATGAAAAGAATTATTTTTTTGTATGCAAAACTTTGTTCCCCGCCTTCTCGGTGGCCTGTTCTATGCATGTGTGGCATAGGCTTGTAATCCTGTAAAAGTGAAACTCTTCGGTGCAGTGAAAAGAAACGCAATGTCATTGCGTTTTCCCAAAAAAAAAAAAAATAATGACAAAACAAGAAAAACCCGATAAACTCATAAACATGCCCGATTACTGCACTACAGATTTTACCATCAAGCACTAGATGAAACTAAATTGATTAAAACTTTACACATACCTTCTCAATAAGGTCAAGAACATCTTGATTATCAACGAACGCAATATAGCTCCAATCAATTTGTTCTTTGGTGTACTCCTCTTGCTCCATCTTGAAAACATGCTGAAAAAGATCACCGAAGCACCTTTCACATAAATATATGCCCTCTGTTTACCAAATGTCTATGGGGGTTTGGTGTACATGAACCATTATTTGTGAACAAGTATTACCTGATTGAAGTGTTGTTGCAATTTCTCATTTGTATAATTAATACAAAATTGTTCAAAACTGCAGAAAACATTATTTTTCAATTTGTGGAAACAACCTAGTGAGTTCTAAATACAAGACTGGACTACAGTAAATATGACCTGTTTGACTTGAAGCTCTCAAAACCATAGATGTCGAGGACACCAATAAGACATTTAGAGTTAGCATCTTGCCCAATGGAACTGTTAATTTTATCAACAAGCCTGCAAGATAATGACAGGTTGCATTGCATCAGAATTTGGGCACGAAGGATATACATAATGAAGTACAACAGGCAATATAAATTTACCAATCAAACAAACGAGAGTATATCGTCTTTGCTAGACCATCCCTGCTGATAGTTGCACTGTAAGGATCAAGACTCCTTTTTATAACCTCCTCTGGTGTTACCATGACACGCTTACAAAGAGCATCTGTCAAGGCTCCAGGATCACACCTGACATAAAATACATGTCAACAGTCATTGGAGCAAGCACATGCAATACCAGCAATTAGGTAACACAAACCAAATAAAGGTAGTTACATGAGAAGTTCAGCAGCTGTGTCAAGATGGAACTTAGATTTGTCATCTTTCAAAGCTGAGGAATCAGCTTCTTTCCCCTTGGCAAATTCAATGTTGCCAATATGAAGGATAGCTGCAACAACCCTGAAAATAGCATCCTGGAAACAAGTTTAAGTGCAAATAGGTGAGAAGAAAAAACAGCTAAACTGCACATTGATCATATCAAAGTACATATGGAAATAGTTTGAGCTACCTGTTCCTGAGTACTGATGCCAACAATATCCATTGCTCTTCTGGTAGCCAAATACTCATGAGCATCGCTAACCCCAACCAAATCATAGCAATTTGATTTATTAAGATAATTAAAATTCTTAGGATTTCCTAATTTGTACTTTTCAACATCCTGAAAATGCAATGCACCAAAGCAGATTATGTGTATTAGGAGTCCATCAAGGCGCATAAGAAGTGCCAAAGGAGAATATAGATCATTACCTCCTGTGGGGCCGCACAAAGAAGATAAAAGCAGTGGTAGTTACGTTCAGGATCAGAAATTTGGCATACACGGGACCTTTCTAGCAAGTAAGTTCTGACCGCAGCACCCGAGATTCTTCCTTGCTTATCAAACTGAATCTCAACAAACTTACCAAATCGACTGCACCAAGCATCATGAAAATAATGAGATTCAAACTTATACATACACCTCCATGATTTCAATAATGCAAGTAATCTTTGAGATCTGTAGTTTTTTCTATCTCTTACCTCGAATTGTTATTTCTTACGGTCTTGGCATTGCCAAAAGCTTCAAGAACTGGATTTGACTGCAGATATAATAATGCAAAATAGAAGTTCGATTGAAATATAAATAACTTAACAGTAATTTTTTCTTGCCTGGCTAAGTAACTGTTTGTCTTACTTCAAGAACTTGTTGCTCTACTGTTCTTCCTTCTGTTGCAGCACGGCCACCCAGATAAGCAAGATACCTCATAAGCATTTTTGTTGTTTCTGTTTTACCAGCACCACTCTCACCACTCACAAGAATAGAGTTGCTCCTTCCTTCATGAATCATAGCCCTATTCCATGTGAAATAGAACAATGAGATCAACCCGTCTTCTTTAGCAATACCAAACCGATTTTGGTTATGTTTACTTACCTGTATGCAACATCTGCGACAGCAAAAACATGTGGACTTAACTCTCCAAATGGTGCGCCCTTATACTGTTGCATCATATGCAGGTCATATAAATGCTTCAAATTTTGGAAAGGATTGACAGCAATGAGAATATTTCCAGTGTATGTCTGCCCAAATGAAGAGATATCAGCCATGTGAAACATTACGTGAGTTTCAAACTTTAAACCAGACAGTACAGCTGACATAACGGAATATGTGTAGACTGCTGCAAGTTCCCAGTAAGAAAGAAAACATACATATATTTCATTAAGTTCATATCTGATGGCCAAATTCTGTAAAACTCCTGGCTCATGGAGGTAGGAGAGCTTTGTCATGTCATCAACTCCACCGGCAGCTGCTTCCATATCTTTGGGATATAGTTTCGACAAATTTTGAATGATCTAAAATTGTGAAAGTTCAAATATAAGTAGCGGTATTATATCAAAATGAACGCCTCTAAGTAGAAGGATTGTTCAACGCAGCTTACTTTTTTCCCATTGGTCCCTTGGATCTCGGCCTCCTCGCCATTGATCTTAATGACTTCTCCAGGAACCCAGGCATTATCATTGTCTTCAGCCCATACATGTGAGCCTACTATAATATTAACTTTCGTCCCCTGAAATTAGAAATTTACTTATCTCAATTACGCTTGCTATCATCTACAGAAGCCTCTGAGATGACTAGGAAAATACATTCGCATTTGGCCAATGCTGAAAGATTGCGACTCTGCTGCATGGACGAAGGCTTAAATAAATGGATTTGCATGGATTCGAAATCGATTGCCCCCAATCAAGAAGTTGGAATATCCTATGAAATGCTAGACATAACTCCACCGGTTTCTTGGGTAAATGTTTTCGTTTTGCCACCAACCACCATGATTCAGAAAAAAAAATAGAGCAATGGGGACCCTATCGGAACACCCCGTTGCCACCGCCGCACAGCGTTACTCAATCCGACGCAAATTAGATGGCGAAATTACCATTCCGCCGGCCTTGGAGGATGATTATTCCGCCGCTCCTGAAGGATGATCACTTGGGCGCTGTGAGCGACGGGGCAGATGAACTCATATCCCTCTCCCCTGCGGTCGTGTTCGTGCCCGTACTCGCACGACCCCCTCCGTACGCCGTCGCCGTCGCCGTCGCCGCCGCGCGCCTCGGGGGAGGAAGAGGTGGTGGTGCGGTGCAAAAGCGGGAGAGTGGGGAGAGAGAAGGGGATGTGTAGAAGGCAGGCGGTGTGGGGTGGAGAGGGTGCAGTACGTGGAACGGCCATGGCTGGCCTCGGCTCGATCTCTGCGGGGCGCCATCAGGGGGACGGACTGGACATGCGGCATGGGATGAAAAGTTGAACCCCCAATTTTCGGGAGAAGAATCTGCTATTAGTAGTGTGCGTAAGAACACCGGTACCTTGATCAAGTTGAACTTGTAGCTGAAACACAGAGCAAAACTCGCCAAAATTATACACCCTCCAAAAATAAGTGACTTGATTTTTTCTAAATTCGTGTATGTATCTAGATAGATATATACTAAAACATATCTAGATACATGTAAATTTAGACAAATACAAGTCACTTATTTTTAGACGGGTGGAATCACTACAGAAAATGTTGTAGGCGTCGACGGCCGGTATGCTACGCCGATGGCCAAATGTCGGGGCCGTCAGCGTAGCTGCCTCCCCAGGCCAGCCCCCCAGCCAGGCCGTCGGCGTAGAAAGGGTCGTCGGCATAGTAACATATGCCGACGGTGGCCCTCGGCACAGCCACGCCGTCAGCGTAGTGGAGCACGATATGCCGACGGTGACCCTCGGCGAACGTTTGGCCCTCGGCGTAGCCACGGTTCAGACACGGCGCCGCAAACGTCGTTTGGTGGCGAAGCTGTGCCGACGGCCGGGCCATCGGCGTAGCCCTAAGCGCCACGTGCTCACCACACGCCTGAATTTGGTGGGCTGTGCCGACGGCTTAGACGTCGGCGTAGCCCTTCAGATTTTTTTGATGCGACTTCGCTTGTTTGTGTACTACAGGGTTTGGTTGGGCTTATCCCTTCAAATTATTTTTTCCATTTAATTTTAGTCATATATTTTATACTAATTTATTAATTACTCTCAATAATTTAATGTTGATATATATTGTTTGTACCGCCTCGATAGCAGTCTCCATCTCTTTCCCCGGGTACATCTATCCCCCTTCATATGGTTTTACATCATCATATGACCTAAACAAACACAAAATAAGAGAGTGCTACTTCGGGCTACCCGTGTCAGAGGGACGTCTAGGGGGGTAGACGATCCGATACCCATGGATCAGGGTTCCGCGGGAGACCACGCTCCGGAGCGTCGGAATACCTCAAGGACTTGCATGTGGCCCTAGCATATGCATGGAAGTGTGGTGCTATGTTGAAACATGCAAAACCTAGTCCCCGGGTGCATGTGTCCCCCTTCTCATGCGTGCGCTGTAACCTAAAGCTAAGGTTCTGGACTTATATAATGGGAAAACTCCCTGTTCCGGTGAAACCGGGTAG
The DNA here is from genome assembly GCA_910589765.1 of Avena atlantica. Lineage (NCBI taxonomy): Eukaryota > Viridiplantae > Streptophyta > Magnoliopsida > Poales > Poaceae > Avena > Avena atlantica. The sequence continues at coordinate 53,355,354 of OU342739.1, read as the reverse complement.
GATAGTGCCCTCCCCTTGTGAAGCACTATGGTTTTACATCATCATATGACCTAAACAAACACAAAACAAGAGAGTGCTACTCCGGACTACCCCTGTCAGAGGGACGTCTAGGGGGTAGACGATCCGATGCCCACGGATCAGGGTTCCGCGGGAGACCACGCTCCGGGGCGTCGGAATACCTCAAGTACTTGCATGTGGCCCTAGCACATGCATGGAAGTGGGGTTCTATGTTGAAACATGCAAAACATATCGAGGGAAGATTTCGCTGCCACATACTACGGAGGGACCTCGGTAAGTTCTTTGCCAAACCACTTGTTACCGCTTTCATATGCCTCGCAAGTTGCTAAGTTTTTGCTCAAACATGTAGGGCACATGATGCTCCAGGAATGTTGGACCCTTTGGTCGTGCCTCGGCCTCGCCTAGTCTGTCGCGTGCTGATGCACAACTTCGTATCATGGCGCCCGATGGTGGTTTCGCTAGTGGTTCTACTTCCCCGATGGCCTGACAACTGCGAGCGTCTCCTGAGCTCGGAACGGGAAGCCTCGAGCTTCTTGACACACCGACACATACAGCGAGTTTCGGACCATGAGCATGGACATGGTTAGAGCTAGAGCTAGTGGACGCACTTGTCATATCTTCTATGTGTATGCACTTGTGATGAGTTTGTATGTATAACAAATATGTTTTATGGATGATCATGTTATTGTTTGGATGACGATGGATATTGCAATGTCATGGTTATTTGTTTGGATGCTCAAATTATTTTGCTGATATTGCAATGCAATTAAATTATTTTGCGTGAATTTTGGATGCTCAAATTGAATTAGAAATGGAAACAGAAAAAAGAAAAAAACTGGAAGAAGCTACGCCGACGGCATTGCCATCGGCACAACTCTATGCTGCACAGCATATGGCAAGGCTGTGCCGACGGCATTGCCATCGGCGTAGCTGGCAACGTGGCGGGCTGGAGGGATGGTCTGTGCCGACGGCCCGGCCGTCGGCGCAGACGGGCGACATGGCAGCTCGAGAGAGGGCTTGTGCCGACGGCCCTGCCGTCGGCGTAGGCGGGCACGTGGCGGGCTGCGGTGGTTCACAGGCTGGGCCTGTGCCGTCGGCGCAGCTATCTTGACGCGGCCGTTAGCGCGGACGGACGTTGCTGACACGCGGGGCCTGCTGGGAGATGCTGCGCCGAGGGGGAGAGGTTGTGCCGACGGCCGTTTTACTGTGCCGACCAGGACATACGCCGAGGGGGCTACGCCGACGGTTACCGTCGGCACAGCCTGTGCCGACGGCATTGTCGGGCTGTGTCGACGGCTCTCGGCCCTCGGTGTAGTGACAGTGTCCCGTAGTAAATAGTACAGTATACTACTCCAGATACTATAATATGTTCACTTCTTAGAGCCAGCCTTAAAGATATTTTAAACTTTTAATTTTTTTATTGGCAACGCCACCCAATTTAATTTTATATTGTCTAAATACAACGCAAGTTATTCCATAATTGTCCTAGGAGTTTGTGAAACTTATGCGAAATCATGATTCATATCATATTTCAATGACACAAGATGGTGTCCTAGGAACCCACAATTTTGGGTCCTGTTTCTGGTTTGCCTGAATCAGTTCACTCCCCCAAAGGACTTACCGCAATGGTGCTTGGAGTGGTTGGACAAGGTGCAAGATTTGGATATTTCCATGATGACGCTGTATCATATGTGGCTGTCGAGGAACGAGATGAGCGAGACTCGAAGCAGATTGAGGACCCAGCAGGATTGGCACAAAGAATTCTTCTGCTCACCGAGAAATGCGCAACATCCAGTCTCCAAAGGAACCAAAACTTCCCACAAGGAAAGAGCACCGGCTCCGACCGAGGGAGGGATGGACTAAGATCAACGCTGATGGCGATCTAGCGAAAGCTTCGGAAAACGGAGGTGGAGGTGGAGGTGGAGGTGTGGTTGTTCGCGACCACCATGGGAGTTTCCTAGCAGGAGCTTGCCATTTTTTCACTCCAATTTCAGATCCCAAAGTTATGGAGCTCCGTGCTTGTCAGCAGGTTGTAACCTTGGCGAGAGAGCTTGGGCTGATGCGGGTGGTGTTGGAGACGAACACCTTGGGTGTGGTGACAAAACTGAAGAACCTGGAGAAGGATAGGTCAACCCATGGGCCTCTAGTTGAGGAAATAAAGGGTGTGCTTCGATCAATGGAGGACTATGAAGTCAGATGGGTGAGGCGCTCGGCTAATAGCGTCGCACATATATTAGCGAAGGAAGGCTGCAATATAGGGTTATGTAAAACCTGGCTTTCTGTACCCCCTATTTGTATTGTGGACTCTCTAGACCTAGATTTGGTGGGTAATTAATAAAGAGCAGCTATTCCCTAAAAAACAGGAACCGCAATTTTTGGATAAATGGTAATATATTAGTAGCAAGCTGATCAGGGCCGGTCATGAGATCTCGGGAGCCGGTGGCAAAACTAAAATCTTGGGCCCCTAAGAATCAACATAATAATTTGTGTATGCAATGTTACCAAATAATATCTAGAGTGCAAATGGGAGCGGCATTGATAATAATGTATACATATTGCCCTAAAAAGTCTTCGAACATTCCTAGTTACAAAGCGTTGACAACGGTATGCGAGCGAGAACAATCTCACCGGATCAATATTCTCGATAATAACATAATTGGTGAACCATGTCAATATCAATCTTATAGACTATCGCAATGATCTTGCCTTGAATCGTGTAGTCGTCGTGGTCGTGGGCGTTGTGCAATCTACTCTTAGTGACTCAGCTTCTCGCCTCTCGGCTTGTCGGACAGACGATGGATTGTCTTTAGCTCCTCTTGTACATGAATTGTCAAACGGCGTCATAGATGACATACATCAGTTGCACAAAGCCGATATTCTTATTCAACTCTCACGTCTCGTGCCTGAAAAAGTTATCATCCTATTCTGTACTTCTTATATTGATCTTTTCATGTGTCGTTCCAATTTTATCTTCCCGAAGGGACTCTCATATTTAGAATAGTCAAACTGATCACCCATATGACCTATGCATTTTTGCATTTTCTTTTAAACACAGTCCCGTTGACCTATTTTTTAAAAGAATCATATGGACTTACATAAGCATACAAGCCTCACTGTACTTATATTATTGCCTTCATTGCTACTTTCAAGAAAAAAAGCCCAAGATAACGGAAGAAGAAAATACCTGACCTAACGAAAGGAAATAAGGCCCAAGTTACAGTCCAACGGGAAAACAACTGACTCGTCGTCTCCCGAACCTTGCTCTAATGGCCACGCAAGGCTAGCTCTTCTAATCCCCAGCCGTTGAATACGCTTAGCTAGTTGAAAATTGGGCCCCCTGATTTCTAGGGCCCGGGGCAGCCGCCCCTCTAGTCCCTCCTCAGGGTCGGCCCTGAAGCTGATATAAATATAACCCGCATCTCCAATAATACGATATCAAAAGTTAGTCAAGACATTGAGAATGCATACATTTAAATTATAACAAAATAAAAAATAAAAATGGCCAGCATGGGTCAATGTTGCAATAAGAGATGAACGTCAACCACCCACGTTGGTAACGCTCAACTATTGTCTAAGAAGGAAACAATGTAGGAGCGCCAACTTTGGCGAATCTAGCTAGTCACCTAGATCAAATCATAGGTTTTACACCAAGCTAGGAGAAAGCCCGAGAAATATCCAAACATTTCTTCAAGTAGAAAGCATCTAAAAATACCATCGTTGCATGGACAACCACGGAAGGTCATCCTAGGGTTTCACCCTAGAACTAGAGACTCTGTACTTTAAGAACACCACGGAAACAAAGTCTCTCTGTGTTGCCGCCCAGCCTTACCGAGTAAAATTTTTTTGTTGCAATACCACGATGTCTAGGAACAAGAGATCCAAATTTAGTGGTCCGTCCTAAAAGGGCAAGTCCTCTCTAAATGGTTTTAGTGTTAATAATAACATGATTAGCAAACTAACCATGTTTCGAGATATATGACAGTCCTCTCTAAAGGGCACATCCGGAAGAAAGCATAGTTGGCTGTTGGCTGGAGAGCCCAAAATTCAAGAGGTGAAACTAGACATTAGGGGTGGAAGTGGAACTGGACATGCGGCATAGGGTTGAAGTTGAACACCCAATTTACAGGAAAACATTTCGCTATTATTAGTGTGGGTTAAAACACAGGCACCCTTCAACCAAGTTGAACGTGTAGTTTGTACATGGAGCAAAGCTCACCAGAACAAGGCCCACACATGAGTTCTAAACGTACGAGGGAAAAAGAATAGTAATAGAGTACCATAACATGTTCTTTTAACACAATACCATAACATGTTGAATCGTACATGAATTAAAAATATAGAAGTTTATAATACTCCCTCCGTCTCAAAATAGATGTCTCGGATTTTTAAAATTTTGGATAAATCTATATACTAAATTTTGACAAATCTGAGATATCTATTTTGAGACGGAGGGAGTACATGTGTTTAGTTGCGTTGCAAGAACACACATAAGATTTTTTCTGAAATATTGTGCATATATCATGTTTTCATAGAAAATATCCATGAGATTGGACCTAACTAAAGTTTTCCCATGGAAGTAGACCATACGAAAAAATCATATTGTTTAAATCTTACAAACAAGCTCTATAGATTTTTTTTATAAAGCATGATATCCTCCAAATTTCGTATGAAATTCCTTTAACAAAGAGAACCTAAAAAGTGTCGTTTTGATGTAACACACGAAAACCAGGAATTGTAATGACAAAAGAGATGAATACATGAGGTAAGACCTTCCCTTTTTCTTATGCATATAATGCATAGATTTTAAATTAATAAAGCCCTTAGGTTCTTACAGAGTTCACAACTATACCACAAATAAAAAAGTTCAACATATTGCAATCCCAGACAACGAATGAAACGAAAAGGCTAAACCGCTAGATACTAAGGTAGCGTTTGGGTGCGAACCCTCCCGACCCCTCCTCCTCCTGCACCCGCGTGGTGGCACCGCGCCGTGCTGGGCGGCCTTCCCTCCCTGCAGAGCCCTCCCTCCCGTGGTCTCTCCTCCCCGCCGCCGCCGCCCGGATCGTCGCCAGACAAAGACCTGGAGGTGTGGCGCCGGCACCGGCGTCCCTGATCGCAATCTGGCGGGAAGGCGGCGGCGTCCGTCCCGGCTGGTTTGACGGTGGTGTTGCAGCGAGCGACGACCGGTGATCCTCGGCCCAAATGGCGATAGGCGGCGGGGGGATCTGGGCCTAGCCGTGATCTGTCCCGTACGTTGCCTCGACGCCGGCGCCCAGGCGACCCGGGCCTTGTCCGTGACACTAGGGCGCTTGGGGCATCTGCCCCTGGCATGGTGGTGGCCTCCTTCTCCGTCAGAATGGTCGGCCAGGTGGTCTTGCTGTCTTGCGGCGGATCCTACTAGTTTCCGGTGGGTGGCGTGGGGGCTGCTGGCTCGATTTCAATAAAGGAGGTGGTCCTGGATCCCTCTCAAGCCAAGACGATGATTTGCCGGATGTTGATCTCCATTGATCTGGTTTCTGTGTCGTGTTCCGGAAGGCTCCACCGATGGACTCCATAAGTGCTATCATGCCGTGAGTTTGCTAGAAGGATTGAATTCGGTCGTACGCACCCATGTTTTATCCTGACCGTTTGGTTTCAGAGGGTGTGCTTCGAAGCTTTGTTGGCTGTTATTATCATGGGGCATGTTCTCGTTCCATGCTGCTGACGGAGAAAGTCATGGAGACCGAGATCTAAGGACAGACAATGGTGGTTCGAGTCTGGATGGTGATGAGGAATTGGCTAGGTGACTTGTGAATTGGAGCAGTGGCATGCAAGTGGGGGCGACTGCACGGGAGAGGTTCATGGTCCTACCTTTCAGGGTGAAAACCCAGGGTCTGACCTTAATTGGTTGTGTCTAGCAATGGCCTTGTTGAAGGTATTGTTTTGAGAGCGTGGACTTTCTTTAGGGTGAAAACCTAGATCTTTGATCGGGCGATGACGGTATTTGTGCATTGTTCCCTTCTTGGAGGCGTCGTTTTTGGAGAAGCTGGACTTCTGGAGTTGTCTACTGCTGTTTTAATGAATGAGTCACTATAGCGGGACTTTTCTTTTTTTTTGGCTGTGTGCATCTGTGTGCCACTAGGGCAATGCGTTGTTGCAGAGGCCGGGTTATCAACACCCGGATTTTTAATCCCATATGCATGTTATGCCGTACATCGTAATCCCAGGATTACCATTTTTGCGAGACATAACAGATTTGGATATCACAGTACATCATCCATTACAAACCATACATAAGGTCTTACACAAATAAGGATCTCATGATCCAGTTCTTAATACAACTCAAGTAGCGGAATAACGTAAAGATAACGATAGCGTAGGTGAAGCTCCATCTTCGGGGTCACAGGCAATGCTGACGATGGGAGATGATCCTAGTTGTAGTAACCTTCCTGCGGTCCATCATCCTGGTACTCCTCTTCATAGTCTGGCCACGGGAATAGCCAGAGACAAATCCATGAGTACTCTTTAAGTACTCGCAAACTAATACTAATAAGTGAAGTGGTTTTGAAAAGGATAGACTAAGCTCTAGGGTTGTTTTGCAAAAATCCAGATTTACCTCTACTAAGTTCAGAAGCAAAGAAAACTAGTTGAAAGTTTTATAACACCTAATTGAGAACTTGAATCCATATCACAACTCTATTGTGGTCAAGTCAAAGTCACAATTCATTTCACAAGTCATTTTGAAAACATCTGACGAGGGAACAGTATGGCCGCTCCAACTGTCCATAACCGCGGACACGGATATTCGAATAGTTTGACACTCTGTAGAGATTATACACTTTCACCACAACATTCGATACATCCTTTAGGAACAATCCTGAATTCACCATACTCAGTATGCGGATAATCAATCATAACCTTTCAATTACACGCTGTAACACCCTCAGAATCGGACCTATGCAAGTTTTAGCGAAACCCGCCAAACCCGCATAGAAACGATTCAAAGGTGCCCACCAGGCACTTTCGTGCGGGTGGAAAACGAAGTAATAACATTACACAACAGTCCTCGATGGGACCCACAGAACAGATATATATATATAACAGCGACTCCATGAGTCAAGAATACATATATAATATACAAAAATCCAAATCACCTTGAAAATGATAGAGCGTCCAACTACGGACAAGATGCAAATAGGGCTAAGAGCCCTGAAGAATAACCAATGGCGTCCATAACCCTGCCCAGGCCAAGCCGGAAGGGTAACCCTGCTAACGACGTCGATCTCACAACCTGCTTAAACAAAAGGGGTGCCGACAAAGGGCAAAGGAAAAAGAGGAGCGTCAGTACTGAGGCCAGTACACGGCGAGGCTAGAATTCGGCGGTCCTCGCCTACATAGATATGGTGGACTGAGCGGCAGCGGCAGCATGCACTGAACAACCTATAGAGACTCGATACAATTGGCGGTTATCAGAGAGGGATAAGAAAGACCTATTCGGAAACAACCTGATACTATCATCAAACAAACCCATCCTGGTGTTTCCCCCTCGAGACCAAACGAGGAAGTCAACCGAGGAACTCACACAGTTGGCAGTTTTATTTATTCAGTTATAGTTGCGGCACTTTACTAGTCAGGTTTAGATAATCATCCTGATAAAGTAAGAAGTGGGCACTTTTAGTTAACCATTCCGTTATAGTGGCAACACTTACTAGTTAGATGCAATTAGCGTGAGATAACCCAAAACCCAACAGTTGTTGGTACTTTTATTCAGCCATTCCGTTGTAGTTGCCTTACTTACTAGTCAGGTACAATGGTCGCAAGCGACAATCCAAACAAGCAATTGTGGGCAGTATTATTTAGCCATTCCATTATAGTGAAGCTGATTACTAGTCATTATAAAGTCAAATTTATAGCAATAAACTTTAGTTATGCTTGTCTATGGTCGAGATACTGTGCTCCAAGTCATCCATAACCGCGGACACGGCTTTCAGAAAGTTTTAACCCGTCCGGGGTGCACAAATAGCAACACACACACGATCAACCTCGGAAAAACCAAATCAAAACCCAACGAGGTCTTCACGACAGAGCAATCACAAGATTCAGAAATATTTCAGGGGGCCACCCCATTGAGTAGACCCGCAACGAAGTAAGCAAGCTCCGAGACGGACTCAAGGTTTGCGACAATGACTGTAAACGACTAGGAACCCGAAAGTGTGGCTGGGCTTGTCGATACCGCGAAAACACTCCGCTTACCTAAACAGTATAGTGTGCTCCTCGCACAATCGTAAATAAAGCAGTAGCATGGCATAAGTACAGGATAGTAAATAAAACCTCAAACTAGTTTGTGGCCCCAAGAAATAAGACGGAATCAAGTTTTGGCTAAGGGGGGCCCATACTCCCCGTATGTGGATAGCGCGATAAAACAAGGAACAGGTATCAAGTACTCGGGGTCCTACGGGACACAAGTGGGCGTTCGGAAACCAAATATTTTCTATCACCCACCGATGCCTCTGCTTATTTCAATTTTAGTTGTTAAACAGGAATTAAAATGAGCGATAAAGTAAAACCATGATCATCTCCAACATCAAACAGGTGGCAATACTCCAACAACAGTGGTACATGGCGACACGCAACAGCACTTGAGCAAGCGACTACGACGCGCAAGTCCAACTATCTACCAAACAACAAGTAATAGGATGTGTCCAAGGCAATATATGGCTGCAAGGGATATCAAGGGTACGGAATCTAGAGCATCGCAACACAGATAGCAATAGATCAACAGGAGAGAATAAATACTATAAAAGTAAGATAGGTAGAAAGGGGGAGATGCTCCCCTGAAAACATTGTCGAAGGTTCAACCGAAGATCGGGGCGAAGCTCACATCAACTCAACGGCCCAATCCGCGAAGAAGCAAAACACTAGAATAAACACCGGGTGCAATATTTAATACGACGGCAGAAGATCGGGCATGATGCATGGCTTGGCAAAGGTGCGATGCAATTAGGTCATATTAAGCGGAACCGGGGTCCCGACAATTAATTAATAGGTTCATGTTGTTTAGAAACCCCGCAATTTAAATATTGTTTTAACATGGCAAGATATATCACCGGTTGGCTACACCAATTTAAATGAGGCCATTATAAGACTAGATTTTGTCCGCATATGGGCCACATATTTAATTATTAGGTGAATCGGCATAAGGCCCCCAAACCACAGACAAGGGTGCATGCATGAACAATTTAATATGCGACAAGTCGTATTATATTATAAAATAGGGTTTCGGGAAGGGGTTCACACATTTAGGGTTCGGCAGATCTTGGTTTCCGGGTTCGGGGTTCGACAGGGTCCAGGGTTCGACGGGTTCGGACTCGGCGGGATCGTTCTCGGATAATGGGGGTAGATCTTGGCGTTCCGAGGTCTTCGGGTCATGTCGACGGCCTTGGTGTCCTTGTTGGAGAACTCGAGGTTGATGGCGAACTTGTCCGGTACCGGGGTTTGGGTCCGGGAAGGAGTACTTGTCGCGTCGGGGTCTCGGCCATCGGATCCGTGAAGGAGGTCATGGCGTCCGTGGCGACGATCTTCGGGGTTCATGTCTCCGAAAGTCTACGAACGATCTTGGTAGATGCTTCCCGGTGGACGGTCATGGCGCTTCCGGGAAGTAGGCTTGGCGTTCCCTGACAACAATCATGGATCTTATTATCCGCCTCTTTGTCGGTGTTGAACTTCACGGGCCACCGCCAATTGGTTGTCGAGGTCGGTCTTGTATCTCTGGTGGCGATGAGAACCCACGAATAGTCGTGTGGTCTGCAGACAACATCACACCGATGTTCGTAACACAACCGACGCTTCCCATGTGCCCACGGAACACCACACCAACGTCAAACGAGCAGCAGAACTTGGGGAACCAGAGGTGACACAGGGGCTCGAGGCAGCAGGGACGCACGCGGGCTCGGGCACCAGTGTCGGACGACGGGGCCGAAGGCGGCTGCACGGTATGGAGACGACGCCGGCGGGGTCGCGGCCGGAGACGACAGGGGCCCGCGGCGGCGCGACCGGAGGAGGGTGGAGGCGGTTGGCAGGGGCTCGACGAGGACGGCACGAGGCGGCCGGCGGATGAGCGGCCGCGGACGGCGGACGGCGGGGCGACGCTGAGGGCGGAGAAGGCAGACGCGGGTCCTGGCGGTGGAGGGCGGCGAGGTCGCGCAGAGGGCGGCCGCGGCGAGGTCGACGCACGGCGGAGGGGGCGGCCGAGGGAGGGTGGCGGAGAGGCTTCGCCGGCGAGAGGAGCGGGGGGGGGAGGGCGGAAGGCGAGCTGCAGGCGGCGACGGGCGGAGAAGGGCGTCGGCGCAGAGGCGAGGTCGGGGAGGGCGTCTGGGCGGCGGCGGTCTCGCGAGGTGGGGCGGCGAGCGCTGGGTAAGGGAGGAACACGGCGGCGCGCCGGCGGTAGCCGGAGGGGAGGCGGCTCGGCAGCGAGCAGAGAGGAGAGGCGCGGCGCGTCGCGGTTGGAGGCGGGGCGGAGCGGGGCAGCGGGGAAGGTTCCAGGAGGGTGGGTCGCGTGCGGGGAGGAGGAGGGAGGTGGGGCGCGCCAGGGGGTGGGCCAGGCGTGGGGCCCAGGGGGAGGAGGGAGATGTGTGGGCGCGGTGTGCGTGCGTGCTGTGCGGGTGGATGTGCGCTGGTGTGGCAGGGGAGTTGAGAGTGAGGTGAAGGGAAGAGAGAGTAGGGGTTAGGTGGTGAGCCAAGTGGCGGTCTCTGGTTGGGTGGGGTGGTGGACAGGGCGATGTGGCAGGTGGGGATTGGGTGGGGTGATGTGGAGGGGGGGGGGGTTGGGTAGATTAACTGGTAGCTTTAGGATTAAGGGGTGGACCGTTTGTAAAATCCTGGGGGTGGTCGTTCGGGTCGAAACGGCCCGTTCGACTGCCCCCGCTAAAATAATAAATATTTTTATTTGTTTTACAAACACCGTTTGCAAACCGACAGCAGACAAACAAAAATCATCCGGAGACCCGGGGTTTGATATTGATTAAAGATGGGGCGTTTTATAAAACAAAACGGGCTTTGCGAAAATAGTTTTGACAAACAACACATGATGATGACGATGCAATGCACAAATTCAACGCGATTTTCTAGTAGTGGTTTTGCGGGATGCCACAATTCGACACCACTAACAATGGATCTCGCCCTCGAGATCCGCCTCATGGTACCGGAAGAAAGGTCGGTGATCTGATCCTTCGCGCTTCGTGTAGATCCTCGCGACACCACTAGCAAGAGGTCGTCGTCCGTGATCGTCGAGAGAACACTCCTGGGTCAAAAGGTCGAAGGCAGAGGTATCCACAAATAAGACACCCCTAACTTTCGTGGACGGAGTAAAACTGCTGGATCCACCGATTCGATGTACAAGAGCGAATGATAAGAGTAGTCGGATGGTGATCAGTCCATCGCGCACCCAAACCATTACTCTGCACACGAATAGGCGGATTATGCAACCAACTCTCGGAATCAGACTGAAGAACTCGGCAAGCGAGGTTCGGAAACAAAGGAGTGATGCAGACTCTGCATCGGATCTGGCGTGGAGGATGTCGTCGCGTCGGAAAACACCGGAAGGCACAAACAAGGAATAAAGAATGGTAACACCGTAGACGGATTCATCAGGCAGCTTGAACACCGGACGGTAGAACACCGTTGACAAAGGAGGAAGCGAAACCCTGAAGGTACGACGGAAAACCCAACCACGAGAAATCCTAGACTCAAAGAAAAGATAAGAGAGCAGATTCAAAACACGTCGAGATAAGAGGAGAACAGCACAGGGGTAAGGAGTAAAATCAGACCTAATCAGAACTATCCAACCGATTTTTCAAAATAGTTTTGACACTCTACTTCGGCCGTTAGCTAGGTTATCCTACAGGCTGGACTTGTGGGGTATCGCAACTGCTGGGCTCTGATACCACTCTGTAACACCCTTAGAATCGGACCTATGCAAGTTTTAGCGAAACCCGCCAAACCCGCATAGAAACGATTCAAAGGTGCCCACCAGGCACTTTCGTGCGGGTGGAAAACGAAGTAATAACATTACACAACAGTCCTCGATGGGACCCACAGAACAGATATATATATATATATATAACAGCGACTCCATGAGTCAAGAATACATATATAATATACAAAGATCCAAATCACCTTGAAAATGATAGAGCGTCCGACTACGGACAAGATGCAAATAGGGCTAAGAGCCCTGAAGAATAACCAATGGCGTCCATAACCCTGCCCAGGCCAAGCCGGAAGGGTAACCCTGCTAACGACGTCGATCTCACAACCTGCTTAAACAAAAGGGGTGCCGACAAAGGGCAAAGGAAAAAGAGGAGCGTCAGTACTGAGGCCAGTACACGGCGAGGCTAGAATTCGGCGGTCCTCGCCTACATAGATATGGTGGACTGAGCGGCAGCGGCAGCATGCACTGAACAACCTATAGAGACTCGATACAACTGGCGGTTATCAGAGAGGGATAAGAAAGACCTATTCGGAAACAACCTGATACTATCATCAAACAAACCCATCCTGGTGGTTCCCCCTCGAGACCAAACGAGGAAGTCAACCGAGGAACTCACACAGTTGGCAGTTTTATTTATTCAGTTATAGTTGCGGCACTTTACTAGTCAGGTTTAGATAATCATCCTGATAAAGTAAGAAGTGGGCACTTTTAGTTAACCATTCCGTTATAGTGGCAACACTTACTAGTTAGATGCAATTAGCGTGAGATAACCCAAAACCCAGCAGTTGTTGGTACTTTTATTCAGCCATTCCGTTGTAGTTGCCTTACTTACTAGTCAGGTACAATGGTCGCAAGCGACAATCCAAACAAGCAATTGTGGGCAGTATTATTTAGCCATTCCATTATAGTGAAGCTGATTACTAGTCATTATAAAGTCAAATTTATAGCAATAAACTTTAGTTATGCTTGTCTATGGTCGAGATACTGTGCTCCAAGTCGTCCATAACCGCGGACACGGCTTTCAGAAAGTTTTAACCCGGCCGGGGTGCACAAATAGCAACACACACACGATCAACCTCGGAAAAACCAAATCAAAACCCAACGAGGTCTTCACGACAGAGCAATCACAAGATTCAGAAATATTTCAGGGGGCCACCCCATTGAGTAGACCCGCAACGAAGTAAGCAAGCTCCGAGACAGACTCAAGGTTTGCGACAATGGCTGTAAACGACTGGGAACCCGAAAGTGTGGCTGGGCTTGTCGATACCGCGAAAACACTCCGCTTACCTAAACAGTACAGTGTGCTCCTCGCACAATCGTAAATAAAGCAGTAGCATGGCATAAGTACAGGATAGTAAATAAAACCTCAAACTAGTTTGTGGCCCCAAGAAATAAGACGGAATCAAGTTTTGGCTAAGGGGGGCCCATACTCCCCGTATGTGGATAGCGCGATAAAACAAGGAACAGGTATCAAGTACTCGGGGTCCTACGGGACACAAGTGGGCGTTCGGAAACCAAATATTTTCTATCACCCACCGATGCCTCTGCTTATTTCAATTTTAGTTGTTAAACAGGAATTAAAATGAGCGATAAAGTAAAACCATGATCATCTCCAACATCAAACAGGTGGCAATACTCCAACAACAGTGGTACATGGCGACACGCAACAGCACTTGAGCAAGCGACTACGACGCGCAACTCCAACTATCTACCAAACAACAAGTAATAGGATGTGTCCAAGGCAATATATGGCTGCAAGGGATATCAAGGGTACGGAATCTAGAGCATCGCAACACAGATAGCAATAGATCAACAGGAGAGAATAAATACTATAAAAGTAAGATAGGTAGAAAGGAGGAGATGCTCCCCTGAAAACATTGTCGAAGGTTCAACCGAAGATCGGGGCGAAGCTCACATCAACTCAACGGCCCAATCCGCGAAGAAGCAAAACACTAGAATAAACACCGGATGCAATATTTAATACGACGGCAGAAGATCGGGCATGATGCATGGCTTGGGAAAGGTGCGATGCAATTAGGTCATATTAAGCGGAACCGGGGTCCCGACAATTAATTAATAGGTTCATGTTGTTTAGAAACCCCGCAATTTAAATATTGTTTTAACATGGCAAGATATATCACCGGTTCGCTACACCAATTTAAATGAGGCCATTATAAGACTAGATTTTGTCCGCATATGGGCCACATATTTAATTATTAGGTGAATCGGCATAAGGCCCCCAAACCACAGACAAGGGTGCATGCATGAACAATTTAATATGCGACAAGTCGTATTATATTATAAAATAGGGTTTCGGGAAGGGGTTCACACATTTAGGGTTCGGCAGATCTTGGTTTCCGGGTTCGGGGTTCGACAGGGTCCAGGGTTCGACGGGTTCGGACTCGGCGGGATCGTTCTCGGATAACGGGGGTAGATCTTGGCGTTCCGAGGTCTTCGGGTCATGTCGACGGCCTTGGTGTCCTTGTTGGAGAACTCGAGGTTGATGGCGAACTTGTCCGGTACCGGGGTTTGGGTCCGGGAAGGAGTACTTGTCGCGTCGGGGTCTCGGCCATCGGATCCGTGAAGGAGGTCATGGCGTCTGTGGCGACGATCTTCGGGGTTCATGTCTCCGAAAGTCTACGAACGATCTTGGTAGATGCTTCCCGGTGGACGGTCATGGCGCTTCCGGGAAGTAGGCTTGGCGTTCCCTGACGACAATCATGGATCTTATTATCCGCCTCTTTGTCGGTGTTGAACTTCACGGGCCACCGCCAATTGGTTGTCGAGGTCGGTCTTGTATCTCTGGTGGCGATGAGAACCCACGAATAGTCGTGTGGTCTGCAGACAGCATCACACCGATGTTCGTAACACAACCGACGCTTCCCATGTGCCCACGGAACACCACACCAACGTCAAACGAGCAGCAGAACTTGGGGAACCAGAGGTGACACAGGGGCTCGAGGAAGCAGGGACGCACGCGAGCTCGGGCACCGGTGTCGGACGATGGGGCCGAAGGCGGCTGCACGGTATGGAGACGACGCCGGCGGGGTCGCGGCCGGAGACGACAGGGGCCCGCGGCGGCGCGGCCGGAGGAGGGTGGAGGCGGTTGGCAGGGGCTCGACAAGGACGACACGAGGCGGCCGGCGGATGAGCGGCCGCGGACGACGGACGGCGGGGCGACGCTGAGGGCGGAGAAGGCAGACGCGGGTCCTGGCGGTGGAGGGCGGCGGGGTCGCGCAGAGGGCGGCCGCGGCGAGGTCGACGCACGGCGGAGGGGGCGGCCGAGGGAGGGTGGCGGAGAGGCTTCGCCGGCGAGAGGAGCAGGGGGGCCGGAAGGCGAGCTGCAGGCGGCGACGGACGGAGAAGGGCGCCGGCGCAGAGGCGAGGTCGGGGAGGGCGTCTGGGCGGCGGCGGTCTCGCGAGGTGGGGCGGCGAGCGCTGGGTAAGGGAGGAACACGGCGGCGCGCCGGCGGTAGCCGGAGGGGAGGCGGCTCGGCGACGAGCAGAGAGGAGAGGCGCGGCGCGTCGCGGTTGGAGGCGGGGCGGAGCGGGGCGGCGGGGAAGGTTCCAGGAGGGTGGGTCGCGTGCGGGGAGGAGGAGGGAGGTGGGGCGCGCCAGGGGGTGGGCCAGGCGTGGGGCCCAGGGGGAGGAGGGAGATGTGTGGGCGCGGTGTGCGTGCGTGCTGTGCGGGTGGATGTGTGCTGGTGTGGCAGGGGAGTTGAGAGTGAGGTGAAGGGAAGAGAGAGTAGGGGTTAGGTGGTGAGCCAAGTGGCGGTCTCTGGTTGGGTGGGGTGGTGGACAGGGCGATGTGGCAGGTGGGGATTGGGTGGGGTGATGTGGAGGGGGGGGGGTTGGGTAGATTAACTGGTAGCTTTAGGATTAAGGGGTGGACCGTTTGTAAAATCCTGGGGGTGGTCGTTCGGGTCGAAACGGCCCGTTCGACTGCCCCCGCTAAAATAATAAATATTTTTATTTGTTTTACAAACACCGTTTGCAAACCGACAGCAGACAAACAAAAATCATCCGGAGACCCGTGGTTTGATATTGATTAAAGATGGGGCGTTTTATAAAACAAAACGGGCTTTGCGAAAATAGTTTTTGACAAACAACACATGATGATGACGATGCAATGCACAAATTCAACGCGATTTTCTAGTAGTGGTTTTGCGGGATGCCACACACGCCCTAGTAT
The DNA here is from genome assembly GCA_910589765.1 of Avena atlantica. Classification (NCBI taxonomy): domain Eukaryota; kingdom Viridiplantae; phylum Streptophyta; class Magnoliopsida; order Poales; family Poaceae; genus Avena; species Avena atlantica. The sequence goes on along the minus strand of OU342739.1, from coordinate 53,339,179 downwards.
AGGCACCTGTCCTGTGAGTTTGGCCTCCCAACCATGATCAACTGTCATCTTGGGTACTGCACAGGTGGACAATCTTCACAAGGTAGCCTCAGCTCAGACCTTGGCCGTAAGGGAACCCATACTATGGTATATAAATTTCCAGTCAAGCCCTACCCAATTTTCAGGTATTGTGGTTGTACGGTAAAATTGGAATGGTATCGCATCCAGACAACCATCAGTTTTATAAAGGGCTAAGGCTCATGCCTTAACATTTTCATCATCAAAATCATCTGGTGTTCAAGAACACATGTCAAAACATTTCGGTAGAATGACTCATCATTCTAAGGTTTTCATAACATTTTCACCAAGTATTCCCATCTAAAGTTGATCAAGTTTTCTGCTTAGCACTAGCATCTACAAGTGGGGGTAAATACTAATGGTGGGTAATAAACAAGTGTATCTTATCTAAGTAAATCTCATGCCTCAGGATGACGTTAAGATTATCTAACTTAGGCCAAATTTTATGCTCTTTATGCCACCTTTAGTTATCTTTCTAGAATCTACAAGTCACTATGTAAACTCTAAGAGGAAGCTTTGATAAAGAAAATAAAGTGTTAAGCTTGCAAGTAAAGCTAGGATTGGGTATCAAGTGGGTATGATCACATATGCTTAAGGCATATAATTGGCATAGTAACAAGCAAGTAGTAGCTTGCATAAGTAGGGTATCTTGCAAGTGTTAACTTGCATAATTGCAAGTATAAGCTTGCTAAGTTGCAAGGGTTAGCTTGCCTTGTGCAGAGCAGTGGTTGAAGTTCTCCTCGGCTTCTTCCTCGTAGTATCCTTCTTCCTCCTCGTACCCTTGGTCGGTACTAGCGTCTATAAATAAATACGAGGTACACAATCACCAAACAATACTTAACTATTTCTAATCATCACACAAAGGTTCACACTAGATGATCTATCATCATCACTAGCATTACAAGGATTAAAACTCTTGTCTTATTTATTTTATTTTAGAAAAGTAATTTCTACTCATTGAAAAACTACTTAAGATTTAATATTATCCAACTCAAACATGGGATCATGTTGACACATGTCATCACCACATATTTCAGTATATGGGAATGTGATTTAAAGTGGTGTCACAATTTAATAGGGTTTAACCTTTTTATTTTAATTAAATAAAGTAACTAGAAATGCCTATGTGGCATTCTTTTATTACTTGAACATTATTTCTGCAAGTAAACCCATATGTTTTTATATATTCTAAAAGGTATTATCAAATGTGATTTTTGAGAGTTGGAATAAACTCAAAAGCTCTTATGTTTGAATTTTGAAAAATGTTTGAATGCAGAAAAGCTTATGCCTTGTTATTTTTACCATGGTTGATCTGTAAATCCAAATGGTTTAAATCCAACGGACTTGGATTAAGCATTTCGGTATCTTTCTAACAAAATTAGTTTCATGCATTTTGGTTCAGTGAATCGAGCTGGGTTGATTTTTGAGTCTATGTACAAAACTGTGTTTGAAATTAAATGAATAAAATTAAATTTGAATTTTTGGGTCGCGCGGGATGTTTAACTAGGCCGGCCCACTACGCACAGCGCACGTGCGGGCTGGTTAAGTGGCTGTCCCCACACGTCAGTGAGACGGGGAGGGGCGAAGCGGTACGGGGCAATGTGGACCGTGGGATCTAGTTCTAATTAAACGACTCTGGTTCATCGTCCACATCGGGCAGCGCCGGCGAGATAGAACCCTAGCGCGGCAGGTGGGGGTCGTGGGAGGCTCACCAGGGCTCATGCGATGGTCGGCGACGGGGGCGAATGACGAAGTCGACGACGGCGGTTCTCCTGGTACCGAAAGCTTCTCCTGGGGCGGCTCCAATCGACGGCTTCCTTCTCCTCCAGCAGCGGCGGGCTCCGGCCAAATTCCAGCGATGCGCTGTTCGCCTTGCTCCGGGAGTGAGGTGGGGTGATTCTGAGGGAGACGGGAGTGAACTGGTGTGAAGAAAACGAGCGATGGATGCCTCTATTTTGTTGGAGATATGCCCTAGAGGCAATAATAAATGTAGTTATTATTATATCTTTGTGTTTATGATAAATGTTTACATTCATGCTATAATAGTATTAACAAGGAAACATTGATACTTGTGTGATTTGTAAACTTAATTTGAAGTCCCTAGTATAGCCTCTATACTTCACTAGCTTGTTGGTTGATTAATGATTGTGGTTTCCCTATCATGAACATTGAGATGTTATCAACAACAAGATCATATCGTTAGGAGAATGATATGGTGGACATACTCCTATAGATAAGCGTAGCATAAAGATCAAGTCATTTCAATAGTTCAATTGCTATATGCTTTCTGATACATAGTAACCTAATTCCTTCGACCATGAGATCATGCATATCACCTTTACCGGATGGATGCTTTGATGACATCAAACACCACACCGTAACTGGGTGGTTATAAAGGTGGCATTGAGTGTTCGGAAAGTATTGGTTGAAACACATGGATCAAGAGTGGGATTTGTCCATCCATATGACGGATAGATATACTCTGGGCCCTCTCGGTGGAATGTCATCCAATTAGCTTGCAAGCATGTGACTTGGTCACAAGGGATCACATATCACGGGAACGAGAAAAGAGTACTTATCGGTAACGAGGTTGAACTAGGTATGCAGAGATATCGACGATCATAACCTCGGATAAGTAAACTATCGTGAGACAAAGGGAAATTGGTATCATATGTAAGTGGTTCATTCGATCGCAAAGTAATCGTAGAAATATGTGGGAGCCATATGAATTTCCAGATTCCTCTATTGGTTATTGTTCAGAGAAGTGTCTCAATCATGTCCGCATAATTCACGAACCGTAGGGAGACACACTTAAGGATTCGACGTTGTTTGAGTAGTTATGGTATTATGAGAAAGAGACCGAATGTTGTTCAGAGTCTCGGATGGGATCCGGGATATCACGAGGTGATCCGGAATGGTCCGGAGAATAAGATTCATATAAGTAAAGTCCCGTTTCGGAGTTCGCGAATGATTCCGGTGTTTTCATCGGGAATGTTCTAGAAGGTTCCGGATTGTCCGGCACTCCGGGGGGGGAAGGGGTACATGAATGTGTCATTACATATTGGAATGATTGCATCATGTACTAAGTGTTCTTGCTGTCCCAAATAAAGGATTAAATTGAATCCTAAAACAGAAAAGTCAAATGTCCAGTTTGAAAGTCAAACGGCTAAAACAAGAAACTGTGGGAAACAAGCAAGAGGAGGTTGAAACCAACTTGGAGGAGGAGTCCCTCTCCTCCAAGCCGGCGGCCAGCCCTAGGCCGAGTTGGGGAGGGACTCCCTACCTCCCTGGCGCGCCCAGCCCCCTCCCACCTATAAAAGGAGGGGCAGGGCCTCCTCCTCAAGACACACAAGTTCCTATCTTCTACCTCCGGTTTAGAGCCGTTTCGGTTTAGAGCTTCTAATTGCTTTAGCCTTCGGTTTAGAGCCTTCTAATTGGTTTAGAGCCTTCTAATTGGTGTGTCTAATTACTAGACCACTAATAGCCTCTCTCATACTCCACCATACTCGCACCGGCTTAAGGCGAAGCCCTGCGGGATCTCCCCTCTACTTCCGGTACCACGTCGTTGTGCTGCCGGAATCGCGAGGAGAGTGCTACAACCTCCGCTGCCTGCTGGAACAAGGGAGAGGAAGGTCTTCGTCGAGTACCGAACGTGTGACCGACTGCGGGAGCGCTGCCGGAACGCAGCGCCGGAAGGATCGTCTACACGATCTTGAGATCGGGAAGAGTACGACTACATCACCCACGAGAATCCGCTCTCGTTAAACACTTTGGAATCTTCGAGGGTAAGTTATTCCATCGACTCGTTGCTACAATCTAGTAGATAGATCTTGGCTTGTTTGTTTGTATGCGATAGAAAAATTTTGTTTTCCATGCTACGAACCCCTACAGTGGTATCAGAGCCGTGTCTATATGTAGATCTGTTGCACGAGTAGAACACAATGCTCATTGTGGGCGTTGATGCTTTTATTGTCGATTGCTTCTTGTGTACTTTGCATCTTGCGGTATGTTGGGATGAAGCGGCCCGGGCTAACCTTACATGACATCGTTCATGAGACTTGCTCCACGCTTGACATGCAACTTGTATTGCATAAGTGGCTTTGCGGGTGCCTGTTTCTCCTAGCATAGTTAAGATCCAATTTACAACGGGTGATTAACAATACTAGTATCAATGTTGTGGTTCTTGTTCGTAAGTTAGAACGACACTTATTGAAAGCCCCAAACCACGTAAAATATGCAAAGAAAGTAGAGGCGTCTAACTTTGTTTTTGCAGGGGTGTGCAGTGATGTGATATGGCCATGATTGTGATTATATTTGATGTATGCAATGTTCCTTATTGTAAGTCGGCAACCGGCAGGAGCCATATGGTTGTCTTTAATTTATGTTAAGACCCGCGTGTCTATTCAAAGTAGTTGTAATAGTTGAAGCCGGTGGACGACAACCATGGAGAGGCGTCATTGACCTTGATGCAATGCCGGTTATGATGGAGATCATGTTCGTGGTTGAAGATAGAGATCGGAAGCACGAAGAAGAAAGGCCATATCATATCACAAATATATTGAATTGCATGTGATGTTAATCCTTTATGCATCTTGTATTGCTTAGTAGACGACGGTAGCATTATAAGATGATCCCTCATGCACATGAATTTCAAGTCATAAAGTGTTCACCCTTAGTTAGCACCGTTGCTAAAGCTTGTTGTTTCGAAGCACCACGTGATGATCGGGTGTGTTAGATTCCGCAAGTGTATACAACGTGAGCAAGCCAGATTTTCTCATGCGGAAACTAAGGTTTGATCTTGACGAGCCTAGCATGTACAGACATGGTCTCGGAACACGAATCACCGAAAGGTAAAGCATGAATCATATAGTAGATATGATGAACATGACGATTGTTCGCCATTGAAACTATATCAACTCTCGTGATGATCGGTGTTGATGTAGTGGATTTGGTTCGTGTGATCACTAAAACAATGTGAGGGATATTGTTTTGAGTGGGAGTTCACATAGTTTAATTACATTAATTAATTTGAACTCAATTTGTCATAAACTTAGTCTAAACTATTGCAAATATGTTGTAGATCAATGGCAGCCCCTACCATCAATTTTAATGCGTTCCTAGAGAAAGAAAAGTTGAAAAACAATGGAAGCAACTTCGCGGATTGGTTCCGCAATTTGAGGATTGTCCTCACAGCTGGTAATTTGACCTATGTGCTGGATGCACCGCTGGGTGACCCACCTGCAGCTGATGCTCCCGATGAAGTAAAGAATGTTTACCTCGCTCGGAAGAATCAGTACTCCATAGTTCAGTGTGCTATCTTGTATGGTTTGGAATCGGAGCTTCAGAAAAGGTTTGAAGATTCAGACCCATATGATATTGTCGAGGATCTCAAATTGATTTTTGAGACTCATGCGACAATTGAAAGCTATGAGGCTTCTGAAAAGTTTTTTAACTGCAAGATGGAAGAGGGCAGCTCCGTCAGTGAGCATGTGCTTAAGATGTCTGGGCACACAAACAAACTTCAAAGCTTGGGTATAGTGATTCCTAATGCTTTGGGGATCTACCGTGTCCTCCAATCACTACCACCAAGTTACAAGAACTTTGTGATGAACTACAACATGCAGAACATGAACAAGACGTTGCCAGAACTCTTTGCCATGTTGAAATCTGCAGAAGTGGAGATCAAGAAAGAGCACCAAGTGTTGTTGGTCAATAAGACCACCAAATTCAAGAAAGGCAAGTCTAAGCAAAAGGGACACTTCAAGAAGGGTGGTAAGAAAGTTACCACGCCAGCGAAGAAGACCAAGGCTGGACCTAAGCCTGATACTGAGTGCTTTTACTGCAAGGGAGAAGGTCACTGGAAGCGGAATTGCCCAAAGTACTTGGCGGATTTGAAGAACGGCAACATCAAGAAGAAAGGTATATCTGATATACATGTTATTGATGTGTATCTCACTAGTACTCGTAGTAGTGCCTGGGTATTTGATACTGGTTCGGTTGCTCATATTCGTAACTCGAAATAGGTGCTGCAGAATAAACGGAAGCTAGCGAAGAACGAGGTGACGATGCGCGTGGGAAACGGATCAAAAGTTGATGTGATCGCGGTCGGCACGCTACCCCTTCATCTACCATCGGGATTAGTTTTATACTTAAATAATTGTTATTTGGTGCCTGCGTTGAGCATGAACATTATATCGGGATCTTGTTTATTGCGAGACGGTTACTTGTTTAAGTCCGAGAATAATGGTTGTTCGATTTATATGAATAATATGTTTTACGCACATGCACCTTTGATAGATGGTCTATTCTTATTGAATCTCGATAGTGGAAATACACATATCAACAACATTGAGGCTAAACGTTTGAAATCAAGCGATAATTCGACCTATATGTGGCACTGTCGTCTTGGTCACATTGGAGTGAAACGTATGAAGAAACTCCATTCCGATGGACTTCCTGAATCACTTGATTTTGAATCACTTGAAAGATGCGAAGCATGTCTGATGGGAAAAATGACTAAGAATCCATTTTCTGGTATGATGGAGCGAGCTACGGACTTATTGGAAATCATACATACCGATGTGTGTGGTCCAATGAGTGTAGCATCGCGCGGTGGTTATCGTTATGTTCTTACCTTCACGGATGACTTGAGTAGATATGGGTATATCTATTTCATGAAACATAAGTCCGAAACTTTCGAGAAGTTTAAGGAGTTTCAAAGTGAGGTAGAGAATCAACTTAACAAGAAGATTAAATTTCTACGTTCTGATCGTGGAGGTGAATATCTAAGTTACGAGTTTGGCGAGCATTTGAAGAAATGCGGAATACTTTCACAATTGACACCGCCGGGAACACCACAGCGTAATGGTGTGTCCGAACGTCGTAATCGAACTCTCTTAGATATGGTTCGTTCTATGATGTCACTTACAGATTTACCGCTATCATTTTGGGGTTATGCATTAGAAACAGCCGCATTCACTTTAAATAGGGCACCATCTAAATCCGTTGAAACGACACCGTATGAATTATGGTTTGGGAAGAAACCTAAATTGTCGTTCCTTAAAGTTTGGGGATGCGAAGCCTATGTAAAGAAGTTACAGCCGGACAAGCTTGAACCCAAAGCGAAAAAATGCGTCTTCATAGGATACCCGAAGGAAACTATTGGGTATACCTTCTATCATAGATCCGAAGGCAAAATCTTTGTTGCCAAGAATGGATCCTTTCTAGAGAAGGAATTTCTCTCGAAAGAAGTGACTGGAAGGAAAGTAGAACTCGACGAGGTTGTCGAACCTTCTCTCGAAATTGTGAGTAGCGCAGCACCGGAAGAAGTTCCTGTGGTGCCTGCACCAATAAGAGAGGAAGCTAGTGATGGTGATCATGAAACTTCGGTTGAAGTTGCTACAGAACCTCGGAGGTCAACGAGAACTCGTACCACTCCAGATTGGTATGATTCCGTTATGAATGTCATGTTGGTGGACAACACTGATGACCCCGAGACATATGAGGAAGCGATGATGAGCCCAGATTCCAATAAATGGCAAGAAGCCATGAAATCCAAGATTGGATCCATGTACGAAAACCAAGTATGGACTTTGGTGGACTTACCGGATGGCCGGAAGGCTGTCGAGAACAAATGGATTTTCAAGAAGAAAACAAATGCTGATGGTAATGTTACTGTCTATAAAGCTCGACTTGTCGCAAAAGGGTTTCGAAAAATTCAAGGAGTTGACTACGATGAGACTTTCTCACCGGTAGCGAAGCTAAAGTCTGTGAGGATTATGTTAGCAATCGCTGCATATTATGATTATGAGATATGGCAGATGGATGTCAAAACAGCATTCCTCAATGGAGACATTGATGAAGAGTTGTATATGATGCAACCCAAAGGTTTTGTCGATCCTAAAGATGCTAACAAGGTATGCAAACTTCAACGGTCCATCTATGGATTGAAGCAAGCATCCCGAAGTTGGAATCAACGTTTTGATAAGGTAATCAAAAGTTTTGGTTTTATACAAACTTATGGAGAAGCTTGTATTTACAAGAAAGTGAGTGGGAGCTCTGTAGCATTCTTAATACTATATGTGGATGACATATTGTTGATTGGGAATGATGTAGACCTTCTTAATAGTGTCAAAGAATATTTGAATAATAGTTTTTCAATGAAGGATCTTGGCGAAGCAGCTTACATATTAGGCATAAAGATTTATAGAGATAGATCGAAACGCCAAATATCATTGTCACAGAGTACATATTTGGACAAAGTTCTAAAGAGGTTTGGAATGGAAGAAAGCAAGAAAGGGTTCTTGCCCATGTTGCCCAATACGACCTTGAGTAAAACTCAAAGTCCGACATCGGCAGAAGATAGAGAAAGGATGAGTAAGACTCCCTATGCCTCAGCCATAGGATCTCTAATGTATGCCATGCTATGTACTAGACCCGACATTGCATATGCTATTAGTTTAACTAGCAGATATCAAAGTGATCCAGGAGTGGATCATTGGACAACGGTCAAAAACATCCTTAAGTACTTGAGAAGAACTAAGGATATGGTTCTTTCTTATGGAGGTGATGAACAGCTCGTTGTTAATGGTTACACCGATGCTAGTTGGAACACCGATCCGGATGATTCTAAATCACAATCCGGATACGTATTTATTTTGAATGGTGCAGCAGTTAGCCGGAGGAGTGCAAAGCAAAGCGTTGTGGCGAGATCTTCAACTGAATCGGAATACATGGCTGCTTCGGAGGCTTCACAAGAAGCGATATGGATGAAAGAGTTCATTACAGAGCTGGGTGTGGTTCCTAGTGTGCTGGACCCAATGTCTATCTACTGTGATAATATGGGCGCCATAGCCAATGCGCAAGAACCAAGGTCACACAAGAAGCTGAAGCACATCAAGCTACGTTTTCACGCTATTCGAGAACATATCCAGGATGGGGATATAAAGATTTGCAAAGTACACACAGATCTGAATGTGGCGGATCCGTTGACTAAACCTCTCCCGAGGGCAAAACATGACCAACACCAAACTGCCATGGGTGTTCGGTATATTACCATGTAATCTAGATTAGATGACTCTAGTGCAAGTGGGAGACTGTTGGAGATATGCCCTAGAGGCAATAATAAATGTAGTTATTATTATATCTTTGTGTTTATGATAAATGTTTACATTCATGCTATAATAGTATTAACAAGGAAACATTGATACTTGTGTGATTTGTAAACTTAATTTGAAGTCCCTAGTATAGCCTCTATACTTCACTAGCTTGTTGGTTGATTAATGATTGTGGTTTCCCTATCATGAACATTGAGATGTTATCAACAACAAGATCATATCGTTAGGAGAATGATATGGTGGACATACTCCTATAGATAAGCGTAGCATAAAGATCAAGTCATTTCAATAGTTCAATTGCTATATGCTTTCTGATACATAGTAACCTAATTCCTTCGACCATGAGATCATGCATATCACCTTTACCGGATGGATGCTTTGATGACATCAAACACCACACCGTAACTGGGTGGTTATAAAGGTGGCATTGAGTGTTCGGAAAGTATTGGTTGAAACACATGGATCAAGAGTGGGATTTGTCCATCCATATGACGGATAGATATACTCTGGGCCCTCTCGGTGGAATTTCATCCAATTAGCTTGCAAGCATGTGACTTGGTCACAAGGGATCACATATCACGGGAACGAGAAAAGAGTACTTATCGGTAACGAGGTTGAACTAGGTATGCAGAGATACCGACGATCATAACCTCGGATAAGTAAACTATCGTGAGACAAAGGGAAATTGGTATCGTATGTAAGTGGTTCATTCGATCGCAAAGTAATTGTAGAAATATGTGGGAGCCATATGAATTTCTAGATTCCTCTATTGGTTATTGTTCGGAGAAGTGTCTCGATCATGTCCGCATAATTCACGAACCGTAGGGAGACACACTTAAGGATTCGACGTTGTTTGAGTAGTTATGGTATTATGAGAAAGAGACCGAATGTTGTTTGGAGTCTCGGATGGGATCCAGGATATCACGAGGTGATCCGGAATGGTCCGGAGAATAAGATTCATATAAGTAAAGTCCCGTTTCGGAGTTCGGGAATGATTTCGGTGTTTTCATCGAGAATGTTCTAGAAGGTTCCGGATTGTCCGGCACTCCGGGGGGGAAGGGGTACATGAATGTGTCATTACATATTGGAATGATTGCATCATGTACTAAGTGTTCTTGCTGTCCCAAATAAAGGATTAAATTGAATCCTAAAACAGAAAAGTCAAATGTCCAGTTTGAAAGTCAAACGGCTAAAACAAGAAACTATGGGAAACAAGCAAGAGGAGGTTGAAACCAACTTGGAGGAGGAGTCCCTCTCCTCCAAGCCGGCGGCCAGCCCTAGGCCGAGTTGGGGAGGGACTCCCTCCCTCCCTGGCGCGCCCAGCCCCCTCCCACCTATAAAAGGAGGGGCATGGCCTCCTCCTCAAGACACACAAGTTCCTATCTTCTACCTCCGGTTTAGAGCCGTTTCGGTTTAGAGCTTCTAATTGCTTTAGCCTTCGGTTTAGAGCCTTCTAATTGGTTTAGAGCCTTCTAATTGGTGTGTCTAATTACTAGACCACTAATAGCCTCTCTCATACTCCACCATACTCGCACCGGCTTAAGGCGAAGCCCTGCGGGATCTCCCCTCTACTTCCGGTACCACGCCGTTGTGCTGCCGGAATCGCGAGGAGAGTGCTACAACCTCCGCTGCCTGCTGGAACAAGGGAGAGGAAGGTCTTCGTCGAGTACCGAACGTGTGACCGACTGCGGGAGCGCTGCCGGAACGCAGCGCCGGAAGGATCGTCTACACGATCTTGAGATCGGGAAGAGTACGACTACATCACCCACGAGAATCCGCTCTCGTTAAACACTTTGGAATCTTCGAGGGTAAGTTATTCCATCGACTCGTTGCTACAATCTAGTAGATATATCTTGGCTTGTTTGTTTGTATGCGATAGAAAATTTTTGTTTTCCATGCTACGTACCCCTACATATTTATAGTGGCTGAAGGGGACCGATGGGCGCGGGCTAAGCTCGTCGTGGTCGACGACACAGAGTGCTACTGGCATGGGCGACGATAGGGGCGGTGTTGTGCTCCTTGGAGAAGCTCAACGGCGTGGTGGCGAGGCGTGTGGCGGTGTTGATCGGTCGGAATGCGTCGATGCTCTCGGCAGGTCCAACAGCGATTTTAATGGTGCACAACGTGTGTGGTCCGCGCGGCGGCGAACGGGCACGTCTGCGGGGTTGCTGGGGCGGTGGTGATCACGCACCCACGCGGCGAGGGCGGCGCGCGGTCTGTGGGTGTTGGTCGAGGGTGGCGCATTGGCGTGCTCTCGGCTCGCACGCAGAGAGATTTGGCATGGTCTTGTCGTGTGGTCCAGGGGCTGGCAGAGCTCGGGGCTGGGACAGGGAGTGGCGGTGGACGGTGGGGTGCCTGCTAGACATGCTTTCTAGGCTTGGTGCTACTCGTAGCTTGATGTCGACAATGGGGTGGCAAGATGAGGCTCGGCATGCTTGCCATTAATGGCATGGTCTGGTTTACAGTGAGCTAGAGGGGTTAAACAAGTTAGATGATCTACTGAGGGTGTAGAGTGAGCTAGATAGGGAACAAGTTAGGCCAAAATCACTGCACACTATAGTGTTTGATGTTTGTTTGATTTGTATCTACAAGGTGTTTGATAAAATGGCCGCAAGAACTTTGAATTTGAATTTTGGATTCAAACTTGGTGGTTTGCTAGGCACATACTAGAAAGTGTCTGGTTAGTTGGATTAGTCAAGGGGCACTGGTTTGGTTGGATTTTGAAAATGGGTGATCTTCATATATGATAAGGATTCAATTTTGAATTGTGATTTGAATGAGGTTGCCAAATATTTCTGTAAGTTTGAAAGGTGGGCTTTGATTCACTTTTACTTGTTCTAGCAAGGGGTGAAAAAATTTGGAAAAGTTTCTGTTTGAAATCTTGGACTAGAAACACTCAAAGTGACCTAGTGAGCAAGATTGGCAAAAATGACCATTTGCTTTATTTGATTTGTTTTTGTTTTTTTCTTGATTTTTTCTGTATGGAAATGTTTTATATGATGTTATTTTCCTATTTAAACCATTTCTTGCTATTTAGGTTAATCACACAAGTTCATTCATGCATTTATCAAATCATCTCATTCACACATGCACTCATATGATTTTAATTAATCAAAGTTTTTGTTAACCTTAATTTTAGTGATTAGAGTTTGATGATCATTGTTTTATATTTTTGGGATGTTACATGGGTGTAATTGGTATCTTCTGATATTAATATATATGCTTCTTTCCAAAAAAAACTAAGGTACCGTTTGGATGTCTATACTGGAGGGCTTGGAATTGAATTGAGGTCAATACCAAACCAGCCTATGTATTGAGATGAGCAGTTAATTCTAAATTGTTGTTTGGTTGTACGAGATATTGGTAGTTGAAATCAAAGAGAGGAATCAATTCCAATTTCCTGTTTGGAGGTCTATTTGTTGAACTTAGGCATCCACATGAGAAAGAGGCGATTCCATCCAATTCGGAGAGGTGAGTCTGAATTGGAGAAGGGGTTTTTAGTTGTAGTACAATTCTGTGGAATTCAGCTACGAAATCCAGTTTTCAATTCCGAACACAACCAAACAGCAGAATTCAGGAAAGTGCATTCCATTCCCCAATCCTTGCTCGGATACGGACATCCAACAGAGATAAATACAAGTTGCTGACAGGAAAACAGTCACAAAAGATTACTATTTCCAAAGCGGTGCTACCGGGAAAAACTTCTGGCATTATCATGGTCAGTCCAATAACTTTTTCTATGGTACAATCTGATCATATTCCAAAATTGTGTTTATAGCACAATCCCAGCTAATGTAAGAGTGGAACATGGTTACGTGGAAATTAAAGCAACAGTGGAACCTGTTTCTAAAATGGCAGGCACCCTTTGCCTTGGCGGTATTCAGGGCAAGGAAATACGTTATTACATTAAAAAATCCACCAACAATAAGGTTATCGCATCATGTGTATAGTGAATAGTTCCTTTTGTTGGATCAGTTTCTATGGCTGCTATGAGTTAGAGGCTCCGCAGAAACCAGTGCCAACAATGAGAAATGTTATAGCCTGTAGATATATGTAGATGAAATAGAGGTCAGGTCCGTGCACCAAGTTGTAGGTCGCACAAGCGAAAAGGAACATGGCGAACAGAATTTCCGACATGGTCCATCTGCAAGAGCATGAAGGTGGTTAAGATTCCAGAACTCATGGATTCAGCTCATAACGTTGGTGAAATTTATGACCCTAGGGAGATGCATAGATTCAGTCATCTTTTACCTGTCCCAAAACCTGCACCGAGGCCTTTTGATTTCGAGTATCTGAGGTACGGGCTTTGTGTTGCCTGAGTTGCCAAGCTTCTCCGTAACCACCCATTCATTTACGCTTCCTAACTCTAGCAAACCGATAAATGTGGCCTTTGTTCGGTGAAATGACATGACATTCTCAAAGAGGATCCAGAATGGTATGAAGTGGATAGAACTGCAAATACGGCAGTAGTTAGGAACCAGCATGTCCTATCTGGTAGTACTAACATAGTTATCCTAATTAAAGAGCTCTTTCTGAAACCATCAGACCTTGGATTTCTAATGGCGTATAGAAGGGTTATTGTTGTTGGAATATAAACCACCCCCCATGCAGGAATTGTGACCTCAGGAATTAGCACCGATAGTGGGATCACTACACAGTAGAGCACGAAAGGTACCACATGAGCAACAACCTTCCTCACGAAGAAGAAGCTGTATAGCAAATAAAGCTTCCTCCAAAATGACACCTCCTGCTCCAGGATTTAGAGGTTGTCAGATAAACATCGGAAAAGAAACAAACATTGATGATGTAATCAGATATTCACATTATGCACACAAACCAGTGTATGAATCATTTGAAGAAATAAAACTAATTCTCATGCATATGAGAGCTTGTAATAAGATTGTGGCTGCATCTATGATGCAGAGGCTGGGGGTAATGATGAGCTTCCATTTTCCAGAAATGCATATGAGAGGAAAAGATATTACCTACCGTCAAACCCATATCATCACTACATTTTTTCTTTCATGCAAAAACTACTACTCCCTCCGTCCAAGAATAGATGTCTTAGGTTTTCCAAATTTTGGATGAATCTATATACTAAATAGTGTCTAGATTCATTTAAATTTTGACAAATTTGAGACATCTATTTTGGGACGGAGGGAGTAGATTGTAATAAGCAGAGCTACCTTGGTAAGCAATATTTCTTTTCCTGTCTTGCGGAACAAATTTGCTGCCCCACATGTCCAACGATGTTGTTGACGACGATATGCCTTCAAACTGCTTGGTAGTTCACTTTTTACCTGTAGTTCCAGCAAAAACTTCCTTGCGAGTTACAACACATGTAAAAATATGATTGTCAATCAAGGCTGGTACCATTAAACTAGATCTTCAACTACTAGAAAAAAAGGAGGTATCATGTCTGACAATTTCTTCACATGAATCCCACATCAAACCACCTAAAGGTCACATTTATTCTTTTAAATTGTTAAGTACTCCCTCCGACCCATATTAGTTGACTCAAATTTTTCTAGATATGGATGTATCTAGCACTAAAATTTGAATAGGTACATTCGTATTTAGATGAATCTAAGTCAACTAATATGGGTTGGAGGGAGTACTTTTTTATGTAAAAATATTAAAAAAATTAGTTCAATAAAATAAATTAATCCATATGAGCACGTTGGTGTCATGACCATCCTACCTTAACATCGCCAACATAGACAAATTTCCATCCTTTCAGGCCTGCTCTGACAGCTAAATCCATGTCTTCAACTGTGGTTCGGTCATCCCAGCCCCCAGCTTCCTTAATGGCAGAAATTCTCCAGACCCCAGCAGTTCCTGAAGTTAAATAGATTAATTCTGCAGGGTTTTGAATGTGTCGGTTCTTGAAGGGAGATGTGTCTGTCATACCATTAAAACCAAAGAAGGCAAAGGTGGATGAACCTGCTTCCTGCTCTACTTTAAAGTGATAATCTAGTGTCATCTTCTGTATCCTCGTCATCAGGCATTCATTAGGATTAACTGCAAAACCGTCCCGAAATGCCAGTCAGCAAGTTCCTGTCAATTCGAATAACAGATGCATCAGAACGATAAAGCCTACTAAGTTGAGCAGAGGTAAACTTGTTGCGCACCATAAGCAGACTAAAATGAACTAGTTGGGACAGTTCCCTTCCAAGAAAAAAAGTACATCTATAATGTTATCTGTTTTCCTCCACATTGGTGGTTCTCGCTGTTGATCTTACATAACATGCTCATTTGGTGGTGGTGTTCACTCATCTGCTCTATATTTTCTGTCATCAGATCAGATTGGTGCCATGTTAATTGCTACAACTAGGGACTTAGGCAGCCAGTAAACTTGCCAGTAACATCTCAGAAAATAATAAACTAGAAACAAATGAACTCATAACGAGGGTAAACTTGACTGCTTTCCAGACTTACCGAATTCCCAACGTGCTTGAACAAGAGCAATTTGTGGATTCCGGGCAAGATATGGGATGGTTCTGATGAGGAAGTCGGCTTCTGGTTGAAAATCAGCATCAAATACAGCAAGGAAATCACACTGTTGAACATAAGCATGCAGCATCCCCTCCTTCAGTGCACCAGCCTTGTATCCTCTGCGATTGTTTCTCACCTCATACTTTACGTTCTTGCCTTTCTTAGCCCAAAACTTGCACTCGAGCTCCACCAGATCCTATTGAGAGCACACCGCATTTATTATTTATCTTTTAGGAGGCAACAAGCGAACAAAAATTTCAGTACAACTTAATGACTTGATTAAATAGCTCAAGCTAATATGCACGAGAAGTTTTTCTACTCACTCAAACAGGTGAATATAAATGCGAGTAACCACAAGAGGACTTGCAGAAACTTCTGACTTGATTCCTTACGTAAGCCCCTCTCACTTTGCAATAAGATAAAATCTTATGTGAGCAATCTGTGGCATACCCTCTTGTAATCATCTTCTGGTTCACTTTCTGTTTTGTCCATGCACGATGTAGCTTCGATTACGGATATACTGTTTCTTATAATTTACATCCAAGTTTAGCAATTTGTCAGCATGTCAGACACGAATTCCTTGTGTTTATCCCCAGTTCTATTCTACTAGCATCACCCGCAGTGCTGAATCCCAAATGCTAAAATCTTTTTAGAAAAAAGGGAGGAAATCTTTTTAGATGTTATTACAAACGACACCCCTAAACAACTAGAATAAATACTACTCCCTCCGATCCTAAATAAGTGTCGCGGTTTTGAACTAACTCTAGTTCAAAAC
Organism: Avena atlantica; assembly: GCA_910589765.1. NCBI lineage: Eukaryota > Viridiplantae > Streptophyta > Magnoliopsida > Poales > Poaceae > Avena > Avena atlantica. Next base: position 53,322,736 of record OU342739.1, on the reverse strand, counting down.
CGCGACACTTATTTAGGATCGGAGGGAGTACGATAAATGGTGCAATGTTGGAACATGGAAAGGCCAAAAGTATCACTACTTTGCAACTGTTTTGACATATACTAAACCGAAACAGGCTTTACCTTGACCGTTGGATCCGTGGAATCGTCTAGAACCTGTACGATGAGCCTCTCCGACGGCCACGACAGCCCACAGGCTGCTCCAATCGAGAGCTTGTACACCTGAACCCAGCAGAGGCAAATCGAGGTATAACGCTAGGTACACGAGACTATACGTGCACCAACAGCTAGTGTAAACTTACATTTTACTCTGCATAATATATACCGAAAAAATATACACGCACGGGCACAGTGCACGTACCTCCCTCTCGTTGTACATGGGGATTTGGACGAGCACCATGGGGTAGCCGAGGAGGCCAATCTCCTGGTCCTCGCCGTCGCAGGCGCCGAGCGGGTCCGCGCTGTACCGACGCTCGGGCCGGCGCCGCGCGAGGCTGGCGGCGGCCATGAAGACGGCCTCGGCGAGCAGCGCGGCCGACATGGCCAGGCACGCGCCCGACGCCGCCGCGAGCGCCGGCGCCACGGCCCCGGCGCGCACCGCGTCCCACGCGCCCCGCAGCAGCAGCTCGCCGCCGCCGCCCGACGCGCGCCACCGCCGCAGCAGAAGCAGAGACCCGTCGAGCAGCCCCGCCGCTGCAGAGGAGGCGGGCCCCTCGCCGGCCATGCCCACTGGCGCCTCGGCTTTTCCGCGCGTCCTTTCTGGCTTTTCGAGGCTGCTTTTACACCCGCCTATAGGACAGTGGAGTTCGGAGCAGCCGGCGCTTTTGCACCCGCCTATAGGACAGTGGAGTTCCCGAGGAGAGGAGGCTCCGGTGCATCACGTGGGAGACTTCAGTTTAGGAAGATGACATGTGGGGCCCTCTCGCTCTTTCGGTCAGTTGGTCGGTGAGAGAGCTCCGTGAGCAGCTAGTGCGCGAGCGGGCAGCTTGTAGCGCACTCGCGTCGCCACAAGGAACTATGCACCCAGTCGACACTGCGGCTGCGCGGTGGGTCCGAACTCCCAGGCCTATGTGCAGCCCACCCGTCACTCTAATAACGAGGTCGCCTTCGTAGCCGAGAAAAAAGATGACAAAACGAGGTGGTCGTGGTCGGCGTTTGTCGCCGCTCTGGCTGGTGGTGGCCACCGGCGGCACCGGCCAGCGGTGCAGGCGGCCAAGCACGGGCCGAGGGGTGGTTGCGCCCGCCCGCCCGCACGAGCACCCCGAGACCGAGAGCCTTTTTGGTGCTCCCAATTGGACGCGTCCCGTCGTGTTGCTCGTGCTGCGCGCTATGGGACAAGCAAGTTCGCTCTCTCCTTGTGCGACCAAGAAAAATGTTCGCTCTCTCCCGTTTTGTTCGTTCATACTAGGACGTGGCCTGTTCTAGGCTAACCCGTAGGCCGTAGCAATGTTCCCAAAGATGAGTCTCTGTGTCCCGATTTGTTGGTGAATTTAAATGGCTTTCCGTGACATGAAAAATAGATATTATATTTTTAATTTTTTATTTTGTAAAACAAGCATTGATTTTACCAGTTTTCTATATAAGTAAAATCATTATATCATCTCCATCTGCGAACCTAAATTTATGTTAACTACCAAACAATTAAATATACTTTGTACAGTTGCTTAACGTCGGCGATAATATTGTCTCTTCCACACCACCAGCCCCTCCGGCGACGTCGTCGGTCTTCCTTCTCCGGAGGGGTGGGTTTCACTCGTACGATTGTCATAGTTGCATTGCCGGTCCAAATAAAAATAAGACACGAAGTGAATAAAAGTAAATCTGTATTATACTAAACTATTATATTTATTTGAACTTATTCTTCGTAATCTAGCATTAATTAGTACAATTTTGTTTAGTAAAAAATTAATTATACTTTTTTGTTATTAAGTTGTAATGTATCACTTAGTAATTTTATATTGTAATAAAATTTCTCATTAGATTAATTATCTATGATGAAATAAATTATGTAGTATATGCATACGGGTTAGACTATATGTCCTTGTGTCGATGTATATAGTTTAGTATTATTAAATATCAAGATAGAGATCTTTAAAATATAAGAAATATCATAACAGGGGATGGTTCTAGTGTATTATTAGAAATTTAGAATATATTTCCTATGTTTCAAAATGTAGGCCTTTTAGGCATTTCAAATTTAGATGCTAAAAAGACTTACATTCGGAACGGAATATCTTAAAATTATTTTACAAAAAGTTTAAGCCATGCTTTAGATTTTTATAAACTTCTGAAAATTCTCACAAATCTAAATCTTTTGAAATTTCAAAAAATCCCTGGTATCAGAGACAGGATTTAAGAATTACAACACCATTATGGAATGACCTTTTAAAACAAATAAAGAAACTTTATCAAATTTGAAATTTAAGAAAAATAAATTAGGAGAACGTCTGCGTACACTTTTGAAAAATAAATAATATATCATGTGTGTAGATATTGGGTAGAAACATAGCGTTGGGAAATTTCATGAGATAATATCAAAATGAGTTGTCATACAAAAGGCAATAATTACGAGTTTTGTTTCATTATTAGATTTTTGTACAAAGTCTCATGTTTGTTTGTGCTTTGGATCTTCTGATATTCACTTAGATAGTCAAAATTTAGGGAAATACTTCCAAGCCAAATAAACAAGATACACTAAACTCATTTCATATGTTGCATTTGTGTTATTTAAGTACTAGTAGTAAGAAATAAAACATATGTGAAAGGATCGTATGGGCACCTAGAGGGGGGGTGAATAGGTGCTACTTCAAATTTTCTTCTTTTTCAAATTAAGGTTTGACAATAAGGTAAATTCTCTAGATAATGCAACTAAGGTGAATTTACCTATATGACAAATATGCAAGAACTATCACAACACAAAGTAGGAACAAGTAAGTAAAGTGCGGTAAAGGATAGAAGTAACCAGAGTGGTGGACGCGGAGACACAAGGATTTGTTTCCTGTAGTTCCTCCCTTTTGAGGGGAAGTACGTCTACGTTTGGAGAGGGGGTGGTTTCAAACCACCAACGCCACGAAAGGCCTCCCTTGTTCTCCGATGAATCTCACCCCATGGGATCGATTCACCTTCCACTATATCGGCAACCTTCAAGGTGGAAGCCGGCACCGTTACAAGTTTGGGGCACACATCCACAACTTAATCGGAGGCTCCCAAATACAAGTAAGCTGTCAAAACAATCAAAGACAAGCTTGTAAGAACCAAAACAAGAACTAGGGTATCCAAGAAAACACTAGAACAAAGGGGCCCTCAATGAAATGAGGGGGAAATGAAGATCTCTTTTGGTGAAGTAGTAGATCGGGGCCTCCTCCTTCGATTCCCCAAAGATCAAGGACTTTGGGTGGTGGAATGAGGAGATCTTGAAGATTGGGTGGCTCCAATGGTGGTCTTGACTTTAATGTGGCTGAGCAATTTGTCCCAAGGTAGATGGAGGGGTATTTATACCCCTCCACGAGATATGGCCGTTGGAGCCATTAATGCACCGGTAGTACCGCTGGCAAGCGGTACTACTGGTCCAGTACCGGACTAGGTACCGGAGATGCTTCAGTTGGTCGAGCCTTCTTCAGGTTTGGCCGGTATGCCCTTGCGGTACTACCCCCAAGCGGTAGTACCGGTCGTATGACGCGGTACTACCGGTCCGGGCGGTAGTACCGGTCCCAAGTACCGCTTGGTACTGAGCAAAACAGAGAGGGTGGCTTTTCTTCAGAACGGCCCGGTACTGCCGAGCGGTACGACTGTGTCCAAGCGGTAGTACCGCTTGTCTCAAGCGGTACTACCGGTTGGACCGGTAATGCCGCTCCGTAGTACCGGGTGGTACTGACTAAGACCCACCCTTATCAGTTTTGCACGGTTCCAACCGGTACTTGAACTGGTACTACCGGTGTCAAGCGGTAGTACCGGTCGTATTTCCGGTACTACCGTTTGACACATTGGTTTTTCGCAAAGGGAACTGTTATGCCAATATTTGTGTCACACCCTTATCAACCCTGTGATACACTTAGCACACGATTAAACCGATAAGTGTGTTGTTATCAAACATGAAAATCAGAGGGATAGGAAAATGCTCTTTCAATCTCCCCCTTTTTGGTGTTTGATGACAATACACTTTTGCAAGATGATTTAAATAGGAAGCATATGAGATTTGTAAAATAGAGACGGGGCTCCCCCTAGATGTGTGGAGACAAACCTCCCCCTCTATTTTACAAACCCAACATGGGTGCACAAATATTGATACTAGCATTTGAAATCATACCTTTGCATAATAACATGTGATGAGAAATAGAGACAATAGATAACGCATATCATCACAAGATGGATCCAATGAAATAAACCACATAGTCTTATAAGATGGATCCATGATATAACCACAACATAACCACATAGTCTCACACATAAATAGAGGGAAATCGAAGTTCACAAGCAATAAAAGGATCAAAATAAGAACGAGCTTGTGACTTCCCATGCAACAACCGTGCCTAAAGTGCAACTTCTCCCCCTTTGGCATCAAGACGCCAAAAAATGGACAAGTGCAAGACTACCGTCCCGACAGTCAATCATCCTCCTCCTCATCCTCATCCTCAAGGTCCTCCTCATAAGGGGGTGGGGCGCGGTGCGAGGAAGAGACATCATCGTCCCAACGGCTGTGCTGAGAGATCCACTGATCTTCTGGAGTGATGTTGGTCTCGGACCCCTCGGAGATGGTCAAACCCCGAGCAGCCATCATGTCCTTCTGCCGAGCACTGGCTTTCTTGGCATACACGTGCGCCTCATACATGCGCTTCTGGTTGTCAACCTGGAAGCAGAAGATCTTCTTGAGCTTGACCTCCATCCTTTTGGCCCAAGAGGGCTTAGCATTTTTGCGACGGGAGACAACATAGTCAGTGTCATGCCCACTGTCAGCATCCTCAGAGTCATCCTCTTCCTCCTCACCCGGCGCAACGCGGGGTTTAGCATGTGTCTTGATCTTGAGAGCCTTTGGCCAGTGTACAATGAGAGAGCGAGTGGAGAGTGTCCTAGCAATGACAGGGCACTTTGACACAATGAGGGCCATAATATAAGGAGCAAATGGTGGAACCCTCCGAGAGTGTGCAGCAGCAACCATCTCATTCCATATGAAGTCTGACACATCAAGAGGAGTGCATGAGTCTCGATTGAGGAAGGTGTTGAACAGCAAGTCTACCGAGAACCCATGTATCTCATCCTTGTTGCCCGCACGAGGAGCAACAGTCTCACGGAAAATGCGATGGAGAATGTCATACGTGGGGAGAAGATCCTTGATCTTGCCAGCAATCCCACGGCCCTGGATATACATAGGTGTAAGGACATCCTTCTTGGAGGGGTGATCCCGCATGTGACAGCGAAAACCACAAGGAGTGTCCCGGCCGCGATCTTCGTACCCCAATGTTGCAGCAAACTCCGCAAGTGTAGCTTCCTTGACAGCACCTTGAGTCATCCAGGTGATCTTCTGAGTACGGCCAGTGTGGAAATGTGCAGTGGCATAAAACTGAGCAATAAGAAGTGGATCATAGTCATACTGGAACTCCATAATGGGGAACAAGCCAATGTGAGAGCAGATTTCCTTAGCTTCAGCAAAGTAGTCAAGATTCTTGTTAATGTGCCCCATGTCAATCCACTGCTGAGGCACCATCATCTGGATATTGGTCAAAAGAACCTCATGATAAACACGCTCTTGGAAATCATCAAAGAAAAGACTGTCTTCTCTGGCCTCGCTCTGGTTGTGGGAGTATGGATTTTCAATCCGGAGAGCCCGAAACTCCGACTCAGGGATGTCAGACAGTTTCTTTGGCCCTGATGGCCCTGAGCTGAGACTCTTGGTACGCCCGGAGGAAGGGGCGAGAGGGAGGAGCGCTGCCACGCCCAGCAGAGCGCTTGGTAACCCCCTCACGACCCCCACGGCCACCTCGAGTGGCAGGCAACTTGGAACGGTGTCTTGGTTGTGGCATAACCTCTTCCTCAGACTCCGTCTCTTCTTCAACAATCTCACGGCTAGACTTGGAACGCTTTCACGCACCCCGAGAACCACCTGCATCTGTGAAAGCACGAGGGAGGATAGCAAGGGGGTAAGGGAACAAGAATCAAAAGGAGCAAACGAGGGGATCCAAAATTAAGCAGAAAAATGCGGTCAGGTTGGGCCGGTATTACCGGACCTGACGACCGGTAGTACCGCTTGCAAGCGGTAGTACCGGAAAAAGTTCTGGTACTACCGGTTGAGCGGCACGAGTTCGTCAAATCTGATGGAAACAGACCAAAGTGACGGCATTAAACTGTAAATAGATGATTCTACTCGGTAAGAAGGGAAGCATATGGCAGTACAACCTTACAACATGTCAATTCCTCCACAAATCTAAGCCAAAACCTATATCTAATGAGGAAATTAAACAGAGAGAGAAGGGCGGTTGTACCGGGATCCATGGCAGTGGAAAGAGGTGGGAGCCCATCAAGAGGCCAAATCCAAGGGGGGTCCAGGGAGAGGGGGGCGTGGCAGGGCTCCGGCGGCTTCAAGGTCTCCGGCGGCGACGCGGGTATGAGTGGAGGGCGTGGGGATGAATGAGGTACTGAGGGGTGCCTCCCCACGCGCGTCCAATATATACCATAAAAACGTCGACCGGTAGTACCGGTTGTTGAAGCGGTAGTACCGCTTGTAAGCGGTAGTACCGGTTCCCCAACCGGTAGTACCGGTTACCGGTAGTACCGGACATGTGGGCGGTAGTACCGTTCCTGGAGCAATTCTTCCAGGAGACGACCTGGGAACTAGCCAGGTCCGGTAGTACCGCTCGCACATCCGGTAGTACCGGTCCCATCTGATTCCAAAGCCAGGAAACAAAGGTGATTCTTGTGCGGATAGAGTGAGGGTTTTTGCAAGTGAGTAAGGAGGCTTGGGTTAAGACAAGTGAGATGGGAAGCACATACACTCTAAAAATCGAGAAAAAGGAAGTTAAAAACCAAACTAGAGTGCATGAGACTAAGAACGGTGACGGCAACTCAAAAGATGACAACCATGAGTAAAAAATCAATTCAAAGATGACAAACATGAGTACGCACATCAACCTCTCCATTGAGAGGGGGCGGTGGCCTAGGCCACCATGTTTGGGTATACTCGGCTTGGCACCACGAAGATATATCTTGGGTCCATTACCGAAACTCATCATTAAGCTCACATATCACAAAATGATATTAAGAGGAATGATTTTGTTTACTTTGCGCATAATGGGGGGAGGGATGGTCCAATCAATTAGGACCGCACTCCCCCTATGTCCATGCCTACACCTAAACCAAATATGGATCGAGTATTAGGTGAGAGTGCAAGATAATCAAGTCAAGCTCCTTGAATCTACGATATTTAGTTCATTCCTCAAGTAGCAAAACCTTGCTTCATCAAGTGGCTTCGTGAAGATATCGGCAAGTTGATCTTTGGTTGACACATATGATAGATCAATATCACCTCGAGCAACATGATCTTTAATGAAGTGGTGTCGAATCTCAATATGCTTTGTCCTTGTGTGATCCACCGGGTTGTAAGCAATCTTGATGACACTTTCATTGTCACATAAAAGAGGCACTTTGTCACAATGGACACCGTATTCCTTTAGAGTTTGCCTCATCCATATCAATTGGGTGCAAGCACTACCAGCTGCCACATACTCGGCTTTGGCGGTGGAGAGAGATATACAATTTTGCTTCTTGGAAGACCAACATACCAAGGACCTACCAAGGAATTAGCAAGCACCGGATGTTGATTTTCTATCGTCCTTGTCCCCCGCCCAATCCGAATCCGTGTATCCACAAAGAGCAAACGTTGAGCCTCGAGGATACCAAAGACCATAAAATGGGGTATGAACTAAATATCGAAAGATTCTCTTAACAGCCATTAAATGACTTTCCTTAGGAGCCGCTTGATATCTTGCACACACACCTACACTCAACACAATATCGGGTCTAGATGCACAAAGGTAAAGCAAAGAACCAATCATGGATCGGTATACCTTTTGATCCACATCTTTACCATTTGGATTTTGTTCTAGATGAGTCTTTGTAGCCATGGGAGTAGGAGCTCCATTTAAATCTTGCATTTTGAATCTCTTGAGCATGTCTTGAGTATACTTGGCTTGATTGAAGAATGTCCCTCCTCTAACTTGCTTGATCTCAAAGCTAAGAAATACTCTCAACTCTCCCATCAAATACATCCGGAACCTACTAGTCATAAGCTTTGAGAATTCATCATTAAAAGCTTTGTTAGATGAGCCAAAGATAATATCATCAACATATATTTGGCATACAAAAATCTCCCCATTGACCCTCTTAGTAAAAAGAGTGGGATCGATTTTCCCAACCTCAAAGCCACGGTCAAACAATAACTCTCTAAGGTGCTCATACCACGTGCGTGGGGCTTGCTTGAGCCCATAGAGAGCCTTATCAAGTTTGTAGACATGGTTTGGGAGGTTGGGGTCCTCAAATCCCGGGGGTTGCTTAACATAAACCAATTCATTTAATGGACCATAAAGAAATGCACTTTCTACATCCATTTGTTGCAATTTAAAGTTATGATGTGCTGCATAAGCAAGAAGGATACAGATGGAATCAAGGCGAGCCACGGGCGCATAAGTCTCTCCATAATCAATGCCTTCAATTTGAGAATACCCTTGTGCAACCGATCTAGCCTTGTTCCTTACTATAATTCCATGCTCATCTTGCTTGTTCTTGAATATCCACTTTGTTCCAATAACATTGCGGCTATCCTTTGGCTTCTCAACTAACTTACATACTTTGTTTCTCTCAAAGTTGTTGAGCTCTTTATGCATAGCCTCTAACCAATCCGAATCTTCAAGAGCTTCCCACACTTTCTTTGATTCAATCATGGAGATGTGGGCTTGGTGTTCACGGAACCTCTTCAATTGTGCTCTTGTGGAAATACCTTTCCTTAGATCACCAACTACATTTTGTAGAGTGTGATCTCTTATTTCCAACATTCTTTCCTTTCTAGCCTCGCGACGAGCGTGGATCTCCGTGTTGTTTCTTGGAGGACCCTCTTCATCATTCTGATCCTCGTATTGACCATCAACTTGACCTTGATCATCATTGGAGTCATCCTCTACATTGGGAGGCAAAGATTGACCTTGGTCTTGATCAAGTGCATTTCTAGCGTCAATTTGAGCTTGTCTCAAAGCAGCTTGGACGGATCTTCCTTGACAAATTGACTTGGCACCACTTGACAATCCGTCGAATGGACCAAGCCCCCCTTGACTGGAGTTGACACTTTGATCACCATGTTGAGGGTCCACATCTTGTCTTTGGCTTGAGTCAATGTCCTCTTCGGTGGATGGAGCATGTTGAGGTTGTGAAGATGAGGGCTCCACTTGAGTGGAGCATAGTTCTTCTCGATCCGCCATAAGGGGTTCCTCAATGGGGCGGATATATCCCACACCCATTCTTCCTATGGCATCCTGAGGCATTTCATCATCTGCATCACAAGCATCAACACGCCCCCCTTCGGGACCATCATATTCTTCGAAGGTCACACTACAAGATTCTATGACGGCTCCGGAGAGCTTATCATAGATTCTATAAGTGTGAGATTCGAGACCATAGACAACAAAAATACCCTCTAATGTTTTAGACTCGAATTTAGACAAACGCACACCTTTTATGAGATAGAAACACTTACAACCGAACACCCGAAAGTAAGATATGTTGGGCTTGTTACCGGTAAGAATTTCATATGGAGTCTTGTTGATTTCTTTGCGGAGGTAGAGCCGGTTTGAAGCATGGCAAGCAGTGGAAATGGCTTCGGCCCAAAAGTTGTATGGAGATTTAAACTCCGCCAACATGGTCCTAGCCATCTCAATAAGAGTCCGGTTCTTCCTTTCGGCCATGCCATTTTGTTGAGGGGTGTATGCAGCGGAATATTGATGTTTAATCCCCTCATCACTAAGGAAATCATCCAAGGTGTAGTTCTTGAACTCGATGCCGTTGTCACTTCTAATGATCAACACGGGAACATTGTATTGCCTTTGGACCAAATTGATGAAGTCGATGAAGGTCTTTTGAGTTTCACTCTTAAATTTGAAGAAATAAACCCAAGAGTATCTTGAAAAGTCATCAACAATCACCAAGCAATATTTCTTCCCACCAAGACTTGCATGAGATGGAGGACCAAAGAGGTCCACGTGGAGGAGCTCCAAGATCTTGGTGGACTTGATGCGGTTCTTAGGCTTATGAGGAGCATCATGCATCTTCCCCAGAACACATGCCCTGCAAACACGATCTTTGGCAAAGGAAACATTTTATTTTAGTCCAACAATATGGCCCTCCTTGTGGAGACTTTGAAAAGTTCTCATATTGACATGGGACAGTCGGCGATGCGATAACCAACCCACATCGGCCTTTCCGAATAAGCACATCGCACTTGTAGTGGTTTGCCCCGAAAAGTCCACCACATACAAGTCATGTTCGACATACCCAACGAAAGCGACCTTGAGAGACTTGCTCCACATGAGGAACACAAGTTCATTATGTATAAAGACGGAAAAACCCATCTTTCCAAGAGCACAGACTGAAAGTAAATTGTACCCAAGGGTCTCAACAAGCATGACGTTCACGAGTGTAATGTCGTGAGCAACCACAACTTTGCCAAAACCCATTACCTTAGACTTTGACTTGTCGGCATATGTCACGGTGATTTGATCATAATTTGGCTTTAAGTCCTTGACAATAGACGAGCTTCCGGTCATATGACTTGTGCAACCACTATCAAGCACCCACTTTGACCCTCCAGAAGCATAAGTCTACAAAAGATCAAGCTAATTTTTTAGGTACCCATTTTTCAATGGGTCCTCTTTTGTTAGCAACAAGGGTCTTGGGAACCCAAATAGACCAAGCAATATAACCACCATAAGGGCCAACATATTGTGCATACACATCACATAATAATCACGCATTAGGACATAGTGAGGGTTAGCACTTCCCGCAAAATCATCATGAGACATAGTTTTACCACTTGTGGTCTTACTCTCCACAATGGTCTTGTTGGTCTCTTGTGCGGGCTTGTCCTTCTTCTTCTTATTGTTCTTCTTCTTGGTTTTTGGAAACAAAACCAATGCCCCCTTTATCACCACTACGCCTTTGCTTGCTCAAAAGATCATCAATGGACTTGTTGCCTTGTGGAAATGTGGCCTTAGCAAGCTCCCCCTTCAACCTAGCATTCTCTTCAAGAATAGTTGTGCTACTAGATGGAATGAAGTTACTAGGTGAAGGAATGTTGGCCAATTGAGTTTGAAGCATTTCATGGGACTTTGTGAGTGACAAGAGTTCACTCTCCAAGACCTTGTGAGCCTTGTTAAGCAAACTAAAGTCCTCGGCAAGTTTTTCATGAACCACACCAAACTCAATCTTGTCCTTTTTAGCCCTTTTGTATTTAGCAATAGCATGATCACGCTCTTTGATGAGTTTGTTAACAATAATGTCATTGGCCTCATCAAGCCCTTCAAGTTTTAATTCAAGTGACAACCTAGTTTCTTGTTCTTCTTCTAGAGCATTGTTTAAAGCCTCTAGCTCAATCATATGTTCATGCCCAAGTTTACATCTTACATCTAGAATCTCTTGAGTATGTGAGAGTTGATCTAAGATGTTCCCAAAATGTAGCTTAGCATCACCTTCTAGGTTAGTCATAAACTCATCAAAGGAAATTAATTCCTTTTTAACATCAAGAGACATCTCATCATCAATTTCATCATTATCTAAGTGAGTAGAGCGGGATGATGAGGATACCTCCGTTCCTCTTGCCATAAGGCAAGTGACGTTCTTGGTGGAAGAGTTCTCATTTGGAGAATCGAAGAGTGAGAATGTCGGAGTAGAGGTGGTGGTTAGAGCAGCCACACCATGAGAAGTTTCCTCTTCATCATCTTCATTGTCAGAGGAGTATTCTTCATGAGTGATCAAGACAATTTCTCCTGACTTCTTGTTGATGGGATTCTTTTTGATGAAGGGTTTCTTGTAAGGTGCCTTGAGAGTCTTCTTCAACACAAGCTTACCACCATGATCTTCTCTCTTCTCATAGGGGCAACTTGCCACAAAGTGATAGCGATCACCACAATTGAAGCAAGTTCTCAACCTAGTGGTATTCTCTCTTTTCCCATTTGGATTGCTTCTCCGTTGCATTTCCATCTTCGCCTTGGCGGGGTTCTTCCAAAAGTTCTTTGCATAGAAAGCCATATATTGACCATGAGCAATCTTGAATTCATCGGGGTGGTCCATGGAAAGCCCTTCATCACTATCATCTTCATCCCCATGTTCCACAACTTTGGCCTTCAAAGCAACATTAACAACATTGCTCATACCAAGGGCACGAGAACGGGCATCTTTGGCATTCTTGGCGGCAACCTTGAAAGTGGCCATCTCTTGCATAACTTCATTTGAGGTCATGAGATGGTAGTTGTGTCTTCCTTGTAGGCTCTTCAAGTCGGTGGGCTCAAAAGGCACGAGTGCACTCACATATTTCCTTTTTATCCATGCATCATCCACATGTGAGGCACCCACATTCCTAAAAGCGGTAGCGGTGGTCTTGAGCCTTCGGTACATGTCTTCGTGATCTTCACCTTCTTTCATGTAGAAGCCTTCGGCTTCATTGCTTAAAGCATCATATCGGTTCCTCCTCATACTCTCATTTCCAACAAACAACACAGTGAGAGCATCCCAAGCTTCCTTGGCAATGCTAAAGTGCTCAATGTGTGGATAATCCTTTGTCCCCAAACCTTGTTGAATCATATGCACAGCAGTGGCTTTGAGTTGACTATTAACAATCTCTCTTCTTGTCAAGTTGTTTGGATCCCCAATAAAGAGTCCATGCTCGATGATGTTCCATAGTTCAATGCAAGAGATGCGCATATGAGTCCTCATTAGTGATTGCCATTGAGCAAAAGTAGCAGATTCTTCAAGCTTAGGTGGGTCACCCCTATTGTATACATGAGGGTGAGGGATTGGAGGGTCGGGAGAGTACCATGAATCACGGTGCTCACCTTCCCACCATCATTGTGTGTGGAGGAATTAACGTTGTCTAGTTTACCCCCCACCACCATACACTCGGGGGATACTGACGTATTCCCCTTAGGTAAAATGGATGGTTGATCCTCTTGAGGAGATGGGGGTGATGAGCCTTATTTGTCTTTAAGAAGTTGCTCAAGCATCTTCTTGACTTTGTTGACCAAGGAAGAGCTCAATCTTGTTTCCAAGTTTTTGAGATCTTCCATGGTCACCGGGGTCGGCTCACTACCACCATCCCCATCATTGCTACCCATATTCTCTTAGGCGGTAAAGCCCGAATAAAGAGCCGAGGCTCTGATACCAATTGAAAGGATCGTATGGGCACCTAGAGGGGGGGGTGAATAGGTGCTACTTCAAATTTTCTTCTTTTTCAAATTAAGGTTTGACAATAAGGTAAATTCTCTAGATAATGCAACTAAGGTGAATTTACCTATATGACAAATATGCAAGAACTATCACAACACAAAGTAGGAACAAGTAAGTAAAGTGCGGTAAAGGATAGAAGTAACCAAAGTGGTGGACGCGGAGACACAAGGATTTGTTTCCCGTAGTTCCTTCCTTTTGAGGGGAAGTACGTCTACGTTTGGAGAGGGGGTGGTTTCAAACCACCAACGCCACGAAAGGCCTCCCTTGTTCTCCGATGAATCTCACCCCACGGGATCGATTCACCTTCCACTATATCGGCAACCTTCAAGGTGGAAGCCGGCACCGTTACAAGTTTGGGGCACACATCCACAACTTAATCGGAGGCTCCCAAATACAAGCAAGCTGTCAAAGCAATCAAAGACAAGCTTGTAAGAACCAAAACAAGAACTAGGGTTTCCAAGAAAACACTAGATCAAAGGGGCCCTCAATGAAATGAGGGGAAATGAAGATCTCTTTTGGTGAAGTAGTAGATCGGGGCCTCCTCCTTCGATTCCCCAAAGATCAAGGACTTTGGGTGGTGGAATGAGGAGATCTTGAAGATTGGGTGGCTCCAATGGTGGTCTTGACTTTAATGTGGCTGAGAAATTTGTCCCAAGGTACGAGATATGGCCGTTGGAGCCATTAATGCACCGGTAGTACCGGTACTCAAGCGGTAGTACCGCTGGCAAGCGGTACTACTGGTCCAGTACCGGACCAGGTACCGGAGATGCTTCAGTTGGTCGAGCCTTCTTCAGGTTTGGCTGGTATCGCCCTTGCGGTACTACCCCCAAGCGGTAGTACCGGTCGTATGACGCGGTACTACCGGTCCGGGCGGTAGTACCGGTCCCAAGTACCGCTTAGTACTGAGAAAAACAGAGAGGGGTGGCTTTTCTTCAGAACGGCCCGGTACTACCGAGCGGTACGACCGTGTCCAAGCGGTACTACCGGTTGGACCGGTAGTGCCGCTCTGTAGTACCAGGTGGTACTGACTAAGACCCACCCCTATCAGTTTTGCACGGTTACAACCGGTACTTGAACCGGTAGTACCGGTGTCAAGCGGTAGTACCGGTCGTATTTCTGGTACTACCGTTTGACACATTGGTTTTTCGCAAAGGGAACTGTTATGCCAATATTTGTGTCACACCCTTATCAACTCTGTGATACACTTAGCACACGATTAAACCGATAAGTGTGTTTCAAACATCAAAATCATAGGGATAGGAAAATGCTCTTTCAATATGCCATCCCCAAATAAGGGCATGCTGGATTCAGAAATCCACTTTGGCTCCTATGTGTAGATGCACCCATTCCCAAAAAGACATACTTCAAAATGTTGAAAAGTTTGAAAAAAAATATTTGGATTTATATGTTGACATTATATGTTCTACACCAAGTTTCACGGAAAAAAGACAATTTATGTTGATTGTGTAAAAAAGACAAATTTTTGTGTTGCAAAATAGTTTTTCACAAGACATTTTTTTGTCTTTTTTGTACAGACCATAAAAAATGTCTTCTGACCGTAAAGCTTTGTGTGAGGACATAGCATGTTCAGATGCACACCCAGGATTTTTTTTGAATTTTTTCAATATTTTGAAATTTATATAAAATGCATTTTTCATAATAGGTGCATTTAGACCTAGGAGCCAAATCGTCATGTCCATGCTGGATTGATAAATTAAATGCAAACAATTAGAAAGTGATTGAATGGAGGGAGATATACACTATCCTACCTCCCTAGCAATGCAATACATGGGTTGTTAGCCTTGGCGCCGTGGCCTAGGATGGCGGCCCATCTGCCCCATGCTATAGACCGACCCTACATGGCTATTAGCGCACTTGTAATGATGCAAAGTGATCTCATTTTTTTCATTTTTATTGAATATTATGTGTTTGTGATATGTTGTGTATATAATTGATGAAAATGAATAGTCTTATATTGATTTATGATTTCCATGTTATGAGCCAAAATGGCCATATTTATTTATTTGCAATTGTGATGCATTGTAGTTGTGATATGTGACTAGCAATTTGTTGTATGCAACGTGGATGACTGAGAATATCTTGCATCACACTTCTGGTACACAAGAATTTCCTATTCCATCATAAGAAAATATTGTCGTGGAAGATGAGTTTTTTTTTTGAAAAAAGAAAAGAAAATGAGGGACTTGTTGATACTACTCCAAGGAGTTCGGTGAGAGAAGAAAGTTTTACCGTGAAAGAAAATGAGGTTTTGTGTAATGCATGTCTAGCACTTGATCTCTATGCAATAACCACGAAATGAGCAATATGGAAACACATATTGAGAGCGCATCCTTGATCACTTGAATGATAGCTGCAAGGGTGGCATTAGTCGGACACAAGCTTCATCCTCACATCATTTACAAACTATATAAAAGGAGTGTTTCAAGTGATCATCATGGTTGGCACAAGTTGATCTCTCAACCCAAGTGGTACAAATTCCAAACATAAGTTGATGGAATAATCTGCCATGATTAATTATTTGAACATTTATTGTGTGCGTTGGAGGCTTGCATGTTTTTCACATTTTTGATTGTAGATAAATGATGACCCATAAGTATAGGGGGTGTATCGTAGTACTTTCGATAAATAGGAGTGTCGATTCCAACGAGGAGCAGAAGGTGTTGACTAGTGGTTTGGAACAGGAAGTCTCTGTAAATACTTAGCAAACGGATTTTTAGGGTTTTTTGATAATACAAAGAAATAAAGTGCAAGTAAATAAAGACAACAAATAAATACAGCAAGTGGCCCAATCCTTTCTTAGCAAAGGATAAGCCGGTTGTAATACTTATGAGGACCAAACATTTTCGAGAACATATGGGAATACTGTCAAGTGATTTCGCTTCATATAGTTGATTAATCTTCTTTGGTTGCATAAGTGTTGTGTGGGTGAACCTGTGCTAATGTACCGACCTTACTTGGACTAATACATACTTACACTGGCGGAGCTTAGTTAGGGCCGAACTAGGCCATGGCCCGCACAGCTTTTTTGCAGAATTTCTTTTTTCTACTATGCATCATAGTCCAGCCCGCAATAACGCCTAGTCTAGTCCCTTGCACAGCCTTGCTGCCTTTCACGTTCTCTCTAAATGACAGACGATGAGGGTTCAGGAAATTAAGGGAAAGCCGGCCAAATGGAAGAAGCAGGGCAGCACAACAGCCCATAGGCACGGCCGCATGGGGCACATGTTCCTGCCATCCAGAACTCCACACACCTGACTCTGCAGACTTCAGCCAAATCGAGCCTGTCCTCTTCCCCAATTTCCCCATGTAGGTGTTTTTCTTTCTTTCGACAAATTCTGTCTAAGTGGCAACCATCCACCAGTGAAACTTTAGCAGATACCGCATATTGGATGGTCAACAAAATTTTGGACCGATACACGGTATCGCCAAAAAATGGCCTTTTCATATACTGTAAATGGGCAGATATCATTTTTTTTTGCGGTATCTCGCATCGAGGCCCATTCGTCCAGCATATATTCCGTGCGGGGGCTCTTTGATGCGGTATCCCGCATTCATTTTCCTCTTCCTCCCCCGCCCAGAAACCCTCGCCGTCGTCCGCCCCCGTCTCTGATTTCGGCCACATCCACCGTTAGAAAACAGATCGCCGCCGTCCACCTCCGTGTCGACCCCCACCTTGCCATGGCCGACCAATCGAGCCGTGATTTGGGCGGGAGCGGCCACACTTATCCACGACATGGCAGGAGATCTGGCTTGCGAGCTCACCCGCCGCTGCCGTCGGAGGAGGAGGTACGTCGGCGCCGCTCCAAGCAGGGACGCGCTCTCTACGCCGTTGGGATTACCCGTGTGGTAGATGCTAGGTCTAGTCTGGGATGCAGGGCGCGAAATCATTTTTTGCTAAACATTTATCGATCTCAATGATCAAAACCTCCCATATGTATGAATCGGGCGCCAATTTGTGATATCTTTTAAATATGCAGTTTGGATTAACGATATCTGTTATGTCATAGAGTTTTTCATACTGCAAAACAGGTTTACAGTACACCATATCCGCGGGATGCAGTACTGCGATATGCAGTATCTACTAGAGATGCTCCGAGTAGGCCCGGCGAGCCGGCGAAGGAGTCTGTCGCCTATGCCAAATCCCCAAGTCCCAAGCATGCAGACAACCATATATACTAATATACTATAGTTCACGAACATGCCATGTCTTTTTAGAACATTCTGTTCATATATGTATACACCCTGTTGAACTAAAGGCATTGAATAATTACTAATGTATAGTTGCCTACTGAAGTATATAGTCTATAATTGCAATTTTTATTCTTTGCTTTAGGTTGGCCCGCCCAGGATTTTCTTTCAAGCTCTGCAACTGCATACTTGTGATTAAACCCCTTGTAAGCATCCGCAACTATAAGAAAGTAATTAAAATAAAAATCTAACCACAACATTAAACTCTGAGTTCCTACACTTCCTTGTGCAAAGGTTTTCTAACGGGGTTCAGGTTTTTGTCACTCCGACAACCCCATAATTAGTAGCCAAATACACAATGCATTCCCCTAGGCCCATAAATGGTGAAGTATCATGTAGTCAACATTCACATGACATCACTAGAAGAATAGCACCACAACTTAAATATCAAACCATTGAATATTACTCAACACAATTCCACTACTAACAACATGACTTCTCCCATGTCCTCAAGAACTAAACGAACTACTCACGAGACATCATATGGATCAAGATCAGAGATGATATGATGATGAATAACAATCTAAACATAAACAATAATTCAATGGTTCCACTCACAAGCATCAACTACAAAAGTAATCAACACCGGGAAAGTTTCCCCTAAGAACTATGCAAGATTCAACACAATTGTTACAGCGGGATGGAGTGGTGATGATGGTGCTGATGGAGATGGTGGTGAGGATGATGATGATCCCTATGAAGTCTAGCTTGATGACGGTGTTGATGGCGACGATCTCCCCTCTCTGGTAAGGAATTTCCCTGGCAGAAATCTGCCTGCCGGAGAGCTCTTTCTCTCTCTGTAGTTTTCGCCCCGCAGAGGCGGCGGAATCTTTCTTTGGTCACTCCCCGCGTATTAGGGTTTCGAGGAGAAGATATAGGCGAAAGGGCGGAGCAGGAGGTGGGCCAGGGTGGCCACACCCCCTGGTGGCGTGGCCCAGGGTGGCCCGTGCAAGGGGGTGTGGGAACCCTGTGGACCATCTCCGCCTCCCCTTCCGGCTCCCTTCGTCTTCTGGAAAAATAGGATTTTCCGTGTATTTTATGGAATTTTCTGATCTTCGCGAAAATTGCATCTAAATACCGCTTTTTTCCATCAGAATCCTGACTCCGGTGGTTCATCCTCCAAAAATCATCCAACATGCAAAAATAGATGAAATAACATAAGTAACACCTCTTAATATGTAATATATCAATAAAAGCAGTAAATTATGATAAATAATAGTGATGCAAATTGGAGGTATCAACTCCCCCAAACTTAGACCTTGCTTGTACCCAAGCAAAAACTGAGCTCAGTAAACATGACCACAGGTTTATGGAGTGAAGTGTCTATAAAAAGAATACAGTCAGAAAGCATCACATTCACCAATACACAACTCATAATAGAAAACAACTCACCATTATATAACTTAACTTGCAACGAGTATGGGAGTCACAATAAAGATGCATAAAGATAAATCATAATTGGTAATGGCAAATTTGTTCTTGGTCAGAGAATAGACGACAAATCATACTTGGTTTTCAAGCAAAGCTTTTGTAAAGAAGTTTATAACATGAGTCCCTTTTAATCAAACATAAAAGGCTTTTCACAATGATAGCTTTCAAAGTAATATTCATTCAGATAAGAGTTTTGTGCAAAACAAGGAAGATAAGAAACATGATTGAATAAATCATCATATGAATGATTGAAACACAACAACTCAAATTCTTTCTAGAGATAGAAAGGATTAGGTTTACTAACTCAACTAAGAAGTAAAAGAAAGGCCCTTCGCAGAGGGAAGCAGGGATTTCAAATTTCATAAAGAGCTTCCAAAAGATTATGGTACTTACTAGCTTTGAGATCTCATTGCCCCTATCACAAGCATATTGAGGTGATTAAGGTTAAAGTGGACAAATATGGAGTATATGCTTGACGAAATATAAGTTGGCAATCTCATATCCCTTGAGTATGAGGGTCGTTCCTCATGCTACTCAACTTTAGTTACAGGTAAGTTCTTGTCATTGTAAATATATGTGTATCATAGAGAACCGCCAACGGGGTACCCCTTGCCCCATGATACAGGAGCTATCCCATTTCAAAATGACAAGGCAACAGACAGTGAGCACCTCAGCAATCTTCTTATTTACCATGGGAAAATGGTGCTTTTTTCTCTTCTTTCCTCTTTTTTTTTTCTTTTTTCTATTCTCTTTTTCTATTGCTGCATAGATTGATCACTATCTTGATGCTGCAAGTTTCCACCATGATTAGGCATGACTTAGGCTAGCGGCTCAGGCGTTTCTCTAACACATATACATAACTCCATGGACTTACAAGCTCCCCTTGTATTTCACACCGCCGACATCCATAAACAAAAGATCATGATATCAACGAGGTAGATATTACAGGTGTTGAAAGCGTTCCCCGTGACAGCACGGTTCTGTTAATTCCCAACTTATAGGTGCAAGCATATACAACATAGATGACACAATGGTTCAAGTTTATTAAGGGCAGGAAAAATAAGGCGTGCCATCTAGTTTGTGAGAGGTTTACTAACTATGTTTCACATAACAAAAGAATTTTTAATTAGAAAGGTAGATGAAGCTTGAGAATTTACTTGGAATAGCAATAATGCTAATAGGTAGATATAGTGAACACAAATGGCATAGGTTTAAGTTCAAGGATTGGATGCATGAGAAGCATTCCCTCTCAGTACAGGTTTGTCTAGCAAGGTTGGCCAGCAAGCAAAAGAGTTGAAGGAAACAAGCAAACATACAAGTGATAATGTCAAACATGCAATCTTCCTTGAAAACACAAAAGATCTTAACTAAAGAATACTAAGCTTATGAGCCAATCAAGAAAGAAGGAAAATAATATAAAATACTTGTAAGTGCTTTTCTCTTTTCCTTTCAAACCTCAAAAAGTGTTGCTACTGACCAGAGCTTGGTTTGCCAAAACCAATTTAGATTTACTTGATGCTCCCAAAGTGATACCAATACTAATCAACAAGATCAATCATATAATAGAAATGGCAAACTAAAATAAGATGTGCAAAAAGTAAAAGATGAAAATTCTCATTAATATTCCATAAAGGCACTCACACCAAGGGATACATATGAAGGGAATATGCCCTGAGAGGCAATAATAAAGTGGTTATTATATATATTCCAAGTATATGATAGATGTTTATTTTGCATGCTATAATTGTATTAATATGGAAACATAAACAAACAGAAAGTTCCTAGTTATCATATCACATATTATGAATTGAGATCATGTTCGTGCTTGAAGATGGAGATCGGAAGCACAAAAAGAAAGGCCATCTCACATCACATATTATGAATTCCATGTGATGTTAATTCTTCTATGCATCTTGTATTGCTTAGTTCGCGACGGTAGCATTATAAGATGATCCCTCTCACAAAATATCAATTTATAAAGTGTTCGTCCTTAGTAGGCACTGTTGCTAAAGCTCGTTGTTTCGAATCACCACGTGATGATCGTCTGTGTTAGATTCTACGAGTGTATACAATGGGAGCAAGCCATATTTTCTCATGCGAAAGCTAAGGTTTGATCTTGACGAGCCTAGCATGCATAGACATGGTCTCAAATCACGGATCACCAAAAGGTAAAGCATGAGTCATATAGTAGATATGATGAACATGTTGATTGTTCGCCACTGAAGCTACATCATTTCTCGTGATGATCGGTTTTGATGTGGTGGATTTGGTTCATGTGATCACTAAAATAATGTGAGGGATATTGTTTTGAGTGGGAGTTCACCTAGATTAATTTAACTATTAATTAGAACTCAATTTGTCATAAACTTAGTCTAAAACTATTACAGATATGTTGTACATCAATGGCGGCCCCTACCATCAATTTTAATGTATTCCTAGAGAAAGAAAAGTTTAAAAACAATGGAAGCAACTTCGTGGATTGGTTCCGCAACTTGAGGATTGTCCTCAATGCTGGAAATTTGACCTATGTGCTAGATGCACCGCTAGGTGACCCACCTACAGCTGATGCTACCGATAAGGTAAAGAATGTTTTCCTCACTCGGAAGAATCAGTACTCCACAGTTTAGTGTGATATCTTGTACGGTTTGGAATTGGAGCTTCAGTAAAGGTTTGAGAACCATGACCCACATGATATTGTCCGTGAGCTCAAAATGATATTTGAGACTCACGCGGCAGTTGAGAGTTATGAGGCTTCTGAAAAGTTCTTTAACTGCAAGATGGAAGAGGGCGGCTCCGTCAGTGAGCACATGCTTAAGATGTTTGGGCACGCAAGCAAGCTTCAAAGCTTGGGTACAATGATTCCTAATGCTTTGGGGATTCATCGTGTCCTCCAATCACTACCACCAAGTTACAAGAACTTTGTGATGAACTACAATATGCAAAACATGGACAAGTCATTGCCAGAACTCTTCTCCATGTTAAAGTCTGTGGAAGTGGAGATCAAGAAAGAGCACCAAGTGTTGATGGTCAATAATACCACCAAATTCAAGAAGCAAGGCAAGTCTAAGAAAAAGGGAAACTTCAAAAAGGGAGGTAAGAAAGTTACCGCGCCGGCGAAGAAGACCAAGGTAGGTCCTAAGCCTGATACTGAGTGCTTTGACTGCAAGGGAGAAGGTCACTTGAAGCGGAATTTCCCTAAGTACTTGGCGGATTTGAAGAACGGCAACATCAAGAAGAAAGATATATCCGATATACATGTTATTGATGTGTATCTCACTAGTAGTCGTAGTAGTGCCTGGGTATTTGATACTGGTTCAGTTGCTCATATTTGTAACTTGAAACAAGTGCTACAGAATAGATGGAAACTAGAGAAGAACGAGGTGACAATGCGCGTTGGAAATGGATCAAAGGTTGATGTGGTCGCGGTCGGCACGCAACCTCTCCATCTACCATCGGGATTAGTTTTATACTAAAATAATTGTTATTTGGTGCCTGCGTTGAGCATGAACATTATATCCGGATCATGTTTATTGTGAGACGGTTACATGTTTAAGTCCGAGAATAATGATTGATCGATTTATATGAGTAATATGTTTTATGCACATGCACCTTTGATACATGGTCCATTCTTATTGAATCTCGATTGTAGTAATACACATATTAATAATATTGAAGCTAAATGTTTGAAATTGAGTGATAACTCGACCTATATGTGGCACTGTTGTCTTGGTCACATTGGAGTGAAGCGTATGAAGAAACTCCATTCTGAAAGCGTATGAAGAAACTCCATTCTGATGGTCTCTTGAATCACTTGATTTCAAATCACTTGAAAGATGTGAAGCATGTCTGATGGGTAAAATGACTAAGACTCCGTTTTCTGGTATGATGGAGCGAGCTACGGACTTGTTGGAAATCATACATACCGATGTGTGTGGCCCAATGAGTGTAGCATCGCACAGTGGTTATCGTTATGTTCTTACTTTCACAGATGACTTGAGTAGATATGGGTATATTTATTTCATGAAACATAAGTCTAAAACTTTCGAGAAGTTTAAGGAATTTCAAAGTGAAGTAGAGAATCAACGTAACAAGAAGATTAAGTTTCTACGATATGATCTTGGAGGTGAATATCTTAGTTACGAGTTTGGCGAGCATTGGAAGAAATGCGGAATACTTTCACAATTGACACCGCCGGGAACACCACGATGTAATGGTGTGTTCGAATGTCGTAATCGAACTCTCTTAGATATGGTTCATTCTATGATGTCACTTACAGATTTACCGCTATCGTTTGGGGTTATGCATTAGAAACAACCGCATTCACTTTAAATAGGGCACCATCTAAATCCGTTGAATCGACACCGTATGAATTATGGTTTGGGAAGAAACCTAAATTGTCTTTCATTAAAGTTTGGGATTGCGAAGCTTATGTAAAGAAGTTACAGCCCGACAAGCTTGAACCCAAAGCGGAAAAATGCGTCTTCATAGGATACCCGACGGAAACTATTGGGTATTCCTTCTATCATAGATCCGAGGGCAAAATCTTCGTTGCCAAGAATGGATCCTTTCTATAGAAGGAGTTTCTCTCGAAAGAAGTGACTGGAAGGAAAGTAGAACTCGATGAGGTTATTGAACCTTCTCTCGGACTTGAGAGTAGCACAACAACCGAAGTAGTTCCTGTGGCGCCTACACCAATGAGAGAGGGAGCTAATGATGTTGATCATGAAACTTCGGTTGAAGTTACTACGGAACCTCGCAGGTCAACGAGCACTCATACCACTCCTGATTGGAATGATACCGTTATGAGTGTCATGTTGGTAGACAACACCGATGACCCATGCGACATATGAGGAAGAGATGATAAGCCTAGATTCTAATAAATGGCAAGAAGCCACGAAATACGAGATTAGATCCATGTACGAAAACCAAGTATGGACTTTGGTGGACTTACCGGATGGCCGGAAGGCTATCGAGAACAAATGGATTTTCAAGAAGAAAACATATGCTGATGGTAATGTAACTGTCTATAAAGCTCGAATTGTCGCAAAAGGGTTTCGACAAATTCAAGGAGTTGACCGGTAGCGAAGCTAAAGTCTGTGAGGATTTTGTTAGCAACCGCTGCATATTATGATTATGAGGTATGGCAAATGGATGTCAAAATGGCGTTCCTCAATAGAGACATTGATAAAGAGTTGTATATGGTACAACCCAAAGGTTTTGTCGATCCTAAAGATGCTAACAAGGTATGCAAACTTCAACGGTCCATTTATGGATTGAAGCAAGCATCCCGAAGTTGGAATCAACGTTTTGATAAGGTAATCAAAAGTTTTGGATTTATACAAACTTATGAAGAAGCTTGTATTTACAAGAAAGTGAATGGGAGCTCTATAGCATTCCTAGTACTATATGTGGATGACATACTGTTGATTCGGAATGATGTAGACCTTCTTAATAGTGTCAATGATTATTTTAATAATAGTTTTTCAATGAAAGATCTTGGCAAAGCAGCTTACATATTAGGCATAAAGATTTATAGATATAGATCAAGACGCCTAATATCATTGTCACAGAGTACATATTTGGACAAAGTTCTAAAGAGGTTTGCAATGGAAGATAGCTAGAAAGGGTTCTTGCCCATGTTGCCCAATACGACCTTGAGTAAAACTCAAAGTCCTGCTACGACATAAGATATAGAAAGGATGAGTAAGACTCCCTATGCCTCAGCCATAGGATCTATCCTGTATGCCATGCTATGTACTAGACCCGAAATTGCATATGATGTTAGTTTGACTAGCAGATATCAAAGTGATCCAGGAGTGGATCATTGGACAACAGTCAAAAACATCCTTAAGTACTTGAGAAGAACTAATGATATGGTTCTTTCTTATGGAGTTGATGAACAACTCGTTGTTAATGGTTACACCGATGCTAGTTGGAACACCGATCCGGATGATTCTAAATCTCAATCTGGATACGTATTTACTTTGAATGGTGCAGTAGTTAGCTGGAGGAGTGCAAAGCAAAGCGTTGTGGCGGTATCTTCAACTGAATCGGAATACATAGCTGCTTCGGAGGCTTCACAAGAGGCGATAGGGATTAAGGAGTTCATTACAGAGCTTGGTGTGGTTCCCAGTGCGCTAGACCCAATGTCTATCTATCGTGATAACATAGGCGCCATAGCCAATGCGCAAGAACCAAGGTCACACAAGAAGCTAAAGCATATCAAGCTGCATTTTCACGCTATTCGAGAGCATGTCCAAGATGGTGACATAAATATTTGCAAAGTACACACAGATCTAAATGTGGCGGATCCGTTGACTAAACCTCTCCCGAGGGCAAAACATGACCAGCACCAAACCGCCATGGGTGTTCGGTATATTACCATGTAATCTAGATTAGTTGACTCTAGTGCAAGTGGGAGACTGTTGGAGATATGCCCTAGAGGCAATAATAAAAGTGGTTATTATTATGTCTTTGTGTTTATGATAAATGTTTACATTCATGCTATAATAGTATTAACCGGAAACATTAATACTTGTGTGATTTCTAAACTAAATTAAAGTCCCTGGTAAAGCCTCTTTGTAATACTAGCTTGCTTGTTAATAGATGATCGTGGTTTCTCGATCATGAACACTGAGATGTTGTTAACAACAAGATCATATCATTAGGAGAATGGTATGATGGACATACTCCTATAGATAAGCGTAGCATAAAGATCAAGTCATTTCAATAGTTCGTTTGCTATAAGCTTTCTGATACATAGTAACCTAATTCCTTCGATCATGAAATCATGCTAATCACCATCACTGGAAGTATGCTTTTATGACATCAAACACCACACCGTAACTGGGTGGATATAAAAGTGGCATTAAGTGTACAGAAAGTATGTGTTGAGGCACATGGATCAAGAGTGGGATTTGTCCATCCATATGACAGATAGATAAACTCTGGGCCCTCTCGGTGGAATGTCATCCAATTAGATTGCAAGCATGTGAATGGCTCACAAGGGATCACATATCACGGGAACAAGAAAAGAGTACTTATCGGTAACGAGGTTGAACTAGGTATGTAGAGATATCGATGCTCAAACCTCGGATAAGTAAACTATCGCGAGACAAAGGAAAATTGGTATCATATGTAAGTGGTTCATTCGATCGGAAAGTAATCGTAGAAATATGTGGGAGCCATATGAATTTCCAGATTCCTCTATTGGTTATTGATTGGAGAAGTGTCTCAGTCATGTCCGCGTAATTCATGAACCGTAGGAGACACACTTAAGGATTCGTTGTTGTTTAGTAGATATGGAATGTAAGTAGGGAGACCGGATGTTGTTCAGAGTCTCAGATGGGATCCGGGGTATCACGAGGAGATCCGGAATGGTCTGGAGAATAAGATTCATATAAGGAAAGTCCAATTCTGGAGTTCGGGAATGACTCTGATGTTTTCATCAGAGAGGTTCTAGAAGGGTCTAGAAGGTTCACCGGACCGGAAGGGGAAGGGTACATGAATGTGTCATGGATAAGTGGAATGATTAGATCATGTCCTAGGTCACTTGGTTGGGCATTTGCAAGAAAGAAATAAAGCTCCAAATTGGAAGTCAAAAGGCAAGTTTGAAAAGTCAAACTGGGACAATGTATCCTAGTGGAGGAAGGAAAGAATCCTTCTTTCCCTCCACCACAAGCCAACAAGGAGAGGGAGTTGGGGAAGGATTCAAACTCCCCTCTCCCAAGTTGACCTCCCTCTCATAAATAGAGGGGAGGGGTGCCCCAAGGCCACACAACTTAACCAACCCTCCCCACCAAGCCACCGCCGCCCCCAGTGCTGTTGCCGCTGCCCTAGCCACCGACGGCCACGCCTCCTCCTCTCCGGCCTTCTAATCCCTAGATCACCAGAAACCCTAGATCCACCATAACCTGCTCCGGCTTAGGCGAAGCCCTGCAGGATTTTCCCTCTACTTCCGATACCATGTTGTCATGCTGCCAGAATCGCGAGGGGAGAACTACAACCTCCGCTGCCTGCTGGAACAAGGGAGAGAAAGGTCTTCATCGAGTACCGAATGTGTGACCGACTACGGAAGCTCTGCCGGAACGCAGCGCCGGAAGGATCATCACGCGATCTTGAGATCGGCAAGTGTACGACTACATCACCCACGAGAATCTGCTCTCGTTAACCGCTTTGGAATCTTCGAGGGTGAGTACTCTAATCGACTCGTTGATACAATCTAGTAGATAGATCTTGGCTTTTTTGTGTGCATGCGGTAGAATTTTTTGTTTTTCATGCTATGAACCCCTAAATTCCAAACAACCCATGATGGCGGCATCAACAACGGAGGCCGAATATGTTGCTACTTCGGAAGCGGCTCGGGAAGCAGTTTGGATGAAGGAGTTCATAACCGAACTAGGTGTGGTTGCGAGCGCGTTGGACCCAATGGTGATCTATTGTGATAACAATGGTGCCATAGCCAATGCCAAAGAACCAAGGTCTCGCAAGAATTCCAAGCATATTAAGCGCCGGTTTCACTACATCCGCGAGCATGTCAAGGATGGAGATATAAAGATTTGTAAAGTACACACGAATCTCAATGTAGCAGATCCGTGGACTATAACTCTCCCTAGAGAAAAACATGATCAACACCAGAACTCCATGGGTGTTATATTTATCACTATGTAACTAGATTATTGTCTCTAGTGCAAGCGGGAGACTGAAGGGAATATGCCCGTGAGAGTGCAAAGCAAAGCGTTGTGGCGAAATCTTCAACTGAATCGGAATACATAGCTGCTCCGGAGGCTTCACAAGAGGCGATAGGGATGATGGAGTTCATTACAGAGCTTGGTGTGGTTCCCAGTGGGCTAGACCCAATGTCTATCTATTGTGATAACATAGGCGCCATAGCCAATGCGCAAGAACCAAGGTCACACAAGAAGCTAAAGCATATCAAGCTGCATTTTCACGCTATTCTAGAGCATGTCCAAGATGGTGACATAAATATTTGCAAAGTACAGACAGATCTAAATGTGGCGGATCCGTTGACTAAACCTCTCCCGAGGGCAAAACATGACCAGCACCAAACCGCCATGGGTGTTCGGTATATTACCATGTAATCTAGATTAGTTGACTCTAGTGCAAGTGGGAGACTGTTGGAGATATGCCCTAGAGGCAATAATAAAAGTGGTTATTATTATGTCTTTGTGTTTATGATAAATGTTTACATTCATGCTATAATAGTATTAACCGGAAACATTAATACTTGTGTGATTTCTAAACTAAATTAAAGTCCCTGGTAAAGCCTCTTTGTAATACTAGCTTGATTGTTAATAGATGATCGTGGTTTCTCGATCATGAACACTGAGATGTTGTTAACAACAAGATCATATCATTAGGAGAATGGTATGATGGACATACTCCTATAGATAAGCGTAGCATAAAGATCAAGTCATTTCAATAGTTCGTTTGCTATAAGCTTTCTGATACATAGTAACCTAATTCCTTCGATCATGAAATCATGCTAATCACCATCACTGGAAGTATGCTTTTATGACATCAAACACCACACCGTAACTGGGTGGATATAAAGGTGGCATTGAGTGTACGGAAAGTATGTGTTGAGGCACATGGATCAAGAGTGGGATTTGTCCATCCATATGACAGATAGATAAACTCTGGGCCCTCTTGGTGGAATGTCATCCAATTAGCTTGCAAGCATGTGACTGGCTCACAAGGGATCACATATCACGGGAAAAAGAAAAGAGTACTTATCAGTAACGAGGTTGAACTAGGTATGTAGAGATATCGATGCTCAAACCTCGGATAAGTAAACTATCGCGAGACAAAGGGAAATTGGTATCATATGTAAGTGGTTCATTCGATCGCAAAGTAATCGTAGAAATATGTGGGAGCCATATGAATTTCCAGATTCCTCTATTGGTTATTGATTGGAGAAGTGTCTCAGTCATGTCTGCGTAATTCATGAACCGTAGGAGACACACTTAAGGATTCGTTGTTGTTTAGTAGATATGGAATGTAAGTAGGGAGACCGGATGTTGTTCAGAGTCTCGGATGGGATCCGGGATATCACGAGGAGATCCGGAATGGTCTGGAGAATAATATTCATATAAGGAAAGTCCAATTCTGGAGTTCGGGAATGATTCTGATGTTGTCATCAGAGAGGTTCTAGAAGGGTCTAGAAGGTTCACCGGACCGAAAGGGGAAGGGTACATGAATTTGTCATGGATAAGTGGAATGATTAGATCATGTCCTAGGTCACTTTGTTGGGCATTTGCAAGAAAGAAATAAAGCTCCAAATTGGAAGTCAAAAGGCAAGTTTGAAAAGTCAAACTGGGACAATGTATCCTAGTGGAGGAAGGAAAGAATCCTTCTTTCCCTCCACCACAAGCCAAAAAGGAGAGGGAGTTGGGGAAGGATTCAAACTCCCCTCTCCCAAGATGCCCTTCCTCTCATAAATAGAGGGGAGGGGTGCCCCAAGGCCACACAACTTAACCAGCCCTCCCCACCAAGCCGCCGCGCCGCCACCGCGGCCCCCCAGTGCCATCGTCGCCGCCCTAGCCACCGCCGGCCACGCCTCCTCCTCTCCGGACTTCTAATCCCTAGATCGCCGGAAACCCTAGATCCACCATAACCTGCTCCGGCTTAGGCGAAGCCCTGCAGGATTTTCCCTCTACTTCCAATACCACGCCGTCGTGCTGCCGGAATCGCGAGAGGAGAACTACAACCTCCGCTGCCTGCTGGAACAAGGGAGAGAAATGTCTTCATCGAGTACCGAATGTGTGACCGACTGCGGAAGCGCTGCCGAAACGCAGCGCCGGAAGGATCATCTACGCGATCTTGAGATCGGCAAGTGTACGACTACATCACCCACGAGAATCTGCTCTCGTTAACCGCTTTGGAATCTTCGAGGGTGAGTACTCTAATCGACTCGTTGCTACAATCTAGTAGATAGATCTGTCTTGTTTGTGTGCATGCGGTAGATTTTTTTTGTTTTTCATGCTATGAACCCCTAAATTCCATACAACCCATGATGGCGGGATCAACAACGGAGGCCGAATATGTTGCTGCTTCGGAAGCGGCTCAGGAAGCAGTTTGGATGAAGGAGTTCATAACCGAACTAGCTGTGGTTGTGAGCGCGTTGGACCCAATGGTGATCTATTGTGATAACAATGGTGCCTTAGCCAATGCCAAAGAACCAAGGTCTCGCAAGAATTCCAAGCATATTAAGCGCCGATTTCACTCCATCCGCGAGCATGTCAAGGATGGAGATATAAAGATTTGTAAAGTACACACGAATCTCAATGTAGCAGATCCGTGGACTAAAACTCTCCCTAGAGCAAAACATGATCAACACCAAAACTCCATGGGTGTTAGATTTATCACTATGTAACTAGATTATTGTCTCTAGTGCAAGTGGGAGACTGAAGGGAATATGCCCCTGAGAGGCAATAATAAAGTGGTTATTATGTATATTCCAAGTATATGATAGGTGTTTATTTTGCATGCTATAATTGTATTAATACGGAAATGTTAATACATGTGTGTTTAATAAACAAACAGAAAGTTCCTAGTTATGCCTCTCTTATAAACTAGCTCGTTGATTAACAAGATGATCAAGGTTTCCTGATCATGGACATTGGATGTTGTTAATAACGAGGTCACAACATTATTGGAATGGAGTGATGAACATTCATCCGAAGTATATCATTATGATCAAAGTCATTGAGTTTATATTGCTATAACATCATACAAAGTGATCCTAATCCTTAGACCATGAGATCATGTCAATCACTAACACTGGAAGAGTATCTTGATAACATCAAACGTCACACCGTAACAGGGTGATTATAAAGATGGGTTCAGTACTACTAAAGTGTTATGTTGAGGCCCATGGATCGAGAGTGGAATTTGTTCATCCCGATGACGGATAGATATGCTCTAGGCCCTCTCAGTGATATCACATCGATTAGCTTGGAAGCAAGTGATTTGATCACTAGAATGTTATATCACGGGAACGAGAAAAGAGTACATGTCAGTAACAAGATCAAACTAGGTATGGAGATACCGATGATCGAATCTCGGACATGTAATATATTGCAAAACAAAGGGATTAATATACTAGGGTAAAAGGTTATCACGATCACAAGAAATTCATAGTTGAATGTGTGAGAGTCAGTATGGATCTCCAGGTCCCGCTTTTGATTATTGATCTGAGAGGGTCTCGATCATGTCCGCATTATTCCCGAACCGTAGGGTGAAACACTTAAGAGACACCGACACCATTTGGAGCAAATAGTTTCATGTTGAAAAGAATAAGAAAGCGCGGGAATTTATTTCACTAGATACTGAAACTGGTTTCGGGTGAAATTGCAGAAAGTGTTTCTGCATGTGAAATAAAATACTAGCAAGGGGTTATATGTGAATGTTTGTCACTAAAGTAATTGACAAAATTCTGAATAAATAAAAGGAGTTTTATTTAATGAGAGTTTGCATTAAATTTGGTGGAAATTTAATGGGAATTTGAGTGGGATTTTGAGTGGAGAAAATTGAAGGGGCATTTTGTGAGTGGAGCTTCCACCCACATGAATGAAGGAGGGTAGGGGGCAGCCCCATGGCCGGCGGCCACCCCCTTGGGTGCCCCTCCTCCTATAAAAGTAGGCCCCCTCCTCACTTCTCACTCACACCTCCTCGTGAAGGATCTCTCCCCCTCTAGTATTTATTCCCCATGGTCTCGGACTAGCGAGATACATGTTCTCAGTGGCTATTCGGCAAGAAAGAGTTATGCTTCCGATGCATCGCTGGAGCGAGGAGGCGGAGGTTTCTCGGTTCCTCGGACGTGTGTGCGAGCACGGATGCATCGCTGATTTGCGGCGCTAGGACTTCCTCTCGATCTTGAGATCGGCAAGAGATCGTCTACATCAACCACGAGTTCAACCTCGTTAAGCTTTGTCGGTCTTCAAGGTTATGTTCTCTACAGATGTATATCCGCCTGTTGCTTGTATCTAGTAGATAGATCTTGGTACATAGTTGTTCCCATCGTAGGAAATTTTTTGTTTTCTATGCTACGAACCCTACAACATAGATAACCAACTAGAGGAGAGATACTTCCACAATGCAAACCATCCTATATGATAACTTCTCTATTCAAGATATGACTCTACTAAAAAGGTAAAAATATGAAAGATAATGATGTGATACTGCGACACTCCCCCAAGCTTGGAACAAACCAAGGGGATGCCAAAACCTGATGACGAATTACTCCTTCGGTGGTGGTGGTGTTCCCTTGACAGGCTTTTCAATTAGCTTCCTCAAATCTTCAATCTCGAAGGTTATAGTATGAATCAACTCCAAATTATGCTCAATGCGGTTCATGATCATGTCGGACCGAGAATCCCAGTCCTTGTGATTACTTCCCCACTCTTCCTTCTTAGAGTAATCTTTCCCTGCATGGTTAGAACGAGGCATATCCCAACTAGAGGGCAACTTCCCTTTGGGCAACTTTTTGGAATTGTTGCTCATGTATAAGAGTATGGAAGGGGTTCTTGGCACGTGTAGGAAATGATCATGGAGCGAGGCAATGACGTGGAGTTTTTTCCCCTATAGACATCTGTGTCGTCCTCCTGAGCTTGATAGGATTTTCCACCACTCCAATGCTCGCAACGGTAGTGCGGGTGTCCGGATGCTTGTCTTCCTCCACTTCTTCTTCATCCTCAACCAAGATCTCCTCCTCCTTCTTGGGGTCTTGCAGATCATCTTCCACGGGCTTCTTGCCCTTGTCGTTGGCGGAGACCATGATGCCTCTAAACTTGAGAATATTTCTTGACAGAAATAGATCGAAACGAAAACACGATGAGAACACGATATACGGACCTCAGGGGATCCGGGGGGTTATATATTATGAAGTTTTACGACATAAGGAAGGTACTGGGCGAAAACGGGACAAAGACGAGCTCCGGGGTGGTCACACCACCTGGTGGCGTGGCCAGGCAGGGCCCGCGCCACTGGGTGGTGTGGGCTACCCGGGCTCCGTTTCCTTCCCTTTTTCATCTTGTTACCTTCTGAAAGAACATGTTGGGCCCCCATGTGTGGTTTTGGAAATTAATGACAATCTTTATGGACTAATGTGTGTATTAAGTTATACTTGTAGGATTTGTCCATTGGCATCGCTTGGAGCATGTGTTGGCTTCAAGGTCGATGAAATGCAAAGAAGATATGTTGGGCATGCTCAATATGCGAGGTCGATGATGAGGAATTAAGAAAGGCGTTCCATCTTGAGAAGGGCAAGACCGTCTACATCGAGCTCAAGTGGAATGCTCAAGGCAAAGGTATAATCTTGATAGATTTTCCCTTTTGCCGGTCTCACGTTGTGTGTGTGAGACCGGGTTTAGGATAGATAACCGTACTATCAAGAGGGGCTCTCGTATGAGTAATTCAGTCACATCGTTCGGAGAGAGCTCAAACCTTTGCATACTTGCATCATCGTATTTGGTTGTTATTTGATCTTATCCATGTGAGGATATAGTTCTTTTGGTAATCTCCATAACAATCTCTTGTTCATCAAAATCGGATCTCCCATATATATCTTGTTGCAATTTTGATTTATGCGGCTTTTCGGTTTCTCACCAAGTGAGGTATATCACATTATTCTACTTGATACTTTCTCACTTGGTGATAATCAATATTTCCACCTTTTATTGAGAAGCCCTTGTTGTCCATTATCCAACGCAATTAGAATCGGGTCAATCGGAGCTACCGTTTAAAAGTTATGTCCGTTTGAATATTTGTCGTTTTAAATTGAAAAAGAAAAAAAAAACTGGGTCGACCGGTACTACCGTAGCCTAGTACCGGTCGAGCCTGAGACGTGCAGCCCATTCTCAGTTTGACCCGGCACCCACTTCCGATCCTACCGGACCGGCCCGGTAGTACCGCCCGGGTGGGCCGGTACTACCGGCCGGCCTAGGAAAAATGCCCATCTAGATCCGCTACTGCCGCTCGTTGCTTCACAAGCCCAGCGCCCAGCCCAGCTGGCCCTGCTGCCACCGCCGCCTCTTGCATCGCGCTCTCGCGCATGCTCCGACCGCTCCCGCGCTGTCCCCCGCTCGCATTGACCTGCAGCTCGTTGCCCACGCCCGCCTGCCGTGCTGGCCCCGCGCACTAGTGCTGCCTCGCGTCTCGCGCGCTCGCCAGATCCCGCATGCGCGCGTGCTGGCCCGCGCTGCAGCCTGCCTGCTTCGCTGCTCACTGTGCGCTGCCGCTTCGATCGCGCGTGCTGGCTTGCTTGCGTGCTGTGCTGCAGCTGCTGCTTCGCTGCTTTGCTGCTGGACCGACCCCACACGGGCAGCATGCAAAGGCCCCGCATCCCCTGCTGGCTGCGCTCGCTTGGTGCTCTGCCCCGTTGACCTGCTACCGGCGGTAGTACCGGTCAAAATCGGTACTACCGACCAAAAAATAGCCCCAACAGTCAGTTTTTCTGGGCCCTCTATTTAAGCTTTGCCCTTTTTTGTTTAGTTAGCTCCTCTATTATCTATTAGGCTAAACTTTGTACACACTTGCTCTAGATCTTGAAGCTTGCCTAATCTTTTCCCTCTGATGATTCTTGCCCATATTTGAGTGGAAGAGAGAGAGGAGATCTAGCCCCACGTTTTAACCTAACCGATTCATCTCTTTGTGAGTGCATCTTTGGGGATCTAGATTTTGGGGGATTTTGTGTCTCTCTTTGATTCCTCCTCTCTTGTTCCCCCAATAGCTTTAGTAGCTTTGTTGGAACTTGAGAGTGAGGGATTTGAGCATCTTTGTGGTGTTCTTGCCATTTGCATTTGTTGCATCGGTTTGAGTTCTCCTCAGAGGATTTGGTTTGAATTGCTCATTGGAGCTTGTCCCTCTTGGGTTCTTGGAACCCTAGACGGTTTTGTGGCCTTGGTGGCATTGTGGCCTTGGTGGCATTTGTTGAGGCCTTTTGTGGCGTTTGTTGGGAGCCTCCAATTAAGTTGTGGAGTTGTGCCCCAACCTTGTGAGAGGTTCCGGTTGCCACCGACAAGTGCACCGATAGTGGAAGCGTGGATCGATCCCATTGGGGTGAGATTCACCGGAGAATAAGGGAGGCCTTTTGTGGCATTGGTTGTTTGATACCACCCTCTCTCCAAACGAGATGTACTCCATGTTGGGAGGAACTCGGTAAAATATCGGTGTCCCCGCGTGCCTCGGTTATCTCTATACCCGAGCTCTTTACTTATGCACTTTACATTGTGATAGCCTTCGTGCTTGAAGTAATATATATCTTGCTATCACTTTGTTGTTTGTATTGCTTAGCATAAGTTGTTGGTGCACATAGGTAAACCTTAGTTGTTTCTAGGTTATGCTTTACAAAGTAAACACTAGTTTTATTCCGCCTTTGTTGAGCCACTCTAGGAAAAGTTTTAATCTCCTATTCACCCCCCCTCTAGGCGACATCTGTATCCTTTCACCTTCCATATGTAATAAAAACTGCAAAAATATAAAGAGAAAAGTTTTTCGCGAACCTTTAATTTCTAGCACTTTTACCTATTCAAAGACGGACTCTGTAGGCTCCTTCTTTCTAACACTTGAAAGTTCCTTTCATACTAAGATTCACACAATCTTCATTAGCAACATTAGTGTAGCAAAGACAATAAACCTTTGGGTTCAAATTTCAAATGAAATCCATCAAAACAAAAGCTACTGTAGCAACTCCTTTTAAAAGCCCAAAAATAATTTAAAAGGAAGTTGATTTAAGAGGCAAATGCAAATAATGGCAGAAATCTGTCAAAACAGACCAGCATGTAAAGATTGATTTTTTTCAAAAATCTTCTGTTGCTCAAATAAAAAATTGCAAAACTAACGAAAGTTGGATATCAACTTGGGGCACAAGAACATAAAATTAGAACTCCATCCGACGTACTGATATTTTTCATGAATTTTTACAATGCAGCACAAAAATCTGTTCCAGGACAACAACTTCTCACAACTCACCTACTTCTCAAAAGAGGCTGATCTTGACACAAAAACCAAACAAAAAGGATAAGGAGAGGTTATTACAGAGGTAATAACTTCCAATACTCAAAGAAACAAAAACCAAAATCAAACTAAAATGAGTTGTCTCCCAAAAGCTCTTTCTTTATAGCCATTAAGATGGGCATGAAAATTTCAATGATGTTCTCATAGGAGATAAATTTGAAGTAAAAGAGAGCATCAAGAAGCAAATATCCAACACATTTAAGTCTAACCCACTTCCTTTGCAAGGGAGTTTCATAAGAAAACAAATTATTGAAACAAAAGGCTACTAGCATAGGAATACAAAACAAATGCAACTTCAAAGGTTTCAACATAAAGCAGGGAAACTTAATATTATTGAGATGCATAAAACCTTTCCTCTCTCATAATAACTTCCAGTAGAACTTTGAATAAAGTTAACAATGTAACTGTCATAAGAAACATTCTTGGCATCAGAATGAGCATTCTTAAAATCATCAAAAAAGAGGTTTAAGGTCAAAAACTGGATCAATAGAAGCAAGTTGTTCAACTCTAAAATCCTCATTAGGCAATTCATTTTCATAAGGAGCTTTAGCAAATTTGGAAAAATTAAACTCATAAGATTCTCCATCAAACTTAGTTAAAACTTTCTCCTTCTTACAATCTATAATAGCTCCACAAGTTTTCAAGAAAGGTCTACCAAACATGATAGGACAAGTTTTACTAGCTGCTGAACCAAGCACTAGAAAATCAGTAGGATACTTAGTCTTACCACAAAGAACTTCCACATCTCTTACAATAGCAATTAGACAGACTGTCTCTCTATTAGCAAGGTGAATAACCACATCAATGTCTTCAAGTTCACAAGGACCAATTTCATGCATAATTTCTCTATAAAGCTAATAAGGAATAACACTAGAACTTGCACCAATATCACATAAACCATAATAGCAATGATCACCAATTCTAATAGAAAGCACAGGGACACCAGCTTTCCTAGTTTTACTAGGATGAGAGACAATATTAGAAGCATCTTCACAAAAGATAATGTGCCCATATTCTACATTTTTAGTGACAAGATCTTTCACAATGGCTACTATAGGTTTAATATTTATTTGTTCATTAGGTTCTACAGCTTTCTTTGTGCTTTTGCTAACCACATTAGCTATAATATAATGTTCCTTTACCTTAGAAGGAAAAGGTATTTTCTCAATATAGGGTTCAGGAAAAATATGATCAACAGTACAAACTTCAGTGTTTCTAATACGAACATGATTAACAATAGCTTTATAAGGTGCATGGTACTTGTTCCACTCCTCCTTGGGAATTTCAATATAAGAGGCAAAGGCCTTAAAACAATTTGCAAGAACTTGAGAATCAAGACCATACTCAGTGCTAATATTATGAAAGTCATCAGTTCCCATAAATTTTTTAATGCATCCATAATCATAATTTATACCTGACTTTCTTCCTTTGTCATTCTCCCATGCTTCAATATTCTCTTGAATACGGTCTAGAAGATCCCATTTAGCTTCTTCTTTTATACGTGTGAATGATCCAACACAAGAAGCATCTAATAAATCTTTATCATGAAGAGAAAGCCTTGCATAAAATTTATTAATAATAATATTATTAGGGAGTTCATGAATAGGACATTTAAGCATTAGTAACTTCAATCTCCCCCAAGCTTGGCTTGTACTCTCTCCATCACGAGGCCAAAAGTTATATATTTGATTCCTATCCTTATGAATCTCACTGGGAGGATAGAATTTAGAATAAAAGAGAGGTACAATTTCCTCCTATTCCATAGATTATCCATTCTTCAGCAGCTTATACCATTCTTCAGCTCTTCCTTTCAATGATATAGAGAGTAAGTTCTTCTTAACTTGTTTCGTTGTGATACCTGCACACTTAAACAACCCGCATAATTCATGGATAAAAAGCAAGTGATCACCAGGATGGAAAGTTCCATCCCCAAAATAATAATTATTCATAACACGATCAACAATTCTTGTAGAATCTTAAAAGGATCTATCTCAGTAGGTGGTGGTTCATCTACTACCCTAGCAGTGATAGTAGCTTTCCAAAATATGAAACCAAGTGGGTTATCCATATTGGAAACAAAGTAACAAACAGAAATAAAAAGCAATACTCACGGTAGAAGTTTTCTTTACCAGTTCCACTTTTCAATAGCGCTTCACTCCCCGGCAACGACGCCAGGAAATAGTCTTGATGACCCACAAGTATAGGGGGTGTATCGTAGTACTTTCGATAAATAGGAGTGTCGATCCCAACGAGGAGCAGAAGGTGTTGACTAGTGGTTTGGAGCAGGAATTCTCTGTAAATACTTAGCAAACAGATTTTTAGGGTTTTTTGATAATGCAAAGAAATAAAGTGCAAGTAAATAAAGACAACAAATAAATGCATCTCCTTTCTTCGCAAAGGACAAGCCGGTTGTAATACTTATGAGGACCAATGTGGCATCCCGCAAAACCACTACTAGAAAATCGTGTTGTTTTTGTGCATTGCATCATCATGACCGCATGCTCATGTCATCATACCACATTGCATTTGAGCATAGTCATCGTCTTGCATTTGATTGCATAAAACTATTTTTGAAAAGCCTGGTTTTGTTTTCTAAACGCCCCGTCTTTTATTCAAACGCCAAACCCGGGTCTCCGGATGATTTTGTTTGTCTGCTGTCGGTTTGCAAACGGTGTTTGTAAAACAAATAAAATTATTATATTATTTTAGCGGGGGCAGTCGAACGGGCCGTTTTGACCCGAACGACCACCCCCAGGATTTTACAAACGGTCCACCTAAACCGCCCTTCTAAATCCTAAGTCTACCCAACCTAGTCTACCCACCCCTTCCTCCACATCACCCCAACCAACCCCCTCTCGCCACCTCACCTCTCCCCAAATCCCCACCACTAGGGAGCTGCCACCTAATCCTACCCTCTCTCTCCTCTCTCCCCTGTGGCCCACCTAACCAGACCCACACCACACAAGCCACATCACACACACGCGCGCAGCACACAACACACACGCACCCAGTACCAACCGACGCGCACCGACAACCCCCTGCCCGACCTGCCCATGGCCCCACCCAACCCCCTGGCGCACGCACACCATGCCCGAACCGCCCCTCTCCCTCCTCTGCTCATCTTCCTCCCCCAGCAGCCTAGCCTCGCCCCGACCCCGAGTCGGCGCAGTCGCCCCAGCGCGCCTCCACGCCGGCGCTGCCCTCTTCCTCTCTCGCCTCCGCCCCGCGCCTTCCCCCCTGGCGCCGCCGCGGCCGTCCCCGAGCGCCGCCGCCGCGGGCCGCGTCCCCGCCTCCGCTCGCCGGCGCAAGCCTCCCCGCCACCAGTCCTCCGGCAGCGACCTTCCTCCCCGCCTGCCCCGCGCCAGCACCGCCTCCTCCCCGGCGCAGCCGGCGACCCGCAGCCTCCGTCTCGCTGGCCTCGCCCTCCCCCTGCCGCGGCCGTCGCCGGACGTTCCCCCGCCTCACCCCTGCAAGCCACGCCCCGCCGCAGGTCCCCGCCGGGCCCCTTCCTCTGGCCACCCTCGGCTCGCCCCGCGCCGCCTGCCCCTCGCGAGGCCGCCTCCGTCGCCGCGTCCGCCCGCGACACCGCCGCAAGCCGCCACCCCCGAGCTTCCGCTGCGTCCGCCGGCGCCGCGCGGCCAACCTCCGGCCCCAGGCTCGCCGTCTCGCGTCGCCGACGCGCGCCTTCCGCGACCCGCGCGCCGTCTGCCGCCCCGTTCGCCGCGCCCGCGACCTGCCCTCGCCGGAGCCGCGCCTCTGCTGCGTCGCGCCCCGCCGACCCTGCTCCTCCCCAGGCCTCGTCCCCAACCTCCGGCCCTCACTGCCTCCTCCGCGGAAGACCCCCGCCCGAGTTCTGCCACCGCCAAGCCCGTCGCCTTCGTCCCCGTCGTCGGCCTCGCCGCGCCACAGACCCCGCCTTCTGGCCGCCAGCAGCCGCTGCTGACGCTCCTACAGTACCGACGCCGGGGCCCTCTTGCTGTCAGTCGCACGTCCCTGTCTCAGATGTATGCGTGTGTGTACCTTTGAGTGCATGTGCTCTTAAAGATATTCAGATGGTGTGGCGACGATGGATGTCAAGATGGATCCAATGACCGCAAGCTGAACCCAGAGACCGCCACCCGAAGTTCAAGACCGTCTCGCCCCAAGATCCCCGATGCTCTTTTGTCGCCAAGATCTACTTCGTTGCGAGATTCGTCGACCAATGTGCGAGGTGGAACCGATGACACCGGAACCCCAAGATCTTCCGGCGCCGAGTTCCAAGATAGACCCCGAAGACCGATCCTGGCGTCCGAGACCCTGAGACCGACCCCGGTGTTGAGACCGAACCCCCCGGACGCCAAGACCGACTCGATGGCGCGGGCCCGACAAGATCCTCGCAACGGCAAGATCGACCCCGTGGGACCCGACAAGATCTACCATATGAAGACCGTACCGGTCCGGTGAACCTCGACGAACCTCCGGCAAGAACTTCGACATGGCCAAGATCTACCGCAACCGAGTCCGGCACCGACAAGTGAAGTCAGAACCACCAAGCCCATCCTCGCGGAACGCCAAGACCTACCTCTGTTATCCGAGT
The DNA here is from genome assembly GCA_910589765.1 of Avena atlantica. Taxonomy (NCBI): domain Eukaryota; kingdom Viridiplantae; phylum Streptophyta; class Magnoliopsida; order Poales; family Poaceae; genus Avena; species Avena atlantica. Next base: position 53,281,948 of record OU342739.1, on the reverse strand, counting down.
ACGCTTCCGTCGAACCCCGAACCCCAGTTCCGTCGAGCCCTGAGAGTGACCCCGAATCCCGGAACCCAAGATCGTCGAACCCTAATGTGTGAACCTTCCCGACACCCTATTTTATAATCTCATAACAACTTGTTGCAAATTGAATTGTCATACTCGCATGCATATCTGTGGTTTGGGGGCCTTATGCCCATTCACCTGATAATTAAATATGGGGCCCATATGCGGGAAAATCTAGTCTCATATTGGCCTCATTTAAATTTGAGTAGCGAACCCGGTGCTATCTTCTGCCATGTTAAAACAACATGTAAATTGCGGGGTAGCTAAACAACATGAACCATCTAATTATTTGTCGGGACCCCGGTTCCGCTTAATATGACCTAATTGCATCGCACCTTTGCCATGTCATCCATCATACATGCATCATGCCGATCTTCTGCCGTTGTATTAAATATTGCATCCGGTGTTTCTTCTAGTGTTTTGCTCCTTCGCGGATAAGGCCGTTGAGTTGATGTGAGCTTCGCCCCGATCTTCGGTTGAACCTTCGGCAATGTTTCTCAGGCGAGCATCTCCCCCTTTCTACCTATCTTACTTTTATAGTATTTATTCCCTCCTGTTGATCTATTGCTACCTGTGTTGCGATGCTCTAGTTTTCCGTACCCGTGATATCCCCTTGTAGCCATATATTGCCTTGGGCACATCCTATTACCTGTTGTTTGGTAGATAGTTGGACTTGCGCGTCGTAGTCGCTTGCTCAAGTGCTGTTGCGTGTCGTCACGTGCCACAGTTGCTGATGTATTGCCGCATGTTGATGTTGGAGATGATTATGGTTTTACTTATCGCACACTTTAATTCCTGTTTAACAACTAAAATTGAAATAAGCAGAGGCATCGGTGGGTGATAGAAAATATTTGGTTTCCGAACGCCCACTTGTGTCCCGTAAGACCCCGAGTACTTGATACCTGTTCCTTGATTTATCGCGCTATCCACATCCGGGAGGTATATGGGACCCCCCTGAGCCAGAGCTTGATTCAGTCTTATTTCTTGGGGCCACAAACTAGTTTGAGGTTTTATTTACGATCATGTACTTATGCCATGCTACTTATGTATTTAAATTGTGCGACAGATAGCACACTGTACTGTTTAGGATCGGGACACGTTTACGCGGTGTCGACAAGCCCAGCCACACTTTCGGGTTCCCAGTCGCTCACAGCCGTCCACCCAAACCTTGAGTCCGTCTCGGAGCTAGCTTACTTCGTTGCGGGTTCTACTTAAGGGGTGGCCCCCTGAAATATTTCTGAATCCTGTGATTGCTTTGTCGTGAAAGCCTCGTTGGGTTTTGATTTGGTTTTTCCGAGGTTGATCGAGTGTGTGTTGCTATTGGTGCACCCCGGCCGGGTAAAACTTTCTGAAAGCCGTGTCCGCGGATATGGACGACTTGGAGCACAGTATCTCGACCATAGACAAGCATAACTAAAGTTTATTGCTATGAATTTGACTTTATAATGACTAGTAATCAGCTTCACTATAATGGAATGGCTAAATAATACTGCCCACAATTGCCTGTTTGGAGTGTCGCTTGCGACCATTGTACCTGACTAGTAATTATCGCAACTACAACGGAATGGCTGAATAAAAGTAACAACAACTGCTGGGTTTTGGGTTATCTCATGTTATTTGTATCTGATTAGTAAGTGTTGCAACTATAACGGAATGGTTAACTAAAAGTTCCCACTGCTTATTTTATCAGGATGATTATCTATACCTGACTAGTAATTGCTGCAACGATAACCGAATAAATAAAATTGCCAACTGTGTGAGTTCCTCGGTTGACTTCCTCGTTTGGTCTCGAGGGGGAAACGCCAAGATGGGTTTGTTTGATGCTAGTATCAGGTTGGATCCGAATAGGTCTTTCTCACCCCTCTCTGATAGCCGCCAGTTGCATCGAGTCTCTATAGGTTGTTTAGTGCATGCTGACGCTGCCGCTCAGTCCACCCCACCTATGTAGGCGAGGACCGCCGAATTCTAGCCTCGCCGTGTACTGGCCTCAGTACTGACGCTCCTTCTTTTTCCTTTGCCCTTTGTCGGCACCCCTTTTGTTTAAGCAGGTTTTGAGATCGACGCCGTTAGCAGGGTTACCCTTCCGGCTTGGCCTGGGAAGGGTTATGGACGCCATTGGTTATTCCTCAGGGCTCTTAGCCCCATTTGCATCTTGTCCGTAGCTGGACGCTCTATCGTTTTCAAGGTGATTGGATCTTTGTATATTATATCTGTATTCTTGACTCATGGAGTCGCTGTTATATATATCTGTTCTGTGGGTCCCATCGAGGACTGTTGTGTAATGTTATTACTTCGTTTTCCACCCGCACGAAAGTGCCTGGTGGGCACCTTTGAATCGTTTCTATGCGGGTTTCGCTAAAACTTGCATAGAGTCGATTTTGAGGGTGTTACAACCAACATTCTTGAGGACACATGAGAATACTGTCAAGTGCTTTCGCTTCATATAGTTGATTAATCTTCTTTGGTTGGATAAGTGTTGTATGGGTGAACATGTGCTAATGTACCGACCTTACTTGGACTAATACATACTTGTGATTAAACCCCTTGCAAGCATCCGCAACTACAAGAAAGTAATTAGGATAAAAACCTAACCACATCATTAAACTCCGAGTTCCTAAACTTCCTTGTGCAAAGGTTTCCTAATGGGGGTTCGGGTTTCTGTCCTCCGGCAACCCCACAATTAGTAGCCAAATACACAATGCATTCCCCTAGGCCCATAAATGGTGAAGTATCATGTAGTCGATGTTCACATGACACCACTAGAAGAATAGAACCACAACTTAAATATCAAACCATTAAATATTACTCAACACAATTCCACTATTAACAACATGACTTCTCTCATGTCCTCAAGAACTAAACGAACTACTCACGAGACATCATATGGATCAAGATCAGAGATGATATGATGATGAATAACAATCTGAACATAAACAATAATTCAATGGTTCCACTCACAAGCATCAACTACAAAAATAATCAACACCGGGAAAGTTTCCCCTAAGAACTATGCAAGATTCAACACAATTGTTACAGCGGGATGAAGTGGTGATGATGGTGCTGTTGGAGATGGTGGTGAGGATGATGATGATAATCCCAATGAAGTTTAGCTTGATGACGGTGTTGATCGCGACGATCTCCTCTTTCTGGTAAGGAATTTCCCCGGCAGAAATTTGCCTGCCGGAGAGCTCTTTCTCTCTCTGTAGTTTCCGCCCTGCAGAGGCGGTGGAATCTTTCTGTGGTCGCTCCCCGTGTATTAGGGTTTCGAGGAGAAGATATAGGCAAAAGGAAGGAGTAGGATGTGGGCCAGGGTGGCCCGTGTAGGGGGGGGGGGTGGGCCCCATGTGGCCCATCTCTGCCTAACCTTCTGGCTCCCTTCGTCTTCTGAAAAAATAGGATTTTCCGTGTATTTTCTGGAATTTTCTGATCTTCGCGAAAATTGCATCTAAACACCGCCTTTTCCATCAGAATCCTGACTCCGGCAGTTCATTCTCCAAAAATCATCCAACATGCAAAAATAGATGAAATAGCATAAGTAACACCTCTTAATATGAAATATATCAATGAATAGCAGTAAATTATGATAAATAATAGTGATGCAAATTGGACGCATCAATAAACACTGATCAAGAATTGTACAAGGGGAAATAAAAAATAAATAAAGGTAGAAGGATGGCAAGGCCTTCAGTTTGCACCATTGTTGGTCATTGCTCCAAAATGATGAGAAATGGAAGAAAAGGATGAAATCCCAAACGAGAAGAAGCCTATGTCTAGCTCGGTTGAAGAGTGTTGGTACTTTTTTTGCGAATAGGACTTTAGCATTAAAATAAATAGCGAACTGTACAAAATATCTCAAAAAAACAAAAATTACATCAAAATCCTCGAGATACCCTTCATCTTCAACCTCTAGACCGTGTCGATAGCGCGAAGTCGCTACCGCTCCTCCTAGAGCCAGCATGACATTGTTGGTTGCGAACGGTAAGTCACCGAACGAGCCCAGAAGTCGACATTCGTCCTGAAGACGAAGAAGAAGGATGAACCTCCAATGAAGCTCCTTGACGATCCGAAGATCCCCACAGCCAGATGAAGTCCTTAAAGACCACACCACTCCCACAAGCTTCTCGACGTCACCGACGAGATGGGGCTGAAGCCGGGGAGACTTTATTGAAGAAGACGCCGCAGTCACCACCTGAGCGCTGCCCCACCAAACACTAAAACCAGAAAAAATGGAGCCCTCTCGCCGATGGGGGCCGAGATCCACCCCTCCTCCATGGCCCGAAGACCACAGATTTGAAGCAGATCGGCGGCGCTGACGGGAGGCGGCGCCGACAAGAAGCGGCTGGGGATCTGAAATCGCCTCCTGATCGCCCCTTCTGTTGCGTACGGTTGTTGGCTTCGGTACTTGACACGTTACAACAATGCAAATGTTACATAGCGGTTTTCAACTCTAAATCATGCACCTAAAAGCGGCAGTTGAGATTAGGATGTGCTTAAACACGCTAGCAATAACCGTTTTGTGGTAAGCGTATGTAACACCCTCAGAATCAGACCTATGCAAGTTTCAGCGATTCCCGCCAAACCCGCATAGAAACGATTCAAAGGTGCCCACCAGGCACTTTCGTGCGGGTGGAAAACAAAGTAATAACACTACAAAACAGTCCTCGATGGGACCCACAGAACAGGTATATATACAACAGCGACTCCAAGAGTCAAGAATACAGATATACGGTACAGAGATCCAAATCACCTGTAAAACGATACAGCGTCCGACTACGGACAAGATGCAAATGGGGCTAAGAGCCCTGAAGAATAACCAATGGCGTCCATAACCCTGCCCAGGCCAAGCCGGAAGGTAACCCTGCTAACGACGTCGATCTCAAAACCTGCTTAAACAAAAGGGGTGCCGACAAAGGGCAAAGGAAAAAGAGGAGCGTCAGTACTGAGGCCAGTACACGACGAGGCTAGAATTCGGCGGTCCTCGCCTACATAGGTATGGTGGACTGAAGCGGCAGTGGCAGCGTGCACTGAACACCCTATAGAGACTCGATACAACTGGCGACTATCAGAGAGGGGTAAGAAAGACCTATTCGGAACCAACCTGTTTCTAACACCAAACCAACCCATCCTGGTGTTTCCCCCCTCGAGACCAAACGAGGAAGTTAACCGAGGAACTCACACAGTTGGCAGTTTTATTTATTCAGTTATCGTTGCAGCATTTACTAGTCAGGTATAGATAGTTATCCTGATAAAATAAGCAGTGGGCCGTTTTAGTTAACCATTCCGTTGTAGTTGCAACACTTACTAGTCAGGTACAAATAGCATGAGTTAACCCAAAACCCCGCAGTTGTTGGTACTTTTATTTAGCCATTCCGTTATAGTTGCAATATTTACTAGTCAGGTACAATGGTCGCAAGCGACCACTCAAGCAAGCAATTGTTGGCAGTTTTATTTAGCCATTCCGTTGTAGTTGAAGCTGATTACTAGTCATATCAGATACAAGTCAATTTATAACAGTAAACTTTAGTTATAGTTGTCTATGATCGAGATACTGTGCTCCAAGTCGTCCATAACCGCGGACACGGCTTTCAGAAAGTTTTAACCCGGCCGGGGTGCACAAATAGCAACACACACACGATCGACCTCGGAAAAACCAAATCAAAACCCAACGAGGCTTTCACGACAAAGCAATCACAGGATTCAGAAATATTTCAGGGGGCCACCCCATTGAGTAGACCCGCAACGAAGTAAGCTAGCTCCGAGATGGACTCAAGGTTTGCGTCAATGGCTGTAAACGACTAGGAACCCGAAAGTGTGACTGGGCTTGTCGATACCGCGAAAACACTCCGCTTACCTAAACAGTACAGTGTGTTCCTCGCACAATCGTAAATAAAGCAGTAAAGCATGGCATAAGTACAGGATCGTAAATAAAACCTCAAACTAGTTTGTGGCCCCAAGAAATAAGACTGAATCAAGCTCTGGCTAAGGGGGGTCCCATAATTCCCCGTATGTGGATAGCGCGATAAATCAAGGAACAGGTATCAAGTACTCGGGGTCCTACGGGACACAAGTGGGCGGTCGGAAACCAAATATTATCTATCACCCACCGATGCCTCTGCTTACTTACTTCAATTTTAGTTGTTAAACAGGAATTAAAGTGAACGATAAATAAAGTCGAGATCATCTCCAACATCAAACAGGTGGCAATACTCCAACAACTGTGGTACATGGCGTCACGCAACAGCACTTGAGCAAGCGACTACGACGCGCAAGTCCAACTATGTACCAAACAACAGGTAATAGGAGGTGGCCATGGCAATATAGGGCTGCAAGGGATATCACGGGAACGGAAACTAAAGCAACGCAACACAGATAGCAATAGATCAACAGGAGGGAATAAATACTATAAAAGTAAGATAGGTAGAAAGGGGGAGATGCTCGCCTGAAAACATTGCCGAAGGTTCAACCGAAGATCGGGGCGAATCTCACATCAACTCAACGGCCTTATCCGCGAAGAAGCAAAACACTAGAAGAAACACCGGATGCAATATTTAATACTACGGCAAAAGATCGGCATGATGCATGCATGACGTATGACAAGGCAAAGGTGCGATGCAATTAGGCCATATTAAGCGGAACCGGGGTCCCAACAATTTAGTTAGATGGTTCAAGTTGTTTATCTACCCCGCAAATTAAATGTTGTTTTAGCATGGAAAAAGATAGCACCGGTTCGCTACACAAATTTAAATGAGGCCAATATGAGACCAGATTTGCCCGCATATGGGCCCCATATTTAATCATGAGGTGAATCGGCATAAGGCCCCCAAACCACACAATTATGCATGCATGAATGACAATTTAATATGCCTCAATTTGTTATGATATTTATAAAAAAATAGGGTCTCGAGGAAAAGGTTCGCACATAAGGGTTCGGCAGATCTTGGGGTTCCGGGGGTTCGGGTTTGGTCTCAGGGTCCGGATCTGGGGTTCGGGGTTGGTCTCAGGGTCCGGATCTGGGGTTCGGGGTTCGACGAAAACGTTCTCGGATATCGGAGGTAGGTCTGGTCGCATCCGTGGTCTTCGGGTCATATCGACGGTCATGGCGTTCAAAGTGGAGAACTTGGCGTTCCGGTGGCGATCTTGGCGTCGGGGTTCGCGGGCATCGGATCTGGGGAGAAGTAATTGTCGCATCTGCCGCCTTCGGGTTTGCTTCAATCGGGTCCATGACGGAGTACTTGTCGCCCCATGTGGAATCCTTGTCGATCTGTGGCAATGATCTCAGGTTCGGGTCTCCGGGGTTCAGGGGTCTCGGCGTCCGTGACGAAGATCATGGCATCCGTGAGGGAGAACATGGCATGTCGAGCTCGATCTTCGGGGTCCTGCGGGAGAGCTTGGCGTTCTGCGGTCTTCGGTTCCGCGTGGCAGATCTTGTGGATCCGAGGTGGAGGCCTCAGCGTTCCGTGTAGAAGATCTTGTTGCGTTCGTGAAGGCGATACTCGAGTATGGCCTTCTGGGGTTCCGGGAAGGAGAACATGGTATTCCTTGATGAAGAACTTGATGTTCCAGGTCGGAGCCGCGTGTGTCCAGGATTATCTCACTCGTCGATCATGATTCCCTCGTCATCAGACGGTCTTGGGCGTCGAGTCACACCGTCATAGGGGACATCAACAGGGACCAGGGACACTATGCCGAGCATGGTCCTGGCCAGGTTCATGCACGCGCCCAGGACAACCGTTGCGGCACACGGCAGGAGGCTAGTCCGAGGCGGCCAGAAACTGGGGATCGAGGCGGCGCTGCATCGGAGGACGAGGACGGCGACAGCGGTGCGAGGCCGAGGCAGGGGGGTGGTGAGGCAGGGCTGGCCGCGGACAGACGGGCACGGGCCGCGGACGACGGAGACGAGGCGGGCCGGCGGGCTCGGGTCCGCGGGGCGCGCGGACAGGGGAGGGGCCTGGCGGCGCGGCCCGAGAGGAGGCGGCCGGTCGTGGACGGGGTCCGGGCGCGCAGGGGGCGGCGGACGGCTGCGGAGCAGAAGCCGGCGAGGGGCGGCGCAGAACGGCGGTCGGAGGGCGGGGTCCGTCGGGGCAGAGGCGAGGGCGTCGGCGAGGTGAGGGTGCGGCGGTGGCTGGCAGAGGGGAGGCGAGGGCGGCTGGGCAGAGGAGGGGCGCCGTCGGCGAGGCAGAACCTTCACGAGCCGGGGGGGCACCGGCGGGCGGCGAGGTGGTGCTTCCGCGCAGCGGCGAGGGAGGGCGACGTCGGGCGGCGGTTGAAGAGAGGGTGAGCGAGGAGGAAGGAGAGCGGCGGGAGGACGGGGACGCCGGCGAGGTGACGGCGAGCTTGGGCTGGAGGGGGCCGGTCGCGGAGGGCGGGCGGAGGCCGCGGAGAGGACGCCGGCGAGAGGGAGAGAGCGGTGGAGGCGCCGGGTAGGTGGGGGAGCGGGGCGAGGGGAGGAGGCGGCCGCGGCTGCCGGCGAGGGGCGAGCGGGAGGGCGAGCTGCAGGCGGCGGCGCCATGGGAGGAGGCGGCGTCGGGGCTGAGAGAGGACGGGCGGGCGAGCGCGTGGGGAGGCGAGCGCGTGGTGGGGTCCAGGGGCGGGGTCGGGGCGCAGGCGGTGTGTGGCTTGTGTGTCGCGTGCGTGTGTGGGTGGGGTGTGGGTTGGCAAGTGGGGCCCAGGGTGGGTCAGGAGAGAGAGAGGGAAAAGGAGAGGGGGTGTTTGGGGGGGTGAGTTGGCAGCATATGAGTGGTGGGGAGGAGGGAGAGAGGTGAGGTGGCGACATAGGATAGGTTGGGGTGAGGTGGCTGGAGGGGTGGGTAGATTAGGTTGGGTAGCTTTAGGATTATGGGTGGACCGATTTTATTCTGGGGGTGGTCGTTCGGGTCGAATCGGCCCGTTCGACTGCCCCCCTAAAATAATTTAATATTTTATTTGATTAGAACAAAGCTTCTGCAAACCGATAGCAGACAAAACAAAATAATCCGGATACCCGGGTTTTGGTGTTTGAATAAAGATGGGGCGTTTTAGAAAACACAAAAATAGGTTTTCTGCAATTAGTTTTATGCAAGCAAATGCAAGATGATGACGATGCTCAAGTGCAATGTGGCATGATGACATGAGCATGCAGTCATGATGTTGCAATGCACAAAATCAACGCGATTTTCTAGTAGTGGTTTTGCGGGATGCCACAATTCGACACCACTAACAATGGATCTCGCCCTCGAGATCCGCCTCATGGTACCGGATAGAAGGTCGGCGATCTGCGTCTTCTCGCTTCGTGTAGATCCTCGCGACACCACTAACAAGAGGTCGTTGTCCGTGATCGTCGTGAGAACACTCCGGGAACAAAAGGTCGAAGGTAGAGGTATCAACAAATAAAGCCACCTCTATCTTTGATAGAAAGAGGGAACCGATGCATTCTCATCCACTTCAACGTACAAAAGCGAATAGAAGGGGTAGTCGGCATGGGGGCCAATCCATCACGCACCCAAACTATTACTCCGCACAATCAGTGGAAAAGCGTGCAACCATTCTCGGAATCAGACTGAAGATCTCGACAATCGAGGTTCGGAAACAAAGGAGTGATGCAGACTCTGCATCGGATCTGACGTAGATGATGTCATCGCGTCGGAAAACACCGGAAGGCACAAACAAGGAACGAAGAATGGTACCACAGTAGACGGATTCTTCAGACAGCACGAACACCGGATGGCAGAACACCGTTATCAGAGGAGGAAGCGAAATCCTGAAGGTACGACGGAAACCCAACCGCGAGAAATCCTGGACTCGAAGAAAGATAAGAGAGGGGATTCAAAACACGCAGAGGTAAGAGGAGAATAGCAGAGGGGTAATGAGTAAAATCAGACCTAATCAGAACTAACCGACCGGTTTTGCAAAAATAGTTTTGACACTCTACTTCGGCCGTTAGCTAGGTTATCCTACAGGCTGGACTTGTGGGGTATCGCAACTGCTGAGCTCTGATACCACTCTGTAACACCCTCAGAATCGGACCTATGCAAGTTTCAGCGATTCCCGCCAAACCCGCACAGAAACGATTCAAAGGTGCCCACCAGGCACTTTCGTGCGGGTGGAAAACGAAGTAATAACATTACACAACAGTCCTCGATGGGACCCACAGAACAGGTATATATACAACAGCGACTCCAAGAGTTAAGAATACAGATATACGGTACAGAGATCCAAATCACCTGTAAAACGATACAGCGTCCGACTACGGACAAGATGCAAATGGGGCTAAGAGCCCTGAAGAATAACCAATGGCGTCCATAACCTTGCGCAGGCCAAGCCGGAAGGTAAACCTGCTAACGACGTCGATCTCAAAACCTGCTTAAACAAAAGGGGTGCCGACAAAGGGCAAAGGAAAAAGAGGAGCGTCAGTACTGAGGCCAGTGCACGGCGAGGCTAGAATTCGGCGGTCCTCGCCTACATAGGTATGGTGGACTGAAGCGGCAGCGGCAGCATGCACTGAACACCCTATAGAGACTCGATACAACTGGCGGCTATTAGAGAGGGGTAAGAAAGACCTATTCGGAACCAACCTGTTTCTAACACCAAACCAACCCATCCTGGTGTTTCCCCCCTCGAGACCAAACGAGGAAGTCAACCGAGGAACTCACACAGTTGGCAGTTTTATTTATTCAGTTATCGTTGCAGCATTTACTAGTCAGGTATAGATAGTTATCCTGATAAAATAAGCAGTGGGCCGTTTTAGTTAACCATTCCGTTGTAGTTGCAACACTTACTAGTCAGGTACAAATAGCATGAGTTAACCCAAAACCCCGCAGTTGTTGGTACTTTTATTTAGCCATTCCGTTATAGTTGCAATATTTACTAGTCAGGTACAATGGTCGCAAGCGACCACTCAAGCAAGCAATTGTTGGCAGTTTTATTTAGCCATTCCGTTGTAGTTGAAGCTGATTACTAGTCATATCAGATACAAGTCAATTTATAACAGTAAACTTTAGTTATAGTTGTCTATGATCGAGATACTATGCTCCAAGTCGTCCATAACCGCGGACACGGCTTTCAGAAAGTTTTAACCCGGCCGGGGTGCACAAATAGCAACACACACACGATCGACCTCGGAAAAACCAAATCAAAACCCAACGAGGCTTTCACGACAAAGCAATCACAGGATTCAGAAATATTTCAGGGGGCCACCCCATTGAGTAGACCCGCAACGAAGTAAGATAGCTCCGATACGGACTCAAGGTTTGCGTCAATGGCTGTAAACGACTGGGAACCCGAAAGTGTGACTGGGCTTGTCGATACCGCGAAAACACTCCGCTTACCTAAACAGTACAGTGTGCTCCTCGCACAATCGTAAATAAAGCAGTAAAGCATGGCATAAGTACAGGATCGTAAATAAAACCTCAAACTAGTTTGTGGCCCCAAGAAATAAGACTGAATCAAGCTCTGGCTAAGGGGGGTCCCATAATTCCCCGTATGTGGATAGCGCGATAAATCAAGGAACAAGTATCAAGTACTCGGGGTCCTATGGGACACAAGTGGGCGGTCGGAAACCAAATATTATCTATCACCCACCGATGCCTCTGCTTACTTACTTCAATTTTAGTTGTTAAACAGGAATTAAAGTGAACGATAAATAAAGCCGAGATCATCTCCAACATCAAACAGGTGGCAATACTCCAACAACTGTGGTACATGGCGTCACGCAACAGCACTTGAGCAAGCGACTACGACGCGCAAGTCCAACTATCTACCAAACAACAGGTAATAGGAGGTGGCCATGGAAATATAGGGCTGCAAGGGATATCACGGGAACGGAAACTAAAGCAACGCAACACAGATAGCAATAGATCAACAGGAGGGAATAAATACTATAAAAGTAAGATAGGTAGAAAGGGGGAGATGCTCGCCTGAAAACATTGCCGAAGATTCAACCGAAGATCGGGGCGAATCTCACATCAACTCAACGGCCTTATCCGCGAAGAAGCAAAACACTAGAAGAAACACCGGATGCAATATTTAATACTACGGCAAAAGATCGGCATGATGCATGCATGACGTATGACAAGGCAAAGGTGCGATGCAATTAGGCCATATTAAGCGGAACCGGGGTCCCAACAATTTAGTTAGATGGTTCAAGTTGTTTATCTACCCCGCAAATTAAATGTTGTTTTAGCATGGAAAAAGATAGCACCGGTTCGCTACACAAATTTAAATGAGGCCAATATGAGACCAGATTTGCCCGCATATGGGCCCCATATTTAATCATGAGGTGAATCGGCATAAGGCCCCCAAACCACACAATTATGCATGCATGAATGACAATTTAATATGCCTCAATTTGTTATGATATTTATAAAAAAATAGGGTCTCGAGGAAAAGGTTCGCACATAAGGGTTCGGCAGATCTTGGGGTTCCGGGGGTTCGGGTTTGGTCTCAGGGTCCGGATCTGGGGTTCGGGGTTGGTCTCAGGGTCCGGATCTGGGGTTCGGGGTTCGACGAAAACGTTCTCGGATATCGGAGGTAGGTCTTGTCGCATCCGTGGTCTTCGGGTCATGTCGACGGTCATGGCGTTCAAAGTGGAGAACTTGGCGTTCCGATGGCGATCTTGGCGTCGGGGTTCGCGGGCATCGGATCTGGGGAGAAGTAATTGTCGCATCTGCCGCCTTCGGGTTTGCTTCAATCGGGTCCATGACGGAGTACTTGTCGCCCCATGTGGAATCCTTGTCGATCTGTGGCAATGATCTCAGGTTCGGGTCTCCGGGGTTCAGGGGTCTCGGCGTCCGTGACGAAGATCATGGCATCCGTGAGGGAGAACATGGCATGTCGAGCTCGGTCTTCGGGGTCCTGCGGGAGAGCTTGGCGTTCTGCGGTCTTCGGTTCCGCGTGGCAGATCTTGTGGATCCGAGGTGGAGGCCTTAGCGTTCCGTGTAGAAGATCTTGTTGCGTTCGTGAAGGCGATACTCGAGTATGGCCTTCTGGGGTTCCGGGAAGGAGAACATGGTATTCCTTGATGAAGAACTTGATGTTCCAGGTCGGAGCCGCGTGTGTCCAGGATTATCTCACTCGTCGATCATGATTCCCTCGTCATCAGACGGTCTTGGGCGTCGAGTCACACCGTCATAGGGGACATCAACAGGGACCAGGGACACTATGCCGAGCATGGTCCTGGCCAGGTTCATGCACCCGCCCAGGACAACCGTTGCGGCACACGGCAGGAGGCTAGTCCGAGGCGGCCAGAAACTAGGGATCGAGGCGGCGCTGCATCGGAGGACGAGGACGGCGACAGCGGTGCGAGGCCGAGGCAGGGGGTGGTGAGGCAGGGCTGGCCGCGGACAGACGGGCACGGGCCGCGGACGACAGAGACGAGGCGGGCCGGCGGGCTCGGGTCCGCGGGGCGCGCGGACAGGGGAGGGGCCTGGCGGCGCGGCCCGAGAGGAGGCGGCCGGTCGCGGACGGGGTCCGGGCGCGCAGGGGGCGGCGGACGGCTGCGGAGGAGAAGCCGGCGAGGGGCGGCGCAGAACGGCGGTCGGAGGGCGGGGTCCGTCGGGGCAGAGGCGAGGGCGTCGGCGAGGTGAGGGTGCGGCGGTGGCTGGCAGAGGGGAGGCGAGGGCGGCTGGGCAGAGGAGGGGTGCCGGCGGCGAGGCGGAACCTGCACGAGCCGGGGGGGCACCGGCGGGCGGCGAGGTGGTGCTTCCGCGCAGCGGCGAGGGAGGGCGACGTCGGGCGGCGGTTGAAGAGAGGGTGAGCGAGGAGGAAGGAGAGCGGCGGGAGGACGGGGACGCCGGCGAGGTGACGGCGAGCTTGGGTCGGAGGGGGCCGGTCGCGGAGGGCGGGCGGAGGCCGCGGAGAGGACGCCGGCGAGAGGGAGAGAGCGGTGGAGGCGCCGGGTAGGTGGGGGAGCGGGGCGAGGGGAGGAGGCGGCCGCGGCTGCCGGCGAGGGGCGAGCGGGAGGGCGAGCTGCAGGCGGCGGCGCCATGGGAGGAGGCGGCGTCGGGGCTGAGAGAGGACGGGCGGGCGAGCGCGTGGGGAGGCGAGCGCGTGGTGGGGTCCAGGGGCGGGGTCGGGGCGCAGGCGGTGTGTGGCTTGTGTGTCGCGTGCGTGTGTGGGTGGGGTGTGGGTTGGCAAGTGGGGCCCAGGGTGGGTCAGGAGAGAGAGGGGGAAAAGGAGAGGGGGTGTTTGGGGGGTGAGTTGGCAGCATATGAGTGGTGGGGAGGAGGGAGAGAGGTGAGGTGGCGACATAGGATAGGTTGGGGTGAGGTGGCTGGAGGGGTGGGTAGATTAGGTTGGGTAGCTTTAGGATTATGGGTGGACCGATTTTATTCTGGCGGTGGTCGTTCGGGTCGAATCGGCCCGTTCGACTGCCCCTCTAAAATAATTTAATATTTTATTTGATTAGAACAAAGCTTCTGCAAACCGATAGCAGACAAAACAAAATAATCCGGAGACCCGGGTTTTGGTGTTTGACTAAAGATGGGGCATTTTAGAAAACACAAAAATAGGTTTTCTGCAAGTAGTTTTATGCAAGCAAATGCAAGATGATGACGATGCTCAAGTGCAATGTGGCATGATGACATGAGCATGCGGTCATGATGATGCAATGCACAAAATCAACGCGATTTTCTAGTAGTGGTTTTGCGGGATGCCACAGCGTACCCACGGTGCCTTTTGTTGCTTGGTAGATAGCTACCGTCCGTGCAATCCTTGCACCTCGATACATTAAAAGTTAGCGTAAACATAAGGTGTTTCACATTTCATTGCCGTGTTGGGTACATCTTTTCATGACACATAACATAACCATAATCAAGTCTAAAAAATTGCTTTGGTCCATTTCCATTAAGGTTGTAATTTCCATTTCATTAAGATATAATGTTCGATTAAATTATGTTGCAACCATCTTATGAGATCCATTCTTTGAGATGGATTTCATTAACCCGTTCACGCAGATCTAGAACCGTTGATGTGAATTTCACAAAAGTGAGGCTCTTGAGCCCCTCTCCTTTAAACAATCTTAGATCTAAGAAAACTAATATTAAGAAAAAGGTACTCCCTCTGTTTCATAATATAAGATGTTTTAGCTTTATAAAATGAGTGTATAGAACCTACACACTAAAAGAGGTCTAAATACACTCATTTCACAAAGCTAAAACAGAACCTACACACTAAAAGAGGTCTAGATACACTCATTTCACAAAGCTAAAACATCTTATATTATGAAACGGAGGGAGTATGCATTTGTGGTCGAAGTGTGGCCATGATTAAGAAAAAACTCCTAGTTGTTGTCAGAGTCCTTGAGCAATTGTCTAGACGGCTTTGACATCGCGTTCAACGAAGTGTACTCCTAATTACGAAAAAAACTCATACAGTAGTTGGTTTGGGTAGCCAAAAGTTGGGTATATTGTTAAAAAAACTCATACAGTAGTTGGTTGGGTATATTGTTGGAGATGCTCTTCAAGAAACACACCTCTCGGAAAAGAGAAATTACCTAGCTAGGAAGATCATGCCTCTTGGTACATCTTACAAATTTTGTAGGAACAAAGGGTGTGAAAGTTGTTCCAAATGTCTATTATGGGCCCTTTTAAGAAAGTGAGATTTTAAAAACGTGAGGATAGGAAAAACACAAGATTGAAATTTCATGACATCTCAAAACCTAAAATTTGGAAAACTACGACAAATTTTATCAATAAGTGTTAACACAGCTGAAAAATCGAACAATTCTTATCAACAAGTGTTTAACACAGTGGATAGAAATGTTCATTCAACAAATGTTAAGATGTTAAAACCAATATGTAGACATATTGGTTGTAATAACATCTTATATTATGGGCCGGAGGGCGTATTAGCACACCACTTGGCACAACTCACAACTTCTCGTAGGGAAGAGATTTTTTTAGGAAGCGGGGAAAAGCTAGCATAGAAGTTGTTACAGGTTTGTGCCATTAGTCGTAATATCAAAGAAACTGGCGCAGTGAAGCTGCAAAGAAATGAGCGCGTTGAGACTGGAAGTCTAGAACGCTGTGCAGTCGAGACAGTTGGGATGGCACATCTTAAAAAATAGTCAGCAAGACAGATCATCTAGACAATTGCTCTGCATTAGTAAGTACGCACATGATGCCCTCTGAATCCAACAGGCTGCATTGCTCTATCAGCAAACAAAACATAAATATATGCATCACCCAGAGAAGCTCAGACGTAGCTCGAATGACAGACCAGCGCCATACACACACAAGTAAACAGCACCACCAGCGCCATATATACGCTGAGCGCATTTTTACCCGAGCGACAAACAACAAATTCAACAAAACTGGCATCCTGAGCATTCTAGTGAGTGGTAACAAACGTTTTTTTACATGAGATGTCTCTTTACTAAGAGTGACGGGATTGGACGCCTGTGTGATCATGATAAAGCTGGGTTCAGATCCATTTCGACCTGATGGATCGTCCATTGCATGCCCTCCAGTTTCTGTGGTTCAAATCAGGTTAGCAAAAGATCCATCTAGTGTATGGCATATGGTTGTTAAAGGTGATAAAAATGAGTCATCGTTACCTTTACAATCTCATGGTACTGCCTCGCAATTACATCGAAGTGTGGATCTACACCTTGATATTCACGGAGTCGTGAAACCTGACACAAAGATCACAAACCAAACCTAACTGTTAGACGATTGGAGGTTGATACTATATTTTCTTCTTATCAGATTAGGTGGGTACATCAATCCATGGATAACATGGCAAGGAAAATCAGCGGAGCCACACTCCTAAATAAAAACTGTAATGGTTCACGAATCGACACACCAACCACAGCTAGCAGCTGCTCCTTTGCTCACGTGAATTATTCAGGAACGATCCATGAGAACCAAAACAACACAGAAGCAAGCCACATCCATAAGCAAGCACTGCGGGATGCTTCACTGCTTCCTGTAGCGCGCTTCGACATCGGATACACATGAACAGGCAGCGGCTCGTTCCTACCTCCTCCCTTAGTGCGCCTTACTACCTCCTTGACCAGCAAAGATGCAGTCGGCGATGCAATCAGCAGCAACGGAGGAAAATACTACGGTAGTGCGCGCCTAGAGGCTTCCACCAGCAGAGGCAGACGGCGGCGGGGCACCTCCCATTGGACGGACATCACAGTGATGTTTATGCGCGAGGAACGGGTGAGAGGATCCAGCGTTGCATGGCGAGGAGGGAGGGGAAACAATGCTGTTTTGGCCCATTTGTTAGAAGGGAGAGGACGTGAGGGGTGGGATGAACCATCACCAACGTGGTACTTAGTAAAGATAAGAGCCATTTAATTCCCTGCAGGATGGACACTGTTCAACCTTACTTGACAACTCGTACCTCTGACATATTTTTCATGCAATAGCAGCTGCTAATATTGCCTGT
Organism: Avena atlantica; assembly: GCA_910589765.1. Taxonomy (NCBI): domain Eukaryota; kingdom Viridiplantae; phylum Streptophyta; class Magnoliopsida; order Poales; family Poaceae; genus Avena; species Avena atlantica. The sequence goes on along the minus strand of OU342739.1, from coordinate 53,264,524 downwards.
GGTTCCCTACTGGTTGTGAGCTACATACAAAATTACTGAAGGTGAGTCAACAGGGAACAGTATGCTCGATGGTCAAGGTCTCGCCCACATGACTAAACAAGTTACTCCTACACTGGAAGGCACACGAGACTTACTGGATTTTAACCAGGTGGTATATCAGTGCTACCAACCTCCCTATACCCCTATTGCAAGAGGCTATGAGCTAACAACGCCTGTTCACTAGCCTTTCAAATGAAATTGGATTAAAACGAAGGGTTTCATTGACAAATGATATTCGCTACCAAGTACCAAACATTTGAAAGATAACACAGAGCAAGTACGATGTATCATACCGCTTCATTATAGGAATTGGATGCTTCTTTTGTTGCTTCCACAAGATACTTCCTGCAATAACAGTAAATAATATAAGGTGGTTGCTTACTTCAAAGAAAAACGTTTTAAGGAATCATGTTTGCGATAATAAGTGTTGCTTCCCTCAATTATCAGATCAATTTTAGGATACCTTAAGTTGGATATACCTGATCCTATGCAATGCAGGTACTGTTTCCTTCGTGTAGGTATCACGCAAGAGATGGTGCTCCAGATAGCTAGAACAGAAAGACAAAAATGCAGTTCATTCAGTATTCTGGCCTATAAGTGATTACAGAAAAAAAAAAGATACATACAGGGCAGAAAGCTTCACAGATTGAAATGATTATTTAAGCAAGAGCATGTCCAATTCCGTTAACTAAAATTATCTTAGTCAAAACTGAAAAGTTAAAGGAATGTTTGGTTTGAGCCCAAGATCACCCCCTACAAAATAATTGGTTATCAATTTTTTTGCCCAAGGTTTCACTTGCCCATGAGTTGGCCAAAAGAATGAACTAGATTTGGCAAGTTGGCATGACCACCCGAACTTGGCAACCATCCAAACAAGTACCAAAAAAATTGTTACAATCGAAAAATTGGTAGGGTTGGTTTTGGACACCAATCAAACATATGCATACACTAGAGTCAATCATTCAGGTGCCGAGAAGTCAAGTGCCAACCTTAGTTTAGCATTCATTGTATGACATCTTTTAATAAGCCAGGTCTTCTTCACATCATCCTGTCAGGTCATAGAAGAGAAAGCCAACACATGTCAAGAAATAATACTAATCCCAGGAAGAACGAACACTTTAAAAAGAGCATGAAAAGCATTACATATTGGTGCTGGTGTTCCAATTTCTTGTCTTTGACGAACTGTATAAGTACAGCAAGAATTTGCTCCAGGACCTTTGAAGTTTGAGCAGACATAAGTATTTTGACAAATATCAGAGAATGAATTTGGATAAAAAATAAAGTGTACTAGCTACCCAAGTTAAGTTTAAGAAATGTCAGCATCATAGACGCACATTATAGTGTTCAGCAAATTTCCTGTCCATTGAAGCAAGATCCTCCAATAGAAGGGACTCTTCCTTTTCTATCTCTTCGATAATTAATTTCAAGCTGTCAAATGAGAAAAGAAATATGAGAAGTGTCCATTATGGACTCCCAGTTAATCATTAATTCTAAACAAGGAAAGGTGGAAATATGAGAAGTGTCCATTACGAACTCCCTATATAAATGGTGAGTTTGCCCTAGAGAAGCGATAGCATTAGTACCCAACTACTGAACCTAAGATTTCAAAAATTATGCAAAATGTTAGAAAGAAAATGATGATAGCTTCTTCAGAAATTACACTTGGCTGAACAAACTCTGAGCACATAAAGCCTTGATGCATTTGCTAAACAATAAGCATAAAATGTCCACTACAAGACAGACTAAGATGTGGTGGTGGGGGGATCACCTTTCTGGAAGCCTGGCACTTGAAATCTGATTCATGGATGATGAATCTGCTGTATATATCAAACGTTAGATGAGATAAGGGGGAACACTTATATAGCATAAAAATGATCTCTACCCATAATTAAGATTCAGTAACGGACCCCTTTCATCCATTGCAAAAAGATCAGTTAAAGCATCACACTTGGCTTCTAACCGAGCCTCGATCTCTCTGGCTAAGGTTCTCTGATAATCGACCATGTCCTGCAATGTCAGATCAAATGTAGATGCTTCCAAAATTTAAACTACCAAGATCTCTGAGAAAAATCATGTGTTTTTTCACTATGAGTACAAGGTAACATTGCTACAATTAAGAAGTAAGCACTAAACAGCTTCACATTTCCACGAGGAACATAAACAAATTACACAAGTAAATATAACCCGAAAACAGTCCTGTGCTAGTTTAGACGATATCTTTGAATGCAAAGCTTCAAGCATCTTACATACCACAGTCATGGCCGGCTGTTGTTGCTGGACCTGATAGAGATAATCTGATGTTATTCCAAGAAAATGGTCCGGAACACCACCTGCTCCAGGCTCGGCCAGCTCTGAACCACCACTACCAGCAGCAGCAGCAGTCAACAAGCCACCAGCGCTGCTATAGTTATTGTAGCTAGTCGAGATTGAAGTTGAGCTTGGGATGGGACTCGTTACGGTACTATTGAATGAAGCTCTTGACAGGACGCTCAGCTTTTCTATCTCCTCCTCGTGCACCTCCCCATCCTGTGAGATCAGTGGGAGCCTCAACCTCTGGGCCGCCTCTGCAGCCGCTAAATGGTGCTCCAATGACTCGTACACCTGAATCATTCCGAACAAAGTAAGTAAGCTCAACCACCAGATTCCAATTTTGTCAGATAATTTCTGAATTACCGCCCAAATACTATGTCAGATTTGTGGTAAACAGTAAACGCTCCTACCTGTTTAACCAGTTCATTCCACATTGCCTAGTACTATCTACACGAACCATAGGAAAGACGCTGACATGTTGGAGAAAGCGAGAAGTGGAACCGACCTGCGGTGAGCAATTGAGCTTCTTGCCAGCACCGGCGCTGCACGCGGCGGTCGCGTGCTGATACTCCTCCACCATGGCCATCGCCTCCGCGTATACCGCCTATCGAATCGTAGTTATCAGAGCCGATCAAAACACGCGCAAAATTCTAGATCCGGCGAGCGAGCGAGCGGGCGGGCGGGGGGCAAACTCACCAGGACCTCGAGGTAGCGCGCGCGTTCCGCCGCCACCTCCTCGCGCGCCTGCGGGGAAATAATACGGGATCGGCGGCAGAGAGAGGGCATGTGGGGAGCGGAGGTGGGTGGCGGGTGCGGCGTACCTGGAGGAGGTCGGAGTGGGCGGGATTGGAGAGGAGGGAGGCGTCCGGGGCGAGGTGATGGCGCTGGAGCTGCTCCACAAGGTGGGCCACCTCCGGCGGCGGTGGAGGGAGAGATGCCGCTGCAGCGGCGGCCTTGGACATCGCGGGCGGCGTCTCCGGCGGAAGGTTCGACGAGTCGAGCTGGTAGCGTTGGTGGGCTGGGGGTTCGTCGAGTCGAAGAAGGCCGCCACCGCCGTTGGATCGGAAAATGGACGGGTGAGATGGCTGTTGCGGCCGACCGGCAGGCTCACGACGAGATGAATTTCAGTTTGAATTTGGAAGCCGCCAATGCAAAACTGAAAATCACACGTCCGGTCAAACAAAATCACATGAATTGCTTGAAAAGATAAATCAGATGAGCCCTGCTATACACACGACAATTTCCAATTCGACACACAATATCCAACCCTTCATGGGTGGCAGCTTTGTGCCCCACACCACCATATCCTTTGTCATCCGCGGATCCTACGAGGTTCTATCATGTGCGCAGCAGTTCGGAAATCAGATTAGGTGGTTTGCAGAGAAATGGAGGTAAAAGAGAGTTAAACTCTAGAAGAAAAAAGTCTATTATGTGTAGATCATGTGTGGTTTTCTTCTAAACTTTTGAGTTCTCTTTGCATTTGATAATGTCATAATATCCAGAGGTTGGAGATTTTCCTTGAAGTTTGAATACTCCAGTTTTGTTTTCACCTCCTTGATGCTTTCGTTGAGCCGATCGGACAATATTGATATGTGTCTGGATGTTAGTACTATCTCAAATATGTTTTTCTTGATGTTTGGATAGTTCCATTTGTCACAATGTGTGACCTGGCCCGACTTGATAGGGTTACGCCTTTGTGCTTACACAACTAGTTATTGGATCGAACTCGCTAGCACACGGTTTTGATGAAATATGAAACCCGAGTGTATTATTTTATTACAGCAAATGATTCAGAATTTATTGTGTGATACAATCTTTATAGCTCAAGGCTAGTTATACAGATGAATTGCTTGGAAAAAATCAGATGAACTGCTTGAAAACAAAATCACATGAATTGCTTCGAAAAAAATCTGATGAACCCTTCTATACCCGAGTTTTGGCGCCGACCATCCGACGGCCTACCGGTTCCCCTGTCAGAGCTTACCACGTGTTTCAGCGTGCGCCAGTTTTTCCAGCAATTAGTATGGTAGCCAATTCGGCTCGTGCACTAGTTTGTCCGACGGTAGGTTTGGCTCACCAATTTCTGCATCGGTTCGTCCTCGACTGTGTCGAACTTACTATGGATTTGACGCAGAATCTCTCCAAATGGCTAATTTTCCCCCTTGTACTATATATACCCTTTCTTCCTCCTTGAGGAGTTAGGTCAACCATTCATTTGCTATATTCTTGAGCTCTCACTCACTCCAAGTTAAAACACCAAATGTTGAGGATCTCCCATTCTACCCAACCAAATTCAAATCCCTTTGGTAGAAAGTAAGAAGAGGTTTGGATATACTTTTCCACCAAGTTATATTTCATTCCCCTTGAGTTCATCGAGTTTTCTTGTTACTCTTGGGTTTGTGGGAAACCCTAGGCGTCTAGGATCGTCCAGAGGCATTCGACTTGTGATTTCCCTCGTGAAAAGTTTATGAGGGTTTGGAGACTACTTTAAAGTCTATCATGAGCAAGTGAGCTATTCCTTCGTGGGATAGGCTTGGAGAAAAAGGTGAGCCTTCGCGGTGTTGCGAAATCCTTCGCCGGGTCTCACATCTCTCCAACGTGACGTACCTTCCTTTCATAAGGAAGGAAACACGGGAATACACCTTCATCTCTTTACTTGTATTGTTTAATTTGTGATAGCCTTCGTGCTTAAAGTATCATGTATCATCATCTAGGTTGCTTCACCTAGTTTGTATTTAGGCACACCTATATTCCGTAAAGCTTGTTAACTTGCAAAAAAAGCTAAAAAAAATTATAGAAGCTATTCGCCCCCCTCTAGGTTAACCATCTCTATCCTCCAATATCTAGAAAGATTACACATTTGAGCCAAATGGTAAATACATTAAGTGTATTGGCAAGTGTCACTATGTGATATAACATACCAATTCTTTTACTGGAGTTCGGGTTTTTATTTGTTAAAATCTATCATTGATTTATACCATGTTTTTCAAGTAGCTTTAATCCTCTACATAAGCACATTGGTTCACTCCAAGTATTCGTAATCTCATGTTCAACGCATCAAATTTCATCAAGGAAATAGAGTGATGAGATCTCCCAAACAACTTCACATCGGGTCGCTCAATGTTATCCATAATCGCAGACACACCTAAGTACTTAGTTTTGACACTCACGAGAGGTGCGTGCACTTTTCTCATATGTATCATTCAGTCCTTCCTTCCATAATACTTATGAAATGACCGCGAGAATAACAAGATGAAACCTTTACAAAATAGTCCCATGAGCCCCCATCGACGGTGCATATGTTGTGCGAGAGAGAAAATAAAGAAAATTGAACTTGGAGTAGGTGGATGAAACATAAAAGGCACTTCTTTATTTTATTTTTATTTTTTTGAGAATGGATAAGCTTTGTTGATTAGTCAACAATGATATTGCAATCACGCAATAGAGAGTACGACGCGCAAGAAGGTACCTCCCTATGCAAAACACCACACTCACGTTTTCCTAATTGCGCTAAGTCATGGACCACTTTATTACTCACTTGAGCAACCTTGCTCAAAACTAGTTTTAGCTGAAGTTTCAACATCGCTTTGACCTCCTCGAACAAGCTCCAATGTTTTTTCTTTAGTATTGATAGAACGGGGATGACCATGGAACAATAGAACTTCACGATTCCAAGGTGTTGCGGGTGCACCGCTAAGTAACGAAATCCCTCGAGGTTGGCCATGATTTCCGTCTCCTCCACGCTAGCACAAACAGGAAGGTGTTTCCATTTAGAATGCAGGATCATACCACTGTCAGCTCATGCCACCATGCCTATGTCTTGATACTTGAAGACACATTCTAGCCGGCACCCGCATTGACCTTGATCCAATTATTTATCAACGTCTTTCACTGCGATTCGACGTTCCCAGATGCCATAGTTGCGGTGGTTTTACGGAGGTCCATCAAGGATTCACCTTTAATTGTCCCAGTAGGCAATCTCGGGGTTGATAGATTCAACATAGTTTTACAGGAGCACGCACATACAACATGGCCATGTCTCGTCTGTGCTCAACCTTTGTCCTTCATTCCAGCGTACGTCCTCCACCTCCATCCTCCATCCCTAACATACTTAGCCTCCGTCTCACGTCGTTCACCAGAGTTGGCATCGGCCACCATGCCGTCATAAAAGCTTCGAGTTAGAACACAAAATTGAAGGCATTCACCCGATAGAGCTCAACAGAAGATGTCTTAGGGGGGGGGGGGGTGTACTATGGGGGATGAGTTCAGACTCACCAGATCTTGCTCCGGTAAGACTCTGGCGAGTTAGATTCGTTACCAGCAAGGTCGATGCTCCAAAAGAAGGTTAACAATCTATGGATTTCAACGACGCATACATTTGTCTGAGATGCTTCAAACACGTGTTTGTTTTCGCTGCGAACCCACAAGCAAGATGTTGTAATGATTCTGGGTGTATGTTGAAATTCCTCTCTCTGTGCTACAAATGTCATCACAAATAGCTGCAAATGTTTGTCCTCCCGTGGTGCATAGATGTGTTGATTTCTATCTTGGAGTTTTGTTGCGGTAGACGAGGATTTGCTGCAACCAGTAGAGATTTGTTGCATACTCATATATTTATTGCATAACGTGTTCTCAATATCTTGCCATTATTTTTAAGTAACGACAAACCACCACGGAATAAAATGAATCAATGATGCTATAATAACACAAAATATTTGGTACACAGGTGAGTGGTATGCTGATTGAATGATTGAAATTTCGCATTTTAGTGACATCTGATGGAGAGGCGGATGATTTTTCTCCAAATCCCCCGAAAGCAGGAACTCTCAGCATTGCGCATTGCATCCACTGACCAACCATGTTACATGAATCCATCAGACATGTGAGCTCGCTCTCGCTCTTAGCCTCTGACTTAACGCGAACAAGTATATAACATTGTAAAAATGCACACAACATAGCAAACTACAATATCAAGTTGGCATCCATATACTGCAATGAACGCTTCTCTATCTCCACTCTACTCTGCTACGAACCAAATCGGGATCAGCGTCTCAACCACACACCACACGTCAGGTCACCACACCTCGCGGATGCCGGTGCTCCCACCAAGGATGGCGCGAGATTGGCAAGTTCCTGCGCAAGTCTGTCAAGTCCGCAATGCGCCTTTCCGTCCTCTCATGCAGGCAGGCGAGGTCGGATAGATCAGCTAGAAGTATTTACCACTGGTACTTGGCCTTGACAAGGACGTCCTCGTAGAGCTTCGCGGCGTGCTCCCAGCTGAAGTCCTGCGACATGCCGCGCTCCTGGATCCTCCTCCAGCTCTCCCTGTAGTTCCAGTAGGTGTCGAGGCAGTGCCCGAGCGCCTCGATCAGCTTCTGCGCCTCGGCGCGGTCGAACGTCCACCCGAGACCAGAGTCGCCGAAGGGGTCGAATGGAGACACGGTGTCCCTCAGACCGCCGACGGCGTGCACGACGGGGATGGTGCCGTAGGCCATCGCGTAGAGCTGGTTGAGCCCGCACGGCTCGAACCTGGAGGGCATGACGAGAACGTCTGCGCCAGCCGTGATCCGGTGCGCCATCGGCACGGAGAACCCGACCCACCCACGCACCTTGTCGTTGTGCTGCCACTCGAAGTGCCGCAACATGCTCTCCAGGTCGTCGCGCCCGGTGCCCAGCATCACCAGCTGCACGTCCTGGCTCACGATCCACGGCATCGCGTCCGCGATGATCTCCACGCCCTTCTGCCCATCCAGCCGACCGATGAACCCGATCAGTGGCACGTCGCCACGGACTTCCAGGCCCAGCTCGCGCTGCAGGGCCTCCTTGCACTGCCGCTTGCCGGCGTCCAGCGTCCTCAGGGAGTAGTTGGTGTAGCCGTCTGACTGCAGGTGCCCGTCCACCTCGGGGTTCCACTCCCTGTCATCGATGCCATTCACGATGCCGTGTATCTTTGCGTCATTCTGCCGTATGATGTCATGAAGCCCCCAGCCGCCCTCCACTGTCTTCAGCTCCCACAGGTATCCGCGGCTGACGGCGACAACCTGGTCTGCCATCTTCACACCGGCCGCGAAGTAGTTGGCGTGTTCACCACCGACAGGGTCGTACAGTTTGAAGTGTTCCAGGTAGTGCTCAGGCAAGTCGGTGTACGGGAATTCAGCTACAGGGCCACGGCCCTACATACAGCATCAAGAAGCGAAAATTAGCCCAGTATTATGAAATATAAATGAAAGCCAAAATTAACAGAGGTACAGAATTTAGAATGCCAATGCTATATAATGTTCATAAGCGAAAATTAGCTACTTTGAATTTTTGTTTCACAAGTATTTCGGTCATAGACAAAATCACAGGACTTCATTTATTTAATTTTAATTTCAGTGATTTTGGTTTTCTTTTCAGTCAAAGGACAGAAATGTTTACATGAATTTTACAGAAATCCAGCCAAATATTCCAATTTTTGAAAATTATGTTTTTTTATGAAAAGAGCGTAGTCCCAGTCTCATTAATGAAACCAGCATCATGACAGTTTTGTTCAAAATCTGTTTCAATTTGTGTGTACTGCTACAATGGCTGAAACATTTTGAGTGAAAGGCAACTATTTCAGTGTCTAGTGAAACGGAGGATTTTTTTTTGAAATTTCGTTGCAATTTCATTGAAAATGAGAACCATTGTAATTACAGAACAAATTTAGTCTCCCGAACAATGTCATGGTAGAAAAATATCAAGATGAGGAGAAAAGAACCTGGTGAGCGATGTTGTGTATCACTAGAACAGAGCGAGTGTACTGCATCAAGCCATGGTCTCTGTAATATGCTTTCAGATAGACAGGCAGGAGTGCAGTGTGCCAATCATTAGCAATGAACACCAGATTTCCATCACCATAAGGGATACCTCCGCATGGAACATGCCAAGGAACCTGTAATTTATGGTCAAATAGGAAAGATGGTCTAGTACTCTTAAGAATGATATGCCAAATGCAAAAAAATCTACATTGCATGAAATTAGGAGTAAATAACTAAATATTGTCGTCTGTGGCAGGTGGAAATGCTATTTCTAGTATCATAGTTAAGTGAAAAGTAACCTATCTAACAGAACAATATCAAGGGAAAAAGGGAACTAACGAAGCATGTAGTAACCAAGATTATTAACATTGTTCATCAGTGCAACAGATTAGCCCAAAAAGTTAAAGCACAAAATCTGACCCAATGTGCATTTAGTGTATCCAGATTCATTAGTATGCACTTCACAAGATATTATGAATCTGATGAAATACCATACACGTAAATGTACAGTGCAAACTGGCTGTCAATGGAACTGGAGATACCTCAACAGCAACCTTGCAGAACAAAATCATGCGCTTCATAATTTCCTGAAAGAAAAATATGTGAAGGATATGTCTGTCAGTAGGCCTTATCCTGTTCTTGATTTATCAGTGCAATAAAACACAAAACACATAGAAGATTCACCTGTCTGCTGCCCCCATAAATGTCATGCTGACGGTGTCGGAAGAGAGGAGCGTCAATAAACACAAAATCGACTCCATCGATATATGCATGGAAATAATTCACTTCCAAATCCTGCAGGCCAAAACAAAAACCACTTAAAATAGATTTAGTATTACATTAAGCATTCAAATTTTAGCTCCCCCTCTGACGGTGTTTATGCATACCTGTCCAGCAGCCTTATAGTATTTTCGGATTCCAAGATCGTAGGCTTCTTCATAGTCCCCATACCTTGGCACCACAACCTATGATAGAAAGGACCATTTGTCAACTATATCATCAAGTAAAAAAATTAGGTCATCCAAGTCTATAACCAAGATCCCCCGATTCTATATTCTGAATAACTTGTGGTCTCTATGATGTTTATGATCATAATTTCTCTATTAATTTCTAGAAAACAATTGGGGTGACTGTCCTTCTTTGAGTTTAGAAGAAGTCAAAAGATACAAACAAACATCTTTCAAAGTAAGAGCGACAAAGGCGAGACTGAAACCTGATTGCGCATGATCAACACAGAGTGGCAAACATCTCATATAACATTTTGGCTTCTGTAATTCCCTGTTTGAGTCCAGATTCATGGCATGCAAATATTTTCAACACTATGGAAGAAAATAAATGTTTCTCCTTTAATCATTACTATGGCAAAAATGAAATGTCTCTTTTAATTTTAAGCATTTGACTTAAGAGGCTGATGTTGCTCCAGCATCATATAAGTTCTTATACCCATACAAACAACATGTCATTCAAGGCACCACCTTCACTTTGAGGGAAGAAATGTGCATATTAAAGAAATTTATAAATCCTTCATCAGTCAGAAAAACGAATGGAAAAAATCCCACATGTTGGTCCGAATACAATTACGGTGGTAAGAACCAACTGAATGAAATTAGAAAATAAGAATTTTACATGATCCAAACTCCGGTATACTGCCAACGATTAAGAAAGGGAATTGCTGACTAGTACTACAGTGTTTCTTCACTTTAAGGGGACATGTATTTCTATCAATTTGATTTATTATAAGACAAGAGGATAATGGTTGAGATCCATACAACTAAAAATCTGATTATTCTGTAAAGAAAGCGCTTCAAATTTCCGTTGAACCTAACACTATTAAATACTACCCCCTCCGTCTTGAAATAAGTGACTTGGATTTGTCTAGATTCATATGTATCTAGACCAGTGGTGGCGCTAGGTGTATTCAGGTGTATTCATATGAATACCCATAATTTGGCAAAATAGAGAAATTTTAGGCAAAATGGTGACAAATTTTGGTAAAACAATAACAAATTTTGGCGAAATGAATACCCTGTAGAAAACTGCTAGCGCCGCCATTGATCTAGACACATTTTAGTGTATAGATACATACAAATCTAAACAAAACCAAGTCACTTATATTTCAGAACGGAGGGAGTACTATTCATTGAGACCAACATGTTTATACACACAAGAATCCTTCTATCTTGCATTTCATCCAAATATTTGTATCCGAACATATAGGCTCAACAGACTAAATATGGGGAGAAAGTGTGTAGTAAGTACCATCACACGATGTCCTCTCCTTGCCAAAGCCTTAGGCAAAGCACCAGCAACATCTCCAAGACCACCTACGCAACAGCATGGTTTTTCTTATGAGTAATTCAAGCAACCTTGTATGAGCAAAAAACACAGACTAAATGGGCCATGCCTGTTTTGCACCAGGGAGAACATTCAGCAGACACCAAGATCACGTTCATAACATTCTCCCCAGCCAAAGGTCCGGAATCGTGATTCTGGTGATGTTCAAAGGATCCTGCAGCCCGGCCATCATCCTTCACCTCCACCGGCTCCTCGAAACCAATGTATTTCTTGAAATCCCAAAGCTCTTCTTGAACATTGGGTGCAGGGGGAGAAAGAGTCTTTGGCTTTGAAGCTTTTTCGATAATGTCTGCAACCATCTTCTCTGCAGATTCCACATGGCTGGCAGTGTTGGACCTGGGAGGAGCAGAAGGCGACGACACGAAACTTGACAGGGGCGAGGGCGGCGTCTTCACGGCCGGGGCACCGGATTCCGGCGCCTTGTTCCTGTCGGGAAGGATCGGCACGGAATCCGGAACCACGACCTTGGCTCTGGTCGTCGGCGGCGCGGCAAGAGTAGATTTGTTTTCACCGTTGGCCAAGATGGCTTTCAGAGTAGTCGGCAGACGGGGCGCCAGCTGCGGTGACAGCCCGGCGTTCAGTAGCACGCCGTTGGGCGCCGGCGGGGCCAGCGTTGCAGCGTCGCCAATAGATTCGGCGTTCTGGGTAGTAGTGGGCAGACGGGGCGGGTCCAGCAGCCTCGGTGTCGCGGGCGGGGAGTCCGTGTCGCCGGAGCCGGAGCGATCGACGGTCAGCACGGCCGGATCCCTCCGTTTGGTGACCTGCAAAGCACAGGCAAGCACGCACGCGGGCGCGCGTTTTGTGATTTGTAAACGGTAACAGAAAAGCGGAACCTACGGAGGCGCGACGATCTCGAGGTGTACGGGTAACGAGTCGTAACTACCTTGCCCGCTGCACCGCCGCGTCTCGCGCGGGCCGGCCTGGCGCCGGACGCGGCGGCGTCGCCGTCGCTCCTCCCGCCCTCGGCGCGCACGGCCACGGCCCCGTCCCGCGTCGGCGTCGGCCAGTGAAGCGCCAGCCACGTGTTGGCGTGGAGCGGCGGCGGGGCGGTGGCCCTCGCCCGCCTGCGTCTCCCCGGGGACGCGGACGCGAGCGCGAGGAAGGAGGCGGGGGACGCGACCGCCGACAACATGGCGGCCAGGATCGGGTGCAGGGATGCGCGGGTAGGTTAGTCCGCCCCAGAGCCAGAGTGCAGCGCACGCGGTGGCAGTGGAGTGATGCAGCAGCGCTGTGGAGTGGAGTGTGTTTGTGTGGGTAAAGGGTTGGGCCAAGGAAATGGCCGCGAGGTGGGCAGTGGCGGAGACGACGACGTCGGCGGCGGCACGAGGGGGAGACGGGCACGGGGGGATACGTACGAACGGCCCTGGCGTGTTGGGTTCTGCGCTGCTATGCGGCCGCGCGCGGCCCGCGCGGGGCACCTGGAAAACGGGCACGGTGACGTGTGTGTGCCATGCCAGTGCAGTGCCACTGAAACAGCCGGCCGCACACCAGCCGTTTCCCGGCTCGGTCTCCAACTAGGTGAGAGCCCCAGACGCAGGTTGCGTGCCGGCTGACCCCTGGTCCCACCATGCGCGGGTCCCGCCTGTCGGTGTCGTCATTCGGCTGGACTGGCGGATCGGAAGAGATAAGAGAGCACCTGCGGCTGCGGTAAACGGAAACGCCGAGCTCTACGGGCAGGTCCAGCACCTGCATGGATGGGTCAAGAAAGAAAGCGTCCGTGCCAGCTGCTGGAAGCCAATGGAGAGGTGAACTGAATGATGAGTGTACTTGCACCTGGAGCCTGCTGGCTGGTTCCTTTGTTGGTTTGTGCATGCACACGCCGCTGCGCTCTCCGCCGCTAACGCAGCGGTGCCAATGTGACACATGCGTGCGGGAGGAACAAACGAGTAGCTTTGCAGCAGTTTGCATGAGCCACCGCCTCTCCCGAGTTGTCCCCTTGCTGGGGGAGTGTAGAGCCCTGCTTTGCTTTTCCGATGCAAGTTGTAGTTGAAGAACACCTCTATATATATATATATATATATATATATATATATATATATATATATATATATATATATATATATATATATATATATATATATATATATATATAGGGTCGCGCTATTTGACACCCAGGGTATAGAATAGTTATTCTATACCCACCCTCTATCTTTAGAACTGTATATAATTTTTACGTCACCTAATTTTTTTCTTACTCTGTAAGTTAAGAAAAACATAATAAAATTTAGAAATGACATAATTTTTTTATTTTCTTGCCATATAAAATTACGATGTAAAATACATATTTTTTGGTGTTTTTACACTATAATGACTCATAAACTTTATTTTTGTGTTGAAATTTTTGGTTATGAGTCATTATAGTTTAAAAACACCAAAAAATATGTATTTTACATCGTAATTTTATATGGCAAGAAAATAAAAAAATTATGTCATTTCTAAATTTTATTATGTTTTTCTTAACTTACAGAGTAAGAAAAAAATTAGGTGACGTAAAAATTATATACAGTTCTAAAGATAGAGGGTGGGTGTAGAATAACTATTCTATACCCTGGGTGTCAAATAGCGCGACACTATATATATATATATATATATATATATATATATATATATATTTTTTGGGCTGTGTTCTTCCGAGTCTATTCCATGAATTCACAAGAAGCACAAAACACTCAAAACATAATAAAAATTGTATCGAGATTCATGGACCACGTAACGACTACTATCGCCTGTCAGAGCAAGCTGTTGTCGTGCCGCTCCCTTATCGCAGTCGGCCTGATATTGTTGATGACATTCCGGAAGTATTCGTACACATGCTGTTGGAAATATTAGCAATTTACTATATAATTCAATAAGTCAGTAGATAAAAAAATGACTAAAAATATAGAAATAGAATTTGTCATGCAATTTAACCGATACATTGTAAATAACAAGTCTAAACAGATTGCTACACATATATAATTTGCAGAATAAGGAACGTGATCTTAACATAAAAGATGAACATAATATACGGTGCAGAAGAGGCTCCAGACATGTTGTCGTTGGTGCTGTTATTACCAATGTCGTTGTAGAGGTAGTCGACGTCGAGGAAGAAGATGTCGTCTGAGAAGTCATCAGTCCCTGAAGGAGTCCGTGATGAAGACACTAGTCGCGCAACAACGCTCCCCGAAAATCTTATCGCTGTTCTCCCATACAGGACTCGAACCAGCGGGGTTTCAGAGGCATACTGTCACAACTCATGGTGCACGCTGCAAGCCGGGATGGGGAAGAATTGGTGACTGCTCAAAGGTCTGGAACTAGGGTCACTGTGGGTGTTGGGTGTATCTGAGAAGGTGAGCGACCTATCTCTCTTATAGGCATGACACGAGGAGGCGGAGAGGCAGCGCATGGAGACATAACAGAGAGACGGAGGCGACTAATGCATGTAAAATGCATACATAAACTTTGTAATTTATTAATACATGTTCTCACATATTTGCAACTTATATAATGTTATATTCATATTTTACATTGATTTATGAGAATTTACCAATGTTCTTTATTTCGTTTATAACTCTGCAGGACAAGAAAATCTTGTTTTGTGTGTTTTAAGTCTAAGGGACCTAAATGAATTCAAATGACCCGGGGATTTTCCGGGGAGTATCATTTCGCAAAGTAAAGCATCTGGAGCACAAGGACTGCAAGAGGGGAGGTCCGAGCCCCAAATGAGCCCAGGTGGCATGGGCCCCACCCTAGACCGCGCCACCCTACCTCGTTCCCTTCTCGAGCTCCCACAACCGTCCATCTTCATCTCAGCCTTGAAGTATTGACCTAAAAACACCTATAAAAAGACCCCCCATGGGACGATCTCAGAGAGAGGAGGCATAGCAAGACAGGAACACCGAAACATAGATAGAACTAGCAAAGATTGGATGGAGAGCTGCAGCGAGTGGGATCTCTATTCTCCAACATCTTCGTCATCATCACCATGATGAAGATGGAGTAGCCCACCTCTAGACTATAAGTTTGTGGCAGTAGCTTGATCTATTTATCTCTGGACCTATCATTGTTCTAGTACCATATGAGCTTTCCAACATGATTACGATCATCTATGTAATTCCTATGTGGTGGATCTTTATTTTATAAGTTGATATTTGAGTTTGGAATTCTATTATGCGTGAGATGTATTAGTAGATGCATATTATTTACCTCATTCTTTATTACTTGTTTTGATCCAACACGTATGAGAGGGCATGTGTGTGTGTGTGTGTGTGGGGGGGGGGGACGTGTGCATTAGTTGGAGTACCATGGTGGTGGTGATTGGATAGTCACAGTAAAATTCAAGATTCATTATGGGTTTTACATTTTTTTGTTACCTCACTAAGGATAAAGTGAATGCATGTGTTATTATCATCTAGTGATAGCCTAGATGATCTTATTTGTTCAAAGTAGCACATTTATTATTCAAATATCATGTTAAAATACCTAAGTCTATACTCTGTTTGTTCTTAATTCTAGATTTCTTAGAGTTTCCCTTCCTAGAGGAGTATAAGTGAGATGTATTGCATCATATTTAAAATAGGACGTGATGCACATATGAATACTTGTCATACAAATAATGAAGTTTCATAAATGTTTATGAATTGTTTTTATGTCCACTACACTTTATGAGAGAATAGACAAGTGACCACATGAAACCCAGTCCAACTTTTATTATAGAAACACAACTTCCATTTACTTTCATTTGCTTTTATACTTGCTGCACCAACTAAATTCTAAAACACAAAAACAGTTTTACTATTAGCAAACACAAACAAAAAATCAAAAAGACTTTTACCTTATTATTTTTACTTTTTTATCTAGTTATAAATTGCTTTTACTTTTAGTTATTTATAGTTTATTTTAGTTTTACTAATACGAAACTTTGTGCTTGACAATCACATGGTGGAGTTGGGGACGCAAGGCAAATACTTTATTTTTTAGGTTACTTGAAGAATAAAACAAGAGAAGTCTCTAAGTTAATTCCCCGAGAGTTCGATATAAACCCTCGAGTCATACTTGTGGGGAAAATACGTTGTTACAACACTCTGACCTTGGAGTCCTAACGAGTTGATACACATAGAGTTGTTGCCATTAGCAACCGAACAGGAAGCAGCTGGAGCCGAACAACCTCCAGTGAGATTGGATTAATGCGCCACTCGCCATCCACTAAGTTCATATTGAAAGACCACTCGCGCAAACTGTTCAGCTTCCAGTCATGCCTAACAAAAAGAAAGTAACACGTACACGAGGCATAAGTAGGTCCTTGGCTTGGATCGTTCCCGCAACCTGTGATGCATGCGTCATGGCATGGTGTCTCATGGCGAAGCGGGCCACGAACGAGGAGGAGTGCATATGTAATTCTCTCTTCTTCACATGCTTGTACAAGTGAGAAAGTAGCATCCCTTATAAAGAGGTCAAACTCTCACTCAACTAGCAATGTGGGACTAAATTTGTGTCCCACTTCTTGTCATGTATGAATGGGTCAGCCTCTGAGATTCCAAGAATTATTGCAATGTACTAAATGGATTGGGCCATATTATACAAAATTCTAATACATGCCCAAAGGACGAGCGCCCCAGGAATTATTAGAAAAAAGTTAGCATAATTTTTAAAAATATCTTTAATATTATTTTTGGAGTAGGAGCCATTGGCCCCCTTAACCCAGGGAAGCTCTGTCACCTTAAACAAGGGGCCTTTAGTTTCATGTTGCCTTAGGTCCCTCAAAATATATGAACCGGCCTTGGTGATGTTCATGATTGACTTATCAATGATTTTTTATCTGATGTATTAGCGTTGTGCACCATGATCCGTTTTATTGATTGTGCGAGGTTTTATAGTGTATTGTTCTCTTGTTTTCATCCTTTGTGGTATTGGTTTCCTCGCTCAGAAACCTGGCGACAAGACAGTTATTTCGACAACTTGTCTTACGATGAGTGTGTTGTGCAGCATCGTCTCAGTTTGCACCTTGAAAAAGAAACCACATTGTCCTACATGGTCGCAGGTGGCCGGCTTGCTGAGTGGCTTGTTTTCTTGCAAAAAAATTACCATGTGGTATTTGGTCTAGATTGTTCTACAAATGTGCGATGAGGTATTTGGTCTAGAATGCTAAAAAACACGCTCAAGGGTAGATGCTTTTGTTAAGAATTGGGAATGTGCAACTTAGATTGACTATGGGTCCAATGTCAATACACATGTATAGCAATATGCATGGATACACTTATACAATGGGGAAATACAAGACAATAGCTATATATTTCTACCATCTCAAACTCATGGTGAGTCTACAACACTGAGTTTGTAGAAAGAATTATAATGTTCTCGAGTCTGGGACTTCGTTAAGAAATACAATAACAGTAACTCGAAAGGCACATACTGAAGAGCGAGAACCTAATCCTGCACATCAATGGAAAAAAAGGAAGCATCAACATTTATGTTTTTGGTGAGATCATGTTTCATCGGACCGGAGCATCAACCGACCAGATCAGGCAAACGACGGCCGAATCGAGGCAGAAGTCAGCCAAATTGAGGCAGCAGCCGAACGAATCGGGGCGGATTTTGCTGCCAAATCAGGCAAGAATAATCGGAGACCAATACTTGGGTAGAAAAAAAGGGTTTAGGGGCAGAAAAATCGAGTGGGGGAAGAGGAACAAGAACAACTAGACTGGCGGCCGGCACACATAGTGCAAAGAGAGCAACGATTTCCTACCTGAGGAGAGCCTGCAACTTGTATGCGAAGAGACCCTAACCTATCTTTGATATACCATGTTAGGAAATGAGAATGAGCAACTTTAACTCCGGGTGGAACTCCACCTTCCCCAACTCGTCTCTCGCCTCGCTTCCTCACCCTGTCTCTGATCACCATCTGCTCCTGGTTAGCGCTGCCACCTCTGTCCCAAACCCCTCTCTCTTCTGCTTCTAAACTCATGGTTGCTCGACCAAAACTTCCTTCCCACCACTCTTCCTGCCTGGGGTGTCCGTGGCGCCGCCCGCAATGCCGTCCTTGACCTTGCTGCCTGCATCAAAAGCTACAGGGTTGCTGCCAAGGTTTGGAAAAAAGAGCATCGTTTCGTTCCTCACCTACAAAATAATTGCCAGTTTGTTGTTGATCTCCTTGACTTTCTAGAAGAATCTCATGTGCTTTCAGAGGATGAATTCGAGCTCCGTGCCGAGGCCCGTGAGGTGCTTGCCGCGGAGGTGTGCCGTGCTGTCGCCCACTGGAAACAACGTGGGAAATTCAGCGCTATTGCCGAGGGGGACGCGAACACTCACTTCTTCCATGCCAGGGCGTCACAGTGCATGCATCAGAATCAGTTTCATGAGCTCAATGTTGGCGGCAAAATTGGTGCCTCGCATGATGCAAAAGCCACGGCTCTGCACGCCTTCTACCACGACCTCTTGGGCCGCGCGCGGCCCACCTGCTGGGGATTCGATCTGGATCGTCTCTACCATGGCTCTAGTAGGGTGGATGGGTCGGCTCTCATGGCCCCCTTCGAAGCTAAAGAGATCAGGGCCGCTGTGCTGAGTATGGACATAACCAGTGCTCTCGGGCCTGATGGGCTTGGGCCTTCTTTCTACCTTGTTGCCTGGCCTGCTATGAAGAACTCCATGCCGCGTCTGTTTGATGTCGTCCATGCGAGACACGCAAACCTGGGGGGCGATCAACCGGGCGCACGTCGTGCTGCTGCCCAAGGACGACATGATCCTCTCCCTAGGCTCCTTCAAGCCGGTTTCCCTGCAAAACTGCTCGATCAAGACTGTGGCCAAGACCCTCACCGCTCGGCTTCAGGGGCAGATTGGGGCCTTAGTTGATGAAAATCAGACAAGTTTCCTCTTTGGAAGGAGCATCTCTGAAACTTTCGTCTTTGCTACTGAATTGGTCCAACGCTGCTTCAAACGGGAAGCCCCCACTCTGATCCTAAAACTGGATTTCTCCAAAGCTTTTGATTCCATCGACTAGGTGAGTCTAAGAAAGATCCTGATCGCTCGTGGCTTCCGCGATATTTGGTGCGATTGGATGGACATGATCCCCTATTCATCCAAATCTGCAATTGTGCTCAATGGAGTCCCTGGCCGCTGGATCGATTGCAAAAGAGGATTGCGATAGGGCGACCCCCTGTCACCGTACCTGTTCCTTGTGGTTGCTGACGTGCTCCAGCGCCTGATCCGCTAGGACCCCCTCCTTCGTCATTCGTTGTTTGTTGATGAAGCATGCCCCGTCCTGCAGTATGCTGATGACACCCTGATTATTTTGCGAGCGGATGCTCGTGATGCTTCTCGGTTAAAAGAACTCTTGGACTGCTGCTGCCACTGGCCTGACGATCAACTTCCATAAGAGCACTTTGGTCCCCATGAATGTGGACGAGGGAGATCTCGCTGATATTCAGTCTGCTATTGGGTGCCGCGTGGAAGGATTTTCGCAAACATACCTGGGACTGCCCCTCTCTGCACACAAACTGATCCTTGCGGACTTTGCTCCCCTGATTACTAAGGTTGACAGATACCTGTCTGGATGGAGTGCCATCCTCCTCTCGTCGTGGTGCCCGTGTGGTCCTGTTAAATGATGTGCTTGACGCCCTCCCCACCTTCGCGATGGGGGCTCTGGAGCTCCCTCCTGCCCTGCTAAAAGCCATTGAGGGGTTGCGTCGCGCTTTTCTCTAGAACATCAAGGACATGCCGAGAGTGCGCGGTGCTTGGTGTCCTGGGCTACGGTGTGCCAGGATAAAGTGGAAGGAAGGTTGGGCATCAAGAGCTTGGCAGTCAAAAACGAATGCCTGCAACTAAAACAGGTGCACCGTCTGTACTGGGTGCATGATGCCCCTTGGCCACGCTGGGCATGGCGCTCCGCGGATGCGTGTGACCCCGCCGGGCACCACTGGCAACGGCTGCAGCGCCTGCTGCCTCTCTACCGAGATATCTCAGGGTCCATGTCGGTGACGGCCGGCGCATGATGTTCTGGCTCGATGCTTGGCTGGGAGAGGCCCCGCTCTGCAACCAGCCGCCGACCCTCTTCTCGCACGCGCGTCGCCCTAATGCGACCGTGCGTGAGGTTCTCTCTCGTGGCATCCGTCGCTCCCTTGTGCCCCGGCTAAAAAATGCCGAAGAGAGGCAGCTGGCCCTCCTCCTGCCGCGCCTGGACGACGTCCCCCCCTTGACGGACGCGGCCGACTGCCGCGAATTGGTGATGTGCAAGAAGAAGCATGGGGGGCTGGATGCTGCGGAGATGTACAGACTGCATACCTGGGGTGGCATCGAAGTTGACTACTTCGCCTTTGTCTGGGTCTATTGCGTCCCCTCTAAGGTGCAGTTCTTTGGGTGGCTCCTCTCCCGCTGCCGTCTTTCGACCCGCAACGCCCTGGACGGGAAGAGCATCCTCACTACGACTGAGGCGACTTGCCCCATCCGTGACGTCCCGGAGGAGACAGCGGACCACCTCTTCCAGAAGTGTGTCTTCACCCAATGTTTCTGGAGCAGGATTGGGATGGCGCTTGGACGTTTGTCGCCTGCATGCCCTCCCACCCCCCGTCGCGATCCCAAAAGAAACGGCATCGATGTTCATACTTCTCTGCTATTGGCACCTGTGGAAGCACCGAAATGCGGTGGTGTTTCAGGAACAAAAACCCTCCCTACCCCTGCTACTCAAAAGCTATCGTGAAGATGCCCGCCTGTGGAAAGCTCGGCTACATGCTCAGCGTGCCACTAACTCTGATGCCTGGCTGTTGTGCCTCGGAGGATAGCTGCTGCCGCTTTTCTCTATTTTCTCTCCCTCTATGCTCCCTTGTAAAACTATACGACCAGTGTTTGGGTCTTCCTCCATATAAATAAAAAAATTCAGGTGGGGCTTTTCCCCGTTGACCATAAAAAAAGGACAGGACTAACGCGCGGCGCCGCACGCCAGTCCTCTCCGTGCGGCGGTTGCTGAAATTGGTAATCAGGACCTAAAAAAGTAGACGCGGACTGTTCCGAAAAAAGGCCGGACAAAAGTCATCGTGGCAGGCCAGTGCATGCCAAAATCACTGTGGCAAGTCCACCACATGCATCTTGCACTATACATCTGGGGGTCGACTTCGTACTAAATTTATCCCGTGTATCTCTCCATGTTCCATTAATCACCGAGCTCTATAGTGTTACTACTAATTACCCAATAATCAAAGCCTAATCATCAGATTAATTAGGAGTAATTACAAGATTAATTAAGTACAATTACTCAGAAATAATTAGGCCTTATTTGTCACATTCCTAGTTGCCAGATTAATTATTCATGGCTGCCAGGTTTAATCATACCTAGTTGCTCCCGTAATCCCCGTAATTGCAAGAGTACTAATTGGCAGACTAAACATGCCTAACTGCTAGATTAAATAATCCGAATTTCTAGGTTAAAATCAGTCTAATTACCAGATTGATTATTCCTGGCTACCAGGTTTAACAGTACATGATTGCCATGTTAGTTGCAAAAGAGTAGTAATTACGAGATTAATTAGACCTAGTTTCCAGGTTCAGTTGTTGCTATTAATTGCCATGTTAAACGTTCCTGCTTGCTAGATTAATTACGACTAATTGCCAGATTTAATCATATTAATTTGTTTCTATTTGCCAGATTAATAATAACCTGGGCCTGGAGCAGCCTTTCCATGTGGCGTCCTCAATGGGGATGGGAACAGACGCTGCTTATCGATGAAAGAAAACGAGTGACCAAGAGAAACTCAGGAGGGGATAAGAGAAAAGAATAAGGATGAATGGTTGGCACCGCACACGATGCCCTTTCACAAATCGCAACGCGCGGGAGCAATCGATACAGCCCCTCTCCTTAGATTTACATGTACAGGCATATACATGTAGGCTCTTACACAATGGGCAGATACAAGACAAGAGCTATACATCTCTAACAACTTTGACCTCGGCTTGCAGTTCTGGTATACACAAAATTGTTACATCCAAAGTACGTCAGCCCACTGCTGGCAGAAACTCATCTATAATCGAAGCAGACCCTTAATCAAGACGATGCAGGAGAGCACGGCACGGCACGGCCCATATGCCTAAACCAAACAATTTCGCCAGCGGCGTGGCTAGCTGCTGGTGCTGTTGGCGACGATGGTGATGTTTAGCCTCTTGAGCGTCTCGAGCGCGATGAGCTCGTTGGCCCTGTCAGTGGGGTGGTACTCGTCCCAGAAGACGTACTTGCTGCGGTCCTTGCAGAGCGTGGAGAGCGGTGTGCAGGTGAGCGTGGGCCTGATCTTCCCCAGCGAGCAGCACGGGTCGTGGGAGTTGTTGAAGCCGTGCATGTATGGGCGGTTGATGATGTCCTGGAAGTAGTCGTACACGTCCCCGAACTGGAACGTGGCGTTGGGCAGCGACGCCGACAGCCGCGTGATCACCGCCCCGGCCTGCTTGTTGAAGCTGAGGGCCAGCTTGTTGGTGGAGTCCTGGCACGCCGTCGATGACCTCTGCAGGAACCGCTGCAGCGGGATGCAGCCCATGGGGCCGAGCCCGAAGAAGGTGAGCCGCCGCGCCCCGAGCCCGTGGAGGAGCCTGAGCTGGGCTTCCAGGGTGGTGACCATGTAGCTGACGAAGCTCTCGCCGTTGTAGGTCCAGGAGTCGGAGTAGACCGGGAGGAGGTAGTTGTTGATGAAGTCGTTGGCGCCCATGGCCACCACGTAGTAGGCCTCGCCGAACAGCTTGTCCGCCGCCGCCTGCCCGACCTTCTCCCGCATGAACGCCTGCGTCCCCTGGAACAGCTCGATCTGCTTGTACAGCGAGAACCTCTGTATCTGCAATTAATGCGTTCACTCAGATCAGTACACGTGTTTACCGTAGTAACTTGTTGCTGCGAGAGAGACATAAATGGAGAGAACTGATCGGTGTCTTACGAAGAGGGAGGATGTCTCGTTGAGGATGCCGCCGCCGCCCGACGCGTAGTTGAGGCCGCTCTGGGAGATGACGGTCTCGTCCACGGACGGGTCCAGGAACGCCGGCGGGCGCGGCAGGCCCATCTTGTCGCCCACGATGTCCGCGACGGTGCGGCCGTTGCAGAACCTGCCGTTGGGCATGCCGCTGCCGAAGTCGATGCCGTACCACGGCAGCGCCGCGCGGGCGAGGCTCTTGGTCAGGTAGTTGTTGTTGCCGACGTCGGAGAGCGAGTCGCCGAAGATGAACTGCACCACGTCGCCCTGGGCAAGGCCCAGGAGCAGGGCCAGCGCGAGCGCAACGGCTAGCGACTTCCTCTCGCGAGCCATCTCGGCAAACGCGTTCTTACACGTCAGGTTGTTCGGAGGTGCTCTGTGTCGAGGAGTATGATCATACGACGATCCACTGCTTGTGTCGTGGTGGTTAATCAGTGAACGGACCCGATTTGCATATATAGATGTGGGTTTGCACGCATGGAGAGGGGAGCTGGGGGTTGGATGTACCTACCTACCTGCGAAGTGTGGGAAGGGAAACTTTGAGCTTCATTTCATTTCATTTGGTGCGTGGCAAGTGGAGGGGTTGGCCTAACATGGTCGTTTACTTCTCTGGCCGATGTCATCCGGCGGCAAAAAGTTCAACAGCCTTTTTCTCACTTCTTGTCTATGCTTTAACGGGAGAAAAATAATTTGCGTCGTGGCAAACTAAGTTATGATTGGTACAACCGAGGCGTGTAGGAGAAACCAGTAAATTCAGCCCTTCCATGCAGTGGTCATGGGCGATGCCACTGCCTCATTTGCCTGACGCTTCAGTCAGGCCACATGGTACACTTGGGCCAGCCTCAACAGAGCCATGTGTCGTCATTTCCACCTCACCCCACTCCGTGAAGTCATTCGCATCTCTTGGGGTCTCGGTCTAGAGCAAGCAAAGGAAGTCGGATAAACCATTTAGGGAGGAGTCAGGATGCGGATGTACTCACCCGTCCGATCATCCGGTCTGACACCAAGAACGCTAAGGGCATTCATTGACAAATTCAATCAAAATAAAGCCATAGGATGCAGCTCCAGAAAAATCGGTTTGATGATTGTTATAATTGCGATAAGTAAAAAACGAAGAACGAAATTAAAATCACAGCAAAAGGGACACAAATTTAACGTGGAGAAACCTCTCCTACAAAGAGAGAGAAAAAAACCACGGGCGCCAGCCAACAAAACTTTACTATATCGAGGAATATTTACACAACGCCGGTGATTTTCACAGATGCAACTTATCCCAGCCGGTGGCTTACAAGAGGTTTACATAACGGTGAAAACCTAGATCTTCGACGATCCACTCGGCCCAAGCCATCGGCGACGGGCCTCGCTCCGCTCGTCAGAAGTTGGCCTATACTTTATAAAATTTGGATCAACATATAACAAACTCCACCTTAAGACAAATTCTTTCTTGTAGCATCAACAACAATCATCTCCCTCAACAAAACAAAGCAAATACTTTCGGCGCCAATAGCCACTTGGGCTAATCAGTTAAACCAGGTTTAGTCATCATATCGGCAGGATTATCATGAGTGCTGATCTTGCATACCTTCAATTTACCTTGAGCAACAATGTCTCTAACAAAATGGTATTTGACATCAATGTGCTTAGTTCTCTCATGAAACATCTGATCTTTTATAAGGCATATGGCACTTTGACTGTCACAAAACAAAGTAATGCAAAAATCATCTCCACAAAGCTCAGCAAACAAACCTTTCAACCAAACAGATTCTTTGCAAGCTTCAGCAATAACCATGTATTCGGTCTTATTAGTAGATTGTGCAACAACAGCCTACAACGTAGCCTTCCAGCTAACAACACAACCACCAACATTAAACACATAACCTGTGAGGGATCTTCGCTTATCCAAATCGACAGCAAAATCTGAATCCACATAGCCAACGAGTCCCTCACCAATCTTACCAAACTTCAAACAAGCATTGGAAGTGCCAAGAAGGTGCCTGAAAACCCACCGAATAGCCTTCCAATGTTCTTTACCAGGATTAGCCATGTATCTACTTATCAAACTCATAGCATATGATAAATCAGGACGAGAACAAACCATGACATACATCAAAGAACCAAAAACACTACAATATGGCACCTTTGACATGTACTCAAACTCTTCATCAGTAGTAGGAAATTGAGAAAATGACAATTTAAAATGAGGAGCAATAGGAGTACTAACTGACTTGGCACCATCCATATTAAAACGATGAACTTTCTTAATGTAACTTTTCTCACTAATAAACAACAAACCACCTTTTTATCTCGGGTAATTTTCATACCTAAGATCTTCTCAATAGCTCCAAGATCCTTCATCTCAAACTCACTACTTAGGTGTGCCTTCAAAGTAGTGATTTCTTTCATGCTCGTGGCAGCAATTAACATATCATCAACATATAGCAACATGTATATAGGTGGTCCATCAACAAACTTAATATAAAAACTACTATCATATTTAGACCTCTCAAAGCCATGTGAGATCATAAACGAATCAAAACTATTATACCACTATCTTGGAGATTGCTTTAAGACATAAAGAGACTTCTTTAATTTACACAAAATCCTCTTTACCAAGCACTATGAACCCTTCTGGTTGGTCCATGTATATTTCCTCATCAAGCTCTCCATGCAGAAAAGCAGTCTTAACATCTAAATACTCAAGCTCAAGATCACACATATGCACAATACTAAAGAAAGTGCGAATGGAACTATGCTTTACAACTGGGGAGAACACATCATTGTAATCAATACCTGGAATCTGGCTGAACCTTTTTGCTACTAACCTTGCCTTGTACCTTGAAGGCTCTTTAGGAGACAAACCTTCTTTTTTCTTGAATATACACTTGCAGCGGACCGCCTTCTTTTGTTCCGAAAAGCGCACAACATCCCATGTGCCATTTTCTCAAGTGATTGCATCTCTTATTGCATAACATAAACCACTCCTCGCGGTCAACGGATGCAATGGCTTTATTGTATGTAGCAGGTTCAGAATCGTTCTCCACCTATTCAGCACAACTCAAAGCATAACGAACAAGATTACACTCTTCAATTAAATGAGGACGAGGACCACAGTTACGCCTCGTTCTATTAGTAGCAATGGACTCATGTGGATGCTGCAAAATAGTAGGTGAGTGCTGAACAACAATATAAACAATATTTTCCTCACGTGTATCTTCAACGATAGCATCATTATCAACAGTTTTCTGTAGGTTCTTCACCTGCACACTAACTCTCTCCTCTCCAATAGCAACAAGAGAGGGATCTTATGGCAAGTTGTCATGATACATAACGGATTCATTCAAAACAACGTTTCTACTCAACAAAATCTGTTTAGTTTCATGATTCCATAGTTTATGTGCTTTAACTCCTGAACCATAACCAAGTAATATGCACTTAACAGCCCTAGGCTCTAACTTTCCATTATCAATGTGAGCATATACAGTGCAACCAAATACTCTCAACTGTGAATAATCAGCAGGCGTACCTGACCATACGTCAATGGGAGTTTTCTTCTCAAGTGGAACAGAAGGTGACCTGTTGATGAGGTAGCACGTTGTGTTGGCTGCTTCGGCCCAGAAATTCCTATGCACACCTGTATTAGACAACATACAACGAGCCCACGAGATGATGGTTCTATTCGCGCGCTCAGCCACACCATTCTGCTATGGAGTATATGGGATGGTGTGATGCCTGATCATGCCATCGTTACTGCAAAACTCCTCAAACTCATTAGAATAGAATTCCATACCATTGTCAGTAAATAGTACCTTTAACTTCTTTTCAGTTTGCTTTTCAATCATAACTTTCTACTTCTTAAAAGCATCAAAAACATCAGATTTATACTTCAGAAAATAAGGCCACATTTTTCTTGAGTAGTCATCAATAATAGTAAGCATGTAATTAACACCACCAATAGAAGTCTTACGGGACGAGCCCCATACATCAACATGCACATAATTTAATATGCCTTTGGTGGTATGAACGGAAGCATTGAATTTAACTCTTTTATGCTTACCAAAAATGCAGTGCTCACAAAACTCAAACTTACTCAAGTTGCAACCATCAATTAGCTCTCTCTTGACCAACTCTGTCATGCCTTGTTCGCTCATATGCCCAAGACACATATGCCACAGATGTGTTTTACCACAATCATTAGAAGTAACAACAACAATACCAGGCAAAGTGCTACCTCTAAGAACATATAATTTAGCAGAATTCATATCACCTATCATGTGAATAAGAGAACCTTATGATACCTTCAGAACTCTATGCCCATCGCCATACTTGTATCCATCAACGTCCATGGTACTTAGGGAGATCAAATTTCTGGCCATGCTTGGTATGTGCTTCACCTCACTCAACGTGCGTGTCACGCCATCATGTGTCCTGATCTTAACAGATCCAACACCAACAATATGGCATGGGTTGTCATTCCCCACCCGCACAAAATGTCTAGTCTGCACAAACTCATATGAACTGAACCAATTTTTGTTACAACAAATATGAAATGAACATGCAGTATCAAGTATCCATTCATCATCACGAGAAGCACAAGCAGCAAAAACGACTAAGAATTCACCATTAGAACTATCAGAAACAACAACAACCTTACTAGTACCTTTAGACTTATCTTTCGGTTGGTAAGTTCCGTTCCTTTTCTCCTTATTCTGCAACTTCCAACAATCATCAATAACGTGACTAGATTTCTTACAATACCTGTAGAATTTGTACTTTCCCTTGGACTTTGAACGAGCTCTTCCATCCTTGATCTTATCTCTATTGCCATAGTTGTTGTTCCTCTGCTCGGTCCTTCCACAAACCCGCAGAGCCTCAACGTTGGATGATGGTCCATTTGCCCCTACCATAGTTTTCATCTTTTCCCTCTACTTGAGGGCGTCATGTACTTCAACAAGGGTTAATTCATCACGTTTCAACAATATTGTATCACGGAAATTTATATAGGAACTAGGCAACAAGCATAAGAGTAGAAGAGCTAAATCCTTATCATCATATTTTACCTCCATAGACTACAAGTCTGAAACAATCTCTTTACAAACAGATATGTGAGTCATTATCGATCCACCTTCTTGCAGCCTATGCAAGAACAACTTCATCTTCACATTCATCTTACTGGTTAGATCCTTTGACACATAGATCATTTCTAGTTTTGCCCACATGGAAGCAACAGATTTCAACTCCAGTACTTCCTACAAAATATTATTGGACAGATGAAGTTGAATGAAAGACAAAGATTTACGGTCCTTCCGCTTCTCTTTGTCGGACTAGCTCTTAGCATCCTTTCCGCCGAATCCATCCAGCGCTTCATCAAAATTAGAAGTTTGGGCGAGAATCGCCAACATCTTTACCTGCCACAAGGAGAATCTTGTGGTGTAGTCCAGCTGCGGTAGATCAAACTTCAATGACGACATGTCGCAAACCCTAGATTGGAACCTGGAGCTCTGATACCACTTGTTATAATTGCGACAAGTAAATAACAAAGAATGAAATCAAAATCATAACAAAGGGGACACATATTTAACATGGAAAAACCTCTCCTACAAAGAGAGGAAAAAACCACGGGCGCCAGCCAACGAAACTTCACTATATCGGGGAGTGTTTTCACAACGTTGGGGATTTTCACAGATGCAACTTATCCCAGCTGGTCGCTTACATGAGTTTTATATAATGGTGGAAACCTAGGTCTTTGACGATCCATTCAGCCCAAGCCTCCAGCTACAGGCCTCGCTCCGCTCGTCAGAAGTTGGTCTATACTTTATACAATTTGGATCAACATATAACAATGATTTCGTCCTTCGCAACGGTTGTCGTACGACGTACTTGTGGCTGCGCGCCAGAGCAAAATAACATGTTACAACTACATATTTTTTAAAACCTCTAGACTACAAATCTATGTTAAATGTATTATTGCAAATAGCTGCAATGGAAAAGAAGAAAACAAAAATAAAACTACAAACAAAAGAACAAATCGATCATTCGATCTGGTTTCTCAACACATTATCCTTTCTCATGCACTAAGCTTTCACCTGAAGCCTACTGGCGACGGGCCTCACTCCGCATCTCAGAAATTAGCCTCCTTAATGAATTTGGATCGTACTTCAACATGGTTCACATGGAGTTCTGAAGGTATCAAAAGGTTCTCTCGTTCACATGATAGGTGACTTGAATTCTACAAAATTTTATATTCTTAGAGGAAGAACTATCATAGGTGAAAGGACATTTATTGTCTTAATCAGTTTTGGTGTTCGTTAACAATTTGTAGATCATTTTATAGTGTGTTAATGTCTACAGGATGAAAGAATGAAAAGTGAAAAGGTCCTTGCCCTGTGATTTTGTCCCTGCAAAGAACTACATGTTTCAGGGCATTCTAGACCGGAGTCTCCGGTGTGAAAACACCGGAGTCTCTGGTGTGAAAACACCGGAGTCTCTGGTGTGGTCTAGAGTTACCACAAAAGTCTCCGGAGGGGCCTCCAGAAACCTGCCTGGGACAATATGTATAGGGGTTCGGGGATGGACCGGAGATGGTCCGGAGTCTCCGGTGCATGCACTCAGGCCAGAGTCTCCGGTGTGGCTAGACCGGAGTCTCCGGTGTACAAGGGACCGGAGTATTTGGAAAGTTTCGGAGGAGCTTTCCCCAAGTCAGTTGGGATGTTCTGGATGGTGGTCCAGAGACGGACCAAAAATGGTCCGGAGTCTCCGGTGTAGGTCGGAGTCTCCGGTCTGACAAGTTGCCCAACAGTCAGAAAACGGTTCAGACTAGTGGGCCTATAATAGGGGACTTCAGCCCCTTCCTGCAGCCGCTCGACCCACTCAAGAACACCACCTCCATTTGAGCCACAAAATCACCAAGATATCTTCATCCAACCATCCAAAGTCATTGATCTTTGGAGAATCGAAGGAGGAGGCCTTGATCTATAGCTTCACCAAGAGAGATCTTTATTTCCCCCTCATTCACTTGAGGTCCCCTTGCTCTAGTGTTTCTTTGGAACCCTATCTCTTGATTTGGTTCTTACAAGCTTGTCTTTGATTGTTTGACAGCTTGCTTGTATTTGGGAGCCTCCAATTCAGTTGTGGATGTGTGCCTTGAACTTGTTGTAAAGGTGACGGCTTCCACCTCGAAGGTTGCCGATATAGTGGAAGAGGTGAATCGAACCCGTTGGGGTGAGGTTCATCGGAGAACGAGGGAGGCCTCTCATGGCGTTGGTGGTTTGAAACCACCCCCTCTCCAAACACAGACGTACTTCCTCTCAAAAGGAAGGAACCGTGGGAAACAAATCCTTGTGTCTCCGCGTGCTCCACTTTGGTGACTTCTATCCTTTACCACACTTTACTTATCTTGTTCTTGCTTAGTGTTGTGCTAGGTTGACATATAGGTAAATTCACCATAGTTGCATAATCTAGAGAATTTACCTTTTGTGTCAAACCCTAATTTGAAAAAGAGAAAAATTTGAAGTAGCACCTATTCACCCCCTCTAGGTTCCCATACGATCCTTTCAATTGGTATTAGGGCCTCGGCTCTTTATTCGGGCTTTACCGCCTAAGAGTATATGGGTAGACAAGATGTAGAAGGAGTGAGTGAGGCTAGTAACACGGTGTCCATGGAGGATCTCAAGAAATTGGAATCAAGCTTGAGCTCCTCCCTGGGCAATGAAATCAAACATTTGCGTGACTTGTTGAGCAACTTGTTAAGGAGAAATTGACCTCACCTCCTCCCCCTCCTCTAGAGGAAGCTCCACCATTACCAAAGGTGAATGCCTCAGCATCACCCGCGGTTGTGGTGGTCGCGGATAATCATGACAACACTAATCCCTCCACCAAAAAGGATAATGGGAAGGGAGAGGACCATGAGGTTCTCAATTGGTACTCTCCCGACCCACCTATCCCTCACCCACATATCAACAATAGAGGTGACCCACCTAAGATAGCTGAAACTTCCTTTGCTCAATGGCAATCATTAATGAAATCTCATGTGCACAACTCTTGCATTGAATTGTGGAGAATCATTCAAGAAGGACTCCGAATTGTGGATCCAATCAACTTGACAAGAAGAGAAGTTGTCAATAGCCAACTCAATGCCACCGCTTTGCACATGATTTAACAAGGTTTGGGTACAAAATATTACCCTCATATTGAACACCTCAACACTACGAAGGAAGCTTGGGATGCTCTCACTGAGCTATATGTTGGAAATGAGAGCATGAGAAGAAACCGGTATGAAGCACTAAGCAATGAAGCCGAAGGATTCTATATGAAGGATGGTGAAGATCATGAAGAGATGTATCGAAGACTCAAGTCCATTGCCACCACCTTTAGGAATGTGGGTGCCTCACATATGGATCATGCTTGGATAAAAAGGAAATATGTGAGTGCACTCATGCCCTTTGAGCCCACTGACTTAAAGAGTCTACAAGGAAGACACAACTAACATCTCATGACCTACAATGAAGTTATGCAAGAGCTGGCCGCTTTCAAGGTTGCTGCCAAAGATGCCCGTGCTCGAGCTATTGGAATGGGCAGTGGGGGTAGCCTTTGTAACATCCCAATTTCAGCAACCCTGATTAACTGTCTAGAAGGAAAAAATCAGGGGAATAAAAAGTTTTTCTTGAAAAGTGTGCTTACTTGTGTGCTTGTGCTCAAGCACATGTTTGTGTATTAGTTGCGTACTCCTCATCTCAACCCTAGTTACAAAAACTATTTCCCAAAAGAGATGTCTTGGCTCATCTTGCATATTCTCAAATGTTCTGGCATTTCAAAAACTTGAGCCAAGATGACTTTGACACAACCAAATACTTTACTAGCATCTATTTCCAAAACTATGGAGACCTATATATTACTCCTTATGTTTTCAAGACAGAACCTTCAACTACTCTTATCCCTAGGTTTTTCCAAAACCTTATTTAAGCCTTTTCATCTCAATCCTGGTAAAGATACCAAGATGGTAATTATCTTACTTCAAGCAAAACCCCTTTCAACCTACCCATCCTTAACTCAAGCTAGGCTTGATGGTAACCATAGTAGTAGTTAGATAAGTAATAAGATGAATTGCCTTGATCTGCTGGTTGATGAATTGCCTTGATCTGCTGGTTAATGAATTGCCTTGATCTGCTGATTGCCTTGTTTGCTTAGGATCTAGAGTGAGCTAATCTAGTAGCTCATCCATTAGTACCCAATCCCCGCTTGTGATCATCAATCCCAAAGCAAGCATCCAAGTCTAGATCTATCCTAAGCCACTAAGGTAACCACCTCCCCTCATGCTCAGATCAATCCAAGGAGAATCCCTCCGGATGGTTTCCAGCGTAGTGGAGACCCAATCTAAGCATGAACCCTATCTAACTAGTTAGTACCTCAACCTCATCTCCTTGATCATGAGTTTGGAACCTAGCATCCTCTCAAAAGCTTCTGCACTTGCACTCTAGCCAAAATCTCCAAAACTGCCAAAATGGCTAAGTCTGGAATTCTTATCTAGATTCAATCTTTAGAGCCCTACCTCTTCCAATCTATGTGCATTATGGAGAATGCATCTGAACCATCTTGTAGTAAATCTTTAGTACTACCAAAGAACACTCTTGCCCTTGGCTAAGTCACTCTATTTCCCACTCATCCATGATGGTTTTGTAGTCAAGATAATAATCTTTTCTACAAATCTTATCATCTCGCCTACTTTGGTAGAAGCTCACATATATATGCCACCTCCCCTTGGACAACTCCTTGATTGGTTATGATCTACTAGTCATGGAGTATCAACTCCCACTTCACTTGTCGCCATTGGAGCCTTGTGCTTCTTAAACGCACATGGTTTAGGAGGCTACCTGATGTATCTGTTATGGCAGCCTTATTTTCAACCAAGTTTGCCATCTCATCGTGATCACCTCAAATACAACCAAGCCCAACCTTTGCTTCCATGATCATTTATATAACTTTGTATATCCATCCATATACCCTTGGTACCAAGGTGAGCTCTGTGCTCCCCTAATCCAACCTTGTTTAGGTGGTATCAAGATAACTAAACCCTAGATCCTTCCCCTATCTAGTTTCCCTTCTTTCCACCACTTCCCTCCAAAACCAAGATTGATATTGATTCACCATAAAGTTTACACCATCTACCTTGGATATAAGCACCTCCAAATAATTCTCCCAATTATTTGGATTATTAAACTATTTTATTTCATTATCTTGCAAATTCCCCAAAACCTTGTCTTTAAAGGCAAGTTTGTTTTTATCCAAATCACCTTGCCAACTCAAGGCACAATTGATGCCTTTATATCATATCACATCTTCCCAACTCAAAAAGAAATATTTTTGAGATTCTTTATTATTTCGTTTTGCCCTTTTTCTTAAATGGCAGAAACAAGAAATAATTCTCCAAAATTACTTTTCCACCTCAATAAATCCCAATAAAATTCTCCAATGTGTTTTATGGTATGTAGGACCATATCACATCAAAAACCAAGCTTGTCCAATGTAAAAATACCATCTTAGCTCCCATAATCTATTTCTGCACTTTTTGATGAAGTGCATTTAAATGGGATTATAATCTCTAGAAAAATCCCATTTAAATCATGGACAGATTATTTGACCCCATCTATCTACTAGTACCATTTCCACACCTTGCCCAATGCAAAATTTTCAACTTTCCTCACAAACCTCCACTTAACCAATTTTGCTAGAGCAATGCAAACTCAAATCAAACAACAACCAAACCAGCACCAAAACTTGTCAAGTACTTCTCATCAGCACCCACACCTCCTCTGGTCGACATAGCACTATAGAATCACTTGACACTTGTCCCCAAGAGTTTGTAAAAGATAGAGAGGAGCAAGACTTGAGTATCTTTGATTTAAAAAGGGGCAGCAGCTACCCCACTCCCTCTCACCACCTCTCTGCCCACCTTTGAACACAGCACCACCCAACACCACCCTTAGCAACCAATGGGAAGCTCCCACCCCATGCCCATTTTGGACATTTCATCTATACCCATGAGGTTTCGAAATAAAAGGGCTAGAGGCCACCCCAGCCTCCACTCGTTGCTCATTTGCTCCCACTCACCTCCCAGAACACCTCCTCCCTTCTCCCTGCTCTGTTCTACTCGTGGGCAGAAGAACAAGAATCTTCGGCCATTTTCTTCCCACAAGCAGCACTCTCTCCTCCCTCTACCTCTCTCGCTGCATGTCACCTAGCAATACTCCCCTCCCTCTGACCTATCTACTCGTGTCCTTGTTTGTCTTAGGACCTTCTAGAGCATCGTCTAGGGAAAGCTCCGGCGAGCTCCCTCTAGGACGTCCTCACGCGAGCACCTCCCCGACGACGAATCACCCCGTGCCGCCCCTCACTGGACTCGCCGTCGTTGACCGTGTCGCCTCGTCGCCTCCATGACCTCCCCTGAGCCCTCGGTGAGCTCCCCCGCATCTCCCTGACCCAGCTAGGGTTTCCCTCGCCGGCCATCCAGCCCCGCGGAGACGACGCCTCGCGCCCGTCCGATCTAGCCAGATCCGATGGCCGAGAGCGCTCGACACCCCTTCGTCGGGTGGGCTAGATGCTAGGCCGCAGCTGGCTATGCGTCGCCCGCGTGCGTGCTGCCGCCGCTGGGCCGATTCCTCCTGGACGGACCACCCCGCTAGCAGATCTGGCCCGTTGACCCCGGCCCCTTTTTCTTTCTTTAAAAATATCAGATCTGGGATTAGCACTTGGTTTAAATCCAAAACAAATTATAAAATGCTTCAAAACTTCCAGATCTAAATTTTCTCAAGTGCCTGGATGTTTTCCCCAACATGCATACCAGGCTTTACATCAAAATATACATCAGAATAAATATGATAAATCATACCCCCAGATCTATCCAGTGCACTAAAAAATTTCTCCAGAAAATTATACAAATCCAAATGGGATAAATCCATTTGGTAATGAAAGGTACTGACCATAAATTTCATGTCCCACTGGCCACACCCTGCCTTGATTCCTAGTTTGCCCCTGGTGAAAATAACAAAAATAGAGCCTTTCTGACTTTAGAAAATTCCCTAGGTCAAACCAATGAGGTATAGACCTAATTCCAACTCCCCTGCGACACACACAACCATATACTTCATAATCCAGCATCTCATATTTTTATGAGTCTCTGTTTAATTCTAGTGAACTAAACTCTTTTGTGCATGGTTTATTCACTATTAAAATAATTACAGTAGCTCCGTAACTCCAAAAAGGTTGATTCGAATTTCTATAGAAAGGTATTCTCATTACCTAGCATGTGTCCTTGGAATAAACTAAAAATATTTTGTAGAATAAATCTGATTAAAATTACAAATCTTGTCCTGTACTGCCTTTGGGATTTTCTCAAGGGCATTCTACTAATTGTTTCGAGGTGATTCCAACTCCTCTTGAATCATTCCAACAACTAATACTTAATCACCAAAGGAAATAATTTTTGGGACTCCAGAGAAGTTCTGGTGAATTATTTCTTTAAAATAGGGTTTTATCCACTATAAAATCCATTATAAATCAAGGGAAATTGATAAAATAGTGAAACCACTTTTGTTGGCTTCATTTTATCAATAACTATCTGATGGTATCATTTTTATACAATGGTATCATACAGATCCATCCCTTGGTCAAAACGCCCTCTCTTAGGTAGTTCCTAAACTATCAATATAAAGGGATCCATCACCTAATGCCTCCAAATCTTCTTCCAATCCAATCCAATCAAACCTCCAACATCCTACTGATGTTTATCATGTATTAGTACTTTGCTTGATGTATGGTTTGATGCTTGTATGCCTTGTATTGATTGGTGGTGTTTGTTTATTTGCATGTATGCTCGATAACGGCGATAGATGTGATTGTGTGATGCCGAGAAGAAGGACGCATCGGGGTTATTTTGTTATTATTATTATTGGTATTTCTTGTTATCTAACACCATCAAGGGACTTCTCGCTGGTCACAGGCAAGCCACCATTCCTAAACTCCTATATTTAACCTACTTCTGTTTATCAACTGTTTTATATCTCGTTTATAAATTGCATGATCACATGCATGGTTTATTTCAAATAAAAGTGTGTGAGTGACTTGGCTCCTCCAAGTTATGGATGAGTGTCCCTTAGGACACATACCCTATTTACACCTATCATTACCCCTTAGAACGAGGTTAAGATGATTAGCATCTCCCCTCTTGGAACCCACGGATTTTCAATGATAAAAACTGTTTTGGGTTATACCCTAGTGCAGAGTTTTCAAAATAAAACCCTTGGAAAGAGGCATCCTTGCCGAGTGGAAGTCTACTAAAAGAAAATATGAGGTGGATGAAGATAAAGTTAAGTAAGAGAAAGGAAGGGATGTTCTAAGCCAATGTCTGGAACAATTTATTCGTGCAACCACATTACCCCAGACGCTGGGGCTTAGCTCGTAGTTTGTGATCTTTAGCCGGGGCTGCTCGTACTCGCTAAAGGGGAGAAATACCCTGAAATCCGGGCTACCTGTAGGGTAAGGCACTGGTGCAACAATTGGGTATCTCGCGGACGGTATGCTTTTAGGTAGTACGGATGGAAGATTGTCACTATTGCTATCTGCCAGACTTCGGTCTGGATATAGGGGTCAGTACGGATGGAAGGACTAGGGTCGTCGTACCCCATACTCGTACCAGAGATAACAACCCAAAAGGAAAAGCCGCCGTTGCTAGGGATGGACAAATGAAAAGCGTAAGTTTGATTATCTGAGCCCCTGTCTACCGTATGTAGCAGGCTGTGGTTTTATCCCGGCGGATGTATTGATTCTTGTGGGTAAAGTGCACAAACTCTGCAGAGTCTAATCTATTCGAATAGCCGTGTCCACGGTCAAGGACGGTTGGAATGGCAAGTGCTAGGAGGACCTTCGGTTAAGTTGTGATGAATAATAAGGATGTGACTTGGTCACAAGGAAAAGATAAGATTAATATGGGTTTTGACCAGAGATGGTCGATAAGGTTTTAAAAAGGGTTTTACAACAAAATTGTCTTAAATATTTTTAACAAGGATGTGGAGATGTACAGGTTTTCAAAAAGGAGATATGTGTTCCAAAAACTCTTCTTCAACAAAGATGTAGAGATGCCAATGTTAGGTTTTCAAAAACAACTATAGTGTAGAGCTATCTCGCCACAACCAGATATGCATTATTTTATTACCTTGTCCCGGTGGTTTGCGAGTACATTCAAAGTACTCACCGGCATTGTCCCTGGTTATTTACTTGGCCAGATTGCATATGTTAAGAAGGAATGAAGGAGTTGACGTCTATGCGAGCTAGGCCGTCTTCCCAGTCACTTGCCTGTAGGTTAAGGCACGGACTCTGCGATGAACACTTCTGCTACTGTAACATCCCAAAAATATCAAACTTAGATCAACAAAACACTAATCCTAAAGTTTAGGGTTAACAAAAACTTTTCTAAATCAATTCATGAAAGCATGTATATGTGTATGCATGAATTTTGAAATTCTTTAAAACCACTTTGTTTATGTGAGCCATTGCTTGTAAAATGTTTCTTAGGTGAAAAGAACATCATCTAAAACATTCCCCACACTTTTCCTAAAGAAAAATAAGTCAAAACCAATATATTAAGTGAATGGTCATTTTGACCAATTTAACTCCCATGCCTACTTTGGCTGTCTCAAACTTTCAAAACCTAACAGAAACTTTTCTGGATCTTTGCACCCCTTGAATGTACTCATAACAAAGTATCAAGGCCCACCTTGTGATCATCCAGAAACTTTCAAATGCATAGTTTAAATGACAACTCAAAATTGAATCTTCTTCATATGGGAAGATCCCACTTTTTCAAAACCCACTTAAACAAGCTCAATTTTCAAAACCCAAGCATCTGCAGACTCACCAGAACCAATCTAGCAAACCCACCAAAAATCATTTCAAAATTCAAAACTTGATTTCATGCGGCCATTTCATCAAACAGGTTGCAGACACAAATCAAACAAAACCACAAACACTATAGTGTGCAGTGTTTTGAGCCTAACTTGTTCCCTAGTTAGCTCTCACACAATCCAGTAGATCATATAGAA
The DNA here is from genome assembly GCA_910589765.1 of Avena atlantica. Classification (NCBI taxonomy): domain Eukaryota; kingdom Viridiplantae; phylum Streptophyta; class Magnoliopsida; order Poales; family Poaceae; genus Avena; species Avena atlantica. The sequence continues at coordinate 53,226,037 of OU342739.1, read as the reverse complement.
AGGTTAGACCAGCACTAGCACCCCTGTGAGCTTGCCATTGCCATTAATGGTGAACAGCCGAGCACCTCAATGCCACCCCATAGTCGACAGCAGGCTAGAGGAAGAACTAGCCGTGCCAACCTTGTCTGGGAGGCAGCCCACCGTCCACCGCCACTGCCTGTCCCAGCCGCGAGCGTTGCCAAGCCCTGGACCACGCGCACAAGACACGCCCAGACCATGCCGAGCGTGCGCCAGAGCGCCACCCTCGACCACCACCCACAGACCGCGCGCCGCCCTCACCGCGCGCACACACGATCACCACCGACCCAGGAGACCGCCAGACATCCCCGTTTAACGCCCCGCGCCATACAGCCACCGCCCGCCGTTGAGAACGCCGCCTCTGCCGCGCAGAGCACCGCCCGTTCCAGACCAAACCACACCGCCCCATCCCTCGCGACCATGTCGTTGAGCATCGCCAGGAGACACAGCACCGTCCCCTACCCTTGCCCATGCCATTAGCTGCCTGTAACATCGCCTCCGACGAGCTCACCTTGCGCCCCGACGGTCCCCTCGCTTGACTATAAATAGAGGCCACCCCCGCACGATTTCTTCACACCATCTCACTCCCCTCCCCTCACTGATCGTGCCACACCATTCTCAGAGCAAGGCGAGCACCACCCCGCCGGAATTTCACTGGAGCCTGCCGCTGCCGGAGAAGAAAGGAGCCAACGATTGGAGCCGCCCCAGGAGAAGCCACCGGTACCAGGAGGTTCGCCGTCATCGACTTCGTCGTTCGCCCGCCTCGCCGACTCTCGCCCGTACTCCGGTGAGCCCCCAGCACCCCTCACTGGCCGCGCTAGGTTTCGTTCTCGCCGGAGCTGTCTCGCGTCGACGATGACCCTCAGTCGTTGGATTAGAACCAGATCGAACGAACCACGTTGCCCCATACCGCTTCGCCCAGCCCCGTGTCACTGACGAGTGGGGACCCCCACTTAAGCAGCCCGCGGGAGCACTGCGCTTAGCAGGCCGACCCGTTAGAATTTCCCGCGCAGCCCAACAATTCAAATTAAATCTTTTCTTTTTAATTTCAAACACACTTCTGTACCCAACTTCAAAAATCAACCAAGATCGATTTAGTGCACCAAATTAGATGAAACCAATTTTGTTGGAAAGGTCTGTGAATGCTTAATCCAAGCCCGTTGGATGCAAGTCATTTGGATCTGTAGATCACCCTTAGCAAAAATGACAAGGCAGAAGCTTTTCTGCATTCAAACATTTTTCAAATTTAAACCACAATAGCTTTTGAGTTGATTCCAACTCTCAAAAATCACTTTCAACCATACCTTTCAGAATATATAAAAATATATATAGGTTACTTGCAGAAATAATGTTCAAGGAATAAAAGAATGCTTCATAAGCATTTCTAGCCACTTTAATTAATTAAAATAAAAGGGTAAAACCTTGTTAAATTGTGACACCACTTTAAATCACATTCCCATGGACTACAACATGTGGTGATGACATGTGTCAACATGATCCCATGTTTAGTTTGGAGAATATTAAATCTTAAGTAGTTTTTCAATGAGTAGAAATTACTTTTCTATAATAAGAAGGCTTAAACCAATCCTTAACCTTGTAATGTTAGAGATGATGCTAGATCATCTATAGGACCCTTGTGTGGGATGATTGCAAGTAGTTAAGTATTGTTTGGTGATTGTGTACCTCGTATTTATTCATAGACGCTAGTACCGACCAAGGCTACGAGGAAGAAGGAGGATACTACGAAGAGGAAGCCGAGGAGAACTTCAACCACTGCTCTGCACAAGGCAAGCTTATACTGATATTGATGCAAGCTATACTAACCAAGTTTACCAATGCAAGCTAACACTTGCAAGATACTATACCTATGCAAGCGCATAAGACACCCTATTGTTGCCACAACCCATGCTTGTGATATGATTACTATATGCCCTAAGTGTATGTAACCATACCCACTTGCTAAACCAATCCTAGTTTTATGGCAAGCTTCTTACTTTATTTCGTTATCACAGTTTACTTAGAGGCTACCCAAGAATTTTGGTAGATACTAGACAGTTGTGCTGAAGGTTGCATAAAGAGCATTAAATTTGGCCTAAGCTAGAAACCTTGATATCAGCTTATGATATAAGGTTGGACTTAGTTGCAACTCCACTAGTTACCACCCCTCTATTAGTACTACCCCACCTGTAGATGCTAGTGCTAAGCATAAAACTTGATCAACTTTAGATGGGAATACTTGGTGGAAAAATGGTTATGAAAACCTTGGAATGATGGATCATTCTATTGAAATGTTTTGGACATGTGTTTCCAAACACTTGATGATTTTGGTGATGAAAATGTTGAGGCATGAGCCTTAGCCCTTTATAAAACTGATGGTTGTCTGGATGCGATACCATTCCAATTTTATCGTATAACCACAATACCCGAATATTGGGTAGGGCTTGACTGGAAACTTATATACCTTAGTATTAGTTCCCTCACGGCCAAGGTCTGAGCTGAGGCTACCTTGTGAAGATTGTCCACCTGTGCAGTACCCAAGATGACAGTGGTCATGGTTGGGAGGCCAAACTCACAGGAGAGGTGCTTATACTAGGGAGTGTAATTGGAAGGTTAGGATTGATTATCCGCATACTGAGTATGGTGAATTCAGGATTTGTTCCTGACGGATGTATCGAATGTTGTGGTGAAAGTGTACAATCTCTGCAGAGTGTCAAACTATTCGAATAGCCGCGTCCGCGGTTATGGACAGTTGGAGTGGCCATACTGTTCCCCCGTCAGACTTTTTCAAAATGACTTGTGAACGACTTGAGACTTTGGCTTGGCCACAACAGAGTTGTGACTAGAAATACAAGATCCCACTTAGGAGTTATAAAATTGTGACTAGCTTGGGAACTTAGTAGTATAAATCTGGCTTTTGCAAAACAACCCTAGAGCCTAGTGTCCTATTATCCAAAACCCCCTTTTTCTTGTTAGTATTAGTTTGCGAGTACTTAAAGAGTACTCATGGCTTTGTCCCTGGCTATTCCCATGGCCAGACTATGAAGAGGAGTACCTGGAGGATGGACCCCAGGACGGTTACGACAACTAGGATCATCTCCCATCGTCAGCATTGCCTGTGACCCCGAAGATGGAGCCTCGCCTACGCTACCGTTACTATTCCGTATTCCGCTGCTTGATGTTGTATTAAGGACTGGATCATGAGATCCCTATTTGTGTAAGAACTTATGTATCGTTGTAATGGATGAAGTACTATGGTATCCAATTCTGTTATGTCTCGCAAAAATGGTAATCCTGGGATTGCGATGTATGGCATAACAGGCATCTAGGATTGAAAAATCCGGGTGTTGACAGCTACTTGTGTTGTAATCGCCATAATGGCCCCTTTGTAAGTTTTGTATTCGTTAATTAAGTATGATGCAATGATACTTGTCGGTTATGCTCACGGCTCACTGATCATGGGAACGTGAATTGTATGCATAACGGGTAATCTCGGACCGTAAATCCGGGGTTCCACAACCTTTCCTTAAAGGCCAAAGTTGTGGAGTATGTTGATGAAAAAGAGGGTGATGAAGGCTTGTCTATGAGCCACCCCGATGATGTCAAGGTTGCTCATGGTGAGTATATGGCATTCTATGCAAGAAACTTTTGGAAAGACCCCGCCAAAGCCAGGATGGAGATGCAACGAAGAAGCAACCCAAATGGGAGAAGAGACAATGGATCAAAATTGATAACTTGCTTCAATTGTGGTGATCGCTACCATTTTGTAGCCAGATGTCCCTATGTGAAAAGAGAAGATCATGGGGGTAAACTTGTGTTAAAGAAAAACTCCAAGGCTCCATTCAAGAAACCCTTCGTCAAGAAGAATCCCACCAACAAGAAGTCGGATGAAATTGTTTTGATAACACATGAATAATTCTCCTCCAACAATGAAGATGATGAAGATGAAACATCAAGTGGTGTGGCTGCTCTTGCTACTACTTCTACTCCCACTTTCTCCCTCTTCGACTCTCCAAATGAGAATATATCCAACGAGAACATCACTTGCCTTATGGCAAGAGGAACGGAGGTATCATCATCTCCTCACCCCTCGTTTTGATTGATGATGAACTTGATGAGGAAATATCACTTGAGGTCAAAGAGGAATTAGTTGCTTTTGATGTGTTTATGACTAACTTACAAGGGGAACACAAGAAGCATTTTGTGAACCTCTTGAGCCAACTTTCTCACACACAAGAGCTTCTTGATGAAAGATGTCAACTAGGAAGAGAGCACATGATTGAGGTGGAGGCACTAAATAATGCTCTAGAAGAAGGGCAAGAGACCAGGATGTCTCTTGAAATAAAACTTGAAGGACTTGATGAGGCAAATGATCTAATTATTAATAAAATCATCAAGGAACATGACCATGCCATTTCTAAATATAAAAAGGCTAAAAAGGACAAGATTGAGTTTGGTGTTGTTCATGAAAAACTTGCTGAGGTCTTTAGGAAGCTTGACAAGGCTCACAAGGCCTTGGAAAGTGAGCTCTTGTTACTCACAAAGTCGTGTGAAAAACTTCAAACTCAATTGAATAATATTGCTTCACCTAGTACTTTCATTCCCTCTGGTAGTACACATACTCTTGAAGAAAATGCTAAGTTGAAGGGGGACCTTGCTAATGCCCCATTTCCAAGAGGAAACAAGTCCATTGATGACCTTTTGAGTAAGCAAAGGCCAAATGGTGAGAAAGGGGGCATTGGCTTCGCCTCCAAATCCAATAAGAAGAATAACAAGAAGAGGAAGGCCAAGCTCACACAAGCAAAAGACAAGGCCATTATGGATAGTAAGACCACAAGTGGAAAAACTATGTCACATGATGATTTTGCGGGAAGTGCTAACCCTCGCTATGTCTTAATGCGTGATTATTATGGTGATGTTTATGCACAATATGTTGGCCCACTTGATGGTTATATTGCTTGGTCTATTTGGGTTCCCAAGACCCTTGTTGCTAACAAAAGAGGACCCATTGAAAAATGGGTACCTAAAAACTAATTTGATCTCTTGTAGACCTATTCTTCCGGAGGATCGAAGTGGGTGCTTGATAGTGGATGCACAATTCATATGACCGTAAGAAAAACCATTGTCAAGGAGTTGAGACCAAATGATGATCAAATAACCGTGACATATGCCGACAAATCAAAGTCTAAGGTAATGGGTTTTGGCAAGGTTGTGGTTGCTCACGATATTACACTCCTGGACATCATGCTTGTTGAGACCATTGGCTATAATTTACTTTCAGTCCATGCTCTTGGAAAGATGGGCTTTGCCGTCTTCATTGATAATGAAATTGTGGTCCTCATGTGGAGCTAGTCTCTAAAGTTCGCTTTCGTTGGGTGCGTCAAAAATGACTTGTATGTGGTGGAATTTTTGGGGAAAACCACTACAAGTGCGATGTGCTTATTCAGAAACACATATGTGGGTTGGTTATGGCATTTCCGTCTAGTCCGTGTCAACATGAGAACTTTGCAAAGTCTCCACAAGGATGGCCATATTGTTGGACTAAAAGAAATGTTCGTTTTGCCAAAGATCACATATGCAGGGCTTGTGTTGAAGGAAAGATGCATGATTCTCCCCACAAGCCAAAAAACTATATCAAGTCCAAGAGGATCTTGGAGCTCCTTCATGTGGATCTCTTTGGTCCTCCATCTCATGCAATTCTTGGTGGGAAGAAATATTGTTTGGTGATTGTTGATGACTTCTCAAGATATACATGGGTATATTTCTTCAAGCTAAAAATTGAGACCCAAGAAAACTTCATCGACTTCATCAACATGGCACAACATCAACGCAATGTTCTTGTGTTGATAATAAGGAGTGACAACAGCCCTGAGTTCAAGAACTACACCTTGAATGGATTTCTTAGTGATGAGGGGATAAAACACCAATAATCCGCTGCATATACCCCTCAACAAAATGGTGTAGCTGAGAGGAAGAACCGAACTCTTATTGATATGACTAGGACTATGTTGGCGGAGTTTAAATCTCCATACAATTTTTGGGCCGAAGCAATCTCCACCACCTTCCATGCATCAAACTGGCTCTACCTCTGCAAAGAATTGATCAAGACTCCATATGAAATTCTTACCGGTAACAAGCCCAACGTTTCATACTTCCGGGTGTTCGGTTGTAAGTGTTTCTATCACATAAAGGGTATTTGTTTGTACAAATTTGATTCTAAATCATTAGAGGGTATTTTTTTTGGTTATGGTCTCGAATCCCACACTTATAGAATCAATGATAAGCTCTTCGGAACTGTCATAGAATCTTGTAGTGTGGTTTTCAAAGAATATGATGGTCCCCAAGGGGGGCGTGTTGATGTTTGTGATGTAGATGATGAAATTCCTTAGGATGACATAGGAAGAATGGGTGTGGGATTCATCCGCCCCGTTGAGGAACCCCTTGTGGTAGATCGAGAAGAACTATGCTCTACTCAAGTGGAGCCCTCAAATTCATGATACATCCAAAACGTATGTGCTTTCCCGAACACTTTTGCTATTGTTTCTCCTCTAATTTGTGTGATTTGGATACAACTAACACAGACTGACGCTGTTTTCAGCAGAATTGCTTTGGTGTCTCATTTTGTGTAGAAAATCAACTTTTAGGAAAAATCCCGGAAAATATCGCAAAACTCCTATTTTACCAAAAGATTCACGGAGCCAGAAGACGAGACGGGGAAAATCCACGAGGGGCCCACACCCCTGGCCACACGGGCCAGGCCAGGCTGCGCCTGGGGGTGGTGAGGCCACCTCGTGCACCCCCTCGGTCTCCCCTTCGCCTACATATGCCCTCTGACCTAAAACAGAGGGTGGCTCGACATTTTTCCAGATAGAGTTCCTCTGCGCCGCCACCACCAGAAACCGTGATTCGGAACCAGAAACTCCGTTATGGCACCTTGCCGGGACATGGAATTGGAGGAGATCATCGCCATCATAATCACCGACACCTCTCCATCAACCATCCATGTTTCCCCCATCCATGAGTGAGTAATCCCCTGCTGTAGGCTATGGGGATGGTAGGGATTGGATGAGATCTATCATGTAATCAAATAAGATTGTTAGGGCATGGTGCCTAGTATCTTTGTTAGTGCCTTTTGACATTGTTGCAACTTGTTATGCTTAATGCTTTTCACTAGGGCCTGAGTGCCATGATCTCAGATCTGAACATGTTATTGATTCATGATGATAGTATTGTTTGTGATCTTATCTACAAGTTGTTTACACATATAATTGTCCAGAACCAAAGGCCCCAAAGTGACAGAAATTGGGATAACCGGAGGGAATGGCCGTGATATGAGGATCACGTGTGTTCACGGAGTGTTAATGCTTTGCTCCGGTACTCTATTAAAAGGAGTACCTTAATTGCCAGTAGATTCCCTTGAGGCCCCGCTGCAACGGGCTGGCAGGACAAAAGATGTTGTGCATGTGCTTATTGCGAGCACGTATGACTATATATGGAACACATGCCTATGATTGATTAGTACTTGGATGCTTTATCTTATTTATCTTCAAATGCCTTAGGTCTTGATATTACATGAATAATCTTGTCCATGCAACGCCATCCATCCATCCCTATGCCTACCGCACTCAAACCCTGTTGTTTGCTACTATTGTTACTACTGCCTTTGTTTTACTACTGTTGTTACTTTGCTATTGCCACTACAAAACTGTTGCTACGATAAACTACTGTGAGCAAGACTATTTCCAGGTGCAGCTGAATTGACAACTCAGTTTTTAAGACTTATAAATATTCTTTGGCTCCCCTTGTGTCGAATAAATAAATTGGGTTATACTACCCTCGAAGACAGTTGCGATCCCTTATACTTGTAGGTCATCAAGACTATTTTCTGGCACTGTTCCCGGGGAGCATAGCTTTATTTTTAAGTTCACTTGGATTTATTATAGTTCGCTGCTATCCTTTTCATCATGGGAAAGTCTCGTGATGGAAAGTTTCCTATTTTAGCATCCACTACAAGAAGAGGGACAATTCTAAACACCTATGCTACTCTTGATTCAGTGTCTGTTATAAGTAAGCTTGTTACACCACCACCACATACACATGCTACACACACTGCTACTACTGCTGAATCTAAAATTGCTTCTGATGCTCATGATGTTACTTCTACTGTGCTTGATGAGAGTGGTTCATTAGGTCCTTTCCTAGATGCTACAATTGCTAGAACTATATTGGGAAACACTAAAACTCCTAGTGAAGACACTATTATACCTGTTAGCTCACCTGAGTCTAGAGAGAGTTATGATATCAATGATGGTTATATTGAGATGACTGATGATTTTTTTGAAGAATATCGAAACACACGTGGTGCTAGTTCTATTAAGAGTCTTCTTGAGAAACGTACTATTGTACCTAAACTATTTCCTGATGCTAAATTTGCCACTTCTCCCATAAACATTAAAGATAAAGATTATAATTTCTCTCTTGATTTATCCTATATAAACATTGTTGAGAAAGAACCTTTTTGTGGGACTGAGAATGAAAGCACTGTGGCACATATGACTGAGCTTTCTACTATGAGTGCCTTATTTTTTGATGATGTTAAGATGCGTATCTACTTTGTTGCTAAAGTTTTCCATTTTTCACTAAAAGGAGAAGCTAAAGCTTGGTTTAATAGTTTACCTCCTGGGTCCATTGATAGCCCTGATTTCTTCATTGCTACTTTCTTTCAGAAATATTTCCCTCCTAGTGCTCGACATGCTATTTTGCAGAAACTTTTTGATTTTAAACAGGGAGAAGAGGAGAAATTGCCTGAGTCATGGACAAGGTTCTGTGCCTTGATTCATGCACATCCTGGATGTCCATTACCTAAAAATGAGCTTCTTGGTATATATTATAATGGACTAACTAATGAATCTAGGACATACCTAGATAGTTTTGCTAATTGTGTTTTTAGGAAAATAACTCCTGCAGAAGCCGAATAATTAATGGCTAAAATAAGCAAGAATTATGATGATTGGACTACATCTAAGCCAATTACACCTGAGCCAACTGTGCCTGAACCAACCCCAACACCAACACCCAAGAAGAGGGGAGTGATTGAATTAAATGATGAAGTGATGAAAGAAGCTAAGAAATGTCTTAAGGAGAAGGGTATTAAAGCTGAAGATGTGAAGAATTTACCTCCTATAGAATAATTATGTAAGACAATCTCTCACCCATCCACTATTGAGGTACACTCTCTCCAACATTTTGATGAAGGTGATATTCCTTATGGTAAACCTCATGATCAATGCTTAAAGGAACTTGATACTTTTATTGTTAAGCAAGGTAATTTTAATAAACAAGTTCAGAATCATTTATTGGAAAACTCTAGAGCTATTAATGAGTTGAAATATATTGTGGAAAGAACATCTAATGATGTTAAAATGATTTTTAAACATTTCCAAATGGTTCAAACTCAAATTGATCAACTTGCTAAAGTACAAAAAGATATGCTAGTTAATGCTTCTGGAAATAAAAATGCTTATGAAATTAGAACTAGGAGTGGTGCTACCACTCAAGATCCCATATATCCAGAGGGACATCCTAAAAGAATTGAGCAGGATTCTCAACAAGCTGAAAATAGAGGTACTTCTTCTAAGAGAAAGAAAAAGAAACATAAAACAATTGAGGAACCTTCTGAACCTGCTATAGATCCTAATAGTATATCTGTCTCTGATGCTGAACCTGAAAGTGGTAATGATAAAAATGATGCTCCTGATAAGGAAGAAATTGAAGAAGAACCTAAAAAGCACAATAAGAACACTAAGTACACTAAGGAATATTTTGTTGCTAATAAACATGGTAGTGAAAGAGAACCTTGGGTGCAAAAACCAATGCCTTTTCCTAATAAGAAACACAAGTCAAAGGAAGAAGAACACTATAACAAGTTTTGTGAGTGGATGAAATCATTATTTTTGCAAATTCCTTTGACTGATGCTATTAAGTTGCCTCCTTATTCAAAGTATATGAAGGATATTGTCTCTAATAGAAGGAAGATTCCTAATGAGGAAATTTCTACTTTTCTTTCTAATTATTTCTTCAATGGTAAGGTCCCAAAGAAACTTGGGGATCCAGGTATTCCAACTATTCCTTGCTCTATTAAAAATAATTATGTTAGAACTGCTTTGTGTGATTTGGGAGATAGAGTTAGTGTTATTCCTTTTTCTCTCTACAAGAGACTTCAACTAGAAAAATTGGTACCAACTGATATATCTTTGCAGATGGCTGATAAGTCTACTACTATCCCTGTTGGTATATGTGAGGATGTTCATGTTCAAGTGGCTCATAATTGCTTGGTATTAACTGATTTTGTTGTGCTTGAGATGCCTGAAGATGATAATATGTCTATTATTCTTGGGAGACCTTTTATTAATACTACAGGCGTTGTCATCAATTGTAATAAATGAAAAGTAAATTTTAATATTAATGAAAAAAGAGCATACTGTCTATTTCCCAAAGACGATTGATAAGAGTTATGGCTTGAATTCAATTGAAAATATTGAGGACATCAAAGTTGGAGAAATATATTGTCCCATACGACAAGAAAAAATTGAAACTGTTATGATTGGGACTATTGCTATCAAGATTGAGGTAACAAAATCATTTAGTGAAATGCAAAGCTTTGTTTCATATAAGATTGTTTTGGTAACAAGACTTGATCAACCTTGTTAACAAATGGATTTTAATGGACAAAACAATGATTTCACAATGATTATCCTTGCTCACTTCTATCTTTCTCCATTCCAATCTTTGTTTTTCCTCTTGTTAGTCTTAGTTTTGCTAGTTGCTTGCTTTCTAGAGTGTTTTAAAACTTCTGTAGTTTTAGTTTTGGTTTGCTTTTGTGTCTTTCAAAAATCTTTTTCTACGAGAAAATCAATTTTCATAACCTGAAAATTGCCCAAAAATAAAGTTTCCTAAAAAATTCCAAAAAATTCATATTAAATTTTTTTCATGGAAAAAGGGGTAGAGGGGCACCTGGAGTGACCCAGGGGGACCCACCAGACCGGCGCACCCCTGGTGGCGCGGCCTTCCCTCGGGCGCACGTGGCCTAGATGTGGGCCACCCCTGGCCCTCCACTTAGCCTCCTCACTGCCACTTCTTTCTCTCTCCCGAAAAACACCGGGAAACTTCTCAAAGCTCGAGTTCCTGCTGTTCTTGCTCCCGATTTTCAATCTCCTTGCTTATCCCATCTTTGCTGCTGATTTTTGGAGGGATTGCTCTTCGGTATGTGCCTCCTCCGCTTGTCCAATTAGATTTTTATTAGTGGATTGTATCTTGAGTATTTTGCTACTATAGGTGACAGGTTTGCTTGTTCTATGCTTAGAAATTTCATTTTGATGCATGTTTAGCCATCTAGCAAGTTCCTATAGTAGTTCCTCATCATTTATTAGCTTGTAAATCACTTGGTTTGATATTTGTGAATTTCAGAAAAGAAGATGAGTGAATACCAACTGAGTCAATATGAATCAAGGGTACCGGAGATTATGAAAGTCCACAGCGAGGAGGAAGTTTTCTGTTTCATTTATCCATGCCTATAATTCATGAGATCTGCAGGGATATTTCAGTATTTCCAAACTCTAATTTCTAATGCAGGATTGGAGCATTTTATTGGAGAAGAACCTTACCAATATGTGAAATTAACTATGTCTGTGGTACAGGATTTTCGATTTAGTTGGACTTTGCCTAACCCCATGGTTCACTACAAAATTTACAATATAGCTGTCAACCTCCCGTTTGATGATTTTTGTGCAGCTATTAGAGTGCCACAGTGGGGTTCTTGTGAGAAGATTAGGGAGAGGCCTACGCCACTCATGGACTTATATGCAGAGATTTGCCAAGGATGCAGCTTATCAAATGAGAGTGGTAAAAAATCAGAATATTCATCTCCCATCCATTCGTTATTTTGCCTATTTCATTGCCAAGTGTGTTCTTGCTAGGAAAACTGCTAAATTATCTTCATTTGATCTAGCTTTTATCTCAGCCGCCTTGAAATGACATAGAACTTATAACTTGGGTGCTTTGATAGCTTTCTGTCTTGCTGCTAACCGTGAGAAAGGTGGAATTTGTGGAGGTCTCATTGCCTCTCATTTATTAGCTTAGCATGGTTTATCACCTTATCATTCAGACTTGAAGTTTCCCATAGAGAGACTTGATCTTAATTCCATGATACAGCATAAATTTGTTTCTTCTTGGTCTAGTTTGAGCGAGTTATCTTATGAAATAACCTTTCTCAAGAGTGGTCGGAGAGGGGGTAAATCTAGAAAGTAGTCCCTTTGCCTACACCTGCTTTGTTTAACTTTGATACCAGGAAAGGGTGGTCACTCACGGAGGAAGAACTTGACACATACATGGCGGAGCTCTCCCAGCAAGAGGAGAATGTTGGAGAGGAGGACGAAGATAATTCAGTTGAGCCCTCCAACATGGGGGAGTCTTCATACCAGCAGCCCACTTATGATTGGGGCGCTTCTTCTTCTTCATCGCGAGGGCCTGATTATGATCATTCATACGATGATCCACTAGCTTGGGGTTACTACCCGCGTTTTGATTGATCTCCACTTAGGTCAAAATCCTAAGCTTGGGGGAGGTATACCGACATCACACTCATCTATATATCATGTTCTATCGGTACTTTGTATATCCATGTTTCGCTTTGTTTTTAGTTTTTGTTTCTGCTTTCCAAAACACAAAAAAGACCAAAAATATTTTTGTTGTTTCTCTTGGTTTGTTTCTTTGCCTTTTAGTTTTGGTTTGCTATGAGAAAAATCCAAAAATATTTTGCTTTGTTTGCTTTTGCCTTTAGTTCTTGTTCTCTAAGAATTGAAAACCCAAAAATATTTGTTGTTCTTCTCTGGTTTTGTGAAGTTCGTTCCAGGGTTCAGCTGTCCTCAGTGACTCCTTTGGAGTTTGGTTTCATGTTATTATTCAAGCCACACAAGTGAAAGGCAATAATGATGACTTATGACAACTCGAGGTGTGGGAAGAGGCTGGTAATGAACTCTAATTGTCTTCATTTTTGTACATATATGCGGTGACCCAGCATACCACTGCATGATGTAGTACACTATAGTCGTTGACATAAAACTAATGAAACACCGTTCACTAGTATTACATCCCTCAGAGTGGTACAATAGAAACACAGCAGGGCGAAGACATGACTATAGGTTACAACTCAACTCTTTACACAAGATCCAGAGAACACTCTAGGTTAAAGAGAGAGAAATAATCTTCTTACAAAGAAGAATCTGAAATAAATAACTCAAAAACTATCATACTATTAAGACTAGTATCTTAACTAATGGTCTGGTATTGAGGCTATCGCAATACACTATAGAAATAGGTTCTATGGTTAGAGATTATATTCCTATCTAATCAGTAACTTCGTCTTCACTTGGGTTGATGTATATGTTGACTTTCTTGACTTCATTGAAAAGCTTTAGCTTCTAGTGATGATTCCTGGAGCATAACTTGATGTAGACATCCTTTGTACTGGCTTTAGAACCTAGCAAGGGTTAAGAAGATACTTTGAGTACGAGCGTACTCAGCAAGTTCACTAGAAAAGGAGTGTTTGATGCACTATTTCTACAGCCACAGACCATAGGTCATAGGCAATGCAGGTTTTCGTAAACATTTATTCAAAGCTTGCTTTTATTCTGAAAAGCTATGTCCGTCAACCTTCACGGGTTTACCAGAACTTTCATGGAGTTCCTTTCCCGCCGCGTTCGCAGCTCCTTCCGGAACAGGGAGTAACAAGTTACAGTTCTTACACTCTGTAGTGGTGTGTTACTTTACCCATGAGAGATATTAGCTTTGTTGCACATCCGGGCTGCGAACCCATTCATACTTCCTTGGTATGAGGCCCAGACTAAGAGCCAAGCCAATCATTGCCCTCTCCGCGACCTCATATGTCTGCACGATCATTCGAGGCTGGCTCACCTTTGTTAAGCCCCCTTTTGGGCAGGCTAAAACCCTAATGAGTTCCCGAAGACTCTATGACCTGGTGTTGCCCTGGCAAGTGCCATATTAAATGGTCCATCCACTAAACACCATCCATAGATAATCTAGACACCAAAAGTGTGGGGCGTAAGGGTGCCCACCCATATGTTGGATCCGCACAAGGAATCACAACGTCACGTTAAGGTCGTCTTGCCTCCATACGAGAGGAAAAGGATACAGCTGACTTCTCCGTTCCATTCGAAATCTCATGGTTAACGCATTATATACGGCGCAAGAATCACTGGCGACATTGGTTGTTAAGTCCTAGATAATATGTTCCTTTACCACCGGAACTTTCATAGTAGGTTATTACCTCATGGTAAATAACCTATAATCATATTATTATGAAAATAGTGTTTTCTGACCTTTTTCAAATGCAGGTGAAGACAACACTGGATTTGCAAAATACTTTACAGAAAATAACCAAAGGACATGAGCAAGTGTGAACTTGCCTTTTGTGATTGCAAGATTATGCACTCACGGTCTTCAAGACAATATAAGATCCAATATCTGAAAACAACATCATTGGTCCGGTAAGGACTAATGTTTAAAGAAGCAAGATGCTATTATGTATAAGTAATGTAATGCAATTTCGTAAACTCGAATCCCGAGGATAACGTTGCTCTAGGGTTTGAATACTGGAAATGGTTTCTTTGGAATGTGTTGCTCTTTTAGATTAAGTTTCATATTTGTGCTTCTTACTAAGCCTTGTGAGTGTGTGTGAACAACACATATCTATATAACAATAAGGTACATACATATGGAATGCTACTTGAAGACTACTTATATAATAATTGTTTATCTTCAAATTTACTTTACAAGTAGTGTCACTTATAAAGAACTTTAAGTGTTATTAATCCTAAATATATAAGTAAAGTATAAAGTAAGGTGTTTACTATTAATTGTCATATGTTGACTGAAGTGGCAAAACAAATAACTTTTGAAGAAAAGATTCCTTTATTAAGGTTTAAACAATCCTTGTGGCTCATCAGAGGTGGTTGATGTTGTTTGTGCTTGCTAGAATAGTTTGGATTTGAGATGCTTTATAACTTAATTATAACAGACCAAAGTTAACTATAAAGTATATAATAATTTTCTTAGCATTATACTTAAAGTCTGGTAGACTAAAGTTAACTTTAAAACATAGATGGACGCTAGGTGTAATGCTTATTATACTTATATCTTGTTCACTTCATAATGTTTCTTTAAAGTTACTTAAGAATGGTATTACTTTTATTTGGTAGTGGTTTATTTACATTATAAATGTATAAAGGGATTTGTCTCCCTATAAGGGTGTGGTTAAGGTTTGTGAATAAGTAAACAATATTATTTACTACTTATGAACTCACTATAGTGTTTTGATTTGTTTATAAACTTGTGGTTAAATTAAAGGAATGGGTTTTATCTCATTACAAATTATTCTTGGAGATTTTATATTGGATAAGAATCTTTTTAGAAAATAATCTACACTTATGGTTGAATGATAATTCAATAAAATTACATTTTTAAAATGTGTTGAACCATTTTGACTTCATAATGTTAGTATTTAAGACTAATACTATTTATTAGATTTAATTGGTTAATTTAAGAAATATTAACAAATTTTATTTGACATTATATGAATTATTAACTAAAGAAATAGGTTTAAATTCAAGTTATTAAAGTGTTTAACTTTTTATTTAACTTAAAAGTGGAATATTATATTTTTAACATATAGGTATTATTTTTGTGATTATTTTGGTATATTACACTTATTTTTGTGATTTAAAAATAATAAGATATGATTTTTATAAGATTTATTATTTTATAAATACTTAATAAATAATAAATATTTATTTAAGTGAAATAATAATGCATCATTATAGTTTTAAATTATAGTTCTTATTTTTCTAAGATTTTTGGTATTTTATTTATATTTTTAACATTTACCAATATTAAATATGGATTATCTAAGTTTTATTACTTATAAAACCTTTATTAAATAATATTTATTTAAATAGTTATCATAATAATATTTTATACTAGTTTTAAGTTGTAGATTTTATTTTTCAGATTTTTTTATATATTAGACATATTTTTCTGAATTACAAAACAAAAGTTATTGATTTTATAAGATTTACTCATTTTGGGAATTTTTAATTAAATAACTAAATATGTTTATTAGGTAATGCTGATGTCAGCATGAAGTGAGGGGTTTTTCTCACCAGAGCCAATCCTACCCCAGTCACTGACTGGTGGGACCTTTGCCATGTCATATCTTAGGTTTTTATTTATTACAGAAATGAATAACTCAATTTATGAAATGATAAAATGATATATGACATCAGCGTGATGTCACGCTGACATCATCCAAGGAATGATCCTCAGATCATGGTTTGATCCTCGGATTGGGAGCATGCGGGCACACGGGGGTGGTCTTGTTCGAATCAGTGGGATGCGGGAAGCCGAATAGTGGCGACATGGCTAGTTTTTGGTCGCCGGAGACGACAGCACGACGACGGCCAATAGCGGCGGTGGCAGGTGGTCGCGGGGATCGCGGGGATCGCGATTCAGCATGCAAGGAATAAATATACGAAGGGCATTCGCACGAGGAACTCACCAGGAGCACGATGAAGGGCTCGGCAAGGCCGGAGGTGGTCGGGATTGACGATGGCCGGCAACGTGGTCGTCGGGGATCGGATCAATGCGGTCGATTAAGAGCTCTTCAGCTTGATTCCTTATTGCTGGAGATGCTACACACCATGGCGAAGCTTTTGGTATGCTCAGCTCGTCGTGGGGTGGTCTCTAACGGTGACGACAACAACTCCGGCGAGCTAGGTTTTCAGGCAGGGGTAGAAATGGGGAAAGAGACGTTGCTAGAGCGAGTGAGAGGGGAAATGAAGAGATGAGGACAAGGGAGACGCGCTCGGCTGATCTTATCCTTGCTCCTGGTGACGGCGGGCATCGCGACACGGTGAGGATCGACGGTGGCAGCTCCGGCACGCAGCTGCCTGCCTACGTGGGGATGACGAAGGTGTGACAGAGGGTGAACCGGTATGGGCTGATTTGGGCCAAGTGGGCCGCGGTGTAACGCGCGTGAGCGACAGAAAGTGAAGAGGAAAGATGGGCCGTGGGCCAGATTTGATTCTTCTTCTATTTTTTCCTGGCTCTTTTCCTTTTCTTTATTCTGTTTTGTTTTCAATTCAAATTTCTTCAAGGTTTTAAATACCATATTTTTTGTATAATATTTTAAATATTCCAAAAATAACTATACTGATTGATTACTCTAATCATGTTGATATTTTCAATGCTCACAATTATATCAAAAATTATTTATTGAATGGAATAAATAAGAATTAGGGATTTAGGGTTTTGTTTCTAGATTTGTATTTTAATATTTGATTTGAACTCTTCTTTATGTAATTTATTTTTTGAATACTTGCAGCAACAAGAAAGTTATTATGAATCAATTTGTGAACTTTTATTATATATTATTATATTTTCTTCATTTTCTTTATCTATATACGTTTCCTATTATTATTTGTGAGGGCTTTTGATATGAATTTAATTGAGCTAATATCCACAAACTTATTATAGAATGCCTTACTATTAACTAATGAGATTTTACTCTCATTAACTCATAATATTAAGGAAATCTTTGTATGGTGAATTCTATTATTGAAAATCTAATAACCGGTGAATCTTGACCACCCTTCTTATTTTGAATATGCATAATTCTTTTCTTGGAACTAGTTATTCACTACTTGCTTAAGTGTGATTAATATATGGATATAATATTGGGCATAATGGTTTATAGTAATTTCCAATTATGTGGTACACATGATTTAAAGGTTTGAAAGTGTAAAAGATATACTTGACTGATTTGCTATATGAAATTATTCCTATAAGGCATTGTGGAAATAGGATGATAAATCACTCAAATGAAATGGATTTTATGTTTGGTTAAAAATTTAGGGTTTAATGTTTACCAAGAATTCCTATCTTCCATAATTCACAATCCTGGACTGCTAATTAAGGAATTCCTTTCCTAGATATATTACTTCTTTATATCCTTCATCATGTGCTATACTTTACAGAAATATTCTTATCCACCTATTGTTCTTGTAAATCTATTTATAATCACAATGATCTTGACACTAAAGCTTTTTATAATTCTCTCATATCTATACTTGGCTATAACAACTATTCTACTATTAATAATCTCCAATCCAACAAGTGGTTACATCTAACTCCATTCATACCCTTCCTAAATCATCCATAACTAATACTACTCCAGTAGAGGTATATATGAAGTTCTACTCTCCTCAAGTGATTAGTATTTTCTAAGTTGAAAATACTACTTCTATAATCCAATGTGCTCTAGCATCATGTTAATTATACTATCTTGTCTCTACTTAACTCTAGTAACAAATACTCCAACCTCACATTATATTAATGTGACCTATAATGGCTAACCTAGGATAATATATCTAGACTAGGGTTTAATCATGTTCTATCCACCAATGTCACTTATACTTGATATAAGCATTCAATCTTGGTGAGTAAAGCATGATCATTATAATCCTTTGATCATATATGGCTTAGGTTTCCAGTTGGCTATTCAAGGCTTTCATCTATACAACATTATAGTTGTATTAAAATTATCTTCTCAGTGAATCTATCTAACTAAGAGAGATTATTCATTTACTATACCTACTTTATTCAATAGGATTACTCCTGGGTAACTATCTTCAATACTCATCCTTGTAATCCTCTTTGTTACCACATATATCTTTATTTCAAATAACTCTTCTATCCATTCAGGAGTTAGTTAACTCTATCAATAATCCTATTGATTTAATTCTCTTCCAGCACTTCCATCCTATAAATGATATTTAAATCTAGCATTACCACCTATCTCTTCTTACTTCTTTCTCTAAAGGTTTTAGAGTGGATGCTATGGTAAGGTCAAGAGTTGATAGATCAATAATTGATAGGTTAATAATTGGTGAATCAATAGTTGATTACTCAACATTGATGAACAACAGATATAAAGATAGGGTTCATTAGAGATGATAAATATTGATATGTACAGAAAGATATATGGTGGATGATCTTGACTTGGTTTCTTTCCTACTCAATATCACTAAAGAGTTAAGATTGTATTACCATGATGTTCATGGTATAAATAGATGAGATTAAGATTTAGTTGTTACATTCCTATTACTTAAGTTATGTTTATAACTTGGCATGCATGAGTTGTGTAATGAATACTAGGAGATGATTACTTAAGGATCAAATATTAATCATTAAGCAATGCATTATGGTTTAATTTTATTACATGGTCTACCCCTAGATCAAATCTCCCTTACCCAAAAATAAGGTTTTAGCAAAGGTCATATTGAGACTTATCGCATTCAACTTGATGATCTACTTCAATTCCATCAAGTTGAGAGAAGCTTCAATCACTTTGACAAGTTTTGTTCAAAAGTGCGAAAATTATTCAGATTTTCTATGCATGAATGCAATGCACACATCTGGGTTCAGCTTATTTCTAAGCTCTAATGCTGGGATGTTACAATATACTCATCATTGTGGACATGCTTATTCAGTTCATGTAAGGTGTATGTTATTTAATGAATGCTTAGTAGTTCTTGCTCTCTTATGATTAGCTCCAACTTGCTAATAGTTTGTAGAATGTCACATGAATGTTTGCTTGCATTGTTCTATTCATAACTTGGTATGACATTGCGGTATCCTCCTCTGAATGCTTCATTTGAATCGACTTGGCACATGCTCACACATGCATATGACTAAACCAAAGTCAGTTAAGCCTCGATGATTTATTTTGCCTCAGAGTTCTTGCATCACTTTTATGCCATAATTAATTTTGTTTTGTTGCAAGCATGATTATGATAGTTACTGCTCTCTCATTTGTCGCTCTCTTTCTATTGCTAGCATTCACTTGCACTAAGCATGAGCTCTACTCGTGTTTCCGAACTCCCTAGAACCAAAATTATCAAAAAAGTGTCCACCATATCTACCTATTAGCATCATTTGCTATTCCTTGCATATTTATTATGCCTCGTTTCCTTCCAAAATAAAATGTTTGCTTGTTATGAGAAAGTTAGTTACTAAAGCTCTCACGAACTTGATGGCACACTTTATTTTCTTGCACTTAATAAACCTGAACTATTGTGATTGTCCATGGAAGTTATATGCTTGCAAATTATAGGCTGGGAGTTAGCAGAACCGTGCTATCATGGGGAATGCTTTCAACACTTGTAAATACTCATCCAGTTGATATCATGCTCCTTTGTTTACGGATGTCAGCAGTGTGAAAAAAAAGGGAAGCTTGTAAGTCCATGGAGTTATGTATATGTGTTAGAGAAATGCCTAGGCCGCTAGCCTAAGCCATGCCTAGTCATGGTGGAAACTTGCAGGATAACCATAATGAGCAATCTGTGAAGCATCCTCAATAAAAACCTATGCAAATAGCAAATAAAAAGATCGCCGAGATGCTCATTGTCTGTTGCCTTGTCATTTTGATATGGGATAGCTCCTGTATCATGGGGCAAGGGGTAACCCGTTGGCAATTCTCTATGATATGCATGTATTTACAATGACAAGAACTTACCGGTAACTAAAGTTTAGTAGCATGTGGAACGGCCCTCGTACTCAAGGGATATGAGATTTCCTGTTTATGGTCTGTCAAGCATATAACTCAAATTGGACCTCACTTTAAACTTAACCACTTAAAGATGCCTATGATAGGGGCAATGAGAGCTCAAGTCTAATGAGTACCATACTTTTAGCATTTGGAAGCATTTCAAACTTTTCAAAACCTTTTCACTTCCTTGTTGAGTCACCACTTATTCTATGAGCACTTTCTTGAGAGCATAGTTGTCATTCTTAGTGTAATGTGCTTGTTTTCAAAACTTGGTTAATTATGACATAACTTTGATGCTTGTATCTTTGATATCTTTACTTCTTGTCTTCACTTGAAATTCATAGGTGCCTTGGCATTTATGTTTTGCTCCACAATCAAAGGCAAGCGAGATACCACTATATCATACCTTCTTATGAGCATTGCAATGTTGCTTATGTTTATGTTTCATGCTGCTTGTTATTATTGTGTTGGAATCTCTTCATAGCTTGCATGACTATTGAGTAGACTTATTTGCATACTCCTTATTATTAATTGTCTAAGTATTGATCATATGCTGAGAATATATACATCACATGAACCAAATGTGTTCGTGAAATTTCTTTTATCGCACTCAGTTTTCAACTGAAGTGCTTGAGGACAAGCAATAAGCTAAGCTTGGGGGGAGTTGATACGTCCAAAACATATCTACTTTCCCAAACACTTTTGCTATTGTTTCTCCTCTAATTTGTGTGATTTGGATACAATTAACACAGATTGACGCTGTTTTCAGCCGAATTTCTTTGGTGTCTCATTTTGTGCAGAAAATCAACTTTCAGGAAAAATCCCGGAAAATATCGCAGAACTCCTATTTTACCAGAAGATTCACGGAGCCAGAAGATGAGACGGAGAAGGGCCATGAGGGGCCCACACCCCTGGCCGCACGGGCCTGGCCAGGCCGTGCCTGGGGGTGGTGAGGTCACCTCGTGCACCCCCTCGGTCTCCCCCTTCGCCTACATAAGCCCTCTGACCTAAAAACAGAGGGGGGTTCGACGTTTTTCCAGATAGAGTTCCTATACACCGTCGCCACCACTAGAAACCGCGATTCGGAACCAGAAACTCCGTTCTGGCACCCTGCCGGGACAGGGAATTGGAGGAGATCATCGCCATCATCATCACCGACGCCTCTCCATCAACCATCCATGTTTCCCCCATCGACGAGTGAGTAATCCCCCGCTGTAGGCTATGGGGATGGTAGGGATTGGATGAGATCTATCATGTAATCGAATAAGATTATTAGGGCATGGTGCCTAGTATCTTTGTTAGTGCTTTTTGACATTGTTGCAACTTGTTATGCTTAATGCTTGTCACTAGGGCCCGAGTGCCATGATCTCAGATCTGAACATGTTATAGATTCATGATGATACTATTCTTTGTGATTTTATCTGCAAGTTGTTTACACATATTATTGTCCGGAACCAAAGGCCCCGAAGTGACAGAAATTGGGACAACCGGAGGGAATGGTTGTGATATGAGGATCGTGTGTGTTCACGGAGTGTTAATGCTTTACTCCGGTACTCTATTAAAAGGAGTACCTTAATTTCTAGTAGATTCCCTTGAGGCCCCGCTGCAACGGGATGGCAGGACAAAAGATGTCGTGCTTCTCATTGCGAGCACGTATGACTATATTAGTAACACATGCCTATGATTGTTTAGTACTTGGATGCTTTATCTTATTTATCTATAAATACCCTAGATCTTGATATTACATGAATAGTCTTGTCCATGCAACGCTCGTCCATCCATCCCTATGCCTACCGCACTCAAACCCTACTGTTTGCTACTATTGTTACTACTGCCTTTGTTTTACTGCTGCTGTTACTTTGCTATTTCCACTACAAAACTGTTCCTACTAATAAACTACTGTGAGCAAGACTATTTCTAGGTGCAGCTGAATTGACAACTCGGATGTTAAGACTTATAAATATTCTTTGGCTCCCCTTGTGTCGAATCAATAAATTGGGTTATACTACCCTCGAAGACTGTTCCGATCCCCTATACTTGTGGGTCATCACTTCACAACATCAAAAAGCTCCTACTATTGAGGAGGACAATGACCCAAGACAAAGACAAGCTGTGGAACTTCAACAAGTTGATCTGGGACAAACCTCTTGCCAGGAGGATCACGAGTCTCCATTTACCAGATTGTCTAGTGTTGCTCAGTCCATTGTACAAGGAAGATCTATAGAATCAGCCATAAGATCATCTCAATGACTGTCTAGAAGTGTGCATGATCAAGACCAAGGTCAATCTTTTCCTCTTGATGAAGAGAATAATTCCAATGATGATCAAGGTCAAGTTGATGGTCAAGATGAGGACCAAAATGATGAATATATCCCCACAAGAAACAACAAGGAGATCGAAACTCATAGCCAAGCTAGAGTGGATAGAATGTTGGAATTAAGAGATCACATCTTGAGAATGTGGCTGGATATCTAAGAAGAGGAATGTCCACTAGAGCTCAATTGAAGAGTTTTGGTGAACACAAAGCAAACATCTCCATGGTGGAGCCATAGAAAGTATGGGAAGCTCTTGAAGATTCAGATTGGTTGGAAGCAATGCATAAAGAGCTCAACAACTTTGAGAGAAACAAAGTATGGAAGTTAGTTGAAAAGCCCAAAGATTGCCGCAATGTTATTGGTAATAAGTGGATATTCAAGAACAAGCAAGATGAGCATGGAATTGTTGTGAGGAACAAGGCAAGATTGGTTGCACAAGGGTTCTCTCAAATTGAAGGCATTGATTATGGAGAGACATATGCACCCGTGGATCGCCTTGAGTCCATCTATATCCTTCTTGCTTATGCGGCACATCATAACTTTAAATTACAACAAATATATTTAGACAGTGCATTTCTTAAATGGACCATTGCATGAGTTGGTATATGTAAAGAAACCCCCGGGGTTTGAGGATCCCAACTTCCCAAACCATGTCTACAAACTTGATAATGCGCTCTATGGGCTCAAACAAGCCCCATGTTCGTGGTATGAGCACCTTAGAGAGTTGTTGTTAGATCGTGGGTTTGAGATTGGTAAAATCGATCCCACTCTTTTTACTAAGAAGGTCAATGGGGAGCTTTTCTTATGAAAAATATATGTTGATGATATTATCTTTGGATCATCTAACAAATTTTTTAATGATGAATTCTCAAAGCTTATGACTAATAGGTTTCAGATGTCTATGATGGGAGAACTGAGAGTATTTCTTGGTTTCAAGATCAAGCAAATAAGAGGAGGAACTTTCGTAAACCAAGCCAAGTATACTCAATACATGCTAAAGAGATTCAACATGAAAGATCTAAATCGAGCTCCTACTCCCATGGCAACCAAGACTCATCTTGAACTAAATCCAAATGGTAAAGATGTGGATCAAAAGGTATACCGGTCTATGATTGGTTATTTGCTTTACCTTTGTGCATCTAGACCCGATATTGTGTTGAGTGTAGGAGTGTGTGCAATATATCAAGCGGCTCCTAAAAAAGCCATTTGATGGCGGTCAAAATAATCTTTCGATATTTGGTTCATACCCCAAACTATGGCTTTGGTATCCTAGGGGCTCTACATTCTCTCTCTGTGGATACACGGATTCAGATTGGGCGGGTGATAAGGATGATACAAAATTAGCCTCTGGGGCTTGCTAATTCCTTGGTAGGTCCTTGGTGTGTTGGTCTTCTAAGAAGCAAAATTTTATATCTCTCTCCACCGTCGAAGCCGAATATGTGTCAGCTGTAAGTGCTTGTACTCAATTGCTACGGATGAGGCAAACTTTAAAGGAATACAGTGTCCACTGTGACAAAGTGCCTCTTCTATGTGACAATGAAAGTGCTATGAAGATTGCCTACAACCTGGTGGATCATACAAGGACAAAGCATATTGAGATTCGACAACACTTCATTAGAGATCATGTTGCTCGAGGTGATATTGAGCTATCCTATGTGTCAACCAAAGACCAACTAGCCAACATATTCATGAAGCCACTTGATGAAGCAAGGTTTTGCTATTTGAGGAATGAACTAAATATCATAGATTCAAGGAGCTTGACTTGATTAACTTGCATACCCACTTATGTCTTGACCCTTATTATGTTTAGACGCAGGCATGGAGATAGGGGGAGTGCGGTCCTAATACATTGGACTATCCCTCCCCCCATAATGCCGACATTAAGGAAAATCAATTCTCTTAATACCATTTTGTGATATGTGAGCTTCATCGATGAGTATTGGCTATGAACCCAAGGATAATTCTTTGTGGTGTCATGCCACAAACTCTTACATGGTGGCCTCATCCACCGCCCTCTTATTAGTGAAGAGATTGGTTCTTGTTTCATTTTTAATTGGAGCTCTATTGAACATCTTCTTGGATTTCTATGATTTTTCTTGATTCTTCACAGTTTGACATCTTAACCCAAGCCTTACCCTTGCTATAAACCCTCTATCTCCCCTATATGTTCCCATACACTCATGTCTGGTGTTTTTGGTCGAAGAGGACCGGAGTCTCCGGTGTACCCACACCGGAGTCTCCGGTGTAGACTGGAGTCTCCGGTCCGGACGGTTTTCAAGCCACACTTAAGGGAGGCCGGGTGAACTGAAACAAACAGTTTCATTCTTCCACCTCGACCTCTCCTCTATCACCTGTCGCCTCCTCTTCCAAATCGTCACCCCGGAGGTCACAAAGCCATCGAGATCCGTCGTGCCGCTGGCCAACTACTTCCTCTCCACCCTTGGGCCCTTCCCACCGGTGGAATCAATCCCATGGACAGATCTGGTACCTCTCCTCCCCTTTTTTAACTTAGGGTTGATCCCTTGGTATATTTTAAGGATTTGTACCGATTTGGTCCACTGGAATCACTTGTTTGCGTGCACACTATCACATTATCCTCGATTCCTTGCCCGTTATCGAGCATTCAGTACCCACCGAAGCCTCCATGTGCATGCCTGACTCTCCCGACCGAAGATTCCGGACCTCATGGCCGGAGACTCCTGTCTAGGACGGAGACTCCAGTATGCACAATGGATACTCCGGTGTGGAGTGTATCTGGCAAATCTAGCCAAGTCTCGAGGGTCTTGTTTTCATCTCCGGAACATATATGCTTATCTCCATGCTATCTCCCTCCTGCTATTTTCATAGGTGGCTCTGGTTCTCGTCGTCTCCCCCACACCAAGTCCAAGTCAAAGAGGGATGATTCGCAGTATGATGAGGATGAAGCCAGTATGTTGTGCCCCCGTCCAACCGGAGGCAGCATGCCAGAGATGCATCATACATGAGGCGGGAGCGTGAGTGTATTGAGGAGGAGACTCAAGCCAAGAGGGCTAGGTACAACAATCTGCAATCTTTGGCCCGCATGTCAAAGGAGGAGTTTCGTGAGTTGCGTAAGACACCGTTCTATGACTTGCCACAGACCAGCGATGACCCATGTTATTGAAGGAAGGGGCAAGCGGTGTTCATGAAAGACATTTACAACAAGCTCACCAACTCACCAGTTTTCCCCCAGAAGTACCTGAGAATTGAACAAATGAGGAACAACTCTTACTTTACTGATGCACTGTGGATTTCTAAGAAGCTCAGGTTGCACGGACTGATGGAAATCCGCCAGGACTACAACATCACTCTTGTTCAGCAATTCGATGCCACGGTGGTGTTTGGGACTAACCAAGCAAGGACAATGATTTGGATGACTGGATATCACAGCTGCTCTGCCACTTTCTTTGACTTTGCCACTGCCATCCAAGAGACTTTTTAGGGGGTGTCCACTCATGTGGGGCACCGCATGCATTCCACATCTCTTGGCGAGAACAAGAACAAACTAGCCCACTATATGGCAGCAAGGTTGTTGTGGGAGGATCCAAGGGCCTCAAGCCCCTCTGTAATCTGATGTTGAGGATTTTCTGCCAGACCATCTCCCCCAGTGCTGGCAATTATGATGCCATCAAATGTGATTTGTTCAACCTATTATACCATATACACAAGGTCTACATTCCTGTCCTAGAGGCAGAGGATGCTGCTATTGACATCATAGACTTCATATTTGAGGAGATGTATCATGCCATACTGTACAAGAAGTCCCCTCCCTATGCACCACTTGTCATGAGTCTCATCAACACCCAGGCTCATGGTTCACCTCTTGCTGTGCCTCCCAACCTTGTGGATCATGATCTTATGTCTCTCCAGCAGAAAGGACACATGGGGCCACCCTCCAAATGCTCACAGGCTCATGGAGAGTAGGATGAGATTTCTAAGGCCAAGCGGGCTCCCTCGCCTCCTAGGTCTCGGAGGAAGAATGCCTCTAATGCACCCATGCCTCCTGTCACATCCCAAAATTTTCCAAATTTTGAAATGTGAAAAACAAATGAACAAAATAAACAATTGTTGAAATTTAGGGTGAAAAGAAACTTTTTGATTCCAAATGGAAACATCAAAACCTATTTTGATCAAATAGAATCCTAAAGGGGATTTAAAAAGATAAACAAATAATAAATAAAATTTTAAAAGTTGGAATCACCATTTTTGGATCTTTAAATAAAAAGATATGGTTTTTATAAGCAAAGGTAGAAATAATAAATAAGGACTATTTTAAAGAGCCAAATTAAAACTTGGCCAGGCAATTGAAATAAAATATTTTTGTTTAATAAAAAGAGTAAAGGATTATTTAAATAAAATTAGAAGGATTTATTAATATCCATTTTTATTTAAGTAAAGACTTTTCCCAAATTTAAATGAACATTAAAACATATTAAAGTATTTTTTTAAAATTATAATTCAAAGTGAATTATTTTTAAATAAAACCTACTGAAAAAGTTTTGGTAAAATTTAGAATTCAAATAGAATTTTAAAACATATTTAAATCTTATTTTGAAATAAAGACCAATGTCTATTTTTTTTAATAAATAATAAACCCTAAAATTAATTATTCTAAATTTGACTTTAGAATATGTTAATAAACAGTATTAGAATATACACAAAGTTTGGCAAAGGTTTGAATTCAAATAGTGTTTGAATAGAAATAAAAACAGATAAATAGAAAAAGAAAAAGAAAAACATTCTGTATAAAAAAAATGAAACGAAACCAGCCCATAATCAGGCCCAGTCCAGCCCAACTCGCAGCCCATCTCCTTCTCCCTCTCGCGAATCATTTTCCACTCAGAAACACACCCGCAAAGTCGCTGAGCTATGGACCCCACTCTCTCTCTCTCTTGCAGACAACCAGGACCCACCTGCCAGTCCTTCTTCTTCACCCGCCGCGACCTTTTCTCCCCCAACCCCGTCGCCGTTTCTGGTTTTGAAACCATCGCTTAATTCGCCATAATGCTGTAGTAATCCCTCGCTGCGACGACCCCATCTTAAACGCCTGGTCCCTCTCTACTGTTTCCCCCAGACGCCGCCCACCCTCTACCTCCAGGCTGCATGAATCGCAAGCTCAAACCCACTGTCTCCGACGAGCCTCTCGGGGGAAATCCGGCGCCGTCCGACCACCCCTTTCCTCCCAGTTCACACATGCATGCTCCCCATCGCCCCATGCATATCCCAGTGCCACTCGCTAGCCCGCGCGTTCACCAGAGGCTCGGCAAGATCAACATCAGAGCGTCGCCGCCTCCTGCCTCGACTCCGGCGAGTTCCCCCGGTGAGTACAGACCGCCCCTGTCCCTCCCGTTGATGCTCCTATTATCTACGCACTCGCCCACGTCTAACGACACCTTCCTCTTGCCTTCTGGTGGTCTGTAGCTCTGCCCCCGTCGACAAACAGAAGCACCTGGCGCCGCCGCTAACTCCGACGAGCAATCGTCGCTGCTCTAGTGCGCCCCTCGACGAACTGACCCCACCTTGAGCTTCACTGCAACCACGCGAGCACGGTGAGCATCCTCTCTCTCCCGCGCGACCTAGTTCGTCGGTAACCTCATCACCTGAGCGCGCGCCGCCATTAGCTGCCGCCAGTTCCTGGCAGGTGCGCTGTAGCCATTGGATCCCCATCGCATGGCTTAGATTAGAACTTAACGAAGCGGTATAAGACGATATGTGCCTTGCGATTTAAATGAAATCCTGCGGCCTGCGCAGCTCGATCCAGCCAAAGCGGTATCGTCTAGTAAAAATGAGCCACGTGTCCAGAGTTTGTTTTAAAACAGAAATTTTGATCTATTAGATATGCAAACTTGCAAAATTCATAACTTTTAATCCACACTCCAAATTTTGCAAATTTTATATCAATGGAATCAGCAGAACAAGTACCTTCCAACCATGCACTTTGTTTAATGATTTGCTTCTGTAAACCTAGTTGTTTTGCAGAAACTTGTGTAGGCATAATTTGAATATAAAAATTATTCTAGAATTTTTTTTATGGTAAAATCGTTGGCAAATAGATTGTTTTGAACCTACTGACCATAGAAACAAACTTATGGATTTAAAAATGTATTTTGTGAAGTTAAAGAACGAATCTTTGAATAAGAGCATTTATAGTCAAATAAAAATATTGTTTATGTGCTAAAAATACTTTTTGAGTAAACTCTTTGTAAAATGATTTGAATTAAACTCTCTAACACTAAACACCAAGTTTTGAGATTTAAAAATATATTTGATGAACCCTATAAAACTATTACTTTGCTAGAAGGCATTTCCAACAACATAAAATATCACTTTGATATAAAATTGGTTTATGGGGTGAAACCTTTTGCAAATGGTTTTAATATTAAACACTTGACCTTAAAACACTAACATGTTGTGTTTAAAAATATTTTACAAACTCTAGGGATTATCATTTTGATTTAAATAATTTCTAGCAAAACAAAATGATTTAAATGGCCATTTTCACCAACTTGAAGTTAAATGGTTTTACCACTTTTGTAAATGACCAATATGAGCTTAAATTTTTTTAGAGCCTACTATAAACCACTTTTCCAAATAAAACAATCTTTTGCATGCTTGCATGCATTGCCTTGTTTTTATTATTTTATGTGGTAAATTGTTTGAGTGCTAGTTGAATATGTGTTTGCTTGATTGAATTGTAGTGAAGTTAGAAGAGTGTGATAATTGCAAGATCAAGAAGTGAACCAATATTATCTACTAAAAAGGCAAGTGACACTATCATCCATGACCTATTATTTTCATTACAATTAGTGGATTTTTGTAGCATGCATGATAGGACTACTATATTTCTATGCTATGCTATATACTATTAGGATATCCTTATATCTTCCTTAGTGAAACAATGTAGTTATAGTATGCTTAGCCCTGCTATATATTTGGGATGGGATACATGATATGATTATATGAAGTGTTGGAAAAATATATGTTTTATATAATAAAACAAGTACTCAATGAACCACCTGGGTGGAAAGAGGATACTCAAGTTTTGGACAAGGTGGCAACAAAGGGAACCATGTTTATATGGCTATCTTTTTGTATGTGCACTAGAATAAAACCACCCAGGGACTTAGAGATTGAACATGTTTCTCATATAGTGGCTTCCTTGTACAGCCACATGCTAAATGGGCTCTGCCTTAGTCAACTACATAGTGGAAGACCCATGCATTGTCATCTTCAGGTTAACTAGAATTGTGTAGGGAAATATATCCCTACATTGGTGCCTGGTAGACAAGCTAGCATTGTGCATTGGGAGGACTTCTATGGAAAGACTTTGTCACATTCTCGATCTGCCGGTACTCCATTTGGTGATTACTTATCCAGCGGCCACTGGTGGCGTCAAGACGAGATTGTGTCATGTGGATAAAGTGTACAACTTCTGCTGAAATCAAAATTCTAAGTACTTAGCTGTGTCCCCGGTTATGGACAACTCTGAACAACTAAGGCCTGAAGCTATGGAAGTTCTCAACATTCCAATTCTCAAAGTAAAACTTGATGGTGACAACAAGAGATTAGAAGCACTTGGAGTTTTCCTAGGAGTTCAGATTTTTTTTCCAAAAGAGCAAAACTATTTTGAAAAGATAGGATAAAACTATATTGCTTTCTACAAAGGAGCCTAAAACCTACTTAGCCAAATATGCATGTAATGATAGGATGCACTTATTTCTACATAATAGTGAAACTTGCCAATACTATTCAAATGTATTGACCCTTGTGGCTGCAAGTTATTATGTTGCAGGTTTGTTTGATGTTAGTGAAGTGTGTGTTGAATAGGATTACAAGTCTACAACCAACATGATTGCCTGTGGTACTTTGAAGATGAAGGACTCCATGCTATATAGATATTCTGCTGCATTGTAATGTGATAGCCAAATGAGCTATGTAAGATGTAATGAATTATTTTATTCCTGGTTATAAAGTTGTATTATGACCTTTGTTTCTTGATATTACATCTTAACTGTGGATGCTAGCTATTGATCCAGGGACTAGCATTGTAAACACAGGGATCTCTACCTTATTAAAGGTTGGGACCTCTACAGATGGTATCAGAGCACTGTGTTGCTTGTAGGATTGTAACCCTAGGATTGGACAAACCCCTTAGAAAAATAGGAGTTGTTTTTGTTCCAAAACTTATTTACAAACAATCTTGTAAACTCTTTCCTCAACCTTTTTGGTTTTGATTCTACATCTTTTCCTTTTCAACTTGATGTACAAAGCCTCCACCATGACCAAAGACTTCAACTTAGACATCACTAAGGACTACAAGTGGGAACCAAGAGACATTAGATTGCCTACCAAAAACTTTGATATCATGTTAGAGTATGGATCATATTGACCTATGAGGTATGACTATACTAGGTTGATTGTTTCAAGAAAACTTGTTGTTCCTTCAACTCATGAGTTAAGCTCATAAGTTGTTAAGTGAATAGTTGCTTGTTGATTGTTTGATTGAACTTGATTATTTTGGGTGGTGTGTTAGAACTTCTTTAGACCTATCCATCATTACTTATCCCTATCAAACCAACAGATGCCTCCTCGACGTGCCAATCCCAACCAAAACAACAACAATAATGTCACTCCCGACATGCATCAGTTGATGATAGCTCAAGCTCAAATGATGCAGATGATGACGCAGTTAGTGCAAAATCAGAATCAAAATAACAACAACAACCAGAATAATCCTCCAGCACTTGACATGCTCACCAGGTTTCTGAAACTAAGGCCTGCAAGGTTCTCT
Source organism: Avena atlantica (assembly GCA_910589765.1). Lineage (NCBI taxonomy): Eukaryota > Viridiplantae > Streptophyta > Magnoliopsida > Poales > Poaceae > Avena > Avena atlantica. The sequence goes on along the minus strand of OU342739.1, from coordinate 53,194,218 downwards.
GGAACAACTGATCCAATGGTAGCCAATGACTGGTTACGTTCGGTAAATAAGTACTTAGTGACTATTGGCTACACCGACGAGGAAAAAGTTAGGTTTGCAGCATATCTGCTTGAAGGGCCAGCATCAACATGGTGGGACAACTTTCAGATCACCACTCCCCTTGAGGATGTGACTTGGGCTATTTTTGAGGATGGTTTCCGTACAGCTCACATATCATCTGGAGTGATGAACTTGAAAAAAAAGGAGTTTCACAATCTGAAACAGCGTCACCTCAGTGTGGCTGAGTACATTGAAGAATTCAACAATCTGGCACGCTATGCACCGGATGAAGTTGATACAGATGCTAAGAGGAAGGAGAAATTCCTCGAAGGACTTAATGATGAGTTGAACCTATAGCTGTCTGTTGCCTATGTCCCAACTTATCAATCACTCTGTGACAAAGCCACCATCTTGGAGAACAAGATGAATCAAGTTGAGAACAGAAAGAGGAAACATAAACTTAAGTATCACTCAGGATCATCACAAAGGAAGCGTTCATTCAAAAAGAGCAATGAAGATTCTGAACCACATCAGTACCACCACAACAACAATGGAAGTGATAATAATGGAAATGATACTGACAATGGAGATGACCTTGGTCAGAAACAACATGACACTTTTAGGAGGAAAGACATTAGCCAGTTGCAGTGCTATAATTGTAAGGAACTTGGACACTATGCATCAGACTGTCTTGAGAAGGAAAAGAAAAAGGATGTTAGAAACTCCAATGGAAATGACTCCAATGTGACCCAAAAAGGACATGTGAACCACATTGACATGGATGGGAACCTTGAAGAAATAGAAGATGTGGATGTCAGGAATTAGTTAACTCGCTTGAGTCAAATAAGGATTCCTTGTTGGATATCAATCATTAAGCCATAGTCAAGTGAACCATCAATGTAACCCTATAAGACTTTCTTTTAAGGGTGGTAGTACCCTAGTTGCCTTGAAGCCAACTTGTAACCTCTAGCCTTCCCAAATCTCAGGACGAGATTTCTTTTAAGGGTGGTAGCCCGTCACATCCCAAAATTTTCCAAATTTTGAAATGTGAAAAACAAATGAACAAAATAAACAATTATTGAAATTTAGGGTGAAAAGAAACTTTTTGATTCAAAATGGAAACATCAAAACCTATTTTGATCAAACAGAATCCTAAAGGGGATTTAAAAAGATAAACAAATAATAAATAAAATTTTAAAAGTTGGAATCACCATTTTTGGATCTTTAAATAAAAAGATATGGTTTTTATAAGCAAAGGTAGAAATAATAAATAAGGACTATTTTAAAGAGCCAAATTAAAACTTGGCCAAGCAATTGAAATAAAATATTTTTGTTTAATAAAAATAGTAAAGGATTATTTAAATAAAATCATAAGGATTTATTAATATCCATTTTATTTAAGTAAAGACTTTTCCCAAATTTAAATGAACATTAAAACATATTAAAGTATTTTTTAAAAATTATAATTCAAAGTGAATTATTTTTAAATAAAACCTACTAAAAAGGTTTTGGTAAAATTTAGAATTCAAATAGAATTTTAAAACATATTTAAATCTTATTTTGAAATAAAGACCAATGTCTATTTATTTTTAGTAAATAATAAACCCTAAAATTAATTATTCTAAATTTGACTATAGAATATGTTAATAAACAGTATTAGAATATACACAAAGTTTGGCAAAGGTTTGAATTCAAATAGTGTTTGAATTGTTTGAATAGAAATCAAAACAGATAAATAGAAAAAGAAAAATAAAAACTTTCTATATAAAAAAATGAAACGAACCTAGCCTAGAATCAGGCCCAGTCCAGCCCAACTTGCAGCCTTTCTCCTTCTCCTTCTCCCTCTCGTGAATCGTTTTCCACTCAGAAACACATCCGCAAAGTCGCTGAGCTGCGGACCCCACACACTCTCTCTCTCGTAGACAACCAGGACCCACCTGCCAGTCCTTCTTCTTCACCCGCCGTGACCTTTTCTCCCCCAACCCCGTCGCCATTTCTGGTTTTGAAACCATCGCTTAATTCGCCATAATGCTGCAGTAATCCCTCGCCGCGATGACCCCATCTTAAACGCTTGGTCCCTCTCTCCCGTTTCCCTAGACGCCGCCCACCCTCTGCCTCCAGGCTGCACGAATCGCAAGCTCAAACCCACTGTCTCCGACGAGCCTCTCCGGCGAAATCCGGCGCCGTCCGACCACCCCTTTCCTCCCAGTTCACACATGCGTGCTCCCCATCGCCCCCTACATCTCCGAGTGCTGCTCGCTAGCCCGCGCGTTCACCAGAGGATCGACAACATCAACATCAGAGTGTCGCCGCCTCATGCCTCGACTCCGGCGAGTTCCCCCGGCGAGAACAGACAGCCCCTGTCCCTCCCGTTGATGCTCCTATGATCTACGCACTCGCCCGTGTTTAACGACACCTTCCTCTTTCCTTCCGGTGGTCTGTAGCTCTGCCCCCGTCGACAAACAGAAGCACCTGGCGCCGCCACTAACTCCGACGAGCAATCATCGCTACTCCAGTGCGCCCCTCGACGAACTGACCCCACCTTGAGCTTCACTGCAACCACACGAGCACGGTGAGCATACTCTCTCTCTCTCCCGCGCGACCTAGTTCGTCGGAAACCGCATCACCTGAGCGTGCCTCCATTAGCCGCCGCCAGCGCCGCCAGTTCCTGGCAGGTGCGCTGTAGCCATTGGATCCCCATCACATGGCTCAGATTAGAACTTAACGAAGCGGTATTAGACGATCTGTGCCGTGCGATTTAAATGAAATCCTACGTCCTGCGCAGCTCGATCCAGCCAAAGCGGTATTGTCCAGTAAAAATGAGCCACATGTCTAGAGTTTGTTTTAAAACAGAAATTTTGATCTATTAGATATGCAAACTTGCAAAATTCATAACTTTTAATCCACACGTCCAAAATTTGCAAATTTTATATCAATGGAATCAACAGAACAAGTAACTTCCAACTATGCACTTTGTTTAATTATTTGCTTCTAGAAACCTAGTTGTTTTTGCAGAAACTTGTGTAGGCATAATTTGAATATAAAAATTATTCTAGAAATATTTTTATGGTAAAATCTTTGGCAAATGGATTGTTTTGAACCTAATGACCATAGAAACCAACTTATGGATTTAAAAATGTATTTTGTGAAGTTAAAGAATGAATCTTTTAATAAGAGCATTTCTAGTCAAATAAAAATATTGTTTATGTGCTAAAAATACTTTTTGAGTAAAATCTTTGGAAAATGATTTGAATTAAACTCTCTGACCCTAAACACCAAGTTTTGAGATTTAAAAATATATTTGATGAACCCTATAAAACTATTACTTTGCTAAAAGGCATTTCTAACAACATAAAATATCACTTTGATATAAAATTGGTTTATGGGGTGAAACCTTTTGCAAATGGTTTTAATATTAAACACTTGACCTTAAAACACTAACATGTTGTGTTTAAAAATATTTTACAAACTCTAGGGATTATCATTTGGATTTAAATCATTTCTAGCAAAACAAAATGATTTAAATGGCCATTTTCACCAACTTGAAGTTAAATGGTTTTACCACTTTTGTAAATGACCAATATGAGCTTTAAAATGTTTAGAGCCTACTAGAAACCACTTTTCCAAATAAAACAATCTTTTGCATGCTTGCATGCATTGCCTTGTTTTTATTATTTTATGTGGTAAATTGTTTGAATTCTAGTTGAATATGTGTTTGCTTGATTGAATTGTAGTGAAGTTAGAAGAGTGTGATAATTGCAAGAACAAGAAGTGAACCAATATTCTCTACTAAAAAGGCAAGTGACACTATCATCCATGACCTACTATTTTCATTACACTTAGTGGATTTTTGTAGCATGCATGATATGACTACTATATTTCTATGTTATGCTATATCCTATTAGGATATCCTTATATCTTCCTTAGTGTAACAATATAGTTGTAGTATGCTTAGCCCTGCTATATATTTGGGATGGGATACATGATATGATTATATGAAGTGTTGGAAAAATATATGTTTTATATAATAAAACAAGTACTTAATGAACCACCTGGGTGGAAAGAGGATACTCAAGTTTTGGACAAGGTGGCAACAAAGGGAACCATGTTTATATGGCTATCTTTTTGTATGTGCACTAGAAGAAAACTACCCAGGGACTTAGAGATTGAACATGTTTCTCGTACAGTGTCTTCCGTGTACAGCCACATGTTAAATGGGCTCTGGCTTAGTAAACTACATAGTGGAAGACCCATGCATTGGCATCTTCAGGTTAACTAGAATTGTGTAGGGAAATATATCCCTACATTGGTGCCTGGTAGACAAGCTAGCATTGTGTATTGGGAGGACTTCTATGGAAAGACTTTGTCACATTCTCGATCTGCCGGTACTCCATTTGGTGAGTACTTATCCAGCAGCCACTGGTGGCGTCAAGACAAGATTGTGTCATGTGGGTAAAGTGTACAACTTCTGCATAAGGTCAAAATTCTAAGTACTTCGCCGTGTCCCCAGTTATGTACAACTCTGAGCAACTAAGGCCTGAAGCTATGGAAGATCTCGACATTCCAATTTCTCAAAGTAAAACTTGATGTTGACAACAAGGGATTAGAAGCACTTGGAGTTTTCCAAGGAGTTCAGAAAAATTTGCCAAAAGTGCAAAACTATTTTGAAAACATAGGATAAAAATATATTGCTTTCTGCAAAGGAGCCTAAACCCTACTTAGCCAAATATACATGTAATGATAGGATCCACTTATTTCTACATAATAGTGAAACTTGCCAATACTATTCAAATGTATTGACCCTTGTGGCTGCAACTTATTATGTTGCAGGTTTTTTTTATGTTAGTGAAGTGTGTGTTGAATAGGATTACTAGTCTACAACCAACATGATTGCCTGTGGCACTTTGAAGATGAAGGACTCATGCTATATAGATATTCTGCTGCATTGTAATGTGATAGCCAAATGAGCTATGTAAGATGTAATAAATTATTTTATTCCTGGTTATAAAGTTGTATTATGACCTTTGTTTCTTGATATTACATCTTAACTGTGGATGCTAGCTATTGATCCATGGACTAGCATTGTAAACACAGGGATCTCTACCTTATTAAAGGTTGGGACCTATACACCTCCCATGACACGTGAGTACGTACAGGAGAAGGTCAAGAAGGCCTAATTTTGGGAGAGGACCCTCTGTTGCATGAATGTGGATATTCGCAAGCAACAACATGCCTTCTACAAGAGAAACCGTTGCATGGAGAAACTACTCAAGGAAATTAAGGCTCAGGGAGAAGAGGAGGATGAGGAAGGAGATGATGAGTACATAGATGAGCATGGCTCAACCTTCCATAGAGTCTGACTATACACTCTCTTTTGGGGCATGGAATGCCTAGCAGGACAACTTAGTGGATTGGAAGACATTTTCTGAGGTCACTTCTGGTTTTGGGTCTCAAGGCACGTCATCTTCTTACCCTCATGGCAAAGGGCCTGTAGCTCTAGGAGGTGATGATGATTATCAGGAGGAGGATGATGAGGATGAGGACATGGATGAGGACGATGACTCCGAGTGATCCTTTGGGCGCTAGCTTAGGTCTTTTTTCCTTTTTTGGCGTTTCGATGCCAAAGGGGGAGAACATACTGTCAACGGGATTTGCATGGGCTTGGAATTTGGCTCTTTTATGCTCTTATCTTCGAACATTTGCTTTTGCTTCTTTGATTTGTGAGATATTATGTGGTGATGACCTATGTTTGTGTTATGCTCCTATGCTACTATAATCTGTGTGAGACCTATGTTTATTACCTATTACCTACCGTGCTTGATTTACTTCTTTATCGTAGTGCACATCGTCAGGGGGAGCATTGTTATACATTGATTATATCTCATTGCAAATATTTTCATGCAAAATCACTTGTTGTCATCAAACACCAAAAAGGGGGAGATTGAAAGGACATTTATTGTATTAATAAGTTTTGGTGTTCGTTAACAACTTGTAGATCATTTTACAGTGTGTTAATGTCTACAGCATGAAAGAATGAAAAGTGAAAAGGTCCTTGCCCTGTGATTTTTTCCCTGCAAACAACTACATGTTTCAGAGCATTCCAGACCAGAGTCTCCGGTGTGAAAATACCGGAGTCTCCGGTGTGGTTCGGAGTTACCCCAAAAGTCTCCGGAGGGGCCTATAGAAACCTGCCTGGGACAATCTGTATAAGGGTCCGGAGATGGACCGGAGATGGTCCGGGGTCTCCGGTGCATGCACTCCAGAGTCTCCGGTGTGGCTAGACCGGAGTCTTTGGAAAGTTTCCGAGGAGCTTTCCCCAAGTCAGTTGGGATGTTCTGGATGGTGGTCCGGAGACAGACCGAAGATGGTCCGGAGTCTCCGGTCTGTACACCGGAGTCTCCGATCTACACACCAGAGTCTCCGGTCTAATAAGTTACCCAATGGTTAGATAACGGTTCAGACCAATGGGCCTATAAATAGGGGACTTCATCCCCTTCCACGAGCTGCTCGACCCACTCAAGAACACCACCTCCATTTGAGCCACCAAATCACCAAGATCTCTTCATCCAACCATCCAAGTCATTGATATTTGGAGAATCAAACGAGGAGGCCTTAATCTATAGCTTCACCAAGAGAGATCTTCATATCCCCCTAATTCACTTGAGGGCCCCTTGATCTAGTGTTTCTTTGGAAACCCTATCTCTTTATTTGGTTCTTACAAGATTCTCTTTTATTGTTTGATAGCTTGCTTGTACTCGGGATCCTCCAATTCAGTTGTGGATATGTGCCTCGAACTTGTTTTAAAGGTGTCGGCTTCCACCTCAAAGGTTGTCGATATAGTGGAAGAGGTTAATCGAACCCATTGGGGTGAGGTTCATCAGAGAACAAGGGAGGCCCCTCGTGGCATTAGTGGTTTGAAACCACCCTCTCTCCAAACACAGACGTACTTCCCCTCAAAAGGAAGGAACTGTGGGAAACAAATCCTTGTGTCTCCGCGTGCTCCACTTTGGTGACTTCTATCCTTTACCGCACTTTACTTATCTTGTTCTTACTTAGTGTTGTGATAGGTTGACATATAGGTAAATTCATCATAGTTGCATAATCTAGAGAATTTACCTTTTTTGTCAAACCCTAATTTGAAAAAGAGAAAAAAATGAAGTAGCACCTATTCACCCCTCCTCTAGGTGCCCATACGAACCTTTCAATAGGTAATGTTGTTTCTATTGTTACTAATGATGATCCTAGTGAAAGTAATGTGTGGCATATGCACTGAAGCGATCTAACCCGTTAAGAATTGGATCCTGTGTTTATAGTGCTAGTCCCTTGGATAGATTAACTAGCATACACGGTTTCGATGAATAAAATAGTATCAATGCGTCACATTATTACAACGATTGATCCAAGAATATAAATATTAAAAATTTGCTTAGCTCACAGCTAGCTCAAATGACATAGTTCAACAAATAAACAATAGATAAAGGCTCCATCACGCCACAGGCAAACCGCTGAGTGGAGATTCACAACCTAAACAAAAACCTTACTTGTCGTTGAAATAACTTGCAACATAAAAAGTTGCAGCCACGAAGGGTCAATACATTTGAATTGTATTGGCAAGATGTCACTGTTAGGTGGACACAATTGGCAACCTATCATATACATGCACACTTTGGCTAGTGGAGTTTAGGATATTTGCGAAAAGCAGCATTTTCTCCTACCTTTTTAAATAAAGTTTTAGTTCTTAAAAATAACTAAGAACAGCTCGAGTCACTCGAGGGATCCTAAAAACTATGGACACATTGAGTCACTCAAGTTCTCCTATAACCCATTAATTTCACCCATCAAATTTTATTATAGAAATTGGAATGAATGAAACTTTTCAACTGCGTCAAGAGAAGTTACTCATAATTGTCCATTACCGGGGACACGGCTAAGTACTTAGTTCTTAAACCATCTGCAAAGGCTAGTACACTTTACCCACAAGACCCGATCAACCCCTTTTGAGAGAAGACCAGGACGAGACCTTTGGGAAACAAAATCATGAGCCTAACCCCGGACCGTACCATCCTATCAACACCTACATCTGCTAGTCACGGTAGGACACGATACCATAACTTACTCAGTCAAGTCAGATCCCATATGACATGTGGTTGTACATGGAAGTTACTAATCAAGACCGTCTATTATCTCTTTGAAGCCTGGGTGGAAATCTCTACCAAAATCCACACTCGATGACCAAATCAATGCCATTCCACCCAGATGATTCATTGATTAAGTGGTTTTCTCTTTAGCAAAAATATAACCTTCTCATACACATATGTATCATGAAAACCACCCATGCATCTAATAGCATTGCTAAGCAATCTACAATATGATGGCTATCAAGGAATCAACTAGGGACCTATGACAATTCTATTGGGTACTCACACCATAGCATAGGATATATAATATAAAACATTTCCTTCAATGCAATCCACTGAAAACTAAATGCATAAGAAAACAATAGGAGATTCATGATAGTGAAACTTGCCTCAGTTGTAGTACTCGTTCACATAGTCATCGTAATCACAATAATCGCACTCTAGGTAATGTATCACGGAAAATAATAATTGCAATCAATCATAAAGTAGCACAACACAACAAAACAATATGCATGCATTTTAGAAAAGAGAAACAAGTTTAAAATCTTTTCATAAGCATTTTCTATCAATCAAATAGGCTTTAAATAGGCATTATTGGAATCTGAATACTTTCAGTACAAAAATGTTTCATAAAAAATATAAGAACCATGCTACTGGATAGGTAATGTTCATAACTTTCATTTTCCACTGGTTTCACCTTAAAATGATTTATAAATAAAAGTTATAGCCAAAATACTCATTAAAGGGATTTAATCATAGGTAAATATTTTGAACTATAACAAAATCAACTAATGCTATAGTGACGTAGATTATAATTTTATGAATCCATAGACACCAAATTTGCCAATTTTGGAGTTGTGGATAATTTCTTATGAATTTCATACCATTAAATAGATTTAAATATTCTAGAAAATATTAGTTGGGCAAAGTGACTATGTCATTGCAGAATAAAATTCTACACATTATTATGAATCCAGGGATATATCATAATTATTTTTATGATCCAAATTCATTTTTCTATGATTTTTACAATGTTGCACAAATGTCTGGCTATTAAATAAAAAGAAAACATAGTCAGCAGACATCCGTGACACGCGGCACACTACGAGTGGGCGAGCGGGATGATTAGGCGCCGAGGGTGCGCGCTGACGCGGACGACCAGGTGGCGTGCTATGAGTGGCTTGTACCATTTCGGCCTCTATTCTAATCGCAGCCGTCCACCGCAGATCTGACGACGGCCCTGAGTCGGATGTGGTGCTCACCCGCGATGGAAGTGGGCGGCGGCGGTGCAGCTCAACGAAGATGGTGGCGGCACTCCCCGCGGTCTCCAGCGTCGGCGAGATGGTCCACGTGAAGCCGGCGATGATGACGAGGTCCCTGGTGGCCTTTGTTTCGTCCTTCTCTTCCCTTGCAGACGGTGAGGCGCGGCCGACGGTGTACGATCACTACAGACTCCGGCGGTGGCGTGGGATTGCTGTGATGCTCTGTAGGAGGGGAAACGATGTGAGATGAAGCTTCGAACCAAGGCGAAGAGGACGGGAGGGAAAAGGAGAGCACGGGGCATCGGGAACCTCCTCGTTCGAGATCGATCTGGGGCTCCACCGACGATCTCGATCTGGGGCGCTAGGGTTTGCCAAAAACGCGAAAACTCGCACGAAAGAGAGAGAGGGGAGGTTTATAGGGATTTTTCATGCGCGGGGTGAGTGGAATCGACGAGGATACGGGAGATTTTCCCGGATTTCATTCCGTTGGATGAACCCATGTTCGTCCCTGCTTCTCGACGAGGGCAAGGTGATGACAAGCGGGGTCCACACGGCGGTGGCTGTCGTGAGGTTGACAAGCGGGTCCCGCGGTGGGAGGGGTTGGCTCGGGCTGGTGCGGGTTCCCGGGTGGGCCGTAGTTGGGCCGCAGGACTACTGTGTGTGCGCGTGCTGGCTGCAGCTGCGCTTGTTGGGCTGCTGTTGGGCTGCGCTTGATGCGGCTGCACACACGCGCGCGTGAGGGAAGTGGGAGTGGCAGAGAGGAGAGTTGGGTCGCGCGGGCTGGGTCGGGTAGGTTAGGTTTGTTTATTTTTTTGTTTTGTTTTTATTCTTTTACTGATTTATTTTGTAACTTTTGAAATATAGCTCCAAATGATCTCAAACCAATTTAAAAAATTTTCTAAAATTCAGAAGAACAAACTTGGACACTAGGGAATATATTCATGTCCACTCAAAATATTCAAGCATAGGTTTTGAAACAAGACCTAATAGATGGATGGAAGGGTCCTCAAATAGGGTTCCTCACAAATGGTTAATTTTTTTTCAAGATGCCATGATGCAATGCACATGAGATCTATGAACCATTCCCATCTAAAATCTGGCATGTTACATGCGCATTGAGAAGGCATAGCAAAATTGATCAAGAGAGACTTTCTTGATGGCTGCAACATTAGTAAGTTGGAGTTCTCTGAGCACTCCATTTTTGGTAAGCATAAGATGCCAAAATTCAATGTTTCTGTTCATACCACCAAAGTCATATTAGATTATGTTCATGTTTATCTATGGAAACCTTTCCGTAAAACTTCTATAGGTAATGCGTAATTATATGCTTACAATCATTGATGATTACACAAGGAAAGTGTGGATTTATTTCTTAAAACATAAACATGATGTTTTACATGATTTTAAGAAGTGGAAAGTTATGATAGAAAAGCAAACCAAAAGGAAGGTAAAAGTGTTGAGTACTAACAATCGCATGGGATTTTGTTGAATTTTTTGAGGACTATTGTAGAAATAATGGCATGATCAGGCATCACACAACAGAATGGTGTGGCTTAATGCATGAACATAACCATCATATTGAGGTCTCATTAAATGTTGTCCAATTCTAGTATGGGTAGACATTTTTGGGATGAAGTAGGCTCCACTTCTTACTAACTCATCAACAGGTCACCATTTGTTCCATTCGATAAGAAAACTCCCATTGAGGTATGGTATGGTTCTCCTTTTGGTTGTTCACAGTTGAATTTTTTTGGTTGCACTGCATATGTTCACGTTGATAATGGAAATCTAGAGTCTATAGCAGTTAAGTGCATGTTCCTTGGTTATGGTTTAGGAGTTAAAGAATATAGGTTGTGGAATCCTGAAACTAAAAGGATTTTATTGAGCAGGAATGTTGTTTTTAATGAACCCGATATGTATCATCATATGCGTCCTCTCATGTATGATAGGAGAAAGTTAGTGTGTAGGTGGAGCACCTACAGGAAACTGTTGAAAACGATGATGTTGTTCAAGATACACAACATGAAAATAATGATGATTATGTTGTACCGCCCTCACCTAATGTTTTGCACCAACCACATCATTTTATCCCAGTTGATAGAATAAAGATAAATATTGGTACTCATCCATGTTTAATTGAAGAGTGTAACATTTTTAAGTTTTCTCTTAGTTGTGAAGAACAGGTGGAGAATGATCTTGGAATCCAAGGTGTGACTTCTCGTGACCGTGAAAAATGGTTGTCTACAATGCATGAGGAGACGCAGTCGCTCGAGAATAATGACATGGAATGTTGTGCACTTGCCTAAACGAAATAAAGTTGTCCATTGCAAATGGATATTCAAGAGAAAGGAAGGTTTGACTTCTAATGAGACTTTGAGATTTAAGGCAAGGTTAGTGGATAAACGTTGTAGTAAAATACCAAGTATTGATTAAATGATGTGTTATATCTAGTGGTAAATCATAGTTCCATTCGTACAATTTTTGGTATTGTTGCTATGCATGATCTTGATATTGAGTAGTTAGATGTGTAAATACTTTTTTTCATGGGGAACTTGAGGAGGACCAACCTAATGGGTTCTGAGTGACTGATATAGAGGACTTTGTGTGAAAATTGAAGAGGTCGCTTTATGGTTGAAGAGATCTCCAAGACAATGGTAGGTTTGATTCATTTATGATCTTGCAAGGTTTCAAGAGGTCACAATAGTTGTATTTACATTAAGTTTGTTAATGGATCGCCTGTATACTCGTTATTATATGTTGATGCTATGTTGATTGCTGCTAAGAGAAAAAAAAGGAAATCGCTACTTTGAAGGCACACCTAAGTATTGAGTTTGAGGTGAAGGATCTTGGTGTTGCGAAGATGGTCTTAGGAATGGAGATTACCTGAGATAGAAATTTTGGTTTTTTGTTTCTTAGTCCGCAAATTTATATCAAGAAAGTTTTTCAACATTTTAATATGCACGATGTAAAACATGTTAGTACTCCTATTTCTCCTTGCTTCAAGTTGTCAGCTTCTCAATATCCTACTACCAATGAAGAGTTTGAGTACATGTCAAAGTTCCATATTCTAGTTTTGTTATTTTTTGATGTATGCCATGGTTTGTTCTCATCCTGATTTATCATATCAATGGGTTTGAATAGTAAATATATGGCTCATAAAGAACATTGGAAAATTGTTTAGTGGGTTTTCAGGTATGTTGGTGGCACTTCCAATGCTTGTTTGAAGTTTGGCAAGACTATTGAGCATCGATTGCATGGATACAAATTTTACTACTGATTTGTATAAGATAAGATCCACCACATGTTATGTATTTACTCATCGGCTACGTGATGTTAGCTGAAATAAAACATTGCAGGCTATTATTATTTCCAATATACCACTGAAAAGCTGAGTATAAGGCAATTGCTGAAGCTATTAATAAATTTGTTTGATTGAAACATTTGTTTGATAGGATTTCTGGAGGTAACTCTTGCATAACTTTGTTGAGTGACATTCAAAGTGCAATACACCTTAAAAGGATCAAATTTTTCATGAGATAATACCATTATGTTCAAGACATTGTTGCTAACTATTTATCCCTAGTGGCTATTGGCACTTAAAGTTTTTCTTTGTTTATTGAGGGACATATTGATGTTCATGCTACAAGATGAAATTTGTCTCAAGGTGGAGTTTGTTAAAGTTGTGATCCAAATTCATAAGAAGGCTAACTTATAATGGAGGATAGCAATGCCCGGTGACACCATCGACTATAAATACATATTGTAATTCATGGCTAGAGTTTCACTACAAAAATACACCCCGTGCCCGACACTTTTTTTGGATGACACAAGCGAAAAGTACCTGAAAAGTTGGTTACCCGGCGGATGAGCATTTGTAGCACCATTTTTCCGTGATGGCCACTTATACACCATGGTAGATACAATACAAGTCGATTTTGTCCTTGTTGTAGGTGATGCGTAAGAGTGTCATTTTGAAATGCCGCGCTTCGGCGAAGGAGGCATTTGTAACATCCCAAAAATACTAAACATGGATCATCAAAATTAGGGTTAACAAAAACTTTTCCAACTAAAAATAAGAAAGCATTCATATCTGTGTATATTCAAAATTTGGATTCTTTTGAATTGCCATGGTTTTGTGTTTCTTTTCTTGTAAAATGATTCTTAGGTGAAATAAACATCATATAAACAATCCCCAAACTTTTCCCAAAGACAAACAACTCAAAATAAACAAATGAAGTGAATGGTCACTTTGGCCAAATTAACTCTCATGCCTACTTTGGCTATCTCTAATTTTCAAAACTCAACAGAAACATGTATGGATCTTTGCATCCCTTGTTAGTACTCATAATAAGGTACCAAGGCCCACTTTGTGATCTTCCAAAAATATTGAAATGCTTAGTTTAAATGACAGTTTAAAATTGAATCTATCTCATATGGGAAGATCCCACTATTTTAAAAACCACTCAAACAAGCTCAATTTTCAAAACCCAAGCACCCACAGAATCCTCAACACATGCCTAGCACACCCACTAAAAATATTTTCAAAATTCTAAAATAAATTTCTTGCGGCCATTTCATCAAACACTTGGAGACAGAAAATCAAATTGGCCAAACTTCACTGTTTTGAGCTGTAATTTGGCTAAGCATTGTTCACCATTGATCACACTTGTCTCCCCTAGTGCCAACCAGTGCCTTGACCACCCCTAGCCCCTACTGTAACATCCCTAAAATCATGTTTCAAACTCATGCATATCATCCATGCATCCATGATCATATACAAATCATTTCAAAGAAAACAATTCAAAAATAGGAGCATATGAGCTCCTTATTTTATGTGATCTTCATTTGAAACAAATGCTACTCTTTCTATGAGAGGTTGTTGTTCATGAAACCAAACCTTGTGCCTTTTGCTTTCAGAATGAGTTGCTAGATTGCTAAGACCTAAACCCAAGTTTTCAAAGCAAATACAATTTGAAAACCAATTTCAAAACCAATATAAAACAAGTGCTATGTCACTGTTTAATTTATCTTTCCAAAATGACCAAGCCAATTCAAAGTGACCACTTGGTTTTATGCCCAAATTTGTGACTATTGCACACTGCAAAAATCCCAAAAATATTTGAATTCAAATAGAGCTTGAATTCATTTGAAAATCATTCCAGAAAATCAAATTAGAAAAAGAAAAGGAATAAAGAAAAGGAAAAGGGCCGACGCTACTATTCTGGCCCAACAGAGAAACCATCCCAGCTAGCCCACCCGGGTTTTCCCTCTCTCTCTCTCACGAGCAGACGCACCCAGCGAATCGCTGACGCCAGGACCCCACACCCCTTCTATTCCTCTCGCAGACAACTGGGCCCTCTCCACGTCGACTCCTTCCCCAAATCTCGCGCGCAGACGTCGTCGCAGCTGGCCGTTGCTGCGTTGATTCCGCGGCATAATTGCCATTGATTCACCGGGCGTTTCTTTTCGAGCCTCTGCCTACATAAACCCCTCCCCACTCCGCTCCATTCCCCTCACTCAATTTTCTCTCCACGCCACCAGGCTGCTCGCAACTCGCCAGACACCGCCGCAGCTCCGACGACCTCCGGCGTGCGATTCTGGTAAACCCCGAGCGCCCCTTCCTCTCTGGTGCATGCGAACAGCTTAGCGACCTCCTTGCGCATCTCCCGATCCCCTTTGTCCGTCTTTTTGTGACCCAGGTCTTCGACTTCGACGAGCACCGTGAGCAACCGACGCCGTCTCCAACTCCGGCGAAGGATTAAGGTAAAATCCGACCGCCCCGTGCCTTCCCTTTGACGCTGACTTGTTCGCCTGACCTATGCGCACACACTAATGCCCTCCATTTGCGTTAGGGCGAAGCAGAACGCCGCCAACGTCGCCGTCCACCCGAGCCGACCCTGTCATCCACTCCGGCGAGATCCCACGGCCACTACAGCACACCCCTTGACCTGCCATCGCCACCTTGAGCATCAGCAGCTCCCTGCGAGTCTATTAAACCCCTTCTCCCTCTCCCGCGTGACCTAGAACGCCAGCTCCACCACTGACAGACGCGCCGCCGCCAGTCGCCGCCGCTAGCACCACCACTAGATGGTCAGGCTGCTCAGGATCGTTAGATCCAGATCGTGCGGATAGGATAGAACGCGAGCGAAGCGGTAAGATTAGATCTGAGACGCGCGTTTAAGTTAGATCCAGCGGCTCAGAAGCGTGATTCGACGCGAACCGGTACGCGCCAGTAAGATTAAGACGCGTGGCAGTAGATGAGATTTAAAACAGATTTTGAATCAGATTTTAGTTCAAATTTGTTTTGTTTGTAACTTTTGATTTCCACTATACATTTTGACAAATTTTATACCGTTTGAATCAGGAGATCAAACCCTTTCATAATATGCAATGTTTTTAATGTTTAGTTTCTGTTAAAATGGTTTCTTTTGCAAAAACATGTGTAGGGCTTATTTGAGCATATGAATTGTTTAGGATTTAATTTAGGGTTTAAATTATTGTTGTGTGGCAAGTTTTTGACTTGTTTAGGATTCAGTACTATGCACTTGCTTGGTTGAGTTTTAAAAATCATCACTTAGCATTTTGCATGCATGCATATATTTTTGTTTGTTTGCATATGTTATGTGTGTAATTTGTTGCTACCATTCTTTGTGTAGACTTTGGTGCTAGTGATTGTGATTGTGAAGAGTGCTACTCTCCCAACTACCAAGGTAAGTGGTACATCATGAATAATTCTATCCCTATATTGTATACTAAGCATTAGAAATATTTTTGCTAAAGTCTTGCATGTTATTATTTTGCCTATATGCCATGTTGGGAAATCCTATGTAGTTTAGAATTGCTAGGAAATTTCTAAGTTAAGTTACTATCTATGCCATGCTTAGCCTAGCTAGTAGCAAACAAGGGTTGGTGAAATATACATGCTATGATGAAAATATTTCTAAGTCTTTGGACTTTGTTTTACTTAATAAAACAACTAAGTCAATGAATCACCTCGGTGGAAAGGGACTTGATTGGTGGTTTTGGTTGAGTGGTTACACAAGGCCCATGGCTATGGTTTACCTTGTGTATCACACTTGTGGTAAGCCACCCAGGAACAAAGAGATTTTAGAGGCCAAGTGTTAAGAAGCTTCTAGTGCAGCCACTTGGCAATATGGGCTCTGTCTGGATCACATAAGTTGCTAGAACTTAGCCATTTGGACAGTTGGTGGTAGTTGGAATGATAGGTTGGAACGCGTCCATTTGGTCTAAGGGAAGGCTTCTGAAAGGTCCTGTCTTGGTGAAACCAAGTCTGGTGGGGAAAGTGCACAACCTCTGCAGATGGAAAAATCTAAGTACTTAGCCAAGTCCATGGCAATGGACAACTTGAGCATCAAGGCATGTAAGCTATCAAGAATCTCCTCATCCCAATTTCTAAGTAAAAATTTGTGGGTGAACAAGGGTGAAGGACCTCAATGTCTATTGGTGGTTCCTTGGGAAAAGTTTTGACAAAGAAAAACTTAGTGATTTCAACTAATAGGAAAAACCTATTTTGAGCAAAGCAAGCCAAGATACACTTAGCCAAATTTGCATATAGTATATAGTCCACTTAAAATATACTAAGGTATCACTTGCCAATACTATTCCAAAGTATTGACCCACTGTGGCTGTAACTTGTGATGTTGCAGGTTACTCTGATGAGGATTAGGTGTCATGAGTCTACACTCAACATGTTTGCCTGTGGCACATGAAGATGAAGACTTATACTTATTTACTTATTCAAACTCGTGTAATAGGCCTGTGGCCTTTGAGTTGTAAAGACTATGTTTATCTCTGTAATGGATGTAATAAATGACCTTTGTATCTGTGTACTTCATCTTAAACTGTGGATGCTAGCAATGATCCAGGGACTAGCATTGCAATCACAGGGATCCTTTTCCTTTATAAAGGAGGGATCTTACAGATGGTATCAGAGCACTGTGTTGCCTATAGGATTATGACCCTAGGATTGGAAACCACTAAGGAAAATTTTTCAACTTCTACACTTGTCTATTCTTCTCGTAAAACTTTTCTAATCTTCTATCTCCTCTCTATTTGTTGATGAACTCCATCAACGAAGCCGTGAGGAAAGGACCACTCATGACAATGACTTTGGAGTGTGAGGCAGAATTCCCCAAGGCTCTCAAGGACCTCATGGTTGCATTAGAGATACAAGGTGCAGCTGTGTACAAAGGTTTTCCTGTGATGGATGAAGGAGTGGAATACTGGTGGGTGCAACTTCACTTGTATAAAAACAAGGAAGACAACCATCAGGAAAAAGGATTCTGCATGTTCACTAATTCAGTGGTGCACACTACATTCTTTGAATCAGCAAAGATGCATCTTGGAAGACCATCAAAGAACTTGGTGATAGAGTCAAGTGCAGAATGCTCAACCTCCAAAATGATCTAAGGAAAGAGAAGGAACATACCCAAGAGTTGGAAGCTACCAACCAAACCTTAAGAGGAGACATTATAGACTTAGTGATGGAGTCATGTGAGCAGGATAGGCTGATTGCTTCTAGAAATATTGTGTTAGCCAATAGATCCAGTGAGATAGGATTGTAAACGTACTTCGTTAGTTGGACCACCACTATCACCTTATTTTCCAAAATGTTGCTTTAAAATAAGATTGAACCTTGGTTGTTGTAATGGTTTCGTGTATGCATGACTTGTGTGTTTTGCTTCCCAAGGATATGTATGTGATGTTTTGTCTTTTGTTTTATCTTGATTTGTGTTGTCCTAACTTTTCTATCTTATAAATAGATGCCTATTACCATCAGCACTGTTGAGGAGTTCCAGGTTACCCGCTTTGGTCCTCGTATCGTTGAGCTTACCACTTTGCTCAATCTCCCTCTTCCAACCATCATGGTGCATCCCCTCACCAAGTTTGAGAGGAAGGACCTCTGGGGCTTCAAGGTCAACCAGCCCGGACGCCAGACAGAGCCTACCACGGAGGCCATTGTCTTCAAGCTCATGCACGATGACAGGGAGAGAGGCCTTGAGGTAGTTATGTAGGATCTGATAGGACGTCTGCTAGGGCGACACTCCTGACAGGTTAGAGGTACCCATTTCCACGTCTTCGGAAGACATGATGAGGATGGAGAGTCCATCGACTTCGAGGACGATTCGAGGGACGCAGCAGAGCCGATACGCCTGTACCTCTAGGACTTAGAGTCTCTCATTAGGCATGTGGACACTGACAGGACCAATGTCATGCTCAGCAATGACGAGCTCCAGGTGCAGCTTCGCGAGAAGGACAAGCTCTTCGCGGAGCAAGACGAGATAGTCAAGGAAATGGAGGCGAAGTTCGAGACCCAGGACAGGAAATTCAAGAGTCAGGAGAAACGTGTCCAGGATAGGAACAAGAAGATCCGGGACATGACTGAAGAACTGCAGTCCAAGGACTTCGAGCTAGAGCAGCAGCAGACGGTGATTGAGAGGCTTCGTTCCCAGAAGAGGGCTCTCAAGACCAAGATAGAGACCTTGACCACTAGCGTCGAGGAATACAAGACCGCGATGGAGAACGCAGGTCTTACCTTTGTCGAGGTGGAGGTTGACGCCGAGGAGTAGACTTGACTACTCATTTATCATTTATTATCGTACTTGTTATTTGAGAACTTGTTATTTGACCATCCGACATGTGGATGGCTTGCCACTTGTGTGTTTTACTTTGTGAACTTGTTATCTTGTTGTTGAATCTTTTACCTTGTGTTGCATGCTTGTGTTTGCTTATGTGATGTAATGTGCATGAAAGCATCTATGGGTATCTCATTCTTATCTCTATTTGAAAAAACCACAGATGCCTCCCCGTCATGCAAACCCCAACCCCAACAACTACAACAACAACATCACTCCAGAAATGTAGCAAATGATGACTGCTCAAACACAGCTGATGCATATGATGACGACGTTCATCCAGAACCAAAACAACAACAATAACAACAACAAAAACAACAATAACAACAACAGCAACAACCCTCCGGGTTTTGATATGCTCACCAGGTTCTTGAGATTGAGGCCAGCTAAAATCTCAGGGACGACTAATCCCATGGTGGCCAATGATTGGCTACATTCTGTAAACAAGGACTTGGTAACCGTGGGCTGTACGGATGCTGAAAAGGTCAGATTTGCAGCACATCTGCTGGAAGGACCAGCCGCCACTTGGTGGGATAACTTCCAGATCACCACTCCCATAGATGAAGTGACATGGGCTATCTTTGAGGATGGCTTTCGCACTGCTCATATCTCGTCTGGAGTGATGAGTCTGAAAAAGAAAGAGTTCCACAATCTGAAGCAGCGCCAGCGCAATGTGGCTGAATATATTGAGGAGTTCAACAATCTGGCGCGATATGCACCGGATGCAGTTGACACCGACGCTAAGAGAAAGGAAAAAATTCTTGAAGGCTTGAATGATGAGCTGAATCTGCAATTGGCTGTGGCATATGTTCCCACTTATCAGTCGCTCTGTGACAAGGCTGCTATTTTGGAGAACAAAATGAAGCAAGTTGAGAGTAGAAAGAGAAAGCACTCAGACAAGCACAGCTCGGGATCGTCTCACAAACGATCTCATTACGATGACAGCGGAAGCTCAGGATCCCACAAGCATGGGAAATTCAACAAGCACCACAACCACAACCTTCATGACAACAAGCATCACCGTAGTCATGACAATGACAAGTACAAGAACCACAAGGGTGGATACAAGAGTCACCACGGTGGTAATGGAAGTGGGAGTGCAAGTCAGCCTGTTAAGAGAGACATTAGTCAGGTTGAATGCTTCAAATGCAAGAAGATGGGGAATTATGCAAATGACTACCCAGAAAAGAAAGTTGAAGGACCTAACAAGCCCAACCCTTTCCAGAAGGGACAGGTGAACCACATCAATGTGGAGGAGGTCTATGAGGAGCCTGATGCTGTTGCTGGTAAGTTCAGACTCAATTCTATTCCAGCATTTGTACTCTTTGATACTAGTGCATCTCATTCATTCATATCAAGAGCATTTGTTGAAAGAAATTAACTACCGGTAGAAACTATTGGGTGTCCTATAAAAGTAAGTTCTCCTGGTGGAGAAATGATAGTGAATTCAGGATGCCATGATCTAGTCATAGAGTTTGGGAAGTATAAGTTTCCCGTTAACTTGATAATTCTAAACTCCCAAGGATTGGATGTCATTTTGGGAATGGACTGGATGACTAAGTACAAAGGAGTGATAGATTGTGCCAACCATACTGTCTCACTCACAACTCCAGAAAATAAAAGGATCACATTCAAGACCAATTTTGAAGCAAAAAGGAGTATGCTTAATTCTCTTAAGGGGGTTAACATAGACAGTGTGCCAATTGTGAGTGAATATCCGGATGTGTTTCCGAAAGAATTGCCGGGAATGCCACCAGATAGAGATGTGGAGTTTCTTATAGATTTGGTACCAGGGTCTGGACCAATAGCAAAGAGACCGTATAAAATGTCAGTTGATGAACTGAAAGAACTCAAGAAACAACTTGGAGAACAGCTACAGAAAGGATTTATTCAACCAAGTTCTTCATCTTGGGGAGCCCCAGTTTTGTTCGTGGAGAAGAAAGATAGAAGTCAAAGTTTATGCATAGATTACCGTTCACTCAATGAGGTGACTATCAAGAACAAATACCCTTTGCCTAGAATTAATGACTTGTTTGATCAGCTAGAAGGAGCCTGTGTGTTCTCAAAGATTGATCTCCGGTCAGGCTATTTTCAACTCAAGATAAGAGAACAAGACATACCTAAAACAGCATTCACTACAAGGTATGGATTGTATGAGTATACCGTAATGCCTTTTGGGTTGACCAATGCTCCAGCATACTTCATGAATATGATGAACAAGGTGTTCATGGAATTCCTTGAAAAGTTTGTTGTTGTTTTCATCGATGACATCTTAGTCTACTCCAAGAGCAAAGAAGAGCATGAAGGACATTTGCGTTTGATACTTGAGAAGTTAAGAGAGCATAAACTTTATGCCAAATTCAGCAAGTGTGAGTTCTGGTTGGATGAAGTTGGTTTTCTAGGTCATGTTATGACAAAGGATGGTGTAGCAGTTGATCCTGCTAAGGTTTCAGCTGTGACTGAATGGGAATCTCCCAAGTCAGTGAAGGAAGTTCGTAGTTTCCTTGGCTTAGCAGGTTACTACAGAAGGTTCATTGAAAATTTCTCTAAGGTAGCTAAGCCTATGACTGGATTGTTAAAGAAAGACAAGAAGTTTGCTTGGTCTGAAGGTTGTGAACTCAGCTTTCAGGAATTGAAGAAGAGACTTGTGACAGCACCCGTCTTGTGTCTGCCAGATTTGGAAAAAGATTTCCAAGTATATTGTGATGCATCTCATCAAGGTTTGGGTGCAGTACATATGCAAGACGGTAAAGTTGTGGCTTATGCCTCGAGACAACTCAAAACTCATGAAGTGAACTATCCTACTCATGATTTAGAGTTAGCCTTTGTTGTCCATGCACTAAAAACATGGAGACACTATCTTTTGGGAAAGAGATGTGAAGTGTTCAAAGATCACAAGAGTTTGAAGTATATCTTCACCCAGAAGGAAATTAATATGAGACAAAGAAGATGGCTAGAACTTATCAAGGACTATGACTTAAGTTTGCAATACCACCCCGGTAAAGCAAATGTTGTAGCCGATGCTCTAAGTCGTAAGGTTTTTGTGAATGGACTTACCAAAGGAGAATTGCCCGATGATCTGTGTACCCAATTTAGAAAACTCAGATTGGAGATTGTGCCTGAAGGACATCTCATGACTATGAATGTTCAACCCACTTTGTTGGACAAGATCAAAGAAGCTCAGAAGATTGATAAAGAAATCGAAGAGATTAAAGAAAGGATTGGCAAAGGAAAAGCCAAAGGATTCCATGAAGACCAACAGGGTACTTTATGGCATGGGAAACGTATATGTGTTCCACAAGACCCGGAGCTGCGGAAACTGATTTTGCAAGAAGCACACAACTCTCCATATTCCATTCATCCGGGTAACACCAAAATGTACATGGACATGAAAGAAAGATTTTGGTGGAATAATCTCAAGAAGGACATCGCCGAACATATTGCTTTGTGTGATGTGTGTAGTAGAGTGAAGGCGGAACATCAGAAACCAGCAGGTTTGCTTCAACCACTACCTATTCCTGATTGGAAATGGGACAAGATTGGTATGGATTTCATTACCGGATTACCAAGGACCAGGTCAGGATACGACTCTATTTGGGTAGTAGTGGATCGCCTAACTAATGTGGCTCATCTCATACCCGTGAAGACAACCTACACAAGTGCTAAGTTAGCCAAAATCTACATGAGTAGAATTGTATGTCTACATGGAGTGCCCAAGAGTATTGTGTCTGATAGGGGAACTCAATTCACTTCCCATTTTTGGAGACAGTTACATGAGTCATTGGGAACGAGGTTGGAATTCAGTACTGCTTTTCATCCTCAAACTGATGGACAAACGGAAAGGACTAATCAGATTCTCGAAGACATGTTGAGGGCATGTGCCCTAGACTATGGAGCCAGTTGGGATGAAAGTCTGCCTTACGCAGAATTTTCTTATAACAACAGCTATCAAGCTAGTATTGAGATGGCACCATTTGAGTTTCTCTACGGAAGAAAGTGTACCACCCCATTGTTATGGAATGGTGTGGGAGAAAGAAGTTTATTCGGACCAGATCTTATCAAGGAAGCCGAAGAGAAGGTAAAGTTGGTTAAGGACAGGTTGAAGATAGCACAGTCCCGATAGAAAAGCTACGCAGATCCTAAGCGTAGAGAAGTCACCTACGAAGTTGGTGATAGAGCTTATCTTAGAGTGTCACCACTTCGTGGAGTGAAGAGGTTCGGAGTCAAAGGAAAATTGGCACCAAGATATGTTGGACCATTCAAGATTCCGAGTCGCAAAGGAGAAGTTGCCTATGAAATTGAACTACCAGAATCTCTGTCAGCTGTCCATAATGTGTTTCATGTGAGTCAACTTAAGAAATGTCATCCAGAAATGGAAGAAACTTCTTTGAAGGATACTATACCTTTGGAGGAGGTTCAACTGGAAAGTGATCTCACTTATGAAGAGAAACATATCAAGATCCTTGAGACTGCAGAAAGAGTCACAAGGACTAAGACTATCAAGTTCTGCAAAGTGCAGTGGAACCATCACTCCGAAGAGGAAGCGACATGGGAAAGAGAAGATGATCTTCGGAAAGACCACCCTCACCTATTTGCTAGCCAATCCGAATCTCGAGGGCGAGATTCACCTTAAGGGGGTTAGATTTGTAACATCCCTAAAATCATGTTTCAAACTCATGCATATCATCCATGCATCCATGATCATATAGAAATCATTTCAAACAAAACAATTCAAAAACATGAGCATATGAGCTCATTATTTTATGTGATCTTCATTTGAAACAAATGCTACTCTTTCTATGAGAGGTTGTTGTTCATGAAACCAAACCTTGTGCCTTTTGCTTTCAGAATGAGTTGCTAGATTGCTAAGACCTAAACCCAAGTTTTCAAAGCAAATACAATTTGAAAACAAATTTCAAAACCAATATAAAACAAGTGCTATGTCACTGTTTAATTTATCTTTCCAAAATGACCAAGCCAATTCAAAGTGACCACTTGGTTTTATGCCCAAATTTGTGACTGTTGCACACTGCAAAAATCCCAAAAAGATTTGAATTCAAATAGAGCTTGAATTCATTTGAAAATCATTCCAGAAAATCAAATTAGAAAAAGAAAAGGAATAAAGAAAAGGAAAAGGGCCGGTGCTACTATTCTGGCCCAACAGAGAAACCAGCCCAGCTAGCCCACCCGGGTTTTCCCTCTCTCTCTCTCTCTCTCTCTCTCTCTCTCTCTCTCTCACGCGCAGACGCACCCAGCGAGTCGCTGACGCCAGGACCCCACACCCCTTCTGTTCCTCTCGCAGACAACTAGGCCCTCTCCACGTCGACTCCTTCTTCCCCAAATCTCGCGCCCAGACGCCGTCGCCGCTGGCCGTGCTGCGTTGATTCCACGGCGTAATTGCCATTGATTCACCGGGCGTTTCTTGTCGAGCCTCTGCCTACATAAACCCCTCCCCACTCCGCTCCATTCCCCTCACTCAATTTTCTCTCCACGCCACCAGGCTGCTCGCAACTCGCCAGACACCGCCGCAGCTCCGACAACCTCCGGCGTGCGATTCTGGTAAACCTCGAGCGCCCCTTCCTCTCTGGTGCATGCGAACAGCTTCGCGACCTCCTTGCGCATCTCCTGATACCCTTTGTCTGTCTGTTTGTGACCCAGGTCTTCGACTTCGACGTGCACCGTGAGCAACCGACGCCGTCTCCAACTCCGGCGAAGGATTAAGGTAAAATCCGACCGCCCCGTGCCTTCCCTTTGACGCTGACTTGTTCGTCTGACCTATGCGCACACACTGATGCCCTCTGTTTGCGTTAGGGCGAAGCAGAACGTCGCCGTCCACACGAGCCCGACCCTGTCATCCACTCCGGCGAGATCCCACGGCCACTACAGCGTGCCCCTTGACCAGCCATCGCCACCTTGAGCATTAGCAGCTCCCTGCGAGTCTGGTAAACCCCTTCTCCCTCTCCCGCGCGACCTAGAACGCCAGCTCCGCCACTGACAGACGCGCCGCCGCCAGTCATCGCCGCTAGCGCCGCCACTAGATGGTCAGGCTGCTCAAGATCGTTAGATCCAGATCGTGCGGATAGGATAGAACGCGAGCGAAGCGGTAAGATTAGATCGGAGCCGCGCGTTTAAGTTAGATCTAGCGGCTCAGAAGCGTGATCCGACGCGAACCGGTACGCGCCAGTAAGATTAAGACGCGTGGCAGTAGATTAGATTTAAAACAGATTTTGAATCAGATTTTAGTTCAAATTTGTTTTTTTTGTAACTTCTGATTTCCACGTTAGATTTTGACAAATTTTATACCGTTGGAATCAGGAGATCAAACCCTTTCAGAATATGCAATGTGTTTAATGTTTAGTTTCTGTTAAAATGGTTTCTTTTGCAAAAACATGTGTAGGGCTTATTTGAGCATATGAATTGTTTAGGATTTAATTTAGGGTTTAAATTATTGTTGTGTGGCAAGTTTTTGACTTGTTTAGGATTCAGTACTATGCACTTGCTTGGTTGAGTTTTAAAAATCATCACTTAGCATTTTGCATGCATGCATATATTTTTGTTTGTTTGCATATGTTATGTGTGTAATTTGTTGCTACCATTCTTTGTGTAGACTTTGGTGCTGGTGATTGTGATTGTTAAGAGTGCTACTCTCCCAACTACCAAGGCAAGTGGTACATCATGAATAATTCTATCCCTGTATTGTATACTAAGCATTAGAAATATTTTTGCTAAAGTCTTGCATGTTATTATTTTGCCTATATGCCATGTTGGGAAATCCTATGTAGTTTAGAATTGCTAGGAAATTTCTAAGTTAAGTTACTATCTATGCCATGCTTAGCCTAGCTAGTAGCAAACAAGGGTTGGTGAAATATACATGCTATGATGAAAATATTTCTAAGTCTTTGGACTTTGTTTTACTTAATAAAATAACTAAGTCAATGAATCACCTCGGTGGAAAGGGACTTGATTGGTGGTTTTGGTTGAGTGGTTACACAAGGCCCATGGCTATGGTTTACCTTGTATATCACACTTGTGGTAAGCCACCCAGGAACAAAGAGATTTTAGAGGCCAAGTGTTAAGAAGCTTCTAGTGCAGCCACTTGGCAATATGGGCTCTGCCTGGATCACATAAGTTGCTAGAACTTAGCCATTTGGACAGTTGGTGGTAGTGGGAATGATAGGTTGGAACGCGTCCATTTGGTCTAAGGGAAGGCTTCTGAAAGGTCCTGTCTTGGTGAAACCAAGTCTGTTGGGGAAAGTGCACAACCTCTGCGGATGGAAAAATCTAAGTACTTAGCCAAGTCCATGGCAATGGACAACTTGAGCATCAAGGCATGGAAGCTATCAAGAATCTCCTCATCCCAATTTCTAAGTAAAAATTTGTGGGTGAACAAGGGTGAAGGACCTTAATGTATATTGGTGGTTCCTTGGGAAAAGTTTTGACAAAGAAAAACTTAGTGATTTCAACTAATAGGAAAAACCTATTTTGAGCAAAGCAAGCCAAGCTACACTTAGCCAAATTTGCATATAGTATCTAGTCCACTTAAAATATACTAAGGTATCACTTGCCAATACTATTCCAAAGTATTGACCTACTGTGGCTGTAACTTGTGATGTTGCAGGTTACTCTGATGAGGATTAGGTGTCATGAGTCTACACTCAACATGTTTGCCTGTGGCACATGAAGATGAAGACTTATATTTATTTACTTATTCAAACTCTTGTAATAGGCCTGTGGCCTTTGAGTTCTAAAGACTATGTTTATCTCTGGAATGGATGTAATAAATGACCTTTGTATCTGTGTACTTCATCTTAAACTGTGGATGCTAGCAATGATCCAGGGACTAGCATTGCAATCACAGGGATCCTTTTCCTTTATAAAGGAGGGATCTTACACCTACCCATCGCACCATGCCATGCCAACCCAAAGGAACCCTTGCCAGCCGACCATGGCTAGCTAGCCAGACCAAGCACCAAGCCTAAACACCATGTCTAGGACGCACACCACCGTCCATCGCCACCCCCTGTCCAGCGCTTGAACCCTGCCAGCCACTGGACCACACGCCCAAGCCATGCCAAACTTCTCTGAGAGCATGCCGATAGCGCGTCAGAGCGCCACCCTCGACACACGCCCACAGACCGCGCGCCGCCCTCGCCGCGTGCACGCGTGATCACCACCACCCCAGCAACCCAGCAGACACGCCCGTTCGCCGCCGCGCGGACCACGCGCGTTGTGCGCCATCAAAACCTTCGTCGGACCCGCTCAGAGCATCGAAGCGTTCCGACCGATCATCACCGCCCCACGCCTCGCCACCATGCCGTTGAGCTTCGCCAGGGAGCACAGCACTGCCCCCTACTGTCGCCCACGCCGATAGCCCTCTGTGCCATCGACCACGATGAGATCAGCTCGCGCCCGTCGGTCCCCTCTCGCCACTATAAATATAGGCCATCCCCGCTCGATTTCTTCACACCAGTTCGTTCCCCTCTCTCTCAGAAACATCCCACACCCTTCCCCGGAGCAAGGCGAGCACCAGGTGACCGGAATTTCACCGGAGTTCGCCGCTGCAGAGGAGGAGAGGTGCCATCGATTGGATCCGCCCCAGGAGGAGCCACCGGTGCCAGGAGAATCGCCGTTGTCGACTTTGTCGTTTGCCCACATCGCCGACCCTCGCCTGAGCCCCAGTGAGCCTCCCACGACCCCCACTGAGCCGCTAGGGTTCGAGCTCGCCGGTGACATGTTCATCGTCGACGACGACCCTCAGCCGTTGATCTCCTAATCCAACGAACCACACCGCCCCGTACCACTTCGCGTGTTATGAGCCACTGACTGGTGGAACCCCCCTGTCAGCTGAGCCCCGCGCTGCGGAGTGACACTAGGCCGGCCCATTAACCTTTCCCGCGCAGCCCAACCGTTTGAATTTAGATTTTTCTATTTTAATTCAAACTCAGTTCTATACCTAGTTTAAAAAATCAACCCAGCCCGATTCAGTGAACCAAATTGCATGAAACCAATTTTGTTACAAATATACTGAAATGCTTAATCCAAGTCCATTGGATTCAAGTCATTTGGATCTGTAGATCACCCTTGGTAAAAATAACAAGGCAGAAGATTTTCTGCATTCAAACATTTTTCAAATTTCAACCATAATAGCTTTTGAGTTGATTCCAACTCTCAAAAATCACATTTGATCATACCTTTCAGAATATATAAAAACATATGGGTTTACTTACAGAAATAATGTTCAAGTAATAAAAGAATGCCACATATGCATTTCTAGTCACTTTATTTATTTAAAATAAAAGGCTAAACCTTATTAAATTATGACACCACTTTAAATCACATTCCCATATACTGAAATATGTGGTGATGACATGTGTCAACATGATCCCATGTTTGAGTTGGAGAATATTAAATCTTAAGTAGTTTTTCAATGAGTATAAATTACTTTTCTCAAAATAAAATAAATAAGGCAAATGCTTTAATCTTGTAATATAGGTGATGATGATAGATCATCTATAGTACCCTTTTGTTTGATGATTGAAAATAGTTAAGTATTGTTTGGTGATTGTGTACCTCATATTTATTTATAGACGCTAGTACTGACCAAGGATACGAGGAGGAAGGAGGATACTACGAAGAAGAAGCCGAGGAGAACTTCAACCACTGCTCCGCACAAGGCAAGCCTTACTAACCAAGTTAACTTATGCAAGCCAATACTTGCAAGCTGTTAACTTAGCAAGCTTATACTGATACTTATGCAGGCCAATACTTGAAACCTTGCAAGCTAACACTTGCAATTATGAAAGTTAGATAACCTATGCAATGCACTAAGCATGCTTGGTTGAATATCTGCGTCCGCGGTTATGGACAGTTGGAGTGGCCATACTGTTCCCCCGTCAGATGTTTTCAAAATGACTTGTGAAATGAATTGAGATTTTGACTTGACCACAAGAGAGTTGTGATATGAAATTCAAGTTCCCACTTAGGTGTTATAAAATTTCAACTAGCTTTTCTTGCTTCTGAACTTAGTAGAGGTAAATCTGGCTTTTTGCAAAACAACCCTAGAGCTTAGTGTCCTACTACAAAAACCCCCTTAACTTGTGAGTATTAGTATGCGAGTACTTAAAGAGTACTCATGGCTTTGTCCCTGGCTATTCCCGTGGCCAGACAATGACGAGGAGTACCAGGATGATGGACCGCAGGAAGGTTACGACAACTAGGATCATCTCCCATCGTTAGCATTGCCTGTGACCCCGGAGATGGAGCTTCGCCTACGCTACCTTTATTATTACGTTATTCCGCTTCTTGAGTTGTATTAAGAACTGGATCATGAGATCCTTATTTGTGTAAGACCTTATGTATGGTTTGTAATGGATGCTGTACTGTGGTATCCAAATCTGTTATGTCTCGCAAAAATGGTAATCCTGGGATTGTGATGTATGGCATAACAGGCATCTGGGATTTAAAACCCGGGTGTTGACAGCATTCCCCCGTTGTGACGTTTATCACAAGCACCGTTAAATCTAGGAAAATAGTCAAACATATCCCATTGATTGGTGCCAGCGCATTAAAGTACTCGATTATACTAGTTGGACCCATCCAATATACCCACAGTAGTGGGTCTCTGTGACTTATGGGCATTGAAGCAAGTGAGGACCAAAGTTCTGGCTAACTTGCTGAATGGCCCATAAAGAAAGCCTTATCACTCCTAGTGTTTTCCTATATAATACAAGGAACACTTTCCCTCTAAGAATACGCCACCACACTCCCTCCCTCCACTCCGAACCCAAGATCCCATCCCCATATCCCTCTAGTCTACACTAATGTTTAGTACTAACTCAAGATCCCATCTCTTCCTGCTAGTGTGCAATACAAATCCCAAAGACCCCATCATCTTTTTCCGCATGTAGTGACCAAGTAGATGCATTGTAGGTTTGCCTTGGGCGATACTATACCACAGGTATCTTTGTCATCCTTTCTACACATCAGGTTTGTCTGTTTTCTATCTCCTTGTTAATAAATTTTAGTGATCTTCTAGATCTTCTGTAGGGAGACTGGCCGCCAGATCCACAACGAGGATACTAGTCAAGGCCAGCCGCCAGATCCGTGGTGAATCCGTGTCGAGGAGGCCAACCGCCAGATACACTCAGATGAAGGCTTGTAGATCGATAACTAGGTTGTTTGTAGCACAAAAATGATGTAACTCTGATGTATGCAAGATGCACAAGAACTACAAAAATTGAGATTTTTTCTTAATAATCTTTTTTTTGTATTTTTATGTCTATAGATACAGGAAATCGAGAACTTCTCTCTTAGGAAATTGAATTTTATATCTTAAATGTAATATATGAAAATGGAATTTTATATCTTAAATATTATGGAATTTTCTATTTAGTTTCGCTGCCCCCCACAGGTGTGTAACATCCCAAAAATATTGATCAAGGTTATCAATTCCAATCACCAAATTTAGGGTTAACAAAAACTTTTGTTAATAAAAAATGATATGAATGCATGTGTGTATGTGATGATTGTATGAATGCATGAATGGACTTGTTTGATTGTTGTGAATAGCAAGGAATGGTTTAAAGATGAAAAGAACATCATCTAAATCAATTCCATGCAGAAACAAATCAAGAGAATTTCAAAAACAAACAAAACAAGCAAATGGTCATTTTGCCAATCTTGCTCACTAGGCCACTTTGAGTGTTTCTAGTCCAAGATTTCAAACAGAAACAAATCCATTTATTTTCACCCCTTGCTAGACCAAGTGAACGTGAACCCAAGCCCACCTTGCAAACCCACAGAAACATTTGGCAACCTTATTCAAATGACATTTAAAAATTGAATCTATATCATATGTGAAGATCACCATTTCTCAAAACCCAACCAAACCAGTGCACCTTGAAAAATCCAAGCAACCATAGACTACCTAGCATGTGACTAGTACACCCACCAAGTTTCATCCAAAAATTGAAATTCAAATCTCTTGCGGCCATTTCATCAAACACCTTCTGATCACAAATCAAATAAAACACCAAACATTACAGTGAGCAGTGGTTGTGCCTAACTTGTTCCCTCTCTAGCTCACAACACACTCTCAGTAGATCATCTAACTTGTTTAACCAACCATATCTCACTGTAAACTTGACAATGCCATCAATGGTGACCATGCCCAAGCCCCAAATGCCACCCCAGTGTCGACAACAAGCTAGAAGCCACACTAGCCTCGCCAACCTTGTCTAGCAGGCACTCCACCGTCCACCGCCACCCCCTGTAAAGCGCCCAAGCCCTGCCATCCACATGACCACACGGAATGAGCACGCCTAGTCTCTCTGCGACCATGCCGAGAGCGCGCTAGAGCGCCGCACTCGACACGCTCGCACAGACCGCGCCCCGCCCTTGCCGCTTGCATATGTGATCACCACTGCCCAGCGAACCGCCCATACATGCCCGTTCGCCGCCGCGCGGACCGTAGACGTTGTGCGCCATTAAAACTCTCGTCAAATCCGCCTAGAGAATCGAAGTGTTCCGACCGCATCACACCGCCCCACGCCTCACCTCCATGCCGTTGAGCTTCGCTAGGAGACAGCGCACCGTCCCCTACCCCCAGCCATGTCATTAGCTCGCTGTGCAGACGACCACGACGAGCTCCACCCGCACCCTTCGGTCCCCTCGTCGCACTATAAAAGGAGGCCTTCCCTGTTTGATTTCAGCACACCATCTTACTCCCCTCTCCCTTAGAACCACCCCACCTCATCCCAGGAGCAAGGCGAGCACCAGGTGGCCAGAATTTCGCCGGAGCTTGCCGCTGCTGGAGGAGAAGGGCGTCGTTAATTGGATCCGCCCTAGGAGGAGCCACTGGTATTAGGAGGATCGCCATCGTCGACTTCTTCGTTCGCCCCCATCGCCGACCATCGTAGGAGCCCGGTGAGCCCCCACGGACCCCCACTGGCCGCGCTAGGGTTCGACCTCGCCGCGTTTTGTTCAGGCGTGGACGATGAACCTCAGCCGTAGATCTAGCATCTAATCCTACGACTCTAATCGCCCCATACCCCTTCGCACCCCCTGTCTCGCTGACTGGCGGGGACAATCACTTAAACCGCCCGCGTGCGCTGTGCGGAGTGGGCCGGCCCAGTTAACACTCCCGCACAACCCAGTAATTCAAATTTAGGTTTATCAATTTAGTTTCAAACTTAGTTCTGTCTGTACATTCAAAAATCAATCCCGAGATATTCACTAAACCAAATTGCATGAAACCAATTTTGCTAGAAAGGTATTAAAATTCTTAATCCAAGCCTGTTGGATTCAAATCATTTGGAATTTTAGACCACCTATAGTAAAAATCACAAGGCAGAGACTTTTCTACATTCAAACATTTTTCAAAATTCAACTATAAATGCTTTTGAGTTGATTCCAACTCTCAAAAATCACATTTGATAAGACCTTTCTGAATATATAAAAATATCTAGGTTTACTTGTAGAGATAATGGACAAGTAATAAAAGAATGCCCCATATGCATTTCTAGTCACTTTATTTAATCAAAATAAAAAGGTTAAACCTTATTAAATTGTGACACCACTTTAAATTAGATTCCCAAGTACTGAAATATGTGGTGATGACATGTGTCAATATGATCCCATGTTTTAGTTGGAGAATATTAAATCTTAAGTAGTTTTTCAATGAGTAGAAATTACTTTTCTAAAATAAAGGAAATAATTTTTTTGCCTTAATCTTTGTGATGATTGTGATGATGCTAGATCATCTAGTGTGAACCTTTGTGTGCTAAATAGAAGTAGTTAAGAATTGTTTGGTGATTGTGTACGTCGTATTTATTTATAGACGCTAGTACCGACCAAGGATACGAAGGGGAAGGAGGCCACTACGAGGAAGAAGTAGAGGACAACTTCAACCACTGCTCTACACAAGGCAAGCTAGAACTTTGCAAGTTAACCCTTGCATTATAACTATGCCAACTAGATGCATTAGACATGCATTAGTTATACCACTTGATGATACCAAATGCTAGTTTTACTTGCAAGCTTAATCATTTTATTTCTTTATCAAAGCTTTTATTTGTGTTTACTTAGTGACCTGCAAGTTTTGGAAAGATATGAAAGGTAGCATAAAGAACATAAAACTTGGCCTAAGTTAGATATATATTGATGTCATCCTGAAGCATGAGATTGAACTTAGATCATTCACACTTGATTACCACCCCTCATTAGTGTTTATCCCCATGTGTAGATGCTAGTGCTAAGCATACAACTTGATCACTTTAAATGGGAATACTTGATAAAAATGGTTATGAAAACCTTAGAATGATGAGTCATTCTGATGAAATGTTTTGACATGTGTTCTTGAACACCAGATGATTTTGATGATGAAAATTTTAAGGCATGAGCCTTAGCCCTTTATAAAACTGATGGTTGTCTGGATGCGATACCATTCCAATTTTGCCGTACAACCACAATACCCGGAATTTGGGAAGGGCTTGACTGGAAGTTTATATACCTTAGTATGGGTTCCCTTGCGGCCAAGGTTTGAGCTGAGGCTACCTTGTCAAGATTGACCACCTGTGTAGTTCCCAAGATGACAGTTGGTCATGGTTGGGAGGCCAAACTCATAGGAGAGGTGCCTATACTAGGGCATGTAATTGAAAGGTTAGGATTGATTATGCGCATACTGAGTATGGTTAATTCAGGATTGTTCCTAACGGATGTATCAAATATTGTGGTGAAAGTGTACCACCTCTACAGAGTGTCAAACTATTCGAATAGCCGCATCCGCGATTATGGACAGTTGGAGTGGCCATACTATTCCATCGTCAGATGTTTTCAAAATGAATTATGAAATGAATTGTGACTTTGACTTGACCACAACCGGGTTGTGATATGAAAACTCAAGTTCCCACTTAGGTGTCATAAAAGTTTCAACTAGCTTTCTTTGCTTCTGAACTCAATTAAGGTAAACCTGGCTTTTTGCAAAACAACCTAGAGCTTAGTATTCCTAGTCAACCACTTTACTTGTTAGTGATAGTTTGCGAGTACTTAAAGAGTACTCATGGCTTTGTCCCTGGATATTCCAGTGGCCAGACTATGAAGAGGACTATCAGGAGGATGGACCGCAAGAAGGTTACGACAATTAGGATCATCTCCCATCGTCAGCATTGCCTGTGACCATGAAGATGGAGCTTCGCCCATGCTACCGTTATTATGTTATTCCGCTGCTTTGATTGTACTAAGACTGGATCATGAGATCCTTTATTTGTTGTAAGACCTTATGTATGGTTTGTAATGGATGATGTACTGTGATATCCAATCTGTTATGTCTCGCAAAAATGGTAACCCCGGGATTGCGATGTATGGCATAATAGGCATCTGGGATTAAAAATCTGGGTGTTGTCAAGTTGGTATTAGAGCCATCCTGACCATAGGAGACCCTAGTTTAGAATGGACGTTTGAATCAAAAACTTAGTTTCAAAACAAAAGACGCGAGTATTTATGAAAACCTATTCTCATTCTTATCACTTAGATTCTTTCATGAAAATTCATGTCCCTCAAAAATTCTTGCAAACTTATATAAAATTTGACACACTTGATCACTCTACTAACTTAGTCATCCTATATTATTATAGATGGATGTGAAGTATAACAAGTTCTATCAATTGAGAAATGGAGAAGAGCTCATCTTTGAGCGTGATTTGGACCAACTTTCGGAACTTCTGGAGCGCCCACACCCCGAGTTCTTCGGAGCCCAGCTCAACGATCAGGAAGGAGGAGAATTGCAATGCTGATTGTTGTGAGTCTCTGAGGAAAGATTGAAGCCCCCCACCTTAGAGGGAGTCAAGTTCACCTTAAGGGAGAACAACTGGCTCTATGTACTTGCCAAGGCCATGCAGGAAGCTCTTGCCCGTCTTTATGGGTAGAGTATCAATCAGATCAAGGGCGCTCACTTTGAGTTCTATCCAAGGCGTGATGCTATGGGACAACCACTGGAGGTACCTCGTCACCCATATGTGAAACATCAAGTGGACCATCTCAGCTTCATGATGTTTGACCGGTAGAAGGAGTTGGACAATGCCCGCACCTACGCCAACCACAACTACGCCCTCGCTGTCAAGAAGGACCAGGACATCGCCATGCTGGTGAAGGATCGCAAGTCTCGTTGCCGTCAGCTTGACAATAAGGAGCGCATAATTGCCCGCCTTCTTCACAGGATCACAGACTTGGAGGAGACCATCCACGAGAGGGACATGCAGTTTGAGGAGCGGGAGAACACATGAGAGGATATCCGTGGAGACCCCTACTCTTACCTCAGTGACGATGATGACTTTTTGGAGGATCAAGCCATGGAATTCTTCACCGATGAGGATGACTTCGCCTTCATTGATGATGATGATGATGATGATGATGATGATGATGATGATGATGAAGCCACCAATTCCGAGGAGTAGTAGCACTCGAGCACTAACGTTAGTGAGTTGTATCTGGTCCCACTGTATTGTATTTCACAGAATGGTTCTTAAAACCATATATTTTTCCTTGTTGTGGTGTGTGTTTGTATCGTGTGCTATGAATGAATGAATGAATGAATGAATGAATGAAAAGCAAGTTTCTTGAAAATACGAGTCAAACTTTGAAAACTTTTCAAAAAAAACCCGAACCTTAGAAATTTCCCTCTTGTCTCATGATCTATCTCAATCTTCAGATGCCTCGTGGAGGAAGCACTTCGTCCCTGGATCCAATGCTGCAGATCTTGCAAATGTTGGTTTCTGACCGCGAAGTTGAAAGAGCCGACCGTCAAGCCAACTTAGCCACCCTTCAACACATAGCTCAGATGGCCAACAACAATCAAGGCCATGGAAAAAAGGACAACCATGGATCTAAGCTCAAGAACTTTCAGAACACCAATCCACCCATATTTACTAAGTCTGAAGAGCCCCTAGATGCAGATGATTGGCTGCAAACCATGGAGAACAACTTAGAAGTTGTAGGAGTGGAAGCCAACGAGAAGGTACTTTTTGCCACCCACTATCTGGCAGGAGATGCAAGATCTTGGTGGAACAATGTTCATGCCATGAATGGAGGAAAAATGATGACTTGGGATGAATTCAAACTCATGTTCAGCAGAACCCATGTGCCACTGGGTTTGATCAAGAGGATGAGAGATGAATTCAGAGAAATTAAGCAAGGGAGGATGACAGTAGTTGAGTATCGTGACAAATTTTTGTCACTAGCTAGGTATGCACCGGATGAGATTGACACTGAAGCCAAGAAGAAGGAGAGATTCTTGAATGGTCTGCATGATGAGATGCAGACAGTGTTAGTCAATATTCCATTTGCTAACATTGAAGCCTTAGTGGATTCTGCCATTCAGATGGAAGGCAAGATCAACCAAGCCAATTAGAACCGCAAGCGTAGAATGATGCATCAACGAGGAACCCACCATACCCCAAAGTATCGCCCCAACCCGTCTCCAGGATTTTCCCCAAGAAACAATAGACCCAGATGAACCGTCCAACCTATCCCAACTGTGGAGGAAACCCAAGGCCTGGAGGAAACCACAACAACAACCCCGGCAACCCCAGCAATTTCAACCGTGCACCGCCCAAGTTCAACAACAACAATGCTGCCACCAACACCAATACTGTCCCGAGGACTGGAAGCAATGTTGTGCCTATTGCAATCAAGGACAAGTCTCAGGTGACTTGTTATGAATGCAGAACCACTACAAGAAACATGTTGATACATCACCCTCCATATTGGTCACTGGAAGGTCACAGTTTTTAATTTGTGACCTTTTTGTGACCAAATAGAGAAGGTCAAAAGCTGAGCGTCACTAGTTAAACACCACAATCTTTTCTCTGAATTGGTCATAGATGACTATGACCAATATAGATGGTCACGGATTCTATGACCAACTATATTAGTCACAGATTGTTTGCCCTGTCCACGTAGGATCCTACGTGGCAAATATGTGACCAATTGAAAAGGTCATCGACCAGATTTAGCCCAGTCCAGTTAGGTGTTTTATATGGGCCAAGCCCAAAAATTCAGCGTGTTTATTATTATATGTGTCAACTCTAATTAGCTAAATGGGCCAAAACCAAAGTTTAGGCCACTTTATTTTTGGAGCGTGGCCATTTTCAAAGCAATTTAATTTTTCTTTTTATTAACAAACAATGGGTCCACTAGTCAGATGGGTCCAGTTGTCAGGTTTTACTCATTATGTCCCACTTGTCAGGTTCTTTTTACATGTTTAACTACATTTTGCATTTTATAATACTAGAAAATAAATGAGAAATAATTATATCATATCACAGCGCTCATTTACATCATATCACAGAAACAAACATAGATGATATTTCAAACGATGGCCAGAATCAGTATTACATCATATCACAGCGCTCATTTATAGCTCGCTGGAATAGAATCCAGCGCGCGTTGCCGCCCAGCTAGCCAACTCATCAACGCGCGTGCATCAGCCAGAATCGATCCGGCGAGTCATACAGTCGGATTCATGCACGCAGGCGTCACGGTAGGATAGAGGCGCGCCGTTGGAATCCATCTGCCTCCGGCGCCCAGCTCACCGTTAGCAACATGTCGCTGAGCTACACCTGCCAGAAGCAGCTGCAGCACCCAGCACCCACCCAATAGAGCACCGCCGGCAAACACCTTCCAGGTCCACGCGCGCCCAATACTTCTTCCTCGCTCATGGCCGCTCCCGGACTCACCATGGCACCTCCAGCCTTCTCGCCAGCAGCTCCATCTCATTTCCTCAGCAACATCCTCCACTCACCAGCAGCTCCATATCATCTCACCTCCATCATCTTTCGCTGTTTCTATGTTTTAGATTATCTGTCAAGGATATATACAATAGTGATATCAGAATTGTCAGCTACTTAATGTCCCTAGTTCTGAGTTTGCAATTCAATTGTGATCTTCAACTAACTGTATGTTCAAATTAGTGTTGTGTATACAATCTCGAGCAATCAAATGATGCGGATCATTAAAAAACTGCAAAACATAGATGAGAAGTACTGCACAAATGCTACATAGATGAGCAGTACTACAGAAAAAAATTATATATAACACTATAATGGATGTGTCACACCAAAAATCAAATATAGCACGTCGAAGGAAACTAAATGGACTGTGCAAGAGGCAATTGAACATGTACAACTTTTCTAGAACTCAACAACACTGCATAGGAACCAACAAGGAATCAATCTTGAGTATATTTCTCATATTATCATCAAGCAAGCATAGCAGGCATTAAACAAGCATGACAGGTACAGTTCATATTATCATCATTCAATCTTGAGTAAATTGACAATATAGCAGGATGGGTACAGCAGACATTCAGAAGTCAGAACCAAGCATGCACATCATTAACCACGTGTTCGACCAAGAAATCTCGAATACTTACTAAGTTTAGAACCTGGGCCACAGATTAGGTATCGTCAGGCACGACCTTGGTGTCCGTGAGTAGGACCTTCGCCTGCTCTTCGTTGTTTGCATGGCCAGCATCCTGGAGGGCGGAGAGGCGGATGTCCTGATTGTAAAGGCGCTATATATGTTTGTTGATTTGATGCTTTGGTTCCTGTATTTGCAATTCAAATGTATCAGTTCTACATAAAAGAGGAACCAACACATTTAGTCTCACTGTAGGGAATATCTATCTACTAAGAAAACAAAACATTTAGGAAAAATGTCCTATGCTACATGTCAAGTATCAGAATAGTGTGTGAATCAGTATTATGCTACATGCCATCCTTCCTTCCTTGAACCTCAATTGGCTACCTCATATAAGGTTAGCTGACATAAATAAGTCATACAGATATGAACAATAGACATATATGCATCATTCATCATATAAATCAATTGTTCATTTGGTCATAACCAAGCAAACTAATCGAGAAAATATCTTAATTTACAAAATAAGCATGTATTGACCACACTACTAGTAGCAAGGACATAACAATGATCACTTAACAAGGACATATGCAGGAGCGAGGAGAGGATGACACACATATACCTGAACCAAGCATTAACTGAACCAAATATTGTTTGGACATCAAAACAGGAACTACCGAGACATCTTCTATCTATACTTGTAGCGGGAATCACTTTGACTAACAACAAAATATGAACTATTCAGGAACTAGCGGGACAGCAAAATAGGCACAACAAGAACTAACATAGTGAAATAGGAAAATCAATAGGAAACTCGGAAGGTCTATGGTATATTTCATTGTCCTAGGACCACCATAGCTAATAATATCGTGGCCACCACATCTAACAATAAAATTTTATCATTTAAAACAACTCCTGATTTCGATGGAATGAGGAAATATTTAGAATGTGGTTCTTTTATGTGAAACTTCAGAATGTACCATAGAACATGTGAGACCACTACTACTACACAATCAAGTTGCAAATCAGTAATGTTACAACACTAGTGAGACTAAATAAACCTGAGAAAGCAAGGCAACATGTAAATTACTATAACGATTCATCGCAACAAAATTCCAATCATAGAACATGTGAGACTAGTACTACTACACAATCAAGTTGCAAATCAGTAATCTTACAACAACAAAAACGAACTACGTTGGCTATGAATAATTAAACAGGATCTGCTATAGACCCCTAAATAGGATCCACATCCCAAAACTCGTACGAACGAATTCGATCAACCTGTGACCATCTACGTACCACCATGAAATTCGAGTCTCCTACACTAAAGGAAACAATCGGCAACAGATAGGAGAGAAGGATGGGATCGGCGGTAGTATGACGGTACCTTGCAGGGCGTATGTAACCTTGGCAGAGTCAGAGTAGATGGGGAGGGACATCCAGCCGGCAGCGAGGGAGAGCTTGGCAGCACCAATGGAATCGTAGTAGGCGCGAGGCTCCAACGGAGGCGACCTTGACGGAATACTTAGCGCGATGGGGAGGATGCAGTGTCGCGGTTGAAGCGGGTGTGGGAGCAGGGGTGTCGAGGCCTGCAAGGCAGTTCGTCTTGGTGGTGCGAGGGCAGAAAGACCTCCAATCGACAGCCTCCTTCTTTGTCGCGAGGCCGGGCTGGTTGTCCATCGATGACAACCAGCTAGGGTTCGACCATAGTGGCACGATTCGAGGAGCACGACGGGGGGAGTCAGTAGGGAATTGACTGGGGAGGGCAACGTCTGTGAGTGGTGGTGCTAGGCTGCGCCGGCGTGGTTGGGGATCTGGAGAGAGGCGGAGGGGTTGGGGATCTGGAGAGAGGCGGCGGGGTTGGGGAGACGAGGTCTCGCGTGTGATGGTTAGGGTTTGGGGGTGGATGTATCGCGATCTCGACGGTGGTGTCATGATTTTACAAAAGTACCCCTGCAGACTTTTGTGGTGCAAGACTAGAATTGTAGGGCGTTTTGGCCAATTCATGTCTACAATGTGGGGGACAGGGAGAGGGAGAAACTGGTGCTGTATTTTGAGCCGTTGGATAGATGCCATCTGAACGGTTGGTCTGGATTGTTCAGCTAATCCATGGGTATCCTCATTCTCTCTTATGATTGGCAGGTTTTTAACCACATTTTGAAAATGTCGTAAGAAATTAAAAAACGGTCCAAACGAGGTAAATCCTTCGCGTGGTGTCTTATTATGTGACATATTTGCAAGCAAAAGTACCAAAATTTGTATTTTACAAGTTTCTCGAAAAAACCTTCTCTGAAATGACCTATCATGTTCGTGGTTTCATGGCTTTCGGGTCAAACAACCAATGTTATGGCTAGAATTGCGGCATATTTTGTGATAATGTTCCCATATTGTGCACGCACGTGCATCTTGGGATGGCGAACAATGTTGCAGCAGGAAGTTTTTCGTTTCGTCACATAGAAAATGCATTTTCCATTTTTCGAATGCCGAAAATGGGGTGTTTTGTAAAGGAACCACCAAAAGAGAGTTTCAAAATGGTTCCGCCACATTTTTCAAAAATACTATACCATGTTACATGGACAATGTCCGAACCGGGGCATCTCAAACCTTTCGGTCCATCCCTGATGAAAAAGACAAATTCCTGCTGAATCGGTAGGAAGTGGGTCCGATTTGAACTGCAACTACAAAATATGATGCTCATGATTTTTTGAAAAAAACATTTTTAGATTCACAATATGTTATTTCATTAGAGATCCACTAAAAGTTTAGTGAGGCTCATCCCTTAGCTATGAACCATCATGCCCGCCGTTTTGACCATAGTTTGAAATGGGCATAATAAATTCAAAAACGGTCCAAACGAGGTAAATCCTTCGCGTGGTGTCTTATTATGTGACATATTTGCAAGGAAAAATACTAAACTTAGTATATTACAAGTGTCTCGAAAAACCTCCTCAGAAATGACCTATCATGTTCGAGGTTTCATGGCTTTCGGGTCAAACGACCAATGTTATGGCTAGAATCGCGACATAGTTTGTGATAATGTGCCCATATTGTGCATGCATGTTCACCTTGGGATGACAAACAATTTTGCAGGAGGAAGTTTTCTGTTTTGTCGCATGGAAAATGCATTTTTCCATTTTTCGAATGTAGAAAAACGGGGCGTTTTGCAAAGGAACCACCAAATGAGAATTTCAAAATGGTTCTGCCACATTTTTAAAAAATACTATACCATGTTACATGGATAATGTCTGAACCGGGGCATCTCAAACCTTTCGGTCCATCCCTGATGAAAAAGACATATTCCTGCCGAATCGGTAGGAAGTGGGTCCGATTTAAACTGCAACTACATGATATGATGCTCATGATTTTTTTTAAAAAAATATTTTTAGACTCACAATATGCTATTTCATCAGAGGTTCGCTAAAATTTTAGCGAAGCTCATCCCCTAGCTATAAACCATCATGCCCGCCGTTTTGACCATAGTTTGAAACGGGCATAATAAATTTAAAAACGGTCCAAACGAGATAAATCCTTCGCGTGGTATCTTATTATGTGACAAATTTGCATGGAAAAATACCAAACTTGGTATATTTCAAGTGCCTTGAAAAAACCTTCTCATAAATGACCTATCATGTTCGAGGTTTCATGGCTTTCGGGTCAAACGACCAATGTTATGGCTAGAATCGCGATATAGTTTGTCATAATATGCCCATATTGTGCATACATGTGCACCTTGGGATGGTGAACAAAGTTGCAGGAGGAAGTTTTCCGTTTTGTCGCACGGAAAATGCATTTTCCATTTTTCGAATGCCAAAAAACGTGGCGTTTTGTAAAGGAACCACCACATGAGAGTTTCAAAATGGTTCCGCTACATTTAAAAAAAATACTATACCATGTTACATGGATAATGTCCAAACCGGGGCATATCAAACTTTTCGGTCCATCCCTGAAGAAAAAGACAAATTTCTGCCGAATTGGTAGGAAGTGGGCCCGATTTGAACTGCAGCTACATGATATGATGCTCATGATTTTTTGAAAAAAATATTTTTAGACTCATAATATGCTATTTTATCAGAGATCCACTAAAAGTTTAGCGAGGCGCATCCCCTAGCTATGAACCTTCATGCCCGCCGTTTTGACCATAGTTTGAAACGGGCATAATAAATTAAAAAACTGTCCAAACGAGGTAAATCCTTCGTGTATTGTCCTATTATGTGACATATTTGCAAGGAAAATACTAAACTTGATATTTTTTAAGTGTTTCGAAAAAACCTTCTCAGAAATGACCTATCATGTTCGAGGTTTCATGGCTTTGGGGTCAAACAACCAATGTTATGGCTAGAATCACGGCATAGTTTGTGATAATGTGCCCATATTGTGCACGCATGTGCACCTTGGGATGAAGAACAATGTTGCAGGAGGAAGTTTTCCGTTTTATCGCACGGAAAAAGCATTTTTCCATTTTCCGAATGCCGGAAAACGGGGCATTTTGTAAAGAAACCACCAAATGAGAGTTTTAAAATGGTTCCGCCATATTTTTAAAAAATACTATACCATGTTACATGGACAATGTCTGAACCGGGGCATCTCAAACCATTCGGTCCATCCCTGATGAAAAAGACAAATTCCTGTCGAATCGGCAGGAAGTGGGTCCGATTTGAACTGCAACTACATGATATGATGCTCATGATTTTTTGAAAAAAATATTTTTAGACTCACAATATGCTATTTCATCAGAGATCCACTAAAAGTTTAGCGAGGCTCATCCCCTAGCTATGAACCTTCATGCCTGCCGTTTTGACCATAGTTTGAAACGGGCATAATAAATTCAAAAATGGTCCAAACGAGGTAAATCCTTCGCGTGGTGTCTTATTATGTGACATA
This sequence comes from Avena atlantica, assembly GCA_910589765.1. NCBI lineage: Eukaryota > Viridiplantae > Streptophyta > Magnoliopsida > Poales > Poaceae > Avena > Avena atlantica. Next base: position 53,150,826 of record OU342739.1, on the reverse strand, counting down.
TTTGCAAGGAAAAATACCAAACTTTATATATTGCAAGTGTCTCGAAAAAACCTTTTCAGAAATGACCTATCATGTTTGAGGTTTCATGGCTTTCGGGTGAATCGACCAATGTTATGGCTAGAATCGCGGCATAGTTTATGATAATGTGCCCATATTGTGCACGTATGTGCATCTTGGTATGCCGAACAATGTTGCAGGAGGAAGTTTTCTGTTTTGTCGCGCAGAAAATGCATTTTCCATTTTTTGAATGCTGAAAAACGGAGCGTTTTGTAAAGGAACCACCAAAGGCGGTTTTCAAAATGGTTCCGCCACATTTTTCAAAAATACTATACCATGTTACATGGACAATTTCCGAAACGAGGCATCTCAAACCTTTTGGCCCATCCCTGATGAAAAATACAAATTCCTGCCGAATCGGTAGGAAGTGGGTCCGATTTGAACTGAGCTATATGATCTGATGCTCATGATTTTTTGACAAATATATTTTTAGACTCACAATATGCTATTTCATTAGAGATCCTCTAAAACTTTTACTTCCACCCCTGGCAAAAAAGTCAAAAGTCAAAACCATGATTCAAAATATCTATCTACACCTATTAAGGTTTTATATGAATAATATATTCTTCTATTTTCCCTAGAAAGTAAAAGTGTTCCATATTATTCTTACAATATTCTCTGAAAATTTTCAAGTTCTATGGATTTTGTTTGAGTCAATTTGGAGTTATGAATAAAAAGATATAAAACAATTTAGAAAAGAGTAAGAAAACAAAGCTAGAGGCCCAAGCAGCACAGGGACATTGTCGCAAGGACATCATAGGGGTGGCACAAGCATCCCAAGAAGCACAAGGAGTTAGCCGTTGTCGCGGCTCAAGTAGCCAACATAGGGACGGCCCAAGCAGCCGCAGCACAAGGAGTAGCCCAAGCAGAGTAGCCCAAGTGTGCGGGCTCGCATAATTATATGCGTCGTGTGCAGTTGTTGCACTGAAAGGCATCTTGGTGTGGTGGTTTGCCTCGTTGAAAGAATGCTGTAGGTTAGCGGTTCGAGTCCCCAGCTCCTTCTTTTTTCTGGTATTAATACCGGATGAGCGCTGCATCCTTGCCTGCATGGATACCTGATGAGCGCATGCATCCTTGCTGAGTGGCGCCTACTTGGATAGGTGGATTAAGCGGGGCCCACATACATGGTATTTTTCAATACTACGTGGACAAAAATTGGCACTTGGATATGACACATAGGCAATATTTGACAAATGGACATGACACATAGACGATCTGCTTAGGTGGCAGTCTAGTCACCCTCTTTGTAATTTAGAATATATTGTTATTATATGATATAAATATCTAAATTGGTCGTAGTCTCTCAGATAAAAGGCTTTAAAATCCATCTACGACCATTTCATGTTAGGACACTGTGACCATTTTGACAAAATTGGTCGTTATTTTTCATGGTTTGGACCCTCCTAAATTCCCTACGACCAACTAGTTCGGAATGTTCATAGATTTATGACCAAAAAAACCATGATCGTTAAGAAAAGGTCACTAGTAAGCAGATTTCTTGCAGTGAACCAAAGGTCACTGTTCCAATGAGTGTCCCAAGAAGATTGAAACATCCTCCAATGCAAATGCCCCAGCTCAGCATCAGCGTCGTGTTCAGCCTGGAAGAAGATTCACCCTAGGGAATTCTCTCAACCGCAATGGCCGTTTGTTTCTCATGAATGTTGAAGAGGCCCAAGAAGTGCCATATGTTGTGCTGGGTATGTTTTCTGTTAACTCAGTACTTGCAAGAGTGTTGTTTGATTCTGAAGCATCACACTCGTTTGTTACCGAAGAATTTGCATGCACTAGTAAGATTCAACCAACAAAATTGAAGCATGTTATGATAGTTCAAATACCTGGTTCAACCACCAAAGCTAGACAAATTTGCAAGGACGTAACTATCCGAATCCATGGCATAGATTTTTATGCTAATCTAATAGTACTTGGAATTAAAGGTTTGGAAGTAGTACTAGGAATGGATTGGATGTCGAAACATAAAGGATTAATCGACTGTGCCAAGAAATCCATAACCATGACCAGTACAGCCGGAATATCAGTAGAGCATGTATCTGAAACCTTGCCCCGTCAATTCAAGTGCAACGAGAGTCTATCCCAACCAACCATTGACCAAGTCAGAGTAGTCTGTGAATACCCCGATGTATTTCCAGATGTTTTGCCCGGTATGCCCCCAGATCGGGATATCGGGTTTATCATTGAACTAATCCCTGGAACCGGACCCATAGCCTAAAGACCGTATAGTATGAACCCGTCTGGACTAGTGGAGCTGAAGAGGCAACTGGATGCCATGATGGAGATAGGACTGATTCAACCAAGTGCGTCGCCATGGAGATCACCTGTCTTGTTTGTGGACAAGAAATATGGAGGTAACCGTTTGTGTACGGATTATCGGAAGCTGAATGATGTCACCATCAAGAACAAGTACCCACTGCCGAAGATAGAAGACCTATTTGACCAGTTGACCGGTGCCAAAGTGTTTTCTAAGATTGACCTTATAACTGGTTATCATCAACTCAAGATTCGCGTAGAGGATATCGCAAAGACCGCCTTTACCACTAGATATGGAATGTATGAGTACACTGTCATGTCTTTTGGATTAAGCAATGCCCCCGCTTATTTCATGAACCTCATGAATAAGATTTTTATGGACTTCCTGGAAAAGTTTGTCATTGTTTTTACTGATGACATTCTAATCTATTCCAAATCCGAAGAAGAACATGAGCTACACCTAAGGACCATCCTTGGAACCCTTAGGGAGCATCAGCTGTATGCCAAGTTTAGCAAATGTGAATTCTGGTTACAGGAAGTAGGATTCCTCAGACATATCCTATCAGCCAGAGGAATTGACAAGGTTAAGGATGTTGAAGAATGGCAAGCCCCAACCACTCAAACCCAAGTTCGTGCATTTCTCGGATTAGCGAGATATTACCGCGAGTTCGTAGAAGGATTCTCGAGCATCGCAAGACCCATGACCCAATTGTTGAAGAAGGATAAGAAGTTTGAATGGACAGAAAAATGTGAAGCGAGTTTTCAAGAACTCAAGAAGAGATTGATTTCAGACCCAATCTTGATCATGCCTGATATCATGAAGCCTTTTGATGTATATTGTGACACATCCAAGATCTGTCTCGGATGTGTGTTGATGCAAGAAGGCTAAGTAATATCATATCTATCCCGACAACTGAAGCAACATGAGAAGAATTATCCTACCTATGACCTTGAACTAGCAGCCGTAGTTCTAACATGCCTTGAACTAACATGCCTTGAAGACATGGAGGCATTACCTTATGGGAAACCGTTGTGAGATTTATAAGGATCCCAAGAGCCTGAAGTATATTTTCACTCAGAAGGAGCTGAATATGAGGCAAAGGAGATGGATAGAGTTAATCAAGAACTATGATCTGTACATCCACTATCACCCCGGTAAGGCCAATGTGGTAGCAGATGCCCTTAGTAGATTGTCATGTTGACTGAACTCCATGATTCTGAAGGAGCAACGAAGTTTGCACAAAGAGATGGAAGATTTTAGAATGGAATTAGTAAGTGAAGGATTTTTGTCTAGCATAGAACTTCAACCCACTTTGATTAGTCAGATCAAGGAGGCGCAAAAAGGAAATGCTAGTATCGACGGAATCAAATGTCGCATTGATACAGGTAAAGTACCCAGATTCATCGAGGATGAAGAAGGAGTTTTGTGGTACAAAGGACGTATCTGTGTGCCAGCAGATTCATAATTGAAGCAAGCTATTTTGAAAGAAGCCCATGATACTCTTTATTCTATCCACCTAGAGGAACGAAGATGTATCAGGATTTGAAGGAACAATTTTGGTGGCACAAGATGAAGAGAGAAATCGGAAGCTACATAGCCAAGTGTGATATGTGTCAGAGAGTCAAGGCGGGACATCTGAGACCCACATGACTGTTGCAACCATTGCAGATTCCAGAATGGAAATGGGATTCCGTAGGAATGGATTTTATCATTAGTTTACCTACATCTAGTAAGGTAAATGACTCTATTTGGGTCATAATAGATAGACTTTCCAAGGTAGCCCATTTCTTACCAGTCAAGACCACTTATCAGAGTTCAAAGCTAGCAGATTTGTACATTGCTGGAATCGTCAGTAAATCAAAGGATTAGGAATAAGACTAGATTTCAACACAGCCTATCATCCTCAGACCGATGGACAAACGGAGCGAGTAAATCAAATACTCGAAGATATGTTGAGAGCCTGTGTGTTGGAATATGGATCTAAATGGGAATACTGTTTGCCTTTCGCAGATTTTCATACAACAACAGTTACCAAGCCAGTTTGCAAATGGCCCCATTTGAATTCATGTATGGAAGGAAGTGTCATACCCCTTTGAATTGGTCGGAAGTAGGAGAGAGTCAAATTTTCGGACCCGACATCCTTCGATAAGTAGAAGAGAAAGTTCACAAGATCCGTGAGCACCTCAAGACCGCCCAATCCAGATAGAAGAGTTATGCCGACAAAAGATGTCCAGACCTCGCTTTCAATATCAGAGATTTTGTTTATCTCAAAGTGTCACCTTTGAAGGGAATGCAACGTTTATAGCTCAAAAGAAAGTTAGCCCCCAGATATATGATGAGTGCAGCAGCACTTCGTTAGGAGACACCAAGAGGAAGGTGTGATGAAGTTCAGCAGGCAAGTTTCCCTCAGTAAGAAACCAAGATTATCGAACTAGTAGGAGGAAGGAAACGCCCCAAAGGTGCTGCAAGCAACGTGGAGACCTGCACACAAGACTTTGCCCCAACGAATCAGTGAGGTTGTCAAGCTCACCGGTTTGCTATAATAAAGGATTAAACGTATGGTGTGGAAGGTAATGGTTTGCAGAAAGTAAACAAGTAACAGTGGAAGATGTAACAATGGTAAAGATTGGACCGGGGTCCATAGTTCACTAGAGGTGCTCTCCTTAGATAAACAACATGGCATGAAGGGTAAAAAAATTACAGCAGGGCAATTAACATGAACCGAGCAAGGCATTACAATGCAATACCAGACAAAAAGATCCTATGAGGTTCGATTGGGAAATACAACAATATACGTAGACCGCCATCCAACTGCATCTATGACTAGAAGTCCACCTTCAGTCTATCATCCGAACCCCCTCTAGTATTAAGTTGCAAGCAATAGACAAAACTTTAAGAAAAGTGTGTAAGGTAAATAGTCCACTTGTTCCATGAACAAGAGACCGTTGTTTTCTCCCTAGTGGCAACAACACATCTACAACCGAAGAGATTTCTGTCACTTCCCTTGGAAACTATAGGCATGAACTTATCGAGCATAAATACCCCCTCTTGGAGTCACTAGCAACTACTTGGCCAAGATAGCTACTAACAACGGAGAGCATGCAAGATCAGAAACAACACATACATGATAGTATCAAATAGACAAAACCATTAATCAATCTGACATAGTAATCTCAATATCCATCGGATCCCCGCAAACACAACATGCATGATTACAAATAGATCAGATCTTGATCATGAATGGAGCTCACAAGATCTATGCATGAAAGCACAGGGAGGAGATACAACCATCTAGCTACTACATGGACCCATAGTCCAAGGTGGAACTACTCATGCATCGTACCGGAGAAGAAGGCCTCTGGGATGATGTCCCCTCCGGAAGGGTGTCGAGAAGAGCTTCAGATCCCCCCGATCTAGGGACGACGGTGGCAGCGGCTACAGAAGGTTTCGTGGAGTTTTGATCGGGTGTCTAGGGTTTCTGCATCGGGGGCTTCTTATAGGCGAAGATGCGAGGCTGGGAGGCGACCAGGGACCCCACAGCCTACCCAGGCACGGGTGGGCCTAGGCCCACCCGCGCCTAGGGGGGTCTGGCCGCCCTGGTCTGCTTCTCCGTCTCTCCTCTGGACTTCGTGTCCCCCACGGTAAAATATTGACTTTGGCTTTTGTCCCGTCCAATTCCGAGAATATTGATTTTCTGCCTTTCTGGAACCAAAAACAGAAGAAAACAAGCAACTGGCAGTGTGGCAACTTGTTAATAGGTTAGTTCCAGAAAATATATAAAAACACCTCAATGTGTAGACAAAGCAAAGCAAATTAGATATTAAACAAGCATGGAGCATCAAAAATTATATATACGTTTCCGACGTATCAAGCATCCCCAAGCTTAACTCCTGCTCGTCCTCGAGTAGGTAAGTGATACAAAGAATAATTTTTGAGGTGACATGCACCATCAAAACCAAGATAAAACCATTTGCAAGCATTGAAAGCTGGGAACAAAGAACTCTAAACATGTGCATGAAATATGGAGTTCTAACAATTGGACATAGTAACTATGCATGCAACATGAAAGGCTACAAACAAAGATCATGAATATCATGCATTGAAAAACGTTTGTTTGTTTCACATATAGAAAACATGGCATAGTGGCAATCCGCTTGTCCCTCATAGATTAGCAAATAGATGAATAGGACACCTTCAAAGTTCACAAGGGTGACTAGAAGCAAATAGCACAAGAAGAAGTAATATCACAATATGCATCAATCAATAGGTTTTGGGACACTGCACACAGAATGGCAACTATGCTCTCTTAATGGTGCCTAAAGGTATAAAGTGGAGACTCAAATAATAGTGGAAGAAAGGCCCTTCATAAAGGGAAGCAGGGATTTAAAGTTTCAAAACGAGCTTCCAAAAATTATGGTACTTGTTAGCTTTCAGCCCTCATTGCCCCTATCATAAGCATCTTGAAGTGGTTAAGGTTAAAGTGAACAAAGATGAAGTATATGCTTGACAAAGTATAAGTTGGCAATCTTAAGTCCCTTGAATACGAGGGCCACACCTCATGCTACTCAACTTCAGTCACCTGTAAGTTCTTGTCATTATAAGTACATGCATATCATAGAGAACCGCCAACGGGGTACCCCCTGCACATGGTACATGAGCTATGCCATAACCAAAATGACAAGGCAAGCAGACAATGAGCATCTCAGCGATCTTTTTATTTACTATATGCATAGATTTTTATTGAGGATGCTTCATAGATAGCTCACTATGGTGATGCTGAAAGTTTCCACCGTGATTAGGCACGGCTTAGGCTAGCGGCCCAGGCATTTTTCAAACACAAAATACATACTCCATGGTGACGAGGTTTAATCTCGTCAATGCCCATTGTTATGGACTTGGGTTTTGGAGAAGATGGGGATGCTGGAGATCGTGGCACGGTTAACAGACAAGCAACCAGGGGACACAAGATTTACCCAGGTTCAGGCCCCCGGAGGGAAAACCCTACTCCTTCTTGTCTGCTCTTTGATTACGGCGGAACCGAAGGTTACAGGGTGCGCAAATTCGATCTGGCGTGGATGCGTGTGCGAAAGTATGAGTCGAGGTTGGTTGAGTTGCCCTAGGACGTGCCCTCCTGGCCTTTATATAGACTTAGGCAGGTCCCGGGCATAGTCCTAGTCGGTTACAAGTTCTACGGCGTTTGCCCTTTTGAGTTTCCTATCTAAACTAGTCTTGTTCTCCAAGGATCCGAAGATGTCTTGGGCCTTGGTCACCCGAAAATCTTCATGGGCCAGCGTATGCCTGCAGTGGGCCTTCCCTGAGTTGGACTAGGTATGCTGAAATCACGTACCCGTAGGGTATAACCATGTCAGTAGCCCCCGAGTGATCAGTCGAATCGTAGATTCGGCTGAGGACTCTTCAATCCTTTGGGTGCAACTCTATATTTCAAGAGAATGTGTAGGTATTGTTGATACGTGTGCCTGACTCACCCGACGGATCAGGGTCAGTTAACTGTCTTAGGACGAAACAACACGATCTTCTTCAGGTTCGGGTCCCTTAACCCGGGCCTGGAACATATGCTGGCATAAGTCAACTCAGGCCGCGGAGGACTTACAGGAGAGGAATTCCAGTAATTTTAATTGGTGTACCCAACGCGTCCGTCGGGTTTTTTCATCGTACATGTTGGTACGGATTCATACTAGCAGAGCGCAGTCAGGTGCGTTGCCAGGCCATCAGATGATATCTGTAGGTCTTATCTTTGCGTCGCAGACGCAGCATCCGAACATTTATCACCTCGGAGGTGCTTCGGGTGGCCAAGGAGATTGTTGCTCACTTAGCGTTTTGTTGGGGCAGAGTTGCCAAAAAGTTTTTGCGTGCTGATCCGAAAGATCGCAGTCGAAGACTTCATAGGGTGCGTGACCAGCGCTCCCTATGGGAGTAGCCCCCAAGTGTCTGTTCGAGTCGTAGACTCGAACGGAGACTTTTAGTTCAAGCATTGTTTCAGTCCTTAGGTCCGCAGGACTCGAAAATTTTCGGATGTTTAAATCCATCCTCCCTATGGGAGTAGCCCCCGAGTCCTTAGTGGAGTCGTAGACTCGATGTAGGACTCAGAGAAGCAATTTTGTCCTCATTTGTCTGTTGGGTGCGCGACCAGCGCTCCTGATAGGAGTAGTCCCCAAGTATTTAGTCGAATCGTAGATTCGAGTGAGTACTTTTAGCTGTGGAGCCGAAGTGGTGCTAGTATAGCTTTTGATGACGTCAGTGCTTACGATTGATGACCTCAAGCGTCTGCCGCGCCAGAGATGACTTGACGGGACGAAGCGTGGGTCCCACTTGCTGACTTTGAATTGACCGGTCACGCGGGGCGTGGAGATGATTATGGTGCCTCCTCGATTTCCGCGCGTAGTGGACGGCGTGGTAACGACGGTTTGTTGTGGTGTTGACACGTGTACGGTCAGATCTATCGTTGGCGTTAGGTCTTCTCGATGGACGGCTAGCGTGCGTCGTCTTCGCTGTTATAATCCTGGGTGAAATCGTGTTTTGTTTTTCACCGCACCAGTTCATCTGTTCACTGGCTTCTTGTTCTTGAGCGATTCTTGCTGCGCGCTTGAGCTTTCCTTCCACACTTCCTTTGTTCTTTGCCGTTGCCAACGCCACCACCGCTGCAGTGTCATGGGGAAGACAAAGAAATCCTCGTCCGCGGTTGGGACCAGCGCCGCCGTAGGAAAGAAGGGCACCGCCGCTGCTCGCGTCACCGATGGTGGCTGGCGTCGATCGGAGACGCGAGAGAGCGATCTCCGCAAACTGCGCGAGCGGAGCCTGATCCCGTAAGATGCGACGGCCGTGCGACTCCCCGGCAATGAGGTAATCCCCCGTCCCCCAGCTGGGTATCGGGTTATGTTTCTTGCCTTTGTCTTGCGTGGTTTCTCGTATCCAGTCCATGACTTCCTTCGTGGACTGCTCTTCTTCTATGGGGTTCAGTTGCATCATCTGTCTCCCAACTTCCTTCTCCACATTGCGTGTTTTATCACGCTTTGCGAGTGTTGGATTGGCATTGAGCCGCACTTTGGCCTCTTCCGGAAGCTTTATTTCGTGAAGAGGCAATCTGGGTCGGATGGTGTGTATCCCATTGGGGGTTTCATCATCTCTCTCAGTCCCAATGTCCAGTTTTTTTCCTTTTCCATGTCTGAATCTGTCCAGTACTGGTGGAGGAAATGGTTTTACATCCGTGACTCTGTACTTCCTGGGCAAGATTTTGGTCTCGTTCCTTTTGACCCCTCCCAGTTGATTGAGAAGAAAAGATCCTGGAAAAACCAAATCTTAGACGGTGAGGTGGCGGAGATTGAGGCCCTGTACCGTCGAGTGGAGGATCTCCAACTGATTCCTGAGAAGGAGGTGAACGGTGTCGACGTCATCCGAACGTTTCTTGAGCGTCGGGTGCAGCCTCTCCAAGCGAGGGCGCATCCGATGTTTCTTTACTCTGGGCGCCGTGATCCGACGAGGGTTTCGAATGAGAATCTCCGAGGCGGAACTTGACAAGACTCTTCACGCGCTGTTGAAGTTCAAGGCAGACGAAGAAATTCCGGGGAAGTCGCAGACTCCTCCCTTTTCTTCGACGTTGGCCGTACCGAAGGTGTAGATTTGCGCACGTAGTGCTCCCCTTTTGTTTTGTCAGCTGTGTACTTTTTCCTTTGTTTGCTTAACAAAGTTCCGTCTCCTTTTGTAGAGCTTCAAAGTGCCTGGCATGGCACCACCATTGCCCGAAAGGTATCCGAATGCCTCGGATAATGAAGTCGTGGACTCCGTGTCCGAGCTACCGTCAGCGCGATCTCCAGCGGAGGATGCCGACGAGTCGAGTGAGGACCATTCGCGCAAGCGATCACGGAGCTCCAGCGAGTCTTCGAATGCCTCGACTCCTCCGACTCCCAGGAATCCTCTGGGCCTTGAGCATCAGGGTGATGTTCATGAGGGTTCTTCCTCTCCTCTTCCTGCCATTCCTGTGCGAGCTGTTGCTCCGCACCCGCCAGCAAAGCGGAAGAAGGAAGAAAAGAAGGAGGAGAAGAAGGAAGAAAAGAAGGAAGAGAAGAGGGCCCGAAGGGCTTCTCCTATCTTTGACCTGAGCGCGTTGGGCTCGTAAGTTTTCTTGTTGCCTCTGTTTTCCTTTGTTCCCTTGTTGTTTTGGCACCTGTGTTGATTGGTTCGTGTGCAGGCAATCTTCCGACGGCTCTAGTGATGGAGCGCACGAGATGATGGGGGAGTCGAACGTTGCGTCGCCTCCTCCTCAGACGGTGGCGACTTCTGGTGACGCTGCGCCAGTTCCTCCTGTGCCGGAGAGGCTGGTGGTTGCGCCCCAGAATTTCGGAGGCGGGCCTGCGAGTTCGCCTTCGGAGCACATAAGTTGTTCTTCTTGAATGTTATGGGGGAAAGCCCCCGAGTGTTTTCGAGTGCTGATGTTGTTTTTGCTTCTTTGTGTGGGGCGTAGCCCCCAAGTCATGTTCTTACTGCTGTTGCCTTTTCCTGCAGCCTTTTGTCCAAGAGGCCAAGCGGCTGGTGGAGGAGCGCCTGACGCTGGAGGTAAAACTGCGGCAGCTGCAAGGTATTCGTCTGCCTTGTAGTACTTTTCTTGCGTATCCTGGTCCTTTTCTTTGACACTTGCTTTTTGTAAATGCAGAGGAACATAACGAATCTCTCTGCAAGGTTGATGCTCTGAAGAAGAGCCTTGGCCAATTGGAGCAGAAGGCCGAAGCTGCCGTTGGTGTGAAAGAGCGTCTTGAGCTAGAGCTGACGAAGGCAGCCGAAGCAAAAGAGCTTCTGCAGCAGGAGGCCGCGGATCGTGAAGAGCAGCTGGCCACCGTTGCGGCTGCTCGGGAAAAAGGGGTGGCGGAGAAGCTCATGGCTGCTGCCAAGGCTATTTCGGGTGAGCTTTAGCGTTTGTACTTGCTTCTTTTCCTTCGGATCTTCTTCTATGTTGCCTTTCTTCATGTTTTCTTCTTTTTGTCGCAGATGCCGCAGGCATTGAGTTCGACCGTGGTGCTCTGGAGCACGGGAGTGCTCTGGATGATGCCACTGTAGCGGTCGAAGACCGCTGCAGCACCGTCGTCAACTCCCTCACCAAGGCGAAAGAAGTCCTTGGTCGCTTCTACCAGGAGCTCTTCCCGAAGGGTGCGTCCCTTGAAGATGTGGATGCCCTGGCAGAGGCTCTGTCGGGCGAAGCGCCTGCAGCGTACAAGCGCAAGCAGAAGGGCACCGGCGCATCCGTCGGGCTGGCAATGGCCATGGCGGCTGGGGCGGAGCTGGACCTGCCCCAGCTTACCTCTCAGATGCCGACGGCCGCGGATGGATCCGAGGTAGCCTTCGCCGCCTACTCCGCTCGCTGCCGACGATATGGGCCCAAGCTCATTGACTTGTTGTCTGAGTACGCGCTGCAGAAGCAGGGCGAGGCTAAGGCTAGGCAGTCTGGCTCTAAGGCCACTCAGTGTCCTGCACCTTAGGCATAGTAGGCGTAGAGTAGTTTGTAGTCTGCTTCTATTGTAAATATCTTTTGTGGTACCATCCTTGTGCCACGTAGTGGCCTTATTTTAATGAATTCCTCCGTGTTGTGCTTTTATCCTTTGCTGAATGTCTCTATGCCTTTCTGCTGCTATAGGTTCCTTCGGGTGCTGACCCAGTTGACACTTCATCCGAAAGGCCCTTGCGAGCATCATTGGATGATTTCTCGTAGCTCGCTTTTCTTAGGGATCGCGTGCGTAGCTTGGAGAGGGATTTGCTTGGGTTACGCGGTCGTGCTGACGTTTGGAAATCCAAAGTAGACCGTGGTGCAGCCAGAGAGGAGTATTTGATGGCGGAGCTGGGTCGACTGTCCGAGCAGCTGCAATGTAAGTTGATCCTTCTTTCGGGCTATAGCCTAGTTCTTCGGGTGAGCCTGCTGGCCTTACTCTTGTTTTGTGCGTTTGTCGCAGGTGCCAATATTGCTCCGAGGGAAGAAAAGGAGCGTATTGCTGTTCGAGTCAATTGTTTGACTCAACAGGACATGGAGGCCGACGGCTTCTTCTGGATGGACCGTGATCGCGCCATGGTTCTGGCAACGGTGCAGGATCGCGTCTACCAGGTTTCGCGGGTGCTCCGCCAGGTGCAGACATCACTGTCTTCGGTACTGCACGTCATGTTTCCGTTGGATGCCGTGCCAACGACTCTTGCGGGTCTTCTGACGAAGTTTCGGAATTCCGGAAATGTCAAGGAGCTGGTGCGGCAGCAGCTTGTCGCAGGGGTGAAGGCTGCCTTGTCTCTTGTGAGGGTGCACCGCCCTGACGTAGATTTGGCTGCTATGGCGACCGGGCCACCTCCTCGACCAGATGGTGGCGAGTGGAACATGCGTCCGCATTACGCGGCTGTAAGGCAGTATGCCGAGCAAATTGTAGACGTGTTTGAGCAGCGTGCGCAGGTTATTCTTCAGAGTAGATAGGACCTGAAAATAAATAGATAGATGTAAAATTTGTATATTGCGGCTGGGCGTATATGTGCCCTTTGTAAAGGTTTGCTTGTTTGTGAGCACGCAGTGCTTTGATTGAGTACGTGCCCTTTTCGTTTGCCTGATGTAGTCAGCTACTCAGGTGTACACGTTTGGTCCTTAGTCGATGAAATCGTGAGGTGGGGGGAGCCCCCGAGTGCGATTGTAGCGTGTAGTAAAGTTGCAGAAAAATAGTCAACCGAAGGTTGGGGGCAAGACACTTAGCTTTATTTATATCGTAATGGAGGAGGTACATGGTTCGGCTGAATAGCCTTGGCTGAAAGCCTTATTGAAAAAAACGGGGGTAGGTTGCTACCGGTAGAATCGTCGTAGGTGCGAGACGTTCCACGGGTTGGAGTATGCGACTCCGGACTCCACGTGATTGAGGCGATAGGCGCCACCTGGGATGACCTCGGTGATGGCGTAGGGTCCCATGGTGAATCGAGTTTGTTCGGTCGCTTTTGCTTGAGTCGCAAGACGAGGTCTCCTTCGACTTGGGTTTTGAGTCGCAAGACGAGGTTTAATCTCGTCAATGCCCATTGTTATGGACTTGGGTTTTGGAGAAGATGGGGATGCTGGAGATCGTGGCACGGTTAAAAGACAAGCAACCAGGGGACACAAGATTTACCCAGGTTCAGGCCCCCGGAGGGAAAACCCTACTCCTGCTTGTCTGCTCTTTGATTACGGCGGAACCGAAGGTTACAGGGTGCGTAGATTCGATCTGGCGTGGATGCGTGTGCGAAAGTATGAGTCGAGGTTGGTTGAGTTGCCCTAGGACGTGCCCTCCTGGCCTTTATATAGACTTAGGCAAGTCCCGGGCATAGTCCTAGTCGGTTACAAGTTCTAGGGCGTTTGCCCTTTTGAGTTTCCTATCTAAACTAGTCTTGTTCTCCAAGGATCCGAAGATGTCTTGGGCCTTGGTCACCCGAAAATCTTCATGGGCCAGCGTATGCCTGCAGTGGGCCTTCCCTGAGCTGGACTAGGTATGCTGAAATCACGTACCCGTAGGGTATAACCATGTCACATGGACTTACAAGCTCCCTCTTTATTTTGCACCGGTGACATCCATAGACAAAATAACATGATATCAACTGAGTACAAAGTACAAGTGCAATGTTGAAAACGTTCCCTGTGACAGCACGGTTCTGCTAATTCCAATGTATAAGTGCAAGCATATACAACATATATTACAAAATGGTTAAAGTTTATTTGGGGAAAAGAATACAAAGTGTGCCATCAAGTTTGTGAGGGCTTTAATCACTAAGTTTTCATATAACAAAATAGTTTTTAATTGGAAGATAGCTAAAAACAAGAATATACTTGAAATGGTGTTACACACCATGATAGGAGTTTATAGTGGACACTTTGGAATAACTTGGTTTCTTGGGAGTTGGAAGCATGAGTAGAGCTTACTCATACAAGTGGAGGCTAGCAAAAGACTGGGAGCAACCAACTAAGATAGCAATAATGGCCATAATCATGAAGAGCAACAAAACATTACTAATCAAAGCAGAGAGTGGTACTACAAGTCAAGGACTAAATGATCATAGAGGCTATGGTGACTTGTCATATTCATAACATGGTGTGAGCATGTGCCAAGTCAACCCAAACAAAGCATCAAAGGAGAATACCACAATACTATGCTTTTGCATGTTAAAACAACGCATAATTCTTTCAAGTCACACTAAGTAATCCCAATTGTTTGGAACAAGACATGCTACAGCAATAATCACTAAGCATAAGGTCAAAACAACACCTAGCACGTCATGCTAAATTCTAAGTCACAGTCAATGCAAGCTCCTCTTGCACTTTCAAGCAAGAACTTACTACTCCTTTCCAACACCAAGCAACTTATTTGCAACAATACAGTGAGAATGGGGGTCCAAACTACTTTATTCAAGCAAACTAAACAAACTAAGCAAACCAAACAAAAACTAAGACGCTCCAAGAACAACACTTGTGCATGAAACAATAAAAATGAAGTGTCTAGACAGACCTGAGCTTTTTATTGATGAAGAAGGGGATGCCTTGGGCATCCCCAAGATTTGACACTTGTACCTCTTGGATATTTCTTGGGGTGACACCGGGGTGGCATCCCCAAGCTTGAGCTTTTGTCCAGTCTTCATCTCATTACATCATTCTCTCTCTACACCTCAATTTTTTTCCTTCATACAAAACTTCACACAATCTTCATTAGCAACATTAGTGTATTCAAAAGATAATAGACCTTTAGGCAAAGCTTTGGAACAACAAGAATTTTCACTAAAAACACAAGATTCTGTAGCAAATCCTTCAAAAAGCTCAATTCTCCAAAAGAGAACTCAAAAAGGAATCAATAAGAAGCAAATGCAAATAATTGCAGAAATCTGTCAAAACAGACCAGTAGGTAGAAACCGATTTTTTCGAACATCTTCTGTTGCTCAAATAAAAAATTGTTGAACTAACTAAAGTTATCTAACATAACGGGGGATTTATTCATAAATTTTCAGCTCAATCCGAGTTACAGAGACTCCTCATGAATTTTTTGGTGGAGGACAGATATCTATTTCGGGACAGCAACTCCCCAAATCTTATTTCCCTCTCATTAGAGGTCATTCTTGGCACAAAAAGCAAACAAAAAAAAGATAAGGGGAGGTCATTACTGAAGTAATAACTTCCAAGACTCAAGGAAACTCTTGGGTTATCTCCCAACAAGTACTTTTCTTTAACGCCTTTAAGTTAGGCACAAGAAGCAAGAAATCAAGTATTTTCAAATGAGGAATTGAGATCAATACTTGCAAAATCTTCAACTATGAGATGTATCTCATCCAAATGAGTCTTGGAGGATCCCTTCTCATTTCTCTTTGGTTTACTACTTTCATCAAAAGGATTTTCAGGAACAATCCAATCAAAATTGTTTTCAAAGGCCTCATGCATCCCAACAAGCTTAAAGGGTATGGGTATCTTAAATTCATCTTTAGGCTTGGTTTTATCTGAAGTACCCACAACATCTACACAGGAGCCTAGCATATTAAAACGCTCAAAGACCTTTTTGGCTTCCTTAGCAACATCATGGAACTCTTTAAGTAAAGTTTCAAGAATAAACTCAGTCTTTTTAGCATTCTTTTCTTCTTTTAGTTTTAGGAACAAAATTTGCATCATGGGGTTAAGGCTAACAAACCTAGCCTCCAACATATGAACTAAAGAAGCTGCAGCAATTTCATAATTAGGAGCAAGTTCTACTGTAGATTTATCCTCAATATCCTCATGCTTGCTAACATGGTTAAAGAATTCTTCAATATTGTCTTTCCCAATTATGGAGCCACTACCTATAGAGAGGTCCTTCAGGGTGAACTTGGGGAGCAACATGGTGAACTAGAGTAGGAACTAAATTTTTTGTGTTTTTGAATAAAGAAAGCAAACCAAACTAAACTAATTTTTTTTGGAGTTTTTGAAAAGAGGCAAACAAAACCAAGCAAATGAAACTAAGCAAACTAAAAACAAAGTAAAGAGAAAGGAAGTGGAGGACTCCCCTTGTGAAGACGTCCTTAGCCTCCCCGGCAACGGCGCCAGAAAAAGGCTTGATGAGTGCAGCAGCACTTCGTTGGGAGACCCCAAGAGGAAGGTGTTATGCAGTTCAGCAGGCAAGTTTCCCTTAGTAAGAAACCAAGGTTATCGAACCAGTAGGAGGAAGGAAATGCCCCAAAGGTGCTGCAAGCAACGTGGAGACCTGCACAACACAAACTCAAGACTTCGCCCCAACAAATCAGTGAGGTTGTCAAGCTCACCGGTTTGCTGTAACAAAGGATTAAACGTATAGTGTGGAAGGTAATGGTTTGCAGCAAGTAAACAAGTAACAGTGGAAGATGTATCAATGGTAAAGATTGGACCGGGGTCCATAGTTCACTAGATGTGCTCTCCTTAGATAAACAACATGGCATGAAGGGTAAACAAATTACAACAGGGCAATTGACAGGAACTGAGCAAGTAATAACAATTCAATATCACACAAAAAGATCCTATGAGATTCGATTGGGCAATACAAAAATATACATAGACCGCCATCCAACTGCATATATGACTAGAAGTTCACCTTTAGGTTATCATCCGAACCCCCTCTAGTATTAAGTTGCAAGCAACAGACAACTGCTTTAATCAAAGTGTGTAAGGTATTGTTTTCTCCCTAGTGGCAACGAAACATCTACAACCGAAGAGATTTATGTCACTTCCCTTGGAAACTAGAGGCATGAACCCATTATCGAGCATAAATACCCCATCTTGGAGTCACTAGAAACTACTTGGCCAAGATAGCTACTAACAACGGAGAGCATGCAAGATCACAAACAACACAGACAAGATAGTATCAAATAGACAAAACCATTAATCATTCTGACATAGTAATCTCAATATCCATCGGATCCCTGCAAACACAACATGCATGATTACAAATAGATTAGATCTTGATCATGAACGGAGCTAACAAGATCTATACATGAAAGCACAAGGAGGAGATACAACAATCTAGATACTACATGGACCCATAGTCCAAGGTGGAACTACTCACGCATCATACCGAAGAAGAAGGCCTCTGGGATGATCTCCCCTCTGGCAGGGTGCTGGGAAGAGCTTTATATCCCCCCCGATCTAGGGAAGATGGTGGCGACGGCTACCGAATATTTCGTGGAGTTTTGATCGGGTGTCTAGGGTTTCTGCATCGGGGGCTTCTTATAGGCGAAGAAGCGAGGCTGGGAGGCGGCCAGGGGCCCCACACCCTACCCAAGTGCGGGATGGGCCCACCCGCATGAAGGGGGTGGTCTAGCCACCCTGGTTTGCTTCTTTGTCTCTCCTATGGACTTCGTGTCCCCCACGGTAAAATATCGACTTTGGATTTTTTCCTGTCCAATTCCGAGAATATTGATTTTCTGCCTTTCTGGAACCAAAAACAGAAGAAAACAGGCAACTAGCACTATGGAAACTTTAATAGGTTAGTTTCAGAAAAGATATAAAAACACCTCAAAGTATAGACAAATCAAAGCAAAGTAGATACTAAACAAGCTTGGAGCATCAAAAATTATATATACGTTTCTGACGTATCAATATATCGGGCCCTTCAAGATTTTGAATCGTCGAGGAGAAGTATCATATCAACTGGAACTGCCAGAGGAGATGTCAGCCATGCATAATGTATTCCATATATCGTTACTTCGCAAATGCCTAGAAGTCCTGGAGAAGACCGAATTTTTCAAGAACATTGATCACCGAACCATAGAGATCAATGATGACCTGACGTATCCTGGAGTACCCATCCGTATTTTGGAGGAAGCTTACAGAACCACCATGACCCGGAGTATAAAGTTTCTCAAGATCCAGTGGAGTAACCACACTGAAGAAGAAGCTACCTAGGAGCGAGAAGACTACATTAAGACAAAGTTTCCCGATCATTTTAAATCCTAGTTTTCTTTTTCTCAAATCTCGGGACAATATTTTGTTTA
This sequence comes from Avena atlantica, assembly GCA_910589765.1. NCBI lineage: Eukaryota > Viridiplantae > Streptophyta > Magnoliopsida > Poales > Poaceae > Avena > Avena atlantica. The sequence goes on along the minus strand of OU342739.1, from coordinate 53,132,528 downwards.
AGAAGGGAAGGTTTGTAACTTCCCAAAAATATTGATCAAGGTTATCAATTCCAATCACCAAATTTAGGGTTAACAAAAACTTTTGTTAATAAAAAATCATATGAATGCATGTGTGTATGTGATGATTGTATGAATGCATGAATGGACTTGTTTGATTTTTGTGAATAGCAAGGAATGGTTTAAAGATGAAAACAACATCATCTAAATCAATTCCAAGTAGAAAAAAATCAAGAGAATTTGTAAAACAAACAAAACAAGCAAATGGTCTTTTTTGCCAATCTTGCTCACTAGGCCACTTTGAGTGTTTCTAGTCCAAGATTTCAAACAGAAACAAATCCATTTCTTTTCACCCCTTTCTAGACCAAGTGAAAGTGAACCCAAGCCCACCTTGCAAACCCATAGAAACATTTGGCAACCTTATTCAAATGACATTTAAAAATTGAATCCATATCATATGTGAAGATCATCATTTCTCAAAACCCAACCAAACCAGTTCACCTTGACAAATCCAAGCAACCATAGAATACCTAGTATGTGACTAGTACACCCACCAAGTTTCATCCAAAAATTCAAATTCAAATCTCTTGCGGTCATTTCATCAAACACCTTCTAATCACAAATCAAATAAAACATCAAACACTATAGTGAGCAGTGTTTGTGCCTAACTTGTTCCCTCTCTAGCTCATAACACACTCTCAGTAGATCATCTAACTTGTTTAACCAGCCCTAGCTCACTGTAAACTTGACAATGCCATCAATGGTGACCATGCCCGAGCCCCAAATGCCACCCCAGTGTCGACAGCAAGCTAGAAGCCTCACTAGCCTCGCCGACCTTGTCTAGCAGGCACTCCACCATCCATTGCCACCCCCTGTCCAGTGCCCAAGCCATGCCAGCCACTGGACCACACGAAACGAGCATGCCCAGACTCTCTCCGACCATGCCGAGAGCGTGCCAGAGCGTCGCGCTCGACACACTCGCATAGACCGCGCCCCGCCCTCGCCGCTCGCATACGTGATCACCACCGCCCAGGGAACCGCCCAGACATGTCGGTTCGCCGCCGCATGGACCGTAGACGCTGTGCGCCATTAAAACTCTTGTCGGAGCCACCTAGAGCATCAAAGTGTTCTGGCCGCATCGCACCGCCCCGCGCCTCGCCACCATGCCGTTGAGCTTTGCCAGGAGGCAGCGCACCGTCCCTATCCCTAGCCATGATGTTAGCTCACTGTGCAAACGACCATGACGAGCTCCACCCGCACCCTTCGGTCCCCTCGTCGCACTATAAAAGGAGGCCTTCCCCGTTTGATTTCAGCACACCATCTCACTCCCCTCTCCCTCAGAACCACGCCACCTCATCCCCGGAGCAAGGCGAGCACCAGGTGGCCAGAATTTCTCCAGAGCTTGCCGCTACTGGAGGAGAAGGGCGTCGTTGATTGGAGCCACCCCAGGAGGAGCCACCGGTACCAGGAGGATCGCCGTCGTCGACTTCGTCGTTCGCCCCCATCGCCGACCATCGCCGGAGCCCCGGTGAGCCCCCACTGACCCCCACTGGCCGCACTAGGGTTCGACCTCGCCGCGTTCTGTTCAGGCATGGACGATAAACCTCAGCCATAGATCTAGCATCTAATCCTACGGCTCTAATCGCCCAGTACCCCTTCGCACCCCCTGTCTCGCTGACTGGTGGGGACAATCACTTAAACCGCCCGCGCGCGCTGTGTGCAATGGGTCGGCCAAGTTAACACTCCCGCGCGACCCAGTAATTCAAATTTAGGTTTATCAATTTAGTTTCAAACTTAGTTCTGTGTCTAGATTCAAAAATTAATACAGAGAGATTCACTAAACCAAATGGCATGAAACCAATTTTGCTAGAAAGGTATTGAAATTATTAATCCAAGCCCGTTGGATTCAAATCATTTGGAATTTTAGATCACCTATAGTAAAAATAACAAGGCAGATACTTTTCTGCATTCAAACATTTTTCAAAATACAATTATAAATGCTTTTGAGTTGATTCCAACTCTAAAAAATCACATTTGATTAGACCTTATGAATATATAAAAATATCTAGGTTTACTTGCAGATATAATGGACAAGTAATAAAAGAATGCCCCATAGGCATTTCTAGTCACTTTATTTAATCAAAATAAAAAAGGTTAAACCTCATTAAATTGTGACATCACTTTAAATCACATTCCCAAGTACTGAAATATGTGGTGATGACATGTGTCAACATGATCCCATGTTTTAGTTGGAGAATATTATATCTTAAGTAGTTTTTCAATGAGTAGAAATTACTTTTCTAAAATAAAGGAAATAAAACTTTTTCCTTAATCTCTGTGATGATTGTGATGATACTAGATCATCTAGTGTGAACCTTTGTGTGCTAAATAGAAGTAGTTAAGAATTGTTTGGTGATTGTGTACCTCGTATTTATTTATAGACACTAGTATCGAACAAGGATATGAAGAGGAAGGAGGCTACTACGAGCAAGAAGCATAGGAGAACTTCAACCACTGCTCTGCACAAGGCAAGCTATAACTTTGCAAGTTAACCCTTGCATTATAACTATGCCAACTAGATGCATTCACTAGTAGAAAACAGGCCATCCGTTCGCACCCCCTCAGAGCATTAGTCCCGGTTGTGCCACGAACCGGGACTAATGCTGGCACGCGTCCCGGTTCGAGCGGGCACGGGGCTCGGAGGCATGCATCCCGGTTGCTAAGGGGGCATACGTCCCGGTTTGTAACATAAACCGGTACTAAAGGTTGGGCGTCAGCCACGTGGCGTGGCACACATCTTTAGTCCCGGTTTGTGTTACAAACCGGGACGTATGCTCTCGCCCTCTATAATTGCAACGCCCCAGCCCTCTGCCTTCACTCTGTTTTTTCTTGGTGGAAGGTGTGAGGGGTGTGCTAATTTTTTTCCCTATGCATGCATTCAAGGTGTTTGATGAAATGTTTGATTGAATGATCCCGTTCAATTTCTCATAAAACAAAAATATAGAAGGTGTCCGAGACGCACTTGAGCTTTCTCCTCTTTATTTTCCTCGATCGAGGTTAGCAATCTTATCTTTTCTCTGTCATTGATACAATGCATGTGTCGATGTGAATTGGTCATTTCACTATTTATGATGTCCTGTTTTTTGATAAACTTACTTATATTATGCAGATGAACGGTCGGGAATGGATGTACGGTGACCGATGCGTAGCCGGGTATATGAAAGGCGTGGATAAATTTATCGATGAGGCTACGACAAACAAAGAGAATGGTTTTATACGTTGTCCATGTGTTCAATGTCGGAACAACAAGGAGTACTCTTCCTCGAAAATCATTCGCGGCCACCTGATTATGAAAGGTTTCATGCCCAACTATAATTGTTGGACCAAGCACGGGGAAAGAGGGGTTATGATGGAAGATGGTGAAGAAGAAGATGATGATAACAACTATCATCATATGTTTCCTGAATACAGTGATACTGCAATGGAAGACAATGGAGAGGAAGGAGGTGAAGAATGGGCATCATATGAGCCGACTGATGAACTTGGTAGGGTCATTTCTGATGCAAAGCGAGACTGTGAAACAGAAAATGAGAAGTTGAAGTTAGAGGGCATGTTAGAAGATCACAAGAAATTGTTGTACCCAAATTGTGAAGATGGCAGCACAAAGCTCGGTACCACACTGGAATTGTTGCGATGGAAGGCAGAGTGTGGTCTAACTGACTCCTCATTTGAAAAGATGCTAAAAATAATGAAGCCGAAGTTTCCAAAATATAACGAACTTCCCGAGAGTACCTACGAAGCAAAGAAGACTCTTTGTCCTCTAGGATTAGATGTGCAAAAGATACATGCATACATTAATGACTGCATCCTCTATCGTGGTAAGGAGTATGAGAATTTAGATAAATGCCCGGTATGCAATGCATTGCGGTATAAAATCAGATGAGATGACCCTGGTGATGTTGAGGGAGAGCCCCTCCGGAAGAGGGTTCCTGCTACGGTTATGTGGTATGCTCCTATAATACCAAGGTTGAAACGCATGTTCAGAAACAAAGAGCATGCCAGGATGTTGCGATGGCACAAAGAAGAACGTAAGAAAGACGGGAAGTTGAGACACCCTACTGATTGGTCATAGTGGAGAAAAATCGAGAGAGACTTCCCAGACTTTGCAGGTGACGCGAGGAACTTATGGTTTGGTCTAAGTACGGATGGCATGAATCCTTTTGGGGAGCAGAGCTGCAGTCACAGCACCTGGCCCGTGACTCTATGTATCTACAACCTGCCTCCTTGGTTGTGCATGAAGCGTAAGTTCATTATGATGCCAGTGCTCATCCAAGGCCCGAAGCAACCGGGAAACGACATTGATGTGTACCTTAGGCCATTAGTTGAAGAACTCTTATAGTTGTGGGGCAAACCAGGTGTACGTGCATGGGATGAGAACAAACAGGAGCCATTTGATCTACGAGGGTTGTTATTCGTAACCATCAATGATTGGCCTGCTCTTAGTAACCTTTCAGGACAGACAAACAAGGGATATAAGGCATGCACACATTGTTTAGATAAGACTGAAGGTACATATTTGCATAAATACAAGAAGGTTGTGTACCTGGCGAATCGACGATTTCTTCTGACCAATCATCCCGTAAGAAAGAAAGGCAAGCATTTCAAAGGTGAGGCAGATCGCCGGAAGAAGCCTGAACTCCCTGCTGGTGATGATGTATTTGGTATGGTCAAGGACATAGAAGTAATCTTTGGAAAGGGTCCTGGCGGTCAATCAGTTCCGAACGACGTCGCTACAGGACACGCACCCATGTGGAAGAAGAAATCTATATTTTGGGAGCTGCCATATTGGAAAGTCCTGCGTGTCCGCTCTTCAATCGACGTGATGCGCGTGACAAAGAATCTTTGCGTGAACCTTCTAGGATTCCTAGGCGTGTATGGGAAGACAAAATATACACCAGAAGCACGGGAGGACCAACAAATTATGGAAGACCCAAAGAACATGCATACACAGAACAAGACGGATAAAGGGCGTCACTTAAGTCGTGCCAGCTATTCTCTTACCAAAGCAGAGAAGGAAATCTTTTTTGAAGTCCTTTACAGTATCAAGGTGCCGTCGGGCTTCTCATCTAATATAAAGGGGATAATAAATATGGCAGAGAAAAAGTTCCAAAACCTGAAGTCTCATGACTGTCACGTGATTATGACGTAGTTGCTTCTGATTGCATTGAGGGGGCTTCTACCAAAAAATGTTCGAGTACCCATTGTGAAGCTGTGTACATTCCTCAATGCAATATCTCAAAAGGTAATCAATCCAGATATTCTGCCAAGGTTACAAAAGGATGTGGTACAATGTCTTGTTAGTTTTGAATTGGTGTTCCCACCATCCTTCTTCAATATTATGACGCATCTCCTGGTTCACCTAGTGGAAGAGATTGCCATTCTCGGTCCGGTATTTCTACACAATATGTTCCCCTTTGAGAGGTTCATGGGAGTCTTAAAGAAATATGTTCATAACTGTGCTAGACCAGAAGGAAGCATCTCCAAGGGATATGGAACAAAGGAGGTCATTGAGTTTTGTGTTGACTTTATTCCTGACCTTAAGCCGATTGGTGTTTCTGAGTCACGGCATGAGGGAAGACTAAGTGGAAAAGGCACGCTGGGAAAGAAAGCAATGATATGTAGGGATGGGGATTCTTTCACTAAAGCACACTACACAGTTCTAAATAATTCCACCTTGGCAGCTCCGTATATCGAGGAACACAAGAATATTGTACGCTCCAAAAACCCGGGGAAGCCTGAATCATGGATTACAGATGAACACATGAAGTCTTTCGGTGGTTGGATGCGGACACATCTCTTGAATGACACCACTGTTGGAGATCAGCTATACTTGTTGGCTGCATCACCATCTTCTACTGTATTGAATTTCCAAGGGTACGAAATAAATGGGAATACATTCTACACGATCTCCCAAGATAAAAAGAGCACCAACCAAAATAGTGGTGTCCGCTTTGATGCAATAGACGAGAATGGACAAAAGGACACATATTATGGTTACATAGAGGAGATATGGGAACTAGACTATGGAGTCTATTTTAAGGTCCCTTTGTTTCGCTACAAATGGTTCAACCTGAATGGGGAAGGGGTAAAGATAGACCAGTTGTACGAAATGACAACAGTGGATCTCAACAATCTTGGTTATAGAGATGAACCGTTCGTCCTAGCCAATGATGTGTCTCAGGTTTTCTATGTGAAGGACATGTCCTCTAGACCGAAAAAAAGAAAAAATATGCAAACGAATACATCATATGATGAGCCAAAGCATCACATAGTTCTTTCAGGGAAAAGAAACATCGTGGGAATCGAAGACAAGACAGACATGTCAGAAGATTATAATAAGTTCGATGAAATTCCGCCCTTCACAGTGAAAACTGACCCAAGCATTTCGTTAAGTAAAGAAGATGCTCCATGGTTACGTCTGAAGCGATCATAAGGAAGGACATATGCCAAGAAGTTCATGATCATATTATGTAACTCTAGTTCATGTCTTTCGCGGTTTGTGGCTTCACCGAAGGATATCTTTCGCGGTTTGTGGCTTGACCGGGACTATATATAGGGGGGCCTTTAGTCCCGGTTTTGTAGTCTCAGTTTTTAATATTAATAAATGTCTTGAGTGTTAGTCCCGTTTTGTGGCTGGACCGGGACTATGAAGAAGTTGTCCCGATTCGTACTTACCATTGAGATCTGATCTCCAAACGCGCGCGGTCACATATTAGGGAGTGCCTCTATGACCAGTTTCTTGGAGATGTCGGAGGACTGGGATCCGGCGGCATCTCCCTGAAACTGGTCGTAGTGGTGTCCCTGCTCTCGAAAACCATCTTGCAGCTTGTAACTTCTCTAACTAGATCAATACACCTGGGAGCTAACTAATTTCACATATTAGGGAGTGCCTCTATGACCAGTTTCTCGGAGATGCCGGAGGACTGGGATCCGGCGGCATCTCCCTGAAATTGGCCGTAGTGGTGTCCCTGCTCTCGAAAACCATCTTGCAGCTTGTAACTTCTCTAACTAGAACAATACGCATGGGAGCTAACTAATTTCACATATTAGGGAGTGCCTCTATGACCAGTTTCTCGGAGATGCCGGAGGACTGGGCTCCGTCGGCATCTCCCTGAAACTGGCCGTAGTGGTGTCCCTGCTCTCGAAAACCATCTTGGATATGCCTCAAACTGGCTGGAGGACTGGACTCACAAGGATGCCTATTTATAGTACAAGCAGCTCGGCATAGTGCTGACACTTACGAAATAATATCGACACTCACCCCTATTATTAGTGCTAACTCGTGTTTTGTCCTGGTTGGTGTCTCCAACCGGGACTAAAGGATCATCTTTAGTCCCGGTTGGTGACACCATCCGGGACAAGGTACACGTCGCACGACATAATGTCGACACTCACCCCTATCATTAGTGCTGCCTGGCCCAGCCTGCTGAAATCCCTCCAACCGGGACTAAAGATGAACCTTTAGTATATTGAAAATCCGAACAATGAAAATCCTTCGTGTGGTGTCATATTATGTGACATAGTTGAAAGGAAAAATATCAGACTTGGTATATTGATCATGTCTCGAAAAAACCTTCACAAAATGACCTATCATGTTCGAGGTTTCATGGCTTTCGGTACAAATGACCGATGTTATGTGCTGAATCACGGCATAGTTTGTGATGTTGTGCCCATATTATGCATGCGTGTGGACATTGGTATGGAGAACAATGTTGCAGGAGGAAGTTTTCCTTTTTGTCGCACGGAAAAGCCCTTTTCCATTTTCCGAGCGCAAAAAACGGGTTGTTTTGTGAAGTAACCACCAAAATGCCGTTTCAGAATGCTACCGTCCCATTTTGCTAAAATACTAGACCACCTTACATGGACTATCTCCCAACCGGGACATCTCAAACCTTTTCGTCCATCCCGGGTAAAAAGGACAAATGTCTGCCGAATCGGTAGGAAGTGGGTCCGGTTTGTACTACAGGTACATGATCTATCGCCCGTGATTTTTTGAAAAAATCATTTTTAGACTCGCAATATGTGGTTTCTTCAGGGATCCAATGCAAGTTCTAACGATGCTCGTCCCCTATCTTCATGCACGCCGGTTCGACCATAGTTAAAAATTCAGATAATTCAAAACGGGCATAATAAATTCAAAAAAAATCCAAACAATGAAAATCCTTCGCGTGGTGTCATATTATGTGACATAGTTCAAAGTAAAAATACCAGACTTGGTATATTTATCATGTCTCGAAAAAACCTTCACAAAATGACCTATCATGTTCGAGGTTTCATGGCTTTCGGTCCAAATGACCGATGTTATATGCTGAATCACGGCATAGTTTGTGATGTTGTGCCCATATTATGCATGCGTGTGGACATTGGTATGGAGAACAATGTTGCAGGAGGAAGTTTTCCTTTTTGTCGCACGGAAAATCCCTTTTCCATTTTCCGAGCGCAAAAAAGGGTCGTTTTGTGAAGTAACCACCAAAATGCCATTTCAGAATGCTACCGTCCCATTTTCCTAAAATACTAGACCACCTTACATGGACTATCTCCCAACCGAGACATCTCAAACCTTCTCATCCATCCCGGGTAAAAAGGACAAATGTCTGTCGAATCGGTAGGAAGTGGGTCAGGTTTATACTACATGTACATGATCTATCGCCCGTGATTTTTTGAAAAAATCATTTTTAGACTCGCAATATGTGGTTTCTTCAGAGATCCAATGCAAGTTCTAACGATGCTCGTCCCTTATCTTCATGCACGCCGGTTCGACCATAGTTAGAAATTCAGATAATTCAAAACGGGCATAATAAATTTAAAAAAAAATCCGAACAATGAAAATCCTTCGCGTGGTGTCATATTATGTGACATAGTTGAAAGGAAAAATACCAGACTTGGTATTTGATCATGTCTCGAAAAAACCTTCACAAAATGACCTATCATGTTCGAGGTTTCATGGCTTTCGGTCCAAATGACCGATGTTATGTGTTAAATCACGACATAGTTTGTGATGTTGTGCCCATATTATGCATGCGTGTGGACATTGGTATGGAGAACAATGTTGCAAGAGGAAGTTTTCCTTTTTGTCGCACGGAAAAGCCCCTTTCCATTTTTCGAGCGTAAAAAACGGGTCGTTTTGTGAAGTAACCACCAAAATGCCGTATCAGAATGCTACCATCCCATTTTCCTAAAATACTAGACCACCTTACATGGACTATCTCCCAACCGGGACATCTCAAACCTTTTCGTCCATCCCGGGTAAAAAGGACAAATGTCTGCCGAATCGGTAGGAAGTGGGTCCGGTTTGTACTACAGGTACATGATCTATCGCCCGTGATTTTTTGAAAAAATCATTTTTAGACTCGCAATATGTGGTTTCTTCAGAGATCCAATGCAAGTTCTAAATGAGCCATTTTTCTTCTCGCCATTTTTTCCCGGCATTTCTCCCGCCGGTTTTCCCGCCAGTTCTTCCCTCCAGTTATCTTCCTACCATTTCTCACTATATATATGTAGGGTTGGCCTCCATTGTCATTGCACATCTCTAGACTCATATCTGCAACCTCATCACTCTTTCCCATGACTTCCACCGTAGAACTTACTCCCAGGGAGGCGGAGGCGCTTTGCGCCTCGAACTACCCCTGCCCGCTGGGCTACTATGTCCCCGCCGGCTGGATGCTAAGCGCCGGAGGTGTGCCGGTTCCTCCTGTCCCTCTAGGTGTGGCGCGTCGGATGGCCATCACGAACCACTACTACTTCGAGCTCACGTCGGAGCAGCGGAGGAATCCCAGATGGCATCTCGACTATTTCCCGACTTGGGAAGCCTTCTTTGTGGGTCGGCGTGAGAGGGCGCTCACCAGGCACGAGGAGGATGGCCCACCTCCTCCGAACTTCAAACAAGGCCGGCCGTCGGTTGTGGTGGCGCAGTCGGACTCTCCAGAGCGTCATGGCCTACGACACGGACGCCGACTCTAGCCCCCGCCTGCGCTACCCTCAAGTCCAGCCCACTCGTACTCAGCCTTCAAGGTTCAACTACGGTGACCCCGACGACGACAGCGACGACGACCACAGCGAGTACGACGACTACAGTGGCGAGTATTACAAGTGTAGGCAGGAGCATGACTAAATCACTCCAACATTGCAAAACAAGTTCGGCCGGTTGTGGCTTAATCTGGCCATGTATCTTAATTTTCAGTTCTTCTATGTAACTCTGTGTTAGTTGCGTTATGTACTTTAATTCCAGTTCTATCCTAATAAAATTTTCTTTCCGCCCATTATTTCCTGTCCTTTTTTTCTCGCCCATTAATATATAAAAATATAAGTTAATTCAAATCCAAATTAAAACACAGAAAATGGTTTTGAATTATTTAAAAATAGAAAATGGTTTTGAATTATTTATTCAAATCCAGACACTTTTTATGTTTAAAGTTTTTCTAAATTCCAAATTAATATTCAAAAAATATAAGTTAATTCATTTTTAATTTTAAATGGTTCATAGTTTAAATGGTTACATTAATTATTTTTTAAAAATAGAAAATGGTTTTGAATTATTTATTCAAATCCAGACACTTTTTATGTTTAAAGTTTTTCTAAATTCCAAATTAATATTCAAAAAATATAAGTTAATTCATTATTACTTTTAAATGGTTCATAGTTTAAACGGTTACATTAATTATTTCTTAAAAACAGAAAATGGTTTTGAATTAGTTATTCAAATCCACACACTTTTTATGTTTAAAGTTTTTTTAAATTACAAATTAATATTCCAAAAATATAAGTTAATTCATTATTAATTTTAAATGGTTCATAGTTTAAATGGTTACATTAATTATTTTGAAAACAGAAAATGGTTTTGAATTAGTTATTCAAATTCAAACACTTTTTATGTTTAAAGTTTTTCCAAATTCTAAAGTAATTATCATTTAAAAAAATTACAAATTTAAACCCCAAAATAAAAAATAAGGCGGGAACAGAGAGAAAATTCCTGAAAAAAATTGAAAACGGGGTCATATGTCCTAGTTGGAGCCACCAACTGGGACTGAAGACCCCGTGCGCGCGCCCCTTGGTCTGCTGAAAAAATTGGAGTATACGTCCCGGTTGGTGGCTCCAACCGGGACGTATGACCCTTTAGTCCCGGTTGGAGCCACCAACCGGGACAAAAGGCCCTTAGTTTATAACTGGCTCGCCTCCTCTTCTTCTTCCCCATCTCACTTTCTGCTTCATCGACGCGCGCATAGGATACGCCGCCCCATGACGCCGGCAGGCTGCCCGAGCTCCGCCGCCTTGCTGACCCTGCCACGAGCTCCGCCTCGTTTCCCTCTATCTCCCCGCAAAAGGAATCGAAGAGGGGCATCTACAATCGTTGCCATCGACGCCATCCTTCTGCTGTACCTGTTTGCCGACAAATTCCGGTGAGACCTATCCTTCCTCCGCCCTACTTTGGCCACCAAGGTCTCATACAGGACCTAGCGCACCCCATTGATGCCCTGTTTTGCTTGCTCGAGCCCCAGATACTCGACATCGTCTTCGTCTGCAAGCGCCGCCCGCAAGCGCAACTCCGACGAGGAATCTAGGACGAACAGGAGCACCCCTTCCTCAACCGCGACCACCACTGAGCCCACCTCGACCACCGCAACCTCTCGTAATAGTCCATGCTCCCCTTACCCCTCTGGAATCGCCGGAGCACCACCCTCCCGACGCTTCGCCGCTGCGCGTAGCGAGCAACACTGCCGCCCGTCGTGGTGACGTGGTGCCCGCGTGGCCCCGGTCCCACCTGCCAGCCTCAGAGGCTAGGTGCCTATGCGGTGCAGGTTAGAAGTGGCCTGGTCCAGGTCCACCCGTCAAGCCCTGGTCCAGGTCCCACCTGCCTGCGTGGAGGCTGAGGTGGCCACGGGCCCCTCTGTCAGCCACTGTGGCTAGCAGTGGCCTCGGTGTAAAAATGTTTTCTCTTTTGTTTAAATTCAGAAATGGTTTAATTAAATCCAGAAATTTATATAATATTGTAAATTCAATAATTAATTATTTATAACTCAAAAAAATACAAATAATATATCAAAATGTTCAGAAAAATTAGATCTAACTATTTAACCTATAATCATGCATTGTTCAACAACTTTCAAGACAAGTTTAATTACAAAACAAAATCAACCCCTCTCATATACTCTGGAGTTTCGTCAAGTTAGGGTTTTCACCCCTCGGAACCCCGTTTAAATTTCCGAGCATGTCTCTGGGTTACTTTTTATTACAAATTAACTTGTCATATCATCATCCTTGTTTGATAATTGCATCGATGCCATGTGTTGATTGTTTCCCTCTCTTTCCGGCGTTCGGTTCTTCGCTGTAGAATACGAGATCGAGATCAAAGACCGAGGTCAACACCATCGAAGATCAAAGATTTCTTGATAGCCATCACATTGTAGATGCTTAGCCATGATATTAGTTGTCATAGACCCCAGTTGAATCGATGTTGCACCTAGGGTTAGCCGGTGTGTCCTCACCAGGGCATCCCAAACCCGAGGGTTGATTGATTGCCGCCTTTCTTTTCGGTATTGGTTCTTCGTGATAGGATCCGAGCCCGATGGTTTCTCTGAATTAGGGTTTCCGATATTGTAAATTCATTTTTATTATTGTGTATGTATATATTAGGGTTTCTCTGCATTAGGGTTTATATCTCTCAACACCGTACCTAACATTCTCCCTTAGCCGCTTTGACTTATCCGTTTTTCCACCTATGCAGAAAATATGGACCCACACGACAGAGACGAAGAAAAGGAAGAGTTGATACAAGGTGTGATCCGCGGGGAATAAAATTTAGATGTATCGACGTTTCTGAACAACTCCGGTGAGGGTGATCCCCTTTTTGCTGGAAGAGACGACTTGTTTGAGGTTGAAGGTGATGCCTTCCGCGAGGGAGAAGGCGATGCCTTGTGTGATCGAGAAGACGACCGCTCCGGCGAGGTGCATGTAATATAATTAATTCATTAATTAATAATCTGCTATCTATATAGAAATAGTAACGACGATCTTTCTTCTTTTAGCCCTCCGGATCGAAGAAATCTATTGAAAAGAGCAGACGAGGCCCAACCAAAAAGTTGGAAGACCATGAGAGGTTCAGGATCGAAGATGCCGCTGAAGACGGCAAACCGACGGCTCTTGAAGTTGTCGCAAACAAATTTGTGGAACAATACGGAGTAATCATTAGGGACTTAATCCCGATCACCATTCGAAATTGGAATAGGCCTGCTGATGCGGAAGAATAGGGAACATGTTTATTTGTCCCTAACCACGCTAAAGATTTACTGTGGAAGAGGCTCATGGTTAATTTCAAACTACCGAAGATAGAGCTGGAACCAAATGCGGAGGATCCAGTTGAGGACGCCTTAGAACATGGGAGAGCCATGGAGGCTAAGGTCAGGGAGTGGGCTTTGAAGAAGATGGTCCAGTGTTTCACCAACTGGAATAAAAGATTGCACCTTGACTATGTCGTGAAAGAGAAGACTCCCGATTTCAAGAATATTCAGTTTGAGAAAATAAAACCATTCTGGGCTGAGTTTGTGAAATACAAGACATCAGAAAAAGCTAAGAAAATGTCTACAACGAATAAGCTGAATGCTGCTAACAAGAAGTGTCACCATATTATGGGGCAAGGTGGCTACAAGGCTGGCATTCCTAAGTGGGAGAAACTTGAGAATGAACTGCGTGCTAAAAAGATCACCCCAGAGACAGACGATTGGGTAGAACGTGCAAGGAATTGGTTTTACGGTCATGGGGGCACGTTGGACTCGGAAGGGAAGTGTATATATAACATACGACATAAATAAGACCCCTTGCCAATCGAGAATATGAGAAAGCAGTAAAGGCTGTTAAAGATGGGGACTTCATTCCCGATAGAGAGAATGATGAGCTCACACTCGCCCTTGGAAATAAGGAACATGATGGACGAACACGAGGCACAAGCGGATCCAAAACATGGAGGACTGGGTTTCCCGAAGAGAGGAAGAAATATCCTGATAGAAGCCGTCAGAGGAGAAAGGACAGGGCGAAAGTTGAAGCAGATATTCAGAAACAGCGAATGCGTATAATTGAAGAACGAATAAAGCAACAACAAGATGAAATTAACGCACTTAAAGAGCAAAGTACTACCGGCCCATCTCAGCAACACACTGCATTCGATGCTACCGGCCTATCGAATAATCAAAAAAGCAGTGTGGCTTCCACCGAGGTCCCGGGTGATGACAATGGCGATGACGACGGTGCACCGACGATGGCTCCTGTTGGCTACCCAGTGGATGATATCACAGAGATGACACACTGCGAGCTACATGTCAAAGTTGTGAACATATCAATGAAGGTGGCGGTCGGCTATGCCTTACCAATTGGACCCACACCAACTTACCACTGTCGTCCGGTTCCAGAGGGCTACGCTGTTGTCGGGGTGGATGAAATCATGCCCACCTTTGAAGTTTTGGATCTTCACTACCCTGCAGGTGAAGGGGATGTGACTGTACTGGGAGACGCAACAAACGTCACCATTCTATGGCCAAAGGAATGTATCGTGCTTCGAAATCACACGCCAAGGCCATCTTCGCCGCCGCCTCACCCGTCTCCAGCGAGGTCGTCGCCGCCGCGGCAGCCGTCTTCGTCGCCTCACCCGGCTCTGTCGCCTCACCAATCTCCAGCGCAGCCATCACCACGGGAGCCATCGCCGACGCCTCAAGATAAAAAGCATTCTCTGTCGCCTCACCAATCTAAGTCGTGGTAAGCGATGGCCAAAACGTAAACAAGAGCCTCTTCCAAAAGTACCAAAGGTTCCTCCCAAGAGAGCTTTTTGACTGTACTGAAGAGGAGACTGCGGCGATCGTTGATGCGGAAATGACAGCGTTTTTCGCTAAACTGAGGCGGCCGAAAGCGCCAGAGTTCCCCAGCACCAAAGAAGAAAAAGCCAGAGTGTTGAAAATGCTAAAGACTCTTCATCAACCCGAGCCAAAGCTGTCATCAGACTATGAGCGTTCTATTCTCAAGTCACATGCGGCACAACAAGCCTCGAAGAGCAGTACTGATGCAAGCGAGAAATCTGTTGCCCAGCTTGGAGAACAAGCAAAACAGTCTTGCGCCCCTCTCAAGGTGATTTCCCAAACCAATGTGGGGTCGAGCAAATATGGGGCCGAACAGCAGTATGATCCAGAGGTAGTTGCACAATACGGAGAAGCTTCCGCTGCTCAAGGTATGAGTATTCCCCAGTACTTATCCCAGTTAGAGTACTTCCCCATGAGTGAAGTAGCATACAAATACCAGTACGGCAAACCTCTCGTCAAACCTGAGGAGGTAAATAATCTTTCAACAAAAATGCGAAGATTTCATAACTGGTACATGCATGCCACAAAGGCGGGGGCTAACTGGATAGTGCTGAGGGTTACAAAAAAGCATCATGGGAAAGAAAAGGATGACATGATATCCATTGAATTTGATGAACCATTTCAATTATTCAATAAAGACGCCTTGGACAAATCGATCACCAGTGTCTATTGTCTATAAGTACTAATTCTGTAATTAATTTAGTCTCCAGCTATCTCACCTTGTTTATTGCATGTATATAATCATACTGTAATATGCAGAATGAAGATTCTCGAATGCAGCAGAGGACAAATCTATGAGATTGGCTTCATTCACCCATATTGGTTTCATGAAGCTAATCTCAAAACAAGCCCCCAGGATACGGAGGATAATATAGTACACGCGTTAAGGTTTCAAGAAACCAGAAGGGTAATACTTTTTCCTTACAACTTCGAGTGAGTGTTATTGTCTTGTATACACTTTCTATTTCGCTTACTCGATGTTAAGTACATAATTGATTAGTTAAGCATTCGCAGCTTCCACTATATTCTGTTAATCATTCAACTTGACAAAGGGCATGTACTAGTCATGGACTCGAAACATAAACCCCTTGAGCAGTGGAAGGACATGCAGATGCTTCTCCAGTGGTAATTCTAATCATTACGACACTATATCGGCAACGTTCGTGAATTTTATGATATCAACTAATTAATAACTTATTTTATTCGTTTTCTTCGCCGGGCAGCGCTTGGAAACGGTTCACCAACAAGGCTAGGGGTGTTTGGAAAGTGGAGCTTACATTTCAAGCAATAGATGTAAGAACCGCTAGCTATATACGCGCATCTCTTTGATTCTAGTTTTGATATAGTTATTATCATGCTTGATTATTATTTTGATTGAACTATGTTCTCATAAAGTGCCTGACACAGGGACCAGGTAATAATCTATGTGGATACTATGTTTGCGAGTTCATCCGGCAGACGTGCGATGATAAGGGCAGAAATTTAGAGCAACTCCACGTACGTAAACAATTTCTATAGTTTTTAATTACAATCAAATTGTGTTTAGTTTCATTAATATAGGCTGACTCCTTTTTTAAATCAGATCGAACGTCTACGGGACGGACTTCTGCCAAAGGATCGCGTACGAGCAATTCAGGAGGAATTGGCGGGATTCTTGGATGCAGAAGTCCTAAACCCAAAAGGGGAATACTATTCGTCTGTGTATAGACAATATGGATTGTAAAAAGAGCAACTTTTGTATGTAGTGCATGAACTCGATCCATGTATCGAATGTAATATTGTCATGATGATCTTGTGTAATATAATGGTTCCTTCATTGATCAGTGCAAAACACTAAATAAACAATAAAACAACCTAAATGAATTCTCTGCCGTGACATAAAAAGTGGCGAAAATGCTGCCGCGGCAACAAAACTTGCCAAAATGAATTCCCTGCCGCGGCAGAGAAATGTGCCAAATCTCTGCCGCGGCAGAAGGTTATTTGTCCCGATTCGTGTTACGAACCGGGATGGTTGCTCCACCCCCCCTCGCCCTCTGCCGCCGCCACGTGTACCCTCATTTGTCTCGGTTCGTGTTACGAACCAGGACGGTTGCTCCACCCCCCTCGCCCTCTGCCGCCGCCACGTGTACCCCCATTTGTCCCGGTTGTTGGGGCAACCGGGACTAAAGGTTGGGGCTTTAGTCCCCATTGCCCCGTCCCGGTTGGGTAACCAAGACTAATGTCCCTTACCAACCGGGACCAATGGGGCGTTCTGCACTAGTGATTAGACATGCATTAGTTATACCACTTGATGATACCAAATCCCAGTTTTACCTGCAAGCTTAATCATTTTATTTCTTTATCAAAGCTTTTATTTGTGTTTACTTAGTGACCTGTAAGTTTTGAAAAGATATGAAAGGTAGCATAAAGAGCATAAAACTTGGCCTAAGTTAGATAGATCTTGATGTCATCCTGAGGCATGAGATTGAACTTAGATCATTCACACTTGATTACCACCCCTCATTAGTGTTTATCCCCATGTATAGATGTTAGTGCTAAGCATAAAACTTGATCACTTTAGATGGGAATACTTGGTGAAAATGGTTATGAAAACCTTAGAATGATGAGTCATTCTGATGAAACGTTTTGACTTGTGTTCTTGAACACCAGATGATTTTGATGATGAAAATGTTAAGGCATGAGCCTTAGCCCTTTGTAAAACTGATGGTTGTCTGGATGAGATACCATTCCAATTTTACCGTACAACCACAATACCCGAAATTTGGCTAGGGCTTAACTGGAAGTTTATATACCTTAGTATGGGTTCCCTTGCGGCCAAGGTTTGAGCTGAGGCTACCTTGTGAAGATTGACCACCTATGCAGTTCCCAAGATGACAGTTGGTCATGGTTGGGAGGCCAAACTCATAGGAGAGGTGCCTATACTAGGGCGTGTAATTGAAAGGTTAGGACTGATTATCCGCATACTGAGTATGGTGAATTCAGGATTGTTCCTGACGGATGTATCAAATATTGTGGTGAAAGTGTACCACCTCTGCAGAGTGTCAAACTATTCGAATAGCCGCGTACGCGGTTATGGACAGTTGGAGCGGCCATAATGTTCCGTTGTCAGATGTTTTCAAAATGACTTATGAAATGAATCATGACTTTAACTTGACCACAACAGGGTTGTGATATGAAAACTCAAGTTCCCACTTAGGTTTCATAAAGCTTTCAACTAGCTTTCTTTGCTTCTGAACTCAGTTAAGGTAAACCTGGCTTTTTGCAAAACAACCTAGAGCTTAGTATTCCTACTCAACCACTTTACTTGTTAGTGATAGTTTGTGAGTACTTCAAGAGTACTCATGGCTTTGTCCCTGGCTATTCCCGTGGCTAGACTATGTAGAGGACTATTAGGAGGATGGATCGCAGGAAGGTTACGACATTTAGGATCATCTCCCATCGCCAGCATTGCCTATGACCATGAAGATGGAGCTTTTCCCATGCTACCGTTATTATGTTATTCCGCTGCTTTGATTGTACTAAGACTGGATCATGAGATCCTTTATTTGTTGTAAGACCTTATGTATGGTTTGTAATGGATGATGTACTGTGATATCCTATCTGTTATGTCTCGCAAAAATGGTAATCCTGGGATTGCGATGTATGGCATAACAGGCATCTGGGATTAAAAATCCGGGTGTTGTCAACGCGGATGTGAGGCAATTCAATATCAAAATAACATGCATCAAATATGAAAATAGTAAATCTAATTCAATCTATCATTTAGATACGATCTTCTACTACTAAAATCTCCACATTGTCGTTGTAATGCAAGTAGTAAGCAGTGAAGGATTTGAATATGTAGCATATAAATACACGCATTAATATTTTTACTGAGGTCAGGTCGATTTTAACTAGAATATCCATTAAAATAGTAAATGGTAAAATAATTATTGAGTCTCCAAACACACTAGGAGAGAAATGTTTTGTTCACTAAAATAGTGATTTTGGTGGAGACAAAGGTACATGAGAAAGGAAACTAAAATTGAGAAATATTGTTCATGGTGAAGAACGGGGCTGGTGGAGTTGTCATAAAGCTTGGGTTGTGGTTATCAGCGTTGGTGGAGACAACATGTTTCCGGACACTTGTATTCACTATTGTAAATGGGATATCATCAGAGAGCACTATATCATTGATGCTATAGCGTTGCCTTGATCCTTTTCCCTCTATCCTCTTGAAGTACTTCTGTGCATGGCTTGAAACCTGTGATGGAGTCCTTGTGGTGACGAAGTACTTAGATATGTCCTTCCATTTTCCACGGCCATAGAAACTTAACCCACGGAGAAAGAGCCTAAAATAACCAGGTTTGAGATAAACTAGTTAGGTTAACTATGATTGAAAGAACTACCAAATGGCCATTTCATAAGTTTTTTCTAGTTGTTAAATGAATTGTCTAAACTTGAAAATTATATAGATCTTCTCATCTAAAAAATATAGTTAGAACTCCATAGAGTAATTTCACCAACATATGTTTAATTTTGTTGATCCTAGTGTACAAGATATGGTATCAAATGATTGTACATGAATAAAGATTGAATAGACAACATGTTCATTCGGATATTTCATAATTAACCATATCATAATTATGATATGATCAAAAACTTATCTTTCTATCATGTCATTTGCATGTTATCCATTTAATTTACTAGGACAAGTGATAGTGGCATTAAATTTTCAAGGGAAGTGCAACAATTTATAGGGCTATTTAGTGGAATATTATACTATCATGTCAAATTAATGCATTTACAATGAAGGGTAAGAAGATGCAAAGAAATACAATGAATTTGAACTTTAGGGGTTATTATTTCTGGTAAGTGTGACCATATATTCAGAGAAACAACACAAATAAAGACCAAATTAACCTTCATGCTTCATGAAAGAGATTCTGACATAATGATAATGAGTATATGATTTGAAATACACCTAATGTGTCTGGAAGGAAAGTGTAAAACCAACACATATAAAATTTAAATCTCATGAAAAATTAGAAGAACTAAAAAATCAATAACCTATGTTCCTCCTCGGTCCAAAACATTTTTGCGCGTGGTGCAATCACTTGTTGATGAATGGACATCATGTTGTCTAACGCATCCACCTTGTTCTCCTCTAACACTTCTAATCCCTCCTCTACCTCTATGCCACCCTGCAATGGACAACCAAGCACAAAATCATTACCATTTATGGATATCTATCGCTCCTCTTCAGCATCACTGTATTCCCTCTCATGACACATCAAAATGGAAATCTACACTAGGATATCAACACATAAGTCTAGTACCTGATGCGCGGTCTTACAAGGGAACCATGAGCAGAGATCACCCATGATGATGTTCTTCTTTCTCACATCGTGATTGGCACCATTGGAGTTGTAGTTGTTGCTATTGAGCCCATTAATGATTGAACTTCCCTCATCCAACCCAGAGGAGATCCCCTCCTTGTTGAATCTCGTATTCATGGTGGCCTAGAGAGAGTTTGATGCTACAAACTAGGGGAGTATGAACTTTGATGTGTAAAGAGGATGAGAGGAGGGCGGTGTATTTGTAGAACGCACAAGTAGCATATCCAACCATATTAATAAAGTTTATTAATTGCAGTATAATTGCTCTAGATATATTGATACAGTATCAATATACGACAATAAATTCATACAATAAATACTTGAAAGTGTATATCTAATACCAACAAGGAAAATAATATTTTGTGTTGTTAATTAGTTTTCGGCAATGTATATTTGTTAAGGTTCCTAGTAATAATACTAAAAAAGTTCCATTACTAATCTAATGTAATAATCTACTCCCATCCTTCAACATGTTAATAACCTCTACACTCATAGGATATCCTTACTATATAGGTTTAACTATAACCTATTGTGCATATTGGGTTATCAACACATAATATATACACATGATCATTTGAAGAACATGGAAAAAATATTTAGGTCATCCTAATAATTATTTGGTCATGCCATCCATAACCCATGTTTTTAGAGTACAATACTCATATCATTGTCATCACCACCTCCCTAATTAGGGCCCACATAATTATATCAATTATAGGCGGGGTTGGTTGGGAGCAAACCATTAATGCATCATCAATGCATCTTCTGGTTGCGCACATACTTATTGCTAAACCATATACCTACCACACATAAATAATCAATCAATGTCATCAAATGGAAGCATACATAAGTTTTGTCATAGGTTGCGCACGCAATTTTGGTTTGTTCTGTTGCCGGTGGGAAAGTTCAATCATTAACACACCGAGTCGTATAGTCTTATTTCTATTTCTATCCTCTAGATGATATTCTAAATAAAAATCTAGAAATGCCAAAAGTCTCATTGATCTTTTTGTTCAAGATCTGTCTTTGAACACAAACATTAATTTGGTATGTGGCGCAACACATAGTACTTATAATGGATTTCTATTTTCGTTCCATTGGTTCGTTAGTTGTACTCAGTTTTCCTCAGCTGCTTAACTTGTCCTCATTATTCCTCTTCCTCTATTCTAAAACCCTCGCAAATTCTCGGATGGAGGCTCGTAGGTCAAAGTCTTGAATATTACATGCTGATGGGTGGGGCCGCGTACAGATGGTTCCTGCATCAACGGTTATATGCTGACGGGTGGGGCCAGGATACACATCGGACCAGCCATCCATCTCTCGCTGATATGTGGACCGCTTTATTTCCTGATTGTGTGGCTGGTGCAACCAATGACTAATGGGGCCATGATGTTGGGGCAGAGCAGATACTCCCCAAAAATTGGTAGGTGAGGTCGTGTATGACATGTGCGGTCGGCTCTCTCTCTAATCCGGTCCTAACCCCCATCCCCAAGTAGCTCCTACCCCACCGGCTTCCAGATCAGCCATCGCCGGCGACTCATCGCATCTCCGGCTCTGTCCTTCGGCAACATTGGACGGGCTGCGGCGCTGCATCTCAACCACCACTCCAGCACTTGTTTCGTCCGCACGCATTATACGTCGAGGCAGTATGAAACGCACGCAGGTCTGCCGCAAACGACAACCAAGATTTTGTTCTGCCACTGTAGCCTGACGAACGGGCGCAGAAATTGCTAGTATTGCTTGGTAAGACCTCTTCTCTTGTACCATCCATCCTAATCAATTCGGTTCCTATAATTTCCTCGAGATTGCAGGTGCAAATTAGTCCTTAATGTGTGGTCATAGAGGGTACACCAGCGAGGGTGGATATTCGATCATGTCGTGGCCACGTTCTCCTTCTCTACCTCGTCAAAAGTATAGGTAGCTCTTCCTCTTTATACTACCATTAAATTTGAAGTGCCGCCATGGCCAGTGGGATTGATTTCAATTGGGTTTTTTGGGGATTGTTACAGTGTGCTAGTGTCACATCCCAAAATTTTCCAAATTTTGAAATGTGAAAAATAAACAAACAAAAGAAACAAATGTTGAAATTTAGGATGAAAAGAAACCTTTTGCTTCTAAATGGAAACATCAAAACCCTACTTGAACAAAATTTCAATGAAAAGGAAACAAACAAATTTCCAAACAAATCAAATTCATTCATAAATGGATGTATCTTGAATTTAAAGCACTTGGGAAAAATTAAACCAAAACCCTAAACCCTGATGAAAGAAATCATCTCCAAGATCACTCCAAGACTATGGCTTTGTTCCATATAAAAAATTCAGCAACAAACATTTCTAAATGATCAAAATGGTAAATAAAAATATTATAAAACCATGGAAATTGGTTTCATTCAATTTGGAACCATGGATAAAAACTTATGATTTTAATAAGATAAAAGGAAATGATTCCCAAGGCTAATAAAGCTCCTAACAAAAATAAACACTAAATTATGAGAAAAGTAATCCTAAAAGGATTTGAAAAGATAAATAAATATTAAATAAAATTATACAAAGTGGAATCACCAATTTTGGAACTATAAATAAAAAGATATGAATTTTATAAGACAAAGAAAGAATTAAATAAATAAGGAAATATTTAAAATACAATTTAAAACCTTGGCCAAATCCCTAAGCAAATGGAATAAAATTAATTCAAATAAAATAAATCATTAAAGGTTTATTTAAATAAAATAATATGGGTTTGAACCATGTTCAATTTTATTTAAATAAAGACAAAATGCCTAATCTAAATAAATATTAAGTCACAAGACAAATATTTGGTTTATTGACAAAATGGACTTTTAACACATTAATAAATGGTATAAACCTACTGAAAAAAGATTTGGAAAGATTTGAATTCAATCTGATGTTTAAATACGTTGAATCAAATGAAAACAAAAAATATAAACAGAAAAAGGGAAAAGAATAAGAAAAAATAGAAAGCTAACCCTACCCAGCACCCCCAGCCCAACTTGGCCCAACTACAGCCCACCCGGCACTCCCCCTCTCTCTCCCTGCTGGATTTTTCTCACCGTGCACCACACCCGCATCCCTCGCCGACTCCTCGGACCCACAACCATGTCACATCATCTTCAACGCGTGCTGACCCCGCCCTCTTTTCCTCCTCGTCGTTTCTGGCCGAGTGAATTCAATTGAATTCGTTTGAATGCACGATTAATCCTCCCACTTGACCATGTTACCTTAACCCCCTCTGTCTCCTCCCCATTTCCCCTCCCTTCCCCGTATCAGAGAGCCCCTAGGCTGCCCTGAATTGGACCCGTGCCACCACAGCTCCGATGAGCTCGTCAACAAATTCCGGTGAGCCCCGACCCCCTCTCGCTCTCTTGTTTACTTTACCGCAGCCCTCTTTCTCGTGCGTGTTCACTCATGCCTCCCGTTCATTTTCTTGTGTCTCGTAGCCTTGTCTTCGTCAGCATCTGCTAGGACCCGACGGTGAGCACAACTTCGGTGAGCCCTAGAGTCCGAACCCATGCGTGCATTTTCCTCTAGCTCATGCTATCTTGATCTCCATCGTCTTGCGTGTTCGCTGATGCTCGCCATTCACTCGCGCATGATCTGTAGGCTCGCCCCAACGACATATGTGCGTGCCTGACGCTGACGCGAACTCCGGCGAGGAATCCCCATCGACCCCGTGCGCCCCTTCGCCAGCCACGACCACGTTGAGCATAGTCATGTCCCTGCGAACCTGGTGAGCCCATGTACCCCATCCCTTGCACCCTAGAATCGCCGGACCACCGTCTACAGAGCACCGCCGCCGCGCACCGTCGTTTGCGCCGCCCGTTCTTGGCCAGAATGATTTAGTCCGTTAGATCTAGATCTAATGTCGTGGATTAGATGACTAATCAAAGCGGTATGAATCGATCTGATCCGTGCGATGCTATTTATATCCAATGGCCTGGGTAACTCGATCCACCTGAAGTAGTACCAGCCAGTAGAAACACGCCACGTGGCCAGTTCAGTTCAGAAAAACTCCAGAAAATGAATTTAGATGTTTAAACTTGCAAAAATCATAACTTTTGATCTGTATGTCCAAAAATTACAAATTTTATATCAATGGATTCAGAAAAATGAAACCTTTGCAACTATGGCCCTTGTTTGGTCATTTGATTCTAAAACCTAGATTTTTGTGCAGAAACATTTGTAGGACTATTTTGAGTATAAAAATTATTCTAAAAATGATTTTTGAGTGAAACCTTTTGAAAATGGTTTTTTTTGAACCCTATGACCATAAAAACTAACATTTGAATTTAAAAAATATATTTTGTTAACACTAGAAATTATTACTTTGAATAAAAGCATTTCTAGCAAAATAAAAATGATTTAAAAGGCCTATTTTCACTAACTTGATTTTAAATGGATTTCCCCTTTTATAAAAGACCAGTAGGTTCTTTGAAATGTTTAGAACCTTGTTAGAGAGCACTTTTTCAATAAAACAACCTCTTTCATGCTTGCATGCATTTCTTTGTTTTTATTGTTTTGTGTTGTGAATGGTTTGAAAGCTAGTTTTGAATGTGTGCTTTGCTTGATTGAATTGTAGTGAACTTTGAAAGAGTGTGACAATTTCAATATCAAGGAGAGTAACTAGATTCTCTACTTAAGGGACAAGTTATACTTTGGTCATTAAAAGTCCTATCTTTTCAATATTGCATTAGTGATATTTTTGTAGTATGCATGATAGGACTATATTTTTATATATTGATATGCTATAGTAGATCCTATAGAATATATCTTGGTAGGAATCTTCCTAAGATAAGAGACAAGTTATGCTATTATGCTTATCCTAGATATTATAATTCAAGGGTGGAATATTCATGCTATGATATTGAGCAAAGTCTATGACTAAGTTTTTGATTAATAAAACAACTAAGTGAATGAATCACCTGGGTGGAATGGTGAGAATGGTTTGTGTTGAGTGGTTACACAAGGCCCATGTCTATGTGTTACCTTGTGTATCACACTTGTGGTTGGCCACCCAGGAACAAAGAGATTTGAGATGTTTTGTGTTGAGAAGCTTCCAGTGCGGCCACATGGCATATGGGTTTTGCCTTGACCAACTAGGTTGCAAGAACTCAGACAGGCAGACTGTTGGTGGTAGTGATGATAGGATGGAACGCGTATGTGCTGATCTGAGGGATTGTTTCTGAAAAGTCTCATCTCGATGCATGTCGAGTCTTGTGGGAAATTGCACCACCTCTCGAGAGGGTAAAACCTAAGTACTTAGCCGTGTCCCCGGCAATGGACAATTTGAGCATCAAAGACATTGAAATGATCAAGGATCTCCTCATCCAAATTTCTCTAAGTTAAAAACTTGTTGGGTTAACAAGGGAAGCACCTGGTGTGTATCCAGTGTGCCATTGTTTGATAAAGTGTTTTGAAAAAAGAGAAAAGCTATTTTCAAAGGATAGGGAAAACTTATTTGTGCAAAGGCCAGCCAAAACTCCACTTATCCATATATTCATGTAGATGATAGATTCTCCTTATCAATATGATATCACTTGCCCATACAATTCAAATGTATTGACCCTTGTGGCTATAACTTATTATGTTGGAGGTTTGTTTGATGTTAGTGAAGTTTGTTGAGTAGGGATTACAAGTCTAGAACCAACATGATTGCCTGTGGCATAAGACGATGAAGGACTCCATGCTGTATAGTTATATCAGCTGCTTCGTAATAAGATAGCTATATGAGCTATGTAAGTTGTAATGAACTAATTTATTCCTGGTTATAAGTTGTAATATGACCTTTGTTTCTTTATATTACATCTTAAATTGTGGGTGCTAGCTATTTGATCCAGGGACTAGCACTGTAAACACAGGGATCTACCTTATCAGGTTGGTACCTCTACAGATGGTATCAGAGCACTGTGTTGCCTATAGGATTGTAACCCTAGGATTGGACAAAACTCATTAGAAAAATAAGAGTTGTATTTGTTCAAACCTATTTACAAACAATCTTGTAAACTCTTCCCTCAACATTTTGTTTTGATTCTACATCTCTCCCTTTTCTACTTGATGGACAAAAACTTCAAACATGAGCAAGGACTTCACCATCACCAATGATTTTAACTTCAGTTTCACCAAGGACTTCAACTTGGACATCACTAAGGACTTCAAGTGAGACATGAATAATAATCAAGACTTGGAGACTAAGGAAACTCAACTCATGAGGAAACATTACAGACACCACCTTTGAACTTTGTGACCAAGATGCAAGAATTTTCTTCCAAGGATACCATGATCTTGTTCATGATGTAACAACTAAGAAGAATGGAATGATCTCAAGTGATAACCATAGTTAGACCACCACACTAGTGTTTAGTTTAAAACGATTTATTAATCATACCAACTTATGTGGTGTAGCAAAAATATTTTGTTGCCTAAAAATATGATTGAATCTTGTTGTTTGGGTGGAATGCATGATTGTGATTGCTTGCACATTGCTTTGTGTGATTTGTTGTGTGTGAGTAGAAATTCTCTCCCTAGAAATCTTTTGTCTGTTCTAATTCCAATCCAACCCAAACAGATGACTTCTCCAAGAGACCTCAACTCCAACATCAAGGATGGTGACAACAACAACAACCTAGAGATGCACATGACAAAACAACTTCTAGCAACCCAAGCCCAGTTGAATCAAGTGACAACTCAGTTTTTAGCCAACAACATTGAGTTAGACCCATCCATTCTAAAGTTCTTGGAATCCCAATCTCAATTGTTGCAAAGGATGAATAATCAGATGATCAACATGAGAAGCAACCCTTCCCAAAGGGATTGTGACAACAATGGTATCGAGTATGATATTATAGAAGGAACTCAAGCCTGCAAAATATGTGGAGACATAGTGAAGGGTTTCGCGGCATAGTAAATCAAAATTTTCTACGGATGCGAACAGAGGGAAAGCCAAGATCTAATCTAGGGGATGCAATCAACGAGAGAGATTGGATTAGATCTTCATACCCTTGAAGATTCGCACAGCGGAACGTTCGTCGGAACGTGGGTGATGTAGTCGTACTCGCTTCTCCTCCTCGCGATCCGATCCGATCTAGCACCACAAGTGGCGGTGCCTCCGTGAGATGCACACGTGCAGCACCTCGACGTCTCCTCCTTCCTCGGACCAACAAGTATGGTGGAGAGATATATTGGATCTACAACACGACGGCGTGGTGTATATGGTGGAGATTTTCTGCAACAGGGCTTCGCCTACAAACAGTCGGGAGGGAGAGAGGAAGGCGGCAGGGCAACTAGGGTTTGGAGGCAAGGTGTAGGGGGGAGGGGGCGCACCAGCCCTCTATATATAGAGGGGGGCGGCCAGCCCTTGCCCCTCCTCCAAGCCTTGGGCCGGCGGCCAAGGGAGGGAGAAGTGGGGGGCAAGGACTCTCCCCTTTCTAGAAACCCTATCTCTAGTTTAAACGAGTTTAAACTCTATAGGATCGGCTGGGCCCTATGGGGCCTTATGCCCCTGGACCAAAGCGGCCAGGACACTCCCTCATAGGCCCATGCCCCCTCCCGGAAGGTGGGGCCACGTTGGTCCCCTTCCGGAAGGTTCTAGAAGCTTCCGGTACAATACCGATTAACCCGGAACAATTCCGAACTCCAAAAACTGCACTGCCTTATATGAATCTTATTCTCCGGACCACTCCGGAACCTCTCGTGATGTCCCGGATCCCATCCGAGACTCCGAACAAAAACTCATAAACCAATTATCCAATCTATCCTAGCGTCGAGACACGTTAAGTGTGTGACCCTGCGGGTTCGAGAATATGCAGACATGATCTTCTATAAATAATAAACAGCGGGGTCTGGAAACCCATATTGACTCCCACACATTCATCGATGATCATATCGGATGAACCACGATGCCAGGATTCAATCAATCCCATATATATATTCCCTTCGTCTCGCGATATTTTACTTGCCCGAGATTTGATCGTCGGTACCGTCATACCTAGTTCAATCTCGTTCACAGCAAGTACTTTACTCGTTCCGTAATCCGATATCACTTTGTGATTAACTCCTTAACCACATGCTTGCAAGCGGTGTTGATATCGATTACCGAGTGGGCCCGAAGTATATCTCTCCGACTTGGGAGGGACAAATTCCATCTCGATACATACAACCCAACAGATACTTTCCGATCACCTGAGAGACACCTTTATGATCACCCTCTCATAGGATGACGTTTGATGACCTCAAAGCTTTCTTCCGATACCAGGGAGTTGTATTATCTCATGGTCTAAGGAATACAATATTTGACATAGGAAAATCTTCGCAAAGATGAACACGATGATACGATCTAATTGCTTCACTTAGTTTGGGTCTGTCCATCATATCATTCTCCAATGATATGATCTCATTATCAATTGACAACTCATGTCTATGGTTAGGAAACCTTAACCATCATTGATCAATGAGCTAGTCCATAGAGGCGTACTAGGGACATGGCGTTGTTCACAAACCACACAAGTATTAAAGTTTCCGCTTAATACAATTCAAGCATGGAATATAAACTTTATCATGAACAAGAATTATAATAATAATAACATCTTTATTATTGCCTCTAGGGCATAATTCCAACAGTCTCCCACTTGCACTAGAGTCAATAATCTAGTTTACATTGGCAACAATCTCACACCCATGGCACTGAGGTGCTGATCATGTTTTACACGTGGAAGAGGTTTAGTCAATGGATCTGCGACATTCAGATCTGTATGTACTTTGCTAATCTTCAGATCTCCATCTGCAATATAATCTCGGATTATATGAAACTTGCGGTTGATATGCTTGGTCTTTGGATGATATCTTGGTTCCTTAGCAAGTGCTATGGCGCCAGTGTTGTCACACAATATCTCCAGTGGGTCCAATGCACTTGGAACCACGCCAAGCTCAGTGATGAAGTTTCTGATCCAAACTCCTTCACTTGACGCTTCTGCAGCAGCCATGTATTCCGCTTCCACTGTAGATCCCGCTATCACGCTTTGCTTGCAGCTTCTCCAGCTCACAGCTCCTCCATTCAAAATATAAACGTATCCTGTCTGAGATTTGGAATCATCCTTGTCGGTGTCAAAACTAGCGTCGACGTAACCCTTTACGACAAGCTGTTCATCACCCCCATAGACTAAGAACATTTCTTTAGTCCTATTTAGGTACTTTAGGATGTTCTTCACGGCTGTCCAGTGTTCCACTCCTGGATCACTTTGATATCTGCTCGTCAAACTAAGAGCATTGGACACATCCGGTCTAGTACACAGCATGGCATACATGATGGAACCTATGGCCGAGGCATAAGGCACTTTGCTCATAGCTTCCCTATCATTTACCGTAGCTGGACACTGAGCCTTGCTCAATATCTTACCTGACAACATAGGCACTGAACCTTTCTTTGCCTTATCCATTCTGAACCTTTTCAGAACTTTGTCTAGGTATGTACTCTGGCTTAAAGCTATCAGGCGTCTTTGTCTATCTCTATAGATCTTGATGCCCAATATATAAGCAGCTTCACCTAGGTCTTTCATTGAAAAACACTTGTTCAAATAACTCTTCACATCGTTAAGCATGTTGATGCCATTTCCGATAATCAATATGTCATCCACATATAGTACCAGAAACGTCACCGAGCTCCCACTCACTTTCTTGTAGATGCAAGCTTCGTAGCAATTTGGAACAAATCCAAAGCTCTTGATCACTTGATCAAAACGAAGGTTCCAACTCCGAGATGCTTGCTTCAGTCCATAAATGGAACGCTGAAGTTTGCATACTTTATCAGCATCCTTAGGATCGACAAAACCTTCGGGTTGCATCATATACAACTCTTCATCAATGTTGCCATTGAGGAAAGAAGTCTTGACATCCATCTGCCATATTTCATAATCATGAAACGCAGCAATTGCTAATAAAATCTGAATGGACTTAAACATCGCTACGGGAGAGAAAGTCTCATCGTAGTCAACACCTTGAACTTGTCGAAAACCTTTCGCGACAAGCCGTGCTTTATAGACAGTAACATTACCATCCGCGTATGTTTTCTTCTTGAAGATCCATTCGCACTCAACGGCCTTTCGGTCGCTAGGAGGGTCCACCAAAGTCCATACTTGGTTTTCGCTCATGGATCCCAATTCGGATTTCATGGCTTCTAGCCATTTCTCAGAGTCTGGGCTTATCATCGCTTCCTCATAGTTCGTAGGTTCACTGTCTTCTACTAACAAGACAGTCAAGACAGGGTTGCCGTACCACTCAGGAGGGGCACGCGACCTTGTCGACCTGCGACGTTCAGTAGCAGCATCGTCCGAAGCTTCATGATCCTTGTCATTAGCTTCCTCTATTGTTGGTGCAGGCGGCACTGGAACAATTTCAGGTGCTGCGCTACTCTCCAATTCAAGAGAAGGTTCAATAACCTCGTCAAGCTCTACTTTCCTCCCACTCACTTCTTTCGAGAGAAACTCCTTCTCAAGAAAGGAACCGTTCTTTGCGACAAACACTTTGCCCTCGGTTCTGTGATAGAAGGTATACCCAATAGTTTCCTTAGGGTATCCTATGAAGACGCATTTCTCCGCTTTGGGTTCGAGCTTGTCCGGCATCAACTTCTTGACGTAAGCTTCGCATCCCCAAACTTTAAGAAACGACAATTAGGTTTAGCACCAAACCACAGTTCATACGGTGTCGTCTCAACGGATTTAGATGGAGCCATATTTAAAGTGAATGCAGCGGTTTCTAATGCATAACCCCAAAATGATAACGGCAAATCAGTAAGAGACATCATTGATCGGACCATATCTAATAGGGTTCAATTCCGGCGTTCAGACACACCATTGCGCTGTGGTGTTCCGGGTGGCGTGAGTTGTGAAACGATTCCACTTGCTTTAAGATGCGTGAGAAAATCATAACTCAAATATTCACCTCCACGATCGGATCGTAGAAACTTAATCTTTCTGTTACGATGGTTCTCCACTTCATTCTGAAATTCCTTGAACTTTTCAAATGTTTCAGATTTATGTTTCATTAAATAGATATACCCATATCTACTTAAGTCATCGGTAAAAGTAAGGAAATAGCGATATCCACCGCGCGTCGAAATACTCATCGGTCCGCATACATCGGTATGTATGATTTCCAACAAGTCCGTTGCTCGCTCCATCATTCCGGAGAACGGGGTTTTGATCATCTTTCCCATGAGGCATGGTTCGCATGTGTCAAATGATTCAAAATCAAGAGACTCCAAAAGTCCATCGGAATGGAGTTTCTTCATGCGCTTTACACCAATATGACCTAGACGACAGTGCCACAAATAAGTAGTATTATCACTATCTACTTTGCATCTCTTAGCCTCAATGTTATGGATGTGTGTTTCATCCCTTTCGAGATTTAGAAGAAATAAACCATTCACAAGAGGTGCATGACCATAAAAGATGTTACTCATATAAATAGAACAACCATTATTCTCTGATTTAAATGAATAACCGTCTTGCAATAAACACGATCCAGAAATAATGTTCATGCTCAACGAAGGCACATAATAACATTTATTAAGGTTTAAAACTAATCCCG
Organism: Avena atlantica; assembly: GCA_910589765.1. Taxonomy (NCBI): domain Eukaryota; kingdom Viridiplantae; phylum Streptophyta; class Magnoliopsida; order Poales; family Poaceae; genus Avena; species Avena atlantica. Next base: position 53,100,653 of record OU342739.1, on the reverse strand, counting down.
AAGGTAAAACTAAGGAGAGCGTGCCGACGGCCATCACATCAACTCTTGATCCGTTGCCAACGCGCATCGTCACCTCATCCCTCGCAAGCCGCCGTCTATTCCGCAGCTCCTGTTTCGAGTTACAAATATTAGCAACTGAACCGGTATCAAATACCCAGGCACTACAACGAGGGCTAGTAAGGAAAACATCAATAACATGTATATCAAATATACCTTTGATGGTGCCAGCCTTTTTGTCCGCTAAGTACTTCGGACAGTTGCTCTTACAGTGACCCTTGTCCTTGCAATAGAAGCACTCAGTGTCCGGCTTAGGACCAGACTTGAGCTTCTTCTCAGCAGGAGCATTGCGCTTGCCGCCGCCCTTCTTGAAGGGCTTCTTTGCTCCCTTGCCTTTCTTAAAGGAGGGCTTGTTGACCATCAACACATGATTATCCTTCTTGATGTCCACCTCCGCAGCCTTCAACTTTGCGAAGAGCTCGGTGATCGTATCAGTGGAGCCAATCTGATTATGAGTCACTACAAAACTTTTGTAGCTGGGAGGGAGTGATTGCAGAACCCTGTCAATCTTGAGCTGCTCTGGAATCGTGCATTCCAGTTGGTCAAGGCGTTGAGTGTAGCCCGTCATCTTTATGGTGTGCTCACTAACGGAACTCCCTTCCTCCATCTTGCAGTTAAAGAACTTCTCGGAGATCTCATATCTCTCAGAACGGGCCTGAGTCTGAAACATGGTTTTCAGCTCCTCAAGAATCTCAAAGGGCCCGGGATACTCTTCAAAACGATTTTGAAGCTCCGGTTCCATAGCAAACAACATGGTGCTCTTAATCACACCATAATCATCTTTGCGCGACTGATAGACAGCTTTCTCATCAGCCGACGCAGTTGCAGCAGGGGGGTCACCTAACGCTTTCCCAAGGACATAGTCCTTTTGTCCGCCAGACAGAATGATTCTTAGATTGCGGAACCAATTGGTGAAGTTAGACCCATTGTTTCTAAGCTTTTCCTTCTCAGCAAAAACGTTGAAGTTGAAGTTGGACTTGGCCATGTGATCTACAGTATTTGCAAGTACAATTTAGACTATGTTCATGATAAATAGTTCAACTTAATAAAATTACTAGATGAACTCCCACTAAATTCAACATCCCTCAAGTTGTTTAGTGAACACGATCCAAATTCACCACACCTAATCCGATCATCACGAGAAGAGATGTGGTTTCAATGGTGGACAACCAAGTGTCGATCATATCATTCATATGACTCATGCTTAACCTTTCGGTTCTTGTGTTCCGAGGCCATGTCTGTACATGCTAGGCTCGTCAAGCTAGACCCAAGTATTTCCGCGTGTGCAAAACTGGCTTGCACCCGTTTTATGTGAGCGTAGAGTCTATAGCACCCGATCATCACGTGATGCTTGGACACGACGAACTTTCGCAACGGTGCATACTTGGGGAGAACATAGTTTTTATCTTGATCTTTAAGTGAGGAATCATCTTATAATGCTACCGTCGCGATCTAAGCATAATAAGATACATAAAAGGATAAACATCACATGCATATAATTTCATGTGACATGGTATAGCCAATATTCGCGCAATGATCTCCATCTTGTGCGTTCCGGCATGATCTCCATCACTCCACCATGATTGCCTCCACCACGAATAGCAACTACAATTATTGCTAACTACTTAGTGATAACGTGAAACTATTACATGGCGCATGAGAAGTTGACACACAGGTCATACACAATTATAAAGACAACCATATGGCTCTTGCCGGTTGTGTACTCATCGACATGCAAGTCGTGAAACATTACAAAACATGATCATCGCATACATTACACACATCACATCTTGGGCCATACCATATCACAGAAAACACTCCCTGCAAAAACAAGTTAGACGCCTCTACTTTGTTGTTGCATGTTTTACGTGGTTTATGGGAGTAGATGCTAAGAACGATTCTTACCTACGGAAATCCACAACGGTGATATTATGGTTGCCAAACTCCGGTGTTAATCCCATGACAACTATAGTGAGAGAAACTGACATCCACCAGTCGCATGTGTGGAACAAGCCACACGTCAAGTGCGGAGCCGGTCTCGCGAATGACGTCGCGTAAGGTTGGCCTGGACCGCTTCAATCTCACTATCCCGCGTCAAAAGAAGAACACAAACAAGAGGCTTGCAACAGAAAACATCAACGCCCGCAACAACCATGTTGCGTTCTACTCGTGAAACACATCTACGCATAGATCTAGCTCTGATACCACTGAAGGGTTTCGCGGCATAGTAAATCAAAATTTTCTATGGATGCGAACAGAGGGAAAGCCAAGATCTAATCTAGGGGATGCAATCAACGAGAGAGATTGGATTAGATCTTCATACCCTTGAAGATTCGCACAGCGGAACGTTCGTCGGAACGTGGGTGATGTAGTCATACTCGCTTCTCCTCCTCGCGATCCGATCCGATCTAGCACCACAAGTGGCGGTGCCTCCGTGAGATGCACATGTGCAGCACCTCGACGTCTCCTCCTTCCTCGGACCAGCAAGTATGGTGGAGAGATAGATTGGATCTACAACACGACGGCGTGGTGTATATGGTGGAGATTTTCTGCAGCAGGGCTTCGCCTACAAACAGTCGGGAGGGAGAGAGGAAGGCAGCAGGGCAACTAGGGTTTGGAGGCAAGGTGTAGGGGGGAGGGGGCGCACCAGCCCTCTATATATAGAGGGGGGGGCGGCCAGCCCTTTCCCCTCCTCCAAGCCTTGGGCCGGCGGCCAATGGAGGGAGAAGTGGGGGGCAAGGACTCTCCCCTTTCTAGAAACCCTATCTCTAGTTTAAACGAGTTTAAACTCTATAGGATCGGATGGGCCCTATGGGGCCTTGTGCCCCTGGCCCAAAGCGGCCAGGACACTCCCTCATAGGCCCATGCCCCCTCCCGGAAGGTGGGGCCACGTTGGTCCCCTTCCGGAAGGTTCTAGAAGCTTCCGGTATAATACCGATTAACCCGGAACAATTCCGAACTCCAAAAACTGCACTGCCTTATATGAATCTTATTCTCCGGACCACTCCGGAACCTCTCGTGATGTCCCGGATCCCATCCGAGACTCCGAACAAAAACTCATAAACCAATTATCCAATCTATCCTAGCGTCGAGACACGTTAAGTGTGTGACCCTGCGGGTTCGAGAATATGCAGACATGATCTTCTATCAATAATCAACAGCGGGGTCTGGAAACCCATATTGACTCCCACACATTCATCGATGATCATATTGGATGAACCACGATGCTAGGATTCAATCAATCCCATATATATATTCCCTTCGTCTCACGATATTTTACTTGCCCGAGATTTGATCGTCGGTACCGTCATACCTAGTTCAATCTCGTTCACAGCAAGTACTTTACTCGTTCCGTAATCCGATATCACTTTGTGATTAACTCCTTAACCACATGCTTGCAAGCGGTGTTGATATCGATTACCGAGTGGGCCCGAAGTATATCTCTCCGACTTGGGAGGGACAAATTCCATCTCGATACATACAACCCAACAGATACTTTCCGATAACCTGAGAGACACCTTTATGATCACCCTCTCATAGGATGACGTTTGATGACCTCAAAGCTTTCTTCCGATACCAGGGAGTTGTATTATCTCATGGTCTAAGGAATACAATATTTGACATAGGAAAAGCTTTGCAAAGATGAACACGATGATACGATCTAATTGCTTCACTTAGTTTGGGTCTGTCCATCATATCATTCTCCAATGATATGATCTCATTATCAATTGACAACTCATGTCTATGGTTAGGAAACCTTAACCATCATTGATCAATGAGCTAGTCCATAGAGGCGTACTAGGGACATGGCGTTGTTCACAAACCACACAAGTATTAAAGTTTCCGCTTAATACAATTCAAGCATGGAATATAAACTTTATCATGAACAAGAATTATAATAATAATAACATCTTTATTATTGCCTCTAGGGCATAATTCCAACACATAGAACACACTTATAAATAGCATATGGACCAATGCCCTAATTGTGAAGAGAAACACCCGGCTAGACAATGCCCCACATCTCATGTTTCTTGTTTCCTATGTGAAGGAAATGATCATGTCCCTATCCAATGCCCCATCTATCCTATAGTTCAGCAGATGAAACATCAAACTAAGGATGGAATACAATAAGTCTTTGGAAACATTAATGAAGGTACAACTTCTACCAAGAAGGATGAAGACAAAGTCAAACCTCAGTATGCACCTCCATACATTGTAACCCACTATGGTGGACAAAAGAGGAAACATGGATGTTATCCTAGGAACTGTTCTAAGAACCGAGGAAGTTTTCCCACCTTTGTGGCGAAGTATGAGGAACATAAACTAAGAGCCCTCCTAGCTTTGGAGAGACCCAAAAAGAAGAAGAGCCACGGAAACAAACAAGCGATAGTGACATCAAAGATAAACAGAGACATTAGCCAAGTGATGTGCCACAAATGCAAAGAGCTAGGCCATTATGCATCAAATTGCCCAGAAAAGGAGAAGAACAAGACAAGAAAATTTGGAAAAGACATCAACCTTGTCACATGTTTCAGGTGTGGTAACAAAGGACACTATGCAAACAAGTGTCCAGAGAAGTTACATCAAGACACCAAGTAAGCCAAGATGTAATCTTTTTTTCCATACAATCCCGAGAAAAGGATCGGGTTCCACTCAATAGATAACGTAACAACAAACCACACAAGTTATCTCACAGTTTTGACCCATCTAGAGGGTCACGCAGAGTACGACACCTTATTACAAACCAAACACACATAAGCGATAAGAGAAATATAAGGAAAGCTGGAGACGCAAGAACACCGCCCGCAGGCTAGCGATTGTTGTTCATACATTAAGCAAACCAATGCAAACAACGACAGGAAAGGCCCAAAGATTTCTTATCCTAACAGCATCATATCCTTCTCCTTTTCTCCCGCCCCCTCGCCAATTCAGGTGCATCGTGTGCACGTTCTTCAGGAATCGCCGGAAGTCCCAAAAAAGAACAGGATCCACATCCATTGTCGAAGCGTCAGATAACGCATTCTGTTGCAAAACATCAGCCCCAGCACGTAGCATTTTTTGTTCCTCCTCCCCATGTAAACCTGCCCAATACCGGATGAAAACACATGCATATATAACCAAATCAACAGGGGAGTTAATAAGTTTTTTTTTTCAAAACATGCCATGTTCCTAAGCTTCCATATAACCCAGCAAATTGTTGCCAGCACTGTAATCTGCACATTTTTGCTAACTCCCAAAAACTAAGAAACCCACCATAAATACTGAGAAAAGGACCCAGGCCTATTCCCAGCACCAATAGATTTAGCAACCACACCCCACACATATTTAGCAGCCACACAGGTGAACAATAGGTGCCCAATGGTTTCCTCCTCTGAACAAAATCTACAAGAGGAATCCCCTTCCCACTTCTCTTTTTCATATTATCCTTAGTGAGAATAGCATTATGCCAAATCAACCACAGACATATCTTAATCTTTAGAGGAATTTTTGCTTTCCATAGGTGCTTAAAAATCCTGTCAATCCCAACATTTGATAAATGAGAATACACAGATCTAACACAGAATCTACCAGATTTGTTCCACAACTAGATAGGCCTATCCTTTTCCTGATTCAGAGTTATTCCACTCACCAAACTTCTCAACTAATTATGCTGGTTCATCCCATCAACATTTAACCATCTCCTAAATGAGCATCTCCACCCTCTCTCAACCATGTCAGCAACAGTAATTATTTGATTTTGACAAATATCAAACAGATCAGGAAACTTATTTTTCAAAGGAACATCTAAGCACCATGCATCATGCCAAAAATCAGTCAACTCCCCATTTCAAACCTTCATTTTCCTACCAGACAAATAGAGATCCCTAATTTTAAGCAGATTAGCCCAACAAGGAGAATCACTCTGTCTGTGTTTCACAGCACTGACCCATCCTATTCTCATATATTTCTTTCTCACAAAAACTTGCCAAGGGCCTTCCTCAGCCTCAAGCCGCCACCACCATTTACAAAGCAAGCTGATATTAAACAACCTGATATTCTTGATCCCCAAGCCTCCTTTTTTTCCGGGTCTGCAAACAAATCTCCATTTCACCAAATGATACTTCCTTTTTCCAATCCTGCCATACTAGAAAAAGGCTCCTGTCTGTTTCTCCACCTCCTCCACATTTGTTTTGTGCAAAAGGAACATAGACATAGGGTAAACAACCACACTGGACACACAAGCAGTAATTTTAACATGTCTACCTCTCAGAGACAAAGCTCCACCCATCCAGCCATCTAACTTATTTTTCAACCTGTCCCCAATAAAACCCATCTCAGCCATTGTGCATCTTCTACTACAAACAGGTAGCCCCAAATATTTAATAGGTCAACTACCTTTCTGACTATTAAACAACTCATCATAGTTGAAAAGCTTATCCTCATCATCTAACACCATCATCACCTTGCTTTTCTCAAAGTTAATTTTGAGACCAGACATGGATTCAAACAACTATAACAACAACTTTAGGTTTTTGGCCCCCTCAATCTCATCTTTAATGAAAAGGATTGTATCATCAGCATATTGTAAAATAGCAATCCCTTTATCAAATAGATTATCAACTAACCCTGTAAACAAACCACTTGCTTGGGCATTAAGAACCATCTTAGCCAAACATTCCCTAGCCAGATTAAACAAGAAGGGAGAAAAAGGATCCCCATTGTCTAACCCCCTTAAAGCTGCCAAAATAAGGACCAATTTCCCCATTTACTTTAACACTGAGAGTACCTTGAGTCACAACACTCTTCAACCAAATCAGCCAATCTTCACTGAAACCTTTATGTTTACAGTAGTAGAACAGAAAATCCCAATTGACCTTATCATAGGCCTTTTCAAAATCAATCTTCAGGATCACACCCTGCTTCTTCTAAACTTTTGATTCTTTCAGTACTTCATTCAACAAAGTAACCCCATCAGCAATAAATCTCCCTTTGATAAAAGCAGTTTGACATGTATCAATCAATTTCCCCATCACAGGTTCAGTTCTTACTATCAATGTTTTGGTGAAAATTTTGAACAAAACCTGAAGCAAGCAAATCGGTCTATACTTTTGAATTCTATCAGCATCATCACCTTTGGGCAACAAAGTAATCACACCATAGTTGATACTACTCAAATCAATCTTGTGTGCATAAAAATCACAAAACACAGCCATAAAATCCTCTCTGATAATCAACCAGCAATGCTGATAGAATTCAATAGGAATCCCATCAGGGCCAGCTGTTTTGTTTTTTTCATCTGATCAATAACCTCCTTCACCTCTTTCTCAGTAAAAGGTACACCCATTTTTTCCTATCTTCATCATTAAGTTTTTCCCAAGCCTGCCAATTATCATCAGAAAGTCTAACAGAGAAACCTCCAGCAGGGCCAAACAGGGCCTTATAATAAGCAGTAGCATGCAACAATAGATCATGAGTTCCTTGAACCTCACTATCCCCATCTTTCATAGAGAATTTTTTTTCTCCTCACACCATTATCAATCCTGTGAAAGTATTCAGTATTGTTATCACCTTTCAACAGCCAGTTATCTCTCGACCTTTGCTGCCAGAATTTCTCTTCATTCTCATACACTTCCATTTGTTCTTTCTGAATTGAAGCTTTTCTTTTCAACTGCTCTGCACTAAGCAAAATCAACTCCTCTATATCTTCCAAATCCTGAAGCTCTTCTACTAACTCTTTATTCTTCTTTTTTCTCCATCCCCCTAACATGAGCACCCCACCCTTTCAGATCATTTCTAACATTTTTTAACTTTTTCTGCAAACTATCAAGACTGTTTTTACCTCTGACAGGATTTCTCCAGATTTTCTCCACTCTAAGCAAAAATTCATCACTCTGCAGCCAACTTTTCTCAAACCTAAACTCTTTGCTGCCACCTTCCTGCCTTTCCATAGTATCCAGGATTAAAGGACTATGATCAGAAACTTCCATAGTCAGCTTATGCACTATGGTAAGAGGAAACAACTTATCCCATTCTTTGCAAACAAGTATCCTATCAAGTTTCTCCAAGGTAGGAACTGTCTGATTGTTAGACAAAGTAAACTGCCCCCCCCCAGACATTTGAATTTCCCTCAAACCATAAGCATTAATAATAGAATTAAACATGTGGCCCCACTTATTCAAAGAATGACCTTTGTTTTTCTCAGAAACAAACCTAATCACATTAAAATCACCACCCACCAGCAAAGGAATCGACTGGTCCTCACAAACATTAGCTAATTCCAGCAAAAACTCCTTATTTTCCTCCTGAGCATCCCCATAGACCACCACCAAATGCCACTGAAGTTGTTTCTTGATATCAAACACTTTCATCTTAACATGAAATCTGCCCACAGATACATCAAGTTTGGCCAATTTGGAGGAACGTAGGCCCCCCAAAATGCCCCCAGATCTCCCCACAGAGGGAAACCAACTCCAGGAAAATTGATTCATCGGATCAATTCTCCTAAAAAAGTCATCAGAATAATATTTCTTAATAGTCTCTTGCAAACCAATGAAATCCACTTTTTCCTGTCTCAACAAATTACTCAAATAAGCACTCACACCTTTTTCCCCACACCCCTAATGTTCAAAATAGCACCTATCATAATACAGTTATTCTCCCCCTTGTTCCAGCCACAACACCACTCATAGGGTGATAGTTGTGGACCTTCACAGCAACATCACTTAACTTTCTATTCATCCCACCAGAACTAGTTTTCATCTTCTTCCTGTTTTTTCTAGAAATCACGGGAGTAAATTCCCCTTCATCATTACTATCCTCCTTCCAATCAAGAAACAAAACTTTCTCACCCAGATCCACCTCTGTCACAACCTCACCCTGTTTTCTATCATGTAAACTGTTCCTAGCAATCTCTAAATCTTTCAAAGAATTAATATGTTCTAAAGATATGGAAGCAGCATCAATCCCCATCTCCAAGGCTCTATGCATAATAACATCATCATCTAGAGCATCAAAAGAATTATAAAAAGTTAAGTTGGTACCTGACAGATCTCTGTTAGGATGTTGATCCAGATGCCTTTCCTCCATGCTTCCAGCACCACCTTGGGCAGCAACCCTTGAACTCATCCTCAGCAATTGCTCATCCACACAAGCTACATTTTCAGGTTGAGATCCCATACTTTCTTGAGTGGAGACAATATCAGGTTGAGATGATCCCATAGCTACCACCTCCTGTTCCTGACTCTCCACCTCCATAGCATGTACATCACCCCTCACAGAACCTTCTCCATCAACTTTGCCACTATCAGTAGATGAACCAAATGACTCTTCAGCAAATACATCACCACCACCTTGTTGATCAACATCACCCTGTTCCCCCTCATGAACCAGCAAATGACCATATTTCTTTTTGAGCTCATAATACTTATCACTACTCCTGTCCCTTAACAATCCTCTAATAAAATCTTCAAAGTTCCCGGGGCCAGCAGCAGGAGGAGGATTGATATCACCAACAACAGGAGGAGCTAAATTCTGAATGACCTCCATGTGAACATCACCCAAACCAGCACCATCACCCACACCACCCCCCTGAACAACATCTTGTGGTCCCACGGCAACATCTTTATTCTGAACATTGTCATGATCAGTATTACCACCCTCTACATTCTCCCTGATGACAATCCCCCTTGTGTTTCTACCACTTACAGAACTAGCCCAAATATTAGCCATTTTTCTCCCAAAAGACACCTCACCAGAATCTTCCTGTTCCACCAGCACCCCTTTACCTTTCTCCAAACCAGCCCCACCAGTGTTACCAGCTGCATGTTGGCGACCACCACTTCCCCCACCTGCACCAGAAACATCTCCAGTCTCTTGCCCATCACCACCAACAGGCCTATTTTTCCTAGTCTCGTCCTCATGCCTCCCATCAATCACATTGACATCATCTTGCCCATCGACACCCACTGATACAAGAATAGTTGGCACTGCATCAGGAGCAAAAATTTCTCTGGTATACTTGAACTCATAAATCCCACCATGTATCTCCCCCCTTCTGGTATTGGGAACCAAAGTAACATCCAAACAAGTAATCTTCACCCTTACATAAGACAAATTCCTCAAGCTGTTTCTGTCCAGATCCAAGGGCTTGCCCACAAGAGATGCAACATAAAAATAGTTGATTTCTCCCTATATTTCATAGGAATACCAACAATCCTGAACTAGGCTTCTTCCAACCACTCCACAGGTTCCAAATCCCCATTCCACCTGGACAACTGAATAAAAGCCTCAGGAATTGTCTTCATAAACACTTTTCCCAAAGTGAAATTCATCAATGGATCTAGCAGAAGGAAATCTCATCAAAAACTCAACATCATTGATAGGCCTAGCATTGAATCTCCATCCAGAACCCAAAGCAGCAGCCCACATTTGGAATTCTTTTTCAAGGTCCTTTCCAGTTACATCACCCCTGACCACACTTATATGAGCATAGTGCAACTGTTCCATGGACTGAACAGTAGAATCCACCACAGGAATGGAATGAAAACCCTGCTCGAAATCAGTACTACCAAAAAATAAAGGAACATACTCCCAAGGCTTCTTCTCTTGACACACCAAAATACTATGATCCTTGCCACAATTCTCACACACCTACTCTTCTTGTACCACATCATGTAACTGCATATCACCTGGATCAGCAACAACATTCACATTCCTCTGCACACTTACTACTGGTGGTGGTACAGAGGACCCCACCAAAGTAGTGGCCACAGCATCAGACTGGTTAACTATAGTAATCGGTGACACACTGACAGGACGACCACCCCCAACAGGAACATTGACAGAAGTGGAAGCAGATGTATTCACCCGAGTCACAGGACGATTCAGAGGAACAGAAGGATTCATCGTAGGCCTAGTAATGGTAACCTGCTCCACTGTACGAGCAAAAACCGGCTCTCCTCTTCTAGGGTTAGCATCGGAGTTACCTGATCTTCCCGGAAACGACGAGGTTGTAGCATCTGAACCTGACCCCTGTTGCATCTCAGGGCGATGACTCCACCGGCCACGGTTGTGGGCCTGATCTGCTTCATGGCGATGCGCCTCCGCCAGGGCCCTATCCCTTGCCATGGCTTCATGACGCTGATCCTCCAATCTGGCCTCGTTCTCCACCTGCTGCAACTCATCATATCTATGCCTTGCATCCCACCGCCGTGCTTCATCACGACGACGGTCATGTTCTTGGATCCAATCACTTTCCCTGTGATTCTCATCCAACACTCTATGATCCACGGGGTGGCTCCCTTGTACATACCCAGATCCTGATCTGTTCGCATAGGGACCAGATTGGACTGGAGGACGAGAAGGAGATCCGCGCCCACCACGGAAACGTCGATCCATAATCGAATCCGCTGCCACAACATGAGCAAATGATCTACAATCGCCCAAACTAACACCGCTCCACCTTACCGGAGAAACAACTTTCAAAGATGAAGGACGAAGAGTTGGAGAACCTCGAACGAATCTCGAACCGGAGACTCCGCTGCCACAACCTGAGCCAAGATGTAATCTAGTTAGAAATATTTTAAGGGTGGTAGTACCCTAGTTGTCTTGAAGCCAACTTGTAACCTCTAGCCTTCCCGAATCTCAGGACGAGATTCCTTTTAAGGGTGGTAGTCTGTCACATCCCAAAATTTTCCAAATTTTGAAATGTGAAAAATAAACAAACAAAAGAAACAAATGTTGAAATTTAGGGTGAAAAGAAACTTTTTGCTTCTAAATGGAAACATCAAAACCCTACTTGAACAAAATTTGAATGAAAAGGCAACAAACAAATTTCCAAACAAATCAAATTCATTCAAAAATGGATGTATCTTGAATTTAAAGCACTTGGGAAAAATTAAACCAAAACCCTAAACCTTAATGAAAGAAATCATCTCCAAGATCACTCCAAGACTATGGCTTTGTTCCATATAAAAAAACCAACAACAAACATTTCTAAATGATCAAAATGGTAAATAAAAATATTATAAAAACATGGAAATTGGTTTCATTCAATTTGGAACCATGGATAAAAACATACTCCCTCCGATCCATATTAATTGCCGCTGAAGTGGATGTATCTAGACATGTTTTAGTGCTAGATACATCCGATTCAACGACAATTAATATGGACCGGAGGGAGTATGAATTTAATAAATTAAAAGGAAATAATTCCCAAGGCTAATAAACCTCCTAACAAAAATCAACACTAAATTATGAGCAAAGTAATCCTATGAGGATTTGAAAAGATAAATAAATATTAAATAAAATTATACAAAGTGGAATCACCAATTTTCGAACTATAAATAAAAAGATATGAATTTTATAAGACAAAGAAAGAATTAAATAAATAAGGAAATATTTAAAATACAATTTAAAACCTTGGCCAAATCCCTAAGAAAATGGAATAAAAATAATTCAAAAAAAATAAAAAAATTAAAGGTTTATTTAAATAAAATAATATGGGTTTGAACCATGTTCAATTTTATTTAAATAAAGATAAAATGCCTAATCTAAATAAATATTAAATCACAAGAAAAATATTTGGTTTATTGCCAAAATGGACTTTTAACACATTAATAAATGGTACAAATCTACTGAAAAAGATTTGGAAAGATTTGAATTCAAACTGATGTTTAAATCATTTGAATCAAATGAAAACAGAAAATATAAACAGAAAAAGAGAAAGAATAATAAGAAAAAAATAGAAAGCTAACCCTACCCAGCAACCCCAGCCCAACTTGCCCAACTACAGCCCACCCGGCACTCCCCGTCTCTCTCCCTGCTGGATTTTTCACACAGCGCACCACACCCGCATCCCTCGTTGACTCCCCGGACCCATAGCCACGTCACATCGTCTTCAACGTTGCGCTTACCCCGCCCCCTTTTCCTCCTCGTCGTTTCTGGCCGAATGAATTTGATTGAATTCGTTTGAATGCGCGATTAATCCTCCCCTCGACCATGCTATCTTAACCCCGTGTGTCTCCTCCCCATTTCCCCTCCCTTTCCCGCATTAGAGAGCCCCAAGGCTGCCCTGAATTGGACCCGTCCCGCCGCAGCTCCGACAAGCTCGTAGAAGAATTCTGGTGAGCCCCGACCCCCTCTCGCTCTCTAGTTTACTTTACCGCAACCCTCGTTCTCGTGCGTGTTCACTGATGCCTCCCGTTCATTTTCTTGTGCCTCGTAGCCTCGTCTTTGTCAGCATCTGCTAGGACCCGACGGTGAGCACAACTCCGGTGAGCCCTAGCGTCTGAACCCGTGTGCACCTTGTCCTCTAGCTCATTCTATCTTGATCTCCATCATCTTGCGCGTTCCCTCATGCTCGCCATTCACCCGCGCATGATCTGTAGGCTCGTGTCAACACCCGGATTTTTAATCCTAGATGCCTATTATACCATACATTGCAATCCCAGGATTACCATTTTTGCGAGACATAACAGATTGGATATCATAGTACATCATCCATTACAAACCTTACATAAGTTCTTACAACCAATAAAGGATCTCATGATCTAGTCTTAATACAAATCAAGCCGCGGAATAACGTAATAATAACGATAGCATGGGCGAAGCTCCATCTTCATGGTCACAGGCAATGCTGACGATGGGATATGATCCTAGTTGTCATAACCTTCCTGCGGTCCGTCCTCCTGATAGTCCTCTTCATAGTCTGGCCACGGAATAGCCAGGGACAAAGTCATGAGTACTCTTTAAGTACTCACAAACTAATACTCACAAGTGAAGTGGTTTTGAGTAGGAAATACTAAGCTCTAGTTTGTTTTGCAAAAATCTAGATTTATCTCTACTGAGTTCAGAAGCAAAGAAATCTAGTTGAAAGTTTGTCATGGGAATGGTCGACGGCAGATGCTGTAATCGGCAGCGAGTAGTAGAACGAAGGGCAAGGGCGGCCAGCCATCTGCGGTGCGAGATGAAGGCGGAGACACAGGGTTTTACCCAGGTTCGCCCCCCCGGAGGGTAAAGACCTACTCTTGCTAGATTGTATTATGGTGGAGGTACAATGGGGCGAGCTCGACGGCTAGGCGGCGAGTCGCTTGGGTGTATGATGGAACGTGCCTCTACACGCCCTGTAGGGAGGTTTATATAGACTCACCTCCCCCTAGGGTTTACATATCTCAACCGAATCAGTTAAGGCTTCGGTACTCGTTTAACCTAATCCGACTGGGCCTATCTACTCGCCTGGGCCTTCAGCTTCCAGTCGCTTGGATCCACACCGGGCCTTGATCCAGTCGCCGTCTTGCAGGCCCACTCGCCAGTTCCTGGGCCAGTCGGAAACATCCTGCTGGGTATACCCCGGTAGGCATATCGCCATCAGTAGTCCCCGAGGCCGTCGTCGATTGGACACATGTGGTCACTGGCAGTCGGAGCATACGGGTTCAACGCGGACGCCCAGTCGAATCGGTGGCGGGCTCCTGAACAAAGGAGTAAACTAGTCATTCTGGTCGCAGCTTCGGCGATCGGGTCGGCAAAATATTTAGCCACTGTTGTAGTGATCAGGTCGGCGAGCCGAGTGGCTGAAATTGGACAGTCCAACGTAGTCAAACTAGCCATTGGGGTAACCCAACGGTAAATTTTGGCGTAATCACCGCGTAGTAACGGCTTCCTGATTTGGCGGGTAACAACCGCTATATAAAGGGAATGGTAGGCGATCGGAAAACCACCCCCTCGTCATCTCCTCCGATCGCGCGCACCTCCGTTTTCCTCTGCATCTCGATCCAGCCGATCCCAAATCCTCCGACCTCCACGAACCTTGTCGCCAATGGCTCCCTCCACCGAACCATGGGGCAGGTCCAAGTGCACGAGATCGCAACTGGCGTCCTTCGAGGAGGCCGGGATCCTGCGTGCCGACAGGTGGCGCATCCCTGCGGCCAGAGAGGTGACTCCGGACCTGTGCGAGGGAGAGTTCGTCTGCTTCACCAGCCACCTAGAGCGGGGGCTGGGATTGCCCACATCTCTTTTCTTCCGGCGCTTCTGCGCCTTCTACAGGATCCAGCCGTCGGACCTGGGCCCGCACAACATTGAGCAGCTCGCCATTTTCGTGGCGTTCTGCGAGTGCTACCTGGGCTGCAGGCCCTACTTCCCCCTGTGGCAAGATCTGTTCCACGGGAGGATCAGTCGCGAAGAAGCGGGCGGCCCAATGCTTGCTGTGGGCAGCCTGACGTTTCAATTGAAGTCGAAGGCTTCCTTTTTTGATCTGATGCTACCTGCCAAGGCGGCTAGTGAATGGAAGAAGTCTTGGTTTTACGTCACCGAGGCGACTCCAGACGGCGAGGTGGCGATCCCAAGATACTCCGCCGACTGGCCCGAACCGCGCTGACTCCAAGTCGGCAAGCTTCCAACAGACCAGCGGATGGTTGTGGATGAAATGCTTCAGACCATCCGCAGCCTGAAGAAGAAAGGTCTCTAGCCCATCAACTTGTATAACTGCTGGCTCGGGAGGCGACTCGTCCCCCTGGCCCGCCGTGACCACTACATGTATGAGTACACGGGCCGGGAGGACTCGACGAAATCCTGCCTGGACGAGTGGCAACTCGAGGATTACCTCATGGCGTTGAAGAATATCACCCAGGCGGCGTACCTCGACGCGAAGGCTGGGGTCGCCCCCAAAACCGCGAAGCATCCATCCCCGACGGTAAGTCATCTTTCTATCATTCGCAGTCGCAGTTAATGCTGTCACGGTTATACTGATATTGTCTTATGCCTATTGCGGTTATTTCAAGTGGTGGAAGGGTGGCTTCCGCCCGCGAACAACGAGAATTCGAGCTCGTCCGTCCAGGAGGGGGGGCGAATCACCTCCAGCAAGGGGCAGCGTCAAGAGTGACAGGAGCGGCGACGACGACGAATCCGAGGAAGAGGTCGCCCCGCTGGTCCGGAAAACTCGCGGACAGCGGCCGCGTGAGCTCGAAGTGAGCAAATGCCTCGAACGTCATGATGATGACGACGACAAGCTCCCCGAGCACACCTCGCATCGCGAGGCCACTCCATCGAAGAAGAAGAAGAAGGAGGTGAAGGCCCCTCCGAAGAGGAAGACGAAGCCAGCGAGACAGGCATCTCCGCCTCATTCTCCAAGCAGCTCCGACGCCACCAGTCTGGCCAGGGGTGAAGCGCCACAGACGATGGCAGCGCCAGATATCACCGCCATCCTGAGCGAGGTGCCTCTGGCCTCGATGCCTCCGCCGTTCGCCCCAGTCTCTGGGTCGGGGGCCGCTCCGGTCGCGGCAGCTTTGCCGCCTAGGGAAGCTCCCGCCGAAAACGTTTCGGAAGCTCTTGTCGCGGCCTCAACGACGAAGAAGCCGTCCGTGTCTTGGGCGCACGATGTCCTGGAGATGGGCCTCAGTCGATGACTGGGCCCCGAACTGGAGAAGCCGGCCGGCATCCGCACGGGGCTACGGTTCATTCCAGTCGCCAAGAGAGTTTTATTCACCTGCTTTATTTTTCCTTGTAGTCGAACGACTTTGCTCATATTCTCGATTTGTAGGACTAGGGTTAAAAAGATAGGCCATCCGTCCGTGGCCAAGCTGCCGCCAGTCGTCGCTGAGGAGGACCCCTCTCGGAAGAGGAAGGCTGATGAGGTCGCTGCCCCCACAGATAGTGCCAAGAAGGCCAAGAGTGACGAGGTCGTCACGGTGTCCGACGACACGACGGTGGCCCCGAGTGATCCTGTGGCGGTGGCGGCCTCGGCAATCAAGGAGGGTGCTCCCTCGCCAGGGGTGACCGAGCCGGCCTCTTTTGGTGCTGGCGCGTCCATCGCGACCTTCCCACGCTTCATGGCCAGAGCGGCCACGGCGAGTGGTACCATGCCATCGAGTCGCGCACCTGGGGTCACCGAGACGGAGGTCGAGCAACGTCGCGGGCATACTCTGGCTCTTCTCACCTCCGTGGACGCACTACAACTTCATGGCATGCTGGGCGTGGCCATCCAGGTATGTCCAGTCCCCGAGGATCGGGCCACTGAATTGCAGTGGTCAGATTCTTTTAGTGTTGTACTTTTAATTCTTGCGCCCAGTCCCCGAGTACGCATTCGCTGAGTTTCAGCGGGTGGGCGCTCAGTATTTTTGATCGCCAGTCCCCGAGTGTCTAGTCGCTGAATTTCAGCGGGTAGGCACTTAGGTTTTGATTGCCAGTCCCCGAGTGTCTAGTCGCTGAATTTCAGCGGGTAGGCACTTAGGTTTTGATCGCCAGTCCCCGAGTGTCTAGTCGCTGAATTTCAGTGGGTAGGCACTTAGGTTTTTTGATTGCCAGTCCCCGAGTGTCCAGTCGCTGAATTTCAGCGAGTGGGCACTTTAGGATTTTGTTTTTGCTAACTGTTTCACTTTTGCACAGGGTTTGCAGCGTGAAACAGCCGACCGGCTGGCTGCGAAGTGTCGCGCGGAGAAGGAACTTGTCTCCATTCAAGAGGCGGACAAGGGACTCCAAGCGATTGCTGCGAAGGCAGAAGAGGTTCGCCAGGGCCTTGTCCCGGCGAGTGAGCTGACGGCGGCGCAATCGGCGTTGAGTTTGGCGGAAAAGCGGATCGCCGACCTGGAGCGCGAGCTGAAGGAAGCGAAGGAGGAAGCGACCTCGGCGGATGGGCGAGCCAAGGCTGCTGTTACGGCCGCTGCTGAGGAGCGTAAGGTTTCCGACGCCCTTGTTGTTGGGATTCAAGATGATTACTCCGCTCTTCAAAACTTCATCACGGAGATCTCCCGCCCATTGATTGGTGAGTGTGCATGCCTCTGCCTATAACATATGCATTGTGTAATTTTTAATGTATTCACTGTCACCTTCTGTCCGCAGGTCGGATCATTGATAGCGCGGAAGAGGCGAATTCGTTCGACGCACGGCAATGTGTAGCCACGCTGGTCGACTCGGCCACATTGTCGGCGACATGCATACAGGCGTATCTTCAGGAGATGTCGCCCACGGAAGTGATTCCCAGCGACCTGGTCGAGGTGTGGCGATACTTGGAGAAGGCGCCGTCGGTCATCGAGTTCATGACGCGATCGGCGTTCCGACGCGAAGCGGCGATGGCGCTTAGCCTTGGGCTCGCTCACTTCCCGGAGGACTTCGATCTGGACGACATGACGAGTGGCTACCCATCGTCGATTGGCTCGGTGGAGATCTTCGAGGTGCTGAAGCTAACGGACCGCGCCGCGGTATACTTCGAGCGCGTCTGGGCGATGGGCAACCTCCTTCCTTATCAGGAGACGGTCGTCGCACCCAACGACCCCGAGCCGCAGCACCGGGACTTCAAGATCGAGCAACCCTTCTGTGCAGCGATGGCGGGTGAGCTGACGACGTACCCGTCAAACCCGTACACTCCCTTTATTCGCAATCGCAAGGGTGGAGGCGAGTCATTGTCGAAGCTTGCGGAGTAAAATATTGTGCCATGGGGCGTTAGTAGCAGTTCTGCCGTTGGGCATACTTTGTATTTTGTGACGATTGCGACATGCTATTAATGAGATATCGTGTTGTTTTGTGAATTGTCGTGTGTTTCTGATTGAGGGTTGAACGAGTCCCCGAGCGCGTTCGCCCTTTTTTATGGGGTTTACCTCGTTTGTTATGTGTTTGCGGTTTTGAATGTTTTGTTATTGAGGTCGACTCGCCCGAACTCGGAAAGCCAGTCGCAAGGCGACTCCCATGAGTGATCTGTACTTCACCGTTTTCCCTTGCGTGAACGAGGTCGGGTAGCCGAGTCCCCGAGCGTGGTACTTAGTTGTTCTAGGCGCGACTCGAGGGTGGGTGAGGACTTGGCGCGTTAGGGTGAGCGCATCACTCCTGCCTGGCCCGTCGGGTCAGTCGCATGGCGAGTCCTGGGCATGCTCTCATACTTAGCGTTTTCCCTAGCCGCTCGCGCTGAACTGGTCGTCAGTCCCCGAGCGTGGTACTTGGCCGTTCGAGTCGCTGTGTCGAGGATGCGGAGGATCATGGTCGCTGTGAGAAGCGAAGGCAGTTGTCTTGGCTCGTTGAGCCAGTCGAGCTAGGCGACTCCAATGGGGATCCGGGTAGGCGTTTTTCGTGGATGTTACAAGACCTGGGGTAACCCAGTGCCCTTGTAGCGCACTACTTGGCCGTGCCGATCGTTGTACCAGAGGTTGACTTCTGCAGTAAGCTTGACGCTGTTATTACGAGTGCGAGTGGCACAAGACACGGAGAGTAGACACAATTTGCGGTAACCAATTCTTTTTATTTCATAGCGACTGGAGGATACATATGTGGGGTTCTAGGAGTAGAACTTCCGTAGGAGGTTTACATTCCATGGTCGCTTGACGTCGAGTTTGCCGTCCCCGCGAACGTCGATGAGGTAGTAGGCGTCGTTGCCGAGTACTCGCCCGATGGAGAATGGTCCCTCCCACGGGGGGGGGGGAGGGGGAAGCTTGTGCATGCCTTTCTTGTCCTGGATGAGGCGCATCACCAGGTCGCCTTCTTGGAAGGTGCGAGTTTTCACCCGCCGGCTGTGGTAGCGGCGGAGTCCTTGCTGGTAGATGGCGGTGCGTGAGCGATCTAGGTCGCGTGCCTCGTCGATTTGATCGACTCCATCCTGTCATGCGAGTTCATTCGCAGCCTCCGTGTAGTGGACGACCCTTGGCGAGTCGTGCTCGAGGTCGGTGGGCATTACTGCCTCGGTGCCGTACACCATGAAGAAGGGGGTGGTGCGGATGCCCCAGATGACGGAGGGTAGCTCCTCGACCCAGCACCCGGCGGTGCGCTCGAGTGGTACTTGGAGCCGCGGCTTCAGGCCGTGGAGGATGCTCTGGTTGGCCCGTTCCGCCTGGCCATTGGACTCTGGGTGGGCGACTGACGCGAGGTCGAGCCGGATGTGGTGTTCCTCGTAGAACTCGGCCATTGCTCCTTTGGAGAAGTTGGTGCCGTTGTCCGTGATGATGCTGTTTGGGAACCCATAGCGATATATGAGCTCGCGTAGGAATTTGGTGGCGGTCTTCCCGTCGCATTTCCGGACTGGCTTGGCCTCCACCCACTTTGTGAATTTGTCAACCGCGACCAGGAGGTGGGTGAAGTCGGAGGGGGCCTTTTTGAAGGGGCCTACCATGTCCATACCCCACACGGCGAATGGCCAGGTGATGGGGATTGTCTTGAGCGCTGAGCTCGGCACGTGTGTATGGTTGGCGTACTTCTGGCACCCGGCGCACCGCTGGACAATGTCGACGGCATCGGCATGTGCGGTGGGCCAGTAGAAGCCGTGCCGCATAGCCTTGGCGACCAGAGAGCGGGCGTCGGCGTGGTGGCTGCAGTCGCCGGAGTGGATGTCGTGGAGGATCTTGCGTCCTTCGGCGGGTTGGACGCAGCGTTGGAACACGCCGGTCACGCTGCGCTTGTAGAGCTCGCCGTCGATGATGGTGAAGGATTTGCATCTGCGTGCAACCATCCGGGCGTCTGTCTCGTCTGTCGGCAAGGTGCCAGCCTCTAGGTAGGCGATGTACGGCTTGGTCCAGTCATCTGGCTCGGCGATGAGTGCGACCAGGGCTGCCTCTGGTTGCAGCGGGACTCCGATGTCGATCTCCCTTGGGGGAGAGACTGATGGCTTGGTGATTGTGTCGAGGAAGACGCCGGCGGGTGGTGCGAGTCGAGCCGACCCGATGCGAGAGAGTGCATCGGCCTCCTCGTTCTTCCGCCTGTCGATCCACTCGACGGAGTAGCCTGCGAAGTGTCCCCCCAGCTTGTCTACTACTTGGCGATATGCCGCCATGGTGGGAGAGACGGCGTCGCAAGTGCCAGCGACTTGCCCAGCGACGAGGTCAGAGTCTCCGTAGCAGCGTAGGCGGTTGACGTTCATCTCCTTGGCAGCTCGCATGCCGTGGAGTAGTGCATCGTACTCGGCCATGTTGTTGGTGCAGGGTATGAAGTCAAGGCAGAGGACGTAGCGGATCTTGTCACCCTTCGGTGAAGTCAGCACGATCACTGCTCCTGCACCGTCCGCGTTCTTGGAGCCATCGAAGTGCAGGCTCCAGTAGTGGAGGTATGGCAGCTTTTCTGGCTGCTGGGCCTCTTCCCAGTCGGCGATGAAGTCCGCTAGAGCCTGCGACTTGATCGCTTTTCGTGGCTCATATTTGATGTTGTGGACGCCGATTTCAATGGCCCACTTGGCGACTCGCCCGGTCGCCTCGCGGTTGCGGATGATGTCCTGCAACGGTGCTGAGGAGACGACCGTGATCGGGTGCTCCTGGAAGTAGTGCGGCAGGCGCCGCTGTGCTCTAAAGACCGCGTATACCAGTTTGTGGTACTGCAGGTATCGCTGGCGCGACTCGGTGAGGACCTCGCTGATGTAGTACACCGGTCGTTGTACCGGGCGCTCCTTTCCTTCCTCCGGCCGCTCGACGACCATGATGGCGCTGACGACGCGCTCGGAAGCCGCGACGTAGACCAGCATGGGTTCTTTGTCGATGGGGGCGGCGAGTAGTGGTGCTACGAGTAGCACCTTCTTGAGGTCGCGGAGCGCGTCGTCCGCCTCCTTGTCCCACTGGAAGGTGGGGTTCTTGCGCATCAGGCGGTATAAGGGCATCGCCTTTTCGCCCAGGCGGGGGATGAAGCGACTGAGAGCTGCTACTCGCCCGGCCAGCTTCTGGACGTCGCGCAGGCACTCGGGTTTGCCGAGTCGAGCGATCGTGTCGATTTTGGTGGGGTTCGCCTCGATCCCACGCTTGGAGACGACGTACCCCAGTAGTTTCCCTGCTGGTACACCGGAGGTGCATTTGCCTGGGTTGAGCTTTATCTTGTATTTCCGCAGGTTGGCGAATGTTTCTGCCAGGTCGGCGAGTAGATCGCCCTGGCGAGCGGATTTCACGACCACGTCATCGATGTAGACGTGGATATTGCGGCCAATTTGGCTCGCGAGGCACTCCTGCATGCACCGCTGGTAGGTCGCCCCGGCGTTCTTGAGGCCGAAGGTCATGGAGGTGTAGCAGAAGGCTCCGAATGGCGTGATGAACGCCGTCTTCTCCTTGTCCTCAACAGCCATTTTGATCTGGTTGTACCCAGAGTAGGCGTCGAGGAAACACAGCGACTCCGAGCCCGTGGTGGATTCGATTATTTGGTCGATCCGCGGGAGGATAACCTGCTCCTTCGGGCAGGCGCTGTTTAAGTTTGTGTAGTCGATACACATCCTCCAGGTCCCATTCTTCTTCTCGACCAGGACTGGGTTTGCCAGCCACTTGGAGTATTTGATTGGCCGGATGAAGCCTGCAGCGAGTAGACGCTGCACCTCCTCGGCGATAGCTCGGCGGCGCTCTTCATTGAAGGGCCGCAGCGACTGCTTGACGGGTCGCACTTTGGGGTCGGCGTTTAGTTTGTGTTCAGCGAGTTCCCTAGGGACACCAGGCATGTCATAGGGCTTCCATGCGAAGATGTCCCTGTTCTCACGGAGAAACTCGATGAGCGCGCCTTCCTAGGCTGCGCTCATGCCCATCCCGATCGTCACTGTCTGGCTGGAGTCGCCTGGGACCAGCTCGACGGTGCGGGTGTGCGTCGTTGCCTCGAAGGCTGAGGTGTTTGCGCCCTCCAAATTGGGCTTCTTGAGTATGGTGGGATCGTCGTTGTTGACCCCGATCGCGTACTTGGCGAGCTCGTCGGCGTGGTTGGTCTCTGCCGCGATGAAGGCGTCGGCGAGTTCGGCTCCTTTGGCTTCGCACTTGGCGGCCATGTCGGGGTCGCCGTTGATGGTGATGATGCGGCACGGCCCGGGGAGCTTCATCGCGTTGTACGCGTAGTGGGGCGCTGCCATGAACTTGGCGAATGCCTGGCGCCCCAGGACGCAGTGGTAGGGGCTGTCGAAGGGTACCAGCTCGAAGACGATCCGCTCGGTGCGGAAGTTTGCTGGTGTGCCGAAGGTGACTGGCAGCGTGACCTTGCCGATCGGGTATGCCTTCCGACCAGGGACGATGCCGTGGAACGTGGTGTAGGTCATCTCGGCCATCGAATGCGGGAGCCGCAGTCGCCTGAAGGTGTCCAGGTACAGGATGTTGATGGAGCTGCCGCCGTCCATCAATGTCTTGGGGAGCCAGTAGTCGCCCACCTTAGGCTTGACCACCAGGGCGACTCGGCCTGGGTACTCGATGCGTGGCGAGTGGTCCTGGCGGCTCCAGATGATGGGCTGCTCCGACCAGTTGAGGAACTGGGGAACGTCCACCTAGGCCACCACGTTGAAGGCGACGGCGCGGGCGATGACCTTCTTCTCGCGCTTCGTGTTGAAGCCTGTGAAGGTATGGAGCGAGCCGGCCACATTGCCGAATTTTCCGCCGTTTGGCGGGTTGTTGTCGGGGTCCTCCCGCGCTCGCCGTGCCTTCTCAATCTCCCTGAGAGTGTGGCAGTCGGCGGTCGTGTGCGTGGCGGGCTTCCCTTCCCTGCTGTGAAACGCACAAGGTTGGTTAAGGAGGGACGCGGGGTCGAACCTTGGTTTCGCCTTGTAGTTGCCACCGTCGCGGCGTTGCCCTCCGTCGCGGCGGAAGCTCTTGGGTTCGCGCTGCGCGTGCCCGGCGTTGGCGACGAAGTCGACTCGCCCGTCACTGCAGCGCTTGCCAGTGAGGCGAGTGTTTCTGTAGCGTAGGTCGGACCATCGTCCGTTGTCGTTGCCGCTCGTGCGGCGTTGGCCTCCCGACTCGTCGTCGGTTTCCTGGTTTGGATCTTCCTCCGCATACCGTTTGGCGATCTCGAGGAGGTCCGGTATGTTGTCGAGCGTGCGAGAATGTCGCTTGAGCTTGGCGACCAAGGGCTCGTAGCGGCACGAGGTCTTGAAGCAATGGATCGCGGTGTCCGGGTGGATGCCGACCACGTTGTACCATAGTTCTTGCCACCGCTGGACCCAGTTGCAGGTCGACTCGCGGGGTCCCTGGACGCATCGCTCCAGGTCCTCGATGGTGGTGTCGCGGGTGTAGGAGCACTCGAAGTGCCTGACGAAGGCGTCGCGCATCTCCTCCCAGGAGTCGATGCTATCCTGGGGGAGGGTGTTGATCCACTGCCTACACGTCCCCTCCATCATCAAGGGGAGGTAACGGGCGGCTAGCAGGTCGGTGTGGCCAGCGATCCCCATCGCCATGAGGTATGTATCCAGCCACACGGAGGGGTCGTACGAAGGGTCGTACTTCTCTATTTCCTTCGGCGCCTTGAAGCTCGCCGGGTATTTTTCGCCTCGGATCATCGGTCCGAAGCACCTGGGCCCGAGTCGGCTTAGCGACCCCATCGGCTCGCCGTCGTGGCGATTGGTTAGGGTGTGTCGCAGGTCGTCGGGCTGGCGTGCGCGCCAGCTTTGGTTGTTGATGATGTGGGTGCGGGCGTCGATGGGCTAACCGTTGGCGGCGACGAAGTTGGTCGCTGGCCTGGGGTCGTTGGTGGAGAGTGCCGCGTTCGCGGGTCGATGTTGGAGCTGCAGTGGCTCTGGTGGTGGGCAGTTGAGGGTGTTTGCCGCCAATGGGCGGCCGCTTGAGGCCGCTCTGCTGCCCGAAGAACACGAGTACACCCGACCCTACGAGTCGGCGCCTTCGTTTTGCTGCTCGACCACCTTTGCGAGCAAGGCCCTGACGTACTGGATCTGTAGGGCGCCGTCACCAGTGGCCGTGATGTTGTCGGCCGCTGCTCGGCCCGCCACGAGGTTGTCCATCGGGGTGGAGAACAGTGGTAGGCCATTCGCGTCTCGCTCCCGTGAGGAGACCACTATCCGCGGCTGATCCCTGGGGGGTGTGCGGTTGGGTGGAGGTGGGGCGCCCATCGCCATCGACCCTGGTGGGGGCCGGGCGCTTCCTCCTGGTGGCGTGTTCTCGCAGATCGCGCGCTCGGCCACGCGGGCCGGGTCGTTCTCGCGTCAAAGTTCAGGGCGCGCCCCTGGATGGTGGGGTTCAGGAGCGACCTGATTCGCTGCTGGTGGTAGCGTGACAGCTCCTGTGCCGTCACCTGCTCGAGGCGAAATTTTTCGCGCTCGGCTTGTTCTTTGCGGACTGCCTCCACCAGCTTCAGGCGGAGTTCCTCGACCTCCTTTGCCGTGGCGTTAGGAGGGATCGGGGTGGAGAAGGGATCCTCCGGCGGATCGGTGCCTGTCGCCATGTAGGTCGCGGCGTGGCGACCGGTCCCGTCACGGAGATCGGCGGAGTTTTCCGACCCGGAGTCAAAGTCGAAGATCCCAAGGATGGAGGGATCCTCGAAGTCTCCCATGTTGGAGACCTGGGTGATGGAGCCCGTGGGTGAAGCCGCGGTGATGGATCCGGCGAGTGACGCCGGGGTCGCCGAGTCGGCGTCGTCGTTGAGGGCCGCGTCTTCCGCGGCCGCGGAGTTTTCGGCCACGTTGCTGTGGGACGAGTTGTACTCGGAGGCGAGGCGATGGATCATGCGGACCTGGCTCTCGGAGATCCGGTCGCGTGGCGGCGACTCGCGGATGCGAGCCGAGTCCTCCGAGACGATGACGTCGGTGAGGCCGACGAAGAGGCTGGTCATGCCTACTGGCAAGATCGTGCTGTGCATGATGGGTCGCGCTGCCGGGACGTAGCTTCTCGGCAAGATCTGGAGCATCTCACCGATCGCTATCATGCGGCCGGTGGTGACCAACTCGTTGATGGGCAGATTGGATCTCTCCGCAGAACACCGGCCAGACCGGCCAGGCCCCACGGTGGGCGCCACTGTCGTGGGAATGGTCACGGCAGATGCTGCAATCGGCAGCGAGTAGTAGAACGAAGGGCAAGGGCGGCCAGCCATCTGCGGTGCGAGATGAGGGCGGAGACACAGGGTTTTACCCAGGTTCGGCCCCCGGGAGGGTAAAGACCTACTCCTGCTAGATTGTATTATGGTGGAGGTACAATGGGGCGAGCTCGACGGCTAGGAGGCGAGTCGCTTGGGTGTATGATGGAACGTGCCTCTACACGCCCTGTAGGGAGGTTTATATAGACTCACCTCCCCCTAGGGTTTACATATCTCAACCGAATCAGTTAAGGCTTCGGTACTCGTTTAACCTAATCCGACTGGGCCTATCTACTCGCCTGGGCCTTCAGCTTCCAGTCGCTTGGATCCACACCGGGCCTTGATCCAGTCGCCGTCTTGCAGGCCCACTCGCCAGTTCCTGGGCCAGTCGGAAACGTCCTGCTGGGTATACCCCGGTAGGCATATCCCCATCAAAGTTTTAGAACACCTAAGTAGAAACTTGAATTTCATATCACAACCCTGTTGTGGTCAAGTCAAAGTCATGAATCATTTCACAAGTCATTTCTGAAAACACCTGATGACGGAACAGTATGGCCACTCCAACTGTCCATAACCGTGGACGCTGCTATTCGAATAGTTTGACACTCTGCAGAGGTGGTACACTTTCACCACAACATTCGATACATCCTTCAGGAACAATCCTGAATTCACCATACTCAGTATGCGGATAATCAATGCTAACCTTTCAATTTGTAGGGTTCGCAGCATAGAAAAAAAAAATTTCCTATGATGGGAACAACTATGTACCAAGATCTATCTACTAGATACAAACAATGGGCGGATGTATATCCGTAGAGAACATACCCTTGAAGACCGACAAAGCTTAACGAGTCCAAACTCGTGGTTGATGTAGACGATCTCTTGCCGATCTCAAGATCGAGAGGAAGTCCTAGCGCCACAAAACAGCAGCGCATCCATCCTCGCACACACGTTCGAGGCACCGAGCAACCTCCGCCTCCTCGCTCCAGCGATGCAGCGGAAGCACAACTCTTTCTTGCCGAAAAGCCACCGGGAACATGTATCTCGCTAGTCCGAGACCATGGGGGATAAATTCTAGAGGGGGAGAGAGATCCTTCACGAGGAGGTGTAAGTGATAGAGAGGGAGGGGGCCCCTTCTATAGGGAGAGGGGGGGCACCCAAGGGGCCATGCGCCCAGCCATGGGGCTGCCCCCACCTCTTCCACATTCATGTGGGTGGACACTCCACTCACTCAAATGCCTTTCAATTCCCTCCACTCAAAACCCCACTCAAATTCCCATTAAATTTCCACCAAATTTAATGCAAACTCTCATTAAATAAAACTACTTTTATTTATTCAGAATTTTGTCAATTACTTTAATGACAAACATTCACATATAACCCCTTGCTAGTATTTCATTTCACATGCAGAAACACTTTCTGCAATTTCACCCGAAAACCCGTTTCGGTATCTAGTGAAATAAATTCCTGCGCTTGTTATTCTTTTCGGCATGAAACTTTTGCTCCAAATGGATGTCGGTGTCTCTTAAGTATGTCACCCTACAGTTCGCGAATAATGCGTACATGATCGAGACCCCTCTCAGATCAATAATCAGAAGCGGGATCTGGAGACCCATACTGACTCCCACACATTCAACGATGACTTTCTTGTGATCGTCGGAACCTTTTATGCTAGTATCTTAATCCCTTTGTTTCACGATATATTACATGTCCGAGATTCGATCATCGGTATCTCCATACCTAGTTTGATCTCTTTACTGCCATGCACTCTTTTCTCGTTCCCATGATATAACATTCTAGTGATCAAATCACTTGCTTGCAAGCTAACCAATGTGATATCACCGAGAGGGCCCAGAGTATATCTATCCGTCATCGGGATGAACAAATTCCACTCTCGATCCATGGGCCTCAACATAACACTTTATTAGTTCTGAATCCATCTTTATAATCACCCTATTACGGTGTGACGTTTGATGTTATCAAGAAACTCTTCCGGTGTTAGTGATTGACATGATCTCATGGTCTAAGGATTAGGATCACTTCGTAAGTTGTTATAGCAATATAAACTCAATGACTTTGATCGTAATGCTATACTTCGGATGAATGTTCATCACACCATTACACTAATGTTGTGACCTCATTATTAACAACATCCAATGTCCATGATCAGGAAACTTTGATCATCTTGTTAATCAACGAGCTAGTTTATAAGAGAGGCATAACTAGGAACTTCCTTTTTGTTTATTAAACACACATGTATTAACGTTTCCATATTAATACAATTATAGCATGCAAAATAAACATTTATCATAAACAAGGAATACGATAATAACCACTTTATTATTGCCTCTCGGGCATATTCCCTTCAGTCTCCCACTTGCACTAGAGACAATAATCTAGTTTGAAAACTTTGCGTACTGAACACTTATGGCTTTCTGGTGTTCCATATACGCAATTGCAAGTGGTTAACATAATCTACGGATCTGACGCTTCAGTTCCGTGTGTATTTACATGTCTTTGTGTCTCCACGCATCACTCATTCTCCAATGAGATGGCATTGTATAAATTTGGTCTTTTGGTGAGACCTTTAGTTCCTTGGGGTTAAACCATGTCGATACTATTGTCATACAATATATCTTTAGTGTTAGCCCATTGCGAACCACACCTTAGTTTGATAACAAACTTCTTGACACAAATTCCCTCCTTTGATGCTACTATAGCAGTCATATACTTAGCATTTTTGTTGTAGTATTCGTCACAATGTCTTAACTATGGATTTCATCCAAATCCATCATGGAATCTTCTTTCCATTACATTGTGCCACCCATAGTTTAAATTGAGATAAACTGAATTTGTATCTTGTGACAAAACTAGTATCAATGTAACGCTTTACAATGAACTATATGTAATTGTTTGTCACCTCTACACAAATATATTCTTAGTTCTTCCAAAAGATCATAAGAATATCCTCACTATCGTCCAATGATCATTTTATGATTCATTCTGGTATATGCTCATAACACTTAGAGCATAGGACATATTTGGATGTGTACATATCATGGTATGATTGATCAAAACATCCTTGTGATTTAACTCATCAAGTGTCAAAGCACTTGAATCTTGTTTCACTTATCAAGTGTCAATACACTTGAATCTTGATCCAATTCCTTTCCATGCGACAAGAACCGTTTCTTGTTGTTTCTATATTGAACTCCTTCAATATCTCATATATGTACGTTTGGCACAACCATATTAGCGTCACAGTCTATCCACTATAGACATTCATGCTAAATATTCGGGTTTTGCCTAAGTTTTTCATCGAAATGAAATTTTAACCTTTGTTAATAAAAGATACATCATTTCTAATCAACAAGATGTCCTCCACATAATGTATTAGAAATATGTCTCAGCGCTCCCACTTAATTTCTTGCAAATGCAAGCATCTTCATCGTCTCCAGATGAAAACTCCTTTTTCATCACGGTGAAGATTCCAACTCCGCGATGCTTACTTCAACCATTGAAGTTTGCATGCCCTTTTTAGCATCCTTTGAATTAACAAAACCCTTTGGATCGTGTCATGTACACATCCTAGGTAACCATTCTATTAAAAGAACTTTGTTTTGTTTATTCATCTACCATATACCAAATTATATGTAGTGGTTGCTACTTTAATTCGTCCAGACTAAAAATCGCTATGAAAGATCAAATCTTTTCATAGTCAACTCCTTGAACATTGTCGTAAAATACTTTACCAACATGTCGACTATTTCATAGATGTGAAACATCCATGACTGTTTCTTTATAGATCCAAATACGACCGATAGGTTTTACACCTTTCCGGAGGGTCTTCCAAGTTCAAAACTTGATTTCTCGTGTATGGAACTATCACGGATTTTATGGCTTCAAGCCATTTGACGGAGTCAGTGCCCATCATCGCTTCTTTGTAGTCGGTTCATCATTGTCAAACAATAATGATTTACTCTCAAATCTCAATCATTTGATTGTTTATTCTACCTTCTTGGTTCAATAGGAACTTTTGACCTCCGTGACCGCAACCTTTGAGGCACGTGATCCATGAGCATTCTGGCTGCCTCCAAAACATTTTCCGGCGCTGCGCAACTCAACACATATAGCTAAGGTTCGTTAACCTTATGAAAGTTCTATTGTCCTCCCACTTAACATTTATGAAAAAATTCCTTCTTCAAGAAACTTCACGTTTCAAGTGACAAACCATTTTTGTCCTTGGTGTTATGGAGGAATAACCAATTGTTATTCGAAATAACCTACAAAGACAGTCTCATCCGACTTCGGTTGTAAACATCTTACTTATGTTTAGCATACCAAAACTTAAGAAATGACAACTTGGGTTTTACCCCAAACCATAACTTCCATGGTGTCATTTCAACGGATCAAGATGGAGCTCTTTTCAGTGTAAAAGTGGAAGTCTCTAAAGCTTTAATCTTTTAAAACATAATGGTAGTTTTATAAATAAAACTTTTGATCCAACCATGTCAAACAAGGTTTCATTACAAATCTCAAACATTCCATATTCCTATGGTGTTTCGGGAGATGTAAATCTAGGTGTTTTGCTAAACTTGTAACTCAAATAAATCTCTTTTATGATAAAATCATAATTCATTTATTTTCTTGTTACACTTGTAACTCAAATAAATCCCTTATGATAAAATCATAAACCATTTATTTTCTTGTTACAATGATTTTCACTTCATCTTGAAAGTCTTTGAACGTTTTCAAATATTTCATACTTCTTTCTCATTAAGTGAACATTCACTCAAATTTCCGAAGAAAGCATATGAAGTTGAAATCCATCGCTTACGACTATACATAATGGACTACATACATCGATATGTATAAATTCCAATAATTTAGTCGTTCGTTCTTCTTTGGCCTTTGAACGAGGTTTTAATTATCTCGAGGAAAGTCTCACAAGCGTCACTTGATCAAATCAAAGACTCCAAAAATCCATGAATATGGAGATTCTTCATGTTTTCTTTCCAATATAATTTAAACGGCGATGTCACTTCGTAAGTGATCTTTCAATCATTTGTCTTGCGACATTTTAGCATTAGGCTTTATGGATGTGATTTCTCCAACTAGATTTGCAAATCATCCATCTTATATGGAATACGGTAATTATTTGAACAACCTTTGTTCTCATAATACCTGATTCAAATAACAATTATTAAAACAAATCTTGAAGTCAAGCTTTGATGTCAACGAGAAATACAAACACCGGTTTGTTTGTTTTCGATGAACATCATCACATATTCTCTTGCTAGTTACTTAGGACATTGTGGTTCATGAATTGCGTTGTTCCGTATGAAATTTCATACCAACCAATTCGGTATCCAATACCCAAGAACCACATTGTTTAACAAGCAAAGAATACAACCATAACATGTATATCATCCATATACCTAAATTGGATATTTCCAATCTTTTCTTTTCTGCCAAATATATTTTATAGATTCTCTTGCAGCATTTCCTTTTCCTTTTAAAAGAATCTATCAACATCAACAGTGGCGCCATATACATGACACATAGTCCAAAGCGTGTATATTAAAATAATAATACCTTTGGACTTGCACTTTGAAGTAGATCACCATCACCAAAATGATCGGTATTCTTTCAAAATCCATTCTTTAGTAATATTTTAGTGTAGTAAACACTTTACATACATCTTCTATTCATCCTCATCAAGACGACTTTCATGATCAAGCTACTGTAGCTTATAAAGGCGAATCGTGAGTATAACATTACTTTCCAAAACCATTTTGGATGATTAGGATGTCTAGCATCTCCAACCTTTGCAAATTCTCATCCAATATGAGAACATATATATTATACTCTATCATATTGCAACCAAAACATTGTTTCAGATATCGTTATATCTGCCACACATGATGGTTTCTGAAACAATTCTTTCAGCTCCTAGATAAACTTGATATTAAAACAATCAAGAATCATGGAGGCAAACATGATACTTAAGATACTAACACTGGAATTGTTACTCTCGATTTAATACCAACTATTAAATTTCACGGAGTAAATAGAGTTTGTTGAAAGTTTGCAATAGGACTTTAAACTTTAGATTGACACTCAACACAATACGATACCAGTTCGTAAAGTATATATCCAGAATTCTATAGTTCTATTATCTCAATTACAACTATGCATAAGGTGGTGAACGAATGCCAATGACTACAACAAATTATGCAAATTCACTTTGATTTAATTTATGATAAATTGAGTTCTACTAATCCAAATTAGAAATGAACTCCCACTCAAAAACGACATCCCTCATGTCCTTTTGGTGATTACATGAACCAAATCCACTACACCAAGTCCGATCATCACGTGAGTCGGTGTAGCTTCAAAGGCGAGCATCCATATGGTCATCATATCAAAACATATGACTCATGCTTAACCTTTCGGTCCGTCTTCCGAGGCCATGTCTGTACATGCTAGGCTCGTCAAGTAAGAACCTTAGTATTCGCGTGTGTAACTGTCTTACACCCGAGATATGCTCGTGGATTCAAGTACACCCGATCATCACGTGATGTCTTGAAGCGACGAAACATTGTCGGTGCATACTTAAGGAAGAACACATTTTTATCTTGATATCTAAATGAGGGATCATCTTATTATGCTAATAAAACGCCAAACAAGCAATATAAGATGCAATCAAACATCACATGTTAATAAGTGAAATGATATGGTTCCCGCATATGATCTCCATCATGTACACCGTGGTATGATCTCTATCATACCTTTATGTGTAAGGCCAAGGTCTATGAAACTTACACGCTATGTGTGTTGTAAGAGTATCATCTCATACTTCTACTTACAACATCACCATATCATAACACTAGCCTAGCAACAATCTAAACTAGACGCCTCTAATTTATCCATTGCAAGTTTTACGTGGCTTAGGGCTTTCGAAGATAGAACCGTTCTTACCTACGAACATGAACCACAACGAGGATAACCAAATTGTTGACAACTCGTTGCAAATTAGATATTGACTATAGTAGGAGAGACAGACACCCGCTAGCCACTTATGCAAAACTAGTTGCATGTCAAGCGTGGAACAGGTCTCATGTGCGAGTACATGTAAAGTTTGTCCGGGCCGCTTCATCCCACTATGCCACCAATATCCAAAGTACAACTAAGAAGCAATAAAATGATCATCATCGCCCACATACTCATATGTGTACTACCCGTGCAAAGTATCTACGCATAGATCCGGCTCTGATACCACTGTAGGGTTCGCAGCATAGAAAACAAAAAATTTCCTACGATGGGAACAACTATGTACCAAGATCTATCTACTAGATACAAACAACGGGCGGATGTATATCCGTAGAGAACATACCCTTGAAGACCGACAAAGCTTAATGAGTCCAAACTCGTGGTTGATGTAGACGATCTCTTGTCGATCTCAAGATCGAGAGGAAGTCCTAGCACCGCAAAACAGCAGCGCATCCGTGCTCGCACACACGTTCGAGGCACCGAGCAACCTCCGCCTCCTCGCTCCAGCGATGCAGCGGAAGCACAACTATTTCTTGCCGAAAAGCCACCGGGAACATGTATCTCGCTAGTCCGAGACCATGGGGGATAAATTCTAGATGGGGAGAGAGATCCTTCACGAGGAGGTGTAAGTGAGAGAGAGAGGGAGGGGGCTCCTTTTATAGGGAGAGGGGGCACCCAAGGGGCCATGCACCCAGCCATGGGGCTGCCCCCACCTCTTCCCCATTCATGTGGGTGGACACTCCACTCACTCAAATGCCTTTCAATTCCCTCCACTCAAAAACCCACTCAAATTCCCATTAAATTTCCACCAAATTTAATGCAAACTCTCATTAAATAAAACTCCTTTTATTTATTCAGAATTTTGTCAATTACTTTAATGACAAACATTCACATATAACCCCTTGCTAGTATTTCATTTCACATGCAGAAACACTTTCTGCAATTTCACCCAAAAACCCGTTTCGGTATCTAGTGAAATAAATTCCTGCGCTTGTTATTCTTTTCGGCATGAAACTTTTGCTCCAAATGGATGTCGGTGTCTCTTAAGTGTGTCACCCTACGGTTCTCGAATAATGCGGACATGATCGAGACCCCTCACAGATCAATAATCAGAAGCGGGATCTGGAGACCCATACTGACTCCCACACATTCAACGATGACTTTCTTGTGATCGTCGGAACCTTTTACGCTAGTATCTTAATCCCTTTGTTTCATGATATATTACATGTCCGAGATTCGATCATCGGTATCTCCATACCTAGTTTGATCTCGTTACTGACATGCACTCTTTTCTCGTTCCCGTGATATAACATTCTAGTGATCAAATCACTTGCTTGCAAGCTAACCAATGTG
This sequence comes from Avena atlantica, assembly GCA_910589765.1. Lineage (NCBI taxonomy): Eukaryota > Viridiplantae > Streptophyta > Magnoliopsida > Poales > Poaceae > Avena > Avena atlantica. Next base: position 53,066,495 of record OU342739.1, on the reverse strand, counting down.
ATATCACCGAGAGGGCCCAGAGTATATCTATCCATCATCGGGATGAACAAATTCCACTCTCGATCCATGGGCCTCAACATAACACTTTATTAGTTCTGAATCCATCTTTATAATCACCCTGTTACGGTGTGACGTTTGATGTTATCAAGAAACTCTTTCGGTGTTAGTGATTGACATGATCTCATGGTCTAAGGATTAGGATCACTTCGTAAGTTGTTATAGCAATATAAACTCAGTGACTTTGATCGTAATGCTATACTTCGAATGAATGTTCATCACACCATTACACTAATGTTGTGACCTCGTTATTAACAACATCCAATGTCCATGATCAGGAAACTTTGATCATCTTGTTAATCAACGAGCTAGTTTATAAGAGAGGCATAACTAGGAACTTCCTTTTTGTTTCTTAAACACACATGTATTAACGTTTCCGTATTAATACAATTATATCATGCAAAATAAACATTTATCATAAACAAGGAATACGATAACAACCACTTTATTATTGCCTCTCGGGCATATTCCCTTCACAATTACCCCCCCTACTATAGGCACCTCTCATGTGAGTTTGGCCTCCCAACCATGACCATCTGTCATCTCGGGAACTGCACCGGTGGACAATCTTCACAAGGTAGCCTCAGCGCAAACCTTGGTCGCAATGGAACCCATAGTAAGGTATATAAATTTCGAGTCAAGCCCTACCCAAATTTCGGGTATTGTGGTTGTACGGTAAAATTGGAATGGTATCGCATCCAGACAACCATCAGTTTTATAAAGGGCTAAGGCTCATGCCTTAACATTTTCCTCATCAAAATCATCTGGTGATCAAAAACACATGTCAAAAAATTTCAGTAGAATGACTCATCATTCTAAGGTTTTCATAACATTTTTCACCAAGTATTCCCATCTAAAATGATCAAGTTTGATGCTTAGCACTAGCATCTACAAGTGGGGGTAAACACTAATGAGGGGTGGTAAACAAGTGTGAAAGATCTAAGTTCAATCTCATGCCTCAGGATGACATCAAGATTATCTAACTTAGGCCAAGTTTTATGTTCTTTATGCTACCTTTAAATATCTTTCTAAAATCTACAAGTCACTAAGTAAACTTCAATAGAAAGCTTTGATAAAGAAATAAAATAACTAAGCTTGCAACTAAAACTAGGATTATGTGTCATCAAGGGGTATAACCAAGGCATGCCTAATGCATTGCATAGATCGTATAGTTTTCACAGTTGCAAGTGTTAGCTTGCCTTATGCAGAGCAGTGGTTGAAGTTCTCCTCGGCTTCTTCCTCGTAGTATTCTCCTTCCTCCTCATATCCTTGGTCTATACTAGCATCTATAAATAAATACGAGGTACACAATCACCAAACAATACTTAACTACTTCTATTTATCACACCAAGGTTTTCACTAGATGATCTAGGATCATCACAAACATCACAAAGATTAAGGCAATAGTTTTATTTTATTTTAGAGAAGTAATTTCTACTCATTGTAAAACTACTTAAGATTTAATATTCTCCAAATAAAAAATGGGATCATGTTGACACATGTCATCACCACATATTTAAGTACTTGGGAATGTGATTTAAAGTCGTGTCACAATTTAATAAGGTTCAACCTTTTTATTTTATTTAAATAAAGCGACTATAAATGCCCATGAGGCATTCTTTTATTGCTTGTCCAATATTTCTGCATGTAACCCTAGATATTTTTATATATTCAGAAAGGTCTTGTTAAATGTGATTTTTGAGAGTTGGAATCAACTCAAAAACTTTTGTGGTTGAATTTTGAAAAATGTTTGAATGCAGAAAAACTTCTGCCTTGTTATTTTTACTATAGTTTATCTACAAATCCAAATGAATTGAATCAAATGGGCTTGGATTAAGGATTCCAGTACCTTTCTAACAAAATTGGTTTCATGCAATTTGGTTCAGTGAATCAACCTGGGTTGATTTTTGAATCTAGGTACAGAACTGAGTTTGAAACTAAAATAATAAACCTAAATTCAAACTACTGGGTCACGCGGGAATGTAAATGGGCCGGACCACGGCGCACAGCGCGCGCGGCTGAGTTTAAGTGGCCGTCCCCACCAGTCAGTGAGACAGGGGGTGCGAAGTGGTACGGGGTGATCTAGACCGCACGATCAAACTCTAATCGAACGGTTGTGACCTATCATCTCCGTCGGGAAACTCCGGCAAGACAGAACCCTAGCACGGACAGTGGGGGTCTATGGGGGCTCACCGGGGCTTAGGCGAGGGTCGACGATGGGGGCTAACGACGAAGTCAACGACGGCGAACCTCCTGGTACCGTTGGCTTCTGCTGGGGCGGCTCCAATCGATGGCTCCTTTCTTCCTCCTCCGTGGCAGAATCCAGCCAAATTCCGGCGACTTGCTGCTCGCCTTGCTCCGGGAATGAGTGGGGGTAGTTCTGAGAGAGAGGGGAGTGTGTTGGTGTGAAGAAATCGAACGTGGGTGGCCTCTATTTATAGTGCTAGAAGGGAACCGAAGGACGCGGGTGAAGCTTGTCGTGGTCATCGGCACAGCAAGCTACTGGCATGGGCGACGGTAGGGGCGGTGATGTGCTCCCTGGTGACGCTCAACGGCACGGTCTCGAGGCGTCGGGCGATGCGAGACGGTCGGAACGCTGCGGTGCTCTGGGTGGGTCCGACGGACATTTTAATGGTGCACCACGGCTACGGGTCGCGCCACGGCAAACGGGGTTGTCTGGCGGTCTCCTGGGACGGTGGTGATAACGCTTGCACGCGGCAAGGGCGGCGCGTGGTCTGTGGGCGCGTGTCAAGTGCGGCGCTCTCGGCATGGCGCAGAGGCATAGGGCGCGGCGTTTCTAGAGTGGTCTAGTGGCTGGCAGGGCGTTGGCGTTGGCGTTGGACAGGGGGGTGGCGATGGACGATGGTCAATGTCCCAGACATGGTGGCTAGGCTTGGTGCTGCTCCTAGCTTGCTGTCGACCAAGGGGTGGCAAGGTGAGACCCGGCATGCTCACCATTGATGGCAATGGCAAGCTCACAGTGGTGCTATAGCTTGTTAATTGAGCTAGATGATCTACTAATATCCTATTGCGATCCAGAGAGGGAACAAGGTTGGCCAAATCACTGCTCACTATAGTGTTTGTTGTTTGTTTGTTTAGTGTTTGCAAGGTGTTTGATGAAATGGCCGAAAGAGATTTGAATTTTTTGTTCAAACTTTGTGGGTGCACTAGTTACATACTAGGTAGTATCTGGTTCATTGCAAAGGTCATGGTGAATTGGTTTGGTTGGTTTTTGAAAATGGGTAATCTTCACATATGTTAAAGATTCAATTTTGAATTGCCATTTGAATCAAGTTGCCAAATGTTTCTATAAGTTGGAAAGGTGGCTTGGGTTCACTTTCACTTGGTCTAACAAGGGGTGAAAAGAAATGGAATTGTTTCTGTTTGAAATCTTGGACTAGAAACAATCAAAGTGGCCTAGTGAGCAAGATTGGCAAAAATGACCATTTGCTTGTTTTGTTTGTTTTTGATTTTTCTCTTGATTTGTTTCTACTTGGAAATGTTTTATATGATGTTTTTTTCATCCTTAAACCATTCCTTGCTATTTAGAATAACCACACAAGTCCATTCATGCATTCATACAATCATCACATACACATATGCATTCATATGATTTAATTAAAAAAAATGTTAACCCTAATTTTGGTGATTGGAATTGATAATCATTGATCAATATTTTTGGGATGTTACAAACCTTCCCTCCTTAAACAAAATCTCATCCCGATATTTGAGAAAGAAGAAAGAAGAAAACTAGGATTTAAAAAGATCGGGAAACTCCGTCTTGATATAGTCTTCTCGTTCCCAGGTAGCTTCTTCTTCCATGTGGTTGCTCCACTAAATCTTGAGAACCTTGATGCTTTGGTTCCTGGTGGTTCTGAAAATTCCTCCAAAATACGTATGGGTACTTCGGAATACGTTAGGTCATCGTTGATTTCTATGGTTCGGTGATCAATGTTCTTGAAAACTTCAATCTTCTCCGGGACTTCTAGGCATTTGCAAAGTAACGATATATGGAACACATTATGTACTGCTTTCATCTCCTCTGGAAGTTCCAGTTGATATGATACTTCTCCTCGACGATTCATAATCTTGAAAGGTTCGATATATCTAGGTGCTAACTTTCCTTTGAGCTGGAAACGTTGCATTCCCTTCAAAGGCGACACTTTGAGATACACAAAATATCCGATATTGAAAGCGAGGTCTCGATGTCTCTTATCGGCATAACTCTTCTGTCTTGAATGGGCGGTCTTGAGGTGCTCATGAATCATGTGAACTTTCTCTTCTGCTTCTCGGAGGATGTCGGGTCCGAAAATCTGACTCTCTCCTACTTCCGACCAATTCAAAGGGGTACGACACTTTCTTCCATACATGAATTCAAAAAGGGCCATTTGAAAACTGTCTTGATAACTGTTGTTGTGTGAAAATTCTTCGAAAGGCAGACAGTCTTCCCATTTGGATCCATACTCTAGTACACATGCTCTCAACATATCTTCTAGTATTTGATTTACTCGCTCCGTTTGTCCATCTGTCTGGGGGTGATAAGATGTGCTGAAATCCAGTCAGGTTCCTAATCCTTCTTGGACTTTCTTCCAAAATCTTGAGGTAAACTGAGTTCCTCGATCTGACATAATGTTCTTGGGGATTCCGTGCAAACTGACGATTCTAGCGATGTACAACTCTGCTAGCTTCGAACTCTGGTAGGTGCTCTTGACTGGTAAGAAATAGGCTACTTTGGACAGTCGATCAACTATAACCCAAATAGAGTCATTTCATCTACTAGATGTAGGCAAACTGGTGATAAAATCCATTCCTATAGAATCCCATTTCCATTCTGGAATCTGCAATGGTTGCAACAGTCCTACGGGTCTCTGATGTCCCGCCTTAACTCTCTGGAAAATATCACACTTGGCTATGTAACTTCCGATTTCTCTCTTCATCTTATGCCACCAAAATTGCTCCTTCAGATCCTGATACATCTTCATTCCTCTAGGGTTGATAGAATAAAGGGTATCATGGGCCTCTTTCAAAATAGCTCCCTTCAACTCTGAATCTGCTGATACACAGAGATGTCCTTTGTACCAAAAAACTCCTTGTTCGTCTTCGGTGAATCCGGGTACTTTGCCTGTACCGATGCGACGTTTGATTCCATCGATACTAGCATTTCATTTTTGTGCCTCCTTGATCTGACTGATAAAAGTGGGTTGAAGTTCTATGCTAGCCAAAAATCCTTCACTTACTAATTCCATTCTAAAATCTTCCATCTCCTTGGGCAAACTTGGTTGCTCCTTCGGAATCATGGAGTTCAAGCGGCACGGCAATCTGCTAAGGGCATCTGCTACCACATTGTCTTTATCGGGGTGATAGTGGATGTCCAGATCATAGTCCTTGATTAGCTCTATCCATCTTCTTTGCCTCATATTCAGCTCCTTCTGAGTGAATATATACTTCAAGCTCTTGTGATCCGAATAAATCTCACAACGGTTTCCCATAAGGTAATGCCTCCATGTATTCAGGGCTAGAAATACGACTACTAGTTCAAGGTCATGGGTGGGATAATTATGTTCATGTTGCTTCAGTTGTTAGGATAGATAAGATATAACTTTGCCTTCTTGCATTAGCACACATCCGAGACCAATCTTGGATGCGTCACAATACACATCAAACGGCTTCATAATATCTGGCATGATCAAGATTGGGGCTGAAATCAATCTTCTCTTGAGTTCTTGAAAACTTGCTTCACATTTGTCTGTCCATTCAAACTTTTTATCCTTCTTCAGTAATTGGGTCATGGTTCTTGCGATACTTGAGAATCCTTCTACGAACTTGCGGTAATATCCCGCCAATCCGAGAAATGCATGAACTTGGGTTTGAGTGGTTGGGTGAAAGGATCGTATGGGCACCTAGAGGGGGGTGAATAGCTGCTACTTCAAATTTTCTTCCTTTTCAAATTAAGGTTTGACAATAAGGTAAATTCTCTAGATAATGCAACTATGGTGAATTTACCTATATGACAATTATGCAAGGGCTACCACAACACAAAAGTAGTAACAAGTAAGTAAGGTGCGGTAAAGGATAGAAGTAACCGAAAAGTGGACGCGGAGACACAAGGATTTGTTTCCCGTAGTTCCTTCCTTTTGAGGGGAAGTACGTATACGTTTGGAGAGGGGGTGGTTTCAAACCACCAACGCCACGAGAGGCCTCCCTTGTTCTCCGATGAATCTCACCCCAACGGGATCGATTCACCTTCCACTATATCGGCAACCTTCAAGGTGGAAGTCGGCACCGTTACAAGTTTGGGGCACACATCCACAACTTAATCGGAGGCTCCCAAATACAAGCAAGCTGTCAAAGCAACCAAAGACAAGCTTGTAAGAACCAAAACAAGAACTAGGGTTTCCAAGAAAACACTAGAGCAAAGGGGCCCTCAATGGAATGAGGGGGAAATGAAGATCTCTTTTGGTGAAGTAGTAGATCGGGGACTCCTCCTTCGATTCCCCAAAGATCAAGGACTTTGGGTGGTGGGATGAGGATATCTTGAAGATTTGGGTGGCTCCAATGTACTCCAATGGTGGTCTTTGACTTTAATGAACTGAGCAGTTTGTCCCAAGGTAGGTGGAGGGGTATTTATACCCCTCCACGAAATACGGCCGTTGGAGCATTAATGTACCGGTACTCAAGCGGTAGGTACTGCCGGACCAGGTACCGGAGGTGCTCCAGATCTTCAGCATTCTTCAGTTTTGGGCGGTATCGCCCTTGCGGTACTACCCCCAAGCGGTAGTACCGGTCGTAGGAAGCGGTACTACCGGTTAGGGCGGTAGTACCGGTCCCAAGTACCGCTTGGTACTGACAAAAACGGAGAGGAGTGAGTGCTAGTCAGTATGCCCCGGTACTGCCGAGCGGTACGACCGTCTCAAGCGGTAGTACCGCTTGTACCAAGCGGTACTACCGGTTGGACCGGTACTTCTGCTCCGTGGTACCGGGGGGTACTGACTAGTACACACCTTCATCAGCTTTGGTCAGTGCCAACCGGTACTGGAACCGGTAGTGACGGTGTCAAGCGGTAGTACCTGTCATAGTTCCGGTACTACCAGTTGACACAGAGGTTTTTGCAAGGGGAATTGATATGCCATTATTTGTGCCACCACATATCAAACATGTGATAAACTTAACACACAGTTAAACCGATAAGTGTGTTGTTATCTGTCGGGGGGGTGACCCCGAATAGGATAAAGGCGGTGAAAGACGAAGGTACGATCCCCGTCAGGTTCCCGAGTTACGGTTTAAGTCGGCCGACATAAGGAGGCGAGAGGCTTGTAAATGTATATTGAGATATTACCCGGCCGAGATATTACGTAAGTCGGTCGGGTCAGCCCGAATGATCTTAATGCAGGTGAATGAAGATCCGAGATATTCGAGGAAGGACCGAATGATAAGAAGCTTGCAGGAGAAGGAGAAGCCTGAAGTTAAACCCTAGCTGCAAGCTAGGGAGAATTTGAGCAGAGCCAAGCGCTACGGACAAAGGCGCAGAGCGACAGAGAGGCAGGAGGAGGTCACGGAGGTGACAGTGCGGAAGACCGAGGAGCGCAGGGGGGGCCTCTGGGACCTTGCCATTGTTAGAAGAGCGACAGGGAAAGGCGAGCGCCGAACTACTATATTGGGACAAGCATATTCCTAGAAGATGCTCGCCCCGTCAGCCCTAGAGGAAGCCAGGGCCCTCCTTTATAAGGAGAGGCTTGGATTCAGAAGGGGCATTGGGAAAAAGTTAGAGCCGTTAGGCTGGTAAGTTCTTCTCTTCTCCCTGTAAACCGCTCAAGGAGCACTTGTAGCCCAAGGAAGAAGAAATAAAGATCTTTACCTACATCCTCTGTGTGTAGAATCATCTACATCTTCCCTCCCCAGATCCCACTAGCATCCATTGGTCCCATACTTTAGCCTACCCATGGCATCTGTCGTGCCACCACCACGACAGTTGGCGCCCACCGTGGGGCCAGCAGCGGTGCTAGCTGGAGTTATGATCCAGACGGGAAACTTCATCGACACGGGCGAGCGCGTTGTTTCTGGCTTGGTCCAGAGATTTGGTCTCTGCGACTATGTCAGTGACAATGCAGGGAGCTTCAAGGGGAAAGTTCCCCCGCGCAATGGTGTCTTCATCAGCCTGGGCGAGCACAAAGTTTATGTCGGCGTCGACATCACCGACGTTTATCCTCACCAAGTTGTTGTTGCAGGAGAGCCACCTCTTAACGCAGCAAGCCGTCCGTCCAGAGCGCGTCCTGCAGGCAGCGTCGAGGTGATGGTCGCTACAGGAGCGCAAGCTGAAGCAGCAGTAGCCGGGTTAAGCAGAGAACCCGTCGCAGGCGCACAAGGCACGCCCAAGCAGACCGCACCTCAACCCACCGAGGTAATCCCACCAGTGACTCACCCGACCGAGCTGCAGGACACCACCCCAAAGGCACCAAGAGTAAGAGGGCCGCCTCTAGAAAGGCCAGAGAACATTCTTCAAGCAACCATAGAAAACTTGACTACACCTGTAGCGCCGATACTTGATCCGGCAAATGCTCAGGCAGAGTTAGAGGAAACCAGGCAAAAGGTGCTGGTAGAGGCCAAGAAAGTATCGGCCTCGCGGGAGTCCTTGAACAGGACCCTGAGAGAATATGCCAAAGCTAATAAGCTTGATGTCGCACCCGAGCGGGTGGACGAATTAAGATTAAGAGGGAAGAACCTCATGGATGATATTAACAAAGAGCATGAAGCTCACAGAGCAGTATCAGGTGATTTGGGTTTGCCGAGGTACAATACCCCGGCGAAGAACTTGAGAGCGGCAAACGCCGCAGCATTGGAATTAGAGGGGTTGACCGGGGAAGCCCGGCAGAAACAACAAGAAAGAGTGAATGAGCTGGTGCGCATCGCGAACCAGCAAAATGAGGAAATACTCAGAACAAACCCGGCAAGGCCAGGAGCCTCGCGGATGGTTCACTTAGCAGGAGCAGCACCTGCCTTGTCCGCGGCAGCAGCTTCTTCACCGGGAAACAATGCGCGAAGAGACAAAGCAGTAACCTCGGGAAAGAGGAACAAGCAAATTGTTCCATATGATCCGGCAATGGCTGAAAAGGCAAATGAGAACGGAGGCAATGCAAGCCGAGGTAACAGTGGGGAGAGGAACCACCGCCGTGTGGAGAAAGACGGCGGAAGCCGAGGTAATGGAGATCTCGGCAGAAGAGAACCCGCAAGGGGCAATCATGAGAACAATACCCCGGTCGAAGTAAGGAGAGAGCTGCCGCTCAACCCACAACCAAGGCATGAACCCTGGCAGGAAAGAGAAGCGAGGCCAGCTCGCCACAATCAAGTAAATGAAAGGTACAATGATGGTTATTCCGAGATGGAATATGCGATCCATGGTGGAAATAACCATTATGGAATGCAAGACAGAATTCTGTACAGGGATTTGCCATCAAATGATGCAAGAGTGAAGCTGGACCGACTATACCGGTCCGAGTTGTTGGAAGAACAGGGTCCACCGGGTCCGACTTGCTTTGGACCGCGGATCATGGGTGAACCACCCGTGCCGAACTTTCAGCTAGCAAGAGGCACAAAAACATATAATGGGAGTACCAAGCCACAAGATTGGTTGATTGACTATGCCACTACTGTGAAAATAGCGGGTGGGAACTTACGATGGGCAGTACGGTATGTCCCACAAATGTTGGAAGGACCAGCTAGGGTATGGCTGAATAATCTACCAGCGGGCAGTATCAACTGTTGGTTAGATTTTGAAGAAATGTTCGTCAGCAACTTTACCAGCACATACAAGAGGCCAAACAGGCCGCAACAATTAGCCATGTGCAAACAGAGGCCGAATGAAACAGATAGAGAGTTTTTAACTCGATGGTGCAACCGGAGAAACTCATGCGAAGGGGTTATAGAATTGCAAGCAATAGCTTGGTTCGCGCAAGGCTGCCGTTATGGCAGCGTGTTGTGGCAACGTCTGCAAAGAGATATGCCGACCACACTGGCAGAAACTATCAGAATAGCAGACTCCTATGCACTAGGGGACCCAACACAACCAGAACTAATGTCGGAGGATCATCGTGAGCAACAGGATCATTATGCAAGAGATTTGGCCGGGTCATCTAGGCGCAATGATTTCAGAGGAAGAAGAAGAGAGGAAAGGCCGGATTATAGATATAATTCGGCCCAGGTGGCAGCAGTAGCACAAGATCAGCCGAGTCACGGAGCAACTCAACGGCAGAAGAATGGACCTCAGCAGTGGACACCAAGGAATGAAGGAAAAAGGCAATGGACCCCAGAACAAAAGAAGCAGTGGCAGGAGAGGCCGAAATACGCGTTCGAATCCATGTTAGATCAGCCGTGCAAATTTCACACATCAAACCCATCCAGACCAGCCAATCATACGACCCGCCAATGTGCATGGATGAAAAATGCAATGGGGAACCCCGCAGGAGTTCAGGACCCCCATCAAGTACATCAGCAGCATCAACCACAATTTACTGCAGAAAATGCACAGCAACTGATGTTACCACCTCCTCCCCCGAGGTATGATAACTCGGATCGGAGGGATGCGGTGCATCAAGTAATGAACCAAGTCCAGGATGGAAGGACAAATCCAGCAAATACTGGACGTAACGATTACAGAGAACATCATCAGTCTTATTGCATGTTCACAACGGAACAGCAAGACAAGCAGAGTGTGCAACGCCGGCATATGGAAGTAAATGCAGTTATGCCGGCAATACCAAGATATCTGCCATGGTCGGATCAGGAGGTAACTTGGAGCATAAAGGAACACCCTAAAATAATGCCAAATCCAGGATCATATGCACTCGTGTTGGATCCGACATTCGTTGGACAAAGCATCAATGTGAAATTTTCAAAAGTCCTCATTGAAAATGGAAGCAGTATCAACATCATGTACAAAGATACTATGCACAAACTCGGAATATCGCAGAACATGCTGCAGTCCACGAGGACCACTTTCCATGGGATAGTGCCGGGACTTTCATGCGAGCCCATCGGTAAGGTCCGAGTTGATGTGTTATTCGGCACGAGAGATAACTGCAGAGCAGAGAACTTAGAATTTGAAGTGGTAGATCTGGAAAGTTGTTATCATGCTCTACTCGGACGGCCCGCGCTGGCCAAATTCATGAGCAGCTGTCATGTAAGTTATCTGAAGATGAAGCTACCCGGGCCACAATGAGTAATAACAGTTGCAGGGGATTACAAGAAGTCAATGGAATGTGCTTCAGCCGGGTCAAATTTGGCCGAATCATTGGTCATAGCAAGAGAAAAGAGAAGGATTCAAGAGGTAGCAGCCCTCGCTCAGTCGGCACAGCTGAATATGCCGGCGTTGGCCAACCCACATGGCAGTGTCTCCTTTCAGCCGACTAAAGAAACGAAGAAATTTCAGATCGATGAGCAATTCCCAGAGCGTACTGTTACCATTGGTGCAGGCCTGGACGCTAAATAGGAAAGCGAGCTCACAAACTTCCTCCGTGAGAATCGGGACATATTTGCATGGTCAACTCAAGATCTGCAAGGTGTTCCGAGGGAGTTGGGTGAGCACTCTTTGAACGTGAGGCCAGGAGCAAGGCCGGTGAAGCAACCTCTCCGCCGCTTCGCCGAAGACAGGAGAAAAGTAATAGGAGATGAAATAGCTCGGCTCCTCGCGGCCGGGTTCATCATGGAAGTGCTATACCCGGATTGGTTGTCGAATCCGGTGCTAGTAGAAAAGAAGAAAGATGATCCAAATGTAGCCATTGTATGGCGAATGTGTATCGATTACACCAACCTGAACAAGGCGTGTCCAAAAGATCCTTTTCCATTGCCTAGAATATATCAAGTCATTGATTCGACCGCTGGTTGTGAGTTATTGTCATTTGTAGACACGTATTCTGGTTTCCACCAGATACCGTTAAATCCGGCCGATCAAATAAAGACAGCATTTATTACCCCGTACGGGGCTTATTGTTATCGCACAATGCCATTCGGCTTGCGGAATGCAGGAGCGACATACCAGAGATGCATGCAAAAATGTCTGCACGATCAGATAGGAAAAAATGTGCAGGTATACGTAGATGATGTGGTCATCAAAACCAAAGAAAGCAAAACATTGCTGGAAGATATACGGCAAACTTTCGCGAACCTGAGAAGGTTCCGAATGAAGCTTAATCCAGAAAAATGTACGTTTGGCGTGCCGGCAGGAAAATTACTCGGTTTTCTTGTTTCTAGCCGAGGTATAGAGGCCAATCCAACAAAGATAAAGGCAGTAGAAAGAATGGAGTTGCCAAAATGTTTAAATGATGTACAAAAATTCACAGGGTGTCTGGCCTCGCTTAGTCGGTTTGTATGTCGGCTAGGAGAGAAGGCGCTACCACTCTATCAGCTGATGAAGAAATCAGATAAATTCGTCTGGACTCCACAAGCAGACATCGCATTTCAGGAATTGAAAAAGATGTTGGTTACAGCACCCATCTTGGCTTCTCCATTATCAAAAGAGCCTATGTTACTCTATGTGGCGGCTACCAACAGAGTAGTAAGTACTGTAGTCGGAGTGGAACGATTTGAAGATGGTAAGTCGGTGCAGAGGCCGGTGTATTATCTAAGTGAGGTGTTATCCACTTCAAAGCAGAATTACCCACATTATCAAAAGATGGCTTATGGGGTATATATGTCGGCGAAAAAACTTAAACATTACTTTGAAGAGCATCCCATCAAAGTGATCTGTGAGGCACCCATAGCCGACATACTGAGCAACAAAGATGCAAGTGGCCGAATAGCAAAGTGGGCAATCGAGTTATCGCCATACGCTCCACAATTCGATAGAAGAGATGCAATCAAATCTCAGGCGGTCGCCGATTTTTCGTGGACTGGGCCGAAGTACAGTATGAGCCACCATTGCCAGATCCAAATTATTGGACTATGCATTTTGATGGTTCCAAACTAAGGAATGGTTTGGGGGCAGGGATAGTGTTAACCTCACCTAAAAGAGACCAACTGAAATATGTGTTACAAATACATTTTGCTGCGTCCAACAATGTAGCTGAATATGAAGCACTGGTCCATGGATTGAAAGTAGCAAAAGAAATAGGCATACGCCAAATCTTATGCTATGGCGACTCGGATCTATTAGTACAGCAAGTCTCAGGCAGTTGGGACGCATTAGATGCTAATATGGCTTTATACAGGTTTCATGTACAAAAGATCAGTGGATATTTTGAAGGATGTGAATTTCACCACATACCTCGGGCAGAAAATGATGCCGCGGACACATTATCAAAATTAGGATCAACCCGGCAATCAATTCCTCCGGGTATTGCCCTGGAACACCTCAGGAAACCATCAATAATCCCATCACCAGAATCCGAATCTATCTTTATCCCGGCACATCTTGTAGAAGGTAACGCGCCGATGGAAGTAGATCAGCAACATAACTCGGAACCCCCCAACAGGAGGACAGCCGAGGTGAGCGCAGTCATGGGAAAAACCGAGATATGTGTGTCGGCAGAGAGCATGGAAATAGACAGTGAGATCACACCAGAAAAAGTCACACCGTTATGGGCGCGACCCATATTTTCTTACCTAAAAGACTCGGCCTTGCCGAGTAATGAGGTATTAGCTAGACAAACTGTAAGGAGAGCAAAAGCTTATACAATCATAAACAATGAGCTATATAAAAGGAGCGTCACAAACGTGTTGCAGAAGTGTGTGAGTTCGGCAGAAGGTCAGGAGATCCTCCTAGATATACACCAAGGAGAATGTGGGCACCATGCTTCATCTCGTGCCTTGGTCGCTAAAGCATTCAGGCATGGATTTTATTGGCCGACGGCATTAAAAGAAGCAAAAGAATTAGTTAAGAAATGCAATGGATGTCAGAGATACGCAACCAAAATACACATGCCATCGGCCGAGTTAAAAACAATACCCATCACTTGGCCATTTTCTGTATGGGGTTTAGATATGGTAGGACCGTTTAAGCCGGCACGAGGAGGAATGACCCACATATTGGTTATGGTGGATAAGTTCACAAAATGGATTGAAGTGAAACTAATAAAAAAGTGCGATGGGTCCACAGCAGTGAAATTTCTCAAGGATATTATCTTAAGATACGGGTATCCGCACAGTATTATTACAGATAATGGCACAAACTTTGCAGAAGGAGCTTTTGCCAGATTTTGCCAAGAGAAGCACATAAGACTATATATTGCCTCTGTGGCTCACCCAGCAAACAATGGGCAAGTGGAAAGGTCTAATGGACTGGTGCTATCAGGAATAAAACCACGACTTGTTGAACCATTGCAAAGGTCGGCAGGATGTTGGATTGAGGAACTCCCAGCCGTATTATGGAGCCTCAGGACTACCCCGAATAGATCAACAGGTTATACACTATTCTTCCTGGTATACGGGGCAGAGGCCGTACTCCCAGCCGACATAATATATGACTCGCCAAGAGTTACTCAGTATACAACCTCGGAGATAAACGAGATAGCTCGGCAAGATGATGTAGACCTGCTAGAAGAAGCCAGAGAGTTGACATTATCACGATCAGCCATTTATCAACAGAACCTGCGACGATATCACAGCAAGAAGGTGAATCCAAGAGTATTCAAGGAAGGAGATTTAGTCCTCCGACTGGTGCAACGTACGGCCGGCATGCACAAGTTATCACCTCCATGGGAGGGACCATTTATTGTGAGCAAAGCGTTGCATAATGATGCCTATTATCTAATCGACGCTCAGTCCCCCGGAGGGAACAAGGCAGACAAAGCTGGCGAAGAAACGAAGCGTCCGTGGAATGTAGCTTTACTTCGACCATTTTACTCGTAGCATTATATCTCAAGGTCAAGAGCCAATGATGTATTGAACCCCGGCATCCAGAGCAGTGACTCGGGGACTGCCATATGTTATCTCAAATTCATGTTATGTATTTGAACCTCGGCATCCAGAGCAGTGACTCGGGGACTGCCATATGTTATCTCAATTTCATGATTGTGTTTGAACCTCGGCGCCCAGAGCAGTGACTCGGGGACTGCCATATGTTATCTCAATTTCAGGTTATGTATTTGAACCTCGGCATCCAGAGCAGTGACTCGGGGACTGCCATATGATATCTCAATTTCGTGTTATGTATTTGAACCTCGGCGCCCAGAGCAGTGACTCGGGGACTACCGTATGTTATCTCACTTTCGTATTATATATTTAAACCTCGGCACCCAGAGCAGTGACTCGGGGACTGCAATATATTATTTTCGTTTCATATTGAAGTCCAGCGCGATAAATAACAATTCAGGGATTGCCATATATTGTCCCAACGAAGTAATCAATCTCTGTTCAGAACAGATCAATATTATATGATATTCAGATCTCACGCCTGGATAAACCATAAAAAAATGAAGGCAAGGATAAATCCTAAAAGGTCAGGAAATTGAGGGCCAACAAAGCAAGAACTCGGACGAACACCCACTTAACCAAATGGTAAACAACTACAAGCGTATATGTCACAGTAGCACACAACAAAAGAAGTTTGAATCATACAGGGAATGGACAAAAGATTCGCCTACATCATACGCCCGGCATGCCAGGGATCAGAAATAACTTAGGCATTGTTCGTTGGGGAGGCAGCAACTTGGTCAGGCGCGGGGCACTCCGACGTAGGAGGAACTTCGACCGAGGTTGCCTCGCCCTCCGCCGACCCAGGTGCAACTTCAGCGAAATCCCGAGGTTGCTCAGGAGCATCAGTCCGCGCGGTAGAATGCCCGGTACCTTTGGAGGAGGACCGCGCATCGCCGTTGCTGTCTGAGCTAGAACTGGAGCTGTCAGATGCGGCCGAGTTATCTTCACCTTCCCCTTGCTCGGCCGAATTATTATCTGAGGCATCCTCAACTATAACCTCCTCATCCGGGTCTGGAATAAAACTCGGCCCTTCATTCCAAGTGTGCACGTCGGCATACTCGACGAGTTGGAAGGCACGAGCTTGCCGAAGAGCAACAAATGTGGGATCCTCAACCCAGCGGGAACCAGTGCGCAAATTTCTTAGGATGTCAAGAGAGATATCTTCATACCATGACATGATAACAGTAAGGGCCATATCGGCACCAGCGCGCCCAGCGGATTCCCTCCAAAGACTTAATTGCCTCTCAGATGCCATTAATCTTTTCACCAGTAGTTTGACCTCGTTGATGTCAGGAGTCCCCGAGGTATTCGGCCAAAGTACATGGTAAGCCCGGATGGCGGCTTGCACCAAGTCCCGACCCATAATCTTCATCGGACCAACTGCGGCACCAACGGCAACCAAGTAATCCTCCATTGAGTACTCCGAATCAACGGTAACAGGATCACCTCGGCGCACGCGAGCTGCAAGAACAGCTTTAGAGCTCACGGGCTTAGCTTCGGGAAAATGATCTGCGCAAAACACGAACATGTCAGGCGGCAGCAGAGACAAAGACAAAAATAATTCGGCTGTGCTAGGAAACTCACAATGAATGTATCTCATCATTATCTGAAGGTCCTTGGCCCAATCAATCTTGCTTTTCTCAAAACGAGCAACTTCCTCGCTCAGCCCCTGGGTTTTCAATTCGGCGGCCTCGAGGAGTTCTTTGTTCTTCTGCATCTCCAAAGACATTCGATTCTTCTCCTAGGAGAATTCTTGGTCAACCTTTTCTAGTTCAGATTTCTGAGAGAGCTTAAGGGTATCCAATTCGGCTCGCAGGCGAGCTATTTCATCATATTTTTCTTGTAATTCCGCCGAATGAATAGCGTTTTGCTCTAAAAAATGCAGCATCACGTCATGCATGGGCGTGCAATCTTGGTGCGACGCTGCAAAAGTTTGCAACTCGGCTTTACCAGAGCCAAATGCGGTAAGGAAGCTTAGCACACATGTTAAAAGAGAAAAGATGTAAGATAAAAGGGAAACTAACCTTCAAAGCTCTTGACCTTATTCTCAAGGCGAATATTGAGGTTATTAATGTTACCTGTTCACCAAGAAAGTAAGCCGGCATCTCGCGGACAAATAAATAAGAACATTGGAAATAAGGAAAAGGAACTATCGACTTACCAGCCTTCTTTACCACTGGAAGAATTTTCTCGTACTTTTCTTCCAGCTTGCGGTGCAAAAAAAGCAACCTCTGGAATTCGGCGGTCCGCCGGTCATGTGCAACCTGGGCAATGAGGCAAAATGATAAATCGACAGTAAAAGTTAAATCAGATCCGAGTCAAGCAAAACTTAACTCGGATCTAGGTGGCTGGATATTCGAAGCTAAATCAGATCCGAGTCAAGCAAAACTTAACTCGGATCTAGGTGGCTAGATATTCAAAGCTAAATCAGATCCGAGTCAAGCAAAACTTAACTCGGATCTAGGTGGCTAGATATTCAAAGCTAAATCAGATCCGAGTCAAGCAAAACTTAACTCGGATCTAGGTGGCTAGATATTCAAAGCTAAATCAGATCCGAGTCAAGCAAAACTTAACTCGGATCTAGGTGGCTAGATATTCAAAGCTAAAGCAGATCCGAATCAAGCTAAAAAACTTAACTCAGATCTGCGTAGCCAGAAATTCGAACCCTAGAAACAAACCTTAAATTAAATCGAAGATCATTAAACTTCCAAGCATATAACAAGTTATTTCCTTGCAAGTTTCGGGGACTAGAGCATATAGTAACATCTGGGGACAAATCCAAGACTCACAGAAACAGCAATTACCTCATTCATTTTGTTAGTGTCAAGGATGAACTTGGCAGCATGGTCGAAGCGGCCGCTGATGTCGGAAAGTTGAAAGGGCTGGTTGATGGGGTTACCCTCAAACTGATCAGCAGCATTCCAATTATTGGCGTACTCCACCAGCGCGCCGAGGCTGTTCCCGCTTGCTGTCCGAGTTAAGACTTTACCCCGGACATGTTCTGTAACCGCAGCGGCCGCAGGGCTTTTATGAAGAGCAAGCTGGGTGCTGGCGGCCGAGGCAACGGAGGCTTTAGTAGGCGCAGTCCCCTTGCGCAGCATGTCGGCGACACTAGGCTGAGAAGAGCCGGCAAGACCCTTCTGGGAAGAGGAAGCCTTGGTGGCAACAGCTTTTCTCGCCTTAGACGAGGCATCAGCAGGAAGTGACACCTCGGTAGTAGGGACGGCGTCTTGAGGAGCAGCGGGAGTTATGGTAACAGAAGGCACCGAGATAACGACCTCTTCGGCCGAGGCTGGGGTGGATGTAGAAACTGCCGGGGTAGATAAAGGCACAGTAGCAGCGCAGGGACCCATAGAAGGGGCGGAGGGTTCGACAAAAACCTCGAAGGGCCGATTCGAATCCATGTCAATAGAAGGTGTCTCAGGCACGTCGCGACGAAGAGGCGATGAATTCGGAGCTGGAGGAGAAGCAGGACGAGTAGGACTAGGAATCCTGATATCATCGACGGGCGGAGGAGACGGCTGCCGAATCGGCCGGCTAGTCATGCTAGGACCGCCGAGTTTAACAGAAAGCGGAGCACTGCAATAATAAGAAAGAAAAATCGTCAGTATGAAAAACAGAAAGAGAGAAACAAGAAATATAAGCAAAAGGAATTTACCCGGCAACCCCAGGCATAGTATTGCGCCTGGGAGGATTCGGAGCGAACTTCTTCATTCGTTTCTTGGGGACCGTTTCCGAGGCACTAGCAGGAGCCCCGCGTTTCCCCGAGGTAACAGGGGGTCGAGAAGCAATAGGCTCGGCGTCGTGAACCTGACCGGCCGGATTATCAGGGAAAGTAGAAGCCGGAAATGCATAAGAAATAGGCATTGCGGCAACTACCTCAAGAATTTGGACCTCGTCCGAATCACCTTCCTCCTCGTGCGCCGAAGTCTTGCCACGAGCTCGAGCCGGGGCAGGATCCGACTTAGGGACGAACTCCTCGGAGTCCGGCTCACCAGTATCCGGGGTGCTCCGGTCCGCGGGCCACGGAAGCAACAAAACTTCGGCGTCCTCATTCTTCTGCTCTGCGAACCTCTGCAAGACGTGGAGAAAGAGAGTTAGCGGAATCCGTTACGAAAGCAATGGAATAGCAGAGCGGTATTGATTAAGTTTACCTCGGGAGGCGTATGATCGCGGGTGAAGGGTTTCAATCCCCAAGTCCAATCCTCAGGCATCTCCGTCTTGAAGATAGCTCGGACGCGCTTATAGATAAGGTAATTGTCCAGTTCCACGGTCGAAACTCGGTTAGGGTCAAGGGGACCACTCATGTAGCACAGCTTGTGAGTCCGCTTCTGGAATGGGCAGATCCGGCTACTAATAAAAGTAGCCATCAGGTCTTCACCGCATAATCCGGCGCGGATCAGCTCTTTAAGCCGAATCTCAAAAGCCTCGGCCAAGGCATGACTTTTCCTCGGGTTGTAGAGCCAGTTCACCTTAGAAGGCGGGCCAATTGAGAAAGCAGGGAGCCAAATCTTGTCCTCTGTCCCTCTGTTCTTGACGTAAAAGAAGGATTTGTGCCACTTCTTGCACGACTCTAACCCGGTAACACGAGGAAATACGGATTTCCTCCGAGGTGTAATGGACGCTGCCCCGCACTGAGTAAGAGATTTCTCGGAAGGGTGCAGAGATTTGTCAGGGACTACATTGGAGCGAATCTGGAAGAACTTCGACCAGACGTGCACTGACGGCCACAGGCCGAAGTATCCCTCTGATGCGGAGATGAAAGCAGAGAGAGAAGCGATGGCGTTCGCAGGAAGATGATGCGGCTGAAGGCCGAAGTAGTCGAGAAATTCTCTAGCGAAATCGCTAAGAGGGAGACTGAAGGCACGCGCGAAGTGCGACATAAAAACCACATACTCGCCCTCCCTAACATCCGGAGAGGACTCGCTTCCGGGTAAGCGGCAAGAGACCTCGGCGGGAATTCTTCGATTCCGAATAAGCCATTCGATCTCACGGCGTGTAACAGAGGAGCCCTGCCACGAGCCTCGCTCGGGCCCAGAGCCAGCGTCGTCGTCCTCTACCAGAGCGCCGCTAAATGAACTAGACATGGGTTCGCCGGAGAGATCGCCGGAAGAAGAGCTGGCGGCGGAGGAAGGTTTAGAGCTGCGAGGCCCCGTCGTGATTTGGCACGGGAGCGGCGGCGGAGGAGCAGAGGAACCACCGCACGAGTACTAGATTCAAACGGAGAAATCTAGATAGAACCTAGGCAGTGCGGCCGAAAAGAACTCACCGGCAACGGTAGCGAAGCAAACAACCGCAAGCGAGGCAGGCGGAACAGCACGGTGTAGTCCTCGCCGTCGGAAGCTCTGATGAGCGCGTGGCGGCGGAGCTGCAAGAGAGCACGGCGGCGAGAGGAAGAAGAACGGCACATGCGAACAAGAAGGGGAAAAGTGAACTCACAGACGCCGCGCCCCTCTTTATAGTCAGGCCACGAACGAGTAGTGGGATCGTGGTGTGACGGTTGATCGTGTAGATCGTGGGTGCGGCGCGAATGCACGACGTTGAGTGGAACCGCACCAGCGGCCACACAGCAGCAAAGAAGGTTGCGATCCCCCAGGGAAACGGAACACGAGGTGTCGCAGCGCCGGCGCAGCAGGTACAGTGTCAACTGTAGCCTGTCAGTAAATACTGTAGAAGAACAAAAAACCAGAAGAACAATGATGAGGGTGACACGTAGGACAAGGCATACGAGAGAAGGAACATGGGTACCTCGAACGAGAAAAAGATAACTCGGGAACAATACAGGAAAATGTGATGAAGCTGATACGACCCGGACGAAATTATCGGTAGGGCCACACCAGCTTCGGGGACTAATGTCGGGGGGGGTGACCCCGGGTAGGATAAAGACGGTGAAAGACGAAGGTATGATCCCCGTCAGGTTCCCGAGTTACGGTTTAAGTCGGCCGGATCCCGTATAAGTTGGCCGACATAAGGAGGCGAGAGGCCTGTAAATGTATATTGAGATATTACCCGGCCGAGATATTACGTAAGTCGGCCGGGTCAGCCCGAATGATCTTAATGCAGGTGAATGAAGATCCGAGCTATTCGAGTAAGGACCGAATGATAAGAAGCTTGCAGGAGAAGGAGAAGCCTGAAGTCAAACCCTAGCTGCAAGCTAGGGAGAATTTGAGCAGAGCCAAGCGCTACGGACAAAGGCGCAGAGCGACAGATAGGCAGGAGGAGGTCACGGAGGTGACAGTGCGGAAGACCGAGGAGCGCAGGGGGGGCCTCTGGGACCTTGCCATTGTTAGAAGAGCGACAGGGAAAGGCGAGCGCCGAACTACTATATTGGGACAAGCATATTCCTAGAAGATGCTCGCCCCGTCAGCCCTAGAGGAAGCCAGGGCTCTCCTTTATAAGGAGAGGCTTGGATTCAGAAGGGGCATTGGGAAAAAGTTAGAGCCGTTAGGCTGGTAAGTTCTTCTCTTCTCCCTGTAAACCGCTCAAGGAGCACTTGTAGCCCAAGGAAGAAGAAATAAAGATCTTTACCTACATCCTCTGTGTGTAGAATCATCTACATCTTCCCTCCCCAGATCCCACTAGCATCCATTGGTCCCATACTTTAGCCTACCCATGGCATCTGTCGTGCCACCACCACGACATTATCAAACATCAAAATCAGAGGGATAGGAAAATGCTCTTTCATTGGTGCTTGCCAATCTTCAACATCCTTCACCTTTGAAGGGTCAACGGCAATTCCTCCGGCTGACACGATATGTCCATAGAAATCCTACCTCCTGCAACCAGAATTCACATTTTCTAAACTTGGCATACAACTGATGCTCCCTAAGGGTTCCAAGGATGGTCCTTAGGTGTAGCTCATGGTCTTCTTCTGATTTGGAATAGATCAGAATGTCATCGATGAAAACAATGACAAACTTATCCAGGAAGTCCATAAAAATATTATTCATGAGGTTCATGAAATAAGCGGGGCATTGTTTAATCCAAAAGACATGACTGTGTCCTCATACAGTCCATATCTGGTGGTAAAGGCAGTCTTTGGAATATCCTCTGCGTGAATCTTGAGTTGATGATAACCAATTCTAAGATCAATCTTAGAAAACACTTTGGCACCAGTGAACTGGTCAAACAGGTCTTCTATCTTTGGCAGTGGGTACTTGTTCTTGATGGTGACATCATTCAACTTCCGATAATCCGTACACAAACGGTTATCTCCATCTTTCTTGTCCACAAACAAGACAAGTGATCTCCATGGCGACACACTTGGTTGGATCAATCCTATCTCCAGCATAGCATCTAGTTGTTTCTTTAGTTCCACTAATTCAGATGGGTTCATGCTATAAGGTCTATGGGCTATGGGTCTGGTTCCAGGGATTAGTGTTGGAGATATGCCCAAGAGGCAATAATAAAGTGGGTTATTATCATATCTTCATACTTATGATAAATGTTTACATACCATGCTATAATTGTATTAACAGGAAACATTAATACTTGTGCGATTTGTAAACATAAAAGAGTCCCTAGTAAAGCCTCTTGTTAAACTAGCTTGTTGGTTAATATATGATCATGGTTTCCTGATCATGAACATAGAGATGTTTATTAACAACAGGGTCATATCATTAGGAGAATGATATGATGGACATACTCCTATAGTTAAGCGTAGCATAAAGATCAAGTCATTTAATATAGTTCATTTGCTATAAGCTTTCTGATACATAGTAACCTAATTCCTTCGACCATGAGATCATGCTAATCACCATCACCGGAAGGATGCTTTGATGACATCAAACACCACACCGTAACTGGGTGGCTATAAAGGTGGCATTGAGTGTTCGGAAAGTATGTGTTGAGGCACATGGATCAAGAATGGGATTTGTCCATCCATATGACGGATAGATATACTCTGGGCCCTCTCGGTGGAATGTCATCCAATTAGCTTGCAAGCATGTGACTGGCTCACAAGGGATCACATACCGCGGGAACGAGAAAAGAGTACTTATCGGTAACGAGGTTGAACTAGGTATGCAGAGATACCGACGATCAAAACCTCGGATAAGTAAACTATCGTGAGACAAAGGGAAATTGGTATCGTATGTAAGTGGTTCATTCGATCGCAAAGTAATCATAGAAATATGTGGGAGCCATATGAATTTCCAGATTCCTCTATTGGTTATTGTTCGGAGAAGTGTCTCGATCATGTCCGCATAATTCACGAACCGTAGGGAGACACACTTAAGGATTCGACGTTGTTTGAGTAGTTATGGAATGATGAGTAAGAGACCGAATGTTGTTCGGAGTCTCGGATGGGATCCGGGATATCACGAGGAGATCCGGAATGGTCTGGCGAATAAGATTCATATAAGTAAAGTCCCATTTCGGAGTTGGAGAATGGTTCCGGTGTTTTCATCGAGAATGCTCTAGAAGGTTACGGAATGTCCGGCACTCCGGAGGGGAAAGGGTACATGAATGTGTTATATCAAGTTGATATGATTGCATCATGTACTAGGTGTCATCGCTGTACCAAAATAGAGGGTTTTCAAATCCTAGTTTGAAAAAGTCAAACGGCTAGTTTGAAAGTCAAACGGCTAGTTTTGGGAAAGAGGAGAAGGAGGTTTGAAACCGACTTGGGGGAGGAGTTCCTCCTCCCACCGCCGGCCCACCTTGGGTCCGAGTTGGGGAGGGACTCCCCTCCCCAGGCGCGCCTCCCTCCACCTATAAGAGGAGGGGCAAGGATCCCCTCCTAGACACACAAGTTCCTACCTCTAAACCCTAGCTTGGCGCCACCACCTCCTGCAGCTGCCGCCGCCTCCCAGGGTTCTCCTTGCCGCCGACTTGGGCACCACCAAGCCCTAGCCGCCGGCTCTAGCACCTCTTCCTCGGCGTGTCTAAACCCTAGATCGTAGAGGGCTCTCTCATAGTCCACCATACTCTACTTCCGGTACCACGCCGTCGTGCTGCCGGAATCGCGACGAGAGAGCTACAACCTCCGCTGCCTGCTGGAACAAGGGAGAGGAAGGTCTTCGTCGAGTACCGAACGTGTGACCGACTGCGGGAGCGCTGCCGGAACGCAGCGCCGGAAGGATCGTCTACGCGATCTTGAGATCGGAAGTGTACGACTACATCATCCACGAGAATCTGCTCTCGTTAACCGCTTTGGAATCTTCGAGGGTGAGTTCCTCTATCGACTCGTTGCTACAATATAGTAGATAGATATTGGCTTGTTTGTTTGTATGCGGTAGAAATTTTTTGTTTTCCATGCTACGAACCCCTATAGTGGTATCAGAGCCGTGTCTATATGTAGATCTGTTTGCACGAGTAGAACACAATGATCATTGTGGGCGTTGATGCTTTTATTGTCGATTGCTTCTTGTGTACTTTGCATCTTGCGGTATGTTGGGATGAAGCGGCCCGGGCTAACCTTACATGACATCGTTCATGAGACTTGCTCCACGCTTGACATGCAACTTGTATTGCATAAGTGGCTTTGCGGGTGCCTGTTTCTCCTAGCATAGTTAAGATCCAATTTACAACGGGTGATTAACAATACTAGTATCAATGTTGTGGTTCTTGTTCGTAAGTTAGAACGACACTTATTGAAAGCCCCAAACCACGTAAAACATGCAAAGAAAGTAGAGGCGTCTAACTTTGTTTTGCAGGGGTGTGCAGTGATGTGATATGGCCATGATTGTGATTATATTTGATGTATGCAATGTTCCTTATTGTAAGTTGGCAACCGGCAGGAGCCATATGGTTGTCTTTAAATTCTGTTAAGACCCGCGTGTCTATTCAAAGTAGTTGTAATAGTTGAAGCTGGTAGACGACAACCATGGAGCAGTGTCATTGACCTTGATGCAATGTCGGTGATGATGGAGATCATGTTCGTGCTAGAAGATGGAGATCGGAAGCACAAAGAAGAAAGGCCATATCATATCACATATTATACATTGCATGTGATGTTAATCATTTATGCATCTTGTATTGCTTAGTAGACGACGGTAGCATTATAAGATGATCCCTCATGCACATGAATTTCAAGTCATAAAGTGTTCACCCTTAGTTAGCACCGTTGCTAAAGCTTGTTGTTTCGAAGCACCACGTGATGATCGGGTGTGTTAGATTCCGCAAGTGTATACAACGTGGGCAAGCCAGATTTGCTCATGCGGAAGCTACGGTTTGATCTTGACGAGCCTAGCATGTACAGACATGGCCTCAGGAACACGGATCACCGAAAGGTAAAGCATGAGTCATATAGTAGATATGATGAACATGTTGATTGTTCGCCATTGAAGCTACATCAACTCTCGTGGTGATCGGTTTTGATGTGGTGGATTTGGTTCGTGTGATCACTAAAACAATGTGAGGGATGTTGTTTTGAGTGGGAGTTCACCTAGATTAATTTAATTATTAATTAGAACTCAATTTATCATAAATTAAATCAAAGTGAATTTGCATAGTTGTTGTAGTCATTGGCATCCGTTTACCACCTTACGCTTAGTTATAATTGAGATGATAGAACTATAGTATTCTGGTTAGTTACTTTACGAACTGGTATCGTATTGTTTTGAAGTGTTAATCTAAAGTTTAAAAGTCCTATTGCAAACTTTCAGTAAGTTCCGGTTACTCCATGAAGTTTAATAATTGGTATTAAAACAAGAGTGACAATTCCAAGTGTTAGTGTATGAGTATCATGTTTGTCTCCATGATTCTTGATATTCAAAGAATTGTCTTAATATCAAGGTTATCTAGGATCTGAAAGAGTTGTTTCAGAAACCACGATGTGTGGAAGATATTGTGATATCTGAAACAAAGTATTGGTTTCAACATGATAGAGTATAATATGGCAAAAGACATGTTCTCATATTTGATGAGAATTTGCAAAGGGTTGGATACACTAGTTGTCCTAATCCACCAAAAGGTTTTGGATAGCAACATTATACTCACGATTCATCTTTATAAGCTAAAAGTAGCTTGATCATGGATAATTCCATGATAAGGGTGAATATTTGATGTAGGTAAAATATTTACTACACCAAGAGATTACTAAAGAAAGGAATTTGAAAGAACACCAAACATTTGATGATGGTGATCTACTTCAAAGTGCAAGTCCAAATACATTGGTATTTAATTATACACGCTTTGGATTATGTGTCATATGTATGACTCCACTATTGATGTTGATAGATTCTTTCAAACAGAAAAGGAAATACTGAAAGAGAATCTCATAAATTTATGGCAGAAAAGAAAAGACTAGAATTGTTCAGTTTAAGTATATAGATGATATACATGTTATGGCTATATTCTTTGCTTATTAAACAATGTGGTTCTTAAGTATTTGATACTGAATTTATTGGTGTGAATCGTCATACGAAACAACACAATTCATGAACTATAATGGCCTAAGTAACTAGCAAAAGAATATGTGATGATGTTCATCGAGAACAAATAAAGGGTTATTGTGTTGCTCATTAAACATCAAAGTTTGCCTTCAAGATTTGTTTTATCAGGTATTATGAGAACAAAAGGGTTGTTCAAATAATTGCCGTAATCCATAAAAGATGGATGATTTACAAATCTCGTTGGAGAAATCACATCCATAAAACTAGTGCTAAAAATGTCGAAAGACAAATTGATTGAAAGATCACTTAGGAAGTGACATCGCCGTTTAAATTATATTGGAAAGAAAACATGAAGAAACTCCATGTGTATGGAATTTTGGAGTCTTTTGATTTTGATCAAATGACGCTTGTGAAACTTTCCTAGAGATAATTAAAACTTCGTTCATAGGCCAAAAGGGAACGAATGACTAGCTTATTGGAACTTGTACATATTGTTGTACGAAGTCCATTATGTGTAGTCAAGAGCGATGGATTTCAACTTCATATGCTTTCTCCGAAAATTTGAGTGAATATATGAATATTTACTTAATAAGGATGAAGTGTGAAATATTTGAAAGTTCAAAGACTTTCAACATGAAGTGCAAAATCATTGTAACAAGAATATAAATGGTTTATGATAAGATCATAAAGGAAGATATTTGAGTTACAAGTTTAGCATAATACCTAAGATTTAAGGAATCGTTCCGTGGATTTGCATTTCCCGAAACACCATAAGAGTATGGAGCGTTCGAGATATGTAATTAAACCTTGTTTGACATGGTAAGATCGAAGGTGTAATTCATAAAACTGCCATTGTATTTTAAAGATTAAAAGCTTTAGAGATTAGCGTTTTTCCACTGAAAAGAGCTTCATCATAATCCGTTGAAACGACACCATATAAAGTTATGGTTTGGGATAAAACCCAAGTAGTACTTTCTTAAACATTGGTATGCTATACAAGAGAAAGATGTTTGCAACCAAAGTCGGATGAACCTGTCTTTGTTAAGTATTCCTCCATAACACCGGAGACAAAAGTGTTTGTCGCTTAGAACGTCAAGTTTCTTTGAGAAGGAATTTTTCGTGAAAAGTTAAGTGGGAGGACAATAGAACTTTGATAAGGTTAAAGGAACCTTAGCTATATGTGCAAAGTTGCGCAGCGCCGAAAAGTGTTCCGGAGGCAGCAACAATGCTCATGGCTCACGTGCCTCAAAGGTTGTGGTCACGGAGATCTAAGTTCCTATTGAAACAAGTAGGTCGGGTAAACAATCAAATACAAAGATTTGAGGGTTGAATCATTATTTGAGAATAATGAACCGACTATATGCAAAGAAGCAATGATGGGCCCTGACTCCGTCAAATGGCTTGAAGCCATAAAATCCGTGATAGTTCCATACACGAGAAATCAAGTTTTGAACTTGAAGGACCCTCGAGAAAGGTGTAAGACCTTACAGTTGTGTTTGGATCTATAAATAAATAGACATGGATGTTGCACATCTATGAAATAGTCGACATGTTGGGAAAGAGTTCACAACAATGTTCAAGGGTTGACTATGACAAGATTTGATCTTTCATAGTGATATTTAGTCTAGATGGATTAGTGTAGCAACCACTACATATAATTTTGTTATATGGTAGTTGAATAAACAAAACAAGTTCTTCTAATAGAATTGTTACCTAGGACATGTGAGTAACATGGTCCATAGGGGTTTTTGTTAATTCAAAGGATGCTAAAAGCATATGCAAACTTCAATGGTTGAAGTAAGCATCGCGGAGTTGGAATCTTCACTATGATGAAAATGTTAAAAGAGTTTGAATTCATCAGAGATGATGAAGATGCTTGCATTTGCAAGAAATTAAGTGGGGGCGCTAAGACATGTTTCTAATACATTATGTGGAAGACATATTGTTGATTGGAATAAATGTATTTTTATTAACACAGGATAAGAATTTCATCTCGATGAAAGACTTAGGCAAAACCCAAATATTTGGCATGAATAGACGCTGATATGGTTGTGCCAGAAGTACATAGACGAGATATTGAATGAGTTCAATATAGAAACTACAAGAAAGTTTCTTGTCGCACAGAAAGGATTGAATGAGTTCAATATTAATGATATATTCAAGTGTATTGACGCTTGGTAAGTGAAACAAAGATTCAAGTATAGATTGATACTTGATGTATGAAATCACAAAGAGTATTTATATCAATTATGCTGTGATATGTACAAATCCAGATATGTCCTATGCTCTAAATGATGTGAGCATATACCAGAATGATTCATATGATGATCATTGGACAATAGTAAGGATATTCTTATGATCTTTTGGATGAACTAAGAATATATTGTTTGTAGAAGTGACAAATAAATGATTAGTTCATTGTAAAAGTACTACATTGATACTAGTTTTGTCACAAAGTACAAATTAAGTTTATCTCAATCTAAACTAAGGGTGGCACAATATAATGGAAAGTAAGTTACATAATGGATTTGGATGAGTTCCAAAGTTAAGACATTGTGACAGATACTACAACAAAATGGCTAAGTATATGACTGCTATTATAGCAGCTAAAGAGGTAATTTGGGTCAAGTAGTTTGTTATCAAACTAGGTGTAGTTCATAGCGGGATAATACTATGAAGATATATTGTACGACAATATTATCAACATGTTTTAACCCCAAAGAACTAAAGGTCTCACCAAAGGACCAAATTTATACAAAGCCATCTCATTAGAGAATGAGTGATGCGTAGAGACGCAAATACATGCAATTACACACGGACCTGGAAGTGTCAGATCCGGAGATCAGTTGACCACTATCAAACGTGTACTTACAACACCGGAAAGCCATAGGTGTTGAATAGACAAAGGTTTGAAACTAGATTATTGACTCTAGTGCAAGTGGGAGACTGTTGGAGATATGCCCAAGAGGCAATAATAAAGTGGGTTATTATCATATCTTCATACTTATGATAAATGTTTACATACCATGCTATAATTGTATTAACAGGAAACATTAATACTTGTGTGATTTGTAAACATAAAAGAGTCCCTAGTAAAGCCTCTTGTTAAACTAGCTTTTTGGTTAATATATGATCATGGTTTCCTGATCATGAACATAGAGATGTTTATTAACAACAGGGTCATATCATTAGGAGAATGATATGATGGACATACTCCTATAGTTAAGCGTAGCATAAAGATCAAGTCATTTAATATAGTTCATTTGCTATAAGCTTTCTGATACATAGTAACCCAATTCCTTCGACCATGAGATCATGCTAATCACCATCACCGGAAGGATGCTTTGATGACATCAAACACCACACCGTAACTGGGTGGCTATAAAGGTGGCATTGAGTGTTCGGAAAGTATGTGTTGAGGCACATGGATCAAGAATGGGATTTGTCCATCCATATGACGGATAGATATACTCTGGGCCCTCTCGGTGGAATGTCATCCAATTAGCTTGCAAGCATGTGACTGGCTCACAAGGGATCACATACCGCGGGAACGAGAAAAGAGTACTTATCGGTAACGAGGTTGAACTAGGTATGCAGAGATACCGACGATCAAAACCTCGGATAAGTAAACTATCGTGAGACAAAGGGAAATTGGTATCGTATGTAAGTGGTTCATTCGATCGCAAAGTAATCATAGAAATATGTGGGAGCCATATGAATTTCCAGATTCCTCTATTGGTTATTGTTCGGAGAAGTGTCTCGATCATGTCCGCATAATTCACGAACCGTAGGGAGACACACTTAAGGATTCGACGTTGTTTGAGTAGTTATGGAATGATGAGTAAGAGACCGAATGTTGTTCGGAGTCTCGGATGGGATCCGGGATATCACGAGGAGATCCGGAATTGTCTGGAGAATAAGATTCATATAAGGAAAGTCCCATTTCGGAGTTGGAGAATGGTTCCGGTGTTTTCATCGAGAATGTTCTAGAAGGTTCCGGAATGTCCGGCACTCCGGAGGGGAAATGGTACATGAATGTGTTATATCAAGTTGATATGATTGCATCATGTACTAGGTGTCATCGCTGTACCAAAATAGAGGGTTTTCAAATCCTAGTTTGAAAAGGTCAAACGGCTAGTTTGAAAGTCAAACGGCTAGTTTTGGGAAAGAGGAGAAGGAGGTTTGAAACCGACTTGGGGGAGGAGTTCCTCCTCCCACCGCCGGCCCACCTTGGGTCCGAGTTGGGGAGGGACTCCCCTCCCCAGGCGCGCCTCCCTCCACCTATAAGAGGAGGGGCAAGGCTCCCCTCCTAGACACACAAGTTCCTACCTCTAAACCCTAGCTTGGCGCCACCACCTCCTGCAGCTGCCGCCGCCTCCCAGGGTTCTCCTTGCCGCCGACTTGGGCACCACCAAGCCCTAGCCGCCGGCTCTAGCACCTCTTCCTCGGCGTGTCTAAACCCTAGATCGTAGAGGGCTCTCTCATAGTCCACCATACTCGCTCCGGCTTAAGGCGAAGCCCTGCGAGATCTCCCCTCTACTTCCGTACCACGCCGTCGTGTTGCCGGAATCGCGAGGAGAGTGCTACAACCTCCGCTGCCTGCTGGAACAAGGGAGAGGAAGGTCTTCGTCGAGTACCGAACGTGTGACCGACTGCGGGAGCGCTGCCGGAACGCAGCGCCGGAAGGATCGTCTACGCGATCTTGAGATCGGAAGTGTACGACTACATCATCCACGAGAATCTGCTCTCGTTAACCGCTTTGGAATCTTCGAGGGTGAGTTCCTCTATCAACTCGTTGCTACAATCTAGTAGATAGATCTTGGCTTGTTTGTTTGTATGCGGTAGAAAATTTTTGTTTTCCATGCTACGAACCCCTACAGTGGTATCAGAGCTGTGTCTATATGTAGATCTGTTTGCACGAGTAGAACACAATGATCATTGTGGGCGTTGATGCTTTTATTGTCGATTGCTTCTTGTGTACTTTGCATCTTGCGGTATGTTGGGATGAAGCGGCCCGGGCTAACCTTACATGACATCGTTCATGAGACTTGCTCCACGCTTGACATGCAACTTGTATTGCATAAGTGGCTTTGCGGGTGCCTGTTTCTCCTAGCATAGTTAAGATCCAATTTACAACGGGTGATTAACAATACTAGTATCAATGTTGTGGTTCTTGTTCGTAAGTTAGAACGACACTTATTGAAAGCCCCAAACCACGTAAAACATGCAAAGAAAGTAGAGGCGTCTAACTTTGTTTTGCAGGGGTGTGCAGTGATGTGATATGGCCATGATTGTGATTATATTTGATGTATGCAATGTTCCTTATTGTAAGTTGGCAACCGGCAGGAGCCATATGGTTGTCTTTAAATTCTGTTAAGACCCGCGTGTCTATTCAAAGTAGTTGTAATAGTTGAAGCTGGTAGACGACAACCATGGAGCAGTGTCATTGACCTTGATGCAATGTCGGTGATGATGGAGATCATGTTCGTGCGAGAAGATGGATATCGGAAGCACAAAGAAGAAAGGCCATATCATATCACATATTATAAATTGCATGTGATGTTAATCCTTTATGCATCTTGTATTGCTTAGTAGACGACGGTAGCATTATAAGATGATCCCTCATGCACATGAATTTCAAGTCATAAAGTGTTCACCCTTAGTTAGCACCGTTGCTAAAGCTTGTTGTTTCGAAGCACCACGTGATGATCGGGTGTGTTAGATTCCGCAAGTGTATACAACGTGGGCAAGCCATATTTGCTCATGCGGAAGCTACGGTTTGATCTTGACGAGCCTAGCATGTACAGACATGGTCTCAGGAACACGGATCACCAAAAGGTAAAGCATGAGTCATATAGTAGATATGATGAACATGTTGATTGTTCGCCATTGAAGCTACATCAACTCTCGTGATGATCGGTTTTGATGTGGTGTATTTGGTTCGTGTGATCACTAAAACAATGTGAGGGATGTTGTTTTGAGTGGGAGTTCACCTAGATTAATTTAATTATTAATTAGAACTCAATTTATCATAAATTAAATCAAAGTGAATTTGCATAGTTGTTGTAGTCATTGGCATCCGTTTACCACCTTACGCTTAGTTATAATTGAGATGATAGAACTATAGAATTCTGGTTAGTTACTTTACGAACTGGTATCGTATTGTTTTGAAGTGTTAATCTAAAGTTTAAAAGTCCTATTGCAAACTTTCAGTAAGTTCCGGTTACTCCATGAAGTTTAATAATTGGTATTAAAACAAGAGTTACAATTCCAAGTGTTAGTGTATGAGTATCATGTTTGTCTCCATGATTCTTGATATTCAAAGAATTGTCTTAATATCAAGGTTATCTAGGATCTGAAAGAGTTGTTTCAGAAACCATGATGTGTGGAAGATATTGTGATATCTGAAACAAAGTATTGGTTTCAACATGATAGAGTATAATATGGCAAAAGACATGTTCTCATATTTGATGAGAATTTGCAAAGGGTTGGAGACACTAGTTATCCTAATCCACCAAAAGGTTTTGGATAGCAACATTATACTCACGATTCATCTTTATAAGCTAAAAGTAGCTTGATCATGGATAATTCCATGATAAGGGTGAATATTTGATGTAGGTAAAATATTTACTACACCAAGAGATTACTAAAGAAAGGAATTTGAAAGAACACCAAACATTTGATGATGGTGATCTACTTCAAAGTGCAATTCCAAAGACATTGGTATTTAATTATACACGCTTTGGATTATGTGTCATATGTATGACTCCACTATTGATGTTGATAGATTCTTTCAAACAGAAAAGGAAATACTGAAAGAGAATCTCATAAATTTATGGCAGAAAAGAAAAGACTAGAATTGTTCAGTTTAAGTATATAGATGATATACATGTTATGGCTATATTCTTTGCTTATTAAACAATGTGGTTCTTAAGTATTTGATACTGAATTTATTGGTGTGAATCGTCATACGAAACAACACAATTCATGAACTATAATGGCCTAAGTAACTAGCAAAAGAATATGTGATGATGTTCATCGAGAACAAATAAAGGGTTATTGTGTTGCTCATTAAACATCAAAGTTTGCCTTCAAGATTTGTTTTATCAGGTATTATGAGAACAAAAGGGTTGTTCAAATAATTGCCGTAATCCATAAAAGATGGATGATTTACAAATCTCGTTGGAGAAATCACATCCATAAAACTAGTGCTAAAAATGTCGAAAGACAAATTGATTGAAAGATCACTTAGGAAGTGACATCGCCGTTTAAATTATATTGGAAAGAAAACATGAAGAAACTCCATGTGTATGGAATTTTGGAGTCTTTTGATTTTGATCAAATGACGTTTGTGAAACTTTCCTAGAGATAATTAAAACTTCGTTCCTAGGCCAAAAGGGAACGAATGACTAGCTTATTGGAACTTGTACATATTGTTGTACGAAGTCCATTATGTGTAGTCAAGAGCGATGGATTTCAACTTCATATGCTTTCTCCGAAAATTTGAGTGAATATATGAATATTTACTTAATAAGGATGAAGTGTGAAATATTTGAAAAGTTCAAAGACTTTCAACATGAAGTGCAAAATCATTGTAACAAGAATATAAATGGTTTATGATAAGATCATAAAGGAAGATATTTGAGTTACAAGTTTCGCATAATACCTAAGATTTAAGGAATCGTTCCGTGGATTTGCATTTCTCGAAACACCATAAGAGTATGGAGCGTTCGAGATATGTAATTAAACCTTGTTTGACATGGTAAGATCGAAGGTGTAATTCATAAAACTGCCATTGTATTTTAAAGATTAAAAGCTTTAGAGATTACTGTTTTTCCACTAAAAAGAGCTTCATCATAATACATTGAAATGACACCATATAAAGTTATGGTTTGGGATAAAACCCAAGTAGTCCTTTCTTAAACATTGGTATGCTATACAAGAGAAAGATGTTTGCAACCAAAGTCGGATGAACCTGTCTTTGTTAAGTATTCCTCCATAACACCGGAGACAAAATTGTTTGTCGCTTAGAACGTCAAGTTTATTTGAGAAGGAATTTTTCGTGAAAAGTTAAGTGGGAGGACAATAGAACTTTGATAAGGTTAAAGGAACCTTAGCTATATGTGCAAAGTTGCGCAGCGCCGAAAAGTGTTCCAGAGGCAGCAACAATGCTCATGGATCACGTGCCTCAAAGGTTGTGGTCACGGAGATCTAAGTTCCTATTGAAACAAGTAGGTCGGGTAAACAATCAAATACCAATATTTGAGGGTTGAATCATTATTTGAGAATAATGAACCGACTACATGCAAAGAAGCAATGATGGGCCCTGACTCCGTCAAATGGCTTGAAGCCATAAAATCCGTGATAGTTCCATACACGAGAAATCAAGTTTTGAACTTGAAGGACCCTCGAGAAAGGTGTAAGACCTTACAGTTGTGTTTGGATCTATAAATAAATAGACATGGATGTTGCACATCTATGAAATAGTCGATATGTTGGGAAAGAGTTCACAACAATGTTCAAGGGTTGACTATGACAAGATTTGATCTTTCATAGTGATATTTAGTCTAGACGGATCAGTGTAGAAACCACTACATATAATTTTGTTATATGGTAGTTGAATAAACAAAACAAGTTCTTCTAATAGAATTGTTACCTAGGACATGTGAGTAACATGGTCCATAGGGGTTTTTGTTAATTCAAAGGATGCTAAAAGCATATGCAAACTTCAATGGTTGAAGTAAGCATCGCGGAGTTGGAATCTTCACTATGATGAAAATGTTAAAAGAGTTTGAATTCATCAGAGATGATGAAGATGCTTGCATTTGCAAGAAATTAAGTGGGGGCGCTAAGACATGTTTCTAATACATTATGTGGAAGACATATTGTTGATTGGAATAAATGTATTTTTATTAACACAGGATAAGAATTTCATCTCGATGAAAGACTTAGGCAAAACCCAAATATTTGGCATGAATAGACGCTGATATGGTTGTGCCAGAAGTACATAGACGAGATATTGAATGAGTTCAATATAGAAACTACAAGAAAGTTTCTTGTCGCACAGAAAGGATTGAATGAGTTCAATATTAATGATATATTCAAGTGTATTGACGCTTGGTAAGTGAAACAAAGATTCAAGTATAGATTGATACTTGATGTATGAAATCACAAAGAGTATTTATATCAATTATGCTGTGATATGTACAAATCCAGATATGTCCTATGCTCTAAATGATGTGAGCATATACCAGAATGATTCATATGATGATCATTGGACAATAGTAAGGATATTCTTATGATCTTTTGGAAGAACTAAGAATATATTGTTTGTAGAAGTGACAAATAGATGATTAGTTCATTGTAAAAGTACTACATTGATACTAGTTTTGTCACAAAGTACAAATTAAGTTTATCTCAATCTAAACTAAGGGTGGCACAATATAATGGAAAGTAAGTTCCATAATGGATTTGGATGAGTTCCAAAGTTAAGACATTGTGACAGATACTACAACAAAATGGCTAAGTATATGACTGCTATTATAGCAGCTAAAGAGGGAATTTGGGTCAAGTAGTTTGTTATCAAACTAGGTGTAGTTCATAGCGGGATAATACTATGAAGATATATTGTACGACAATATTATCAACATGTTTTAACCCCAAAGAACTAAAGGTCTCACCAAAGGACCAAATTTATACAAAGCCATCTCATTAGAGAATGAGTGATGCGTAGAGACGCAAATACATGCAATTACACACGGACCTGGAAGTGTCAGATCCGGAGATCAGTTGACCACTAGAAAACATGTACTTACAACACCGGAAAGCCATAGGTGTTGAATACACAAAGGTTTGAAACTAGATTAGTGCAAGTGGGAGACTGTTGGAGATATGCCCAAGAGGCAATAATAAAGTGGGTTATTATCATATCTTCATACTTATGATAAATGTTTACATACCATGCTATAATTGTATTAACAGGAAACATTAATACTTGTGTGATTTGTAAACATAAAAGAGTCCCTAGTAAAGCCTCTTGTTAAACTAGCTTGTTGGTTAATATATGATCATGGTTTCCTGATCATGAACATAGAGATGTTTATTAACAACAGGGTCATATCATTAGTAGAATGATATGATGGACATACTCCTATAGTTAAGCGTAGCATAAAGATCAAGTCATTTAATATAGTTCATTTGCTATAAGCTTTCTGATACATAGTAACCTAATTCCTTCGACCATGAGATCATGCTAATCACCATCACCGGAAGGATGCTTTGATGACATCAAACACCACACCGTAAATGGGTGGCTATAAAGGTGGCATTGAGTGTTCGGAAAGTATGTGTTGAGGCACATGGATCAAGAATGGGATTTGTCCATCCATATGACGGATAGATATACTCTGGGCCCTCTCGGTGGAATGTCATCCAATTAGCTTGCAAGCATGTGACTGGCTCACAAGGGATCACATACCGCGGGAACGAGAAAAGAGTATTTATCGGTAACGAGGTTGAACTAGGTATGCAGAGATACCGACGATCAAAACCTCGGATAAGTAAACTATCGTGAGACAAAGGGAAATTGGTATCGTATGTAAGTGGTTCATTCGATCACAAAGTAATCGTAGAAATATGTGGGAGCCATATGAATTTCCAGATTCCTCTATTGGTTATTGTTCGGAGAAGTGTCTCGATCATGTCCGCATAATTCACGAACCGTAGGGAGACACACTTAAGGATTCGACGTTGTTTGAGTAGTTATGGAATGATGAGTAAGAGACCGAATGTTGTTCGGAGTCTCGGATGGGATCCGGGATATCACGAGGAGATCCGGAATGGTCTGGAGAATAAGATTCATATAAGGAAAGTCCCATTTCGGAGTTGGAGAATGGTTCCGGTGTTTTCATCAAGAATGTTCTAGAAGGTTCCGGAATGTCCGGCACTCCGGAGGGGAAAGGTTACATGAATGTGTTATATCAAGTTGATATGATTGCATCATGTACTAGGTGTCATCGCTGTACCAAAATAGAGGGTTTTCAAATCCTAGTTTGAAAAAGTCAAACGGCTAGTTTGAAAGTCAAACGGCTAGTTTTGGGAAAGAGGAGAAGGAGGTTTGAAACCGACTTGGGGGAGGAGTTCCTTCTACCACCGCCGGCCCACCTTGGGTCCGAGTTGGGGAGGGACTCCCCTCCCCAGGCGCGCCTCCCTCCACCTATAAGAGGAGGGGCAGGGCTCCCCTCCTAGACACACAAGTTCCTACCTCTAAACCCTAGCTTGGCGCCACCACCTCCTGCAGCTGCCGCCGCCTCCCAGGGTTCTCCTTGCCACCGACTTGGGCACCACCAAGCCCTAGCCGCCGGCTCTAGCACCTCTTCCTCGGCGTTTCTAAACCCTAGATCGTCGAGGGCTCTCTCATAGTCCACCATACTCGCTCCGGCTTAAGGCGAAGCCCTGCAAGATCTCCCCTCTACTTCCGGTACCACTCCGTCGTGCTGCCGGAATCGCGAGGAGAGTGCTACAACCTCCGCTGCCTGCTGGAACAAGGGAGAGGAAGGTCTTCGTCGAGTACCGAACGTGTGACCGACTGCGGGAGCGCTGCCGGAACGCAGCGCCGGAAGGATCGTCTACGCGATCTTGAGATCGGAAGTGTACGACTACATCATCCACGAGAATCTGCTCTCGTTAACCGCTTTGGAATCTTCGGGGTGAGTTCCTCTATCGATTCGTTGCTACAATCTAGTAGATAGATCTTGGCTTGTTTGTTTGTATGCGGTAGAAAATTTTTGTTTTCCATGCTACGAACCCCTACAATTAGTTCAATGATAAACTCGATATCCTGATCTGGGGGCATACCGGGCAAAACATTTGGAAATACATCGGGGTATTCACAGACTACTCTGACTTGATCAATGGTTGGTTGGGCTAGACTCTTGTAGCACTTGAATTGATGGGGCAAGGTTTCAGATACATGCTCTACTGATATTCCGGATGTACTGGTCATGGTTATGGATTTCTTGGCACAGTCGATTAATCCTTTATGTTTCGACGTCCAATCCATTCCTAGTACTAATTACAAACCTTTAGTTCCGATTACTATTAGATTAGCATAAAAATCTATGCCATGGATTCGGATAGGTATGGCCTTGCAAATTTGTCTAGCTTTGGTGGTTGAACCAGGTATTTGAACTATCATAACTTGCTTCAATTTGGTGGGTTGAATCTTACTAGTGCATGCAAATTCTTTGGTAACAAACGAGTGTGATGCTTCAGAATCAAACAACACTCTTGCAAGTACTGAGTTAATAGAAAACATACCCAACACGACATCTGGAGCTTCTTGGGCTTCTTCAGCATGCATGAGAAAGAGAGGACCATTGCGGTTGAGCGAATTCCCTCGGGAAAACCTTCTTCCAGGCTGAACACGACGTTGTTGCTGAGCTAGGACAGTATTGGGGGCTGCGGCAATCTTCTTGGGACACTCATTGGAATAGTGACCCTTGGTTTCACATTCATAACAAATCACCTAAGACTTGTCCTTTACTGCAACAGGCACAACATTGCTTCCAGTCCTTGGGGCAGTGTTGGTGTTGGTGGTGACATTGTTGTTGTTGAACTTAGGCAGTGCACGATTGAAATTGCTGGGGTTGCCGGGGTTTTTGTGATTTCCTCCAGGCCTTGGGTTTCCTCCTCCACGGTTGGGATAGGTTGGACGGTTCATCGGGGGTTTGTTGTTTCTTGGGGGAAATCCTGGAGATGGGTTGGGGCAATACTTTGGGGTATGGTGGGTTCCTGGTTGATGCATCATGCGAATTGCGGTTCTCATTGTCTTGGTTGATCTTGACCTCCATCTAAATGGTGGAATCCACTAAGGCTTCAATATCAGCAAATGGGATATTCACCAACACTGTCTGCATCTCATCATGCAGACCATTCAAGATTCTCTCCTTCTTCTTGGCTTCGGTATCTATCTCATCCAGTGCATACCTAGCCAATGACAAAAATTTGTCACGGTACTCAACTACGGTCATCCTTCCTTGCTTCAGTTCCCTGAATTCATCTCTCATCCTCTTGATCAAACCTGGTGGCACATGGGTTCTGCTGAACTTGAGTTTGTATTCATCCCAAGTCATCATCTGCCCTCCATTCATGGCACGAACGTTGTTCCACCATGCCCTTGAATCTCCGGCCAGGTAGTGGGTGGCAAACAGTACCTTCTCGTTAGCTTCCACTCCTGGAACTTCTAAGTTGCTCTCCATGGTTTGCAGCCAATCATCGGCATCTTGGGGCTCTTAAGACTTAGTGAAAATGGGTGGATTGGTGTTCTAAAAATTCTTGAGCTTGGATCCATGGTTGTCCTGATTTCCATGGCCTTGGTTGTTGTTGGACATCTGAGCGATGTGCTGAAGGGTGGCTAAGTTGTCTTGATGTTCGGCTCTTTCAGCTTCGCGGTCAGAAACCAACATTTGCAAGATTTGCAACATCGGGTCCGGGGATGAACTGCTTCCTCCGCGAGGCATCTGAAGATTGAGATAGATCATGATAAAAGAGGGAAATTTCTAAGGTTCAGGGTTCTGAAAAGTTTTAAAGTTTGACTCAGATTTTTCTAGCAACTTGCTTTCCATTCATTCATTCATAGCACATCATACAAACACACACCGCAACAAAGGAAAACAGATGGTTTTGAGAACCATTCTGGGAAACTAAGATACAGTGGGACCGAATACAACTCACTAACGCTAGTTCTCAAGTGCTACTACTCCTTGGAGTCAGTGTCCTCATCATCATCATCAATGAAGGCAAAGTCATCCTCATCGGTGAAGAATTCCATGGCTTGATCCTCCAGAAAGTCATCATCGTCACTGAGATAGGAGTAGGGATCTCCACGGATGTCCTCCCCTGCATTCTCCCTCTCCTCAAGCTGCATATCCCTCTCGTGGACGGTTTCCTCCAACTCTGTAATCCTATGGCGAAGACAGGCAATGATGCGCTCCTTCTTGTCGAGCTGACGGCGACGAGACTGGCGATCCTTCACTAGCATGGCAATGGTCTGATCCTTTAGGGCAGTGATGGCGTACTTGTGGTTGGTGTAGGAGCGGGCATTGTTTAACTCCTTCTGACGGTCATACATCATGAAGCTGAGGTGATCCAATTGAGTCTTCAGCTCATGGTGATATGGGGCCTCTAGTGGCTGTCCCATAACATCATGCCTTGGATATAACTCAAAGCGGGTACCCTTGACCTGATTGATACACTGCCCACATAGACGGGCAAGATCTTCCGGCATGGCCCTGGAAATTCCATCGAACCAGTTGTTCTCTCTAATGGTGAACTGAATTCCCTCTAAGGTGGGGGCTTCAATCTTTCCTCGGAGACTTGCAACAATCAGCCATTGCAACTCATCTCCTTCCTGATCGTTGAGCTGAGCTCCGAAGAACTTGGGGTGCGGATGCTCTAGCATTTTCGACAGCTGGTCCAAGTCACGCTCAAAGATGAGATCTCCTCCATTCCCCAACTGATAGAACTTGCTATACTTCACGTCCATCTATAAGAATGTAGGATGAGTAAGTTAGTAGAGTGATCAAGTGTGTCAAATTTTATGTAAGTTTGCAAGAATTTTTGAGGAACATGATTTCTTATGAAACATTCTAAGTGATAAGAATGAGAATAAGTTTTCATAAATACTCACTTCCGTGGTTTTGAAACTAGGTTTTTGATTCAAATGTACATTCTAAACTAGGGTCTCCTATGGTCAGGATGGCTCTGATACCAACTTGTCAACACCCGGATTTTTAATCCTAGATGCATGTTATGCCATACATCGCAATCCCATGATTACCATTTTTGCGAGACATAAAAGATTGGATATCACAGTACATCATCTATTATAAACCTTACATAAGGTCTTACAACCAACAAAGGATCTCATGATCCAGTCTTAATACAAATCAAGCAGCGGAATAACGATATAATAACGGTAGCATGGGCGAAGCTCCATATTCATAGTGATAGGCAATGCTGACGATGGGAGATGATCCTAGTTGTCATAACCTTCCTGCGGTCCATCCTCCTGATAGTCCGCTTCATAGTCTGGCCACGGGAAAATAGCCAGGGACAAAGCCATGAGTACTCTTTAAGTAATCGCAAACTAATACTCACAAGTGAAGTGGTTTTGAGTAGGAAATACTAAGCTCTAGGTTGTTTTGCAAAAAGCCAGATTTATCTCTACTGAGTTCATGAGCAAATAAAGCTAGTTGAAAGTTTTAGAACACCTAAGTGGAAACTTGAATTTCATATCACAACCCTGTTGTGGTCAAGTCAAAGTCATGAATCATTTCACAAGTCATTTTTGAAAACATCTGTCGATGGAACAGTATGGCCACTCCAAATGTCCATAACCGCGAACGCGGCTATTCGATTAGTTTGACACTCTGCGTAGGTCGTACACTTTCACCACAACATTCGATACATCCGTCAGGAATAATCCTGAATTCACCATACTCAGTATGCAGATAATCAATGCTAACCTTTCAATTACACGCCCTAGTATAGGCACCTCTCATGTGAGTTTGGCCTCCCAACCATGACCAACTGTCATCTTGGGAACTGCACTGGTGGACAATCTTCACAAGGTAGCCTCAGCTCAAACCTGGGCCGCAAGGGAACCCATAGTAAGGTATATAAATTTCGAGTCAAGCCCTACCCAAATTTTGGGTATTGTGGTTGTACGACAAAATTGGAATGGTATCGCATCCAGACAACCATCAGTTTTATAAAGGGCTAAGGCTCATGCCTTAACATTTTCCTCATCAAAATCATCTGGTGTTCAAAAACACATGTCAAAACATTTCAGTAGAATGACTCATCATTATAAGGTTTTCATAACCATTTTCACCAAGTATTCTCATCTAAAGTGATCAAGTTTTATGCTTATCACTAGCATCTACAAGTGGGGGTAAACACAAATGAGGGGTGGTAAACAAGTGTGAAAGATCTAAGTTCAATCTCATGCCTCAGGATGACATCAAGATTATCTAACTTAGGCAAAGTTTTATGTTCTTTATGCTACCTTTAAATATCTTTCTAAAATCTACAAGTCACTAAGTAAACTTCAATAGAAAGCTTTGATAAAGAAATAAAATAACTAAGCTTGCAACTAAAATTAGGATTATGTGTCATCAAGGGGTATAACCAAGGCATGCCTAATCCATTGCATGCCTTATGCAGAGCAGTGGTTGAAGTTCTCCTCGGCTTCTTCCTCGTAGTATTCTCCTTCCTCCTCGTATCCTTAGTCTATACTAGCATCTATAAATAAATACGAGGTACACAATTACCAAACAATACTTAACTACTTCTATTTATCACACCAAGGTTTTCACTAGATGATCTAGGATCATCACAAACATCACAAAGATTAAGACAATAGTTTTATTTTCTTTTATTTTAGAAAAGTAATTTCTACTCATTGAAAAACTACTTAAGATTTAATATTCTCCAACTAAAACATGGGATCATGTTGACACATGTCATCACCACATATTTTAGTACTTGGGAATGTGATTTAAAGTCGTGTCACAATTTAATAAGGTTTAACCTTTTTATTTTAATTAAATAAAGTGACTAGAAATGCCTATGAGGCATTATTTTATTTCTTGTGCAATATTTCTTCAAGTAACCCAAGATATTTTTATAAATGCATAAAGGTCTTGTTAAATGTGATTTTTGAGAGTTGGAATCAACTCAAAAGCTTTTGTGGTTGAATTTTCAAAAATGTTTGAATGCAAAAAAGCTCCTGCCTTGTTATTTTTACTATAGGTGACCTACAATTCCAAATGAATTGAATCAAACGGGCTTGGATTAAGGATTCCAGTAGCTTTCTAACAAAATTGGTTTCATGCAATTTGGTTTAGTGAATCAACCTGGGTTGATTTTTGAATCTAGGTACAGAACTGAGTTTGAAACTAAAAGAATAAACCTAAATTCAGACTACTGGGTCACGTAGGAATGTAAATGGGCCAGCCCACGACTCACAGAATGCACGCGGGTGAGTTTAAGTGGTTGTCCCCACCAGTCAGCAAGACAGGGGGGTGTGAAGCGGTACGGGGTTATCTTGACCGCACGATCAAACTCTAATCGAACGGTTGTGACCTATCATCTCCGTCGGGCAACTCCGGCGAGACAGAACCCTAACACGGACAGTGGGGGTGTATGGGGGCTCAGGCGAGGGTCGGCGATGGGGGCGAACGACGAAGTCGACGACGGCGAGCCTCATAGTACCGGTGGCTTCTCCTGGGGCGGCTCCAATTGTTGGCTACTTTCTTCCTCCTCCACGGCAGACTCTGGCCAAATTCTGGCGACTTGCTGCTCGCCTTGCTCCGGGAATGAGTGGGGGTGGTTCTGAGAGAGAGGGGAGTGTGTTGGTGTGAAGAAATCGAATGGGGGTGGCCTCTATTTATAGTGCCAGAAGGGGACCGAAGGGCGCAGGTGAAGCTC
Source organism: Avena atlantica (assembly GCA_910589765.1). Taxonomy (NCBI): domain Eukaryota; kingdom Viridiplantae; phylum Streptophyta; class Magnoliopsida; order Poales; family Poaceae; genus Avena; species Avena atlantica. Next base: position 53,022,705 of record OU342739.1, on the reverse strand, counting down.
GTCGTGGTCGTCGGCACAACGAGCTACTGGCATGGGCGATGGTAGGGGTGGTGTTGTGCTCCCTGGCGAAGCTCAACGGCATGGTATCGAGGCGTGGAGCGGTGCGAGACGGTCGGAAAGCTGCGGTGCTCTGGGCGGGTCCGACGGGCATTTTAATGGCGCACCACGGCTACGGGTCGCGCGGCGGCGAACGGGGTTGTCTGGCGGTCTCCTGGGATGGTGGTGATCACGCTTGAACGCGGCGAGGGCAGCGCGTGGTCTATGGGTGTGTGTCAAGTGAGGTGCTCTGGCGCGCTCTCGGCATGGCGCAGAGGCATAGGGCGAGGCGTTTCTAGAGTGGTCCAGTGGTTGGCTGGGCGTTGGCGTTGGACAGGGGCTGGCGGTGGATGGTGGTCAATGTCCCAGACATGGTGGATAGGCTTGGTGCTGATCCTAGCTTACTGTCGACCAAGGGATGGCAAGGTGAGGCTTGTCATGCTTACCATTGATGGCAATGGCAAGATCACAATGGTGCTAGAGCTTGTTAATTGAGCTAGATGATCTACTAATAGCCTGTTGTGAGCCAGAGAGGGAACAAGGTTGGCAAATCACTACTAACTATAGTGTTTGTTGTTTGTTTGTTTGGTGTTTGCAAGGTGTTTGATGAAATGGCCGAAAGAGATTTGAATTTGAATTTTTTGTTCAAACTTGGTGGGTGCACTAGTTACATATTAGGTAGTCTCTAGTTAGTTGGAAAGGTCAAGGTTAATTGGTTTGGTTGGTTTTTGAAAATGGGTGATCTTCACATATGTTAAAGATTCAATTTTTAATTGTCATTTGAATCAAGTTGCCATATGTTTCTGTAAGTTGGAAAGGTGGTCTTGGGTTCAGTTTCACTTGGTCTAACAAGGGGTGGAAAGAAATGGAATTGTTTCTGTTTGAAATCTTGGACTAGAAACACTAAAAGTGGCCTAGTGAGCAAGATTGAAAAAATGACCATTTGTTTGTTTTGTTTGTTTTTGATTTTTCTCTTGATTTGTTTCTACTTGGAAATGTTTTAGATGATGTTGTTTTCATCCTTAAACCATTCCTTGCTATTTAGAACAATCACACAAGTCCATTCATACATTCATACAATCATCACGTATACACATGCATTCATATGATTTAATTAACAAAAGTTTTTGTTAACCATAATTTTGGTGATTGGAATTGATAATCATTGATAAATATTTTTGGGATGTTACAGCTCGCCCCCGACGACGGTTGTGCGTGCCCGACGCCGACGCGAACTCCGGCGAGGAATCCCCGTCGACCCCGTGCGCCCCTTCGCCAGCCACGACCATGTTGAGCATCGTCATGTCCCTGCGAACCTGGTGACCCCCTATACCCCATCCCTTGCACCGTAGAATCACCAGACCACCGTCGACAGAGCGCCGCCGCCGTGCACCGTCGTTTGCGCCGCCAGTTCTTGGCCAGAACGATTTAGTCCGTTAGATCTAGATCTAACGTCGTGGATTAGATGACTAATCGAAGAGGTATGAATCGATCTGATCCGTTTGATGCTATTTAGATCCAACGGCCTGGGTAGCTCGATCCACCCAAATCGGTACCAACCAGTAGAAACACGCCACGTGGCCAGTTCAGTTCAGACAAATTCCAGAAAATGAATTTAGATGTTTAAACTTGCAAAAATCATAACTTTTGATTTGTATGTCCAAAAATTACAAATTTTATATCAATGGATTCATAAAAATGAAACATTTGCAAATATGGCCCTATTTTGGTCATTGCATTCTAAAAATTTAGAGTTTTATGCAGAAACATTTGTAGGACTATTTTGAGTATAAAAATTATTCTAAAAATGATTTTTGAGTGAAACCTTCTGCAAATGGTTTTGTTTTGAACCCTCTGAACATAAACACTAACATTTGAATTTAAAAATATATTTTTTTAACACTAGAAATTATTACTTTAAATAAAGGCATTTCTAGCAAAACAAAAATGATTTAAAAGGCCTATTTTCACTAACTTGATTTTAAATGGATTTCCCCTTTTATAAAAGACCAGTAGGTGTTTTGAAATGTTTAGAACCTTGTTAGAGTGCACTTTTTCAATAAAACAACCTTTTGCATGCTTGCATGCATATCCTTGTTTTTATTGTTTTGTGTTGTGAATGGTTTGAAAGCTAGTTTTGAATGTGTGCTTTGCTTGATTGAATTCTAGTGAACTTTGAAGAGTGTGACAATTGCAAGATCAAGGAGAGTACCTAGATTCTCTACTAAAAAGGCAAGTTATACTTTGGTGATCAAAAGTCCTATCTTTTCAATATTGCATTAGTGATATTTTTGTAGTATGCATGATAGGACTATTTTTTTATATATTCTATGCTATAGTAGATCCTATAGAATATATCTTGGTAGTAATCTTCCTATGATATGAGACAAGTTATGCTAGTATGCTTATCCTAGCTATTACAGTTCAAGGGTGGACAATTCATGCTATGATATTGAGCAAAGTCTATGACTAAGTTTTTGATTAATAAAACAACTAAGTGAATGAATCACCTGGGTGGAATGGTGAGAATGGTTTGTGTTGAGTTGTTACACAAGGCCCATGTCTATGGTTTACCTTGTGTATCAGTGGTTGGCCACCCAGGAACAAAGATATTTGAGATGTTTTGTGTGCAGAAGCTTCTAGTGCATCCACATGGCATATGGGCTCTGCCTTGACCAACTAGGTTGCAAGAACTCAGACAGGCAGAAAGTTGGTGGCAGTGATGATAGGATGGAACGCGTCTATGCTGATCTGAGGGATCTAAAAATTATTGTCTCGATGCATGTCGAGTCTTGTGGAAAAAGTGCGCCACCTCTTGAGAGGGTAAAACCTAAGTACTTATGTAGAGGTTTCAACCTGATAAGGTGGAGATCCCTATGTTTACAATGCTAGTCCCTGGACCAATAGCTAGCATCCACAGTTTAAGATGTAATATCAAGAAACAAAGGTCATAATACAACTTTATAACCAGGAATAAAATAATTCATTACATCTTACATAGCTTCTTTGGCTATCTCATTACAATGCAGCAGAAATAACTATATAGCATGGAGTCCTTCATCTTCAAAGTGCCACAGGCAATCATGTTGGTTGTAGACTTGTAATCCTATGTAACACACTTCACTAACATCAAACAAACCTGCAACATAATAAGTTACAACCACAAGGGTCAATACATTTGAATTGTATTGGCAAGTGTCACTACTATGTGGAAATAGTTGGAACCTATCAATATATGCATATTGGGCTAAGTGTGGTTTAGGCTCATTTGCAGAAAGCAATATGGTTTTATCCTATCTTTTCAAAAATAGTTTTGATCTTTTAACAATCTTTCTAAACTTCTTGGCAACCTCCAAGTGCTTCTAATCCCTTGTTGACACCATCAAGTTTTACTTTGAGAAATTAGAATGTCGAGATCTTCCATAGCTTTAGGCCTTAGTTGCTCAGAGTTGTCCATAACTGGGGACACGGCTAAGTACTTAGTATTTTGATCTTCTGCAGAAGTTGTACACTTTACCCACATGACACAATATCGTCTTGACGCCACCAGTAGCCGATGGATAAGTACACACCAAATGGAGTACCGGCAGAACGAGAATGTGACAAAGTCTTTCCATAAAAGTCCTCCCAATACATAATGCTAGCTTGTCTACCAGGCACCAATGTAAGGATATATTTTCAAAACATGAATCCGGTTAACCTGAGTAGGTGCCAATGCAAGGGTCTTCCACTATGTAGTTGACTAAGCCAGAGCCCATTTAGCATGTGTATGTACACGGAAGCCACTGTACGAGAAACATGTTCAATCTCTAAGTCCCTGGGTGGGTTTCTTCTAGTGCACATACAAAAAGATAGCCATAACATGGTTCCCTTTGTTGCCACCTTATCCATAATTGAGTATCCTCATTCCACCCAGGTGGTTCATTGAGTACTTGTTTTATTATATAAAACATATATTTTTCCAACACTTCATATAATCATATCATGTATTCCATCCCAAGTCTATAGCAGGTCTAAGCATACTACAACTATGATGTTTTCACTAAGGAAGGTATAAAGGATTTTTCTAATAGGACATAGCATAGCATAGTAACATAGTAGCCCTATCATGCATACTACAAAAATTCTACTAAGTGTAATGAAAATAGTAGGACACGGATGATAGTGCCACTTGCCTTAGTAGTTGGTGGTGTTGGTACACTCTTCGCAATAACACACTTGACAATCAACACAATCTATCAAGCAAAACAACCAAGACAAAACATACACAAGATCAACACTAATGGCAACACAAATATCATGCAAACTATGCAAACATGCAAGATGGAAATTTTTATTGTACAAATTTTTATAACAAGGTTCTGAACATTACTAAGTAATTTCTGAACATTTTATATTTTCAAAATTACAAATGCAACCATTTGTGCAATTGTAGCAATTAGCAATATTTTTTAACACTTGGAAATATCATTCTCGCTAAATAATTGCCACGGTCTTATTTATACTAGAATAAAATTATATTTTGGTCTTACTGTACAGAGGGTTCAATTTACAACCATTTGCAAAAGGATTCACTTAAAAATAATTTACACAACAATATTTATACTCAAAATACTCCACAAATGGTTCTGTATAAAACATGATTTTAATAGACTCAAAAATACCGAATTATAGCTCCACTGTGTTCTACTCGTTTTTTTGAATCCATAGACATATTATTTGCTAAATTTGGATATATAGAACTAAAGATATGATTTTTGCAAGTTTCTGTGTTCTTATGTCTAAAAATCCGAAAATAGGAATAGATATGACACTTGGCAGATTCTAATTGAAGGATACCCCTTCGTTTAAGTGATCTATAATGACCTTTAGATGAAGATCTAATGGCCCAAGATGGCTCACCGGAAAAGCTCGCCGGATTTGCGGGCACGGGCTTGGCGTTGTCGTTCCCGTTGCTAGGGACATATCCGGAGTAGAAGAAAATGCGGACGGCGTAGAGGACGTCGAGGCAGTGCTACTAGACGTGATTTAGAGCCCGTTCGTCTCCAACGATGACGGTAATCCACGGCTGGAGCAACGTGCGACGTCGGCGGCGCGGCCAACTACAACAATATGATGAACAATCATGTCCTAAAGGTAGCCAACAACAAAAGTAGTCTTCTGGTAGAAGGAATTGACAAGTGACTCACCGATAGCGACACGATCTGACGATGAACTCTGTTTTTAGGCTAATCTTGGCATGGTTTGTGTGTGTTCTATGGAGCTCCTATCGAGAAAGTTTAGGAACGAAAGTGAAGGAGGAGGACTAGAGGTACGCGCTGGACTTTTCGGTTCGTCTTGATATGGTCTAGAGAGAGAGAGATCGGGAGACGTATGCCGCCATTTAACATTCGGTTCACGGTGTCGATTTAAGAGATTAAGGCACTAAATTGAAAAATTAATGACCTGAATGAAACCTCCACTTAATTCCAAACGTATTTTATTTTGAAGTCGAGAATAAATGGTCATTGAATTGATGGGGAGAGGAGAGGAAGATTTACAAACATGCACGTTGACCGATCGATCGGCTTCATGGGACAAGTAGTGTGGCCTAAAAAAAATAAGGAGGACAGAAAAAATAGAGGGGAGAGGGAGGCCAAAGTGGGCTGGATTGCTTGTGGGCTTTTTTTTCTTCAATGTTTTTTCTTTTCTTTTTCTGTTTTATTTCTAGTTTCTAATTTGTCTCTTCAATTTGATTCAAATTTGTATCAAACTTTTTCAGAAAATTTTATATAAAATATAAGTTGATAATTTACTCCAATTAGAGTATTTGGAATATTTTTCTAATAAAGTATAATTTATTTTAAAAAAATTGGAGCATGGCACGTAGACCTATACAGTATATTTTCTTAATTCTTGTTTATTTTATATCTTTTGATTTAGAGCTCTAAAAATGGTCAAACAAGTTTGTAAAATTTTATAAAATAATTATATATTATTATATATTATTTAAGTATACTTTTGTTTCGTTCAATTATGGAGTTCGTCAATGGCTTAAATTGACTTTGCAATATGTCTTATTTATTTTTCTTCTCGTCTTATATAAATCATATCTATTGATCTAGGTTCAAACAAATTCATATGGTTGCATTTAATTGTTCATTACTATTACGTATCATTTTAGAATATTTTGGTTCCATTTAAACACGAAATTTTCTACGAGCGTAAATTGACTTTGGGGATATTTTATTATTCCTTTTTATCTTATATGGTTCATAACTTTTCGTATCTAGGAACCCAAATAAGGTGAAATCAATTCCTATTGTTCTTTTAATATTGTTACTTACCATTATATCACTTAGGAATCACTTTTCTCAAAAATAATTATATGAAACGTAGCCATAGCTATGAATTGAAATTGGTGTGATGATTTTCTTATTAGGTTTTGGGTTTTGGGTATGTTCCTTTTCCATTGGTTTAAAATGCAAGTTCTTAATGATTATGATGCATGACATGCATTTGATTTTTTTTTTGAAAACTTGTTTGTCACTTTCTCATTGAAAATTATTTTTTTGTTTAAGTAAGGTTTTGATGTTTCCATTTAGAAACAAAAAGTTTCTTTTCACCCTAAGTTTCAAAAATCATTTCTTTTGTTTATTTATTTTTCATATTTCAAAATTTGGAAAATTTGGGTATGTGACAACTTAGTTGTGTCCCCGACAACGGAAAATTTGAGCATCAAAGACATTGATATGATCAAGGATATCCTCATTCCAATTTCTCTAAGTTAAAAACTTGTTGGGTGAACAAGGGAAGCACGTGGTGTGTATCCAGTGTGCCATTGTTTGATAAAGTGTTTTGAAAAAGAGATTGTGCTAAGGCCAGCCAACACTCCACTTATCCATATATTCATGTAGATGATAGATTCTCCTTATCAATATGATATCACTTGCCAATACAATTCAAATGTATTGACCCTTGTGGTTGTAACTTATTATGTTGCATGTTTGTTTGATGTTAGTGAAGTTTGTTGAGTAGGGATTACAAGCCTACAACCAACATGATTGCCTGTGGCATAAGAAGATGAAGGACTCCATGCTATATAGTTATATCTGCTGCTTTGTAATAAGATAGCTATATGAGCTATGTAAGTTGTAATGAACTATTTTATTCCTGGTTATAAGTTGTAATATGACCTTTGTTTCTTGATATTATATCTTAAACTGTGGGTGCTAGCTATTCGATCCAGAGACTAGCACTATAAACACAGGGATCTCTACCTTATCAGGTTGGTACCTCTATAGCTAGGGAGACCAATGATCCACGCCTAGGTCCACGCCGCCGCACGATGTTCGGATTGCCTGATGACTTCAAGTGCACAGATTGTTTGTAGCTAGTTTCGAAATAAAGATATCGATCCTACAGGGAGCAGTAGGCGAAATACTAAAATGCTTTTAACTAAAACTAAACGAAGTACTTGAGGAATAATTCTAAGATGCAAGAAAGTAGAATTGTTTTTGGGTTTTGGTTGGTTGAAACAGTAAATTAAAGTGAAGTAAAACTTAATGCAGAAAGTAGTAATCGCGTGCGTAAGAAAGATTTAAACTGCAATAGGGGAAATGCGTTCTCAGGGAGTGGTTGATACACCGCTAACAATTTAGACCAGGTGATCAAGATTATTATAGCGAATATTCGCATGATATGCATGTATGTGGGAGGAGCTCCATATATGGATGATGAGGCAGCAACCACTGCTCACACCATCCTTCATAACCATAGCTGACGGATAAACGACATCAATTGTATTTCCCCGCTATTAAGAGATTTCTCCCGCGGCATGGACATGGCTTAATGAGTTCTCCTTGATTCCCCAAGTTAGTATGTAAAGGATGACAACGAATTTATAGTCATAGTAAGTGCTACCATCCCTCCGTCTACCAACGAGTAATATCCTTCCTCGAGTCCCCTTGAGAGGCAAATATGAAGAAGGTCACAACTCCCAACATCAAGATGAAGACAATTAACACATACATATAATGATGTATAACATAATATCCATCTCATCTCAATCATATATTAGGGTTTCTCCATCTTCCCAAGAACTAATGATCAACTCAGACATGAAGGCAATCAGCATCATGACAATGGTAATGGAAATGATTATCAATGAATAGTACTTGTATAAATCCACAACTAGTGCAAGAATTACAACAAAATCAAGATGGGATAGATGGAGATGATGGTGGTAATGGAGTGCGGTGACCCAGCATACCACTGCATGTGTAGTACACTATATTCGTTGACATGACATCCACAGAACACCGTTCCATAAATATCACATCCCTCAGAGTGGTACAACAGAAACATTGCGGGTCCATATTACAAACATACACATACCGGAAGTTCAAGACTTCCAAAAGATTCAACTTACAAACCAAAATATAAGTGTTTCAGCGGAAGTTTCAAATTTAAAACTTAAACTCCAAATTAAGCTCAAGCTCCCACTAAAATAGTCATCCCCTAGACGATTTTAGCGATCACACGATCCCAATTCACTATGCCACCCCCGATTGTCATGACGGCAACATAGCTTCAAAGGTAGACATTCTCCAATATCAATCACATCATCCATATGACTCATGCTTGATCTTTCGATCTCGTGTGTTCCGAGGCCATGTTTGTACATGCTAGGCTTGCTAATTCAACCTTAGTGTATTGCGTGGCACAACATGGCTTGTAATCCACACCGTATGCGAATGTACTTATGTCTAGCCCCCGATCGTCACAACCGTCGTCATAACGACGAACTTTCTTGGTGTTTTCCACTAAGGGAGAACATGATATTTGTATTATGAGGGACCATCTTATTTAATATGCTACCGTTGACTATCTAATACTAGCACACAATAAGATGTAAAACAGGTATCAACATCACATATACACTATGATATGATATGGTCCTTCTTGCATATTGATCTCCATCGAGCGCTCCAGCATGATCTCCATATTGCCATCGGATTGATGCCAAGTCCACGGCGCCACCATTAGGTCGTCCATCGGAACGATGACTATTACTACACAACTTAGTAACATAAAAGTAAACTACTTTACCTTCGTAATGACCAAGATCATATCAAATCACATGCCATCCTACAAAATAAAGTTAGACGCCTCTACTTTATATTTTGCAAGTTTTACATGGTTGTTAGATATTTCGTTATAAAACTGTTTCTAATCTACGAAATTTCCAACCACAACATGGATCCATACAGTTGTCTCTACTACACCCCTTTCGGGGGGGCCCTTATAATGCTATATCAAATATTAAAAGAGAGACAGACACCGGCTAGCCACTTATACGAAAGAAGTCGCATGTCGAGTGTGGAACCAGTCTCTTATAAGAGTACGCGTAATATCGGTCCGGTTAGCTTCATTAAACAATACCACGATATAAACAAGTACACGTGGGAGGGTAAAAACCATAGGATCAATTCCCACACAACGCATGTCAGTACTAGCCATACAACACTACTACGCATAGATCAGCTCTGATACCACGGTTGTGGTTCTAGTGCAGAAAACAAAAAAGTTTCCTACGTCGGATCACCCTGACTTCCCAAGATCTATCTATTAGTAATGTAGTAACGACCGAAGGTTTCAGATACAAACCCTTGTAGTTCGAAAGAAGTTAACATTCCGAGAGGAACATGGTTGAAGTAGTCGTGCTTATAGTCGACCTCAAGGTCATGAAGCTCCTCGCAGGTCACCCCTTGGTCCATCACCGTGCAGCAGTCTGGCTCACGACATCCAAGGTTCCCCAAGTGTGGCCCCTCGTGGCTTCGTACACATACGGCATACGATGAGACCTCCATCTCCTTGATCCCACCGGGAGTGCGGAAGTAGATCTCCGGCTTGGAATCCTCATAGCACAATGGCGTGCTACAGGTGCATCGTCTCTTGCGCGAATAGTCCTGGACTGTGCCAACGCGTGGATACAACTAGAGAGAGAGATTGGAGGCGCATGGAGAAGGAGGAGAGTTCCCAACTCATGCGATTGGTGTTTTCTATTGTGTATTTCTCCTCATCCAAGGGGGGCCTTTATATAGGGGAAGGGGAGGCACCCTTACCCCCCTCCCACCAAGGAAACCCTAAGGCGGCCAAGGGGGCAAAGGGTGGCGGCCAAGGGAGGTGGGGCAGCCCTAGGGTGCCCCAAACCCTAACCCTAGTCGTCAGCCAAGGGAGGGGTAGCACTAGGCGCATGGGCCATTCCCCTCCATTGGTTTCCCTCATGGGCCCTTTTTACCTAGGGAAGTTTGGCCCATTAGTGGAACACCCTTTCAAATTAGATTTTTCATATTATATTTAATATTAATTAATATGTAAATACATATTACCAAATCCGACTTGACCTGAAACACCTTTCGGTTCCCCTTCGATTTCTTTCGAACAACTTCAGAACTTCCCGGGACAATTCTAGTTCTCTCACGGAACTTTTCCGGTTTCCCTTCTTTCTCCGAAAAACTTAGGATCTATCTCCGCGAAACAATTCCGACTTTCTCTTTATCTACTATGATTCCAACTTATGGATGATCTCTAGCTCATCGTACCCTTAAGTGGATCCCCTCACAGCTCGGGAATGGCACAGACATGATCTCTGTCAATGATCAACAGCGGGACCGAGATGCACATGTTGATCCTTGTACATTCCAGATGACGATGTCATTTGAACCGTAAACGTCGAGTCCAATTTTCTTTGTTTCTTTGATATGACTTGCCCGAGATCCGATCGTTTGGGTATCACATACCCTGTTCAATCTCGTTACCGACAAGTACTGTTTCACTTGTTCCTGCGATATTACATCCCCGTGACCTAGTCACAAGTTGCAACATTATAGATGTAATATCACCAAGTCGGCCTAATGTATCTTACCCGTAACTGGATGAACAAATCCTGGTCTTAATTCATAGGCCTCAACATGTTCCTCCGGATACCCAACATACACATTTATAATCACTGTTCCATCGTGATACATCCAAAACGTATCTACTTTCCCGAACACTTTTGTTATTGTTTCTCCTCTAAACTTGTGTGATTTGGATACAACTAACACGGACTGACGCTGTTTTCAGCAGAATTGCCTTGGTGTCTAGTTTTTGTGCAGAAAATCAACTACCAGGAAAAAACCCGGAAAATATGCCAAAAATCCTATTTCACCAGAAGACTCACGGAGCCACAAGACGAGACGGAGGTGGGCCACGAGGGGCCCATACCCCCTTCCGTGTGGGCCGGGTCTGGTCGCGCCTGAGAGGGGTGTGCCCGCCTCGGGAACCCCCTCGGCCTCCCTCTTCGCCTATAAGTTTCCTTCTAACCTAAAAACTTAGGGGGGGTCGATGTTTTTCCAGAAAGAGTTCCATTGCGCCGCCACCACCAGAAACCGCGATTCGGAACCAGAAGCTCCATTCTGGCACCCTGCCAGGACGGAGAATTTGGAGGGGATCATTGCCATCATCATCATCGACGCCTCTCCATCAACCATTCATGTTTCCTCCATCCATGAGTGAGTAATCCCCTGCTGTAGCTATGGGGATGTAGGGATTGGATGAGTTCTATCATGTAATCAAATAAGATTGTTAGGGCATGGTGCTTAGTATCTCTATTAGTGCTATTTGACTTTGTTGCAACTTGTTGTGCTTAATGCTTGTCACTAGGGCCCGAATGCCATGATATCAGATATGAACTTATTATTGATTCATGATGATAGTATTGTTTATGATCTTATCTGCAAGTTGTGTACACATATCATTGTCCGGATCCGAAGTGACAGAAATTGGGACAACCGGAGGGGATGGCTGTGATGTGAGGATCACATGTGCTCACGGAGTGTTAATGCTTTACTTTCAGTGCTCTATTAAAAGGAGTGCCTTAATTGCCAGTAGATTTCCTTGAGGCCCCGCTGCAACGGGCTGGCAGGACAAAAGATGTTGTGCAAGTTCTCATTTCGAGCACGTATGACAATATATGTAACACATGCCTATGATTGTTTAGTACTTGGATGCTTTATCTTATTTATCTGCAAATGCCCTAGATCTTGATATTACATGAATAGTCTCGTCCATGCAACGCCCGTCCATCCATCGCTATGCCTACCACACTCATATCCTACTGTTTGCTACTATTGTTACTATTGCTTTTGTTCTATTGTTACTGTTGCTTTGCTATTGCTACTACAAAACTGATGTTACTGATAAACTACTGTGAGCTCACGGTCTAAGGAGAAGGTGACTATGTTTCTGACTATTGCAATGATGAACCTTGTGATTTGATTGTGTCGCAATCTTTGGGAAATGTCCATCACATCATTCACCAATGATATGACCTTGTTGTCAACTGGCACTATCACCCATGATTAGGAAACCTTGATCATCGATTGCCCAACGAACTAGTGTTAATAGAGTCTACTAGGGACTTATGTGAAACTATTGCGAACTTATTGGGATATGAAAATAATAAAAAAATTATTACTTGCCTCTAGGGCATATTCCCTTCATCGATAGGAGGGGAGGAAGATGCGGTTGGTATCCGTGCAACGGGGAAAGGGAGGGAGAGACATCCAGCGCATCGTACTCTCCTCTCCTTACATGGTAGGTGTCTCCAGAGAGAGAGAGAGAGAGAGAGAGAGAGAGAGAGAGACTCCCAGCCCGTCGGATCATGATGTATCCAATGGTGGTTGGCCAAGATCCGTGTGACATACATATCGACCAATCAGAGCACATCCAAACTAAGCGCAAGTTGATGCGTCTAGTATACATGCGACAAGGAAAGGGAGGGAGAGACATCCAGCCCGTTGGGCTCTCCTCTCCGTACAGGGTAGGTACGTCCATCGGTATATATATATATATATATATATAGAGAGAGAGAGAGAGAGAGACGTCTAGCCCGTCGGATCATGATGTATCCAACGGTAGTTGGCTAAGATCCATGTGACATACATCTCGACCAATCAGAGTGCAAGTTGAGCTATTTTGAGGGTTTGAGACATGAGAGAGGGGAAAAGTGAGGAAAAGTTTAGCGGAAGGGGAAAACTAAGTAGAGCTAAGTAAAACAAGGGCACTAGAATAAAAAATGATTAAGGGAAATTCAAGGCATAAAAATATAAAATGTGTTATTTGAACAAAATAATCCATCTTGGTTGACATTATATTGTTTGTAACTCAAAGATACACAAGTATTCCAAATTTGGCCTCATTTAGACAAAGTATGTTTTGGGATGGGTTATTCTGGAGGTGGATTGAGTAGAAAGCCATATGCATCTTCATAGCTAGTAGCTCATTCTAAGAAGGTACTAAGAAGTGGTTATTTAGACTAAGAAGGGGCTAAGAAGTGTTCCAAATTTGACCACATTTAGACAAAGTATATTTTGGGATGGGTTATTTGGGAGGTGGGTTGAGTAGAAAGCCATGCACATTCATAGCTGGTATCTCATTCTAAGAAGGCACTAAGAAGTGATTTTGGGAAAAACTCCATTTCTTTTTGTTTCCTTCTCCTTTCTTATTTGTGCTAGGTTGTAGGTAACATAACAAGACTCTATGCCAAGGTTCCACTATATTTTTTTAATTAAACTAACCTTAAAACTATTTTTTGAATTTAGTCACTTAGAAAATGAAAATTTTGGCTGATTACAAGTAAATCCAAAATTTCCAATATCATATGATGGATCAATCCAAGATACACATGTGTGCCAAATTTCGGATCAATTGGTCAATGTTTGCTATGGTTTAAGCCATGAACTAGCTAAACCTCATCCGTTGACCACCCGTCAAGGGCAAAACTGAGCAGTGTGTGCCAAATTTCGGATCAATTGGTCATCGTTTGCATCCACGCCGTTTTTTGTTTTTTCATGATTAGCTTTCTATTTATTTGCTATTGGTTGGTTGGTGTATTTAATGCTCATTGCCAGTAAACACGATATGCATAGTACCCCAGATTACATTGTTGAGCGCTAACACGATATGCGTAGTACCCCAGATTACATTGTTGAGCGCTGCTTTAGCAATCATACGAGAGTCCTCGAAAAAATGTTCTTGGGCATTGCCAAGTAAGGGCGAAAGCGTTCGTCACATGCGTCCCTGCGTATGAATGCATACCCTATCCACGAATCATCTAAGCACCAGCGTCTGATGACAGCACATGATACAATAGATAGCTCGGACCATAATAATCGTGCTTCTTTTAGATCAAAGTTATCTGGTCTGTTCCTACAAATATCGACTACGCTGACCTTTGGTGTTTAATAGCCAAACGTTTTGTCTACCAGTTGCATCCTGGGGCACAAAGATAAGTATAGTTGTTAATATTGATTACGAGAATGATTGACCATGTTATGTATAATGCGTGTCATCTAATCTAACGGCCCAAACAAAATGATCTAGAGACCTACATGGGTAATAAATTGTTTTTTAGTGAACCAACAACTCGAGGAGTGAGTAGGGTTGATATTAAAGAGGAGCTAACACAACTCGAGGATCATGGGGAACCATTAAACCTAATGTGTTGGTCTGGTCTCATGATCTTTCTTGTTGAGCTGACCATGGTTGGTGGTAACATGTGATAGGACAATACAATCAAACAATCCCAGCAAGAGGAGTTTGGCTAATAAAGGGTTGCTCACCTACTTGTATCTTAATATGTAGAATCATGATCACATATCCACCTTATTCCATTTGGAACATTTATTATCACCAGGAACTGAGTCTCTACGTGCCTAATCTCTCATCTGCAGGAAACTCCAACTCAATTCGATATTCCTTTCTTTTATGTTATTTACTTTTTAGCTGTGTTCAAATTCCTTTCCAAAACTTAATCACATTCACCTCCTTTTGATTTCAATACTTGCAGTCGATTCACTCAAGACAAGTGATACCTTGAATGTGCCAGAAACTTCGCAAATAAACACTTACCGGAACTCCTTGTTGGAATCGATATAAAAAACAAAAATAATACTTTCACGAAAATGTGCTTTGATGAACCTATGCTCTTGCAGACATCACATAATAATTCACATCTTGAAGTAGATTACATGTTATGATCAATCCTTGTCATTGGCATTTTGGATCCAAACGAGATTTTCCTTAATGTCACTATCTCAAGCAACTTATCCTAGCTTTAATAGGCTTTTCATTTGTTTGGATCGCCAGATGATGATTGATAATTACCCGGGGGATGTCAAGAATATCAGAAAGTCCTCGTACAAAGATGTTGGTGTTAGCACAGAGAAATTGCATGAGTGACACTCTTGTTCTTCGTCCAAGATCATTTGGATACAATTCACCCCGGAAGACTCATATGTGCTTCGAACTACCTCCTTTTGTCAACATTGTGGGGTGCTACTCTCACCATGTGTAAAATTGTTCATTTGGATCTCAAACATACTAATATACGCCAAACATGTTGAGCTGTTCTTTTACAAATAGAGTTTTATTGATTCAACAATATTTTACGGAACATAGAGCTAAGAGTGATCGCTGAGGTTGTGCAACATAGCTCTAATAGGACATGATCCTTGAGCTAGACTCCCAGGAAAACATCTAAATTTTGGAGATCTACCCTGTAACTTAAGAGCCCACTTAGCACGATGGCGTCCTTTGAAACTTCTAGGAATGTGAAAATCTTTGCTGGCTTCAAATTGGTTGCTCTGAATGATCCTTGCAAGCTGAGGCCTAATATCCCAATGGCCTGGTTTGTTAATTACTCTCCGTTCCATAATTCTTGTCGTGGTTTTAGTTAGAATTTAAAGTAAAACCACGACAAAAATTATGGAAACAGAGGGAGTATGTCTGAAGATGCTGCTGCTTTCACCAAAGTAGCTTTGTCAGGGAGAAAGTAGGGCTGTTGGAGATGGAGTCCTTCTCAGATTGCTATTGCTAGATAAAAACCAAAGGCTTCAGCCTGGAGCGCAGATGTAGCCTGTAACATGGATTTCCGAGCAGTGGGAATGGTCCTGTAACATGATGACAACTCCAATATCCGCATGGGCATCCTGGTGATTAGGTTGTTTCTTCCAAGCCGCATCAGCGAGGATACGGACTCCCATCAAGTCATCAACTGTTGGAAGATCTGTGGTAGTGCTTCCTGGAGAAGCCTGGATAGAAGGAAGAGACTGGGGAGCGTAGGAATGATCCTGAGTTTCTCCCATCTTGGATTCCTGTAGAATTTTGACAAAATTTTGTGCCACAAAACTCTAAATGAACTAGAAGTGGAATTTTAGCGGGATCCCACTTGACACCCTATTCGTGGCTTTCCACAAATACCAGAGGAAAGTATAAGCACTAGATACAGAAGCATTTGGGTGCCTACAAGAAAGGGATGGCCTGTACAGTTTCAGAAAATGAGGAGTGAGCTGCAACATAAGACTTCAGAACGGATGAACCAAGGTTTACAGAACCAAAGCTTCTTTTGCAAAGAGACGGAGAAATAACAGCTGCATTTCATCCTCCATTATTCCTTGTCCACATCTTAGAGCATTGTTCATCCATATGGATAGAAAACTTCCATTCTCTTTTACCTGTTGGAAGTGTATTCCTAAGAAGCCTGCAAGGAAATGTTGGGACACTAGGAAGAAGAGTTTTCGTTTCAATACCTCAGACAACATTGACTTGGATCTGGAAATCGATGCTGCGCTCTCCATCTGACATTCCAGGCGACTCCCTGCTGATTCGCCGCAGCACACCCACAGCAGTATGGACGTAAAAGTTGAAGATCTTTGAAATAGTGGCACTCTTTAGCTTGCAAAATTCAGGTTCTCAAACAACTTTACATCGGATGCAAAATGCATTCACTGGAAAAAGAATGATAACGCTGGCTCTCCTTCTATCCTACAAATGTGACCCTACCTTCTAGTACGATATGTTACAAGAAGCCACACCTTCCTATCGGCCAAAACAGAAGAGACCCACTACATCTTCTACAAAAAATATATTGTAGTTAGCCTTAATAAGTACACCAAAATAGGCGGTATCCAAAAATTTGCCGCCTAACGATTCTGTAATCAGAAACGATCAGCAAGAAGCTCTCCGACTCCTCGTCCATGGATGGATAGTCTCGAGCATGTCATGGCCTCATAGGTGTCAGCAGGCAACAGCCATTAGAATATAGATAGAAGACTGTTTGATGTTACTCATTGCAACAGCTTCCTCGCTTTGTTTTCTCGACTTTATCCCAGAGGCACATCATCTGCCTTGGATCCTGGTAGTGGGCAACTACATACCCATCCTCACAGCCTTCCACCAAGATCCTTCCATCACTCACGTACTTGACATCCAAACCTTCCTTCTTCATCTCATTGATCCATATACCCATTGCCACATCCTCCAGCTTGAACATCTGCAAGTGAGGACCTAGTTAATATCCAGCACCACAGCTGGAAAACCTGGTTTTATATCAAGCTGCCTTTAATATCTTTTCCTATTGAAGCAACTGGAGACAAGTAGAGATGCAAGTGGGTAGCCATTAGGGTACACTTTACCCTCTTTAGTTCAAAAAATGAACTAACTTTTTCAAAATGATGATGTGATTGGAGAAGTTAGTTCATTTTGAACTAAAGAGGGTAGAGGGTATCCTAATGTTGACCCACTTGCATCTCCAGGGACAATTCTTCTTTTACAAATTTTAGAAGTGTGTGTACCTTTAGCTCCCCTCTCTTGTGTTTCCTGTAAACTTCTTTTGCTATATCCTGAGATACAATGTATCCTGGGCCATGTGCCCATGGGGGATAACTCTCCTCAGGCCATTCCTACACAATGCAAGGAAATAGGAAGTCAGATGATTGAGAATAGATAGCAGCAAAAGCATTTGCCTAAGCATCTACTAAATGATAAATGAAAATGGTAGTAAAGAAAAAAATCATCACAAAAGTAGAGCTTTTCCCTTTGTAAAACATGTTACCTCTGCAGTTATGTACCACTTGCTATATGGATCTCGATGAGGTTGGGACTCAGAATTGACACGGCCATACAGCAGTCCATGGCTGACATTTACTCGATGTAGGGAGGAAAGTATCTCATCTACACGAACAAAAGCATCATCATCTGTTTTCATCACATACTTGGCTGAAAGCACATTTGTCTGCATGAGAGAACTTATGTCAGAAAATGCAGAATGCATGAAGAAGTCCAGTGTTTGCCAATATTGAAGAGCCAATACATACCCCATACATGCAAATGGCAATGGTCTTCCAAAGAATCAAGCTGTAATAATCAACAAAAGGCATCAATTGAATGTCTCCATATGTCCGTGCTTCATTCCAGAGCTCCTCATTCACAACCTCGTTTTTATGCTTTTAACAAAAGCAGGAAAAAAGAGCTCATGAGTATTGACTATGAATTTGGGGAGCTGTAATACAAACTAGTATACAAAAGAGCACAAGAGTTTGGACATGATGTAAAAAAATGTGTGTTGTCATGTGATGAGTTGTAAGCAAGTAATAGTGAATACAAATGCAACTAAACACAGGAAAAAAACATTCAATAAGTGAGTACCAAACTACCAAACATGTTGACATCATGTAGCATCATGCTAACCATATGCAGCTCTGCAGATATTATTTGACAAATTCACGCATATTACAATAGCTACAGCTGTAAAATATGATACCCTCATCCTTACCAGGCCAACAAAGAAACGAACTGCAACTTTTCCTGATCGGACAGCATCATACTGCATCCAAGTTCTGCGAACCGCCATCCTGAGTTTAAAATTATTTGCTGTAGAGAATATCCCAATAAATAGATCAACGGATTTATCCGGGACAGGTGGAGCCTTCAGCATTTCCAGGTCAGTGACATGCTCAAAGTCCTCGGTTGTAGGCAAGCCACTTGCTATCACTGACAGCAATTTAATATCTCCAGTGATTCTTACTTCACCAACAAACCCAGGCTCCAAATCCTGGTAAAAAAGATTTTGTGATGATTAGCAATGCAAACATATTTTTGATGCAAGGAAAAAATTTAGTTACATAATAGAGTACGTAACAATGACCTTTAAAGACTATGGTAACAGACAACAAATATTTGTTGTCCTGGCAAAATCACTTTTTCCTAGATAATAACACAAACTGCAACAGCATAACAGATTTCTCATAAAGACTTACCTTTCGAAATGCAAAGGAAGTGACATGTTTCCCGTCTACAGTCATATGGATACCCTCTGCTCCAACACGAAGAATTGCTATAGCAAGATATCCTTGTTTGAATGGATAATACTTTTTGTATCCTGCAATCTTTTTCCTGGTAGGTTGCATGCTTGAAATATTGGAATGTAACTTTGTGGCCAATATTTGTTTCTGTTCATTGCCCACCATGCTACTACATTTTTCTAAATCATCCACTGAAAACAACAGAAACAAAACTATACGTTAACCTGGCACTAAAAGAGAAGCTTATTATTTAGGAAGACCCAAATCCATGTTGTTCAACATGTCTTAAGGTATACAAATAAGAGTGCGCAAGAAAAAAGGCAGATACAGTGACAACAGAAGCTTAATACAAGTAATCTTTCAAGCAAGGGTGGCATTTCAGATACATTACCTCGACACAATGCATATTTATGGCTGTATATAATAGTGGCACTTGTAAATGATGGTAACTCTACTCCAACCAGGTTTTAGAAGGAATAACTCACTTGCAATGCAATGTCATGGATATCACTATGTCCCGATAAATAATGTTGGACCAAAGGAAGACAGAATACCTTTTGCCTTAGCATCTGAAACAGAAGATGGACAACGGTCTTCAGAACCCCAATCATCAGCTATAGTCCATGTATTTTGGACAATTACAGGATCTTCTGTACGTTTATCACCAAGGAGACGGACATTATAATGAAGCACAATTGGAGGGTCTGGTTCACCAGGGACTGCAGCTCCAGTCAAATCTATCTTAAAGTTACCCATAAGACCACCAGGAGTACCAATAATGGTTATCGAAGAGCCCTGAATAAGCCCACAGGGAATTTTCAAGACAAATCTATCACCTAACCTTGTAGCATTCATTCTTCGAATAGAATATGGGCATTGCTTCTCTTTGTCCTTGTGCTCTGTGCTGCCATTGACTGAAGCAACTGAATCATCATGTTCAAGGGCTGCATTTAGTTTCCTCCATGCAACTCCAGCTTCCTTGATTGCATCCAGTCCATCTGGTAGGACGTGGGCGTTACTTACAAGGTCCCTCAGATGATTCCAAGAATGCAGTGACTGCATTTCTTTGTCAGAGAGATTTCTCGTTATGTAGAGGCTGGAAGCTAACAATTCAGTTGATATTACTTGAGAGAAATTCTGTGGATTGTGAACTGCAGGTGGGTTTGGAACATCCAGCCAGTGTAGCTGTGTGGTGCTATTTTGTTGCAAGACATACTGAAGAGATCTTTCTGCAAGCGGGCTATCCAGTATCACATATCTTAACATCAAAATTACCAACAAAGATAATATGACAGAACAACCGTGCCATTTCTTCATTACTCAAAATTTATAGGAGTAGCTGGTTTGAGGATCACATTCAATACATTTCCAGCCTACCGTGTCACATCACCATACGCTCAATCCAGAACTAAACATCCAAGTCAGCCAGAGTCAGGTCAATTCCTGCTCAACCACCACCATTGTCTGGTACTCATAAACGCCTTGAAGGCCACACAAACTTATCCAGAGGTACGATGAAAGCTTGATAACCACACTGAGGTAGCAAAGAAGAATGAACTTTACCCTGAAAAAAAAGAAGAATCGATGGTACTTAACAACCGCGATGAGATGTCGATTGCATCAAAAGCATCCACGCAATACAGCCGCATAAGGCTTGGTGTATATGCACATCCATGTGGCGAATATGGCTTAAATAGCAACAAGATTACAAACAGCGTATTTATCAGAATCGCTCTCATATGACAACCTAGCCTCATGTACTTATAAGTACCGTCTCAGAAAAACAATGGTTGCACTGCACGAAAGCCACCAACCAAGACTAGCACAATCCCCTCGCCAAGATACGATTAGGAACTCGAATTTAAATATCCCATGTCGAGAAATTAACAACTCCCTTCTAGAAGGGGGTGTTCCAAGTGCGAAATCGCAGGAAAAAAAAGGGATGTTTTAAAACGAGGCAGCCACCTTGTAGCCAGGAAATTTGGCGGAAAATAACAAATTAGTTTAATTGCAAAAGGATACGGATACTGCGCCTAACGGTAGCGAGACTATGCATATGTAAGATTTAAATGATAGTCCGAACTAGTAGTTGCACGTAAATCAAACAAAGGCAGCGCACTAAACTGAGATCAACGAAAAGCTACGAGCCAGCAAAAGAAAAGAGAAAAAAAAAAGAGCAGCCATTTTTATTCCGCGGAAATTATTACACGAGATAGGCACCGCGAATCTAGCGACAGCCACCACCGACAACTCCTTTGGTGGCAAAAGAAATACACTAAAAAGAGAGAGATACTCACCGCCCGCGGGATACTCTCTTTCTCCGGAGCAATGCGCAGATCACCGGAAGGTCAACGAATCTGCGGGACACGAGCCCCACGCGCGAGATCGGGCGCTGCACTCGCCAGGCGCAAATCACGCGCCGCGCGATTCAGAAGCGCGCCACCGTCGCCGTCGTCAAGGCGACGCGAGCGCTGCCCCGCGGGTGTCACGGCGCGATTCCGAATCCGCGAGGCGCGGACGCAATGCACGCGCACGGACGGCTCGCCGGGCGTCGAGCCGGCGGCTCGGCTCGGGGCGAGCACCGGAGCGAGCAGAGAGCGAGCGAGCGAGCGAGAGAGAGAGAGCTCGCGGCGCGGTGCTGTGAGGAGCGGGAGGTGGCGACGAGCGAGCAAGTGCGGGAGCGGGCGACGAGGATGGAGCAAGGGTGGGTGCTGGCAGCAGGCAGGCAGGCCGGTGTGGAACTGGAAGTTTGGAGAGGAGCAGAAGGGGGACGAAGCGGAGGGGAAGAGAGAGGGGGGAGGTTGGCAGCAGCCTTCGAGTCCACGCTACGAACCGGACCCGACCGACCCGGCGAGGGAGCGAGCGCATGAATAGGCTCGCGCCCTGCCTGCCTGCCTGCCTGCCGTGGGGTTTCCCTTGATTTTTCTTCGTTTCCTTCCTCTGCTCTGCCGCCACGGGACGGGAGAGAGAAAGTCGCGGTCGTGTCTGTTGGCGTGGGGGTGGGGGTGTGGGCGCGCGCTGCACGCTGCGGCCGCGGCGTGGGAACTGTTTGGAGGAGCAGGGACGGGACAGGCGGGTAGGGTACCGAGGCTTCCTTTTCACTACTGTGTGGCATGGCATATGGCATGGCATCGCCGTCGTGTCGCGTGGTGTGGTCTCGTCGAGCCGCGTGCCGGTCTCTTTTCCTACTCCAATGCCTATCTTCCGGCCTCCGGGAGACGGATCAGCTGCCCCTCCTAGAATGGACAGAAGTTGGTGACATACCGTCCGATTGATCTGACAGAAAAGCGGGACAATGCTCCAAGCTGCGTACGTCGCACGGAGAACGAAAATGCCAACATCTCAGACCAGGTTTGTTCTTGTTCCGCCCCAGAACGTAGTGAGATTTGGTCAGAGACACGTACCATTGCCGGTCCTGACCCGCCGCTACCCGGCGCTCTCCCTCGTCAAACTTGCTGCCGGTCTGCCCGTGGAACCAGTACGCCGCACACTTACATGTGGCAGCATGTTAGTAGTAGTACTAGTGCGAGTCAAAGAGGGGCGCACACGTGTCCACGATCCGGTCGATCACCAGGTCTTGACCATAGTTCAGACTTGACCCCGTGCAACTCGTGCGGCAGACTAGACCGAGCTCGTACGTACTGACCGGCGCCGTGCCACCCGCTCTACTTGGCTGATACTGCCCGGCGTCGTGCTGACCCGGGTAACGCATTGCGTCATTGCGTGCATATTTCAGAAAATTTGACAATACTATTTCGTAGAAACAGTGTGCGCGTCCCTTTCTGGCTGACCAGACCTGCGAGGAAACCAAATCAAATCTCGAGGTTCCCAGAGTTTTTCGTCGAAGCCATCCTGTTTAAACCTCGTCTCTGGTCACTGGTCAAAGCTGGTGGGGGAGAGCTGGTCCGTGTCCGTCCGTCAAAGCTCCCAAGTCCCGAGCAAAGCCATGGATGTACTTTTTCCCTCAAAGGCTCCCTCCCTCGAACAAACAAACAAACATAGCGCCAAACATGAAACGAGAAAGCGAGCCTCCCTGGATGGATACGTAGCGCTTTCCATGAACCCAATGAGCAATCGAGCATCAGGTGTTCCAGCAAGAGCATCATTAGCCCCTTAATATGTGTATAGTAATATTCCTTTCCGTGCTAGGTGGTGAGTAATCCTCTCCGCGTTAGGTGCACCGGTCTGCGCAGCATGATGTCGTGAAGTTTTCTCTTCTTTCGGTGCGGGCCGGGGAAAGCCTACCTGCGTCATATGTTGACGTTTCAGAAAGAAAAAAAAAACATCTGCATCCGCTGCCGTTATCCTTGAAGAATTTACCTAGTAGAATTTCCTGGTGCCTCATCTACACCGGTCTAGCACCGGCAAACCAACTATAGTCTGATGTTTATAGCGTGTCTAATATTCCTTGCCAATCTACTACTGTCAAAGAATATTAATTTTGTTTTTGAAAACGAGGTTAAACTCAGCGCCCTCTGCATCAATACACTATGTGCACACGGCCGTTTTTCATTAAACTTGAAGCAAGGAATATTATCTCTTTCTAGAAGAAGTTATATTGGGGCCGAGATAAATTTGACTGTGGACTTCTGCTAGAGAGCGTGGATTTTCTCAAACCGAGTCTATTCTCTCCTTATCAGAGCGGTATATTTTATATAGAACGGTACAACTTAGTCACACATGTGTGCATCATCTACCGATGACTTGGACTCAGCGGAATTACAGAACTGGCAAATTAACCCGCAACACATGTCTCACCACCGGAGAAAACACAATCTGCTTCAGTGGGATGCATATCACATCAATCTATTGTTTAGTTCTTGTTTTGCTGGAGATACGACCACCACTATTATAAACTAGCCAACCAATGGCACAATGTTATTTTTTCATGACAGGTGGCAGAACATACTTTAGCAATTGCAGTGATAATGCTAACTGATGAGACCCATGTGTACATGTATGTAGCGCATGTTACACAAGAAGTCAGCCCAAGAGTTTTCAATATGAGCCACGTCTTGGAGCGCTATTAGGTAGTAGTGGCGAGATCGTGAATCTCTGGATCATGGTCAACTTTGCCTTCCTCTTGAAAACGCTAATAAAACAGAGGTGTGTAACTGCTGGCAGTCCTGTCTGGCGGAGAAGATAAAGAGAAGAGAAGGTGTATCCACTGGATCGTTTCATATTAACTGAAAATCAACAGCTCCATTGATTTCAGATTGACAAAGGGCGTGGGCTCTGTTCAGCATCCTACGCTTTTCAAGTGAGATCAATAGTTTACATGAATCCTTCAGGTTCCACTTTAAGAAAAATATCAAATCAATCTCCACATAAATATTCACCCCAACAGAGACGCGAAGTTCTTCATGTTCGGTTTGAATGTGTCCACCCCTGCTCTGGCAAAAATCACTGGGGGGAGGGCGCCCGAGCCGTTTTCTAGGTTAAGGACCATGGCGCTTTTTGCAAAAGCGTCGTGCATAGTAGCATGACGTCCCCAAGGAAAGCGCCAAACATTAAAACGGGCCCGCGTGGGCCACGACGGCCGCCACGTCGGACGGGACCATGGCGTTTTCTTAGGGTGCGCCATAGATGCATGGCGTTTTTGCGGGGAGCGCCGTGCTACTGACCATGGCGTCCTCTGGTAAAGCGCCATGAAAACAGGTCAGATCGAGATATCTTCGAAAAAGTAGGTCAATTCGTGAAATCATTCGTTAATTAGGTCAAAACAGTGATTTTGCCCCTGCTCTGCCCACTCTCCAAGGAATTTGTTTTTCTGTTTTTGAAGATATCAATGGAGAACAGTAACCTGATTTGCCGATTTGACCGAATCCCTCGTGAGTATGCAAAGTTCGGTTGAACTACTCTTTTAAGGCTTCTTTGCATCACATGATTACAAAAAATAGGAATACGAAAAACATTGGATTTGGGTTGGATTGTATGCACGAATAGAGGATTGCAAAACGGAGAAAAACTGCAAGAATAGTCATTTGGCGGAAACATAGGAAAAGTGCCTCGATCCTACATGAATGAGTGTAAAAGAAAGTTAGAGTGGATGTTAAAATTTCTATGGGATTGATGTGTAGAATGCAGTCCATAAGAATTTTGGAGGTGTAATTCCTTCGATCCAAGAAACTTTCTCGTGAAAAAATCCTACGGTTAGATTCTCCCAAAAAAAAACCTTGAAAATCCTTTAATCCAAATAAGCCCTTCAATTTTTTCCCAATTGTGCAGATTCTGTAATTTCGTGTTATTTGGTGTTTCAATGACTCTTAGGCTTGATCGTGAATTTCTGGATCATGGTCAACTTTGCCTTCCTCTTGAAAACGCTAATAAAACAGAGGTGTAACTGCTGGCAGTCCTGTCTGGCGGAGAAGATAAAAGAGAAGAGAAGGTGTGTCCACTGGATCGTTTCATATTAACTGAAAATCAGCAGCTCCATTGATTTCAGATTGACAAAGGGCGTGGGCTCTGTTCAGCATCCTACGCTTTTCAAGTGAGATCAATAGTTTACCTGAATCCTTCACGTTCCACTTCAAGAAAAATACATCAAATCAATCTCCACATAAATATTCACCCCAACAGAGACGCGAAGTTCTTCATGTTCGGTTTGAATGTGCCCACCCATGCTCTGGCAAAAATACTGTTTTGACCTAATTAACGAATGATTTCACGAATTGACCTACTTTTTCGAAGATATCTCGATCTGATCTGTTTTCATGGCGCTTTACCAGAGGGCGTCATGGTCAGTAGCACGGCGCTCCCTGCAAAAGCGCCATGCATCCATGGCGCGCCCTACGAAAACGCCATGGTCCCGTCCGACGTGACGGCCGTCGTGGCCCACGCGGGCCCGTTTTAATGTTTGGCGCTTTCCGCGGGGGCGCCATGCTACTATGCACGGCGCTTTTGTGAAAAGCGCCATGGTCCTTAACCTAGAAAATGGCTCGGGCGCCCTCCCAGCACCATACCTCTTCGTCCCTCCTAGCTCCCCTCTCTATCTCGCCCCAAGCTCTTCCCATACTCGAATCCCTTCAAATCGGTTGATTTTCTCCGTGGATTTGGACTTCCCCTTGCTTCAAGAGGTAATCTCCCCCGAACCCCTTGGTTTTGTCCAAATAGATTTGTGAACTTTGGTTCTATTTTGGCAAAGAATCTAGAACCCTAACCCTAGCTATATCTTGGCTTTGGAGTGAACTCTAGGCTTGATGTTGTTGCTTCTAGTTATTAGATTGATAGCTTATGGCTAGGATTTGTATGTTAGAATTAGCAAAGTGGCATGACTTGTTTTAGTTGGTAGCTACGGTTGGTGGCGGTAATATAGTTGTCTTTGATGCGTAATGGTTGGTGTCACTGTTTTTTAGATGGCAAGAATCGTTAATGTTCATCATGTGGACAAGGCCACATTCTTGAAAGGAAATACCAAGTGTGACCCGGAGGAGGTAGTCATGGTGTTTGGCACAAGTCCTACATATGCCGAGGTTGTGGAAAGAGTGAGTAATGATTTGAAATGGATGGAACCTAGTGATGTGTATGAGTTGGTTGGAAGGTATAACGCCGGGTTTGGCCATCACAATAGATTGAAGATAATGTCTATCAACTCCGAGTTGAATTGGAGTGCGTATAAGGAGATGGTGGCGGAATCTGAAGATAAGTCACTCGACATATTTGCCACAAGAAAGGTTGCGGCTTGGTTGCACATTGACTTGAACCGGCATGCTTCCATGAGCCCGGATCGAGGTGAGCCACATGTGTATGACACAACAATGAACCAACCTCCATTGAGCCCGGTCCGCGTAGAGCCAACCTACGATGACACAACAACGAGGCAACCTTCCATGAGCCATGTTCGCAATGACAACTATGAAGCACCTCAAATGGAGGATGATGACTTTGAGGGCGATGAGGTTGAGTATGGGCTTTGTGACAATGAAGTAGGAGATGTGGAGGCAAATTGCGATGAGGAGGACATGGAACATGATCTCCCTTATTTGAGGTGTCATGCATCGGACTCCGAGGATGAAGGACCGAATGAAGATGTGGATGAGGATGGTCTAACGGTTAAATTCGCCGAAGCTCACAAAAAAGTATTAGGTCGGGATCATTGACCTTCATTGTTCCGTGATGTTATCCTTGCGGATGAGTTCCAATTGTGGAAGGTGGAAGGTGGAACTCAATAGCGTAGACACAAATCAACGGGGCACGAATCCTCCAGAGATGTGCTTCCTGCATACATTTGCGGTTCAAGTCTGCCTGGAACCAAACACCCGTACCCACATCCCTATAGTTCCGTATGGCTCCCATTCCACCTGAGCAAGAAACACGATATTAGCATGTGGACTCGAAGTATATATGGTGGAAAAGTGAGTTCTTGAGAATAATCAAATTATTACCTTCTCCGGGGGTAGCGAGTCGATTTGGTTAGTGTAACGCAAGTAGCATTCCTCGGATTCACCGTGGAATACTTTGGTATTATCCCACAAGTACGCCCATGTAGGAGCGCGGAGACGGCTATTGCCATGATCATCCCAAGGTTTTTCCTTCATCGGAATGGGTCGACCAACTGATATGTGCAACCAGGACCATATGGTCAGTAGCACCATAGGTCCACCAATACTTGCTCCTTTTCCAGTTCTACAACACGCCTCGTCCAGCTGCACATACAACAAGCATATATAAGTATCCGGTCGATCAAGCATATGTACTACTTGAAGGGTTTCGCAACATAGTAAATCAAAAAAATTCTACGGATGCGAACAAGAAAGCCAAGATCTAATCTAGGAGATGTAATCAACGAGAGAGAGAGATGAGATCTTCATAGCCTTGAAGAAATCGCACAGCGGAAATGTTCAACAGAACGTGGTTGATGTAGTCGTACTCGCCGTCTCCTCCTCGCGATCTGATCCGATCCTACGCCACAAGTGGCGACGCCTCCGAGAGATGCACACGTACGGTGCAGCGATGTCTCCTCCTTCCTTGGTCCAGCAAGTATGGGGAGAGATAGATTGGATCTGCAGCACGATGGCGTGGTGCTTATGGTGGAGAGTTTCTGCGGCAGGGCTTCGCCTACGCGCAGTCAGGAGAGAGAGAGAGAGAGAGAGAGAGAGAGAGAGAGAGAGAGAGAGAGAGAGAGAGAGAGAGAGAGAGAGAGAGAGAGAGAGATGGAGGGGCAGCAGTTGGTGGCTAGGGTTGGAGTGTGGGAGGGGAGGCTGGGCCCCTTCCCTCCTTATATAGGGGGCTGGCCAGCCCCCCTTGACCCCTCCTCCAAGCCCTAGGGCGGCGGCCCAAGGGGTGGAGTGGGGGGCAAGTCATCCCCCCCTCTTCTAGAAGGCTCCCTTAGGGTTTCCCCTAGGGCTGGCCAGCTGGGCCATAGGGGCCTTGTGCCCCTGGCCCAAAGTGGCCAGGGCACTTCCCCTTATGCCCACGCAGGCCTCCGATAAGTGGGCCCACGTTGGTCCCACTCCGGAACCTTCTAGAACCTTCCGGTACAATACCGATAAACTCTGAAACGATTCCGAAATCCAAAAAATGCTTTCCTTTATATGAATCTTATTCTCCGGACCAATCCGGAACCTCTTGTGATGTCCTGGGTCTCATCCGAGACTCCGAACAAAAACTCATAAACCAATTATCCATTCTATCCCAGCGTCTATGCATGTTAAGTGTGTGACCCTACGGGTTCGAGAATATGCAGACATGATCTTCTATCAATAATCAACAGCGGGCTGGAAACCCATATTGACTCCCACATATTCATCGATGATCATATCGGATGAACCACGATGCCAGGATTCAATTAATCCCATATATGTATTCCCTTCGTCATGCGATATTTTACTTGCCCGAGATTCGATCGTTGGTATCAGCATACCTAGTTCAATCTCGTTCATAGCAAGTACTTTAGTTGTTTCGTAATCCGATATCACTTTGTGATTAACTCCTTAACCACGTGCTTGCAAGCGGTGTTGATATCGAATATCGAGTGGGCCTGAAGTATATCTCTCCGACCTGGGAGGGACAAATTACATCTCGATACATACAACCCAACAAGTACTTTTCGATCACCTGAGAGACACCTTTATGATCACCCTCACATAGGATGACGTTTGATGACCTCAAAGCTTTCTTCCGATACCAGGGAGTTGTATTATATCATGTATAAGGAATACAATACTTGACATAGGAAAAGCTTCGCAAAGATGAACACGATGACACGATCTAATTGCTCTGCTTAATTTGGGTCTGTCCATCATATCATTCTCCTAATGACATGATCTCATTATTAATCGACAACTCATGTCTATGGTTAGGAAACCTTAACCATCATTAATCAATGAGCTAGTCCATAGAGGCATACTAGGTACATGGTGTTGTTTATAAACCACAGAAGTATCAAAGTTTCCACTTAATACAATTCTAGCATGGAATATAAACTTTATCATGAACAAGAATTATAATAATAACATCTTTATTATTGCCTCTAGGGCATAATTCCAACAGTCTCCCACTTGCACTAGAGTCAATAATCTAGTTTACATATGGCAACAATCTAACACCCATGGAATTAAGGTGCTGATGATGTTTTGCTCGTGGAAGAGGTTTAGTCAACGGATCTGCGACATTCAGATCAGTATGTACTTTGCTAATCTTCAGATCTCCATCTGCTATATAATCTCGAATTATATGAAAACGGCGGTTGATGTGCTTGGTCTTTGGATGATATCTTGGTTCCTTAGCCAGTGCTACGGAGCCAGTGTTGTCGCACAATATCTCCAGTGGATCCAAGGCACTTGGAACCACACCAAGCTCAGTGATAAAGTTCCTGATCCAAACTCCTTCACTTGACGCTTCTGAAGCAGCCATGTATTCCGCTTCTGTTGTAGATCCCGCGATCACGCTTTGCTTGCAGCTTCTCCATCTCACAGCTCCACCATTCAAAATATAAACGTATCCTGTCTGAGATTTAGAATCATCCGGGTCGGTGTCAAAACTAGCGTCGACGTAACCTTTTACGACGAGCTGCTCATCACCTCCATAGATCAAGAACATTTCTTTAGTCCTATTTAAATACTTTTAGGATGTTCTTTACGGCTGTCCAGTGTTCCACTCCTGGATCACTTTGGTATCTGCTCTTCAAACTAAGAGCATTGGACACATCCGGTCTAGTACATAGCATGGCATACATGATAGAACCTATGGCCGAGGCATATGGCACTTTGCTCATAGTATCTCTATCGTTTACCGTAGCTGGACACTGAGCCTTGCTCAATATCTTACCTGACAACATGGGCAATGAACCTTTCTTTGCTTTTTCCATTCTGAACCTTTTCAGAACTTTGTCTAGATATGTACTTTGGCTTAAAGCTATTAGGCGTCTTTGTCTATCTCTATAGATTTTGATACCTAACATATAAGCAGCTTCTCCTAGGTCTTTCATTGAAAAACATTTATTCAAATAAATCTTCACATCGTTAAACATACCAATGTCATTTCCAATAATCAATATGTCATCCACATATAGTACTAAAAATGTCACCGAGCTCCCACTCACTTTCTTGTAGATACAAGCTTCGTAGCAATTTGGAACAAATCCAAAACTCTTGATCACTTGATCAAAATGAAGGTTCCAACTCCGAGATGCTTGCTTCAGTCCACAAATGGAACACCGAAGTTTGCACACCTTATTAGTATCCTTAGGATCAACAAAACCTTCGGTCTGCATCATATACAACTCTTCATCAATGTTGCCATTGAGGAACGCAGTCTTGACATCCATCTGCCATATTTCATAATCATGAAATATATCAATTGCTAATAAAATCCGAATGGACTTAAACATCGCTATGGGAGAGAAAGTGTCATCGTAGTCAACACCTTGAACTTGCCGAAATCCTTTTGCGACAAGCCGAGCTTTATAGACAGTAATATTACCATCTGCGTCCATTTTCTTCTTGAAAATCCATTTGCACTCAACGGCCTTACGGTCGCTAGGAGGGTCCACCAAAGTCCATACTTGGTTCTCGCTCATGGATCCCAATTCGGATTCCATGGCCTCTAGCCATTTCTCAGAGTCTGGGCTCATCATTGCTTCCTCATAATTCGCAGGTTCACTGTTGTCTAACAACAAGACGGTTAAGACAGGGTTGCCGTACCATTCAGGAGTGGCACGTGACCTTGTCGACCTGCGAAGTTCAGTAGTAGCATCGTTCGAAGTTTCATGATCCTCGTCATTAGCTTCATCTCTTGTTGGTGCAGACGGCACTGGAACAATTTCAGGTGTTGCGCTACTCTCCAACTCGAGAGAAGGTTCAATAACCTCGTCTAGATCTACCTTCCTCCCACTCACTTCTTTCGAGAGAAACTCCTTCTCAAGAAAGGATCCGTTCTTTGCAACAAACACTTTGCCTTCGGATCTGTGGTAGAAGGTATACCCAATCGTTTCCTTAGGGTATCCTATGAAGACGCATTTCTCCGCTTTGGGTTCGAGCTTGTCCGGCATCAACTTCTTGACGTAAGCTTCGCATCCCCAAACTTTAAGAAACGACAACTTAGGTTTAGCACCAAACCATAGTTCATACGGTGTCATCTCAATGGATTTAGATGGTTCCCTATTTAAAGTGAATGTAGCGGTTTCTAATGCATAACCTCAAAATGATAACGACAAATCTGTAAGAGACATCATTGATCGCACCATATCTAATAGAGTTCGATTCCGGCGTTCAAACACACCATTGCGATGTGGTGTTCCGGGTTGCGTTAGTTGCGAAACGATTCCGCTTGCTTTAAGATGCGTGAGAAAATCATAACTCAAATATTCACCTCCACGATCGGATCATAGAAATTTAATTTTCCTGTTATGATGGTTTTCCACTTCGTTCTGAAATTCTTTGAACTTTTCAAATGTTTCAGATTTATGTTTCATTAAATAGATATACCCATATCTACTTAAGTCATCAGTAAAAGTGAGAAAATAGCGATATCCACCGCGCGTCGAAACACTCATTGGTCCGCATACATCGGTATGTATGATTTCCAATAAGTCTGTTGCTCGCTCCATTATTCGGGAGAACGGGGTTTTGATCATCTTACCCATGAGGCACGGCTCGCACGTGTCAAATGATTCAAAATCAAGAGACTCCAAAATTCCATCAGAATGGAGTTTCTTCATGCGTTTTACACCAATATGACCTAGACGGCAGTGCCACGAATAAGTTGGATTATCACTATCTACTTTGCATCTCTTAGCCTCAATGTTATGGATGTGCGTTTCATTGCTTTCGAGATTCAGAAAAAATAAACCATTCACAACAGGTGCATGACCATAAAAGATGTTATTCATATAAATGGAACAACCATTATTCTCTGATTTAATTGAATAACCGTCTTGCAACAAACACGATCGAGATATAATGTTCATGCTCAACGCAGGCACATAATAACACTTATTAAGGTTTAAAACTAATCCCGAAGGTAAAACTAAGGAGAGCGTGCCAACGGCCATCACATCAACTTTTGATCCATTGCCAACGCGCATCGTCACCTCATCCCTTGCTAGCCGTCGTCTATTCCGTAGCTCCTGTTTCGAGTTACAAATATTAGCAACTGAACCAGTATCATATACCTAGGCACTACAACGAGCGCTAGTAAGGTAAACATCAATAACATGTATATCAAATATACCTTTAATGGTGTCAGCCTTCTTATCCGCTAAGTACTTCGGACAGTTCCGCTTCCAGTGACCCTTGTCCTTGCAATAGAAGCACTCAGTGTCCGACTTAGGTCCAGACTTGAGCTTCTTCTCAGCAGGGGAAACGCGCTTGCCGCTGCCTTTCTTGAAGGATTTCTTTGCACCCTTAGCTTTCTTAAAGCTAGGGGTCTTGTTGACCATCAACACATGATTATCTTCTTGATATCCACCTCCGCAGCTTTCAGCTTAGCGAAGAGCTCAGTGATCGTATCAGTGGAACCAATTTGATTGTGAGTAACTACAAAACCTTTGTAGCTAGGAGGGAGTGATTGCAGAATTGTGTCAATCTTGAGCTCTTTTGGAATCTTGCAGTCCAGTTGCTCAAGACGTTGAGTGTAGCCCGACATCTTAATGGCGT
Source organism: Avena atlantica (assembly GCA_910589765.1). Classification (NCBI taxonomy): domain Eukaryota; kingdom Viridiplantae; phylum Streptophyta; class Magnoliopsida; order Poales; family Poaceae; genus Avena; species Avena atlantica. Next base: position 52,989,404 of record OU342739.1, on the reverse strand, counting down.
GCTCACTAACGGAACTCCCTTCCTCCATCTTGCAGTTAAAGAACTTCTCAGAGATCTCATATCTCTCAGAACGGGCCTGAGTCTGAAACATGGTTTTCAGTTCCTCAAGTATCTCCAAGGGCCCGACGAACTCCTCAAAACGATTTTGAAGTTCCGGTTCCATAGCAAACAACATAGTACTCTTAATCACTCCATAATCATCTTTGTGTGACTGATAAACAACTTTTTCATCAGCCGGCGCATCAGTATCAGGGGCGTCACCTAGCGCTTTCTCAAGTACATAGTCCTTTTGTCCGCCAGCGAGAATGATTCTCAGATTGCGGAACCAGTTGGTGAAGTTAGACCCATTGTTCTTAAGCTTTTCTTTCTCAGAAAAAATGTTGAAGTTGAAGTTGGACTTAGCCATTTGATCTACAAAATTTGCAAATACAATTTAGACTATGTTCATGATAACTAGTTCAACTTAATCAAATTACTAATGAACTCCCACTAAATTCAACATCCCTCAAGTTGTTTAGTGAACACGATCCAAATTCACCACACCTAATCCGATCTTCACGAGAAGAAATGTGGTTTCAATGGTGGACAACAAAGTGTCGATCATATCATTCATATGAATCATGTTTAACCTTTCGGTTCGTGTGTTCCGAGGCCATGTCTGTACATGCTAGGCTCGTCAAGTCAAACCCAAGTATTTCCGCATGTGCAAAACTGACTTGCACCCGTTGTATGTGAACGTAGAGTTTATAGCACCCGATCATCACGAGGTGCTTGAAAACAACGAAATTTCGCAACGGTGCATACATGGGGAGAACACAATTTTATCTTGATCTTTAATTGAGGAATCATCTTATAATGCTACCATCGCGATCTAAGCATAATAAGATACATAAAAGGATAAACATCACATGCATATAATTTTATGTGACATGGTATAGCCAATCTTCGCGCAATGATCTCCATCTTGTGCACGCTAGCATGATCTCCATCACTCCACCATGATTTCCTCCACCATGAATAGCAACTACAACTATTGCTAACTACTTAGCGATAAAGTAAAGCTATTACATGGCGTATAAGAAGTTGACACGCGGGTCATACACAATTATAAAGACAACCATACGGCTCTTGCCGGTTGTGAACTCATCGACATGCAAGTCGTGAAATATTACAAAACATGATCATTGCATACATCTCAATTCATACAAATCATGTCTTGTGCCATACCATATCACAAAACACTCCCTGCAAAAACAAGTTAGACGCCTCTACTTTCTTGTTGCATGTTTCACGTGTCTTATGGGAGTAACAAGCTAAGAACGATTCTTACCTACGGAAAGCCAAAACGGTGATATTATGGTTGCTAACATCCGTTGTAAATCCCATGACTACTATAGTGAGAGAAACTAGCATCCACCAGCTGCATATGTGGAACAAGCCACACGTCAAGTGTGGAGCCGGTCTCGCGAACGAGGTCGCGTAAAGTTGGCCTGTACCGCTTCGTTCTCACTATGTCGCGCCATAAGAAACACAACAAGAGGTTTGCAACAGAAAACATCAACGCCCGCAAGAAGCATGTTGTGTTCTACTCGTGAAACACATCTACGCATAGATCTAGCTCTGATACCACTGAAGGGTTTCGCAGCATAGTAAATCAAAAAAAATCTACGGATGCGAACAAGAAAGCCAAGATCTAACCTAGGAGATGTAATCAATGAGAGAGATAGATAAGATCTTCATACCCTTGAATAAAACGCACAGCAGAAACGTTTAACAGAACGTGGTTGATGTAGTCGTACTCGCCGTCTCCTCCTCGCGATCCGATCCGATCCTACGCCACAAGTGGCGGCGCCTCCGAGAGATGCACACGTATGGTGCAGCGACGTCTCCTCCTTCCTTGGTCCAGAAAGTATGGTGGAGAGATAGATTGGATCTGCAGCACGACGGCGTGGTGCTTATGGTGGAGAGTATCTGCGGCAGGGCTTCGCCTACGCGCAGTCGGGAGAGAGAGAGAGAGATGGAGGGGCAGCAGTTGGCGGCTAGGGTTGGAGTGTGGGAGGGGGAGGCTGCGCCCCTGCCCTCCTTATATAGGGGCTGGTCGTACCCCCTTGACCCCTCCTCCAAGCCCTGGGGCGGTGGCCCAAGGGGGTGGAGTGGGGGCAAGTCATCCCCCCCTCTTCTAGACGGCTCCCTTAGGGTTTCCCCTAGGGCTGGCCGGCTGGGCCTTAGGGGCCTTGTGACCCTGGCCCAAAGTGGCCAGTGCACTTCCCCTTAGGCCCACGCAGGCCTCTGACAAGTGGGCCCACATCGGTCCCACTCCGGAACCTTCTAGAACCTTCCGGTACAATACCGATAAACTCTGAAACGATTCCGAAATCCAAAAACTGCTTTCCTTTATATGAATCTTATTCTCCGGACCATTCCGGAACCTCTCGTGATGTCCTGGATCTCATCCAAGACTCCGAACAAAACTCATAAACCAATTATCCATTCTATCCTAGCGTCGATGCACGTTAAGTGGGTGACCCTACGGGTTCGAGAATATGCAGACATGATCTTCTATCAATAATCAACAGTGGGATATGGAAACCCATATTGACTCCCACATATTCATCGATGATCATATCGGATGAACCACGATGCCAGGATTCAATTAATCCCATATATGTATTCCCTTCGTCACGCGATATTTTACTTGCCCGAGATTCGATCGTTGGTATCGGCATACCTAGTTCAATCTCGTTCACAGCAAGTACTTTACTTGTTCCGTAATCCCATATCACTTTGTGATTAACTCCTTAACCATGTGCTTGCAAGCGGTGTTGATATCAATTACCGAGTGGGCCCGAAGTATATCTCTCCGACTCGGGAGGGACAAATTCCATCTCGATACATACAACCCAACAAGCACTTTTCGATCACCTGAGAGACACCTTTATGATCACCCTCACATAGGATGACGTTTGATGACCTCAAAGCTTTCTTCCGATACTAGGGAGTTGTATTATTTCATGGTCTAAGGAATACAATACTTGACATAGGAAAAAGCTTCGCAAAGATGAACACGATGACATGATCTAATTGCTCTGCTTAATTTGGGTTTGTTCATCATATCATTCTTCTAATGACATGATCTCATTATTAATCGACGACTCATGTCTAAACCTTAACCATCATTAATCAATGAGCTAGTCCATAGAGGCGTACTAGGGACACGGTGTTGTTCATAAACCACACAAGTATCAAAGTTTCCGCTTAATACAATTCTAGCATGGAATATAAACTCTATCATGAACAAGAATTATAATAATAACATCTTTATTATTGCCTCTAGGGCATAATTCCAACACTACTACCATGCAATATATATGGTTTATTACCTGTCGATACAAGTAAGCAAGTGCCGCCGAACCCCAGCTGTGCATATAGCCCCATTTCGCAAATAGAGTGAGCCACATGAATGAAGCGTTCCTTCCGGTGCCATCTGAGAAAAGTGTCCTACTAATGGCATACCATAAGTATGCACGGGCATACATCTGGATCACCTCCTCATCGGCGTCCTCGGGGCACCACTTGAAGACATGCTTATTCTCCACGATGTACCGCCCACGATGCCGTTGATCATAATGCCCATTCAAAATAGATTGTCCTTCCATCCTACAAGTGGCTGCAAAAAAACAAGTGAATACACCATCCACCACAATATGCATATACGAATACATATATGAGTACATTCATGAATACACCATTCATTCCATATCAACAATAGCCAAACAATTGCCATATAAGCCATATATGCCAACAATAGCCCAACAATATATGCCAAGAATATCCCAACAATATATTATCCTATAATCCATATATGCCAACAATAGCCCAACAATAATCCATATATTAATACATTCATTCCATATCATCTACACAAAGCCATATATGCCAACAATAGCCCATCTATTTTCTTCAAACAAATTAGACATTCTACCACACTAATTTCTAGGGTTAGAGGAAGAGGACCATATGATGATTATACATTCTACCACACTATCATTCTACCACACTATCATTCTACCACACTAATTTCTTCAAACAAATAAGACATTGCACAATATACATGCATCATTACACAAGAACTAGGGTTAGAAGGAAGAGGACTATGTGATGATTTCAACCAATAAAACAAGCAAAAATGAAGGAGAATACCTCAAGTGGGGGGAGAGGAAGAAATTCCACCAGAGAACCGGTTCAGATATGAGGGGGGGAGCATGTGGATTTGAGGGGGATTGGGGGAGGAGCCGCCGCCGCCGCCTTCTGTCTGCTGGGAGGGTATGGCGCTGGGAGGGGTGGGGGAAGGGCGCCCGAGCCGTTTTCTAGGTTAAGAACCATGGCGCTTTTCGCAAAAGCGCCGTGCATAGTAGCATGGCGCCCCCGCGGAAAGCGCCAAACATTAAAACGGGCCCGCGTGGGCCACGTCGGACGGGACCATGGCGTTTTCGTAGGGCACGCCATGGATGCATGGCGCTTTTGCGGGGAGCGCCGTGCTAATGACCATGACGCCCTCTGGTAAAGCGTCATGAAAACATGTCAGATCGAGATATCTTCGAAAAAGTAGGTCAATTCGTGAAATCATTCGTTAATTAGGTCAAAACAGTGATTTTTGTCCCTGCTCTGCCCACTCTCCAAGGAATTTGTTTTCCTATTTTAGAAGATATCAATGGAGAACAGTAACCTGATTTGCCGATTTGACCGAATCCCTCGTGAGTATGCAAAGTTCGGTTGAACTACTCTTTTAGGGCTTCTTTGCATCACATGATTACAAAAAATAGGAATACAAAAAACATTGGATTTGGGTTGGATTGTATGCACGAATAGAGGATTGCAAAACGGAGAAAAACTGCAAGAATAGTCATTTGGCGGAAACATAGGAAAAGTGCCTCGATCCTACATGAATGAGTGTAAAAGAAAGTTAGAGTGGATGTTAAAATTTCTATGGGATTAAGGTGTAGAATGTAGTCCATAAGAATTTTGGAGGTGTAATTCCTCCGATCCAAGAGAATTTCTCGTGAAAAAATCCTACAGTTAGATTCTCCCCAAAAACCCTTGAAAATCCTTTAACCCAAATAAGCCCTTCAATTTTTTCCCAATTGTGCAGATTCTGTAATTTCGTGTTATTTGGTCTTTCAATGATTCTTAGGCTTGAGAGATCAAAGAAGGTACGGAAGAAAATTTGGAGACAATTGGGCGTTGTCGCTGCAAGTAGTAGTCTTTTGTAATATTTGCCAAGGTCTACTAATATCCTATTTTTATGATTCATTCAATATTAACATTGCAAATTAAATAGAAAAACAATTAATTGATTTATGGTCGTGTTATACACACAAAGGCCGCGAATTTATTTTTAATAATACACTTTTTTTAATTAATTTGAAAAGTATTGCACGAAATCTAAAATTTCGATATTTAGCACATTGTCGGTCTAGGCCGAGCCGACTGCATTTCAATGCCTGGACTACACCGGCTGCGCATTTGAGGGCCGCCAAAATGCAATCGGCTAGGAGCAAACCGATTACTCCAATCGGTCACAGCGAAGCCGATTGAAAAAGTAATCAGCCAGGCCCAAACCGATTGAAAAAGTAATCTGTCAGGCCCAAGCCGATTGAAAAAGGCAGCCATAGCGACACAAACTGCCGCATTGAGCTAGTACTAGCATGACATATCCTCATACATGCACTCGGTCAGGCCATGACCGATTCGGCCACTCGGCCACGCCGTTGCCGAATGGAGCATTCGGCTGGCGTGGCCCCGCGGCCACATGCAATCGGTCCACTCCTCGCCGAATGGAGTTGAATCGGTCAGGGCCAGGCCGAGTGGTTCATTCGGCTAGATCCAGGCCGACAAAGTGTTAGATTTGTAAATTACAAAATTTATACAATACTTTTAGAAATAATTAAAAAATAGGTATTATTTAAAAAAAATCGCCACGGGCCTCTCTCTCTATTATCATCCTCAAGGGACCCTTACAGTACCAATCCTAAGCCCATGTAACACCCTATTACTCGTTTTTAACATATTTTTTGGGGATTTGCATATTTGTTATGTTTTACTTTGCAACTTGCATATTTGTTATTTTCTGTGTCACTGACATATGGTGATCATGTGGCAAATATGCAAATTTCAGAAAAAAAAGTATGGTAAATATGCAAAGATCCCCATATTTTTACTCATTTTCATCACTGTATCGGTATCAATAAGATTATAGCACTATAAATTTGTAAGCGGTAGTGTTTTCTACAACTACGAGTAACACATTTTACTATTGGGAAGGTAAAGTCCATTTTGATTAAAAAAACGCTCACATTTTTGTGTCTGGTAATCATGATGTATCTACATTGTTTAACTGCCAGAGAATTGCCGTAAGCATACTACCGGATCATGAGAGGAGAAGAGCGAGACCACGAGTCCATAAAAGAAAGGGGCACGATGCGGTCTCCGTGCAAGTTCACAAGGGAAATAGAGGGAAATTGCATTTATAGTGCGGTCGTAGTGGTACTCAAACACGTAGTTGTTCCCCCGGAAAAAGAACACGTACAGTAGTTGTTACCAAAACAGTAGAGACATGTTGGATGATATTTTGCATCGGGACACCACATGACGAGAGTGTACAACCATGTGCGTTTATCATGCGGCCGGGTGTTAAGGAATCTCATCATTAGTTTTTTTTCTGAGACATATCGGGAATCTCAATAGGTTTTGCACTACAATAGGCCGACTGGCAGCCTTAAGGCCTAGCCCACCTATTCGGCTGCTGAACCCCTCTAGAAGTTCCAAGCGTCAAATAGGAAACCCCATTCCCTCCCGCTCATGAGCGGGAGTGAACTAGGCTGCGGCCCATTAGTAGTTTTCCTTAGGGTTTTTTATTTTCTTTGAGGTTTTTCTCGTTTTCAGAGGTTTTTCTCGTTTTCAGAGGTCTTTCTCTATCTTTTTAGCTTGTTTTTCTGTTTCTTTTCTTTTTATGTTTCTTTACTTTTGAATATTTTTTAAATCCTATTTTCTACAAATTTGAACTTTTTCAAATCAGAACAACTTCTATTTTTAATTTGAGAGTTTTAATTTCAAACATTGGAAAAAAATATAATATTTAAAATCCTAATAGTTTATTACCCAAAACAAAGAGAAAATATTACTTCGTAACATAAATATAAAGAAGAAAAAAGACAGTACTTTTCATTATGCTGCATATGAGCGTCCCATGAAGAAAAAACCTCCAGACGGGAGCCAATCGCTCCCGCTATGAGATTTCAATTTTTAAAAGTGTTTAGATTTTAAAAATATTCAATTCTTATAATATCCATTTCAAAAATGTTAGGATATTAAAAATATTCAATTTCAAAAAAACTCGTCTTTTAAAAATGTTTAGATTTTAAAAATATTTAAAATTTAGAATGTTTATCAAAACGAAAAGCAAAGTAAAAACAACAAAAATAGAAAAGAAAAGAACAAAATAAAAAAATACCTCCTATTGGCCTACACTAGAGCGGCCCATGAGTATACCTCGGTATTTCTTGGGCCATGCCGGAAAAAAGCCCACGGGTAAAATCCCATGCCCGAGTCTAGCCCGTCGTTGCTGTTTTCCACCGAGCCGTCGGGCCAGGCCTTCCTTGATTCCACATTTTCCTCGGCTCGTGCCCAGCCCATGCATCTGTCGGGCCTCAGATCTAGAGCCGAGAACTAGCCCACGGGCCTAAAAAGCCCAACCTGTTAGGCTTTTTTTTGGGCTGGAACGGGTCGGGCCAGGCTGCCCACGCCCAGATATACCCACGAGGGTGCTTGCTTTAAGCGTAGCATCCTTCGCTCGCATGTCAAGCAGAGCATAGGTGGTCCCTCAAATGGGGGGCAACACCCCTAGTGTGTGTGTGTGTGTGAGAGCCGACCTAAAAATGCTATTTATCTTTTTTTTGTTTATTGCATTTTAATTTTTAATTTTCTACCTTTTTTGTTTCTTTTCCTATTTTTCCTTTTATATTTTTCCTTTTTTTGAACCTCTATATTTTTCCATTTTGTTTTATATTTTAATATTTATAATAATATTGTATGAAAAATATTTTAGAAAGATGAGATAAATTGTTTATAGAGTTGAAATAATGTTCACGATGTTTACACAAATATTTCTATAGTTCAGAAAAGTAGTTTGTGTAGAAAAAACATTCATGTGTTTTAAAATAATTGTTTGCGTGTCCAAAAATCATGTATAACGTAGTAAAAAACTTGTATGATATTAAACCACAAAAGGAATAGAATAGGCAAAAATAATGACATTAAAACACATATTGTTGTAAAGTAAAACCATGAGCACGTGTTTGGTTTCTAAATACTAGACACGTTTGGTATTTCATCATATCTTTTGATTGAAGGGGTTGTATGGTTGGGGGCTCCCTCGAGCAAAAGTATTATTAGACATCTTTCTTTGGATGGTAAGGAGAGAGGGTGTTAGGAGGCTTTGGTGTTGGCAACTCCTCGATCATGTGTCAGGGGTCGATCTTCGGCGTGGTGAACAGGGCCGACCCAAACAAAAAAATGGGTCTGGGACAAATAAAAGTAATATATTTTATACTAAACTGTTATACTTATTAAACTTATATTTCCTACACTAACATTACCACGGTTTTATTTAGTTATATGACACACATAAAAAAATTTGCGAGTTAGTTATACTACTTATTGTTATCAAGTTTTAATGTATCACTCAATAGTTTGATTGTTCTAAATGTAAATTATATGTTGTAATAAAATTTCTCATTTAATTAATTATCTACTGTGAAATAAATTATGCAGTAATGCATAAGGGTTGCTTGTGTATGTGTGTCTATGTATGCATTTAAATATCATTCAATGTCAAGATAGGGATTTTTAAAACATACGCTGAAATAAATATCCTAACTAGGGGTGGTTGTATTTGGGTGGGTCTAGTGTATATGTTACAATTCTCTTACCAAAAGTTTAAACCATGTTTCAGTTTTTTATAAACTTTTGTAAAAAAATTACAAACCTAAAGTTTCCAAAATTTTGGAAAATCTTAGGTATCGAAGACAGAATTTAAGGATTACAGTTTATAGAATGAATTTTCAAACAAATAGAGAAACTTTCTCAAATTTGAACTTTTAAAAAATAAACTAACAGAATAATAGCATATGGGTACATATGAAACGTACTTTTGAAAAAAAAATCATATGTCTAGATATTTGGTAGAAACATACTGTTGAGAAATTCTCAAAATGAGTTGCCATACAAAAGGCTAGATAATTACAAGTTTTATGTATTTTTTAGATTTTTGTACAAACATTCCTACTAATTAGTGTGTTCCTTAAAGCTTCTGATATCCACTTCGATAGTCAAAATTTCAAGAAATACTTCCAAACCAAGAATAAACAAGAAATAGTGAATTCATTTTGATGTGACATTTGCATGTGTATTATTTAAGTAGTATTAAGAAGTAAAACACAAATCATCCCCAAATAAGGGCACGCTGATCAAATTGAAAAATTAAATGCAAACAAATAAAAATTAATTGAAATGAGAAAGATACACACTAGTCTAATACTCTAGCAATGTCGTACATGGGTCGGAGCCCGTGTCGACTGGGGGCCTAGGGCGGCCGCCCCTTTGCCCTATATGCTATGGTCTGGCCCTGTGAGCCCCGCCACGCCTTCTTCAAGGACTAAAACAACGACCCGACGACATCAATGAAGGGAGCATGGGAAAAGTTGGTGCGGTGATTACTGAGATCAGAAACCAGAAAAACCAGTTTCATAAGTGTATTTTCGCTTTCGAGGGTAGAGCTTCAAATTTTGAAGCCCACAATCTTGCTAGATTAGTTTATATGTGGCTGGAGTATCCGTATCATCCATCTAACCCTGTAAACATTATTGATGAGGAATAAAATCTAGCATGTTTGTCTCAAACAGAAATCAGTAAAAAAATTGTGATGTTAAATGGTGCTTTCCTTCTTTTAATGGTGCATTCCTTTAGTTTGTCTGCCTCGGGCAGCAAGTTGTCCTATGTTCACTCTCTTCAGACAAAAAGAGACATGATAAATTCGTTGTGCCCCGCTTAGTTCAAGGTAGTATGAATGAAACAGTAAAAAGAATGTTGGTGTTAAATTGTGCATTTCTTCTGTTTGCCTGCCGTGTGCAACAAATGTCCTACAAAAGAGACTTCATAAATTCGTTGTGCCCTTCTTAGTGCAAGGTAGTATGAAACAATTGAAATTGTGGTACTAAATGGTGCATTCATTTTCTATCAGATGGTTGGAATCAGTGGTGGAGCTATGCACACTCCAGGGGGGCCACCGCCCCCCAGATTTTGAAGAATTGCTGAAGGATTTTTTTCACAAGGTTGAGAGTACAATGTTTTAGCCTCCCCCCCCCCAGACATTGAAGTTTTGAGTTTTCCCCCCATGGAATCTTGCCAAGCTCTGCCAGTGGCTGGAATGCTTCGCCGAGCCATGCTGCAGCTGTTCTAGATAGGTTTCTTCCAGTTCGGGCTTTTTCTCATCGGCGTGGCTGTCGTCGTGCCCGTTTAGACGTCCCTGGTGGCAGGAGGCAGTGCGTGGGCACCCTCTCTCGACTCCTATAGCAGCCTTGCCGAGATCAACATCAAGATGTTTCTCATGGTGATGAGATCCATGCTCTTGGCGATGTTGCTGATTTACTGGCTTCACGAGGACGAGGAGCTAAGCAGGGAGGGCCGCCCACTCTGGACGGTTAGACTTCTCCGCGTTACTGCCTTCGTCGCCGTGGCTTTCTCTTTCATTGCCATGATTCTAGGATGCCTCTTCGCATACCACCTCGTGGTGGTCAAGACGACTCGTGCTTCTTGCTGGTCCGCTACCAGCACTGCTACGATGATAGCATGCTATTGTTGTATCTCTCTCATCTTCTTAGTCTACTACGGCGACATGTTTCAGATTGCTGTTATGCCATATTAGGGATTAAATTAGCTATTAGGTATCTAGCGATTTGATGAAAACTAAGGAGAACCTTTCTTGTTATCGGATGTCCCCTAATGGACAACCTTTCTTGTTATATGCGGGACCAGTCCGTAGATTTTGGGGGCCCTAGGAAAATATGAAATCAAGGGCCCCTTGTTTAATGTGTCAGATATTTCATAGGGTCAAGGGGGGCAATGTCCCCCCTACTCAAAAAAATTAGAGATACATTTAATATTTATGCTAAACTTTTAAAGAGTACTCAAAGTTTATCATGATTAGCATTCTTAGGCGTATCAAAAATGCATGCAACCTACGCCACTTATTCACACATAAAATACTTAAAATATTAGTATTTCGTAAGAAAATTTACTGTAATGCAATAGTAAATTAAATAATTTGTACACTTGATATAACCATGATCTTTGAAATCTTGGTGAAGACATTCGAAACCACTTATTTCTATTGATCGAGTGAACTATATATCATCAATTTCTACTTGTGTACATATGCGTGTGCAGAAAATGAGTTGATGAGTAAACATATTAGGCACTGAATTAGTAAAAAGATGGAATAGTTTCTCAAACATACAAGATGAGGGCAAGTAGAATTGTTGGAAATCATCAGAGAGATGTGCGATTAATAAATATACTCGTAAACTTGTAAAGTAATGTGAGGAACGGTGTTATTCTTCACATTTGGGGAGACCAACAAAATAATGTCATCAAGTAAAAAGTACTCGATAATATTAGAGTATATTTTTTGATAAATATGAGTAAGAGTAGTCATGCTAGGCTATAGCTTGAACCATCTATATTTTATTTTTTAGACAACCATTTATATTTTCAAGAATTATTGTAGACTGCTGAACGTCAAAAATATTAAAAAATATGGATATATAGATAAGTCATGGGCCGGGGACTAGGGCGAGCGCCCCTATGCCCCTCCCTGTGGGCCGGCCCTGGTGGTGAAAGACGGGGAGTGATGGCTCCAAAAAGCGTCATCTAAACATTGTTTTTCGTCAAGCAATTGATATTACTCTCTTTTGATTTGCTACTAATGACTAATTATTGCAAAGATATGCAAATTCTTCCTTTGATTTATTTTATGCAGGAAATCACACTTTTATCGTGAAATCTGGAGTCATAAATGATGATTTTGAGGAAGTTTTGTCGATCAAGTAATTTTGGAGTTAATATCAGCGCCAACCAACATGACGACCACTTGTACGGACACGCCCCGCCCATACCGTCTAACCGTACGGGGTGGCGGCATCTTCGTCTCATCAAAACCTACAATACTCATAAAGACGCCTATATATTTTGAGGTCCCAGCCGCCGCGCAGAGGGCCGTCATTCTTAGATTGCATCACAATACCACCAAAGGAGATCCACACCATAGTTCATCCCTTCCATCCCCTATCCTCTCCATTAGCCATAGTCATTACTTTGTACTTGAGATCTTCTTGTGATTCGGCAACCATTGTAAGAATATTTGATTTCAATCTAAGTATTGCATAATGTTTTCTACTCTTGATCTTATTATTATGGGTGAGTAACCTCACGAGCCGTGGGTTGGGGAGAAACCTCGCAGCATTTATGTGTATCTAATCTATGGGAGAATTGTGTATTGGTTTATAAGATATATTTGTATCATTTGTTTCTTTGTCTCTTGCCTCGATCTTTGGACTTGTAGGTACCCAAGATCCCAGATATTGATCAAGTCTTGTGGTGAGATTCTTGGCAAGTGGCGATCTCATAGGAACCCCAGTGACAGCAAGGGTAGTACGACCTTTGCTTAGCTACCCATTTAGGATCACAAAAACATCACCACTTAATGTTTTGATCTGTGTTTTGCATTTAATAATCGTTTATAGCCCGGTGCTTCGCGGTGCACTTGGTTGGATCAAAATACTATTGCTATGCATGTGGCCTTTCACGAACTCTAGTATATTAGGATGTGTTGCTCACAAAAGATTATCTCTATTGAAATCTTACACATGAATATGCTTATTATTATCTTTATTCCCATGTGATATGCAGCTGCGGGTGGATCTTCATCCCTTATCTATCTCCATCCATTGATTCAACCACAATATAAAGTAAACTAGATTGGTTCGGTAAACAAAGGTAAATTTGACAAAACAAAGTCTTGTAGACATGTCCTTATTTTTTATTCCTATTAGTGTTATTTTACAAGGATTCGATAAACCTAGGTCTACTAGGAAAAAATATACTATACCGCATCCAATATACTATACTGCATCCGTAATCCGAATCGAAGGTATCAACCCTTTTTATGGCGTCGTTGCCAGGGAAGCAATTCTCTATCCTGGTGAGGTCACTAGAGACCTTGTTTTTAGATTTAATTTTTGTTTGTAGTTTTTTTCTTGTTATTAGTTTACTTTCTCGTTATCTATTTGAAAACCCCCCAAAATTAGTTACTTGTTTATTTGTTTGTCTTGCTTTAAAAATACTAAATAGAAAAAAGCGATGGCTCAAAAGAAACTTGGGGAGTATGCTACTCCCACTGATGATTTTATTCGTGCACCTATTACTCAGCCCGCCGTTGGTGCGGAAGCATACGAGATAAATCCTAACCTTTTGGGTTTGGTTCAGCATAACCAATTGGGAGGCTCATCTTCTGAAGATCCAGGTTTTCACTTAAATACATTTACTGAAATTTGCGACATGATGCGTATTAAGGATGTTGATCCAAATGTTGTTAAATTGCGATTGTTTCCTTTCTCTCTTAGAGGAAAGGCTAAGGATTGGTTGCTAGCTCTACCTAAGGGCACTATCACAGCTTGTGAGGAATATACTAATCTCTTTATGACTGAACTTTTTCTCCAGATAAAACTATGCAACTAAGATTCAATATTACAAGTTTTAGACAAGAAGACCGTGAGCCACTAGTGCTTGCATGGGAAAGGATGAAAGAACTCGTAATGAACTGTCCAAGTCATGGAATGGAAGAATGGCTTGTATTGCATTTATTTTATAACGGCCTTAACCCAATATCTAAGTCTATGCTAGATACTGCAGCAGGAGGAACTATCATGGGAAAGCAGGAGTGTTGCAAACAAACTACTTGATGATATGCAAACAACCATGCTCAATGGCATTTGGAAAGAAACTCAAAAAGGGTGATTTCAATCACCGAGGTAAACAATAAAGAGCTTACTACAAAGGTAGATGAATTACTTAATATAGTAAAGGATAAGGAAAATACCCAAGTTAATCCTATCTCTACCGATGTTAATGCTGTTAATTTTATAGCTCGTAGTTCTTATAATCCTGCATGGAAATATCAAAACTTTGCTTCTCATGTTCAAAAAATTTATTCTAGTCCTACAGGAGCTCCTTTTAATAACTATGATAATCATAATGGAGCAAACCATGATAATCTCTCGTTTGAACATACTGTTAGAAATTTTATGCAATCTCAAACTAAGAAAAATAATATGCTTATTAAAATCACGGAGAACCATGAGACTAGTATTGGTAAATTATCTAATCAAGACGTTGCAATGAGAAATGATGTGCAGGATCTACAGGAAAGGATAAATACCATGGAAGCTCTTGGGTACGGTAGCCGAGAGACAAGCTCTCATACTTGCAAAATTTGCTGGAAAGCCTGAGCCAAATCCGATGGAAGAACTCAAGATGATAAGTGTCGAGAATAATGAAGACAAGCCTGAAGATCTAGATTATAGCAACGCACCAACATCCGAATATACCGTGAAAGATCTACTAAAGATGATCGTCGTCAAGAATCCTGATATTGAAAAAGGAAATGATTCTACCTATCAACAATTTATTCAATAAGTAGCATCTATAGAAATGGAATACAAAAGACTAGCTGATAAGCTCCCTGCTAAGCTATATGATATATTTTAGCCCACTATTAAAATTAAAATTGGGATTAATGAGATATCTGCACTTTGTGATCTTGGTGCAAGCGTTTCAACAATTTCCAAAAGCTTATTTGATAAAGTAAACTTGGGGACATTTGCAACTACTAAAATGAGAATCCATCTAGCTGATTCTACATATAAGAAAGTTGTTGAGATTAAAGAAAATATAGTGGTAGGGCATTCCCGCACTTATTAATATTGTTATAGTGTACATGCCCGAAGATCCCATAGCTCTTATAATTCTAGGCAGGCCATTCCTATGAACTATTAAAGTTTTAATCAATTTGCATGAAGGGAATGTGATAATAGGGATACCATCTAAATATCCTTTTATAGTCCACTTCCCTAGGAAGAAGAAGATCAAACCTAATAATGATGATGATAGTATAACCACGCTTAAAGCTAATTCCTTTGGAGTGGGTGTTCCACTCACTAAAACTAAATGATCATCATCTGGGTCAAGCTAATTGACCTTAACTAGAAGCGCTTCATCGGAGGCAACCCATGTGAAATAAAAAGTTTTTATTCTTGTGTTAGTTTTTTTTTTCTTTGTTTTTTTTTTGTAATCATTTTTAACAAAGAGTGTTTAAGAAGACATTTGGAGAGAGGATAAGAAATAAAGGTAATCCTCAATTTTATATTTTGCTAACACATGGCCTTAAGGTATTGCTAATTTTTACAAAGCCTATATTGTTTTTATTTTGCCTTTTGTTAAGATGTGCAAAGGCGCGTAAAGCTACTAATAAATTTCTCAAGATTTTGAAGCTTTCAGGTAGCATAAAGATCACTGGTATGGTTAGAAATACTCGTACTGCACGCTCGTAACACATCAAGGCACTGGAAAATACAAGGACTGATTTTTTCCGAAGGACATAGCTGTCATGACGACCAATTGTATGGTCGGATGCGGTCATACCGCCTGCCCGTACCGTATCTTGGAGCAAACATCTGAATTGAAGTAAATACATTGGCCGCATAATGGTCAATCGCACGGGCGTGCACCCATACTGCGTGTCCATACCAAGTTTATCTCTAGAAGGGTTTTATCGACCCCAAGGTTTGTCACTCGGTACGGGCGGCCTATACATACCAGCCGCCATAAGAACCTATGAAGAGGTAACCTAAAATTCTCAAAACACTATTCTCTTTCTTTTACCTACAAATTCCACACTACCTTTATTGGATCTTCAATTCTACTTATTATTTCATTGATTCCTCGCACCCAATCGATCTAAGGTATGTTTCTCCTCTGATCTCCAACTTATTTGCATCTAAACCTTGTTAAATCTTTCACCATTATCAATCTAGACTTAGGTCTTATTCTTGAGCTAATCTTGATGTTGAGCATGTTTAGATAGTTTTTAGAGGAGATTCTTTTATAACTAGTGTAGAGGATCGTATATGCTATGTTTCTATTGGATTAAATTTTTGATTAGCTTTATTTCTTATTTTTGTTTTTATATGAATACGAGGAGATGTACATGTGTGATGTATGCGGCACAATCTGCACCACCCATTGATATGCTAACCCCCGAGTCATTTTGGAATCGATTTCGCTGAGGACTTTCAGCTGAACTATTTCAACCGTCTAAAGCTTCGAGAAATCAAGTCCACTAAGTGGGTGTGTCCCTTTATCTTGAACCAACTTGGTATTCGTGCTGATTTCGATTTGCTATGCAATAATGTTGGTTTGTATGAATTTGTCTTTCAGGATTGTGACACGTACCACTGCTAGACGCTTGAGTTTCTTAGCATTATGACACATACGATGACATCTCACTTCTATCCCGAGGAGAAACTTCCTGGAGTTGATTATATCTACTTTCGACTCATGAACCATGAGTACTCCTTGACACTCATCCAATGGGCTCACTACTTTGGGTTTGCTAAAAACACCACCGACACACGCTTCACTTCTTTTGTTGTAAATTCTACACCCATGGGTTATTTTAATAAAATGAGAACTTGTGGAAGCACAACTAAGGGAAATCAAATGATGCATTATGTTGTTTGTTATTTGTTTTATGTTATTTTTAATACCTTGCAGGGATGTGGTGAGTTTACTAGAGTTAATGAGGAGGACATGATGGTCCTCGCTAGAGCTGCAATTCCTAACTGTAATTTGAAGTCAAATTTAGGCGCACTTCTTTTGTTTTATCTTCACCATTAGGGGCTTGAATCTCGTGGTCCCATATGCGGAGGAGGAGTCATAACCATGCTTTCATAGGCACTCCACGTCGACCTAGGTAACATCCAACCTTTGTCTGGAAGCCGCCACCTAGGTTTTTCTTCTCTTAGAGCTTGCGGTATGTTTTCAAGAATCAATGTTAGATATTTCTTTGATATACCTAGAGCGGATCACTTGATCCCTGATCTTTTGCCTAATGGTATCTTAACTATCGAGGAGGGATGTTTGCATTATGATGCGTAGGTTGAAGCAAGTCTACCACAACAAGAAGCACCTATGGATGGAGAAGAGAAAGATGAAGGAGCGGAACAAGAAGGACCCAAACAAGATGTGCAACCACCAAACTACTACAATACATATGATGATATCTATAACCTCGAAGGAAGTATCCAAAATATGAACAAGCTCTCCATCAACCTTCGAAATGCTACCGCCAACCTAACCACTCAGTTCGATGATTGGAGTAGCCAATGGAACATGAGTAACTATCCACCCCCACCACAATGAGCAACAAAAGGGCTTGCAAAGGCCTGACTTTGGGGATGTGTCCCTAGGAAATATTATTTGTCTAATAAAGAGGTTGTACTCCAACTCCCAGTGAGCTTTGAAACACTCGTGTTGGTCTGTTCCAAAACTTTGATTTTTTATTTTGCTTTTGTTTTTAGTTTGTTTTTGTTTTTAGTTTGCTTTAGTTTTTAGTTTGTCTTTGTTTTCCTAATCACTTGCTTGGTGATACGTCCAAAACGTATCTACTTTCTCGAACACTTTGCTATTGTTTCTTCTCTAAACTTGTGTGATTTGGATACAACTAACACGGTCTGACGCTGTTTTCAGCAGAATTACCTTGGTGTCTTGTTTTTGTGCAGAAAATGAACTATCAGGAAAAATTCCGGAAAATATGCCAAAAATTATATTTCACCAGAAGATCCACGGAGCCAGAAGAAGAGACGGAGAGGAGGCCTGGGGGCCCACACCCATCCCAGGTGTGGCCCCACCACTGGTCGCTCCTGGAGGGGGTGCAGCCACCCCAGGCACCCCCTTGGCCTTCCTCTACGCCTATAAATTGCCTTTCAACCTAAAAACCGAGGGGGGTTCGATAGTTTTCCAGAAAGAGTTTCGCTCCGCCGCCGCCACCAGAAACCAAGATTCTGATCCAGAAACTCCGTTCTGGCACCCTGCCGGGACGGGGAATTTGGAGAGGATCATCGCCATCGTCATCACCAACGCGTCTCTATCAACCACCTATATTTCCCTCATCCCTTAGTGAGTAATCCCCCGATGTAGGCTTGGATATGGTATGGATTGGATGAGTTCTATCATGTAATCGAATAAGATCTGTTAGGGCATAGTGCCTAGTATCTCTATTAGTGCTATTTGACTTTGTTGTAACTTGTTGTGATTAATGCTTGTCACTAGGGCCCGAGCGCCATGATCTCAGATCTGAATTTATTATTGAATCATTATGATAGTATTGTTTGTGATCTTATCTGCAAGTTGTGTACACATATCATTGTCCGGATCTAAAGGCCCCAAAGTGACAATAATTGGGACAACCGGAGGGGATGGCTGTGGTGTGAGGATCACATGTGTTCACGGAGTGTTAATCCTTTGCTACGGTGCTCTATTAAAAGGAGTACCTTAATTTCCAGTAGTTTCCTAGAGGCCCCGCTGCCACGGGCTGGCTAGAAGATGTTGTGCAAGTTCTCATTGCGAGCACGTATAACTATATTTGGAGAACATGCCTAGGATTGTTTAGTACTTGGATGCTTGTTATTATTTATCTACAATACCCTAGATCTTGAAGTTACATGTTTAAACTCGTCCATGCAACGCCCGTCCATCCATCCCTATGCCTACCGCACTCAAATCCCACTGTTACGGTTACTGTTACTATTGCTACTGTTTCACTGCTGCTGTTGCTTTATTGTTGCTACTACCAAACCGTTGCTACTGATAAAATTCTGTGAGCAAGAACTATTTCCAGGTGCAGCTGAACTGACAACTCAGTTGTTAAGTCTTGCAAGTATTATTTGGCTCCCCTTGTGTCGAATTAATAAATTGGGTAATACTACCCGCGAAGACTGTGGCGATCCCCTATACTTGTGGGTTATCAAGACTATTTTCTGGTGCTGTTGCCGGGGAGCATAGCTTTATTTGTAAATTCACTTGGATCTATTATTGTTCACTGCTACTCCTTTCATCATGGGGAAGTCTCGTGATGGAAAGTTCCCTATTTTACCATCCACTAGAAGAACAGGTACAGTCCTAAACACCTCTGCTGCTCTTGATTCATCGTCTGTTATAAGTAAGCTTGTCACACCACCACCACATACTCATGCTACACACACTGCTACTACTGTTGAGTCTAAACTGTGAAGAATCTACCTCCTATAGAAGAATTATGTAAGCCAATTCCCCACTCATCTACTATTGAGGTACACTCTCTCAAACACTTTGATGAAGGTGATATTCCTTATGGTAAGCCTCCTGATCAATGTTTAGAGGAACTTGACACATTTATTGTTAAACAAGGGTATTTTAATAAACAAGTTCAGAATCATTTGTTGGAAAACTCTAGAGCCATCCATGAGTTGAAAGATATTGTGGAAAGAACTTATAATGATATTAAAATGCTTTGTAAACACTTTCAAATGGTTCAAACTCAAATTGATCAACTTGCTAAGGTACAAAAGGATATGCTAGTTAATGCTTCAGGAGATAAACATGCTTATGAAATTAGAACTAGGAGTGGTATAGCTACTCAAGATCCTTTATATCCTGAAGGACACCCTAAAATAATTGAGCAAGATTCTCAACAAGGTGAAGATAGTGGTAGTCCTCGCAAGAGGAAGAAAAAGAAACATAAGATAGTTGAGGAACCACTTGAACCAGCTGTAGATCCAAATAGTATATCTGTCTCTGATGCTGAAACTGAGAGTGGTAATGATAAAAATGAGTCTCCTGATAAGGAGGAAGGTGAGGAAGAACCTGAGAAGCACACTAAGAACACTAGGTATACAAAGGAAGATTTTATTGCTAATAAACATGGTAAAGAGAGAATCTTGGGTGCAGAAACCTATGCCTTTTTCAGGTAAGAAACACAAGTCAAAGGAGGAGGAACACTACAACAAGTTTTGTGAGTGGATGAAGCCTTTATTCTTGCAAATTCCTTTGACTGATGCTATTAATTTGCCTCCTTATTCAAAGTATATGAAGGATATTGTCTCTAATAAAAGGAAGATTCCTAATGAGGAGATTTCTACTTTACTTGCTAATTAATCCTTCAATGGTAAGGTTCCAAAGAAACTTGGTGATCTAGGTATACCAACTATTCCTTGCTCTATTAAGAATAATTATGTTAGAACTGCTTTATGTGATTTGGGAGCTGGAGTTAGTGTTATGCCTTTTTCTCTCTATAAGAGACTCCAGCTAGAAAAGTTGATACCAACTGATATATCTTTACAAATGGCTGATAAGTCAACACTATTCCTGTTGGTATATGTGAGGATGTTCCTCTTCAAGTTGCTCATAATTTCTTGGTTTTAACTGATTTTGTTGTGCTTGAAATGCCTGAAGATGATAATATGCCTATTATTTTTGGGAGACCTTTTCTTAATACTGCAGGTGTTGTCATTAATTGTAATCAAGGAAAAGTAACATTTGATATTAATGACAAAGAGCACACTGTATATTTCCCCAAGAAGTTTGTTAAGAGCTATTGCTTGAATTTCATTGAAAATATTGAGAGCATCAAGGTTGGAGAAATATATTGTCCCATTCCACAAGAAAATTTTGAAACTATTATGATTGGGACCATTGCTATCAAGTATAAGGTAACATAATCACCTTGTGGAATGCAAAGTTTTGCTTCATATAAGATTGTTTTGGTAATAAGACTTGATCAACCTTGTTAACAAAAGGATTTTAATGAACAAAATAATGTTTCCACTATGGTTAAACTTGCTTTCTTTTAGTTTTCTCCTACCTAGTCTTTGATCTTTCTCTTGTTAGCTCTAGTTTTGCTAGTTGTTTGCTTGTTGGAGTGTATTAGAACTTCTGAAGTTCTAGTTTTTGTTTGCTTTTTGTGTCAAGAATGACCTCTAATGAGAGCGAAGTAAGATTTGGGGAGTTGCTGTCCCGAAACAGATTTATGTCCTCCACCATAAAAATTCGTGAGGAGTCTCTGTAACTCGGATTGACCTGATAATTTATGAATAAATCCCCTAGTATATTATCTAACTTTCGTTAGTTCAACACTTTTTGATTTGAGCAACATAAGATGTTCGAAAAAATCGGTTTCTACCTGCTGGTCTATTTTGACAGATTTCTGCCATTATTTGCATTTGCTTCTTATTGATTCCTTTTTGTGTTCTTTTTTGGGGAATTGAGCTTTTTGAAGGATTTGCTACAGTATCTTGTGTTTTTAGTGAAAATTTTTGCTGCTCCAAAGCTTTGCCTAAGGTCTAATATCTTTTGAATACACTAATGTTGCTAATGAAGATTGTGTGAAGTTTTATATGAAGGAAAAAAATTTCAGGTGTATAGAGAGAGAATGATGTAATGAGATGAAGAATGGATAAAATCTCAAGATTGGGAATGCCACCTCGTGTCACCCTAAGATATATTCAAGAGGTACAAGCGTCAAAGTTTGGGGGTGCCCAAGGCATCCCCTTTCTCATCAATAAAAACCTCGGGTCTCTTTCTAGACACTTCGTTTTTATTGTTGCATGCTCTGTTGTGTTATTCTTGGAGTTACTGCTCGCGCTATTGAGCCCCACTTATGCCAAAAGCATAAGCTTGGGTGGAGGTATACCGACATCACACTCATATATATATCATGTTCGGTCGGTTCTTTGTATACCAATTGTTTTCGCTTTCTTCTTGGTTTTTGTTGCTTCTTTCTAAAAACCCAAAAATACCAAAAATATTTTTGTTTATTTTGGTTTGTTTCTTTGCTTTGGTTTGCCTTAAAAGAAAAATCCAAAAATATTATTCTTTGTTTGGTTTGCTTTGTTTTTGTTTGGTTTTTCTTTGTTTGCTTGTTTCTAAAAAAATCGAAAACACCAAAAATATTTGTTGGTCTTCTTTGGTTTTGTGAGTTCTTTTCAGGGTTCAGCCATCCTCAGCGGATTTTGGTTTCATGTTATTATTCAAGTCACACAAGTGAAGGGCAATAATGAAGATTAAGACAACTCGAGGTGTGGTAAGAGGCTGGTAACAAACTCTATTTGTTTCATTCTTGTACATATACTCTTCATTGTGAGCATGGTTAGCCTGTTTGTGTAAGGTGTATGTCATTATGGATGCTTAGTAGTTCTTGCTTGTCTATGATTAGCTCCAGCTTGGTAATAGTTTGTAGCATGTCATATGAATGTTTGCTTGCATTGTTTTATTCATACTTTGGTATGATATTGTGGTATCCTCCTCTGACTGTTCATGTGAATCGACTTGGCACAAGCTCACGCATGCCTATGACTAATCAATAGTTAGTAAGCCTCGATGATTAATTTTGCCTCAGAGTTTTTGTATCACTTTCATGCCATAGTTAGTCCTGTTTTGTTACAAGCATGATTATGACAGTTATTGTTCTCTCGTTTGTCGCTCCCTCTCTATTGCTAGCCTTCACTTGCACTGAGTATGTGATCTACCTGTGCTTCCAACTCCCCAAAACCAATATTGCCAGCTGTATCCACCATACCTACCTATTAGCATCATTTGCTACTTCAGTGCATATTCCATATGCCGTGTTTTCTTTCAAAATAAAATGTTTGTCTGTTTTGAGAAAGTTAGTTAGTAAAGCTCTCACTAACTTGATGGCACACTTTATGAAGGGAATATGCCCTGAGAGGCAATAATAAAGTGTTTATTATGTGTATTCCAAGTATATGATATATGTTTATTTTGCATGCTATAATTGTATTAATATGGAAATGTTAATACATGTGTGTTTAATAAACAAACAGAAAGTTCCTAGTTATGCCTCTCTCATAAACTAGCTCGTTGATTAACAAGATGATCAAGGTTTCCTGATCATGGACATTGGATGTTGTTAATAACGGGATCACAACATTAGTGTAATGGTGTGATGAACATTCATCCGAAGTATAGCATTACGATCAAAGTCATTGAGTTTATATTGCTATAACAACTTACGAAGTGATCCTAATCCTTAGACCATGAGATCATGTCAATCACTAACACCGGAAGAGTTTCTTGATAACATCAAACGTCACACCGTAACAGGGTGATTATAAAGATGGATTCAGAACTAATAAAGTGTTATGTTGAGGCTCATGGATCGAGAGTGGAATTTGTTCATCCCGATGACGGATAGATATACTCTGGGCCCTCTCGGTGATATCACATTGATTAGCTTGCAAGCAAGTGATTTGATCACTAGAATGTTATATCACAGGAACGAGAAAAGAGTGCATGTCGGTAACGAGATCAAACTAGGTATGGAGATACCGATGATCGAATCTCGGACATGTAATATATCGTGAAACAAAGGGATTAAGATACTAGCGTAAAAGGTTCCGACGATCACAAGAAAGTCATCGTTGAATGTGTGGGAGTCAGTATGGGTCTCCAGATCCCGCTTCTGATTATTGATCCGAGAGGGGTCTCGATCATGTCCGCATTATTCACGAACCATAGGGTGACACACTTAAGAGACACCGACATCCAATTGGAGCAAATGTTTCATGCCGAAAGAATGAACAAGCGCATGAATTTATTTCACTAGATACCGAAACAGGTTTTCGGGTGAAATTGCATAAAGTGGTTATGCATGTGAAATAGAATTCTAGCAAGGGGTTATTTGTGAATGTTTGTCATTAAAGTAATTGACAAAATTCTGCATAAAATAAAAGAGTTTTATTTAATGAGAGTTTGCATTAAATTTGGTGGAAATTTAATGGGAATTTGAGTGGACTTTTGAGTGGAGGGAATTTAAAGGAGATTTGTGAGTGGAGTGTCCACCCACATGAAGAGGGGAGGGCAAGGGGGCAACCCCATGCGCCGGCCACCCCCTTGGGGTTCCCCCCCTCCTCCTATAAAAGGAGCCCCCCTCCTCACTTGTCTCTCACACCTCCTCGTGAAGGATCTCTCTCCCCCTCTAGAATTTATCCCCCATGGTCTCGGACTAGCGAGATACATGTTCCCGGTGGCTATTCGGCAAGAAAGAGTTGTGCTTCCGCTGCATCGCTGGAGCGAGGAGGCGGAGGTTGCTCGGTGCCTCGAACGTGTGTGCGAGCATGGATGCACTGCTGATTTGCGGTGCTAGGACTTTATCTCGATCTTGAGATCGGCAAGAGATCGTCTACATCAACCACGAGTTGAACTCGTTAAGCTTTGTCGGTCTTCAAGGGTATGTTCTCTACGGATATACATCCGCCCGTTGTTTGTATCTAGTAGATAGATCTTGGTATATAGTTCACATCGTAGGAAAATTTTTGTTTTCTATGCTGCGAACCCTACACTTTATTCCTTGCGCTTAATAATTCTGAACCATTATGACTATTCCATGATAGTTATATGCTTGCTAATTATATACTGGGAGTCAGCATAACCGTGCTGTCACGGGGAACGCTTTCAACACCTGTTGGATATTTCATCCAATTGATTCTTTGCTCTTTTGTTTACGGATGTCGACGATGTGAAATAAAAGGGGAGGTTGTGAGTTCATGGAGTTTATACATTGTGTTAGGGAAACGCTTGGGCCGCTAGCCTAAGCCATGCCTAATCATGGTGGAAACTTGCAGCATCACCATAATGAGCATCTATAAAGCATCCTCAATAAAAAGCTATGCATATGGTAAATAAAAAGATTGTTGAGATTCTCATTATCTGCTTGCCTTGTCATTTTGGTTATGGGAAAGCTCCTATACCATGTTCAAGGGGTACCCCATTGGCGGTTCTCGATGATATGCACGTATTTACAATGACAAGAACTTTCAGGTAACCAAAGTTGAGTAGCATGCGGAGCGACCCTCGTACTCAAGGGACTTGGAATTTCTAGTCTATGGTCTGACAAGCATATGATTCAGAGTGGACCTCACTTTCACCTTAACCACATGAAGATGCCTATGATATGGGCAATGAGAGCTCAAAGCTAATGAGTAGCTTCCTTTCAGCATTGAGAAGCCTTTCAAACCTTTACAAAACCATTTTCACAACCTTGTTGAGTCACCACTTATTCTATGAGCACCTTCTTGAGAGAATAGTTGTCATTCTCGTGTTTGTTCCAAAACTTGGTTAATTATGTCATGACTTTGATGCTTGTATCTCTGATATCTTTACTTCTAGTCTTCATGTGAACTTCAGAGGTGCCTTGGCATTTATATTGTGCTCTTCAAACAAAGGCAAGCGAGATACCACTCTAGCATACCTTATTATGAGCATTGCAATGTCGCTTATGTTTATGTTTCATGCTACTTATTATTATTGAGTTGGTTTTCTCTTCATAGCTTGCAATGACTATTGAGTAGACTTAGTTGCATACTTCTTATTATGAATTGTATAAGTATCTACTCCTGTGCTGAGAATATATACATCATATGAAGCAAAGTGTTCGTGAAAGTTCTTTTATCGCACTCAGTTTTCATCTAAATTGATTGAGGACAAGCAATAAGCTAATCTTGGGGGAGTTGATACGTCCAAAACGTATCTACTTTATCGAATACTTTGCTATTATTTCTTCTCTAAACTTGTGTGATTTGGATACAACTAACACGGACTGGCGTTGTTTTCAACAGAATTACCTTGGTGTCTTGTTTTTGTGCAGAAAATGAACTATCAGGAAAAATCCCGGAAAATATGCCAAAAATTATATTTCACCAGAAGATCCACGGAGCCAGAAGAAGAGATAGAGAGGATGCCTGGGGGTCCACACCCACCCTAGGTGCGGGCCCACCACTGGCCACTCCTGGAGGGGGTGCAGCCACCCCTAGCACCCTCTCGGCCTTCCTCTGCGCCTATAAATTGCCTTTCAACCTAAAAACCGAGGGGGGTTCGATAGTTCTACAGAAAGAGTTCCTCTCCGCCACCACCAGAAACCAAGATTCCGATCCAGAAACTCCGTTCTGACACCCTGCCGGGACAGGGAATTTGGAGAGGATCATCGCCATCGTCATCACCAACGCATCTCTATCAACCACCTATGTTTCCCTCATCCATGAGTGAGTAATCCCCCACTGTAGTCTTGGGTATGGTAGGGATTGGATGAGTTCTATCATGTAATCGAATAAGATCTGTTAGGGCATAGTGCCTAGTATCTCTATTAGTGCTATTTGACCTTGTTACAACTTGTTGTGCTTAATGCTTGTCACTAGGGCCCGAGTGCCATGATCTCAGATCTGAACTTATTATTGAATCATTATGATAGTATTGTTTGTGATCTTATCTGCAAGTTGTGTACACATATCATTGTCCGGATCCAAAGGCCCCAAAGTGACAATAATTGGGACAACCGGAGGAGATGGTTGTGGTGTGAGGATCACATGTGTTCACAGAGTGTTCACAGAGTGAAATTGCATAAAGTGGTTATGCATGTGAAATAGAATTCTAGCAAGGGGTTATTTGTGAATGTTTGTCATTAAAGTAATTGACAAAATTCTGCATAAAATAAAAGAGTTTTATTTAATGAGAGTTTGCATTAAATTTGGTGGAAATTTAATGGGAATTTGAGTGGACTTTTGAGTGGAGGGAATTTAAAGGAGATTTGTGAGTGGAGTGTCCACCCACATGAAGAGGGGAGGGCAAGGGGGCAACCCCATGCGCCGGCCACCCCCTTGGGGTTCCCCCCCTCCTCCTATAAAAGGAGCCCCCCTCCTCACTTGTCTCTCACACCTCCTCGTGAAGGATCTCTCTCCCCCTCTAGAATTTATCCCCCATGGTCTCGGACTAGCGAGATACATGTTCCCGGTGGCTATTCGGCAAGAAAGAGTTGTGCTTCCGCTGCATCGCTGGAGCGAGGAGGCGGATGTTTCTCGGTGCCTCGAACGTGTGTGCGAGCACGGATGCGCTGCTGATTTGCAGCGCTAGGACTTCCTCTCGATCTTGAGATCGGCAAGAGATCGTCTACATCAACCACGAGTTGAACTCGTTAAGCTTTGTCGGTCTTCAAGGGTATGTTCTCTACGGATATACATCCGCCCGTTGTTTGTATCTAGTAGATAGATCTTGGTATATAGTTCACATCGTAGGAAAATTTTTGTTTTCTATACTTCGAACCCTACAGTGGTATCAGAGCCGGATCTATGCGTAGATACTTTACACGGGTAGTACACATATGAGTATGTGGGCGATGATGATCATGTTGTTGCTCCTTTGTTGTAATTTTGGATATTGGTGGCATAGTGGGATGAAGCGGCCCGGACAAACTTTACATGTCCTCGCACATGACCTGTTCCACGCTTGACATGCAACTAGTTTGCATAAGTGGCTAGCGGGTGTCTTTCTCTCCTACTATAGTCAATATCTATTTTGCAAGCGAGTTGTCAACAATTTGATTATCCTCGTTATGGTTCATGTTCGTAGGTAAGAACAGTTCTATCTCGAAAGCCCTAAGCCACGTAAAACTTGCAATGGATAAATTAGAGGCGTCTAGTTTAGATTGTTCCTGGCTAGTGTTATGATATGGTAGTGTTGTAAGTAGAAGTATGAGATGATACTCTTACAACACACATAGCGTGTAAAATCCATAGACCTTGGATTTACACATATAGGTATGATAGTGATCATACCACGATGCACATGATAGAGATCATCTGCGGGAACCATATAATTTCACTAATAAACATATGATGTTTGATAGCATCTTATATTGCTTGTTTAGCGCTTTGTTAGCATAATAAGATGATCCCTCATTTAAATATCAAGATAAGAATGTGTTCTTCCTTTAGTATGCACCGATTATGTTTTCGTCGCTCCAAGACATCACGTGATGATCGGGTGTTCTTGGATCCACGACCATATTTCGGGTGTAAAACAGTTACACACGCGAATACTAAGGTTCTAACTTGGCGAGCCTAGCATGTACAGACATGGCCTCGGAACACGGACCGAAAGGTTAAGCATGAGTTATATAGTTGATATGATGCCCATTTGATGCTCGCCTTTGAAGCTATACCGACTCACGTGATGATCGGACTTGGTGTAGTGGATTTGGTTCATGTAATCACCAAAAAGGAACGAGGGATGTCGTTTTTGAGTGGGAGTTCATTCGTAATATAGATTAGTTGAACTCAATCTATCATACACTTAGTCTAAACTTTACAAATTCTGTTGTAGATGGCACCACCTGCTTTTAATTTCAATGTGTTCATGGAGAAAGAGAAACTAGCAACAAACGGTAGCAACTTTACCGAATGGGCCATGAATTTGAGGATTCTCCTCTCTGCTGCACAAAAGCAATATGTGCTAGAAGCGCCGTTAGGCCCCCCACCTTTTGATGATGCCCCTGACGAGGAGAAGAATGTCTATCAGACTCGTCAGGAGGACCACAACTTAGTTCATTGCGGCATATTGTATGGGCTAGAGCCGGAACTTCGAAAGCGTTTCGAAAACGGCAATGCATTTGATACAATGGGTGAGTTGAAAATGATTTTCGACACACATGCTGCTGTAGAGAGCTACAACGCTTCAGAAAAGTTCTTTAGCTGCATGATGGAAGAGCACAGCTCCGTTAGTGAGCATGTACTCAAGATGTCGGGTTACACCGATAAGCTTGTGTCCTTGGGAATATCGATTCCCATTGACTTAGGCATCCATCGTGTTCTGCAGTCTCTGCCACCTAGCTATAAGAGCTTCGTGATGAACTATAATATGCAAGGCATGAAGAAGTCTCTCCCCGAGCTTCTGTCAATGCTTAAAACTGCAGAAGTGGAGATCAAAAAGGAACATCAAGTGTTGATGATCAATAGGAACACTGGTTTCAAGAAAGACAAGAAGGGAAAACGGAAGGGAAGTAAGGGCGACAAGCCTGTTGCCGCGCCTGAAAAGAAACCCCGAGTTGGACCTAAGTCTGATTCCGAGTGCTACTATTGTAAGGGGACTGGCCACTGGAAGCGCAACTGCCCGAAGTATCTGGCAGACAAGAAGGCCGGCAAGGCAAACAAATGTATATATGATATACATGTTATTGATGTGTACTTGACTAGTGCTCGCAGTAGCACCTGGGTATTTGATACCGGTTCAGTTGCTAATATTTGTAACTCGAAACAGGGGCTGCGGAACAAGCGACCGCTAGCAAGGGGTGAGGTCAAGATGCGTGTCGGCAATGGATCAAGCGTTGATGTGATCGCCGTCGGAACGCTGCCTCTCCACTTGCCGTCGGGATTAGTTATAAACTTGAATAAATGTTATCTGGTGCCTGCACTGAGCATGAACATTGTATCTGGATCGTGTTTGATGCGAAGTGGTTATTCATTTAAATCCGAGAACAATGGTTGTTCCATTTATATGAATGAAATCTTTTATGGTCATGCACCGATGATGAATGGTTTATTTCTATTAGATCTCGATGATAATGTTACACATATTCATAATGTTGATGCTAAAAGGATTAAACTTAATGATGATATATCCGCATATATGTGGCACTGCCGTCTAGGTCATATTGGCGTTAAACGCATGAAGAAGCTCCATTCGGATGGACTTTTGGAATCACTTGATTATGAATCATTTGATACATGTGAGCCATGCCTTATGGGCAAGATGACTAGAACGCCGTTTTCCAGTTCAATGGAACGGGCGACAGATTTATTGGAAATCATACATTCTGATGTATGTGGTCCAATGAGTGTGTCGGCGCGAGGTGGATATCGTTATTTTGTTACTTTCACGGATGATTTGAGTAGATACGGTTATATCTACTTGATGAAACACAAGTCTGAAACCTTTGAAAAGTTCAAGGAATTTCAGAATGAAGTGGAAAATCATCGTAATAGAAAGATCAAATTTCTATGGTCCGACCATGGAGGTGAGTATCTAAGTTACGAGTTTAGCACTCACATGAAAGAGTGTGGAATTGTTTCACAACTCACACCTGCTGGAACACCACAGCGAAATGGTGTGTCGGAACATCGTAATCATACTTTATTAGATATGGTTCGATCTATGATGTCTCTGACGGACTTGCCGTTGTCATTTTGGGGTTATGCACTAGAAACTGCTGCATTCACTTTAAATCGGGCACCATCTAAATCCGTTGAAAAGACACCTTATGAATTGTGGTTTGGAAACAAACCTAAGCTGTCATTTCTTAAAGTTTGGGGATGCGATGTTTATGTGAAGAAACTTCAACCGGATAAACTCGAACCCAAAGCGGAAAAATGTGTCTTCATAGGATACCCTAAAGAAACTATTGGGTATTCCTTCTATCACAGATCCGAGGGCAAGGTTTTTGTTGCCAAGAATGGATCCTTTCTAGAGAAAGAGTTTCTCACGAAAGGTGTGAGTAGTCGGAAGGTAGAACTCGAAGAGGTTGTGGAACCTTCTCTTCAAAGTATGGCGAGTAGCGCAGCGCCGGAAGTTGTTCCGGAGTTGGCTCCACCTGTTGAAGAGGGAACTAATGATAATGATCATGAAACTCCAAAAAAGAGTACTACCGAACCTCGCAGGTCAAACAGGACGCGTGCAGCTCCCGATCTGTACGGAAATCCTGTCATGAATTTCATGGTTGATGAAAATGATGACCCTACGACGTATGAAGAAGCGATGATGAGCCCGGATTCCAACAAATGGTTAGAAGCCATGAAATCCGAGATGGAATCCATGTATGAAAGTCAAGTTTGGAACTTGGTGGAATTACCTCACGACCGAAAGGCCGTGGAGAACAAATGGATTTTCAAAAGGAAAACTGATGCTGATGGTAATGTGACCGTCTATAAAGCTCGACTTGTCGCAAAGGGGTTTCGACAAATTCAAGGAGTTGACTACGATGAGACTTTCTCTCCCGTAGCGACGCTAAAGTCAGTTAGGATTATGTTAGCAATTGCTGCATATTTCGATTATGAGATATGGCAAATGGATGTCAAAACCGCGTTTCTCAATGGTAATATTGAAGAAGAGTTGTATATGATACAACCAAAGGGTTTTGTCGATCCTAAGGATGCTAACAAGGTGTGCAAGCTTCAGCGATCCATCTATGGATTGAAGCAAGCATCACGAAGTTGGAATCTCCGCTTTGATGAGGTGATCAAAGAGTTTGGATTTGTCCAAACTTATGGAGAATCTTGTATTTACAAGAAAGTGAGTGGGAGCAATGTGGCATTTCTGATATTATATGTGGATGACATATTATTGATCGGAAATGATATAGATCTTTTAAACAGTGTTAAAATTTATCTAAACAGCAAATTTTCAATGAAGGACCTAGGTGAAGCGTCATACATATTAGGCATAAAGATCTATAGAGATAGATCTAGGCGCCTAATAGGGCTATCACAAAGTACATACCTTGATAAGATTTTAAAGAAGTTTAAAATGGACGGAAGTAAGAAGGGGTTCTTACCTATGTTGCAAGGCAAGACATTGAGTAAGACTCAAAGTCCGGCTTCGGCGGAAGAAAGAGAGATAATGGACAAAGTCCCCTATGCTTCAGCCATAGGCTCTATAATGTACACCATGCTATGTACAAGACCGGATGTGGCACATGCTATTAGTTTGACTAGTAGGTACCAATCGGATCCAGGTTCGGAACACTGGATAGCGGTCAAGAATATCCTTAAGTACTTACGAAGAACTAAGGATATGTTTCTTGTATACGGAGGTGAAGAAGAGCTCGTCGCTAAGTGTTATGTCGACGCTAGCTTTGACACCGATCCGGATGACTCTAAGTCTCAGTCCGGATACGTATTTCTCATGAATGGCGGAGCGGTTAGTTGGAGGAGCTCCAAACAACCTGTGGTAGCGGGATCAACAACGGAGGCCGAATATATTGCTGCTTCAGAAGCGGCTCAGGAAGCAGTTTGGATGAAGGAGTTCATATCTGAACTAGGAGTGGTGGCAAACGCGTTGGACCCAATGGTGATCTATTGTGACAACAATGGTGCCATTGCCAATGCCAAAGAGCCAAGGTCTCACAAGCATTCCAAGCATATTAAGCGCCGGTTTCACTCCATCCGCGAGCATGTCAAGGATGGAGATATAAAGATTTGTAAAGTACATACGGATCTCAATGTAGCAGATCCGTTGACTAAAACTCTCCCTAGAGCAAAACATGATCAACACCAGAACTCAATGGGTGTTAGATTTATCACTATGTAACTAGATTATTGTCTCTAGTGCAAGTGGGAGACTAAAGGGAATATGACCTGAGAGGCAATAATAAAGTGTTTATTATGTGTATTCCAAGTATATGATAGATGTTTATTTTGCATGCTATAATTATATTAATACGGAAACGTTAATACATGTGTGTTTAATAAACAAACAGAAAGTTCCTAGTTATGCTTCTCTCATAAACTAGCTCGTTGATTAACAAGATGATCAAGGTTTCCTGATCATGGACATTGGATGTTGTTAATAACGAGATCACAACATTAGTGTAATGGTGTGATGAACATTCATCCGAAGTATAGCATTACGATCAAAGTCATTGAGTTTATATTGCTATAACAACTTACGAAGTGATCCTAATCCTTAGACCATGAGATCATGTCAATCACTAACACCGGAAGAGTTTCTTGATAACATCAAACGTCACACCATAACAGGGTGATTATAAAGATGGATTCAGAACTAATAAAGTGTTATGTTGAGGCTCATGGATCGAGAGTGGAATTTGTTCATCCCGATGACGGATAGATATACTCTGGGCCCTCTCGGTGATATCACATTGATTAGCTTGCAAGCAAGTGATTTGATCACTAGAATGTTATATCACAGGAACGAGAAAAGAGTGCATGTCGGTAACGAGATCAAACTAGGTATGGATATACCGATGATCGAATCTCGGACATGTAATATATCGTGAAACAAAGGGATTAAGATACTAGCGTAAAAGGTTCCGACGATCACAAGAAAGTCATCGTTGAATGTGTGGGAGTCAGTATGGGTCTCCAGATCCCGCTTCTGATTATTGATTCGAGAGGGGTCTCGATCATGTCCGCATTATTCACGAACCGTAGGGTGACACACTTAAGAGACATCGACATCCAATTGGAGCAAATGTTTCATGCCGAAAGAATGAACAAGCGCAGGAATTTATTTCACTAGATACCGAAATAGGTTTTCGGGTGAAATTGCTTAAAGTGGTTATGCATGTGAAATAGAATTCTAGCAACGGGTTATTTGTGAATGTTTGTCATTAAAGTAATTGACAAAATTCTGAATAAAATAAAAGAGTTTTATTTAATGAGAGTTTGCATTAAATTTGGTGGAAATTTAATGGGAATTTGAGTGGACTTTTGAGTGGAGGGATTTTAAATGGCATTTTGTGAGTGGAGTGTCCACCCACATGAATGAAGGAGGGGAGGGGGCAGCCCCCATGGCCGGCGGCCACCCCCTTGGGTGCCCCCCTCCTCCTATAAAAGGAGCCCCCCTCCTCACTTGTCTCTCACACCTCCTCGTGAAGGATCTCTCTCCCCCTCTAGAATTTATCCCCCATGGTCGACTAGCGAGATACATGTTCCCGGTGGCTATTCGGCAAGAAAGAGTTGTGCTTCCGCTGCATCGCTGGAGCGAGGAGGCGGAGGTTGCTCGGTGCCTCGAACGTGTGTGCGAGCATGGATGCACTGCTGATTTGCGGTGCTAGGACTTTATCTCGATCTTGAGATCGGCAAGAGATCGTCTACATCAACCACGAGTTGAACTCGTTAAGCTTTGTCGGTCTTCAAGGGTATGTTCTCTACGGATATACATCCGCCCGTTGTTTGTATCTAGTAGATAGATCTTGGTATATAGTTCACATCGTAGGAAAATTTTTGTTTTCTATGCTGCGAACCCTACACTTTATTCCTTGCGCTTAATAATTCTGAACCATTATGACTATTCCATGATAGTTATATGCTTGCTAATTATATACTGGGAGTCAGCATAACCGTGCTGTCACGGGGAACGCTTTCAACACCTGTTGGATATTTCATCCAATTGATTCTTTGCTCTTTTGTTTACGGATGTCGACGATGTGAAATAAAAGGGGAGGTTGTGAGTTCATGGAGTTTATACATTGTGTTAGGGAAACGCTTGGGCCGCTAGCCTAAGCCATGCCTAATCATGGTGGAAACTTGCAGCATCACCATAATGAGCATCTATAAAGCATCCTCAATAAAAAGCTATGCATATGGTAAATAAAAAGATTGTTGAGATTCTCATTATCTGCTTGCCTTGTCATTTTGGTTATGGGAAAGCTCCTGTACCATGTTCAAGGGGTACCCCATTGGCGGTTCTCGATGATATGCACGTATTTACAATGACAAGAACTTTCAGGTAACCAAAGTTGAGTAGCATGCGGAGCGACCCTCGTACTCAAGGGACTTGGAATTTCTAGTCTATGGTCTGACAAGCATATGATTCAGAGTGGACCTCACTTTCACCTTAACCACATGAAGATGCCTATGATATGGGCAATGAGAGCTCAAAGCTAATGAGTAGCTTCCTTTCAGCATTGAGAAGCCTTTCAAACCTTTACAAAACCATTTTCACAACCTTGTTGAGTCACCACTTATTCTATGAGCACCTTCTTGAGAGAATAGTTGTCATTCTCGTGTTTGTTCCAAAACTTGGTTAATTATGTCATGACTTTGATGCTTGTATCTCTGATATCTTTACTTCTAGTCTTCATGTGAACTTCAGAGGTGCCTTGGCATTTATATTGTGCTCTTCAAACAAAGGCAAGCGAGATACCACTCTAGCATACCTTATTATGAGCATTGCAATGTCGCTTATGTTTATGTTTCATGCTACTTATTATTATTGAGTTGGTTTTCTCTTCATAGCTTGCAATGACTATTGAGTAGACTTAGTTGCATACTTATTATTATGAATTGTCTAAGTATCTACTCCTGTGCTGAGAATATATACATCATATGAAGCAAAGTGTTCGTGAAAGTTCTTTTATCGCACTCAGTTTTCATCTAAATTGATTGAGGACAAGCAATAAGCTAATCTTGGGGGAGTTGATACGTCCAAAACGTATCTACTTTATCGAATACTTTGCTATTATTTCTTCTCTAAACTTGTGTGATTTGGATACAACTAACACGGACTGGCGTTGTTTTCAACAGAATTACCTTGGTGTCTTGTTTTTGTGCAGAAAATGAACTATCAGGAAAAATCCCGGAAAATATGCCAAAAATTATATTTCACCAGAAGATCCACGGAGCCAGAAGAAGAGATAGAGAGGATGCCTGGGGGTCCACACCCACCCTAGGTGCGGGCCCACCACTGGCCACTCCTGGAGGGGGTGCAGCCACCCCTAGCACCCCCTCGGCCTTCCTCTGCGCCTATAAATTGCCTTTCAACCTAAAAACCGAGGGGGGTTCGATAGTTTTACAGAAAGAGTTCCTCTCCGCCACCACCAGAAACCAAGATTCCGATCCAGAAACTCCGTTCTGACACCCTGCCGGGACAGGGAATTTGGAGAGGATCATCGCCATCGTCATCACCAACGCATCTCTATCAACCACCTATGTTTCCCTCATCCATGAGTGAGTAATCCCCCACTGTAGTCTTGGGTATGGTAGGGATTGGATGAGTTCTATCATGTAATCGAATAAGATCTGTTAGGGCATAGTGCCTAGTATCTCTATTAGTGCTATTTGACCTTGTTACAACTTGTTGTGCTTAATGCTTGTCACTAGGGCCCGAGTGCCATGATCTCAGATCTGAACTTATTATTGAATCATTATGATAGTATTGTTTGTGATCTTATCTGCAAGTTGTGTACACATATCATTGTCCGGATCCAAAGGCCCCAAAGTGACAATAATTGGGACAACCGGAGGAGATGGTTGTGGTGTGAGGATCACATGTGTTCACAGAGTGTTAATGCTTTGCTCCGGTACTCTATTAAACGGAGCACCTTAATTTCCATTAGTTCCCTAGAGGCCCCGCTGCCACGGGCTGGCTGGACAGAAGATGTTGTGCAAGTTCTCATTGTGAGCATGTATGACTATATTTGGAGCACATGCCTAGGATTGTTTAGTACTTAGATGCTTTTTTTATTTATCTGCAATGCCCTAGATCTTGAAGTTACATGTTTAGACTCGTCCATGCAACGCCCATCCATCCCTGTGCCTACCGCACTCGAATCCCACTGTTACCTTTATTATTACTATTGCTACTATTTCACTGCTGCTGTTGCTTTACTGTTGCTACTACCAAACTGTTGCTACTGATAAAATTCTGTGAGCAAGAACTATTTCTAGGTGCAGCTGAACTGACAACTCAGTTTTTAAGGCTTGCAAGTATTCTTTGGACCCCCTTGTGTCAAATCAATAAATTGGGTAATACTACCTGCAAAGACTGTTGTGATCCCCTATACTTGTGGGTAATCACTTGGTCACATGTTATTTTCTATTCTTTAATACCCATCCTCAAAAATACAAAAAGATTTTCCCCTTTTTCGTGAACGTGGATTTAAACTTTGCCTCTTTGCATCAATATTATTACAAGAGTGATTTTTCTAGAGTTTTGAAGGAACACATCTCTATAAGGAAGAGGATTATGAAGTCACTCATGAGAGGTATGTCCTATGTCTCCCACTTTTGATGTTTGAATTGTTTATCTTAGTTAGTTGACTTGCTAGGAAGCTATGCTAGTGGGAGTAATTCAAAATAGTTAGAGTAAAGCTTATTATTTGTATGAATGATTAGTTATGGAAGCTTTTGCTCTAGTTCTTATAGTTAATCGAGTCTTTCCTTGGAAATAAATTTGCCAAACAAGTATAACTAGAAAAAGTCTAGAATTTTATGACTTGTTTGATATGTGATTATCTTAAGAGTTTACCTTTGAAGATACTTAGCCTTATAGACGTTTTTATAGACTTAACGACACTATTGAAAGGAGTTTTTTGATTGAAATAAAGTCTAGTGGTAATTGTGATTGCATGCCAAAGCTAACCTTGTGGATCAAACCGTAATACTGTTTAAAAAGTTCTATATTTTCCATGCACACCTTTGGATGCCAACAACTCCACTAGCTTTTGGACGATCTATGGTATAACCCCGGATTTCGGCTATGAGTTGATGACATGGGTGGCATACGTGTCACTGTATAGGAAAAATTATTGGTACTCTTGAAGGTTATGCAAACCATTGTTTAAAATCATCACTCAATGATCCTTATTGAGAAATATCCTTGCAAGAAGGAAGAAAAAAGAGAAAAGATATGATGATCCACATACCAAGTCTTTGGCATGATCTCGTTACTACTTTATGAATTTTCTTGAGAAGCAATGATTGGAATAGTAGTGTTTTAGATAGTCTTGATTTACCTATGTGGGTGTCAATAAGATACTTCACTATTATACTACTTGGAACATGAACTCTCTTACTCAATATTGCTATATTAAACATCCTAGTGTTCCTTGGCAAGCCGAGAGTTAACTGGAGGAATTGGATTGATTGTTACACATCTAGTTATTTATACTTATATTAAACTCTACTTTTATTGTCTTGAGTTATCAAAATTTGTATAGTGTTCTTAGCATCTCCCTAACTTTGATGATCTTTTCAATATGGAAGAAGTGCTGGACGCATATGGCTACCGACTATAAGTGAATTCATATTATCGTTGTTTCCAGTTTAAACACTACATTTATCATAGTTCCTTTGTTTCTTCTTGCTCGATGGCGATCAAGGTTTGAGCTTTGGGGACGTTGATGGCTCCAAAAAGCGACATCTTTCTCCGCGTTAAAACATTTTTTTAAAAGCAATTGACATTATTATCTCTTGGTTTGCAACTAATTACTAATTATTGCAAATATATGCAAATCTTTCCTTTGATTTATTTTATGCAGGAAACCACACTTTTATTGCGAAATCTGGAGTCATAAATGATGATTTTGAGGAAGTTTTGACAACCAAGGAATTCTGGAGTTAATACCAGGCGCCAGCCAATTTTACGACCACTGGTACGGGCGTGCCCCGCCTGTACTATACGACCGTACGGGGTGGAGGCGGCTTCATCTCATCAAACCCTACAATACTCGTGAAGGCGCCTATATATTTTGAGGTCCCAGCCGACGCACAGAGGGCCGCCATTCTCAGATTGCATCACAACACCACCAAAAGATATCCACACCATAGTTCATCCCTTCCATCCCCCATCCTCTCTATTAGCCATATCCATTACTTTGTACTTGAGATCTCCTTGCGATTCGACGACCATTGTAAGAATATTTGATTTCAATATAAGTATTGCATAATGTTTTCTATCCTTGATCTTATTGTTATGAGTGAGTAGTCCTTAGGGGCTACGGGTTGGGGAGAAACCTCGCAGCATTTATGTGTATCTAATCTATGGGAGAATTGTGTATTGGTTTGTAAGAGGATTTGTATCATTTGTTTCTTTGTCTTTTGCCTCGATCTTTGTACTTGTAGGTACTAAAGATCCTAGAGATTGATCAAGACTTGAGGTGAGATGCTTGGCAAGTGGCGATCTCATAGGAACCCCAGTGACAGCAAGGGTAGTACGGTCTTCGCTTAGTGACCCATTTGGGAACACAACAACATCATCGCTTAATGCTTTGATCTGTGTTTTGCACTTAATAATCGTTTGTAGCCCGATGCTTCGCAGTGCACTCATTTGGATCAAAAGACTATTTCTATGTTTGTGGCCTCTTAGGAGCTCTAGTATATTGGATGTGTTTCCCACAAAAGATTATCTCTATTGGAACGTTACACATGAATGTGCTTACTATTATCTTTATTCTCATATGATATGCAGCTACAGGTGAATCTTTAACCCTGGCCTATCTCCATCCATTGATTCAACCACAATATAAAGTAAACTAGATTGGTCTGGTAAACAAAGGTAAATCGACAAAACAAAGTCTTATAAAAGTTTCTTTATTTTTTATTCTTATTAGCGTTGTTTCCCAAGGATTCGATAAACCTAGGTCTTCTAGAGAAAAAAACTACTATACTACATTGTAATCCGGATCGAAGGTGTCAGCGAACGATACAAAGATTTTTCCGGGCGAAACCTCAGTGCTTCGACACCATCGCCGATGATGTTTGCGGGTATCATTACCCTCTTGGGGGGCGCTGATGCGGCTACCTTCCTCGCGACAGGGCTCGGGGTGAAAACCCTTAACCATTGTTCTCGGCGACGGTGACACGGTGTGTCATTACCCTCTTGGGGACGTCGTCGTGGAGCCACAGTTCATCCTAGTCTCGGCTCATTGTTTTCGGTGGCAAGTTTAGGTTTTCCGCGTTTTTCTTGTTTATTTTGATCGGCTTTGTAATAGGGGTCTCCCCTCCACCTTGTACCTGTTCGGCCGAAGTGACTTTAATCTATAAAGCATGGTGAAAGCCTATTTCAAGACATCTTTCTTTTATGACGGGATCTAAATGCCTTTCGGTGTCTAGATCCATTCTCGAGATGCTCTTAGTTTTTCTATTACTTTGAATTTTGGATTGATAAAAAATTTCATACCTACCAAAATCGTCCTTTTTTGGAAACATTTCGAAATTACATCAAACAAATTTCATCAAATTATTATTTATAGTTAAATTCTAATTCTACTTGAATTTGGTTCGAGTCTACCCCTCTAGAAATGTATGTTTTGCTTCCCATCGAAATTACAAGAATTCCAGAAATCTCGTTGAAATTTTAAAACCTTGCTTCGCACAGCCTACAGACTTTTTTAAACAATAACTGGGTCTAAAAGACCCCAGAAACTGCTTGATGAAACACGTGGTATAAATTGCAGAGAGGCCCTTGGCGAGAAACACACTAGCAAAACTAGATAAAACAGAACATGGCCTCCCTCTTACAAAAAGCACCCTAGGACTAGAAAATAAAAAGCAATCAAGTCCTTGAGGGCCTCCACCACCGATCTCGGGCGACCTCGAGCCAATAGCGAGGTCATGGGAGTCTTTTGCTCGTGACGCTCCACTATCCGGAGAAGACGCTCACCCGTCGGCCATCTTGCAGTCAACGGGGACGCACCACTTGTTGAGGACGAGGTGTCGAGCTTCGATGCTGGGCTTCGAAGAAGGGCCTCCGATGGAGGTTTGATCCCCTAGTCTCCTTTCGACACGAAGAGGCAGCAGCCCGGCAGCCTCGCCGCTGCCAGTGGACCACTTCGAAGAAGATCTTGTGGGCGCAGCTTCAACCGTCCTCGGCTTCATCTTCGGCATCAAATTCTTCGCCCTTCCATCCCTCGCTGCCACGGCAGGCCAAGAGAAAGGCGAAGAAGCAGGCTCCGTCGACGCATCCGAAGAACCGTCGAGCTTTATGGCCGAGCCGCTGAATCGACCCATCCCACCCCAATTTCCAACCATTGGATCTCGGGGAGGGAGAAAGATCAGCGAGGTCCCAGCGCCGCTCGCTAGCGCACAGGAGTAACTCGGAAGTGACGTGTGTGGCTAGCGCCCAGCAAACCCTGGCTCACTCCCCTCGCCGCCACGGCCGTCCAGAGCAAACTTCAGATCTGGGAGAAAACCCAACCCCCGCATGTCCCAAGCAGCCTTATGAAAGGTGGCGGTGCTCGCCGCCGATGCTCCCCATCCACCAAGGGCAAGGAGAAGAAATGCGAGGAACCCTAGTTCACCGAAGATCTTGCTATAGAGATCTCCAACGCCGCCGCCAACTACGGGCACGCATCCACACCCGGCACGAAGCGGCTACACCTACACCAAAACCTAACTACTCCGATGCCACATCCCGTCCAACTCCGACCGGTTAATCCGGCGGAGTGGAGCCGGGAAGGGTCCGGCCGGCGGCTGAGCACACTCAGAAATTAAGGAGAGAGAGAGAGAAGCGCTGCTGGAACGAGAAGTGGATAAATATTTCGCACAGCCTACAGACTGAAAAAATCTTTTAAGAAGATGCACATTTGTATACTCCATTTTGGGCTAGGAAATGGCTAGTGAAACTTAATCGCAATTTGCATCCCAGCCATCACCCGTTTCAGCCGCGGATAGCAGCAACGAGTACACACGCGTATGGGCAAAAAAGGAAGCCCAACAGACGATCGAGGCACGCGACACACGGATGCAAGCAGTACAGCCCACGAGCGCGACGAGCCCCACAAGTGTGCGTGCGGCGGATTCTAAAAAAACAAAAGGAAAATGATACCGTTCACTCGCGTCCCCCGGTTCCTGGTGCCGACGCGTGTCCGGACTTATACGAGACACGAACGTACATGGGGCCACCACCACAATCTTATCTCCAGGATTGTCTCTTCCATCCTTCCTAAACCAAAAGTCCATGGCACTCACGACTGCTTCTTACCTACGATGCGCCCTGCTCCTCCCTCGGTGCCCCGCCCCGCTCCTCCCTCGGCGCGTCCCCTGTGTGATGCCCCCGGCTCCTCCCTCTGTGCCGCGCCCTACTCCTTCCTTGGCGCGACGCTCGTCAAGAACTGTCGTCAATCTGCCACACGTGCTGCTGCAAGGCGCCGACGACGGCAGCGACAAACGCTGCTACGCGCGATGGAAGCTGCTGCTACATGAGCCGGTGGAGGCTGCTACACGGCGCGGCAACGTCCGGTACACGCTCGGCGGTGGAGGCTGCTACACGCGGCGAAGACGGCTGCACAGGCGGTGGCGTCCGC
Source organism: Avena atlantica (assembly GCA_910589765.1). Classification (NCBI taxonomy): domain Eukaryota; kingdom Viridiplantae; phylum Streptophyta; class Magnoliopsida; order Poales; family Poaceae; genus Avena; species Avena atlantica. Next base: position 52,947,589 of record OU342739.1, on the reverse strand, counting down.
TGCTACACGCGGTGGCTCAGGAAATTCGACGACGGTGGTCTCCTGGGCGCCAGCGGCACGGAGCGCGTCCGCGTACTCCCTCTGCCTGTGTGTGTTCCACCCGCCCACGCACACCAGCGTCGACGGAACGCGCACCACCACTCCTCGCCGCGCAGTACCATGGCCGGCACGTTGGCCACCTTGTGGTCGATGCTACAAGCGTCGGATGCCCTGCTACATGTGAGTGATGGAGCTGCTATAATCCCATGACGGCTCTGCTACAAGCATCGGACAGAGCTGCTAAATGCTCCCGGCGGTCGTGCTACAAGCCCCTGATGGTGCTGCTACGGCCCTGCTACTCGTGCCTGACGGACCTGCTACAAGCTCGCAATGGTGTTGCTACAAGCACACGGCGGCGCTGCTACTCGCGTTGGATGCCCCTGCTACAAGCTCATGACGACGCTGCTACTCGTGCCTGACGGCCCTGCTACTCATGCCTAACGGACCTGCTACAAGCTCGCAATGGTGCTGCTACAAGCACACGGCGGCGCTGCTACTCGCGTTGGATGCCCCTGCTACAAGCTCGTGACGACGCTGCTACTCGTGCCTGACGGCCCTGCTACAAGCTCACAACGGTGCTACTACAAGCTCACGACGGCGCTGCTACTTGTGCCGGATGCCCCTGCTACAAGCTCACGACGGCGCCGCTACGCATGCCCGTCGACGTTGCTACCTATGCCCGAAGAACCTGCTACAAGCTCTACAGCCGACCGTGTTGCTACCGTAGAGGATGGAGCGGAGGATGTGGGCCTTCCCTACCGCCGTCGATTTTCTGCAGCGAACGCCGGTGAATTCTGCAGGGCGTGCCGCTGCGTCGCGTGCCGTCTTATCTGTCTCCTTCCCCATGCGTGAGAGCGGACGGTTTTTGTTCTGCAGTGCTTTGACGGTTCACGGACACAGTAATGGACAGAGAGAGAGGATGACGCGATCAGACGGTACACATTAGATCTAACGGCTGGGGACCCGGGGGATCGGAGAGTTTGATCCCCCGGGGGACGCGTAGTACGTCCCAAAACAAAAGGTGGCCACCGGACGCAGTTCCTAGAGCTTACCAGTAGCTCGAGGCGACAGCGATGAGGTTCGTCGGATGCTCACCACCCAACTGGCTGCCCTGCGCCTCGATTGCGCGCCTGAATTCTCCATCTCGGCGCGCGAGCCTGGATCCTACGAGAAGTTGAAGTCGAACACGACAACCGCGCCAACTCCATCACGAAACTACCAGAAAAATCACCATCCTAAAATCACAGCGATCTCTCGTCGAACTCCACATGAATCTGTTGTTACCTCTGTGACCTCTGTGACCTCGAGCTATTTAAACACGGAATCGCCGTTCCGTTCCCTCCAGAAATCAAATCCACGAGCAGAAACCAAGCCAACACTGCGGCAACACTGCGACTGCTCTGCTCAGTAGCCAGTAGCACAGTACTTGCCTGATCGATTAGTCAGTTAGCTTAGCGTGGCTAGGCATGTCGCTGACGACGACGACGAGCCACCTGCCCATCTGCAAGGCGCAGGACGTCTCCAAGCAAGCTCCGCCGCAGAGGCGGAAGAAGAACACGCCCACTTCGCCGAATGCGCCCAGTCTTGGCAGGCGGAGGCTACTCAAATCCGCCGGCCTCGGGCTCGGGCTCGGGCTCGTCGTGTCTAATCCGGCACGGGCCGAGTCGCCACCGGTCCTGGCACCGGAGGAGCTGACGTCGAGCCGGTTGTCCTACTCCAGGTTCCTCGAGTACCTCAACGCCGGCGCGATCAGGAAGGTGGACTTCTTCCAGGACGGCACGGTCGCCGTCGCGGAGGTGGACGACCCGGCGCTGGCCAGGGTCCACCGCGTCAAGGTGCAGCTCCCGGGCCTGCCCGCCGAGCTGGTCCGCAAGCTGCGGGAGAAGGGCGTGGACTTCGCGGCGCAGCCGGCAGCGGAGCCCAATGCCGGGCTGGACGTCCTCGGCCTCCTGCTCAACCTCGGCTTCCCTCTCCTCTTCCTCGCCTCGCTCTTCCTGCGCTCTTCGTCGGGCGCACCCGGGGGTGGACCGAGCTTGCCATTCGGGCTCGGCCGGTCCAAGGCCAAGTTCCAGATGGAGCCCAACACGGGCGTCACGTTTGACGACATCGCGGGCGTGGACGAGGCGAAGCAGGATTTTCAGGAGATCGTGCAGTTCTTGAAGTTCCCCGACAAGTTCACGGCGGTGGGGGCGAGGATCCCCAAGGGGGTGCTTCTTGTCGGCCCGCCGGGCACGGGGAAGACGCTGCTGGCCAAGGCGATCGCCGGTGAGGCCGGCGTGCCTTTCTTCTCGCTGTCCGGGTCGGAGTTCATCGAGATGTTCGTGGGCGTGGGCGCGTCGCGCGTGCGGGACCTGTTCGGCAAGGCCAAGGAGAACGCGCCGTGCCTGGTGTTCATCGACGAGATCGACGCCGTCGGCCGGCAGCGCGGGACGGGCGTAGGCGGCGGCAACGACGAGAGGGAGCAGACGCTGAACCAGCTTCTCACCGAGATGGACGGCTTCAGCGGCGACGGCGGCGTCATCGTGATCGCCGCCACGAACCGGCCGGAGATCCTCGACGCCGCGCTGCTCCGCCCGGGCCGCTTCGACCGCCAGGTGTCCGTCGGGCTGCCCGATGTGCGGGGCCGCGAGGAGATCCTCAGGGTGCACAGCGTAAATAAGAAGCTGGACCCCGACGTGTCGCTGAGCGTGGTGGCCATGCGCACGCCCGGGTTCAGCGGCGCCGACCTCGCCAACCTCTTGAACGAGGCCGCCATCCTCGCCGGCCGCCGCGGCAAGGACCGCGTCTCGGTCAAGGAGATCGACGACTCCATCGACCGCATCGTCGCCGGCCTCGAGGGCACCAGCATGACCGACGGCAAGAGCAAGATGCTCGTCGCCTACCACGAGATCGGTCATGCCGTCTGCGCGTAAGCATACGCACATCCCTCATCCCTCGTTTCGTTTCAACCGATTCTTATTTCACGGTCTCGTTTATACTGGAGACTAATCGGTTCTTGCAGGACGCTGACGCCGGGGCACGACGAGGTGCAGAAGGTGACGCTGATCCCGCGGGGGCAGGCGCGAGGTCTGACGTGGTTCCTGCCGGGCGATGACCCGACGCTGGTGTCCAAGCGGCAGATCTTCGCAAGGATCGTGGGCGGGCTGGGCGGCCGCGCCGCCGAGGAGGTGATCTTCGGCGAGCCCGAGGTGACCACGGGCGCGGCGGGAGACCTGCAGCAGGTGACGCAGGTGGCGCGGCAGATGGTGACCACGTTCGGCATGTCGGAGATCGGGCCGTGGGCGCTGACGGACCAGGCCGCGCAGAGCGGGGACTTGGTGCTGCGGATGCTCGCCAGGAAGTCCATGTCCGAGAAGCTCGCGGCCGACATCGACCGGACAGTGAAGGCCATCATCGACGAGGCATACGAGGTCGCCAAGGCGCACATCAGGAGGACCCGGCCCGCCATCGACCAGCTGGTGGACGTGCTCCTGGAGAAGGAGACGCTCACCGGCGACGAGTTCAGGGCGATCTTGTCGGAGCACGTCAACATTGGCAACGAGCACCGGGACACGGCCGCAAGGACAGACATGGTTACGGCTTGAAACTTCAGACATCAGAACAGTAGAACGATACTCTAGCATAGTATAGAGTGTGATGTAAATATGTGCCTCACATGTTTGACATTGCTAGTAAATATTTTCCATACAAGCAGGTGTTTAATTAGCCCATTTCTGCTAGTATACTATTATAATTTGTGTTCTCCCAGAGGTCAGGGATGCACAGCAGAAAGTGAAAAGCAGGGCACGCCAAACTGCTACGATCAAACATGCGAGATGTGAGCAAGACACTCTGCATCAGTAGTACTTGGATGGCTCCCCAGCTTCAAGAGCCAAGACGCGTCTCTTTTTGTAGTTGGCCTTGAAGCAGGCCTGCCTAAGCCTCTTGGTCGTATCCTTGAGCTCAACACATGGCTTCTGCTCCAGGAGCCTCCTCTCCTGCTCCAGCGTCTCTACCATCACCCTCAGCTGCTCGTCGTCGTTTGCCTTGCCTGCCTCCTGCAGGGCCTGCAACCATGAACGACATATCAGACAGATGATTACACGGCGAAACAGTCGTGAAAAAAATGGGGTCCGATTCAGAGTAGGCGATAAGAAAACCACCATGGATAAAGAAGGTACCTCGACATTGTTGATGAGGGCCCGCAAGCTCTTCATCTTGCGATGCGGCCATCTGGGAATTCCAAGCTCTCTGCACCTCTTCTTCAGGGCGGTGAGCCCGACTTTCAGCTCTCGAGCTGCCTGCATAATTGGCAGGTAGAAGTACTGTGACACGAGCTCGAACGTCAACGCCTTCTCTGATCTAACACGGTCTGTTTTCATGGGGACGACGGGAGCAGCTGCAGGTGGCACGCAAGGAGAAGCAAAACAGGATGAGCTTGTGTTGGATGCTGCTCCATTGTCCGCACTATAACACAGCAGTGGTAACCCCTTCTCGCTGCTCTCTTCTCTGCTGCTATCATCCCAATACCACTGTACGTCCTCCTCAAAGTTTGTAATAGGTTCGCCTGTGTTACAAGGAATAGGGGCTATGAGATATGAGGTGTATCGCTTCAGACAATACTGCTCAAATCAGACAGAAAGAATGGAATCATACCTTGAGGCATACAGCTCTGCCCAACGGCGGGGACAGTAGAGCTTAATGGTTCGCAACAGAAGCTCGGGAAGGATAGATTGGAGAGGAGCGCTTCCTCTTCAAGCAGGTAACTATCAGGCCAATCACTCGGCAGATAAGACCACACGCTGGTGCATGGAAAATAAGATAGATCAACTTAGGAAGAACAACAGTAGTACTACTTTCTGATGTTGATGTACGCATATTTAAGGCTAACGATATGCATGGTACAAGAAAAGGTGTACCTGTGTTCTTCGTTGCAATCCATTCTCTCAAGAACTAGAACTTTGGCAGAAAAATGTTAATCTGGAACTGATGAAGGCAAGAGTGGAACTTGGGTATCCAAATATATATACAGTGCGGATGAAAGGCAAAGCCAGCTCTTAAATGCTGGTGTCACTCGGTACATATGGAAACGGCCCATATTGAAAATCATGCGAGAAATTAGTTCGAGGAGTGGCTAATAATGGATCGGGAGTTACCGAAAAGGGAGTAATTGTGTGATTGGCTGCGTGGCAATAAATTAGTTTCGATAATGGTAAAACATGCATCGGGTTTCCTGCATTCAAGAGCATGGATAATGGCTAATCAAAACTTTTCGGCTAGAGTCTGCATGGAGTAGAGTATTTATGCTTCTTGGAACTATAAGGACTGATACTACATGATTAGGACTCACTGTGCAGACTTTGTCATCCCTCCGGTGTATTACAGCATCTCTAACAGCCGCGCTAAAACGTGCTCACGCTAAATTAACTGACCTCCGCAGCTGTGCTCACCGACGATGCAAAATTGATGCACCTTGTCGCCCGTGAACGCCAGCTGCCGCGCTGAAAGTTCATCCGCGCCCGCGCCCTCTCCTTCCCCACCCCCATTCTGCCGCCGCCGCCACTGCCGCTCCGATTCGCCACCGGTGGCGTGTCACTCCGCGCCCCGTTGTAGATCCGCCGCCGCGCCTCCACGCAGCTTCCCCGAGCTCTCCGAGGCGGGGAACCAAGCGTGCTGCCGGCGCAACGCGTCTTTTTTTCGGCCGCCAAAACCGAGCTTTCGCCGTCGCGCTGACCTCCACGAGCACCATGTTTGCTCATGTACTATTTGTTTGTGTTGTAATAATAACTAGACAATTTATTGTTGAATATATTTGGGTTTGTTTGATCTTGTTGATCATATTAGTTTATTGTGAAAGTTGTTTGCGCCGCGCGCTCCATTTTAGCGCGCCCAGTGAAGGCTATTTTTGGCTCTATTTTAATGCACCTATTTTAGCGTTTCCGGCATAAAAGAGGCGGACGCTGTGCAATAAACCGGAATCGCGCGCGCTGCAAAGCCGATTTAGCGTGTCCCGCGTTTTAGTGCGGCCAATAGAGATGCTCTTAGCAAATTCTCTAGGACCAAGGCAATCGCTGATTGGGAGATAAAACAGAGCATGCACCTAACAGATGACCTTTACCCGGCCTTGAACTGCTACAGTTATCCTCTATACTCCAGTTACCCACCGAATCAGTCACAAATAACCTAAAGATAAGCTTAACATGTACTGGTATATTCCGGTGCTGCTATGCATACGATGAATTTGCATACGACAACTGTACAATACTAGGTGGAAGCCTGGTTTACGCGGACAACTCTACTTCTCAAACCACCAAGCCCAAACCATTCTGTTAGGAAAAAAACTCCGCTGTTCTCGTCTTGGTTGCCGCGGCTGCCGTGGCTTGGTCGCCGCCACTGCCGCAACCATGCCGTTCTCTGACTTCTCGGCTTGGTCATCGCCGCTACCGCCACTTGGTCGCTGCCGCTGCGGCAACCATGCCGAGTCTTCTCGGCTTGGTCATCTCCGCTGCTGCCACTTGGTCGACTTCTCAGCTTGTCGCCGCTGGAGCTACCGCAACCATGCCGTTCCCGACTATTGCAGCTTGGTCGCCGCTGCTACTGCTGCAACCACGCGTATCAGCAACTACTGCATCACTTATCCTCTTGTTCTGCTCGTCCGAGGGTGAGCAGAATTTTGATGAGGGCAAGGACGTGTCGTGCAGTTATCGGACGTTAAAGATCGTAAGCGAAGTAACTGTATAACCAAGAACTGTTGGTTTGGGGCATGCATTCTCACTTATTTGTGCATCGCTTGACAGTTCATGGCATAGTTTTGAATGTTTAGGTTAGTCAAAATTTCATCAAACTCCAAGAGCTAATTAGGCGGGGGTGTTTCTTTCTACTCCATGGTGGATTCTACATGATAGATTCTACAAGAGGAGAGATATTTAAATTTAAATAGGTAACCATGCAAGCAATATTATAGCTCATTTAAGGGGCATAAAACTAACTGATGTTACTCGGTGCAAATCTGTGGATGCAACCGTAGTGGGTTCTGAAGAACTGAGAGAGAGATTATGTGTCAACACATTTACATGGGGAGATGCCAAATGACACTTACAAGTAGATTATGTATCAAAATGCATGTGTACCAAATCAGTAGGAGTAACACAAACTCACTTGAGTTGCCTGGCTCATCTCCATGTTTCTTGTGCAACTGCCGTCCTGCCAAAAGCCAGAAAATCACAGCACTGTTGAAAAATAGATCACTTAATGAGTCTACATTAGACATTCATGCATAAATTCATCAAATTTTGAACAGATAACTAATATTAACGGACTGCTATTACACTAAATAGTAAAGTACCAAACTTAAAAATAGCTACTTGTTGATTTCATGGGGTACAAACAGTACATGATGAGATATGTACAAGTCAAGAAGAATCAAAGACAGGAAGTATTTGTTTCAACACTACAAGACCTTATTCTTTGTTCTAAATAAATATTACAACAATGTCACCGTACCGTCTAGCTTGAATCTCTGCATGACATATCAAAACCTTTCAGGACTGAAAAAATCTCCTGGATAAGGGGATGCGAGGTATCCCCTGAGATGAAGACATGCAACTTGTCACCCAGATCAATCCAGCTGTACCCAGGATGCTTGTGAACACCTTGACGTTCCATCTCTTCTCTTACAATAGACGCACTTCCCCACCTCCCCTCGTGAACATGTAAGTTATGAATCAAAACATATGGAGCAGAACTCTCAGGGTCAATCTTAGATAATGCCTTTGCAGCCATGTGAGCCAGTTGTTCATTTTTCCTGGCTGTACAGGCTCCGAGGAAAGATCCCCACACAGATCGATCTGGATCAATTGGCATGCTATTGATTACCTCTAATGCATCATCAAGCTCACCATGTCGACCTATGAGATTGACAAGTGCTGCATAGTGCTCAATCCTAGCAGCAATGCCATACTCATGAACCATGGTGCGGAAAATCCTCCATCCTTCAGAGACAAGGCCAGCATTTCCACATGCACTCAAGAGAGAAATGAAGGTTACATGGGTTGGCATAACCCTGGCACTCCTCATTTGTTCGAACAGTTGCAAGGCTTCTGTAGCACGACCATGGTGTTCATAACCTCCTATCAGTGAACCCCAAGACCTTGAATCCTTTTGCGCTTGCATGTGCTTGAAGATGGCTTCCGCATCGGTTAGTGCCCCGCCTCTGGAGTACATTGTTATAAGGGCATTGCTAGTTACAGTATCTGGCAGATACGACTTCTCAATAATTTGATGGAGCTGAGTTCCAAGGCGCAACATAGGGAGCGACGCACATGCTGCTAGAACTGAAGATAAGGTGTGCCGATCAGGCATCCCACCAACCTCTAGCATCTTTGAAAATAGCTTGACTGTACCATCATAGTCCCCATTTTGCTCATAACCTGATATCATTGTATTCCAGGAGATGGTTCCACGCTCTGGCATTTTATCAAAAAATCCACGAGCATGCTCAGCCTCTCCTATCTGTGTGAATCCTCGTATTATCAAATTCCAAGACACCATATCAGGGTCAGGCATTTCCCGAAACAGCTTCTCTGCTTCCTGCATATCTGACACCTTGGTATACCCAGCAATCATAGTGTTCCATGATACGAGGTCCTTAACCGGCATCTCGTCAAACAGCGTCCTAGCTGAGCAAACATCTCCAGTTTTCATATAGCACATCATCATTGAGTTCCAGGACACAACGTTCCTCTCAAACACCCTCCTGTTGCTTATCTTGCCCTGGTACTGACCTCTGGGTATCTTATCAAATAATCTCCTGGCGTCACTCACCCTCCCAACTTGCCCATACGCAGCAATCAGTGTATTATAAGCATCGACTGCCTTGTCCATGTCTGTCACCTTCAAGCGCTTTGTCAACAACTCCTCTGCCTCATCGAACCGGCCGTTCTTCGTAAACCCACACACCAGCGTGCTCAGCGAGGCTGAGTCCTTCACAGGCATCACATCGAACATGTGAAGGGCCTTGTTCACCTGGCCAGCAGCAAAGAACCCAGTGACCATCGTGTTCCAAGACGCGGTGTTCCTCTGCGGCATCTCGCCGAACACCTTCTCGGCGTCGCCCATGAGACCGCGCCGCACATAGGCGCCGAGGAGGGTGTTCCACGTGACAGCGTCGCGCTCTGGCATTTCGTCGAACAGCCGGCGTGCGGCGGCTAGGTGGTCCGAGTGCGGCGAGGAGGTGTAGGCGGAGAGCAGCGTGTTCCACGACACAACGTCCCGGACGGGCATTGAGGCGAAAAAGGTGCGCGCGGCGCCTACGTCGCGGCGGCGTGCTAGCGCCGCGAGGACCGAGTTCCAGGTCACGACGGAGCGGTTGGGGATGGCGTCGAAGAGGCGCCTGGCTTCGTCGAAGCGGCCGCACCGGAGGAGAGCCGCAAGGGAGCGGTTGTGTTGCCGGACAACTTCGTCGGCGGGGGATGCAGCCGTGGCTGCGGCCACCGCGCGGCGGTAGCTGACGCCTGGGATGGAAGGCGGCCATCTCCGCATCAGGATTCAGAGTACTTCCGTAGTTGGGTTCAGTTGCATGATTTTCTACTTTCTCCTGATGTTTGAGGCTTTGAGGTGGTCTGGTCAGACCATGACAAGAACAATATGCATGAGTTTTGTTTCGACTGTGTTAAATTTTTATTAGGCATACTGACATTTCGATAGCACAGAATAAAAATGCTAATCCTCGTCAGACTGACATTCTGCATGAATGTATACGGGCATTCTCATCTAGTCATCTTTCAAATTGAGCCTAGCTCAACTAGTCAGGAAAATTCAGGTTTCTATTTATATTTAATGACCAGCCTATTCCGATACCCATGCAGTTTACCCTAGTAGTTGAGACAATTTATCTTGAGGATTGTGCTTGATGCTTAACCAAGTTTAAAAATCCTGATACTCATGCTTAATAGATCTATATATCCCTAGTTGGTTGAGAGGCTGGAGAAGTGAAATTTCCCAATTTCATACATTAACAAACACAGACCGAGATAGCGGTCTCTCCAGACAAGAGACCGCTCCCGTGCGGCCGCACCAGGCCACACCAGAGTGATCCTCGTCGCTTGTCTCGAGCCCTCCCTCTCGCCCTCCCCCTCCTTCTCGCCGCTGCTGGGGACAGCACCGGGCAAAGCCCGTGCAACGCGAGGCGGTGGTTCCTCCCAGGCGCAGATCTGGAGGGCGGCACTCCGGTGTCGGCCATCTCCAGCGACTGTACTGCAAGGGCGACGACGGCCGGTGGTAGTTCGGCGGTTTCTGGTCCGTGGCGCGCAGTGGGTAGCAGTTGTGGCATGCGTGTCGAAGTTGGGCCCTTTGGGCTAGGCGGGCCTCTCTCACACCTCTACCTTAGCGCAACGAGGATGGTGACCAAGCAAACTCTTCATGGGCGTGCGGCTACAACTGCAGCACGAGGACACTTGAGAAGTGCTCCAGGTGCATCGCGAAGCTCTGTTTTTCACACCATGGAACATATCTGTACCAAGATATGCAAGAGATCGACACAAGCGGATAATGCCATGGCGGCTGTGATTGGAGGACCAGACAGTGGCAAAGCCGTGATCTTGATGCGATGAAGACTTTACTTCATAGGTTGTTGTTCGGACTTGGCCCCGTCTAGACCGGTCACGAGTTCATATGAGCTTGGTGATACGTGACTTGCAGTACCGACCTACGCAAGTGGGGGTGGCAGCACTTGAGGACTTTTTGTGTGGGTGGTGCTTCTTAAATACCGAGTCTTGATTTGTAGGGTAAAAACAACAAAGTTTAGCCTTCATTGGTTGTACCTGACATTGACATTGTTGGAAGCATTGTTTTGAAAACGCAATCTTTCTCCGGGTGAAAACCTAAAATCTTTGATCGGCAACGAGAACGGTTATGCATTGTTTCCAAAGACTTTACATTTAGAGAATCTCTTTTGTAGTCAGGGTATTGTCATGCTGTTGCGAAGAGATTGTTCACCGCGAGGGGAGGAGGGGGATGGACTTTTTTAGTCTTTTTTATTTTCTGGATGTTTTTAGATATCGTCTTGGCGTAGACACTCGGTGTAATTGACCTATATGATATTAATATATTTTCTTTACAAAAAATATGTTGTTCACCGGTAATGCAGCGGTAGCCTTTCCGTGACGTCCGTGCTCTCGGTTCAAAGGACCGACTCATCTTGGAGGGTTCTATTGCAGCTGGTCAGTTGAACCTGAAGAGAGTACCAATTGATGATCCAAGAAACAAACCAGAAGATAAGCAAAATCACAATACCAGAGCAGTGGCGCTGCACCGCAGGGTTGAGCATTATGCGGACATGACCATGTGACAACACATAGCAGCTACCGAATTATTTCTGGATAAGTATTTGACTTTTTATTTAAAAAGTTCACGCATTATTTTAGAGCTAGTGTCATTAGAAACTGCACATGGACAACCGTGGAAGTACTATCCGAAGTCACACTCTCGTGGTAGTACTATTTTATAGATGTGCACATGGATCAGATTAGAGGAATTCACACTGACATCTTATTACAAATTTGCTGAACATGACAGTGCACATGGACACACGTGGAAATAGTGTCATATCTGCACATACATGAATGGTAATGTGCAACATTGTTGCAGATCTAAGTTTTTGACATTGATAAAACTTGACAGCCGTCTGCTGAACATGACACCTACTAGGCAATTATTGTTCAAATGCAGAAGGAAAAACGTCATTCATCCGGGTCTAGTTTGTATAATTTCAGAAAAAAGGATACTGCAATTTTAGTAGTGATAATTTAGTGAAACACCAAGGTTACACGTTCAGACATATTTCTACTCTCAAGCTTCTCCTTTTCGTTTTTCATTTGTGCACCCGCTAACGATGCAAAAATACAAGAACTGTCCCTCGCATATTTCTAAATTTGGAAAACGTAAGATCTTTTGTGGCTCGTGCAGGCTTGCATCGAATGATAAATAAAATAAAATGGTATAGAAGTTTTGTGGGAGTGGGTGGGATTTGGGTGATGAACAAAATGGAGACCGCGGCTAAGTTTAGGGATTAGGTTTTCCGTGGGAGGGAGTGGGATTTAGCATGGACTAGGGTCTGGCAAAAAAAGTTCCAACTCGGCCCGAGACAGAAAAAGTGACGCCAAGTTACTTTTCATGGTGTTCATATCTCAATGCACCAAAATTTAGTTCTAAAATGCACTCCATGAAGTCATCTTCACTATCTTATAAATGCATCAATTTGTTTTTACATGGTACATACTACATTACATAGGTGCAACAATATGATTTGTGATGATTTATGAGCATTATTTCACAGACATCTAGTTCAAATTTAGATTACTTTCAATAATTGCACAAAACATTGTTTAAACATTAGTGAAAGAGCGTGTGGGCCTCCATATGTGGTTTTGGTAATTAATGATAATCTTTATGGACTAATGTTTGTATTAAGTTACACTTGTAGGAATTGTCCATTGGCATCGCTTGGAGCATGTGTTGGCTTCAAGGTTGAAGAAATGAAGAAGAAGAAGCATTGTCTAAGGGCTTTGGGCCTATTGGAATCCTGTAGAAGAAGAAGAATAAAGAAAATAAGATCAAGTGTGTCTTGAATAAGTAGATGGAGTTCCTCATGTGTATCTTCAATACATCATCCAATTGGAGTTAGAAGATGTGTTGTGCAAGCTCAAAATGCGCCATCTCTAAAAGATCTCATGTTTGATGCTTGCCTTCCTCGGTGGCCATGGATCGATGAAGAGGAATCAAGAAAGGTACCCATCTTGAGAAGGACAAAGATCGTCTACATCGAGCTCAAGTGGAATGCTCAAGGCAAAGGTATTATCTTGATAGGTTTTCTATTTTTCTGGTCTCATGTTGTTAGTTGGGAGACCGGGTTTAGGATAGATAGCCGCACTATCAAGAGGGGCTCTCGAGTGAGTAACTCGATTATATTTTTCGAAGAGATCTCAAACATTTGCATACTTGGCATCATATTTATTGGTTCTTATCTATGAGAGGATTTAGAGCTTGTGTTAATCTCCATGACAAGCTCAAGTTTATCGAAAATGGATTTCATATGCATTCTCTATTGCGTTTTCGATGTTGGTGGTTTTATCGGTTTGCCTCTTATAGATATGTTAAACCTTTCAACATTTGGTTCTATCATACCTTGCTGTACTATGATGGTTCCCTGCATAATATTTTAGAGCTTATTGTCCTCTTCGAAACGATCCCAATATCATCAAAATCGAAGTCCGGATGCAAAAGTTATGGTCGTTTTGGTGTTGGTATTTCTGCAAGTTTTGTGAGGGCCGGAGACTCCGGCCCAGACTCCACGGGGGGGGGGGGGGGGGGGGGGGGGGGGGTATACAGAGAGAATCTGGAGGCTGGTCGGAGTCTGGACCCTGGAGACTCCGGTCTCGAGGGCTAGAGACTCTGGTCCTGAAGGCCAGAAACTCCGGGGTAAGTAATCTGTAACGGCTAGTTGATGTGGGGGACCTATAAAAGGCCCCCTTCTTCCCCAGGGGGCTGGCTGCTTGCTCTCTCTCTCTCCTCCATTGTTTCTACCTTCAAGAGCTTGCAAATACTCTCAATCCTTCTCATATTTCTTGAATCTTTTGGAGGATTTGAAAGAGGAGATCTAGATCTATAACTCCATCAATCCATCTCTCCTCTATGTGAGGCGAACATCTTGGGATCTAGATCTTGGGATTTCTTTTGTGGATTTACTTTTGTGTTCTTCCTCTCGTGTTCCCACAATAGCTTTAGTAGCTTTGTTGAAATTTGAGAGTGAAGGATCGGAGCATCTTTGCGGTGTTATTGCCATTTGCATTAGGTGCATCAATTTGATTTCTTCTTGGAGGATTTGGTTGGTGAAAATAAAGAATCTTGTCCCTCTTGGGTTTTTGGAACCCTAGACGGTGTGTGGCCTTTGTGGTGTGTTCTTGGAGCCTTCAGTTAAGTTATGGATCTACCCTCAAGCTAGTGGCCTTGGTGCTGATTATTGGGAGCCTCTAATTAAGTTTTGGAGATTGTCCCAAATCTTGTACGAGTTTGGTGACCGCCCTCAAGTCTCCCATAGTGGATCGGGTGCTTGCCATACGGTGGGTGCTCGGAAGAATAGGGTGAGGCCTTTTATGGCGTTGGTGGTCTTAGTACCGCCCACCCCTCCAAAGAGACGTACTCCCTTGTAGGGAGGAACTCGGTAAAATATCATCGTCCCGCGTGCCTCGGTTATCTCTATACCGAGCTCTTTACTTATGTACTTTACATTGTGATAGCCTTCGTGCTTGAAGTAATATATCTTGATATCACTTTGTTGCCTCTCTTGCTTAGCATAAGTTGTTGGTGCACATGGGTGAACCTTAGTATATATAGGCTTTGTGCTTAACAAAAGAAAACACTAGTTTTATTCCGCCATTATTATGCTTATCTCGTAAAAGTTTTTAACCGCCTATTCACCCCCCTCTAGGCGGCATCCGTGATCTTTCAATTACTTACTAGTAAAAAAGTTGGAAACATGTAAACTCCAACAACAAAACTTGCTATATAGTGTATAGGATGCAAAAAATAATATGGTTATCATCGACAAAATCGTTTTGGTACTTGCTTCACAATAGTTCTGTTTTTAGTCATTAAAAATGAAAAAACTAATATTTTCCTTAAAAAGTGTCAATGTCATTTCATGTTCCTTATTAACATGGTAAAGCTATGCATGAGCCAATTTTGAAGCCATTATGGTCGAAATTGATGTGACGTGGACTTGAACTTGGTCACTTGGTTTAAAATCATGAAAGTCATACCTTAAAGTCATTTTATGAAGCATGTTTTCAAAAAAAATCCAAATCATGTGTGTACGCATAAAATTTCTATATATTTCTTTTAGGACCATTTACATATTATTTTAATTTATTCAAAGTGACATGCATATACCATATACATTGTTGATAGAAAACTTTGAAATGTGCCATCTTGCATATCGATAGTCCATATATTTTTACATAGATATTATATGATTTTATGAAAATTCACATAAGTTCAAATTTTAATTACTTCCAATAATTGCGCAAAAGTTCATTTTAGTTATAGAAATAGCAAAAGAGGTGAAAATCTCTAAACCCCTATAGAAACCATGAAATATGATGTGTATGCACAAAACATATAAGTGATATAGTCAAAATAGTTTTGGTACTTGCTTTGCATGATTTTCCTTTTTATCCATTTGAAAATACAAACTAAAACTTCTTAATAGAGCGTGTGAATGTAATTTCATGTTATCGATTAACTTGGTTAAAGGTAGGTACGTGCAAATTTAGGGCATTATTATCAAAATTGATGTGACATGGACATGAACTTGGTCATTGGCTTTAAATTTATGAAAGTTCATACCTATAAACCCATTTATAAATCATGCTTTTTTAAACTTAGTTCAAATCATCTGTACTAAATCAGCGACACTTATTATGGACCGAAGGAAACATTATTTCAATTTATTCAAAATTTCATGAAAAATACAAACACATTTTTCCATAGAGAACTTTGAAATTTCATTTCCTTATATGTTGGAAATATACCCTAGATATATTTCGTAAATGTATTCATAAGAACATAAGTTGTCTTGTAATGAACGATAGCAGTCATCAATGAATATGTGATTTGACTGTGGAGCTGTCTAGTGGAGTTGTCCTTTAAACTTAAGCTAGACTAATGTGGGAGTCGGCGGATGACGAGGTTCCACTCATCATGGGCATGGATATGACAATCTGCCTATCACGGACTCGGCCAAAGAGCTAGGCGAGTCAAACTGACCCAAGATCGAGTCAGCACGAGTAATCTCATATGCACTAACTCGAACAATGGAATCCTTAGACCTAGGGAGATCACATGATCTAAGTTGTGGATTAGCCAGCTTATGCTCCAATAAACATTGTTCTGTAACTAGGCAGTTATAAACACAGAGTTTGGGGCTAACTGAAAATCTATCTAAGTGACATGGATATCCAAGATGTGATTTTCTCCCTCCTACATGGAGAGATATTCCCCGTGCCCTATGAAATGACATGATTAAGAAGCATGTCCATACACGACTTAATTATTTGTTAAACGAGTCGAGCGACTAAAAGTTAGTCGGATGGATCACTGATAATCCCTAAGGACAGGGAACCACTATAGTATAATTTGATAAGTATTTGAGTGTCGAACCAACGGCGGGCTAAAGATAAACTATCTATTTTATAAAACCCACTTATATGGCATTCTATGCAAAGAAATGAACTAGAGATGTAAGGTACCTTTTACTTCTAACTAGAAAATGGTGAAGTGTTGAAATTATAATAGGAAGTAAAGTAAAGTAAAAGCAAGTAAAGTAACAACAAGTAAAATTAAATTAAGTAAAGTGAGAAAAAGTAACTCAATGAAGCAAGTGTATAGGCAAGTACTTATTTCATTCGTTTGGTTGCCATAATTAGTGAAACACACGTATAGTATTTTTAGGCTGGTCATAGTGGAAGTATCATACTACAAGTATCATGCATATGATACTAGTGTATGATACTATCTCTATAGTGCATGGTATCATATGGTAGTATCATAGTAGCACTATATTTAATAATTTGTAGAATTTTAATATAAATTTGTGTACAAGATTTACATGTATTATGATTTCTAGTTTTACGTGTTATGATACGGTATCTATCTATGATACTTTAATCCTATCTTTTTTTATTAATTGTTGTGTCACATCAGATTTTCGCCAACATGGCATGCATGATACTAGTTATGATACATCCACTAGGACTAGCCTTAGTGTTTTTTCTAGACAGAAACCTTAAATAGATGCAACCAAGTTACTAAGCAATTGCACCACTAGTGGTTGATCCCAAGGTCTGATACGAGCAAACAAATAAGTTATTAAGACATAAATTCCAACCATCGCTTAAAGTTTCAAGATCCTCATAACTTATCCCAGTTAGTGAACCATGAATTAACATAACATGCATATTTAAGACTTGGGACACGATTTCTGTCAATCTTCGGTGGTTTCTCCTCCTATCAACATACAACGGTGACAACCTTATGTTGGAGATATGCCCAAGAGGCAATAATAAAGTAGGTTATTATCATATCTTCATACTTATGATAAATGTTTACATACCATGCTATAATTGTATTAACAGGAAACATTAATACTTGTGTGATTTGTAAACATAAAAGAGTCCCTAGTAAAGTCTCTTGTTAAACTAGCTTGTTGGTTAATATATGATCATGGTTTCCTGATCATGAACATAGAGATGGGCTTAGAAGATACGTTGCATATACGTATCTTCTAAGCCCATCTTGATCACGGCCCAACTCCTCCTTTGGCCAAAATATGGCGATAACAGAGGCACCAAGGGAGGAGGCTAGGCCGGCTGCTAGGGCTTGGGAGAGCCCCAACTCGGCGGCTAGGGAAAACCCTAGGGCGGCGGCGACTTTTGGTGGCCGGCGGCTAGGTCTAGGGTTTTGGTGGAGAGAGGTGTAGCCTAGAGGGGGCACCCCTGCCCCTTCTTTTATAGATGTGAGGGCGCCAACCAAGGGGAGGGAGTCCTCCCCCAAGTCGGCCTCCTTGGCCGGCGGGTGGAGGGAGAGGAACTCCTTCCCCTTGTAGGTTTCCTACTCTCCCTCCACCAAGCAAAACTGTCGTTTGACTTTTCAAATTGGTGTTTGACTTTTCAAACTAGGATTTGATTTATCCCTTTATTTTGCTCAGCCATGATACCTAGTACATGATGCAACCATTCCACATTATCATGACACATTCATGTACCCTTCCCCTCCGGAGTGCCGGACCTTCCGGAACCTTCTAAAACATTCCTGATGAAAACACCGGAATCATTCCCCAACTCCGAAACAGGACTTTCCTTATATGAATCTTATTCTCCGGACCATTCCGGATCTCCTCGTGATATCCCGAATCCCATCCGAGACTCCGGACAACATTCGGTCTCTTACTCATCATTCCATAACTACTCAACAACATCGAATCCTTAAGTGTGTCTCCCTACGGTTCGTGAATTATGCGGACATGACCGAGACACTTCTCCGATCAATAACCAATACAGGAATCTGGAAATTATGCGGACATGACCGAGACACTTGCCCGTCGCTGCTCGCCGGTGGGTTTTGGTAGGCAACACATTCTGGCACGCCCGGTGGGACATTCAACAACGTCTACATCAACATCCGACGCTGCGATGGAGAACAGACCAGTCACCCCAGTTTCAAACAGGCGTGGCTAGCCAAGTATGCCACTGGAACGAGTCATGAGAATCTAGCCCCTGCAGCCCAAACAACGGAACAAATCCGTACCATCTTGAGAGACCAGTTCGGCTTCGTGCCGAAGAGAAGGACAATCGGCTATTCAAAGCCGTACCCCAACGAGTTTGACCTGATTCCGCTGCCACCCAAGTATCGGCTCCCTGAGTTCTCAAGGTTTAGCGGGTCAGAAGGGTCGAGCTCGATCGAGCACGTGAGCCGATACCTGGCACAGTTAGGCATGATTTCAGCATCGGATCAGTTGCGCGTAAGGTTCTTTGCGCAATCTCTTACAGGACCAGCTTTTGGGTGGTACACCTCGCTGCCACCTGATTCGATCCATACCTGGAAGCAACTGGAGGAGCAGTTCCACATTCAGTATCATCCAGAGGCTACCGAGGCTGGCATTGCAGACCTGGCACAGGTGCGGCAAAAGCGGGGAGAAACTGTAGCCGAGTTCATCCAGCGCTTCAGGACTGTCAAGAACCGATGTTACTCAGCTCGGTTAACTGAAAAGGAAGCAGTCGAGCTGGCAGCGTTGGGTCTCTCAGCACCTATCAAGGATCTGGCTTTCCAAGTAGAATACAACTCGTTGGCGCACATGGCCCAGAAGCTGACGATGTATGAACAGCGCCACCCTGAGTTGTACCAGGACAAGTTCAAACGTCCGATAGGCCTGGTCGATACAGAAGAAGAAGATCCTACGCAAGACCAGGAGGTGGCCGTGGCTGAATGGGCTCGGGGGGCAGATCCTGTATCCTGCAAATGGGTGAAACAGCAAGGGCCTGCAAAAGGGTTTGACTTCGATGTGAGCAAAGCTGAGCAGATATTCGATTTACTGCTGAAAGAAAAGCAGCTGAAGTTACCCGAAGGCCACAAAATCCCTACGGCTCAAGAGATGAACGGAAGACCATACTGCAAGTGGCATCACTCGTTCACCCACACCACCAATGACTGCAAAGAGCTACGTCGCCAGATCCAAACGGCGATAGAGCAGGGCCGTCTGATCCTTGGGCAGTTCGCCATGAAAGTAGACACAAACCCATATCCCGGCGTCAACATGGTAGAACACAGCCACTCCACGAGGCGCCAGTTGGATTTCTCGTTCGATGTCAACATGGCAGGACCTGTGTACTACCGTGGCGCATATAAGGAGGAAGACGGTCGCTCTCGGGGCAAAGAAAGAGAGGAGGCTGGTCCACGCGACCGGCCCAGCTACAATGACAGGCGGTATTTAACTGAGGAACAGGTGAGGAGCGTGCGATATCAGAAGCCACATTCCACGCATCTCCTTAACAAGTATGAGCGTCAGTATGACCGGCGTCGCCGGTGCGATGGAGACGATGAAGGATATGAGCACCTCGCCAGGGGACCGTCAAAAGAAAAGGAAGGCGCAGACAAACATTGGGATTGTCCTTTCTTCAAATATTGCTGGGATGCGGGAATGAGCCGATTGCCTACAATCGATAACTGCCCGGAATGTGGACATCAGAAGGAGGACACGGGACCAGTGTCAGTGTTCAAGCGTCTAGGGCCTCTCCCACCTCAGATCCGATACAGGGAGTCCGCTCGAGCAAAAGATCTCGAGGGGCCAAGGGATGACAAAGAAAAAGACAGATATCACCGTCCAAGGTGGTGTCCCGACGGACTCAGACACACCCAAAAGCGTAGAGTGCAGCGGCTGCGTAACTTGGAGGAAGCCGAAGCGCAGTATCTCCACGCTTTAAAGAAGGCACGGCCCGATCTGGCCGTTAAGATTAGGCAGACCTTGGAAACGGAAGATCGCCCGAAAAGGAAAGAGTGGCGCCCCAAACCGGTAAAAGCCGATGCAAAGACATCGGCTGGCACAAACATGGTATTCATACTTCCGTCAGAGTTCTGCGCGCCAAGAACCAACGAGCTACCAGTGGCACAGTTTGACTGCGGCCCACGGCCGGTTATCTTTGAAAAGCCACGAGAGAAGGGCTACAAACATCTGAAAGCCCTGTACCTACGAGGTTACATCAATGGGCAGCCTGTCAGCAAGATGTTGGTGGACACCGGAGCGGCAGTCAATATAATGCCATACTCCATGCTACGGCGTTTGGGACGCTCCACCGCGGATCTGATCAAAACCAACGTCACGTTAAGCGACTTCAACGGCCAAACTTCAGAGACGCAGGGCGTACTGAATGTGGATCTGACCGTGGGCAGAAAAACCATCCCTACATCATTCTTCGTCGTGGACAGCAAAAGCACCTACGCTGTCTTGCTAGGGAGAGATTGGATTCATGCTAACTGCTGCATTCCATCCACGATGCACCAGTGCCTAATACAGTGGGATGGAGATGAGGTGGAGGTCATTCATGCAGATGATTCTATCGAGATCTCCATAGCTGGCATGAACATCTGGGAAGCAGAAGACCAAGAGCCGATCTCTGGAATCAGTCTAGACGGCTGTGAGCGCATTGAAGCTACAAAAAACGGGGTGAGGCTGGTCTTATCCACTGGCCTGACAGAGTAGCAAAGTCCACGATCGTACGTGGTACGGCCGATCCCTGCGATCGGCCACAAAAAACAAAAAGCAGCAATCTTACGACAAGCAGATCATGTAGTCGTAGCAGGGAGATTCCCTGCCGTTGTGAAACACAAATAAGGTGTAAACCGTCCTTAACTAATGCAATCAAAAAGGGGGCCGATTCAGGCAATCGGCCCAAATTATTTTTGTCATCCTCACCTACTGTTTGCCCTGTGTTTAGCATCGATTTAACAGGTGACGGAAAGCTAGGGTATGGGTTTACATCCGCTGATGAACTAGAGGAAATCGACATCGGTCCTGGGGATAAGCCACAACCAACATTTATCAGCAAGAAGTTAGATCCGAGTCTGCGGGGTCCGATGATAGCTCTGTTGAAAGAATATCCAGACTGCTTCGCCTGGGACTATACAGAGATGCCTGGATTAGACAGGAGCATCATTGAGCATCGACTCCCGCTTAAAAAAGGATTTCGGCCATTCCAGCAGCGAGCACGACAGATGAAGGCCGAAATTTTGGCAGAAGTCAAGAAAGAGGTCGAGAAAATGTTGACAGCCAAGTTAATCAGGCCATGCAGGTATGCTGAGTGGATTTCGAGTATCGTACCTGTAGAGAAAAAGGATGGCCGCTGGCGTGTTGCCATAGATTTTCGGGATCTCAATAGAGCTACTCCAAAGGATGAGTATCCGATGCCGGTGGCAGAAACGTTAATCAACGCAGCGGCTGGTCATAAGATCTTGAGCTTCATGGATGGCAATGCCGGTTACAACCAAATTTTTATGGCTCCAGAAGACATACACAAGACTGCGTTCAGAGTCCCAGGTTCGGTGGGGTTGTTTGAATATGTAGTCATGACATTTGGACTAAAGAATGCCGGCGCCACATACCAAAGAGCCATGAATTACATCTTCCATGATCTGATTGGCAAGGTGGTGGAAATTTATATCGATGACGTGGTGGTCAAGTCAGCTTCAGTACAAGGACATTTGGACGATCTGCGATGCGTCCTGGACCGAACAAGGAAATTCGGGCTACGGATGAATCCAAAGAAGTGTGCCTTCGGTGTGACGGCCGGTCAGTTCTTGGGTTTCTTGGTCCATGAACGAGGAATTGAGATCGGCCTGAAAAGTCAGGAGGCAGTGCGAACAATGAAGCCGCCTACCACGAAGAAGGAACTGCAGTCTCTCATCGGCAAGATCAACTTCGTCAGAAGATTCATCTCCAATCTGTCAGGAAGAATAGAGCCGTTCATGGGACTGGTGAAGATTAAATCTGACGAGGAGTTCAGCTGGGGGGCAGAACAACAACGAGCCTTCGACGAGATCAAAGAATATCTGACGAAGCCGCCAGTATTGGTTCCGCCCCAGCCGGATAGGCCATTCTACATTTACTTATCAGTAGCTGACACGTCCATCGCCTCAGTGGTGGTGCAAGTTTATGATGGGCTGGAGCGAGTGGTATTTTACATCAGCAGAAGGATGCTGGATGTAGAGACAAGGTATCCTGAGATCGACAAGTTGTGCCTCTGCCTGTTTTTCACCTGCACCAAGCTGCGCCACATTCTACTATCAGCGGAGATTGTCATCATATGCAAATCAGATGTCATAAAGCACATGCTGCCGGCTCCTATGTTGAAAGGCCGACTGGGCAAATGGATGTTTGCATTATCGGAGTTCGATATCCGGTATCAACCCGCGAAAGCAGTTAAGGGACAGGCATTGGCCGACCTTATCGCTGAAAGGATCAACACTAATATAGCAGCACTATCTATACGAGCGTGGGCTATGTTTTTCGATGGATCGGTTTGTGACGATGGGTGCGGCATCGGCATGCTACTCGTGTCGCCCCGGGGGGCAACATTTTCCTTCTCCATCAGGTTATCTGCCCCTCGCACCAACAACGTCGCTGAGTATGAGGCGATACGCAAGGGAATGGAGTTGCTCATCGAAGCTGGAGCAGAAGCAGTGGAAATTTTTGGAGACTCCAAGTTGGTGATTTCTCAACTCACGGAGGAATACAAGTGTGAGAGCGAGTCGCTCTTCCCATTATGGCTGCAATGCCGTGAGCTGATGGCACAGTTCCGGTACATAAACTTCACCTGGATCCCGCGATCGCAGAATACCGAGGCGAATGATCTTGCACAAATGGCTTCAGGCTACAAGGACGTAGCAGAGGGAGACGATGTTCAGGTACAGTTCCTGGACGCAGATGACTGGAGAGCCGATATCTTCAATTACTTGAAGGATTCGGCTCGGGGGGCACCTAAACGGATAAGGTACAAGGCCATGAAGTATGTGCTCATTGGGGACGACATGTTTTACAGGACTCTGGAAGGGTTATTGCTCAAATGTCTGGGGTCAGCCGAGGCCAATCGGCTCCTACACGAGGTACACGAAGGCGCCTGTGGAACTCACCAATCGGCTCACAAGATGAAGTGGTTGATCAGGCGATCAGGGTTTTATTGGCCTACCATGCTTGAGGACTGTTTTAAGTACTACAAAGGGTGTCAAGCATGTCAGAGATTTGGAAAAATTCAGATGGTACCCGCGTCAGCGATGAACCCCATCATCAAGCCTTGTCCATTCAGAGGTTGGGGCATGGATATGATTGGCAAGATCAATCCTCCGTCAAGCAAAGGCCACATGTGGATTTTGGCCATTACGGATTATTTCACTAAATGGGTGGAAGCCGTCCCTATGAAGTCAGTGAGCTCGAAGGATGTTGTAGATTTTGTGAAAGAACACGTCATTCATAGGTTTGGGATTCCCCAGACTATCACGACCGATGGAGGTTCGGTCTTCACTTCTCACGAGTTCAGAAAGTTCTGTGAGGACACAGGGATTAAGCTGATTCGATCATCTCCATACTATGCTCAAGCAAATGGGCAAGCTGAAGCGTCCAACCAGAGCCTTATCAAGCTGATCAAGAGGAAAATCGATGAGCACCCTAGGCGTTGGCACGAGGTTTTGTCAGAGGCTTTATGGGCTTACCGCATGTCATGTCATGGAGCGATAAAAACCTCGCCGTACCATCTAGTCTATGGACAAGAAGCCGTATTGCCTTGGGAAATTACGGCTGGATCGAGACGTGTCATTTTTCAGAACGATCTAACGACTGAAGAATATGCGGCCCTGATGAGTGACAGTATTTAGGATCTGACTGAGCTTAGGCTATGGTCGCTTGAGAAAATCAAAGAAAACAAGGCCAAGGTAGCTTGTGCATATAACAAGAAGGTGAGACCGAAGGAGTTCCACGTTGGCAATCTGGTATGGGAAGCTGTATTGCCATTGGTAACTAAGGATGCAGCATATGGTAAATGGTCTCCAAATTGGCACGGGCCATACAGGGTCGATCAAGTTTTAAGGGGAAACACGTACATGCTGGAGGAGCTGGATGGCGTGAAATTCCCAGTGGCTGTCAACGGTCAGCATCTCAAGAAATATTTCCCAAGCATGTGGGATGATGGACAGTGAGATATGGGGGCCGATACACGAAATCGGCCAATAAAAAAACAAATAAATATAATTCCCCAAGCATGTGGGATGATGGACAGTGAGATATGGGGGCCGATACATGAGATCGGCCAATGAACAAAATATACAGCCGATGCACGGTCATCGACTCTAGAGGTTCAAACTGTTACAAGCAGATGCCAGTTTACATAAACGAGCTACTGAAGAAATGCCTCGAAGGCGTGGAGGGCGTCAGCACGGACACGGTCCACCTCGGCGATCTCGGCTTCGTCATCTTCGTCCTTGCCCGCCACTAGCTGCTTGTTCAGGGCACGTATTTCTGCCAAATCGGTCTTCAGTTGAGCCTTGAGGCTTTCTGCTTCGTCTTGGGATCGGGCGATGGATTCTTCCTTGTCGCGAATGAGCTGTTTAGTCGCCCGGACCTTCTCTTCAAGATCTTCCAGCTCCCTTTTCAAGGATGCGAGCTCGGCGGTGCTGACAGAGGTGTCAGTTTTGGCATCCAGAGACGCCTTTTTCTCGTTGAGCTGCTGACATCTGTCTGCAATATTGGCCTTCAACGGAAGTTGGGCACGACGCAGGTTGATCCTTTCACGAGCTAGCTTCACCCTTGACCCGTAGAAAGACAGAGTTACAACGGGCCAAAGCTTCACCTGCAATGCTACTGGGAGTTGGTCTTTTATTTCAGCAAGAACACTCTTCACCTCCTCAGAACCCTCGATCAACTCTTCGATCGGGGAGGACAGCAGGGTTTTAAGACGCTGGAATTGAGGTGGAACAGCCCTGGCCTGTGGTTCATCGGTGGCGACAGAGGGAGTTGGTTCGATGGATTCAGGGTCAAACGTCAACAAGCCTGAAATATCACAACCCTGGCAGCCCGAAAAGGCGTCAGTGTGCGTCCAACAGAGAAGGATTAGCCGGAAGAAGCTAACATACCTCTCCTAAGATCGAGGGGATTGCAGATGACGAGGCAATCGGCTTGTGTGTAGTTGCTGGAGGCTTGCCCAAATTGGTAGCCGTTTCATCTGCACCTTCGGGGATTGCTAGATCCGGCTTGGCTAGAGGCATCGGCACTGCCCCAGCTTTCCCACTAGAAGCGTCAGTCGTCTGCATGGAAGGTTTTAGCCGATGTAAAATAAATCGGCAGATAAAAAGAAGTAAGTGGTAAGAGCATGAAGGGTGATGATTTTCGAAACCTCCTGGCTCGACGAAAAAGCTTGCAGTCCTTTGCGAGCTCTCTTGGGACCCACAGCTGGCCCTGCCTCGACTGATGCTCGGGGGGCAGCAGGTTCAGGAGTTGGCCTTTTCCTGGGAGCCGATGGTGGCGCATCTGGCTGGTTTGGTGTGGCAGTCCTCTCAGAGTCTGTTGGGCTCGATTCTCCTTGATCGGGTTGTGTGTCCTCGTGGGAGGTGTCTTCGACGGAAGCCTGCAAGAGAAGGAAAGCTATTAGACACGAGCACGTCTGCAAGAATGAAAGAATGAGAAGGATCGACCAAGACATGGATCAGCCTACATGCGAGCTTTCTGGAGAAGGGCTCCGGCGCCTCAAGGTCTTCCTGGCAGCTACATTCCTCACCATCGTTCTTGTCTTAGTTGGAACTCGAGGGGCAGCTGATTTAGGAGTTGCTGGGTTCTTGGAAGCCGATTGTGGTGTGATCGGCTGGCTCTGCATCATGACCTTTTTCAAAGGTGGCGAGTTTTTGCAGAAAAGAACCACAGGAGCTGGCGGAAAGAACTCAAAGGGGGAGCCATCACTGTGCGTAGGTTCAGGGCCATCTTGTTGCTGCAAAGAGAAAGAGTGGGTTAGTAGAAGAGTCATTTGTGAGCTGCATCAAGAAAATATACAAGTAGTGGTACCTGTTCCACGGGGATGTCATAGTCAGCATCAAGCTGTTTCAGCAACGGTCCCAGAGCTCTCCTGAAGGCGTGAGTCTTCCACATCGACCACCAGTCTTCAAAGCCATCAGTTGATGAGGCGAAGGTGAGGTCATTTGGAATAGGGATGGTCAGAGCATCAACGAAGGAGTAACACCTTTGACTGGTGAGAGGATCAGGCAGGTCGGCTCTGCTCTCCGTGAGATGATGGAGAAAGAGATGGGGAGGTACTTGTCCAAGGCCAAATTGCCGAGCCACTATGACCGGCTGGTAAAATTCATACCCAGGCTTGATGATTCTGTTAGATGTACTCATGCCAACTGGAAGGAAACAGGGACGGATCACAATGGAAAAGAGTTGCCGAGTGCTGGTGTCATCGGCAAAGCTGTCTAGCCTGAAGGAGATGGGATTTTCGAAATGTTCCGATTCTTCCATGTAAGGGAAGAAGGTAGGATTATCCAGGCCTTGGAAGAAAATACTAAACCACTTGGACGCTTCCTGAGGGGATAGTTTACTACCTGGCAGCCTATACAAAGCTTGGCCATAACTAGTGCATCGGATCTGCTTCCCTTTGACATCTGGGAAGGTACAACTCGCCAAAAGGGGAAAGTTGGGGACATGGTTTTGAAAGTACAGCTGGGCCCATAGCTGGATGAACCACCAAGGACCGCCTGTTTTGACTGCTATGCCAGAGAACAGCTTGACAGACATCAACTGGAGATATCGATAGACCTCTCCAAGGAATAGTTTGCCGATACCAAGTTGAGTGCCTTTGGCAAGCTCGTAGGCTAAGGAGAGATAATTTTTGGTTGGAGCGAGGGAAGGGCCACAGAATATGAAATGTTCTAGCCAGAAGTTGAGAAAGGCTGTGTGTTCTTTCTCTGTGACAGGGCCCTTTGTTTTCATATGGCGTTGGAGGTAGGCACCCCAGTTTGTGCAGTCTGTTTTAGAAGACAGTTTGTAGGGGACTTTGGTCAGTTTAAAAGCAGAGGGGCTGGGTGATGTAACATCTAGACCAGTAATCATCACCACGTCTAACAGAGTTGGTGACATAGGGCCATGACCGAACATGAAGCAGTTCAGAGCGTCAGACCAGAAGTAGCCGATGGTTTTTAGAAGATTCTCATGTTTCCCAAGAGGAGACAGTGACAAATGCAAGGCATCGGCTATTCCCGTGGTTTCCCATTGGGATTGGTAAGCTCTAGCTACCCTGCTGAACCAAGTGACCCAATGTTCAGGAGGATTAGGCCAGGCTCGCAAGCAGTCGGCCCAAGAGTTTAAATCTAGGTCTTGGCTTACGAAGGGGATTCGGTTTGCTTCACAAGAAATCAGATGGGCAGGACTAGATGTTGTACGAGGGCCAAGGCAGAGAGAATTTGGGAGAGAAGGATGTGGCAGCAGAATGTCTGATACCTAGAAAATTTAATAATGGAATAAGGCATTAATTCAAGTGTTCGCCATTAATTCTAGCATCGCGTTCAGACTGCGGGGAGTAGGCGTACCTTCAGACCGGAGACCTCTGGGTTGGTGTTGGACGATTTCGCCATCTAGTTTGCCGGCGGAGATGGATCTGTGCAATTGGGGATCGAGGGGTCTTGTCGCTGTGAGCTCGATTTGGTCGATGAGCAATTGGAGATATGGGTCGCCCTTTTTGAAGAGGGTCGCAGGTTACCGTTTGAAACTGGAAAGTGGCCGCTCAGATTTGTCTAAGTATGCGACCGAACTTGACCTTGTCAACGTTTCTGGGAAAGCCGATGTTTTACCATCGGCTCTTTGGGCTGTGACTTGGTTGACTGTATGGGCGCAGCAGGGTAAAAGCCGATGCGTTGCTATCGGCTTCTGGAACATCGACCTATGTCACTATCAGCGAAATTGGGTCGGAAAAGCAATCTTCGAGTTGGAAAAGCAATCTTCGTTCATTCAAA
The DNA here is from genome assembly GCA_910589765.1 of Avena atlantica. Taxonomy (NCBI): domain Eukaryota; kingdom Viridiplantae; phylum Streptophyta; class Magnoliopsida; order Poales; family Poaceae; genus Avena; species Avena atlantica. The sequence continues at coordinate 52,919,479 of OU342739.1, read as the reverse complement.
AGACGATTATTTACAGTGGAGCTGATTGCTTACAAAAGGAGCTGATTGCTTACAAAAGGAAATCTACTACTACTCCTACTACTAATTCCTAATCTAGAGGCCGAGGTCGTCGCCGCTGTCTTCGCCGTCGTCTTGTTCGCTATCATCAGCGCTGCTGCCGGCGTCGTCTTCGCTGCTGCTGATCCAGATGCCAGCGGGGGCCTCCTCGTCCTCGTCGTCGTCTTCGGTGTCCTCGCTGGACCCGGCGCGGAAGTACTTCACCGGCTGGTACTCCTCGGAGGAGGTGTCCTCCTCCGCTTCCTCCTCCTCGTCAGAGGAGTCGACGCCGTCCCAGGACATGGCGTCGTCGGTGCTGTCCGCCTCCAGTTCCCCATCGGCGAGGAACTGCAGGTCCTCCTCGCCATCGGTCAAGGACTCGTCGTCCTCGGACCAGGTGGCGAAATCCCAATCCCTCTCGTCCCACCATTGTGGGGCGAGAGTGTTATACGCCGCCGTCGGCGGATGCTCTGGCGTCGGCTCCCGGTCGCTCATTGTATTGGAGGCTTGGGAGGACAGGCCAGATGAAGCAGAGGAGGCCATGGCGGAGGAAGAGGGTTTTTTCGGCGGAGGAAGAAGGGTTTCTTGGCTACTGGAGGAAGATGGGGCTGCAAACTGCTCAGATGAATATAAATAAGGGGAATAGTATGAAGCGGTTCAATGCTATAGCGGTTTCCCAGAATGTGCTGCCGAAATTGTCAAATCATGCACTGCGGAGAAGTGGAGAAGACAGGGCATCATGATGAGGGGGTGGCGTGACGATTCTGTTCTGCAACGCATTCTGGCAACGCGTAACCCGATACAGAAAAAAAAGAGGAGAAGGAAAAAAACAGAGTGGTTTTGGAATTATCATTGCCAAAACCAGGGGGGCATGTGTTATCGCCATATTTTGGCCAAAGGAGGAGTTGGGCCGTGATCAAGATGGCCAAAGGAGGAGGTTGATCGTGTGTGTGTTGCTATTTGTGCACCCCGGCCGGGTTAAAACTTTCTGAAAGCCGTGTCCGCGGTTATGGACGACTTGGAGCACAGTATCTCGACCATAGACAAGCATAACTAAAGTTTACTGCTATAAATTTGACTTTATAATGACTAGTAATCAGCTTCACTATAATGGAATGGCTAATTAATACTGCCCACAATTGCTTGTTTGGTGTGTCGCTTGCGACCATTGTACCTGACTAGTAAGTATTGCCACTACAACGGAATGGCTGAATCAAAGTACCAACAACTGCTGGGTTTTGGGTTATCTCATGCTATCTATATCTGATTAGTAAGTGTTGTAACTATAACGGAATGGTTAACTAAAAGTGCCCACTGTTTATTTTATCAGGATGATTATCTATACCTGACTAGTAATTGCTGCAACAAAAACTGAATAAATAAAACTGCCAACTGTGTGAGTTCCTCGGTTGACTTCCTCGTTTGGTATCGAGGGGGAAACACCAGGATGGGTTTGTTTGGTGTTAGTTTCAGGTTGGAACCGGATAGGTCTTTCTTACCCCCTCTGATTGCCGCCAGTTGTATCGAGTCTCTATAGGTTGTTTAGTGCATGCTGCCGCTGCCGCTTCAGTCCACCATACCTATGTAGGCGAGGACCGCCGAATTCTAGTCTCGCCGTGTACTGGCCTCAGTACTGACGCTCCTCTTTTTCCTTTGCCCTTTGTCGGCACCCCTTTTGTTTTAGCAGGTTCTAAGATCGAGGTCGTTAGCAGGGTTACCCTTCCGGCTTGGCCTGGGCAGGGTTATGGACGCCATTGGTTATTCTTCAGGGCTCTTAGCCCCATTTGCATCTTGTCCATAGTCGGACGCTTCATCTTTTCGAGGTGATTTGGATCTTTGTATATTATATCTGTATTCTTGACTCTTTGAGTCGCTGTTATATATATATCTGTTCTGTGGGTCCCATCGAGGGCTGTTGTGTAATGTTATTACTTCGTTTTCCACCCGCATAAAAGTGCCTGGTGGGCACCTTTGAATCGTTTCTATGCGGGTTTGGCGGCTCTCGCTAAAACTTGCATAGGTCCGATTCTGAGGGTGTTACAGAGTGGTATCAGAGCTCAGCAGTTGCGATACCCCACAAGTCCAGCCTGTAGGATAACCTAGCTAACGGCCGAAGTAGAGTGTCAAAACTATTTTTGAAAAATCGGTTGGATAGTTCTGATTAGGTCTGATTTTACTCCTTACCCCTCTGCTATTCTCCTCTTACCTCTACGCGTTTTGAATCCACTCTCTTCCCTCTCTTCGAGTCCAGGATTTCTCGTGGTCGGGTTTCCGTCGTACCTTCAGGGTTTCGCTTCCAAAACAGTACAGCGTGCTCCTCACACAATCGTAAATAAAGCAGTAAAGCATGGCATAGGTACAGGATAGTAAATAAAACCTCAAACTAGTTGTGGCCCCAAGAAATAAGACGGAATCAAGCTCTGGCTAAGGGGGGCCCATACTCCCCGTATGTGGATAGCGCGATAAATCAAGGAACAGGTATCAAGTACTCGGGGTCCTACGGGACACAAGTGGGCGTTCGGAAACCAAATATTTTCTATCACCCACCGATGCCTCTGCTTACTTCAATTTTAGTTGTTAAACAGGAATTAAAGTGAACGATAAGTAAAACTATGATCATCTCCAACATCAACATGCGGCAATACATCAACAACTGTGGCACTGGACGACACGCAACAACACTTGAGCAAGCGACTACGACGCGCAAGTCCAACTATCTACCAAACAACAAGTATTGGGAGGTGGCCTTGGCAATATATGGCTGCAAGGGATATCACGGGTACGAAACTAGAGCATCGCAACACAGATAGCAATAGATCAACAGGAGGGAATAAATACTATAAAAGTAAGATAGGTAGAAAGGGGGAGATGCTCGCCTGAAAACATTGTCGAAGGCTCATCCGAAGATCGGGGCGAAGCTCACATCAACTCAACGGCCTTATCCGCGAAGAAGCAAAACACTAGAAGAAACACCGGATGCACTATTTAATACAACGGCAGAAGATCGGCATGATGCATGTATGATGTATGACATGGCAAAGGTGCGATGCGATTAGGCCAGATTAAGCGGAAACGGGGTCCCGACAATTTAATTGAATGGTTCATGTTGTTTAGCTACCCCGCAATTTAAATGTTGTATTAACATGGCAACAGTGAACACCGGTTCGATGCACAGATTTAAATGAGGCCAATATAAGGCTAGATTTGCCCGCATATGGGCCCCATATTTAATTATATGGTGAATCAGCATAAGGCCCCCAAACCACATGAATGTATGCATGCAAGACAATTATTATGCGACAAGTTGTATTATGTTATAAAATAGGGTTTCGGGAAGGGGTTCACACATTAGGGGTTCGGCAGATCTTGGGGTTCCGGGGTTCGGGGTTGGTCTCAGGGTTCAGGGTTCGACGGAACGGTCTCGCGGGAACGTTCTCGGTAACGGGGTAGATCTTGGCGCATCCGTGTCTTCGGGTCATGTCGACGGTCATGGCGTTCGGGATGAGGTACTTGTCGCAACCGGGAAGCCGGACTTGGTTGGCGTCAGGGCGCATCGGTTTAACCCTGGACGGTGTCGTTCTTGTCGTCGTGCCGATCTTGTCGGGTCCCACGGGGTCGATCTTGACGTTGCGAGGGCCTTGTCGATACCGTGCCATCGAGTCGGTCTTGGCGTCCGGGGTGAAGGACTTGTGTGCGATGTCGTCGGCATCGGTGCGGGGAAGATCTTGCCGTTTCGTGTCGGAGATCTTGGCGTCCGAAAAGGGTACTTGTCGCACCGGGGACTCGGCGTCCTCGGATCCGAGAGGGAGAACTAGGCGTGCCGGGTTCGGTCTTCGGGGTTCGGTCTTCTTATCCATGACGGAGCACTTGGTGGTCTTCGAGTCCGTGAAGGAGGCCGCGTCGCTCAGGTTCAAAGAACTCGTCGGTAATCCTTGTACAACTCGTTCATGGCCGATCTTGTCTGACAGGAGATCTTGTTAGCAACTTCACATCAAACAGAAACTCGGGACTTCGAGTAGCACTTGGAAACAGACAACAACGCGCCGACGTTGGAGCAACAGGAAACACGGAAGCCGTCGGCAGCAGAAGGAGGGCCTGTCGCGGTTGGGGTCGGCGGGACTAGTCTCGGCGAAGGGGCGACGGGGGAGGGACCCACGGCGAGGCAGCGGACGGACAGCTGCGGGGTTGAGGCGACGGAAGCCGAGCGGGGCGCGCGGCTGCGCCGGACGGAAGGAGGACGCACCGGTGGCGGCGAGGCGCCGGCCGGCAAGGGGCGCAGGGCGACGCCGGCGGGAGGAGGCGGCCGTGCCCGGCAGTGCTGGCGAGCCCGCACGCCGTCGGCCGGAGCAGGGCGGGAGCTTGCAGAGGCGGAGACCGGAGGTGAGCGGGCCGACGGGGCTCGAGCGCGGGCGGAGAAGCGGTGGCCGGAGGCGACTGTCGGCGGCGGCGTCGGTTGACCGGCGAGGCGGAGCGGCGACGAGGAGCTCGGGGAGACGCGCAGGGCGATAGGGGAGGCGGGCGGCGAACGGAGAGGGGAGGCCGAGCTCGGGAGCGCCGGGGAGGGGGGTGCTGGGCGGCCGGCGGGAGGCAGACGGGCGGCACGGAGTCGGCGGGAGGCGGCCAAAGGCGGGCGAGCGCGGAGGCGAGCGGAGGACGCGGCCGGGGGGAGCGGTCTCCGGCGGGGAGGGACGCTCAGGGGAGGGGGTTGGAGAGGAGGGAGGCGGTTGGAGAGGAAGAGGAACAGGGGCAGCAGGTGGGGCTCGGGGAGGGAGGAGAGCGGGCGTGGGAGGCTGGGGAAGAGGAACAGGGCACGGGCGGTGGTGGGGTCCGCGGGCCAGGGGGTTGTCGGTCGGGTCAGGGGTGGGGCCTGCAGGCGTGTGGTGTGCGTGTGTGCGTCGTGTGCTGTGTGTGTGTCCAGGGGGGCTGCTGGGAGTGGGGAGAAAGAGGAGAGAGAGGGGGGAGTGGCTGGGCCAAGTGGCAGCATCTGATTGGGTGGGGGGAGAGGAGAGGTGAGGTGGCGCGACGGGGTTGGCCGGGGTGAGGTGGCCAAAGGGGTGTGGGTAGAATATTTGGTAGCCTTAGGATTTGTCTGGTGGACCGATTTGAACATGGGGGTGGTCGTTCGGGTCGGGTCGGCCCGTTCGACTGCCCCCACTAAAATAATAAATATTTTTATTTCTTTAAACGGGCCGTTTGCAAAACATATTTAGTCAAAACAAAATATTCCGGCGACCCGGGTTTGCATTTGAATAAGGACGGGGCGTTTGGAAAACAAGAACCGGTTTTTCCCAAAATAGTTTTATACAAGCACATGCAAGATGATAACGATGCCCAAATGCAATGTGGCATGATGACATGAGCATGCGGTCATGATGATGCAATGCACAAAAACAACGCGATTTTCTAGTAGTGGTTTTTGCGGGATGCCACACCGGGCTAACCTTACATGACATCGTTTATGAGACTTGCTCCATGCTCAACATGCAACTTGTATTGCATAAGTGGCTTTGCGGGTGTCTGTCTCTCCCATCATAGTAAAGATTCAATTTACAACGGGCACTTGATAGTTATAGTTCAAGCATCAACGTTGTGGTTCTTGTTCGTAAGTTAGAACGATACTTATTGAAAGCCCCCAACCACGTAAAATATGCAAAGAAAAATTAGAGGCGTCTAACTTTGTTTTGCAGGGGTGTGCTGTGATGTGATATGGCCATGATTGTCATTATATATGATGTATGCAATGTTCCTTATTGTAAGTTGGCAACCGGCAGGAGCCATATGGTTGTCTTTTAAATTCCGTTAAGACCCGCGTGTCTATTATTCAAAGTAGTTGTAATAGTTCATGCTGGTGGATGACAACCATGAAGCGGCGCCATTGACCTTGACGCCATACCGGTGATGATGGAGATCATGTTCGTGCTTGAATATGGAGATCGGAAGCACAAGGAGAAAGGCCATATCATATCACATATTATGAATTTCATGTGATGTTAATCCTTTTATGCATCTTGTATTGCTTAGTTCACGACGGTAGCATTATAAGATGATCCCTCAAGCACACAATTTCAAGTTTTAAAGTGTTCATCCTTAGTAAGCACCGTTGCTAAAGCTCGTTGTTTCGAAGCATCACGTGATGATCGGGTGTGTTAGATTCTGCGAGTGTATACAACATGAGCAAGCCAGATTTGCTCATGCGGAAGCTAAGGTTTGATATTGACGAGCCTAGCGTGTACAGAAATGGTCTCGGAACACGGATTACCGAAAGGTAAAGCATGAGTCATATAGTAGATATGATGAACATGCTGATTGTTCGCCATTGAAGCTACATCAACTCTCGTGATGATCGGTTTTGATGTGGTGGATTTGGTTCGTGCGATCACTAAAACAATATGAGGGATATTGTTTTGAGTGGGAGTTCAACAGCAATATGATTAAAAGTTGAACACTATTTATCATATTAAATCAAAGTGAATTTGCATAGTTGTTGTAGTCATTGGCATCAGTTTACCACCTTGCGCTTAGTTTTAATTGAGATGATAGAACTATAGAATTCTGGTTAGTTAATTTACGAACTGGTATCGTATTGTTTTGAAGTGTTAATCTAAAGTTTAAAAGTCCCATTGCAAACTTTCAGTAAGTTTTGATTACTCCGTGAAGTTTAATAGTTGGTATTAAATCAAGAGTAACAATTCCAGTGTTAGTATATAAGTGTCATGTTTATCTCCATGATTCTTGATATTCGAAAGATAGTTTCAATATCAAGGTAATCTTGGAGTTGAAAGTGTTGATTCAGAAACCATCATGTATGGAAGATATTGCGATATCTGAAATGATGTTTTGGTTACAACATGATAGAGTATAATATGACAGAGTTAATGTTCTCATATTTGATGAGAATTTACAAAAGGTTGGACACACTAGTTGTCCTAATCCTCCAAAAGGTTTTGGAGAGAAACATTATACTCGCGATTCACCGTTATAAGCTAAAAGTAGCTTGATCATGGATAATTCCATGATAAGGGTGAATATCTGATGTAGGTAAAATGTTTACTACACCAAGAGATTACTAAACAAAGGAATTTGAAAGAACACCAAACATTTGATGATGGTGATCTACTTCAAAGTGCAAGTCCAAAGACATTGGTATTTAACTATACATGCTTTGGACTATGTGTCATGTATATGGCTCCACTATTGATATTGATAGATTTTTTCAAACAGAAAAAGAAATACTGAAAGAGAATCTCATAAATATATGGCAGAAAAGAAAAGACTAGAATTGTTCAGCTTAGGTATATAGAGGATATACGCGTTATGGCTGTATTCTTTGCTTGTTAAATAATGTGGTTCTTAAGTATTGGATACTGAATTTGTTGGTATGAATGATCATACGAAACAACAGAATTCATGAACTACAATGTCCTAAGTAACTAGCAAAAGAATATGTGATGATGTTCATCGAGAACAAATAAAGGGTTATTGTGTTGCTCGTTAAACATCAAAGCTTGCCTTCAAAATTTGTTTTATCAGGTATTATGAGAACAAAAAGGTTGTTAAAATAATTGCTGTAATCCATAAAAGATGGATGATTCACAAATCTCGTTGGAGAAATCACATCCATAAAACTAGTGCTAAAAATGTCGAAAGACAAATTGATTGAAAGAACACTTAGGAAGTGACATCACCGTTTAAATTATATTGGAAAGAAAACATGAAGAAACTCCATGTGGATGGAATTTTGATCAAATGACGCTTGTGAAACTTTCCTAAAGATAATTAAAAATTCGTTCAAAGGACAAAAGGGAACGAATAACTAGCTTATTGGAACTTGTACATATTGTTGTATGAAGTCCATTATGTGTAGTCAAGAGCGATGGATTTCAACTTCATATGCTTTCTCCGAAAATTTGAGTATTTACTTAATAAGGATGAAGTATGAAACATTTGAAAAGTTCAAAGACTTTCAAGATGAAGTGCAAAATCATTGTAACAAGAATATAAATAGTTTATGATAATATCATAAAGGAAGATATTTGAGTTACAAGTTTAGCATAATACCTAAGATTTAAGGAATCGTTCCGTGGATTTGCATTTCCCGAAACATCATAAGAGTATGGAGCGTTCGAGATATGTAATTAAACCTTGTTTGACATGGTAAGATCAAAGGTGTAATTCATAAAACTGCCATTATATTTTAAAGATTAAAATCTTTAGAGACTACCGTTTTTCCACTGAAAAGAGCTCCATCATAATCCGTTGAAATGACACCATATAAAGTTATGGTTTGGGATAAAGCCCAAGTTGTCCTTTCTTAAACATTGGTATGCTATGCATAAGAAAGATGTTTGCAACCAAATTCGGATGAACCTATCTTTGTATGTTATTTCGAATAACTGTTAAGTATTCCTCCATAACATCGGAGACAAAAATGTTTGTCACTTAAAACGTCAAGTTTCTTTGAGAAGGAATTTTTCATGAAAAGATAAGTGGGAGGACCATAGAACATTGATAAGGTTAAAAGAACCTTAGCTATATGTGCAAAGTTGCGCAGCGCCGAAAAGTGTTCCAGAGGTAGCAATAATGCTCATGGCTCACGTGCCTCAAAGGTTGTGGTTACGGAGGTCAAAGTTTCTATTGAACCAAGTAGGTCGAGTAAATAATCAAATACCAAGATTTGAGGGTTGAATCATTATTTGAGAATAATGAACGGACTACATACAAAGAAGCGATGATGGGCCCTAACTCCATAAAATGGCTTGAAGCCATAAAACCCGTGATAGTTCCATACACGAGAAATCAAGTTTTGAACTTGAAGGACCCTCGAGAAAGGTGTAAGACCTTACAGTTGTGTTTGGATCTATAAAGAAATAGACATGGATGTTTCACATCTATGAAATAGTCGACATGTTGGGAAAGAGTTCACAACAATGTCCAAAGGTTGACTATGACAAGATTCGATCTTTCATAGCGATATTTAGTCTAGACGGATTAATGTAGCAACCACTAGATATAATTTTGTTATGTGGTAGTTGAATAAGCAAAACAAGTTCTTCTAATAGAATTGTTACCTAGGACATGTGCATAACACGGTCCATAGGGTTCTGTTAATTCAAAGGATGCTAAATGCATATGCAAACTTCAATTGTTGAAATAAGCATTGCGGAGTTGGAACCTTCACTATGATGAAACTATTAAAGGAGTTTAAATTCGTCGGAAACGATGAAGATGCTTGCATTTTCAAGAAATTAAGTGGGAGCGCTAAGACATGTTTCTAATACATTATGTGGAATACATATTGTTGATTGGAAATGATATATCTTTTATTAACACATATTAAGAATTTCATCCCGATGAAAGGCTTAGGCAAAACCCAAATATTTGGCATCAATAGACGCTAATATGGTTGTGCCGAAAGTACATAGATGATATATTGAATGAGTTCAATATAGAAACTATAAGAAAGGTTCTTGTCACACAGAAAGAATTGAATGAGTTCAATATTGATGATATATTCAAGTGTATTGACACTTGGTAAGTGAAACAAAGATTCAAGTATAGATTGGTACTTGATGCATGCAATCACAAAGAGTATTTTATCAATCATGCTGTGATGTGTACAAATCCAGATATGTCCTATGCTCTAAATGTTATGAGCATATACCCGAATGATTCATAAGATGATTATTGGACGATAGTAAAGATATTCTTATGATCTTGTAAAAGAACTAAGAATATATCATTTTGTAGAAGTGACAAATAGATGGTTAGTTCATTGTAAATAGATTACATTGATACTAGTTTTGTCATGAAGTACAAATTAAGTTTATCTCAATCTAAACTAAGGGTGGCACAATATGATGGAATGTGAGTTCCATGATGAATTTGGATGAGTTCCAAAGTTAAGACATTGTGACAGATACTACAACAAAAGGCTAAGTATATAACTGCTATTATAGCAGCAAAAGAGGGCATTTGTGTCAAGTAGTTTGTTATCAAACTAGGTGTAGTTCACAGCAGGGATAATACTATGAAGATATATTGTACGACAATATTATCAACATATTTTAACCCCAAAAGAACTAAAGGTCACACGAAAGGACAAAATTTGTACAAAGCCATCTCATTAAAGAATGAGTGATGCGTAGAGACGCAAAGACATGCAATTACACACGGACCTGTAAGTGTCAGATCTAGAGATCAGTTGATCACTAGCAATCGTGTACATACGACACCAGAAAGCCATAGGTGTTGAATACACAAAGGTTTGACACTAGATTATTGACTCTAGTGCAAGTGGGAGACTGTTGGAGATATGCCCAAGAGGCAATAATAAAGTAGGTTATTATCATATCTTCATACTTATGATAAATGTTTACATACCATGCTATAATTGTATTAACAGGAAACATTAATACTTGTGTGATTTGTAAACATAAAAGAGTCCCTAGTAAAGCCTCTTGTTAAACTAGCTTGTTGGTTAATATATGATCATGGTTTCCTGATCATGAACATAGAGATGTTATTAACAACAGGGTCATATCATTAGGAGAATGATGTGATGGACATACTCCTATAGTTAAGCGTAGCATAAAGATCAAGTCATTTAATATAGTTCATTTGCTATAAGCTTTCTGATACATAGTAACATAATTCCTTCGACCATGAGATCATGTTAATCACCATCACCGGAAGGATGCTTTGATGACATCAAACACCACACCGTAACTGGGTGGCTATAAAGGTGGCATTGAGTGTTTGGAAAGTATGGGTTGAGGCACATGGATCAAGAGTGGGATTTGTCCATCCATATGACGGATAGATATACTCTGGGCCCTCTCGGTGGAATGTAATCCAATTAGCTTGCAAGCATGTGACTGGCTCACAAGGGATCACATATCACGGGAACGAGAAAATATTACTTATCGGTAACGAGGTTGAACTAGGTATGCAGAGATACCGACGATCAAAACCTCGGATAAGTAAACTATCGTGAGACAAAGGGAAATTGGTATCGTATGTAAGTGGTTCATTCGATGGCAAAGTAATCATAGAAATATGTGGGAGCCATATGAATTTCCAGATTCCTCTATTGGTTATTGATCAGAGAAGTGTCTCGGTCATGTCCGCATAATTCACGAACCGTAGGGAGACACACTTAAGGATTCGATGTTGTTGAGTAGTTATGGAATGATGAGTAAGAGACCGAATGTTGTTCGGAGTCTCGGATGGGATCCGGGATATCACGAGGAGATCCGGAATGGTCCGGATAATAAGATTCATATAAGGAAAGTCCTGTTTCGGAGTTGGGGAATGATTCCAGTGTTTTCATTGGGAATGTTCTAGAAGGTTCCGGAAGGTCCGGCACTCCGGAGGGGAAGGGTACATGAATGTGTCATGACAATGTGGAATGGTTGCATCATGTACTAGGTATCATGGCTGAGCAAAATAAAGGGATAAATCAAATCCTAGTTTGAAAAGTCAAACGCCAATTTGAAAAGTCAAACGACAGTTTTGCTTGGTGGAGGGAGAGTAGGAAACCTACAAGGGGAAGGAGTTCCTCTCCCTCCACCCGCCGGCCAAGGAGGCCGACTTGGGGGAGGACTCCCTCCCCTTGGCCGGCGCCCTCCCACCTATAAAAGAAGGGGCAGGGGTGCCCCCTCTAGGCTACACCTCTCTCCACCAAAACCCTAGACCTAGCCGCCGGCCACCACAAGTCTTCGCCGCCCTAGGGTTTGCCCTAGCCGCCGAGTTGGGGCTCTCCCCAATCCCTATCCTCCGGCCTAGCCTCCTCCCTTGATGCCTCTAAACCCTAGATCGCCAAGGCCTCTCTCATACTCCACCATACTCGCTCCGGCTTAAGGCGAAGCCCTGCGAGATCTCCCCTCTACTTCCGGTACCATGCCGTCGTGTTGCCGGAATCACGAGGAGAGAGCTACAACCTCCGCTGCCTGCTGGAACAAGGGAGAGGAAGGTCTTCATCGAGTACCGAACGTGTGACCGACTGCGGAAGCGCTGCCGGAACGCAGCGCCGGAAGGATCGTCTACACGATCTTGAGATCGGCAAGAGTACGACTACATCACCCACGAGAATCTGCTCTCGTTAACCGCATTGGAATCTTCGAGGGTGAGTTCCTATATCGACTCTTTGCTACAATCTAGTAGATAGATCTTGGCTTGTTTGTTTGCATGCGGTAGAAATTTTTTATTTTCCATGCTACGAACCCCTACACCTTATGCATTCTCCAATATGTGAGCACTCGTATATTAGTACATATAAGACCATCATAGAAGATACTACTTGTATGTATGTAGGCTTGGCCATTCAGTTAGACCGAACCATTCGGTTTGGTGCTTTTGTTTACTTGGAATTTGGGTTGTTCAATATTGCTGACGGAACCGTTCTCCAAGAAATCAGTAACCGATCTTTCGGTCCACCGGGATTTCGGTTCGGTGCTCGGTTACAACCGAAGAGAGCCGATATGTGTCTGGAGACTAAAATCAGTGACCCAAAAAAACCCTGATCTAAAATCGGTTTCCTACATATGATGACCGATCTAGCAACCGAAGTTTTGGTCCTCGGTTTATTCGGATTTGGTTATAGATTTTTTAGATCCGGTGTTCGGTTCTCGGTTTTTTTGCCCACTAGCCAATCAACAATGAACTATTTCAAAATTTCCATAATCAGATCACTACTCAAACATAGTCATAGCGATGCAATATATCATTGAAAAACAATAGATTGCATCACACCTCAGGCTTGCCAAGAGATTACAATAGATGGATGGAGATGATCTCGTTGTAGATGTTGATGATGACCATGCTAGAGGGGGTGGAGGTAACTGGAGACGATTTCGACAGCGGTTCCCCCCTCCGATCTTCGTCGGTGGCGGCCTATAGACTCTTTGTTTCGTGGTTTTTGATATATGCCTCCGTATGTTCTAAGATTGCGTCGGGAGACCTTTTTATAAAGGGTTTTAGGCCAATACGAAGAGGATGGTGGAGAAATAGATGGCATCTAAGAAACGAGGTCCGAACAAGGGTAGGTGGTGCGACCCACTATGATGATCATGCCACTGGGCCTCTTTTCTGGCCCATGAGGACCCTGGTGACCTCCTGGTGCTCCAGCTTATTCTCTTCACGAAAAAGTACTCCTGAAAAAAAATCCCTAGGCTGTTTGACTTCGTTTAGTTCACTGAAAGATAAAAATACACAATATAGGATTTTTCTGTCCTATAGAGTTAGAACCAAAGGAGAGGGGATTTTTAAAAAAAATCCCCAAAATCAATGTAAACACATGGATATAAAATTCTATAAGGTGTAAATACATGGGAATATGTGTCAATAAACTACAAAGTTCATGCATATATTTTACATGCATCAACATAAGGTTAACCTATGCTTGTGCTCGAGCATAAAGGTGATAAAACTAAACATGGACTTTGTTGCAATGTTGGAAAGGATAAATCATGATATTTGCTACACAAGATCACATGATTCATTCTTTAAAAACATCAATAAGAAAATGAGTTATGAAGTGACATCTCTTATGTACTTACATCTATGCTTAACAATATCTCACTTATATAATAGCAGATTTAATTACTATGGACCATTAATCGTATAAAAAGAAAAATGGTAAATCCTATGTTTGGTATTTTAAGCTCATTTTTATTTTATTATTCTTCATTCCATAAAACGGTCTAGTTCATAAAAATGGATTTCAGATGAAAATCTTATTGATTTTTTATATTTGCAGGTTTTGACGGTCTGTTTCTCTTAGAGAGGTCAAACCTTTCATCTTGTGGTTTTATCCTCCATGGTTGAACTATAATTTATGAGAGAAGGATTGGAGCACTTGTTTCTTGCCATTGCATTAGATGCATCAGATTGAATTCTATACGGAGAATCAATTAGTGAAAGTAAGTGAGTTTGTTACTCTTGGGTTCTTGGAACCCTAGATGACTTGGTGACTTTGTGGCACATGGGGCCTCCAATTAAGTTGTGAAAATGTCTCCAAGCTTTGAGTCCTTGTTGTGATTACTTGGGAGGCTTCAATTAAACTAGGGAGATTTACCACTCTTGTACAGGTTCGGTGACCACCCTCAAGAGTCTCATAATGAGATGGGACTTCCATTTTAGTGGAAAGGCTCGAGAAAAATGCGGTGAGCCATTGTGGAGTTTGTGGAGGCGTGTGCCTCCACACCGCTCCAACGGAGAGTAGGACCGCAAGTGTGGAACTTCGGGAAACATCGACGTCTGTACATGCCTCAGCTATTCCTTCACCCCGAGTTCTTTACTATGCAATTTACTTTATGATAACCTTCGTGCTTGAAGATACATATCTTATCTTGCTATCACATATGTTTATCTTGTTTAGTATAATTATTGTTGCACATAGGTGAGCCTAGTATATTTAGGTTTTTGTTTAATAAATTAAATGTTAGTTTTATTTCATATTTATTAGAGCCAAACTTGTAATTTTTTAATTGTCTATTCATCTGACATACATGACCTTTCACACTCCATAATAAATTGTATGGCACAAGGAAAACTACATGACACCAGTAAAAAACGAGTTTGGGACCTCTAACTAATACTCCCTTTGTTCCAAAATATAAGATGTTTTAGGTTTTATGAAACTAATGTATCTAGATGTAATTTAGTGTATAAATTCGTAGTGAACCTATAAACTAAAAAATGTCTAGATACATTCATTTCGCAAAAGCTAAAACGTCTTTTATTTTAAAATAGAGGGTGTAACTACTAGTACCTCTGTTGTAAATTATAAATAACTGAGTTTTTTGTGTGGGGGGGAAATAACCGCGTTGTTAACATGGTATGGTCTCACGGAATCCGACCTACTCCCTATGCTCCAAATTACTTGTTTTTTTGACATTCAAATTACTTGTTGAAGGTTCATTAAATTCAGACAGATTTTAGGCAACAATTTACTACATATGCAACAAGTAATTTGATTCAGAATAGGTACTAAGGGCATGTACAATGCTAGAGAAGGCATGCCTTTTCTTAACTCTCCATATCATTTAGAGAAGACACAATATATAACTTGTACAATGCATTATCTCTTATTGCTATCTCTAGCAATTAAAAGAATTAACTATTTTTAGTAAAAAATTGGTTGACTAAGAGAAGGCATATGGTACAATGGAGAAAAATAGTCTTCTCTTATTGCTAAGAGATCATTCCTTAGCTAAGGGAAAACAACCCTCTCTCTCTTGTTTCTCTCTCCTCCAACTAAGCAAAAATCCAACGTGGCGAGTATAAGAGAAGGACAGCCCTACGCGTCCCCCGGGGGATCTTGTGGTTTTCATCCCCCGGGTCCCTAGCCAACCACGTGTCCTCATTTTTGATTCAAAATCCCGCTTTTGCTACATTTCTCCCGTTTTTGCTACATTTGCCCCGCTTTTGCTACATTGTAGCAAAAAATGGTTCAGTCCAGAAAATAAAAAACAGACTGGTCCTCGCCGGAGATTTCGCCGGAGACCTCGCCGGCGACCGTGTAGCAAAAAAGTTGAGCTAATGTAGCAAACCCGACCTCACCGGAGACTCGCCGGAGGCTTTCGCCGGTAGACCTCACCGGGGACCGTGTAGCAAAAACGTTACGCTATTGTAGCAAAAATGCAAAACGGTGGTAGCAAAAAAGTTGTGCTAATGTAGCAAACCCGACTTTGCCGGAGATCTCACCGGAGACTTTCGCCGGAGACCTCGCCGGTGACCGTGTAGCAAAAAAGTATGTTAATGTAGCAAACCCGACCTCACCGGAGACTCGCCGGAGACCTCACCGGAGAATTTCGCCGGAGATCTCGCCGGAGACCTTGTAGCAAAATCTTTGCGCTATTGTAGCAAAACCACAAAACGGTTGTAGCAAAAAAAAATACTAATGTAGCAAAAAGAACGACCTCGCTGGAGACATCACCGGTGCCTGCCGTAGCAAAGTCGTTGAAAATATCGTAGCAAATATTTTATGTTATTATAGCAAAAACATAGAAGAGAAATAGCAAAAACTTGCTACTATTGTAGCATCACCCTGTAGCAAAACCAAAGACACACTTATAGCACCACCGCCAGCCACACGTAGCAAATCTTGACGCCGTAGGTAGCAACAACGGTGGCAGTAGAAAGCAGCACAACTAACCCCATGTAGCAAACCTCAGTGGCAACATGACGTTCTAGGAGTCCAGGTATCGCTAGTTCTTGTCATGACGTTCCAGGAGTCCAGCGTCGGGAAGCACGGTGGCTCCGCCGCGGCGGCCGTCTCCGGATGCGTGAGTGCGTACGCGGCCACGTGGGTCGCAGCATCCGACGATAGCAGGTGCTCGACGTTGAAGGGCGACAGGAGGAGACCGGAGCCGTCGTCGGCGTCGACCTGCTGCTCAGGCGTCGTCGGCGGCGGCCGCTTCCCCGCGCGCCCGCCCGCCAGTCCCAGCCCGCAACACGCGGACGGCGGCGCCAGGGGCAGCGCGGACGGCGCGGGCACGCAGAAGGCGAGCGGGGCCGTCGTGGTCGTTGCAGCCGCGAGATCGGCGACGAAGGGCGGCTCGGGGACGGGGGAGCGGCCGGCGGAGAGGGAGAAGTGGAGCGCGCGGGCGATTGCGGCGTCGGCGAAGGACCGGGAGAGCAGCGCGGGCGGCACGACGCAGGCGAGGGCGTCCATGGTTCAGTCCCGGTGAGTTCTTTCGCGTTGGACTGCAGGAGATCCGGGGGATGCTATCCCCCGGGGGAGGCATATCATTTCCCATAAGAGAAGGCTAACGTCACCGCATTGTACGTGCCCTAATAAGATTTAGCAACGAAATAACTGTAATCTATCTACTAATTTTTCTAGAGGTAGGTTAGTCCAATACGTTTCCGTCAGCTAAAATACGTTTTCGTCCGTTTGTCACCGAGCGTTGGGTAGGCGGCCGCGTGTCCTTGATGCCGTGGAAGCCGATGCCGACAAGGATCAAGAGGAACGGGAGCAGAGGGAGAGACAGAAGCGGCGGCGGTTCCATGGCGAATTCGACAGGTGGCTTGCGAGCGCACAGCCTCTCCTACGACCTGGCCTCCTGCTCTTCTCTCTTCCGCCCGGCGTCGGAAAATTGAATCGGAGCGGAGAGGCTGTTGCTACCGCGCACAATGGAGCCGGCGGTTGTCTGCATCGTCGGGTGAGCCACTGCCACCGACGGCCGACCGACAGCTCGTCACTCGGCTCCATCTCCACAGGACAGAGGTAATATTCGATTTTATCTGATCTGATGCGAGCTAGATTGAGAGAGCCAGAGAGCGCACGATTTATACACGTGGACATCAATTCTGCATACAGGTTAGAAGTTAAGCGTTTAATTGATAGGGGTCTTGCGCTGCTTGTATTAGCTTTAGATTTTGTTTCTGGAATTTTCTTTGCTTCTCCCGGGTTAAGCCCTTGGTTGGTTTCAAGAACAATCCTTCAAGAAAAACCATGAGAAAAGAATGGTCCAGACTAATTTCTGCCCTTTAGCCTGCAAGTCAGTCTGATTGGAAATATACGTCAGTTTGACACACATGCTTTTGAAAAATAATAAGCCTGCAAGTCGGATTGACTGGAAATTCACGACTGTTCCACACACATGCTCGTGAAAAACAATAGTTCCTTATTCCATAGTGATACATATGGGTGTTGTTTATAAGTTTTTGTTCTTGCAAATATTTGTCGGTTTTCCTTTTATCCTTTTTCTAGCGCTTTGCATTTTCATGTATATCTCGATGGCAGGAAGAATGCCTACTTAACTGAATGAGTTCTCTCTCAAAAAAAAAAGCCTGAATGGGTTCAGAAACAAAGAAGAGCGATGTTGTACTGTGTCCTGAGGAGATGCATAGTTTTGCCACTTGCCATCGAGAAACTACCTCGCGTAGTTTTCAGAAACTCAGTAGAAGGCGAAACAGGCAGGACAAACGTGTAGTTAAAAAACAAATTATTTCACAACAAGATATGGAACATGGTGGTATTTTTGTTTAAATTGGTGTAAAAGGAAGTTATAAACAAAATCTAAAGCAAAAACGATGAATATTATTGTTGTTGTTTAAACCTCATGGTTTGTCGTTGAATGCTATGATGCTTCCTCGAAGATGCATGAGTTATAAAGTTTGCAATGTAGATTCCAAATTTCTTGAAACAGTCTCAAATTTTGACAATGATCCTAAATTTGAATTTTTCATATATTTTTCGGATAGGAGCTAGAAAGATACATGAGTACTTAAATATGAATTTTGTTTCATTTATAGATATTTATGGATAGACGTAATTCAAGATTTAAATTGTGAGTCGTTACTATTAAAAAGTTAGTGTTGGTAGGTCATACTTTGACGCTTTGACATCAAACATTGGGCGCATCATGGCCATCTATTGACCTTTAGCATGAGATGCTAAGACGGAGATGCCCTCTTATTGTCATAAACGCTTGCCAAAATTTGAGGTTGCCCCGCTAATCACTTCATAAAATCTTTGCTTATATGTCGCGCATCGTATAGAGTTTCTCACTCGGCTCCTCCAAACTTTCCCCGCCGTCGCCTGGATCTGCCGCAGTGATGTTTGTGACCACCTCGGGATCATGGTGGAGTCTAGGCCACGGAGGACTAGGACTCCCACACGCTGACAACAGCTCCCCAGGTACGTCCTCCTCACCCTTTCTCCCCTTATTCTCTTCACCTCGCTTATTTGATCCTTATCTGCCCAGCAAGGGGAAGAGCACACTAGGGTGTAATTGGAAACGACCGACGGAAGCGCCGAAAGGCCAACGCTCGATACGCTGGGGGACAAACAACTAGAAATTCTCTTAGGTTGACGGGACGAGAGAAAGGCACATCGTATAAATCTGTTAATTTGCTGGTTCTTTTGGTAGATAATGGGGTAGCAAGTCTGGTTTGCTTATCAATACGCCAACTACGGGGTCTTTTGTTATATTCCCCCAATTTATCATTGTATTATCTGAGAATTACTCTTTATTTTCAGAGACACACACTTCATGACATTGATTTAATTTGAACCTTCATATATAGATGAACATGTTTCTTGTATGGATTTGTGAATATTATGTTCATTCAGTCTGAACCGTGAATATTCTCTATTGCTCTTTACATCGTCCATTTGAAATTTTGATCGTAAAACCAATCATTGCTCGGGCAGGATGCATGCAAAACAAAGAATAATTCTTTGGTACACCTGCTCAAGTACTATGCAAATAGATCTAAAGACAACACCCGTGTGAGTGGTTGTAAATAATAAATTTGAGTGTTAGGGAGTAGGACTTATTAATAAAAGGTATTTAACTACTATTTTCTTGTTTCTTATGCATTTGACGTCGAATTATCTAGATTCATTTGAGCAAAATGATGTTCTATTGGAAAATATTACGTGTTTTTATTTATTATTATGTTTACATGACATAATTAAACAAATTCGATAGACCGTAGCAACGCACGGGCATTCAACTAATAATTATAGTAAAACAAATATCCTAAGAAGATTTTCCTCAACAGAGTTTTTTTTTTGTTAACCAGATCGACCCACGCTCTTTCTCTCCGACTCCGATACGCACCGCGTGACTCTAACCAGTAGCAACGGAATTAATACCCTAGTATCGAAGGAATCCGAGATAAATATATTCTGGTTTACAAATTGCCAAGTTAAACACGATTTTCCTCTAGGTTCAAAGTTTTTTTGACAGCAAAGTCTTGGCTGTAGCATGTACACGATATACAGCAGTACATGTCTAGTAGGTTCGAAAACTACAAGGCATGACCAAGTTGAGCACGGGGTTAGGTTCGACGAACTCATCCGAGTCGGTTTAGGGAATTCGATTCGAAGCAGGGGAGGAGTAATTGCACTGCCATTATTAGATCGGCTGGCACCCCGCTGCTCACCCCCACAACCTGTCCAGAAGCGAGATGGCCCGAGCAGACGTCGACGCCGAGTTCGGGGCACTGCCGGCGGCGCCCTACCGCCGGCGCATCATCGCCGACGACTCCGTGGACGACGACGGCAAGCCCAAGAGGACAGGTAAGAAATCAACTCTCTGATCTGTCTACCCTTTCGATGTAGTACTAAGTAGTGATCTCGACGACTTGCTGCGAATCGCATTGTTTCAACGCACGCACACCGAGTTTTGCGTACGCGTGGCGACTAGATTAATCTTGAGAGATTCTCGTCGATCTGGTACACGCTTGTGAATTCGGGCTGCCTGCATTTTCGGATGCAGAGACCGGGAAGAAGTGTTCGCCATTTTCTGAAGAAAGCTATAAACTTTTTTGTTTCTCTAAGCTGTAAAATCTGTTTTGCCTAACTCATGTAATGTAATCGATCGAGCAGGAACCGTCTGGACGGCCACCGCGCACGTCATAACGGCGGTCATCGGCTCCGGCGTGCTGTCGCTGCCGTGGTCGACGGCGCAGCTCGGCTGGGTCGCTGGGCCGGCGACGCTGTCCGTCTTCGCCGTCATCACATACTACACCTCCGTGCTGCTCACCGACTGCTACCGCAGCGACGATGCCGTCACCGGGAAGAGGAACTACACCTACATGGAAGCCGTCGAGTCCTACCTAGGTACGTCCACTTGTTGCCTGAACAGACCAGTAAAATTCTCCATGAATCCAAGGAATGCTGACAGTATCTTTTTACCTGCTCATGTAGGCGGCGGGCAGGTGTGGTTTTGCGGCCTCTGTCAGTATGTGAATCTTGTAGGAACGGCAATCGGGTACACCATCACAGCATCGATCAGTGCCGCGTAAGTCGACTACTCACGGCGTAGCTTTCAGTTGATTTTTACAGTCTACCGATCGATCTCATTGTTTTGTGTCTGATGATAATGATGATGATGGAACAGGGCTCTGTACAAGGCCAACTGCTTCCACAAGAACGGGCACTCTGCCGACTGCAGCGTGTACACGACCATGTACATGGTTGTGTTTGGGATCTCCCAGATCTTCTTCTCCCAGCTACCCAACCTCCACGAGATGGCTTGGCTGTCGATCCTCGCCGCCGTCATGTCCTTCTCCTACGCCACCATCGGGGTCGGCCTCTCCTTGGCACAGACAATATCAGGTAAATCAAGATCCTTCCACTCCAAGAGATCAGTGCATTCCTCATTTTCATGTGTAACTGTGTGTGTTAACTGATCGATATACTGAAATTGGCAGGTCCTACTGGCAAGACAACCATGGGTGGCACTGAAATTGGGGTAGACGTTAATTCGGCACAGAAGACATGGCTGACGCTGCAAGCGCTTGGCAACATCGCATTTGCCTACTCATACTCAATGGTTCTTATAGAAATTCAGGTATCTATATCCCTCAAAAAAAAGATTGATATTTCTTTTCTGTTTCTGAACCTCAGTTCTCGGTTGTTAGCTGCTAGCTTTGCCTTTCAGCCTGCAACTTGACTTGTACTGTACCTTCGTCTTCTTTTTGCCTACTCATACTCAATGGCGCCTCTCTGGAAATGCAGGACACGGTGAAGTCGCCTCCGGCCGAGAACAAGACGATGAGGAAGGCGAACCTCATGGGCGTCTCCACCACGACAGCCTTCTACATGCTCTGTGGCTGCCTCGGCTACTCCGCCTTCGGCAACGCGGCGCCCGGGAACATGCTCACGGGGTTCGGCTTCTACGAGCCCTTCTGGCTCATCGACTTCGCCAACGTCTGCATCGTCGTGCACCTCGTCGGCGCCTACCAGGTGTACTGCCAGCCCATCTACGCCGCCGTCGAGAAGTGGGCCGCGGCGCGGTGGCCGCGCTCGGACTTCGTCGTCCGCAAGTATCCCGTCGCCGGTGGCAAGTACAACTTCAACATGTTCAGGCTGGTGTGGAGGACGGCGTTCGTCGTCGTGAGCACGGTGCTGGCCATCTCGCTGCCCTTCTTCAACGACATCCTCGGCCTCCTTGGCGCGCTCGGGTTCTGGCCGCTCACCGTCTACTTCCCGGTGGAGATGTACCTCCGACAGAGCAAAGTGCAGAAGTTCTCCAAGAAATGGGTGGCGCTGCAGAGTCTGAGCTTCGTGTGCTTCGTGGTGACGGTAGCCGTGACCGTGGCGTCCGTGCAGGGGATCACCCAGTCGCTCAAGAACTATGTGCCATTCAAGACCAAGTTGTGAAGAAACTAGCTTAGTTGAGCGGAAAATTATCAAACATGTGTTTCATTGGTGAAATTGTAATGTATAATGGTTCTAGATGTTTGTATTTGGTTCGTAGAATACAACAAAGGGGAATTGGACAAGATTCCCTGGCAAAAACTAGGCGATTACAATTGTTTCCAAAAGTATTGCATACAAAATAATAATGAAAACAGTTTTGCTAATTCTCACTCGCCGCCATTCAGTGTCTCTTGTGTGCTTGTATGTCTCTCTTATGTTCTTGTTTGGTGTTTGGCGGCGATGCATCAAATGGGCCTCGCAATCGGAAAGTTTGCCTTTTTAAGTCAGCATATGGATCACGTCACGCCGAGCGTCACTAATTAAAATATAACTGATTTTTTTACGAAATAAGATTGAAACATGAGTGGAGTTGTGATTTTTTTAATAGTAGAAGATGTTTCACAAGTTTTCACAAAACTTTCAGAATTTTAGCCGGCACATGTGTGCCGTCATGCTGATGTGGCACTCCGGTATGTAACGGCGTCTTTAGAATCATCAGGTTTGCCTTCAATTTGTCAAGGGCCGTACTACGCGTCCCAGGGATATTTCTCCAAAATCCTCCGGATCCTTCTCCTGCTGACACGTGTTCCTAAAAAATATTCAAAATCCCACTTTTGCTATAAATATATCCACTTTTGCTACAAATAGTCTTGCTTTTGCTACATGTAGCAAAAAACTGTTTGGCCCAGAAAATACAAAAACAGACCGGACCTCGCCGAAGATTTCGCCGGAGATCTCGCCGGCGACCGTGTAGCAATAAAATTATGCTAATATAGCAAACCCGACCCCACCGGAGACTCGCCGGAGACTTTCACCGAAAATCTCGTAGGAGACCATGTAGCAAAAACCTTACACTATTGTAGCAAAACCGCAAAACGATGGTAGCAATTTTTTTTTGCTAATGTAGCAAAAAACGACCTCGTCGGAGAAATCGTCGATGCCTGCTGTAGAAAAACCGACTTTGCTGAGGACTTTCGTCAAAAATATCGTAGCAAATACTTTATGCTATTGTAGCAAAAACATAGAATAAAAATAGCAAAATATTACTACTATTGTAGCATTGCCCTGTAGCAAAATCTCAAAACCCATTTATTGGTCGGTAGCATCGCGACCCTTTATCTGTAGCAACAGTGACCACTCCCGGTAGCATCGCCGTCGTGCCTATGTAGCACCATGCAGTGTAACAAAATCCGGTGGCCCTGATTCGGCGGCGGGGCTTGGAGTGGGCACGGTAGCCCAAGGTCAGCAGAGCTCGGAGGGGCACGCGGCAGGAGAAGGAGGAATGGCGAGGGTAGTTGGCCATGGCACGGAGGTGTGGCGGTGGGACCTCCGGCGATGGAGGGGCGGCACGATTGTCGGCCGAAACTCAGGCGTAGAGGACGGCACGGTTGGCGGAGCTTCGATGGCGGAGGGGCGACGCGGTCGTCGGCGGGAACTCCGGCACAGAGGGCGGGATCTCCAGCGGCGAAGGGGCGTCGCGGTCGTCGGCAAGAACTCCGGCAAAGAGGGCGACACAGTTGGCGGGAGCTCCGACAGCGGAGGGCGCGCGGTCTGGTGTAGAGGGCGGCGGCGCTATGGGGAGGAGAGGCGGCGACTCCCGACAAGCTGGTGCTCTGGAAGAAAGGAGCAGCAGGCACGTCCGGCGCGGTGGCGCGACGGGAGGAGGAGCACGTACGCACGCGGGATGCTATTCACGTTGGTTGGATAAGGCTATCTTTTTTTCTCTGACCTGTACACGTACGCGCGGGGTGCTATTCGCATGGTTAAATAAGGCTGGCTTGTACGTATATGGAAGAAGTAGTATCATTTTCCATTTGTTAAGGACCCTAGCAATAGCCAAGGCTCTCCGGAGCTGATCTCCTACTCTTCCTCCTCCCTAAAAAAACCCTAGCCGCCGCCTCCTCCCCGCCGGTGATCGACGGGTCCTCGCCTCCTCCGCTTCCGCTCGCGCGGGCGCGAAGGGGTGGGGACCCAGGACCTACGCTCGGCGTTTAACAAGGTCCCTAAAGTTAGTGTTTCTGTGGTGTCGTGGTGGCGCAACTCAGATGGTGGTGGATGCGCTACATCGAATAAAGGTACCCCGGCTTCAACCCCATCTCGGCGACGTTTGCGGCGTCGAGAAGCCTGTAGGATTTGGTCTTCGTCGGGCGTGTGCTCCGGCTTTGTGTGGTGTTGATCTTGCCGCCGATCTAGTCCTGACAACCTTGGAGTGCGGCGGTGCGGATTGCTGCTGGTTTGTGGTGGATGGTGGAGGATCCGACCGCTTGATAGGCGGGGTGGCGTTGGCCCTGGATCCGGCGTTGAAGATGCTTGGAGGGCTCCTCCGGCCGATGTTTCTTAGCAGCAGGCTAGATCCAGTCTTATGGGGCTGCTGGTTATTGCGGCTCTTTAAAGCCTCGTGGCTAGGGGTTTCTTCAGTGCCAAAGTGTGGACCAGCTGCTGTTGATCTTCTTCTTCTCCGGCGACGGCGAAGGATTTGGGTTCTTAGTAGTTGCGGCGAGGACGGTTTGCAGTTTTCCAACCGTTTGTTTTCTCCTTGTTTTCTTTTGCTTGTATTGATATCTTTTTTTGTATTGTTACGGTTATAAATACAAGTAACGTATGCCTATGGGCGTATAAAGTCAAAAAAAAAAGGACCCTAGCAATGGGCTCTCGCGACGAGTTTAGAGCCACGGACGTGGCAGCGTAGCTAGTTCGTGCTCTTGCTTCCCACCCGCCTCCTTTCGTGTATTTCTCTTCCATTCCTCCTTGTTGGCAATATGTCCTAAGAGAAAATCATGATGTAATTTCTAATGTATTTATGAACTTATTAAGTTGTTTTTGTATAAATATCTTATATTTATCATTGAATATGTGATTCAATTGTGAAACCATATATTCATGTTGTTCATACTAGATATTCTAGTCGTTGAGGTTGTGCTGTCACACAAAATTTCAAAATTCATAAACATTTTTTAAAAAATATTGAACATTTTGCCAAAAAACATGGACATTCATGAACAATTTTTTAAGAGGCATGGACATTTTTCAAAAATCATAATTTATTTTTGAAAAAATTGAACATTTTAAATCATGAAAAAATTATAAAATTATGAACCTTAAAAAAAGAAAACAGAAAAAAGCAAACAGAAAAGAAAAACAGAAAAGGAAAAGGAGAAAAGAAAAGTAAAAAAAATAAGAAAGACAGATAAATAGGCCAGCCCAATGTGGCGCGGGGTGTGCGGCACGAGGTTTCCACGCCGCGTTGAGCGGCATTTAGCATTTCACTCCTTTTGGTCAGTTTAGATCTGGACATTAAATGGACGGAACTGTCCTCTCAGCCGGGCCATCTTAGCCTTTTCCAAATTTCATGACAAAAGGCCACACCGGCCATCAAATTTGAACACTTGCCGATGGCCGGTGTTGGCAATAGATCTCAACTTCCCTTTGCTTGGTCTCAACTTCTTTGGCCTGGGCTTGGGCATTTAGCTCAATTTATTTTTGTTTGATGTAAAATTCATGTTGCCTTGCTTGGAATTTGAGATCAATCTCCATCACTTTGACCAGATGGACTCATTAATTTCTATCTTCCTATTTCGGTAGTCCATGAAGCTCTTATTTGTGTCCTCTTTCTCCTTGCGTTTTCTGTCACTTGACACCTCCTTGTCAACCATCAAATCCTTCAGGCCTTGTTTGGCAGAAGAGATTTTGAGTGTTTCGCAGAGTATTATCCCAAGTGTATTGGGTGAAAACACTTTCTTCACCGGATCCCCTTCTTCCACCCCAATACTCCTCAAATCTCTCCTCGTCAATCAAGTTTGGGTGTTTGGCACACGGGGATTTCATGAGGTTACAGTTTCAAAGTAAAATTAAATGAGAGAAAGAAAAATGATATCGCAATGTAAAGCAATAAGTATCAGATTCATTGCATTAGACTGTGGCAAGCCAGATTGTACGTGTACTGACAGAAACAAAAAAACAATCGGCGGCATACATGGGCTAGCTTCTCTAGAATTGAATCGATCAGCTTGTATATGTGCGTCCTCGAGTTCTGGACATGGCCAACGAAGGAGGTATCTCTGGTGCAACATGCGCCCGAACCGGCAGTACTATCGGCGGCCCTCCACGAAGCTATTTGTCAGCGGCAGCTCAGCGCCCACACGGCCTTTGAATTCTGGGTGACCCGCAGTTGGTTTCTTCTTCGAAGAGCTCAGATGCGGCGTCCTCGAGCAGCCGCCAGAAAACGCGAGGGGGTAGGGGTGTCGCGATTCCACGTCAACCCGACGCGTTTTTCAGGGATTGCCGAGTATAAAACCTACCAGATACCGGCCTGCCAAACAGTCCATTAGTGTTTTCTAGTGTCTTTGAGTTGGGCTGGTATTATACCCAATAAAACCGGTCAAATCTCCTGTGCCAAACAAGGCCTAAGGTGGATTTTCTTAAAGCTCAACTCGGTAGCCACCCTTCTAGGGTGTGGCGTGCGATCATGAAGGGACATGAGGTCCTGGCTACCGGTTTGATCCGGCGCATTGGCACAGGTGCAAGTACACATGCCTGAAACGACAACTGAATCCCAAGGGACGGCATGATTAGGCCCATTGCCTGCATTGTGGAGACTGAATCCCTTCAGGTCTTGTTTACTTCTATGGTATTTCAGGGATGGGAGGGGATTATTTGTATTCCGGAATTTCCCCGATAGGTCGTTCACTAGGCCCGGTTTTGAGGGGATAAAACCGGAATATTCCCACAAATCCCCTCCACACTAGTGTATTTTTGACTAGATTAAAAACTCTCCATCATGGTAGAGTATTTTTGGGGAAAGGTATTTGAGGGGATTTGAGAGTATTGAGCGAACACCAAATCCTCGCATATCCCCGCGTCTTTTCGGGATAAAAATACCGGAGAAGTAAACAAGGCCTCAAAGGGTTTCAGATTTTATCAACCAAACAACACGACAATGGGATGAAGCAAAACTGAGTACACATTTTCTTCCAATGGATATTCAGCTGATCCGTAATATACCGATCAGCACTAGAGTGCAGCCTGATTTGTGGGCGTGGCACTATGACAGGAGGAGATTCTTTAGTGTCAAATCGGCCTATAATATGCTTGTGAGCACTAAGGAAACACGCGAAGCATGGCTTGAGAACTCAGCCTCAGGATCGGACCGGAGAGGACTGCAGAAGAGCTGGGCTGACCTCTGGCATATTCAGGTCCCTGCGAAATTGCGGGTTTTTCTGTGGCGTCTGGCAAAACAATCCCTGTCGACGTCTGATCTTCTTCATCATCGGCACATCTCTTCCTCAAGGTGGTTATGTGCAATATGTGGAGGGGAGGATTCGTGGAGACATTCACTGATGGACTGTACGATGGCAAGGTGTGTGTGGGCTCTCTCAGAGGAGGAGATGGTCGAGCATATGTGCCAAGTACAGGAAGGGGATGCTAAAGCTTGGCTCTTCACCATGTGCGACACATTATCACATGCGCATCTCACCCGCATGTGTGTCACCCTATGGGCTATATGGCATGCGAGGCGGAAGGCGATTCAGAAAACACGCACCTATTTATAGAAACCTTTTTATCAGAACTTGCTTAGTCGGAGCAGAGGGACAATAAAAGTGTAACTCCGGCAGTACCCTGAACCTCACGATGGATCCCTCGACCACAGGGGATGGCAAAGATCAATGTCGACGCTGGTTTTGCAAGGGATGGAGCTGGCGTTTCGGTGGCGGCTGTTGCACGTTCAGAAACGGGTGCCTTCCTGGGAGCCTCAGCGGTGGGCGTTGATGGTGTTTCGGAACCAGAAGTTCTTGAAGCAATGGCTGTCAGGGAAGGACTAAATTTGGCACTGGATCTTCATCTGTCAAACATCAAGGTGGCCACAGACTGCATGATGGTGGTGAAATCACTGCAGGAGATGAGTCTGGAAAGATATACCCAGATCACCCAGGAAATAAAGGCGATATCAGGAGGTTGTGCGGCAGCTATCTTTGCACATGAGCATAGATCATCCAATAAAGAGGCTCATAATCTAGCACGTTCGGTGCTATCCTTTCCCCTGGTTGTTTAGTTTGGTTTTTTAATCCGCCTGAGTGCGTTTGTATTCCACAAACTGTGATCTTTCAATATAAAGTAGGCAGATGATTCTAAAAAAAAAAACATGAGGAATGTCTGAATTGGCTGTTTCAGACATGAGGAATGTCTGAAATGTACTGTCGCCGAACTCGTGCGTGTATTGACACTCCTAGTTAACGACACTTCTAATGTTTCTAATCATTCATGATCTCTTTTAGATGCTTTTGATGTTCCAAAAGGTTGTTCACTAAGCTCTGCAAGCACATATTTTTTCCCCTACCTACAAGTGGTTTGTGGCGCTTGAGGTGTGAAGAGCTTTTTTTGAGGCGTGAAGATCTCATAGTTATACAGCACAGATATCACGTTGGAGCAGGCTCTGAAGCTTTGACCTGAAAAAAACATGACCGCAACACGCATATCTGATGATGTTTTTTTTTTGAAAAAAGCCTGTAACTCTGTTGATAAATTAATAGCAAGAAACAACTTCTGTGAGACATCAGGCTATGCATTTGAATAATGTTTATAAACATGATAGATACAAGCAGCTTCTTATGAAGAAGTCTGTCTCCATATCACCAGATCTTAGCTAGGCAATTATTCCTATTCAGTCTTATATGCAACCTAAATCCTTCGTCCCTGCTCACATAATTCATAAGCTCTGGATGATCTGTTTCAGGGAACTGTAAGTGCCTACGACTACAATTCCTACCCCGACTACGATGATACCCACGCAAACCGCCTGCTCGAACCCCAGCCTTCTGCAAGTCCTGGATCTGATCTTCAGGTAGCAAGCACATGGGAGCAGCATCGTGGCAGTACCGCTCAGCAACGAGCCCGTGAGCGCAACAGCGTAGGCGAAGTACGGCACGACAAGCGCCACGATGGTTGTACTGACGACCAGCGCGGTCCTGACGGAGAGGCTCACGGCTTTGTTCTTGCCAACATGGAGGCTGTCCTCGATTGCCTCTGCTATCGGAGTGACCAGCAGCGCAAACTTGGTGAACGGATTGATCAGCGTGGTGTAGATGGCGATGCTGGAGCTGACATTCCTTGTTGGAAGGTTCAGCGTCACTTGGGACTTCAACGATTCGCCGTACATCAAGTACCCGATGACGCCCATCAGTCCATAGCCAAGGGTGCAGATGATGAAGCAGAGGAGCAACACCTGCAATAGGGGGAAAAAGTTAGAAGAGGTGACATGCACACCGTGATATCACTGATACCGCAGCTTTATGTTATTGGAAAGTTTGGCAGAATTCCATTTATAACTGCAACATGCCAACATGTACTTATCTAATCAGTCAAAAAGGTTATATTTTGATCTGACTTAGAGCATGTAAAGCAAACTTAACCATAATAGTTGGGCAGACAAAGATAAGTTTTGGCCTTCAACAAATGAGCAAGGTGCTACATAACAGTAATCTCCGCTTTCTGGTCAAAATAAACACAAGAGATCAATGAAAGGACTTCATTTTTACTTACTGTTGGGAACATTTTTCTGTTACTCATTCCGGTGTATATCATGGGGAAAACTGCATGACCACTGAAACAGAATGAATATAAGCTCATCGCAGTTGGAACACCAGCCCAGTTCAGAAGCACGCCTTTCTCATGGAAACCAACACCATCAAATGCTCCAACCCATGCAACAGAGGCGATGAGAATGATGGAAGCCAAGATTCCTCCAATAGAGACATACGCAAGGGCGTTCAAGCTCCGAAACCATGTCGTTGGCAAAACTAACAGGCTGAAAATCAGAACAAACCCTTGCTTGCCTCCAATCTTGAGCCCAGCAACATGGAAGTTGACGCTTGGAAATAATTTCTCCAGGTTATCACCCTCTAATATCATGAAATCGATTGCCACAAGGTACAGCTCCAGGTACATGAATATTGCTACTACAAGTCTTCCTTTCCGGCCAAAAGCCAGCTCACCTATATCAGGATATGTCTTAACAAGTGAGCTTGAATCTATGCATCTTTGTAGGAGAATCCCAGTGTAGAAGCAGATAATTGCTATAGTTGTGAAGATAAGTACACTCAACCATCCTCCTTGAGACAATGCATAAGGGATAGATAATATTCCAACTCCTGCACAATAGG
Organism: Avena atlantica; assembly: GCA_910589765.1. Classification (NCBI taxonomy): domain Eukaryota; kingdom Viridiplantae; phylum Streptophyta; class Magnoliopsida; order Poales; family Poaceae; genus Avena; species Avena atlantica. Next base: position 52,889,125 of record OU342739.1, on the reverse strand, counting down.
AAGTTAATACTGCAAGTTAGATAGGTTAAAGATCAAATATGAGGCGGCATGAGTAAGTAAACAGATATAGCACGACTTCTCTAATCTCATCCTTGAGCACGACAGATAAAGAATGAAAGAAACCTGAAAGAGCATTAACTCCATTGAAGCAAGTTTTGAAGAAGCCTGTCCCAGACTTTGGACGAGTACTGGTGTCCATCACAAACTACAAGTGCTGTTGGACTACGCCATGCTCACTACCTCGCCTTTTAAAGAGAAGGGTGGTGCATGAAGCTAGCATTAGCACTACCACAGCACTTTCTTGTGATAATTGACTAGATGTCCATCTCTAAAAAAAGAAGGGAGAAGAAAACGCAAAAACAAAAGCACTGACCAACGTTCCATGGGCGGCAAAGTGGATCTGTCCTATGTATGTTGAGTTTTTCAATAACAGATAAGCACAGAAGCCTGAGGATCCTGAAGATACATATCACAGATATTAAGGAAGGAAACACGCTCATCCAAAATGCATGCAACCACCATGCTAAAAGCAGGGGAGCACGTAAAAGTTGCTTCGTCTTCTAATATGCTTGATTTGCCTTGGTCAAAATTATGTGAATAACTAAGATATTGATAAGACCAAACTTTTGAACATCTGTCTATGTGCTGTCTTTCTTTTGGATTATAAAATACAAATATCTTTAAAGGTAGGATATTAATTAGATACTTCCAAACTGTACGCAAGAACACGTGTGATGTCATGGTCCAAGAAGAATATTCTGCATAACCACCATGTTGTAGTGTATATCCATGAGTTCTAGGAACAGGGATAGAAAACCCAGTTAGCTAAGAACTGTAAAAATTAGAGAGTGAAAATGGATATATACTCAACAGCCAAGCAATATCCTTTCCAGTCGTAAATTAGAAACCACACTGATATAATGACTACAATTACTGAAAACAACAATGTTAGTCAACATATATTATTGCAAATTGGGATCCTCATTGGTCGCGGTGGTGGCAACATGGTGTGTGCAGCCAGAAGACCTGGGTTCAATCCCCCGCCCTGGTGTGTGCTCCTGAAGAGCATCGTGTCAAATAGAAACAGTGACAATAATGAACACACATGAATGAAGTAATCACTGACCGAGACTCTAGATTTTTCCAAGATTATATAATCTTAACCATAACTATCTTGACCTTTCAACATATCATGCATACATTCATATCCGTTCGCCACATTTAAATATGTGGTGGGGCATATATCAAGCACACGAGTTTATGCTAACCTGATGTCATCACATGATAGAGTAAAAGAGAGAAAAAACCCAAAATCGCAGCATCCACCAGCAACATAAGTGAGAAAAAGAATTATTCTCTTAAAGGTATTGAATAACTGGTTAACTGGTTAGACAATAATGTTCCAAAATGTGCTTCCTATGAACGAAAGAGTAAGAATACTGTGCATACAGAATAAAAACCGTGCTGAGCACTAGATAATAAATATTTAAGTGATAAAAAAGAATTATGAAGCATTATGTGCTTCATTCAAAACATTCCATACCTGCAGTAAGCAGACTGATGCCAGGAGACAGAATATGTGGCCAGAACCTGCTCATCTTTAAAAATAATAATGACCCTTCCCACTATGTGATGTCTCCAGTCTGATGGTAACAAAAGTTTGTTGCACCCACCAAATATGGAATTGGCACAATCAAAAAGCTTTCTGCTACCGTGTTGCTGCCAACCCTAGTGAATACATAAAACATCATCGATCCACTAAATTTATGCTTATTCTGCATCTGGTGGGATCACATCAAATAATGAGTGCCAAAATGATATAACATAATTATTTTTTGCACGATCTGTGGAGCAATAGCTTATTTATATCAAAGCATATGAAAAAGAACCACTTTATGAGATAATATTTAAGCCACATGGGTGTGCTCTTGAAAGGTCCTAGGCCAAGTATATAAAGCACATTGCCTGAAGATTCTAAACGTAAGCACTTGAAAAGTCATTCTCTTTTACTTATTGAACAATGACAAATACAAGTGGTGTGCCAAATGTAAAAATCTAGAGTTTTTATCAACAATCCTACATGAAATCCGGCGAACATGTAGGGAGTAGGCAATCTTTTTGTCCAGGGGAAACATATCTCTTTTTGTGACAAATCCATATAATATCATGATATAGTGTTTCAAAAAAACATATAATTTCATATGTTAAGTAACAATTACACATTTTTTTGTAAAAATGCAGAATCTTAGTATCATGTTCGTTCCCCATATCACAAGAATTCAGTATACAAGAAAGAAGAGTTGATAGTGTTAGCATAAATGAAGTGTGCAAAGTATGGCACTTTGTCTTTTCTGGTTCCTGGTATCAGGATAAATTTCACATAAAAATTAAGTTACATGTGTATCATCTAAAAATGGTATCATCCATGAATATTATTTGTATTCTTCGAACATTTGCATCATGCACCCTTTGCCATTGTGGTGTGGACTCCCTTGGTGCCGATCAGTTTTCCTCAATTGATGGAGAGAGAGAGAGAGTGTGTGTGTTCTTTGTTCTTAGAGAATAAGACAGGAATATCAGAAAATCCATATCATAACTTAGGTTTTCCCATGCAGAGGTTTGAAACTGATAGGTTCTAAAGCACTTCGAGGTGACCCAAGAGATGACGCATTGGTCTCTCTCATGGTATCCTGCTGAGCCTTGTCTACCCAGTAAAGTTACTTCATGTGGTCCAACCTATATCCTCGAGAATCTAAAAGGACAAATACAATCTCGGCATCCAAAAGTGTTAGTTGTGTACTTCCACACGTATCAGCTCGGTATCACTTTGATCGTAACTAAAAGCTAAAGCACACATTTGTGACTGCATTAAAGCTCACATAAATGTTATGTTTAAAAAATACTAGAACATTTTGTAAGCAACTTCATTCAGCTTTGCCTTTGCATAGAGTTTGGTGTCTGGCAATGGAAGTGGAACTTGGTTAAATTTAGTAATATTACAGACTTGCAGAAAAAATACCACCACGAAAGAGATATCAGTTACCAGAATTGCCATCAAATATAAATTCAGCTCTTGGGAAAATTGGAGCCGTAATAAAGCAGTGGTAAATGAAGCGAATTCCTCAGAGGAGATAGCACAAGATATGAAACTAAGTGCTCAGTTTCGTAAAATGAAATATTCCAACAGGATAACACCAAAAAAATGAAAGCTAGCCAAAGTTGACAGAGGCTGTAGCAGCAAAGACGTGATCATGATTAGATGTCCTTTAATGGAGAAGTTACTATACAAGTAGCAGAAGATGCTGGATGAAAAGAAGCAGTATCTTAACTTTTTTCTCAAAGATAAGTAGCTTTTTGTGTTTTGTTCCTACATTTCTAATACTAAGGCCCTGTAAAGATTGCAGGAACTTCACAGAAGATTTTTGTATGGAAAATATAATAATCCCCTAAACAATTCCACAATAAAACCCTCGTGAGATTCCAGAACATTATGTTTGGGAAGAACTGAGCATAAAAAAATTACATTTCAAGATCTTCTGATTCTATTGGAGTAGTTATAGGTACTGTCCTTTCTGTAGGAGAATGGTGGTTGTATCATGTACAGTATGTTCTTCAAGAGTAGAATAAGACGCTAGCCATTAAATAAGACGAAGATGAATAAGATGCAACGACATGCCAACATTAAGTCATGAGTAAGGACTTGTGGGCTCATGATTCAGAAGAACAAGGCCAAGCCATAACTTTGCCTACCTACCTTCAAAGCTACTATCCCTTTATTTTTCGTCAAAAAAATCTGTGGAAAGGCAGATCATGCTTCTATTGGCCAATTTTTAACAAGATAGACTACTTGAGTGGACAAGTTCAGATATACCCAGATAATGGTTTTCTTTCTGGTGGAAAGGTAGAGCTGGAGCAGAAAAAATACAAGCAAAATCATGATTGGTTTGTTAGACGGATCAGAACAAGATATGCAGCATGACTTAAATGGAGATGATCAGATTTATCCTGAATTCCTGATCTTGGGAGACCCGCGGAAGCCCCCAAACATATTTTAGAGGGAAAACTGAAAAGTGGAAAGCAAAGGGCATGGAGGCGCACCTACTCAGCAAGCACTTGCGGGCAAAGCCAAGCCATGCTGCCCAGCCCAAGTGCAACTGAAAGCTTTCACCATGTTCCCGTGTCTCCCTCCACGCTGATGCTATCCAAGCTTTTGCCGTTCCTCTCAGAATTTAAACCCTTGAGAGTCCCAGCGTCCGAGACTCTGAGCTGAAAGCATACCTACCGCCACGCCACACGCTCGCCACATATTGTGCATCGCCACTAGTATAATAATTCAGTAAGGATTTGTGATGGTGGAGGACAGCATTCCGATTGCCCGGCCGGCCGGCCAATGAACTGAATACTTACCAGTTATCATTCAGTTGCCGCCCACCAGGTCCGGCTCCGGTGCGCCCCCTCCTGAAATACCCACGGTGCGGAGCCGCGGATGGTGGCGGCACGGCCCCGTGGACCAGCAGCGGCGGCGTCATCCCTCTCCGCTCGAAACCTAAAACGCACAGGAGAAAGGAAAGGAGTCAGAGCTCAGAGGACATGGGGGACTGATGAAGGATGAGAGGGGTCAGGCGCTCCGTGCGATCGCTGGCGGAGGGGGCCGCGGCCGGCAAAGCACGCCGCCACGCCGCGCGGGTCACCTCGAAGGCTCTGCAGAACGCCAGGCGGCCCAGGCCTACGATACAGGCCACCTTTTTTTTTCTGAGTGGAACGCCGCGGCAGAGAAAACACATGGAGCTCCTAGTTGACGCTCAGCGCGTGTCTTTTTCCTAATCTGGGCCATCTGGGCCTCAGTTGTGTCTGTGGCACCCATGAAAGCACTTTCCTCTACCTGGCCCAGATTGTCATGATGTGATCCCCCCATGTATACTCAACTATTCCCCTCCAACTTCCACTAAAAAAAAACTATTCCCCTCCAACTATCCAATGACTATTGTTTTCTTTTTCTTGAAGTAAATGACTATCAGCCTCGCTTGAAATATAATACTCCTTTTGTTTGGAAATATATGATGTTTTAAGTTTATAAAGCTAATATATATAGACATCTTTTAGTGTATAGATTTATTTGAACCTAATATATATAGACATATTTTAATGTATAGATTTACTTGAACCTACATATTAATTTCTAGACAGAGAAAGTAGCGTCGCATAGCACACACTCGGTGAGGCACTCCATCCCCAAACCTCACTTTTCCATGCACAAAACGATCCAGTTCAACCAAAAAGAATTATGATTGTCTTTTATATGGTTAATTAGCTCCAGAATCTAGGTACCACGAGATGTCATGACTATTAAATTGATTCATTAATCATATGAATCAAAGGTCCTGGTGTAAAGGGTTAGACTATATATTTATATTGTTAACATTTCCCTCTCACGTCTAGGCTATTTTAGTTTTTAAGATGGGTTCGGTGTAGGCCGTAGAATTTTTTTAAAACTGCATGAGGAGGATCTTATACCATATTGAATTAATGTATTAGTCATCTAAAATTAAAAGTAAACTAATGAAAATGGCCAGATTATATATTTATACTATTAACAATGACTACTCGAGAGCTTGGGCATGACCATCTCCTTATTCAGGAACACTTGTAAAGTGTTCCGACGGAGCATCACTCTATTGTGTCAACTCACAAGCCTCCAGCACAAAGGGTGTTGGATCTTCATCCTCTTTAGTTCAGCTTACTCGCGCTTGGGTTCAGGACAATATGAATGGAAGTAGCCCTTTCCATTACAGTTGAAGCATATAACCTTGAATCCTTCATCAGAATTGGCTGCCTCACTCTTCCCGCCAATTTTCTTTCTAGCTAAGACACTAGAACTGTCACTACCCTTCTTGTTTTGCATGAACTTCTCCAGAGCCCATGTCACGAGAATTCCACGCAAACCACCCAAAAGGGGGGCCGAATTCCATTACTCAGCAGAATAACGGAATACACAATCCATTGTCCAAGTACCATGCGACTGCAAAATATTCGAAATATAGGCTAGAAAATGTCACCTAATGCTAGCAGCAGTGAACTAACATGAATGAAATCTGCGCCAAATGAGCCACACTCAGGGTCGCCCATCACCATAAACAAACTCAACGTCGAAGATGAGTAGATGTTACTCCAGACATCAAGTCAAACCATCCTATTTTTCATCATCGGGGACCCTCCCATCAGTAATCATCATTGTTGAGTAACCACCATCATCCACATCTGGAGCAGCTCCGCCGGTCCCTCCCAGAGCAACTTCCATCAGAGCTCGAGCACCAGCACGCAAAGCGTCACGATCTTCAGTAGCGTGAGCACCTGCCTAATAGTTCATGAACACAGTAGAATAGAAAATTAGTTCAGTAGGGGAATTAATCAATTTCCCATCAAAACAAGCTTTATTACGCAGTTTCCAAATGGCCTAGCATATAGCCACAATCCCTGCAATCTGGACATTCTTAGAAACATGAAGATATCTGGGAAACCACCAGAAGAATTGGAAAAACAAGCCAGGCCTATCCAAAGCACTAATGGATCTAGCAACAGCACTCCACACATATCTAGCTGCAGGGCACGAAGAACAGATGGTGAATATTCTCATTTTCATCACAAAATTGGCATCTTGGGTTACCAACCCATTGCCTCTTACTCATGTTTCCCTTAGTTGCAATGGCATTATGACATATTAACCATAACCAAACTTTAATCTTCAGCGGAATTCTCGCCTTCCATAAATGTCTGAAAGATCTATCACGTCTAGAGCTGCACAGAAACTTGTACATAGATTTGACAGAAAAAATACCATTTTTTTGAAAATTTCCAGAAGGGTTTATCCTCCTCATCAGATAGATTGGTTTTGATAAACATATTCACAATACCATTCATTTTCTCATGTAACCCTGTTGTCAACCATCTTCTAAAAGGGAACCTCCAACCTTCTCTGGCTACATCAGCAACTGAAACCCGCTGTTCATTGCAAAGATCAAAAGGCTCAGGGAATTTTTCTTTCAAGGTCCATGGCCACGCCATACATCACCCCAGAAACTGGTTCTTTTACCATTACCAACCACCATCATTCTACCACACAAATACAAACATTTCACTTGCATCATATCTGCCCCAAAAGCAGAATCACCAGGTCTACGTTTGGATTCAAACACGCCCTTATTCCTGAGATACTTCTTTCTCATAAAATCCTATCAAAGTACATTATCACTCTCCAGCTTCCACCACCATTTGCACATAAGGCTCAAATCAAATCTGGTCAGGTCTTTTACACCCAAACCACATTTCTCTCTTGGTCTACAAATGAGTTTCCACTTCACCATATGGTACTTTCTTTTATTTGCACCGCCAGCCCAAAAGAAAGGTCTAGTTGGTTTTGTCAACTCCTCGATATTGGTCTTATGCAAAATACACATTAACATTGGATAAATAGCAACCCTAGTAAGGCAGGCATTGATCTTTATCACCCTTCCTCCAATAGAAAAATCTCCACCCATCCAACCCCCTAATTTCTCAATCAACTTTTATTTTAGAAACCCCATCTTTGCCATTGTAATTATTTTAGAACAAATAGGAGCACCCAGATACTTAATAGTCCAGAAACCTTGTTGGCAATTAAACAATTCAGCATACAAGAATGCTTTTTCATCATCCGCAGATACTGACGTAAGCTCACTCTTATCGAAGTTAATTTTCAAACCTGACATAGCTTCAAATATATATAAGAGAATTATCAAGTTTCTAGAACCTTCCATATCATCCTTGATCATCAAAATGGTGTCATCTGCATATTGCAGAATTGATATTCCTTGAGGAACAATGTGGTCAACCAAACCAACAAACAAGCCATGTTGCAAAGCAGTTGCAATCATTTTAGCAAGACTATTAGCAGCCATATTAAACATAAAGGGAGCAAAAGGATCTCCCTGCCTCACTCCTTTGTGACTGCAGAAATATGGACCCACAATGTCATTAACTTTCACACTCAAAGTGCCCTGTGTAATGACCTGCTTTATCCAATTCATCCATCTAACACTACACCCTTTCTCTTTGCAACAATCCAATAAAAAACTTCAGTTCACCTTGTCATAGGCCTTCTCAAAATCAATTTTCAGGATCACACCTTGCTTCTTCTTAACTTTTGCTTCCCTCAACACCTCATGCAACAATGTAATCCCATCAGCAATGTATCTACCCTTGATGAAAGCATTCTGGCACACATCAATCAACTTGTGCATAACTGCCTCAGCTCTTATAGTGAGGGTTTTAGTAAAGATTTTGAAAGAACCTAAAGCAAACAAATGGTCTGAACTTTTGAATAATATCAGCATCATCATTCTTAGGAATCAGATGGATCACCCCATAATTGTCCAACTCAATCCTATGATTATAGAAATCCTGAAAAAGCACCATGATATCATCTTTGGTCACTTCCCAACATTTCCGAAAGAACTCCACCGGAATACCATCAGGGCTAGGTGCTTTATTTTTCCATCAGATCAATAACAATTTTGATCTCTTCCTCGTTGAATTCTCTGTCCATCTCTTCTCTATCAGCATCACACAATATCTCACTGTCATTCCAAACTTGATCAGACATTCTCACATTAGTATCATTGACATGACCAAATAAAATTTTGTAATAGCTTGTGGCATGTTTAACCAACTCTTTGGTTCCCTAGATAATACCCAATTCACTCTTTAGAGAGAAGATAGTACTTTTCCTTTTCCTTCCATTAGCAACTCTCTGAAAAAATTCAGTATTGCTGTCACCCCGAAGCAACCATTTCTCACTTGAGTATTGATGCCAATAAGCCTCCTCATCAGCAAATATTCTTAGGATTTTTTCTTGAATAAAACTTTTTCTTGTATTTTGTTCAGCATCTAGCATGTCATATTCTTCCAACTTATCCAAGTATGCTAACTCATTCAACAAAAATTTCTTCTTCTGAATAGTTTGACCTCCATGTCACGAGAATGAGCTGCTCATCCTTGCCGCTGCCGCTGCGATGGAGACCATGCTTGTCATTCTTGAACCCAGCCAACCTCTCCACTGCCTCGGACACTGGCATGACAGAGAGATCTCCCCATTGTTCAATGGTGTTCACAATGTCTGAGAACCTGTCAGGAACCGCATTGAAAAGACACTCAATCACGTACTCATCATCAATTTTCTCACCTAGGGAGCGAATCTCGACAATGAGCATGGTCATCCTCTGCCCGAAGGCCGCGAAGGTTTCACTGTCCTCCGTATATAGCTGATTGTGCTGGTGCTTCAGCTGCTTGACGTGGATTTTCTTGAAGCGGTCCTCCCAAAAGTGCATCTTGTGGGTCGCCTCCCACGCCTCAACTGCAGGATCATACTCTGTGATCTCCATGACCATGGCGCCCGGCAGCGACTAAGAGAGAGCGACGAACGCGTCCTCATCTTTGATCTGATTGTAGTCCCCCTTGCTCCAAATCTCCGACCAGCAGCCGAGGGTGCGCATGATGATATTCATCTTCATGGTCCACATGTTGTAATTGGTGTCAATGAGCTCTAGATAGAGCATCACACTCCTATGATCCTTCCTTGAAGCAGTTCAAACAACAACGGTATTGATGTCGGCATCCTGCCTCCTAGGTGGCGGCGTGTACTTTCCACCATCGTCCCTGCTCTTGGGAGCACCCCCGCCTCTTGGCCACCAACCGCTCTAAACCTTTCCCTCTCTGACAAAAAAAAGGAATAGATGGAGGGAGATAGTATTTTGGTGACACACTCAACTTGCATCTTTTCTATTATTCATCCAAATCATAGCTAGTCGGCCTCATTCCCTTTTACCAGGGACATCCCGCGGACAAGATCGTCGCATTACACGATTGAGATGAAAAAGTAAACACTAGACCTATTCAGCCGCAGCATGAGCATAGCATGCCCCTGGGGTTATTTTCATAATAACATCATGACATGGTCCATCAAGGTTAACATAAAAGTCCGATGGCTAGGACATTTTGATATGCCCAAGCCTGTGTTGGATCTTCCGTGCTGGCATACTCTCTTCTAGGAAGATCGAGGAGCTCCTGATGGCTACGCGTGGAGCCTGTTGGGAACCCCAAGAGCAAGATGTGAAGCAGCACAACAGGAAGTCTTCCCTCAGTAAGAAACCAAGGTTATCGAACCAGTAGGAGGAAGGAAATGTCACACAGGTGTTGCAAGAAACGCGGAGACCTGCACAACACAAACTCAAGACTTTGCCCCAACTAACAGTGAGGTTGTCAATCTCACCGGTTGCTGTAACAAAGGATTAACTGTATGGTGCGGAAGGTGATAATGGTTTGCAGCAAGTAAACAATGGAAGATGTATCAATGGTAAAGATTGGACCGAGGTCCATATTTCACTAGAGGTGCTCTCCTTAGATAAACAACATGGCATGAAGGGTAAACAAATTACAGCAGGTCAATTGATAGGAACTGAGCAAGGCATAACAATGCAATACCAGACAAAAAGATCATATGAGATTCGATTGGGCAATTCAACAATATACATAGACCGCCATACAACTGAATCTATGACTAGTAGTCCACCTTTGGTTTATCATCCGAACCCCCTCCGGTATTAAGTTGCAAGCAACAGACAACTGCTTTAAGCAAAGTGTGTAAGGTAAACAATCCACTTGTTCCATGAATAAGAGACCGTTGTTTTCTCCCTAGTAGCAACATCACATATAAAACCGAAGATATTTTTGTCACTTCCCTTGGAAACTAGAGGCATGAACCCACTATCGAGTATAAATACCCCCTCTTGGAGTCACTAGCAACTACTTGGCCAGGATAGCTACTAAAAACGAAGAGCATGCAAGATTACAAACAACACAGACATGATAGAATCATAAAGACAAAACCATTAATCAATCTGACATAGTAATCTCAATATCCATCGGATCCCCGCAAACACAACATGCATGATTATAAATAGATTAGATCTTGATCATGAACGGAGCTCACAAGATCTATACATGAAAGCACAAGGAGGAGATACAACCATTTAGCTACTACATGGACACATAGTCCAAGGTGGAACTACTCACGCATCATACTGAAGAAGAAGGCCTCCGGGATGATCTCCCCTCCGGCACGGTGCCGAGAAGAACTTTAAATCCCCCGATCTAGGGACGATGGTGGCGGCGGCTACTGGCGGTGTCGTGGAGTTTTGATCGGGTGCCTAGGGTTTCTGCATCGGGGGGCTTCTTATAGGCGAAGAGGCGAGGCTGGGAGGCGACCAGGGCGCCCACACCCTGCCTAGGCGCGGGCCCACCCTGGCCGCGCCTAGGGGGTGGCGGCCCTGGCTCGCCTCTCCGTCTCTCCTCTGGACTTCGTGTCGCCCACGGTAAAATATTGACTTTGGCTTTTGTCCCGTCCAACTCCGAGAATATTGATTTTCTATCTTTCTGGAACCAAAACAGAAGAAAACATGCAACTGATACTGTGGCAACTTGCTAATAGGTTAGTTTCAGAAAAGATATAAAAACACCTCAAAGTGTAGACAAAGCAAAGCAAAGTAGATACTAAACAAGCATGAAACATTAAAAATTATAGATATATTTCCGACGTATCAGCTTCCCCCCTTCTTTGGCATCTCATCATGTGTATGCCGCGGAAGGTTAGATGAGGATGGTGCTCATTTATTTGTTAAGTGCAAGATGGTTAAGCCTGTATGGGAGGAGCTAAAGCTAGTTGAACTACGTGATTGCATGTGGAATATGCAAACACTAAAAGAAATGATCGAAACAATCATGCAACTAGACCTAGAGAAAAAGGTTCTAGTATGTTGCTTGTTGTGGTAGTGGTGGTTTAATCGCAATAAGGTTAACGCAAAAGAGAAGGCGAGGGGGACGGACGAGGTGGTTGCGCAGATCAAGTATTGGACTGCTGAATCCTTGCTGTATTATCGGAAAGAAAAGGAAAAAACTAGTGTTCGTCGAGCTGAGTCATGGAGGGTTTCGGAGGGGGACAAAATTAAAATAAATTTCGATGCAAGCTTTTCAGCGTCGGAGAGGAACAGCGTGGCTGGGTTTTGTTTCCAGGGACCAATACGTTAGCGTCAGGGGCGCAGGAGCAGGAAAGCTAACGTATGTGGCGAGCGCTGCGTGTGTAGAGGCGCAGGCTTGCGGCTGCTATCCATCAGGCTGCGGAGTGGGGCATGACAAGCATAGACGTTGAAAGTGACGCCCAAAACCTGGTGAAAAAAGTCCACATAACCCCCTAGACTTTTAGGTTCCGGACGCTAAACCCCCAAACTACTAACTAGGGCTCTTAACACCCCAAACTTAATCAAACCAGGCAACTAACCCCCCATGGCCGCTTTTAGCAGTATTGGATGGTGGTTTCGCTGACGTGGAGGTTGGATTAGGCCACGGAGGCGCATGACAGCGACAAAAAGAGTCCAGGGAGGAGCGCCGATAAAATCCCCTTTCCTCTCTTCTGTTTAAAGTTCTTCCTCCTCTGTTTTCTCACGTGTAGAGCATGACGGCTCAGAGCGGAGCCAGCTGCGGCAGTTCTTCGAGGGCCAGAGCATCGTCGCGTCGCCGCCGTCCCATCCCGTACCGCCAGTTGCCGTTCGAGTATGCTCCGCCAAGTTCTGCGATTGCGGAGAGATGATGCCGCAGTGGATCTCTTAGAGTGGCGATAATCCTGGACGGAGATACCGCAATTGCATGATACGCTTAGTAAGTTGGTAGCTGTTTTCAGTAATTTGGTTCGTTTCATTCTGTTTTGGATGCCAATTTTGGTTCTTTGTGAATGTTGCTCTGCCAGATAGATGGCGGCATTGGGTGTGACAAATTTTCTTGGGCTGACGATGTGATGTGCAAATTTCAAAGAGATTTAGTCCGAGATCTGCGAGATGCTGTATGGAACAGGGATGATGAAATTGCAAGGCTCCAATCCGAACTGGTGCATGATGGACTGAAGAAGAACAAGGCGCAAGCAGAGGAAGCAAAGATGAAGATGAAAGAAAATGGAGGAAGCAATCTTTTCATCATGTGGATATTATCTAGCATTTGCTATGTACTGTGGAGTTTGCATGGCTAGCAACTGAATTATGAGCTTGCAATGAGTTGCAATGTAACAAATTATGGTGAAATAATATAAATCATTTTGTGCTATGTTGTAAATTTTGGCAGCATTTCGTCTATGTCGTGCTATGAATTTTTGCAAATTTTGGGCAGCATGTTGCCTGCATTTACATGTTTTTCCCATGCAATTGACAACCAAACAAACTCATAGATATATTACAGTATGAAATCAGACAACTGACCAAACAAACAAGCTAATTTTCACTTCCAATTTAAACAAAATAAATTCAGAACAACACTACATCTCATTGAGTTAAGTTCAAAACAAACAAGCTAATTGTTACTGAAGCAAAAAAAATCCAGTTCACAACTGACTACCTTGACTGAAGCAAAAGAAATTCAGAACAACACTACACTTTTCCACCAAGGTACCACTCCATTCTCCCAGATTTGGGCACTGGCTGAGTAACTACTTGTGACATGGGGATTGTTTGTGATCTTGGGAAATGCATTCCACCAGAAGATTGAGAAGCTTGACTTGATGGGGCAAGTTGGGAGCATCTTTGTTCACTAACTGTAGTTTTCTTCTGTTTCTTCTTCACTGGACATTTTTGCACAGGAGCAGATTGCATAGGAGCAGATTGCACAGGAGCTTGCTGCACAGGAAATAAATGAATTTAGCACATATGCAATAAGTAGCTAAAAATAACAAGGAAATTACTTGTCTTGCTGTTTTCTCGTGTTGTTTGGCTTTTCCTTTTGATGCTTTATTCACCTTGCTTGTTCATTCTCAACAGCTTGGTTACCTTTGCATTTCCTTTTGTTGTGACCTTCCACTCCACACAAGGAACATCTAATAATGATACCTTTTCTGGACATTTTTGTGCCTTTGTGTTTCTCTCCCTCTTCCCTTCTTCTCTCTGTCTTAGGCCTTCCTGGCATGTTGATTTTGATAGGTGGAAAAGGCCTAGGATTGGGAGCAATTGGCCAACTCTCTTTCCCTTCCACAGGTTGCAACATATGATAGTTCATCATCACTGTCAAAGCAATCTTCAGCATCATTTGCTCCTAGATTGACAGTTTCAGGCACAAGGAACTCATCTGGTACTTTGCACCTTCTGAACTCCTCCTCACCAAGCATTTTCTTCTTCACTTTCTTCTTCAGTTCCTTTGCTTGCTCTCTATAGCTCATAGCCTCTTCATCTTCTGCTGAACTGTTGTTGTCATCATCATCATGGGCAACATTATAGTCACTGTCATCTGAAGTGTCATCATTATTTTCATTATCACTGTCCAATTTTACTCCTTTGCCTTTTTGTTCCTTTGTTGGCCTATCTGCTTGTGCTTGCTGATATTGCTCCCCTGCATCAGTTCCCCTCTGCTCATACTCTTCTCTATGTGCATCATACTCCCAGGGTGCATTCTCAATGTGATGCTCTTGTACTTCTTCTGATCTGTCAGCACAATCAAGTTCTATAGGTATCCTAGCATAGATGTCAATCACACCAGCATCAGTCACATATTTAGCCATTGTCTGCACTGATTTTTTGTCATGAAGAGAAATAAGTGCAGAACTTGTCGAAGTAGCTGGAATCTTCCAACACAGGGTTGTATTCTCCATTGCTTCATCGGAAATAGCAACATGATCTGCCAAGTGCTTCTTCAACTCTGGAATTGACAGCTCTGAATATTTCACAGTTGACATGCCATATCTGCCTTCAACCCAATTCCACTCTTTTTCATTCCATTCCATTACCCCGCGATAATGGAACCGCACAGACAAGTAATCTAGATGCTCCATTCACAAATCCTACAAAATTACACAGAAAGAAGCATCCTTTAGGTACAATTTCATCACTGACATCTGACTGAACTTTCAAAACCCTCACTATTCAGAGTAAGCGGAACAGGGAACAACATCTAATCAGTTTTACCCCATAATCGACACAGCATTGACAAAAACAACACCCCAAACATCCCCAAATCTGGTTATATTATCCCCAAATCGCCGCCCCTGGTACCACCCCTAAGCCCTACATCGAACCACCTCGGAGAATACGGGAAACAGGGGAGAAAACAGAGAAAGCAGAGAACTAACCTTCTCCGGTCGTTCAGCCGCCCTCGAATCGTCAAAACATACCGCCGATCGTCCGTGCTCGCCGGGGGCGCCGTCGATGGCGAGGAGCAGCGCGGCGGAGAATTCGGGAGAGGCGAAGAGGTGTTGCAGTTATGACTAGACCGGACCAGGTTCTCCCGACCCAGGGGGGTGATTTGAGCGCTGCAGTTATGACTTTGCATGCGTGGCATCTCCACGTCAGCGAAACCACCATCCAATACTGCTAAAAGCGGCCGTGGGGGTTAGTTGCCTGGTTTGATTAAGTTTGGGGTGTTAAGAGCCCTAGTTAGTAGTCTGGGAGGTTTAGCGCCCGGAAACTAAAAGTCTAGGGGGTTATGTGGACTTTTTTCAAACCTGGTCTGTGCGGTTCAATCCTCATCTTTCGATCTTGCTCCGGAGGGAGTAGTCTACGGAGATATTAGGTCCTTTGTTAATTTAAATTTCTCTTCCGTTACATTTAATTATAGTTCGAGGAACTGTAATAAAGTTGTCCATGCCCTTGCAGCGATGGGGGCAAATGATCAGGCGTCTTGCCTGTTGTGGGCAGACGACCTGCCGAACCATGTTATGGTGCTGGTGGCCGGTGATGTTGCTGAGCCTTTTGAGTAATGGAATAGCTGTGTTTCGTGTCCAAAAAAAACAGAAGACTGACACCGTCATATTGTTCAATGTGGTGGAGAAGAGCCCATAAATTTATCAGACTTCTGAAGATGTTGCATGAAAGGTTTAAACGGCTTGGTTTAAATTTTGCTTCTATAATATAACTATTACCAGTTGCGGATTTGAATGCGGATATTTTTGGACGACGGATTCAAATTGGAAATAGGTTGGACTTAGATCAGGAAAACAATAAAAAAAATCTCATAGATAGAGAATTATATATTCTAACAAAACTTTAGAGGGGTTTAACTTTTCAGCCTTTAAAGTGAATGAATTACGAAATAAAGACATGATCTAGACCTAAACTCAAGCATTCACGAGATGATATAAATAGAAATTGTGAATAGCCGAACGAACGATCATTCTGGTGCCAGTGGAAGAATTCAGAGGTAGACACTCGCCAAATACATTCGGCAACTAAATTACTATAACTGGGCAGATTTGGCCGTGGCTTTCAGGTCAAAAATGTTTTAATCCGGTTTAACATATTTGGATAATCTTTGTAAATTTTCAGATAATTCATACTCCCTTCATACCAAAATAAGTGACTTGGATTTGTTTAAATTCACATGTATCAACAGACTAAAACGAGTCTAGATACATGTGAATCTATACAAATCCAAGTAACTTATTTCCGGACAGAGGGAGTAGTATATAACAAGGTTCAGTAAGCTGTTCTAAATAGCTGAACTCCCATCAGTAACAGACAACATTACTCGGATAAGTCAACATTGCCTCTTAACATACATCACCTAATCCAAAATTGCATGACTGGAAAGTACAGTTAACATATCTGTGCTCGATTAGAACGAGTATATGTTGTATCAAGTGAAACTGCTAATTCTGTCAGAACGGATGCAAACAATGGTATATCTGGTTTGGTTCTCCAATTGGACACTGGGATAAGCCAAGAGGTTGAGCCAGATTTGCGCCGAGTTCAAGACGAGTTTAAGGCATCAAGTTGCCGCTGGAGCTCCTCAAGATCATCATCGATAGCACCAGAGCTAGCTTGTGCAGGTGGCTCTACATAGGAATCTTCATGTGGAAGTTCACGGACAAGGCCTTCTGGAAGGCTGTCTGTTTGAATTTTCAAACGAGGTAAAATACATCAAGAGGGTGGTAAATAAGGAAATACTTCGTTCTTAGAATTTAATTTACCTGCTGCAGTCCGTAGAATGCTTGACGGCGCTGTGTCGTTATCATCAACAACACTGAATAAGGAAAAAACAAACACCACAAGTAAGAAAACCAGTGCAACTTTTGCAGTAGATATTCAGTTCATCAAGCATGTCAAGAATATGCTGTTAGCTCCACTAGGTATGGAACTGCAGATAACTCTGAACAGAACAATTAGCATACTATCTAAAGTCAGACCAGAAAGATCCTAATTATATTGGTTGGTACTAATTACATTTACAACAAAATCTGCTTGGTATTTGTATATGTCAGGAATTCATCACAACAGGGGAGGCAAAACGAAATAAAAGGCGACAAAGCACAATAGTCACGTGGACTGATGTACCTAATGTTCCACTCGTTGTCTATGTGAACCGGGTATTCGATTGCTGCAGATGCTTCAGCTTCCATCTTAGCCTTTGCTGCTGCATCTCTAGCAGGTTTTGATTGCATATATTCTTTCTACAATATGATGAACACCATGAAGTCATTAGGAAACAGTCACCATTTTAACTACTCCCTCTGACCCATATTAGTTGACTTGGATTTGTCAAAATTTGGATGAACCTATATACTAAATAGTGTCTAGATTCATTCAAATCTAGACAAAATCGAAGTCAACTAATATGGGTCGGAGGGAGTAGCAAAGAGTAGAAAAGGAAGGATGTGAGAAAATAAACACCTGTCTCTCAAGACATGCTGGATTTGAACATTGTGGATTTGGTCTCATTTCCATTGTTGGGAAATAATCCTTAAGTGAATTATATCCCTGCAAAATTAAGAAGACATGACAACAATATGAAAATCAGCAAATGTTCAGAATTTTGGGCTGAATGTGATGGATAAACATGTGTCACAATGACGCAACCTTGAAAATAGAAATTATATTATGGTCTTGTGTATTTACACAGGAACGGAAAATGAGCCTAAATTCAACAACAACCAAGCCTTTTGTCCCAATCAAGTTGGGGTAGGCTAGATATGAAACCCAAACAGAAACTAGTGAAGAGTGCAAGTCAAGCGGGAAACAGTGAAAAGTGCAAGTCAAGAAAATGAGCCTAAATGAAACTAACAAAATATTTTTTGTGACAATTTTCTTCAAAAAAGGATAACTCAACTTAATGTCATTTAAAACATGCCAACAGCTTTCGCAGCATCAGAACAGTTAGAATCAAGCAATTACCAAGTAAGGAGAAACTTGTCCAAACTTCAACAGATATTTCAGAGTATTCTGGACCAGGAGGCCAGCAACAACACCCTGCAAAGAACATGTTCATCAGCCAAAACAAATAGGGACAGGAGAAATGTTGCAAGGATAGTCCTAGTGTCCTAGCAACAACACCCTGCAAAGAACATGTCCAACTATGCTAGATTAATTAGAACGAAATGTCCAGTAATATAGGCTGGCACTCAAAAGGTACAGTAGATATGCATAGATTTTAAACAAGTAGACCCGAAACAAAAATAATAATCCTAGTGTCACAAGTATAGTCGCTAAAAAAGTACAAGAATGTGCCTAATCAGAACAAGGTCTCCACATAGCTTTGCGCAAATTGTTGTCGTTTGAGAAAACAACTGAAACAATACAAAAAAATTGAACAAACTAAAATGCTCACCATTGTAGTTGGCAAAGAGGCAGCACAAACACCGTCTCGCTTAAGTGTACGCTCGTCCACCCCTGATGCTACAACCTATAAGAAGAGGTACCACAAACAAGTTAGCAAAAGATACAGAAATTTGAATGCAAATACAGGAAAAGCATAGGGGCACCTCAGGTCCTCAACTAATTAGAACAACTATGCAGAATAAAAAATGGCAGAAACTAAATGAACTGCCAAGACTAATTTAACTACAATTTAAGATAATCAAAAGCATAACAGAACACAGCCAGGTATCAAATGAGAGCATACAACTGAAGATACATAGAACGTACCAATGGAGGAGCACATGCAAAGCATGCAGTTTCACCAGGAATCAGTAGCTGTATATGACCAGAAACAGCATCTTCAGAAACACCTGGTGCGTAAGTTCGCGTGTCAAGTGCATTTCACATTGATGGGATTATTATGAATGAAGAATATTAGCATGAAATGAAGATTAAGTTCCGTCATGATTTAAATTGTGCATTTCTCACCAACGGCAAGTTGTATAAGTAACAGAGCATCTATTCTGTCAGACGTATATGATCTAAGAATGTAGTGTATTTTTATGGAAAAAATGCAAGAATGCAACCAAGGGTGTACATATCTTCTCAGCCGTACACAGGCTACCTTTAGAACCCGATGGCACAGACGTTTTGGTTCATGGGCAAGTCATGTTGGCAAACATGGACTGGACAGTTTATTTCCTCCGGCTCCATACCATCCATTTAATACACTGGCTTTGCGGCTACCTGCCGTTTCCCAATCCATCTGTGTTCGACGTCATTTTGTACACAGCTAGCATGGCATAGTTTTGAAGGTGCATGCATGGACCAACCAAAGTACTGGCCAGACTAAGTGCGAGCAACACGATGAATCAAGTCAGCTAGCGTCAGCTGCATGTAGCGGCCAGAGCATACGCAAAGCATAAAGTTCAGGAGACAAACATGGAACACACACTTCTCGGGTGCGTTCGTGGACACCGCTGATGAGGACACCCCCTTTCTGGTTAGGCTAAGGGCGCAAACACGCAGCAGACAAACTCCACATACAAGGACTTCTTTACCCAGGTCCAGGCTGCCGAGAGGCGTAAAACCACCTGATTGTCTGATTATATATGGTGGATCACACGGAGTTTACAACAAAAAACTCTCCTTGCCAGGATGGAGGACGGCTCTCTCTCTGCCTTTTTACCTCTCTATGTGCTGAACTAGCTAACTCCCAACCTTGTCTGACTGTGGAACGGAACCCTTTCAAGCATGAGTCGGGTGCTTATATACCTGAGGACTGAGTGGAGTGGACCATCTGGCCGCGTTTCTCACAGGCACCATCGAGATGATCAGGGACCATGGCATACACTGCATCCTGACCAGCCCTGGATCTGCTCGGCCCCGCAGCTGCTGCTCACCGCTGCACCCGGCGATTCCTGTTGTCCGAATTGCTGATCACTGAACTATTTCGTGCCATCGAGGCATCAACCCGTCAACCACGACAAGTGAGGTGCAACACATTCATATGCAGGACGACAGGATTGAGATGCGGGTGTGTGCACGTCACCGATAAATTTCCTTCACATCATTTCCTAGACTGTTGGTCCACTAACCCTTTATTGATGTCCACGGCGCATCACAAACAGCCTCATCAGATGGGAAGATTCAGAAAAACACCATCAATTTACTAGATCCATCATCATACAGTCAATCAATACGCGGCCATCAATACATACTAGCTGCACTCCCGTATCTGAACCAAAAATTGTTGGACAGTTACTGGACCCTACCTTCTGGCCCATGAGGCCCATACCTGCTATATATATACCCGCTGCCCAGATGTAGGGTTTCCTCAAGCCAGCCGTCACTACACTACCACACCATACAGGTTAGTTCCATAGAGACAACATGGTATCGGAGCCAGGTTCATCAGTGGCAACACCATACGGTGACATCAGCAGGGAGGTGCACCTCCTTGGTGGTGTAAGGAAGAGAAGGGACAGATTTGCTGCAGGAGGCAGTGGATCTGGGGCTGAAGGTGGTGGTGAGCAAAGGGGAAGCTGTCAGCAGGCTGAGGGTGTAAGGAGGTGAAGGAAGACACAAGTATGGGGGAAAGTCAGCAAAGTTTGTCCATGGCACTAGAGAAGCTGGCAGAGCTTCTCTCCTCCAAGACAGGAGGCGTACTCCTGTCGGTGTGACTCAAGCAGAAACAGTCCAGAGGATTGAGCTCATGCCAAATGACATCAAGCTTAAAGGTGTCAAGAACTATCTGAGTTGGTCCAGAAGGGCGTTGCTGATCCTGCGAACCAAGGATCTGGATGGATGTGTGCTGGGAAAGGTGAGTGAACCAGAAGACAAAGCTAGTGTTGAGTGGAAGAAATGGAGCATTACAAACTCGCTGGTTGTAGCTTGGTTTCTGAACTCCCTAATTCCAACCATTGCTGCATCTGTGGACGCCTTGTTAAAGGCTGATGAGGTAAGGAACACATTGTCCAGGCTGTACTCAGCGAAGGGTAATGTGATAATGGTGTAGATTGAGGAAAAGGTGATAGACTTGAAACAAGGGGATAAAACTCTGATGGAGTATGTTGCTGAAAGACAACATTTGTGAGCTGATTTGGACCATTGTCACCCACTTGAGCTGACTGATCCTGAAAGTATTATAAAAGTGCAGAATGTATACAGAGAAGGCGGGTGAAGTTCTTGAAGAGACTAAATACAAGTTTTGAAGGGAGAAGAGCAGCTCTATTGCATCATCCCAATCTTCCATCACTTGAAGAAACTATTGCAGCAATGGCACAAGAAGATGTGAGGCTGAAGCTTGAAAAGGGAGGTGAAAGCATTCCATCTCCAGCCTACTTCATGGCTGAGGAAGGAATTCAGGGACTGCTTCCAATGAGGGTAGAACTGTCATCTGCAGTTCAACTGCCCAACTTACCGGATGCGTGGCAGGGGGAGAGGACGCAACAGAGGAGGCTACACCCAGGGAGCAAGAGGAAGAGGTGGTGGATTAGATGAAAATGTGTTTGGGAACTTTGGCCACTTGGTCATCACGAATGAAGGTAATGCCGAAAAAGCTTCGCTGCTCATGAAATTGACCCTGAATGGATATAGGATTCTGGAGCATCAAAACACGTTGCTCGTAATATTGGAGAGTTTGAATCATATAATCAACACCTCCCAACTCATAAATACACCATCCAAACGGCTGATGGTACTGCTCAACAATTCAGATTAAGTTGTCTTCAGTTTTTCATGTGCCTGCTTTCCCTGTAAATTTGGTGTCTCTAGTTGCTTAATTGATCAGTTGGATTGTCATGTCACCGATAAGTACTTTTGTGTGATTCAGGAGAGACAAACTGGACAGAAGATTGGGACTGGAACCAGGCGTAAAGGGCTATGGTATATGGATCGTGAATGTCTTGGTCAGCCAAGACTTGTGTGCACCGTGATAGAAGGAGAAGGAAAGTTTCACCTTAGTTCATCATTGTAGGATGGGGCATATTTCTTTTGATAAAATGAGGAAGATATTTCCGAGCATTATGTGTGGTGTAGGTCTAAACAAGTTGAAATGTGATGCTTGTGAGTATGTCAAGCACACAAGGACATCCTATGTGAGTAAGGGGATCAGAAGTATATCCCCTTTCATGCTAATTCATTCTGATGCGTGGACATGTCTTGTGACATCTATTAGTGGAATGAATATTTTGTTACCTTTATTGATTGCTATTCATGCATGACCTGGGTCTATCTCTTGCGTCATAAGAATGAGGGTTCTGAAATGTTTCCAGAATTATTATGCATACGTGGAAACTCAATTCAAAGTGCAGGTGCTTAGGAGTGACAATAGAACTGAATATGTGAATCAGGAGTTTGGAGCTTTTCTGGCAGAACGAGGTATTCTCCATCAGACCTCTTGCCCAGATACTCCTCCACGGAATGGTGTGGTGGAACGGAAAAATCGCCATCTCCTTGAGGTTGCAAGATCTCTTATGTATACCACAAATGTACCAAAATCTCTGTGGAGTGAAGCTGTTATGACAGCTACATACTTGATAAATCGCACCCCTTCCAAGGTACTAGGCATGAAATCTCCTTATTCGCAAAAAAAAAAAAAATCTCCTTGAGAGTTGTTGTTAGGAGAAAACAAATTTCTTGTTCCTCCAAATTTGGATGCACCTGCTTTGATATCTCCTTGAGAGTTGTTGTTAGGAGAAAACAAATTTCTTGTTCCTCCAAATTTGGATGCACCTGCTTTGTTCATGATCATAGACCATCCACTAGAAAAATTGGATCCTCGTGCTGTGAGGTGTGTTTTCATAGGATATCCTTCTATCCAGGAAGGCTACAAGTGTTGGAGTCCCTCCGAAAGCCATTTGTGAGTATGGACGTCACTTTTCAAGAATCAAAGCCATTCTATGGTGAGAAGACTGATCTGAATATGTTGTTTGAGGAGCTTGACCATCTGTAGCCTGCGAGCATTGGTCAAGAGGGGGAGAAGACAAGTACAGGTATGACTACAAGTCTACATTTAAATAAAACTGATAGCGTGGATGAGCCTGTGCAGGAGAGAGGTCCTGACAAGAAGATGCAGCCAATAGTGGGCATACTTCCTACTACTCCAGCTACCACTAATGCACCAAGTAATGTGCAGCGGTGGCCACGGGTAAATGAGGAATAGAATCTTCAAGTATATACAAGAAAGCAACAGCAACAACAAGTTCAGGGGGAGCAAACACATACAAATGGTGATTCTTCTAGTGGAGTTCAGTTTGACCTTGATTGGCCAATTGCACAAAGGGAAGGGATAGAGCAGCTACAAGAAAAACTGTACAGAGGTACAGTTTTGAACATGATATAAGTAACTATGTCTCTTATAATGCTTTGTCCCCTTCATACAAAGCATTTGTGGCGTCTCTTCAAGTTGTGTCAATTCCAAGAGATTGGCAGACAACAAAGCAGGATCCAAGGTGGTGTGAAGCAATGGTAGAAGAATTGGAAGCCTTAAGGAAGAACAAGACTTGGGAAAGAAAGTTGTCAGAATTGGAAGACTTAAGGAAGAACAAGACTTGGAAGCCTTAAGGAAGAACAAGCCTTAAGGAAGAACAACACATCTTCCAGTGGGAAAGAAAGTTGTCAGTTGCAAATGGATTTATACGGTGCAGCAAAATCCTGAAGGGAAGGTTGAACGCTACAAGGCAATGCTGGTGGCTCGAGGATACAGTCAAACATATGGCATCGATTATGATGAGACTTTTGCACCAGTTGCAAAGATGAACACTGTGAGAATCCTGATCTCATCTGCTGCTAATTTCGGTTGGAAACTGCATCAATTAGATGTTAAAAATGCCTTCTTGCATGGTGATTTACGGGAACAGGTGTATATGGAAGTTCCACCTGGATTTGGTACTTCTGAAACTGCAGGCAAGGTGTGTAGGTTGAAAAAATCCCTGTATGGTCTGAAGCAATCTCCGAGAGCCTGGTTTAATAGGTTTCGGCAGGCAGTGTGCAATATGGGATATGGGTGCAATAGGGACCATACAATCTTCTATAAGCATACTAAACAGAAGATCCCCATTCTAGCAGTGTATGTGGATGACATCATAATCACCGGGGATGATGAGGAAGAGACAATGAAACTGAAAGAGAGTTTAAGAAAAGAATTTGAAGTGAAAGACTTGGGTCAGCTGAAATACTTTCTAGGCATGGAGATTGCCAGATCAAGCAAAGGAATATCACTGTCTCAGCAGAAGTATACCTTGGACCTCCTGAATGATATGGGGGTGACTGGATGTCATACAGCTCCCACTCCCATTGATCAAAATCACAAGGTAACAGCCCAATCTGGTGAACTTGTTGACAAGGAAAGTTATCAGAAACTTGTGGGAAGGTTACTGTATCTATGCCATACAAGGCCTGATTTTGCATATGCAGTAAGTGTTGTTAGCAGATATATGCATGAAACATGAAGTGGAGTAGTGGACACCTCGAGGCAGTTCATAGGATCTTGAGATATTTGAAGGGGGCCCCTGGTAAAGGGTTATGGTTCAAAAACAATGGACAACTAGGGATTGATGGCTACAGCGATGCTGATTGGGCCAGTTGTCTAGATGATCGAAGATCTACTTCTGGCTATTGTGTATTTGTTGGAGGGAATCTGGTGTCTTGTGGTGTCTTGGAGAAGTAAGAAGCAGCCTGTAGTATCAAGATCAACTGCTGAGGCAGAATAGAGAGCAATGTTGCTTGGACTGAGTGAAATGTTGCGGGTTAGGAATATTTTGGCCAAACTGAAAATGCTAAGGAAGGGGTGCTTAAATGTTTGGTGTGATAACAAGTCTGCTATATGCATAGCAAATAACCCAGTTCAACATGAAGAACTAAGCATCTGGAAATTGATCGGTTCTTCATCATAATATAAAAACCTGATGCTGGGATTATCAAGATTGCTCATGTCAGCTCAGAAAAACAGGTTGCAGATTGTTTGACAAAGGGGCTGGGGACTAAAGAATGAAGTTTAGCTTGTGACAAGATGGGAATGGTCGATATATATCACCCATCTTGGGGGAGGGGGGGGGGGGGGGGGGGGGGGGTACTGGACCCTATCTTCTGGCCCATGAGGCCCATACCTGGAGCTCTCTATATATACCTGCTGCCCAGATGTAGGGTTTCCTCAAGCCAGCCGTCACTACACTACCACACCATACAGGTTAGTTCCATAGAGACAACAAAAATAGGCCTGGCACAGATTTACACGACATTATCAGCAGCCCAGATATCGGGATTAACTGCACCCTAAGTTGTATATCAGAAAGATGCACTTGGAGCGCTTGAGAAAGAGTGTTGTGGCATGACATGAAAAACTGCACAAAGATGGCGAAATATTCTGACCATAATGAGTTGTATATCAGAATATCATCAAAGAAACAAGGACAAAACGTCAGAGGGAGGGCGGAGTATCTCATTCATTAAGGTCTGAAACACCGTTGGAGCATTTGTCAAGCTACAACTACAAGACATGACCAGGAACTCCTAGTGGGCGTTGTGTGTGCAGAAGGCAATCTTTGCAATGTTATCCAAGATGTCTTCAAACTCACTAAGAAGCTCATCCATAAATGCCGCTAGTTCTTGGGGTAGTAACAGGAACATCAATGTACTGCGGTGCTGCTCATTGGATCCAATACTGGGGGACGTTGAAAATCTCCGTGGAGAGTTCAGCTCAGTGGACATGAGGTTATATGGACAAGTTGTGATCACCACGAAGCTCATCTCTTGCAAAGGGCAATCTATCCAATCCAACTACGAATTGAATTCTTTCCATAGGAATATAATAATAGGACTCCTGGGCAACATGCCCCTTCTTGGTCGTAGCCTACACCACCACAAGCCTGGGCCGCTGGGGTTTACGCCTACTATAGTGGATTCCCAGCGTAACAGAATTGAACTGTTTCAATCAGACCTGTCAAATACTTGTGTACAAAGAGGCCACCATGCTCTTGCAAAAGTATTCATCCTCAATTTACCAACAACACAGGAATGATAGTCAAAATATATTGTGGATGAGTTTTCCAACTCATATACAGGCATAAGGGAATGCAAAGCAACTTTTGAAGACAAGGTGGATGGTAGAATTTCTATGTAAAGTGTGATAGAACAATATCAGGAAGATATCAGTGCTGATAATAAGAGCGATACCAAAAAAAATAGTACTCCCTCCGATCCATAATAAGTGTCGTTGATTTAGTACAAAGTTATACTAAATCAACGACACTTATTATGGATCGGATGCAGTAAGCATATTCTCTATAGGGCATAATCATTAATGCAAGTTTGGAACAAACCAGATTCCATCCATGTCTGGTGAAGCTCATTGCAAGCCTGAAAAGTGGGTACAAAAACAAATAATGCACCACTGAATCATAGAAATGCACAACCATGCATGTAAAGTACAAAAACCATATAGAACAAGAATTGTTGAGAGCGTTGATGAAGATCTACATAAAATCGTGGAAGTGTGATTTTCACTAGTTTTCACCTGGTTCACAACCATACGAGCTTCATAGTTATCAACACAGCTCAAGACAAGATCAACTCCAGTGGCACGCCCATGAGAGCTTCTGGCTTTGAGACTTCCTAAAAATGTTTCAAATCCTTTGACTGTAGTGATATTCAACGAATAGCTCTGCCAGGAGAGAAAGATGTCAGTTTGCACAAGAAAGCAGGAATATTGTTACTCCAACAAAGGGATATTGTTCTCACCTCCAACAAAACATCAGGATTTATTTCAGAAAGCGTCTGCACAGCGGCATCAGTTTTGGTCATTCCAACCTAACAGCGAAGGGATTTTGTTACTCGGTCTGGCCAACATTATGCTTTTGGAGAATATAGTAGATATAAAGAATTCAGTGGACAGTGCAAAGGGTGTTCCAAAAAATAAGCTTGTCTATATATTTAAGGAAGTGCACAGAACGTCATATGCATAGAAAGGAGAGAACAAATAAACAAATTTCCTGTGGAAGCTTACCTGATCCGGTCGGAAGAATAGCCTATTCATGTTAGCCAACTCAACTGTGTCATAGTCATATAACAAGAGGCGTCCAATTCCACATCTAGTGAGCATTTCAGCAGCGACACTACCAACGCCACCTATACCCTGTGGAGCATGTATTAATGTATCAAGAAATTATTAAGTCCAAATTTTGGACTGGTAACTAAAGATCTTCAGCCATGAAATTTTCTGCTCAAGTAAACGGTACAGTTGGGACCATTTATGTTCTGTTATTTCATAAAAAACTACAAAATTATCAAGGTGATAGGTTGGTCTAGTAGTATCGTGATTTTGTGCAAGAAATAACATGTGTGATACTAAACAAACAAAAATTACGAAATTTAATGAACATTTGTAGAAGTTAGCCTTAGATAAGAAAAAGTGGCTGTTCGAAACGTACATTCACACTGTGTTTCTCTTATTAGGCAAGCCAATACCCAGTATAATATCAGTTCCTTTTCTGATAGACAGGGGCAGCCGACTAACCACGGAGATATGTTTAGCAAGCAAAAAAATGTAAGCTACATATCGTATATCTCTAATTACAGTTAGCCCTGTGACTAGCGAGTCTTATTGTACAAATTGATAATTTCAGCATAATTGAGCTTCACTGCATTTCTTCACCAAACAAGTACCTTGAACCTTGCATAATATAATTTTTCTAGAACAATCCTAAAATATTTATTTGGTTATTACTGCATTGACATCAAACTCTCTTGGGCTTCAGTGCATGTGTAACCATGATATTTCATTGATGGAATCCTAGTACATGAACTACGCCAAAGATACAAGTGAAAAGTACTCACTAGCCACTACCGCCAGCCCACTACATATTTGCTTGACCGATTATTCCCATCTGGTATCTTCATAGCATACCGACTAACAGCATCTACTCAAAGAAGAACATTTTAAAGGTCTCCTAAACTTCAATTTCAAACTCTAAATGCTTTTCTAATTTGTAATGAACTCCTCCAAGCCAGGTGAAGGCAAAAGATGCTTACCACGATGGCAACAGAGTAGTCGCGGATGCGCTCGTAGTTCTCGACAATCCCCATCCTCTGCAACGCCATGAGCCTGCTGTAAGGGTTGCTATCCACAACCTCCGCGCTCATGTCCTGCGCCACAAAACCCCAATTGGCAAACCACGGTCAATTGTACCAATCTAAACCGTGCGCATCGACTTCGCCACTTATAGAAGCCTGGCAAGCCATCAGATCGTACCTTAATCTTCGATCGGGTGGAGGCGGCCGCAACGCTGGCCATGCTCGTCATCCCCACCACTCGATCTCGCATCTAGCAACATGGAGAAGAAGATGAGACAGTCGCCAAAGGGAAGGATCAAGATCTACGGAGCGGCGGGTCGGTTACTCGATCGATGGAGGCAGGGTCAGGACGCTGCTTGAGCGCATCGAGGTCCCGGAGAAGCGCGCGCAGCTCCTCCTCCATGGTAAACAACTACCTCCGCCGGCGAGTGGATCCGTTCGACGGTGCTTTGCTTAGCAGCGGCTGTCTGGATCGGATTCTGTCGAGTGGAACACGAATTACCTCCGCCGGCGAGTGGATCCGTTTGACAGTGCTTTGCCTAGCAGCGGCTGTCTGGATCGGATTCTGTCTTTTTTTTTTCTTGAGGGTTTGGATCGGATTCTGTCGAATGGAACACGAGGGAAAGTGCGCGGCTGAAGCTTTCTCTTTTATGGGCCGCTCCAAATGCGGCCTGTACTGTTCTCTTTTTTCATTGTATTAATTATTTTTTATTTTTAGAGTAAAATAAAGTTTATGCTTGAAAACTGCTCGTATTTAAAAATTGTGAGGATTTTAAATTATTCAAAAATTTAAAATGTTCATATTTTAAAAACATCATATTTAATTAAGAAAAAAATCAGCCGACCAGAAAAATCAAACCCAAGAAAAGAAGCAAAGAGAAAAACGCAGAAAAAACAAATTGAGACCATCAAAAAAACAAAACTCGGCACACACAAAACCTAATGCGCCAAACACGCTGAAACGTGCGTTAATAGCGCATGCGCTCAGCGTCGAATAGTTCTTTTCTTTTAAACATTCAGCGTCAAATAGGTATGTGAAAAACACAAGCATTTAAGAAGGCCCAGCCAACCCAAGGACAAATGGCTGGGACAGCCTATTGAGCCCTTCTGACTATAACTGTGTGGGCTCACACAAGCTGTGCTCCTATACACCGTTTTTTTGCGAGATCGCTACAAAATCAGATGCTACAAGAAGTGCTACACTGCCTATAGCGAGATCGCTAAAAACAGACTAATCTTTCTTTTCGAGAAAAAACAGACCAACCTTGGTAAAAGATAGGCCACAAGCTATGCTTTTTCCAAGCCAGAAGTGGATGGGGTCGTTGTCTCCGCTCGCGGGATGTGTCCACCTCTGGTGGATCCACATCCCAATGGATTTACATATAGCTCTTTCCCTTTTATATTTCAAACCAAAACTTAAAAACGGAATATACCTAGAACCTTTCGTCCAAACTATGAACCTTTTATATTTTACTTTCGAGCTTCTCGCTTTGAGATCCCACGTTCCTAAGGGAATCAAAGTGGGGATGAGAGGAAGGGACACGGAGGTGGGAGGTGTGAGTTTTTTCCTCAAAAAAATTTGAAACAAAATATCTAGAGTATCGTTTGTCCAAATTACGAACCATTTTTACTTTTGAGCTCTTCACATCGAGATCTTAAAAACCATATTTTACGTTGATAGATTTTGAGACTTTTTTTTGCTTCAAAGCAGTGGCAGAGCTATGAAGGAACCGAAGCGGGCCATAGCTCGCCCATGATTTTGACAATACTTCGTTTTCTTGATGCCTAGCCCATAAGTCCTCCAATTCTATATAGAAAACATGCTCTGCTGCATCGGCATGTCTATTATTTATAGTGTAGCTCTGCCACTTCTTTGAAGTACTTTGGTTTCAATAAATTCTGTACTTTGACTTCTTAGTGCATATTCGGTTTCGGATTTGAGTACACTTGTACACTTCGAGTACTTCGATTCTTAGTACACTTGTATTTCGTTATATTTTGGGTTTCAGTACACTTCTGTTTCCTATACTTCAATTCCAATTACATCTATACTTTAGTGTACTTCAGTTCTTGATACACTTATACTTCCATGTACTTTGGTTTTCACTACAGTTATACTTCGATTTTTTAGTACACTTGCACTTTTTAGTACACTTGTACTTGAACTGTACTTGTACTTTGTACTTTCATACTTCTCCTTCCGTTTTAGTACTTGAAATATACGTAAAATCTGTTTAGTGTACTTTTGTGTTATG
Organism: Avena atlantica; assembly: GCA_910589765.1. Classification (NCBI taxonomy): domain Eukaryota; kingdom Viridiplantae; phylum Streptophyta; class Magnoliopsida; order Poales; family Poaceae; genus Avena; species Avena atlantica. Next base: position 52,858,608 of record OU342739.1, on the reverse strand, counting down.
TTTTTGTACTTTGTGTACCGATGGTGTAAAATTAGAACTAACAAAGCATGCATAATAATAATCCGAGTCGATTGGAGAGCAGTCTCGCAAGCTTGTACCGACCATCTAAGAGCATGCACAATGCTTATATCTTAACAATGCCACATAGAATGATTAATCTAGTCGTCTGAAGGAGAAAGAAAACAAAAAAAGAGGATTGTCTTCATTTAGCTAAGATGTTATCTCTTAGCAACAATCTCTCTGATCACATATTTAGGATGTCTAGTTATTAGAGATAAGACTACCAAAATATAACATCCCAGGATTAGCACCTCAAAATAGAAAGGACACGTGTTTATGCATTGCATTCATGCATAAGAAAATCCATGGAATTTTCGCGTAAAATTAAAGAAGCTATAGAGGGATCGAGATCTCTCTTGTTCTGATGGAAACATCAGGACAGGTGCGATGGATTTTGACATGACCTCTATTGTACTTTTGTGTTCGAGGGGAAGAAAATTTAAATTTGAATATTCAATTGATAAATTTGAATTATAAAAGAATTTGAAATGGAATAATAATTGGAAAGTAAATTGTAATAAGAAATAAGAGGTGAAATCTTATTTATGAATAAGATACAATATTTACAGTTATCCAAATAGAAAAGATAATTGAAATTTAAATATAAAAGGAAAAAAGAATTACAAGATTAAATAAGAATTGAATTAGTAATTATAAACAAGACATAAATATATAAGTTCCAATTTACAATAATGGAGAAAACATTTACTTTATTATCATATAAATAATATTAGAATGTCTTTACAATTTCCAGGAATAATCACAAAAGAATAACTTTAAAACAATAATACAAACATTACTGTTTTTACAAATGTTGAAAAAGGAAATTACAAGTATATGAATAAAAAATTATATAAGAATAAATGAAAATCCTATGCTAATCTTTAAGGAGATTCCTTCATCTTCCTAATATTTTCTTCTTTATTGGATCTCTGCAAATAAATATAACAAACAAAGAAAAAAAAGGAGAAAACGGTTAGTTTATATGGTTTTGCTCTCAGAAGTAAACAGTGAGATGCACTGTCAAGTTTTTCATCATGGAGCTAATCTGAAAGGGGCAAGTTTCACCAAATTGAGCATCGGTTCTTATCGGGAAATTTTGCCTCGGCACAACATCATAGGCTAGTATGGGGAAAGTTTCACCATGAGTAAGAAAAGGGGACAGTCTAAACAGAAAAATATCACATCTGTACTCAAGCATATCCACTAGAGATATTTCTAGATCATGAAACTTGAACCAGCATAGGCCCCACATGTCAGCAGGCTTGCAGCTTACACATTGCATGCAAACCTGTGTGTTATCAACACAAGAGAGCTGTGAGAGGGAATATTAAACACGGCCGTAGTAGCCAAGACCCTTTCTAGTACCACTTTGTCTTCATTTCCAATATCAGTCCACAGCCATATCTCTTCACCTCAAGAACAAACCATTCTCCTAACATCACAAGATTGACCCAGATCACCATCACACCCTTAGCTCTAGTTGCTCCCAGGAGCCATCCAAGAGCTAGGATAAGGGGAAATCAAGGCCAGGTAGCAGCTCCAGGAAAAGAAGGCCAGGCCACAACAGTAGAAGGAGCTGGGTAGTCGAATAAGGAGGAAGGGGAGGTCAGCTATACCAGGAACAATATCCATCAGATTGGACATGAACTAATCAAGATCCATCACCAGGGCTACCAACCACCAAAGGTTATTACAGCATCAGTTATTCATATCTTCAGTTCATAGCATGTACCATGCATAATTTTGTGTAATTTAGGAAAATCCTCAGATATGTACTCAGGTGGAGTACTAAATCCTCACAGAATACATTTTTAAGAGAAGCGGTAATAAAGTTTCAGCAATCAAATCATTAGGGCCTCAGTCTTTGCATCATAGGCCAAGCCAAGAGTTATGGTAGACAATCTTTGATCGGTTTACCACTGTGCACTCTCTTAAAAGAGGCACCATAGTGGCAGACATAGCAGCTCTAGCCAAATCCACCACAAAGGCCACTTAAAATCACGTGCTAACAAAAGTACATATATTTCTCATCATCTTCATAGCTAGTATATCCAGAAATCATTATAGCACTCTAAGGGTAAATTTATATCATATTACTTTGATATAAGCATCTATAAAATCCCTGAAGAAATGTTGTTCTATTAACACATCACAAGCACAGACCAGCTATGCTTGCACATCATATACAGATTAGGCAAAACATCTTTTTATTTTAGCATAGGAAGGTTCCCACTGTGTACCATCTAGCAGGAGGTTTCACAGTGGCATCCATCCAAGCCAAGACCAGCCTCAAACTCAAACAATTTAAACAAAATATTCAAAACTATTCTTAGCCATCTGATTAAGAATCATTTAAACAGTTGTTGTCATATTGACACAATAATCATATTGGTCAAGCATCTCTACCCACAAATGATATACAAAATCAAACTCATCATTTCCCTAGCAGCATCCCTATGAATCAAAATTATATACACTGTCAGAAATTGACAAAAAATAAATCATCTTCCTAGATCAAAATCATTAGGAATCATTTCTAAGTTACTTTCTCATATAGACAGTATAGAGTAAGCAACTGATCTTACTTTCAGATAATCACCAAAGAGTTATTATTATTTTCTTAGTCAACCATCTAGGATCATTCTATATTTAGTATCATGTTGTCCAACACATACTCCAGATCATCATTGAACCATAGGTTCAATAAATCAAAGCATGGGATATTATCATCTCGGCCAATTACCAATTTAGTAACATTATTTTAGCAAAACCATTTGTTTTCTTATATGCTAACAACCCCAAAAGTGTAATAGTAAATCAGGGCCCCACACTGCCACCAAATTATCCACCAAACATATACCAAGCTAACAGCATTAATTATATAGTGAATCATCAGCAAATCAGACCTGAACAAGATTGTAATTTAGCATTAAAGGTAGCACTGGAGTTCATCAGTTCTTGATCAATCAGGACACAAGCTACATGTAGTGTTGACCTACAAAGGAACCATAGAACATGTCATAGTACTCTCTACAAGGAACCCTTGTCCATAGGGATGAACTCCGGGAGAACAAGAGGAAGAGGAAAACCACCACTTACCCGAGGTCCTCGCTAAGAAGATATAAGAGGAAGCAGTGGCCGGCGTCAAGGAAGGACATGGTGGCACGGGGAGCACCCCAAGAGGGGCGCTGCAACCCGCATCGAGCCACGTCCATAGCGGCTACCGAAGAGGGGCGACACCACATCGTCTCCATGGCACTAGAGTGGCGCCAGAGGGTCGTTAGAGCACCAAACCACCGGCAGGGTCCAAACCATAGGGCCAGAGAAGGGACCGAGCATCAAATCGGGATGGTCCAGTCGATGGAGTATCGTCGACTGCCTCATCCTGCAACACGGCGACGGCCAGGAAGGCCAGAGACAGCCGGAATCGAGCGACGGCGGCGAGGAACTCTTGGTCGCTAGAGAGAGGATTGAGAGGGAGCGGTTGGACGTGCTCTAGAGAGGGCGCACTAGGCCGATGGGTCGGTCTAGTGGCAGCCGAGTGGGTTTGACCCAAGACCCACTGGGTTGGGTCGGGTCAGCCCAAAGGACCATGCCCAAAAATTTAACTAAATAGAAAAGAATTAGAAATTACCAAAAATGACCCTATAAAATGTTGCAAACCCTATAAAAATATAGAAAAATCATAAAAATACAAATAATATATCCATATGTTCATAAAAATCTAAACTATTCACTAAAAAGTACATTGCATTTTAGAATGATAAAATTTAAGATAATTATTTAAGTGACATAAATTCCTTATGGGATTTTCTAAAAATAAATAAATTCACTCTTATTACCCTAAATAAAGATTGTATTTAATAAAAATACTAGTTTGTATTTTAGTCTAATAAAACAAAATGATCTATATTAAAATACTTATTACTTTATGAAAAATCATAAAATAAGGAAGAATCTTAAAAATCATTTTTGTGTATTAAAATCAATCTACCATTCTACAAATATATTAACGTAAAATTTTACAAATAAAACTTGAATCAAATTATTCAAATACATCTAATACTTTGAGGAATTTTATAAACATAAGAATAATATTTAAAAATAAATAAAAACCATTTTTAAGATCTTAGATAAATATATTACACAAGAAAAAAATTAAATATATTATTAGAAAAGTTTTTAATATTTTAAAATAATAAATCCTATATATTACCTATTTTAAAAATTATTTTAAAACATTTCTTAAATAAGAAATAATTATATTTCTTTAGAAATTTTAAAAACCCTTACAAATCTAATTACTAAAGTTCCAAACCATAACTAAGGATTATAATAAAACTTAAGTGTAAATTATTAACTTTATAATATTCTTTTGAAACCTTAAATAAAAATTCAAAACCACAATCTTTAAGATAACTTTATACATCATTCACTCGTACCAAGGGGGAATGATCTTAATATCTTAATCATATTTAACATGACTTTAAATCTAACACCTTAATAAGATCATCCAAATTATACTTCCATTGAATAGGTGCATATCATTTTCCTAATAATAAAACAAATTCAATCTAATTATTCACTTACATATAAAGTGAATAATCCCATGCTTTAGTCATACTTATCATAAAACCAAAACTTGGGAATAATTAAAACAAATTACACCTTAAGTTTATTTACCCTTTAAAAGTTAACTTTAGTCTAAAAGCTTATAAACATTATATCTAATAAACTACTTATGTTTTTATAGTTTACTTTGGTTTGTTTCAATTAAAACCTAAAGCATCTCAGGAGCAAACCAATCAAGCAAATACCAAGTGACATCAACCACAATATATTAACCATTAAAGATTGTTTAAACCTTATCAAAGAAACCTTTTCTCGAAGGTTATTCTTTTTGCCACTTCAAACAACAACTCTATGACAATTTCTTCAACTCTTAGCAACTCAAACCAAGGACTTTTATCATAGTTACCAAATGGCAATTAATCATAATAACATTACTTTACACCTTACTTATATAATTTGAGTTGTTGACACATAAGTCCCTCATCAATATCCTTACTTATATAGAAAAGTTTGAAGACGAACCAAATCTTAAAAGAATCACATAAATTCACCTCATCCAAAGTGTTGTGGATTCACTTTAGGAGTCTTACAAAATGCATAGCATTAATTATGCATAACTACATATTGCTTCTTTAAACATTAGTCCTTACCGGACCAATGGTGTTGATTTTAGATATTGGATCTTATATCGTCTCAAAGATCGTGACTGCATAATCTTGCAATCACAAAGGCAAGTTCACACTTGCTCATGCCCTTTGGTTATTTTCTATCAAATATTTTGCAAATTCGGTGTTGTCATCACCTGCATTTAAAAAAGGTCAGAAAACATTATTTTTTATAATAATGTGAACTATTGGTTACTAATTTAGGGTGATCAGCTAATCTATAATGTGAACTATTGATTACCACTATACAGAAATATATCATCTAGGACTTAACAACCAATATCGCCAGTGATTCTTGCGCCGTATATTACGTGTTAACTATGAGATTTGGAATGGGACGGAGAAGTTAGTTGTATCTTCTTCCTCTCGCATGTAGCCGTATGCGCAGGCCGTGGTTGTTACCCTTGTAGCGTGCATTAATTGGTAATTTGTAGAGGATATGCAGCATATGGGTGAGAATCCTCAACGTCCCACGATAATTCTAGCATCTGAACGGTATATACTAACCATTGCTGTAATTCAATATGTGTGCATGACATACATTAAGGAGACATGCGGGGTCGCGAAGAGTGCGGTGATTTGCTTGGATCATCTACTAGGCCCCCACATCACAGAATTGTGGACGAGAATGAGTTGCCCGGTTGTGCAACAAGGATTTGATCTCTTATGGGTAAAGTAACGCACCTCTGTAGAGCGTAAGAATTATAACTTGTTACTCCCTGTTCCGGGAAGGAGCTACGAACGCGGCCGAAAAGGAACTTCACGAAAGTTCTGGTAACCTGTGAAGGCTGACGGACGTAGCTTTTCAGAATAAAAGTAACCTTTGAATAAATGTTTACAAAAACCAGTATTGCCTACGACCTATGGTCTGTGGCTGTAGATAGTGCATCAAACACTCTTTTTAATGAACTTGTTGAGTACGCTCATGCTCAATGTATCTTCTTAACCCTTGCTAGATTCTAAAGCCAATACAGACGACGTCTACATCAACTTATGCTCAGGGGAATCATCCTCAACAGCTTAAGCTCTTCAATGAAATCAAGAAAGTCAACATATACATTAATTAAAGTGAAGACGAAGTTGCTGATTAGATAGAAGTATAATCTCTGACCATAGAACCTACTTCTATAGAGTATTCCAATAAAAGCAATGCAAGCCAAATGTTTGGATGTTAATCTTATTAGCATGATAGTTATGGGTTGATTATTTCTTGTTCTTCTTTGAAAGATGTTTTCTCTATCTTTAACTTAGAGTGTTCTTTGGATCTTTTGTAAATAGTCGAGTTATAATCTATAATCATGTCTTGGACCTGTTGTATTTCTGTTGTACCACTCTGAGGGATGTAATACTAGTGAACGGTGTTCCATTGGTGTTATGTAAATGAGTATAGCATACTACATCATGCAATGGTATGCTGGATCACCGCACAAAATATCCCATTATGCATCATATTTTATATCTATATTACATGACTAAACTAGACCATGATGACGTGCGTTGCCGTGCCCATCCATTTTTTTAATATATATAAAGATGGTGAGATCGATTAACAATATGTAGCATGTGGTTATAAGTATGACCCAATAGTTAGTACAATAGTATTTATGAGTAAATTGATTAAGGAAGAAAAATTAAACAGTGACATATAGCAAGACAGTTTATTGTCATTCCTAGGATATAGGTATATAAATTGCACATAAGTAAAAGAAATATCAAATACATATAGGTAGAGTTTTCTAAAAGTGAGAATATAAACATTGTGTAAAACTAACCTTGACACCTACACTTGATTGTAAAATGTGATCCCACATAACAACTACAGTAAGAGAAGCATTCACACGAGGACCAACATGGAGAGTTGTGTGCCCTTCCAAAGTTTATCCTGCTCCCACGGTCCCAATGGCGGGTCAGGATTGTACATGTGTTGTGAAAGTATAAGAAATAGCCTAATAGATAGCAGACACTTAATCAATAATAATTGAAAATACATACATGTGAAATGCAGCACATGCTTTGCCGCGCCCGTCCATGTTAAGAAAATAAACAATACATTTTGAGAAATTTGAAACTGAAATTGCATAATAACACATGATAAATTCATATGGTTCAGAATTGTGCATACAGAGGCATTGAGATACATTATCCAACAAAACAAATAACATGGCAAGTAAATCCAAATTATGAAGATTGAAGAACATAATTACAATATTGTAAGTACTTATGATAAATTACCTTACTACCACAAATGCATATCTATATTCATTTTGGCCATTAATCAAAATATACGACCTCAAAAAACCAACATTGGTAAATTGGAATAATTCTTCCCTTTTATACTCTCGTGTCTGTTTCTCAACGAAACAACTAAATAAAAGAGCAAGAATATTTGAGAAAATCGGATGCTACAAATATTTGAAACTATCCGGATGGTAGAAATATATAAATACAACGGTTATTCTCTGAAGAATAGATCCCAACAATAAAATTATACAATTTGATCCAACAGCTAATTAAACACGTGTTCGAGCGATTGCACTATTGTACATAACTTCTAATAGCAAATGATAGATCCCACAATGAAATCGACCACCCACTTCTCCAATTTCAGTAGCACAGCTGGATCCATGTATACATTTGACTTCAGGTCATCTCGACGCGTACTTACGACCCTGATTTTAAATGTCATCATATGCATTTTCTAGATAAAACAAATACTAATAAAAATAAACACATAACCATGCATGAAGTACACACAAAAAAATGTATCAATAAGTCAATGATTTATCAGCAACAATTTACAATATCCTTGTACTAGGACCATTTATCAGCATCTGTAGTATAAATGAGAAGGGGTAAAATACCATAAGTTAGGGTGTTCCTTGCTCAAATAGTTGCATTATTATGTTGTGTACCTTTTTGCAGCAGCTAAAAGCCTAAAAAATAGTGCATGTGTCTCATTCGGTGTTCCTTAAATTCATAAATGATTTTTTCATAGAAATCATAAGTCCATATTCTAAACATGAATATAAATCAGTATTGAGAGAAAAAGAGTTCGGCTATTGACATAACATGATTATTTAAGAATTAGGAAATATATTCTGAATGGCATGCAATTCCTAAACTTCTTTTGCGTCTGTATAACACTATCTGATGTAAGACCTCGGCCTCATTTCTATATGAATATTACCCACCTCTTTCCACCTTCCCAAAGTGTGAATATACATGAATCATTCGACTATATGTTACTTGATCAAGTCAAACAACTTTGTGTTGTCCATTACTCTGGCTCTACACATTGCATCAAGAATTACTTAATACGTCAACCACATTAGTCACAACTCTTGATTATTCCATAGAAAAAACAGCATCCTTACCTACTTATCTAGGAATGCTTGTGTCACATGCCACCAGACTCAAGAATCACGCTCCTCATTTTGTTACCATTGGCGCAGGTCTAGTTCTATTAGCTCCTATTATCATCACATAAGCTCTTCAAACCAATGGAGTAGGAAAAGGAATCAGCCGCAAAGTATGCTCACCTAAAATATTCCTTCTTATATACGGTACAAAAAATAATCACTAAGATATTTGACTAAAACTCATGAAGGGGAACTTCCTGTGCGCCCACCTAAAAGACTGAAAGTATGATAACTAAGAAAATTGAAAAAAAACACAACAACGAGGATATTGTTACTAAAACTGAACAAAGAGTATAGTCATATTTTTCTGACAAACCGTAATAACCTAACAACATGTTATCATCGTGAAATTGTGAGGAAGCTCTGCCATACCTTAACCGAAGACTACTTTCCTTCATAAATATCTTATTTGCCTTCTTGTATAGCATAGTTACCTACAAAATAAACCTATCAATACAAAGGCAAAGTAATTGCACACCTGGAGTTAGGTTGTGGATACATGGTATAGTGATTTCATCCGGAGTGGATATGGCATCAAAATCCGGACGAGAATGAGAAGAAAAAACCAGATGCGACCTTCTATCAGTGCCCACCTTAAATCCCTTACACTACCCACATTGGCAAATTGGGAAGAACCTGCGTTGTTGCCACCGGTCTTGTGGATGGAAAACCATGCATCGACACCACTAGGGAAAGGCGGGAAGGGTCGTGTCTGTGTCATTCCATCGTACCAAGGATTCAATCGCCACAGCGGCAGAAGCGAACCCTACCACTGTATCTAGTAAGTTCGGAGAGAAGGGAGGAGAAGACGAACGAAGGTGAATGGGATACGATGATCAGATGTTTGGGGTGGGCTGCATAGGAAGAGAAGAAAAATAGACAAGATGGGCTTCGAAACATGGATTCTGGGCCTGATTTGGCCTGACTAATGATAGAACACCAAGGTCTATCTGTGGAGTAGAAGCCCGGAAATGTTGGGACAACAGTGGGACGGTTTGGTACCAAAACTGATTTCAAAACGTTGTTTGCGTTCGTCGAGCCCAAATCACTGTGAGCACGCCTAGGTTGCAAAGTTTTATTGTTTCTTAATTAAGATAAGATGACCTTTTCAACCAGTGTACATTCCCTAATCTAATCGTACCCTATGGAATTTAGATAATTAGCCTAGCACCAGGCGACTTGTTCTAGTAGCATTCCTTAGTCCATGTGGCATGGCTAGTACACCTTAATCTAGTCATAGCGGAGAGTAACTTGGAGTAGTTGTTGGATATATGCCCTAGAGGCAAATAATAAAGGGTGTTTATTAGCATATCTCATTAGTTCATAATAGTTTTATACCATACTATAGTTGTACCAATCGGAAACACTGGTACACATATGATATGTAAATAAATCAAGTCCCTAGTAGCCTCTATAAAACTAGTTCATTGGTCGACTGATGATTGATACGTCCATTTTGCATCATTATTCTATATCATAATTTATTGTTATTCATTGATATATTTATTATTAAGAGGTGATACTTATGTTGTTTCATCTATTTTTGCATGCTGGATGACTTTTGGAGGATGAACTGCCAGAGTCAGGATTCTGATGGAAAAAGCGGTGTCTAGATGCAATATTCGTGAAGATCATAAAATTCTAGAAAATACATGGAAAATCCTATTTTTCCAGAAGACGAAGGAAGCCAGAAGGGGAGGCGAATATGAGACATAGGGGGCCCACACCACCCCTTGGCGCGTGCCTACCATGGGCCGCGCCAGCAGGGGGTGTGGCCGCCCTGGCCCACCTCCTGCTTCGCCCTTCACCTATAACTTCCTCCTGAAACCCTAATAATAGAGGAGCAACCACAAAAAGATTCCGCCGCCTATACGGGGCGGAAACTACAAAGAGAGAAAGAGCTCTCCGGCAGGCAGATTTCTGCCAGGGAAATTCCTTCCCGGAGAGGGGAGATCGTCGCCATCAACACCGTCATCAAGCTAGACTTCATCGGGATCATGATCATCATCCTCACCACCATGTCCGCCAACACCATCATCACCACTCCATCTCCCTGTAACAATTGGGTTGAATCTTGCATAAGTTCTTAGGGGAAACTTTCCCGGTGTTAATTACTTTTGTATTTGATGCCTGTGAGTGGAACCATTGAATTATTGTTTATGTTCAGATTGTTATTCATCATCATATCATCTCTGATCTTGATCCATATGATGTCTCATGAGTAGTTTGTTTAGTTCTTGAGGACATGGGGGAAGTCATGTTGTTAGTAGTGGAATTGTGTTGAGTAATATTCAATGGTTTGATTTTTAAGTTGTGGTTCTATTCTTCTAGTGGTGTCATGTGAACGTCGACTACATGATACTTCACCATTTATGGGCCTAGGGGAATTGATTGTGTATTTGGCTACTAATTGTGGGGTTGCCGGAGTGACAGAAACCTGAAACCCCGTTAGGAAACCTTTGCACAAGGGAGTGTAGGATCTCAGAGTTTAATGTTGTGGTTAGGTTTTTATCTTAATTACTTTCTTGTAGTTGCAGATGCTTGCAAGGGGTATAATCACAAGTATGTATTAGTCCAAGTAAGTTCGGTACATTAGCATAGGTTCACCCACACAACACTTATCCAACCAAAGAAGATTAATCAACTATATGAAGCGAAAGAACTTGACAGAATTCCCATGTGTCCTTGAGAACGTTTGGTCCTCATAAGTAATACAACCGGTTTGCTAAGAAAGGATTGGGCCACTTGCTGTAATTATTTGTTGTCTTTATTTACTTGCACTTTATTTCTTTGCATTATCAAAAATCCCTAAAAATCCATTTGCTAAGTATTTACAGAGAATTTCTGATCCAAACCACTAGTTAACACCTTCTGCTCCTCGTTGGGATCGACACTCCTATTTATCGAAAGTACTACGATACACCCCCTATACTTGTGGGTCATCAATGATCAAGGTTTCCTGGTTATGAACATTCATGTCAATTGACAACGAGATCATGCCATTAGATGAATGATGTGATTGGACACTGTACCCCAATATAAGTTGGCCAAGTCACAAAGTTATTTCTATAATTAGAAATGAAGTATCATGCTCCTTAGACCGCGAGATCATATCTAATCACTATCACACGATGCTAGTTTGCTTCCATAAACCGTCACACCGTAACAGGGGTGATCATAAAGGTGTATGCCTGGTATTCCTAAGGGATAGGTTGAGGCGTATGCATCGAGATCGCAATTTGTTCTCCCGCATGATGCATGATGGTAAAGATACACTAGGCCCACTCAGTGAGATAACATCCAAAAAGCTTCACCGTATGACTAGGTCATGAGGATGGAATATCACGAGAACGAGTTAACTAGCACTTGTTGATAACGAGACGAAACTAGGTATGTTGATACCGATAATCATATATCAATTCTAGGAATTAGGATCTATAGAGATAGATCTACACGGCTCATTGGATTGAGTCAGAGTACATATTTGGACAAAGCTTTGAAGAAGGTCAACACAAAATCATCTAAGAAGGGGTTCTTACTAATGCCCCATGGTGTGAAACTTATCAAGACTTAGTGTCCTTTGACAACTGATGAGCAAAGTTGAATGAGTGCAATTCCGCATGCTTCGGCAGTCAGATTCATCATGTAAGCCATGATTTGTATTAGGTCAGACGTTTCCTATGCTCTAAGTGTTGTGAGAAGTACCAGGCTAACTTAGGAGAAATCCACTAGACAATGGTCAAAAACATCCTTAAGTACTTGAGAAGGACTAGGGATGTGTTCCTAGTTTATGGAGGTGAGGATGAACTCAGTGTTAAGGGTTACACAGATGCGAGTTATCTTACTGACTTAGATGATTCTCGTTTGCAATATTCATACGTGTTTGTAATGAATGGAGGGGCTATGTGATGGAAGAGTTCCAAGCAAGAGACTGTGTCTGTGTCTGGGATAGGGGCTGAGTATATTGCCGCCTCGAAGGCGGCAAATGAAGCCGTTTGGATCAGGAACTTCCTGATTGATCTACTTAGTGTGGTTCATGGCTCGTATAATCCGTTATACTTGTATTGTGACAACAATGATGCTATTGCACAAGCCAAGAAACCTAGACAACACCAAAACAAACATACACTCATGCATTACCACCTGATTCGCCAGTTTGTCGATCAACATGATATCAAGTTATGCAATGTACACATGGATGCAAACATTACAGATCCGTTGACAAAGCCGCTACCACATCCTAAGCATGAGGCGCGCACAAGAGCTATGGGCATCAGATGCCTAGACATATGATGTCGGGATGATTGACTCTAGTGCAAATAGGAGACTGTTGGAAACATGCCCTAGAGGCAATCGTGTATAATGTAATTCCCAATGTATTCATAAAGTTATTAAGTTGGTCTAGTATGAACATCTGATATGTGTTATTCGATATGTGATTTGGTTGTTGAACTATATGTTCATGTTGTTCATACTAGATGTCCTTAGTTGTTGAGGTTGTGTTGGACACACAACTTAGACAAGTGTGAAAGTCGGCTCATGAATAGGTTCCACTTATCATGGGCGTGGTGATGTTATTCCGACTTTCGCAGATTCAGCTAAAGAGTTTAGCAAGTCAGACTGACCCATATTAAGATATAACGAACAAGTCGTCATTTGTATGTCTCAATCAATGTAATCCTTAGACCTGGGGTTGTCGCACAATCCGAGTTGTGGATCACCGACTTAGTTTCTACCAAACGTTGTTTTGTATTAGGGCAGTTATGAAGGCAGAGTTTGGGTCGATTGGGAATCAAGCTGCGTGATGTGAATAACCAAGATGATATTTTCTAATTTATTATCCGATTTATCGCCTGATAAATTGGCCGATACGCCGAAAAATCGCCAATTTTCAGTCAGCCGATAAATTACCGATAAGTGATATGCTTAACATTGGGGCCTGTACGGTTGAACACTCGACACATGTGTTGGATACGGGTATGGTGTATATCTATTTTTTTAGGCATTCTACTGTGGGAAAAGAGCCGTCCTGAACCAATCAAATCAAAAAACAAAGTTACAAAGTTTGGTTTCAAAACCATAAGAAAAGAGAAAGCCAAGAGACAAAATAACTATACCGATTGTCTGCGGACCGATCGAGCGAGGTATCGGCCTAGTAAATATACGACAACAGAAGGGAGATGAAAAGATAAAAGGAATCTAATGAGAGCCTAGATGAGCGAACATCACCGCCCAATCATGTACCAGCTCTTTGTGAGGCTGCTTTTGGCATCTATGATTCCAAAGAAGCAAATCTTCCGCACATCTGTGAAAAACAAGCTGCATTGGCTCGTCGATATTTCTGAAAACCTTAGTATTTCTCCTCTTCCAAAGATTCCAAAGTGTGCATATGATGATAGTGGATCTGACTTTGCCAATGGGTGCTCCATCCCAAAGATCTCGAAACCTAGTGCAGTCTGCAATATCTCCCTGAATGGCAGGGACGACCATCCAAAAGGAGCTGACTGAAGGGCAGTGTAGAAACAAGTGCTCGGTAGTCTCGGCCGAAGGGCATAAAGGGCAGGAATCTGAGGTAGCTAACCCCTTCCTAAAGCGATGCTGATTTGTAAAAAGCCTTCCATGATCGGCGAGCCATAGAAACATGCGGCAACAGTTCGTCGCGTAGTTCTTCCAAGTTGGAGTTGCAAAGGGGACGTCCTGCAAAGTTTCAAAAGCAGTCGAGTATGCTGATTTAGTGGTTAGTGGCATGCTGTCTACTCATGCAATTCTAACCTCGGGCTTTTTCATGTCAAGCTAAACGGAGGCTAAGAGAGATCGAAGACTGTGAAGCTCTAGACTAGCGGCATGATAGAGGCGTGGCTGTAAGGACAAGACTAAGTCCTGGGAGGCACAAACAGAGGCAACCGTAGCATTATGACACGTGACATGAGAGAAAAAAGCAGGAAATCTAGAAGCTAGTGCAAAGTTCTCAAATGTAGCATCCCAATTGTCTAACAACTGTAATGCTACTTGGTCTAGTAATATAATGGCTACTCTCTACTTATAATTGTTGCATCATCATCATATCATGCTCATGTCATCATGCCACCTTGCATTTGGGCATCATACAAACCCTTTTGTTTTGGTTCTTATCTCATATGCATTATTATTTGTATTTTCCTCTTTATATTGTATTTGGTTCTTGATATATTGTTAAATGCCCAAGTTGAGTTGGGGGCATACCTTTTAATCAACTCCACCACCTTTCTTTCACCACCTTACAATTCCACCACCCCTTTAACCATGAGCTTGTAATTATTTTTTTTCTTTTGGTGTTTAGTCTAGCCCATGAGAGATAGGGTGGGTCCATGCTACCAACCCTTTTGCTTGGCCCTTACTCCAACTTTGTAGGATGCAAATAAATAATGCCATGATAATATAATTGCTTCTACAATATTTTAATCATGGTAATTCTCATCTTGCATGGGCCATGCAACCTTTGCCACCTTTGGTTCCCCTTGTTTTTAGTTGCATATTTAAGTGGATCATCTCCCTCTATATCTCTTTTCCCTCACCTTCCTCTCTTTTCATCTCCACCCATGCATGCTCCATTGCTTGCCTACATGCATTATGGATGCATTGCATGGCACATGCAATATGGGCACCATCTACACCCTTTACCTCTATTTTGATTTGGTGTTGTTTGGGTTTTACCTAAAGGGGTGAGATCAATTGTTTTGGTCAACAAAAATAAATCAAACCTAGCTAACCCTAATTCCAATCCACCCTCACACCAAACCTCACCTACCCCCTCCCTCTCTCTAACCCCCTCTCCCATAATCTTCTCCCTAAACCCTACCCCCTCTAATCACCATTCCCCATCTTCTATCTAAACCCTAAGCCTCCCCTCTCTCTCTCACGGCCTCTCCCTCCCACTCTCCTAGCTGGCCCCACCATGCCACCTAGCTACCAACCCTAGCCGAGCCTGCCCCTGCCTCCCTGGCCTCGCCATGACCCACCTGGCAGCCTCCAGCCAAGCCTCCCCACCGTCCTTGCACCACCTCCCTGGCCCCATGCCGAGCACGTGAGGGAGAAGGTGATAAAGGTGGCCGAAGCCATCTTCCCCTCCCCCGCGCCATCTACCTTTCCCCATCCTTATCTTCTCCTTCCCATAACCCTCAGGCCTCTCCCAGATCTCCCCAGGACCCTGCCCCTTCCCTCTCTCTTCCTCGCCACAGCCACACCGACGCCGGCCACCACCGTCGGCTCCCTCTCGTCTACGTCGATCCAGGAGGCGGGCGAGGTGTTAGGGTTGACGAGGAAGACCCCGAGCCTCCCCTGCGTCGCCCTGTCCCTGCCAACGGAGGAGGAGAACGCCAAGACCGAGGAGCACCGACGAGCCGACGCGAAAACCCTAGCTACGTCGGCCCCTGCCTCGTCGTCGATCGCCGGCGCCTCCGCCCGAACCACCACCGGCAACGACCTCGCGGTGAGCTCCCCTACCCCCCTGACATGGTCCGCATCTCTGTACCACCCTAGCCTCGTCGGCCTTTGCGTTGAACAGCCTCCGTGCACCACCGCTCGCTGGTGTCTGCGCGCCCTGCGACGCACGAAACCACTACTGGACGCCTAGCCCCCACCTGACAACTACCCCGCCTAGCCGCAGTGGTCGCCGCCGCCGCGCGCAAGCGCCAGGTCGCGGGTTCGACCCTCGCCCGCGTCCGCTGTCGCGTGCGTCGTCAGTTTCGTCAGTACCAGGAAGAAAAACAGTAGTGTGGCCATCTTGCAGATACCCCCCCACCTTTTTGCCTGCGCAGCCCGCGATCCCTCCGGACCCACCTGTCTGTGCCTCTGGCATTTTTGCAAAAAGGCTCCCGGCCTTTAGGTCCTCAACCCGCAGTCCTTCCCTCTCCTGTGCGCGCGTGTGGCGCTGAGTCAGCCTGGCCCCACCTGTCACTGGCAGTGGCTAGGTCCAGGCTGAGTAGAAAAGGTTTCTGTTTCTGTTTAATTTAAAACCTTTTCAAAATTTGTTTAAAATTCAAATCTAAATCTGTTTCC
The DNA here is from genome assembly GCA_910589765.1 of Avena atlantica. Lineage (NCBI taxonomy): Eukaryota > Viridiplantae > Streptophyta > Magnoliopsida > Poales > Poaceae > Avena > Avena atlantica. The sequence continues at coordinate 52,841,852 of OU342739.1, read as the reverse complement.
AAATAACTTTCGAATTATAAATCCAAAATTAACAAATAATATATGTTTTTGAATCAGAAAAATGTGAGGAATTCAAATATGCCACCCAAAATGTATTTTGAGCACTTTAATTTTCCAAGTTGAATAAAATTACAATAAATGCCATTTACCTTAAATAATTAATAACTTTAGTTCTATAACTCCAAAATAAACAAATGATATGTCTAAAATGATCAGCTCGACGAGACCTTTCTGTTTATGCATTCCATGTTCTGAATTGCAGCATGCATCACCTAAATATAATGTAAACAACAACTAATATGAGGATAAAATGGGGCCAAAACTCAACAAAATGTTTATTTCTTGTATTCTACACCTCACCCATGCCATGCTACATTATTGCCATGCAACTTGTGCATCATTCATCATGGCATGATTGTTTGCTTGACGCATTTTATTCCTATTCTTGTGCACTTTATTTATGTTGGCCCTTGTTTGTTTGGTTCTTCTTTGAATAGACGCTGAGCAGGGGATGTATCAATAAAACCAGGAGCACTACCCAGATCCGTCTCTCGCTTCAACTGAGCTGACAGGAAAGCACTACCACATGCTTGCATACATACAGTACCTATTGCCTCTATCTTATCCTTGCATCATTGAGTCGCGATTGCATTAAACTGAATCCCAAGTATTGCATAGCCTTTATTTTTAAACCCCACCGAAGCTTGTTCCCCCACCCCTTGAGCCATTACTACAGGAGTTGTTTGAGCCATGCGAGTCGTAGAATAGCATGTGTAGGGTATGTGAGTGTCTGATGGATAACGAGGTACCTAAACAACTTAACCTGAGTAGTAACGGGATAACTAATGAAAGTGGCACCGGTGAGCAATATCTGCTATTTGGTTTTTCCTGCTCACTTGTGTCCCGTAGGACCCCGAGTACTTGATTCCTGTTCCTTGATTATTCGCGCTATCCACATCCAGGAGGCTTATGGGACCCCCCTGAGCCAGAGCTTGATTCCGTCTTATTTCTTGGGGCCACAAACTAGTTTGAGGTTTTATTTACTATCCTGTACTTATGCCATGCTTTACTGCTTTATTACGATTGTGCGAGGAGCACCTGTACTGTTTAGGTAAGCGGAGTGTTTTCGCGGTATCAACAAGCCCAGTTTTGGGTCCCCAGTCGTTTACAGCCACTGGCGCAAACCTTGAGTCCGTCTCGGAGTCAGCTAACTTTGTTGCGGGTAGCTTAATGGGGTGGCCCCCTGAAATATTTCTGAATCCTGTGATTGCTTTGTCGTGAAGGCCTCGCTGGGTTTTGATTTGGTTTTTCTGAGGTTGATCGAGTGTGTGTTGCTATTTGTGCACCCCTGCAGGGTAAAACTTTCTGAAAGCCGTGTATGCGGTTATGGACGACTTGGAGCACAGTTTCTTGACCATAGACAAGCATAACTAAAGTACCGCTTTTAACTTGACTAAATAACTGACTAGTAAATAGTGCAACACTCATGGAATGGTTAATAAAACTACCAACGGATGGGGGGTTGTTCGTCCGCTTCCTCGTCGGTAAGCGAGGAGGAGGATGGATCTGGTGATATTACTGTTATAACTGTTGTCATTAATTCACGGACATCCGTCTATCTTTGGTTAGGCGGATGGTTAGCGAGTATCTATAGAACTGTTAGGGTTTATCTTTTGATGCAATTGCGTCACCCCAGGTTGTGTCCCCTTTAGAGGCATAAAGACTTGCTGAGTACCCCTAGGGTCTCACACGGTAAATTTTTTGATTCAGATGAACAGGTACACGCACAAGATGGATACTGGGTGGAGGAGGCTGATGAGGTGGGCAACGATCGTTCGGTGTAGAGATTCCGGGAACGGGGATCCGTGAGATCTGTGGGCGGGATGTGCTTATTTAATGGGCATCTTATGCCGATTTGCTTCTTATCCATACTCGGATCTTGTTTGCCGCTTCCGCCTGATACTCTGATGTGTGATGTATGGGGAGATATCCTAAACTATTATATCTATCTAGGACATTTGAATCTTGCCGTATGGCGTTGCTATATTTCCTTTCTTTTTAGATGGAATGGCTCTGATGTACTATTGTATGGTGGCTTGCATACATACCCATTTGTGTATGTAGTTGATCCCTTCGCCTGCCGATTACGCCGCCCGTACTTGTCCCGATGATTGGAAGTGGTTGGGACGGCCGAAAGGTCTACCTGTGAGTGGCATTTGAGCCCCACCGTACTATTTCAACCACTTCCGCTCATCCAGGCTTGTATCTAGGAGCGTAATTCACCGAGGTAGTTACAATTGGTATCAGAGCCATCCCGCCCTTCAGGGTCTCATCCAAACGGTCGTTGTCAGTCTAGCAAATATTTTTGGTAGTTATGTATACTAGGGAAAAACAAAACGCGAGAGTAGGACTGCTTCCACTTTTCTTCTTACCCACCCACCCACCCTTTTCTGGTAAGGAAGTGTAACGCTTTTAATCCTCTTCTTAAAGTTCAAACTAGGATTCACGTGTTCTGGGTTTCCGTAGTACCATAGGTTGTGTGTTTGTGTGTGTGCGTGTGTGTGTAATTCCTTGTCTATCTGTTGCATCCAAGTTGTTATCACAATCGGCCTTTTGATTATCAACTGTTGGTACATTCCATACCGACAGGCTTTGCAAACCGACGCGATCTATCTGATTCGTTGTATACCGCCGCGATCTGTCTTACTCTTTGTTATCCGACGTTATCTTGTTTGGGGTGTTCGTTTCCGTAGTTGCTAATCTTTAGGTTCATCGTGAGAAGAAGGGGTTAGGATATGTGTTTTACTTGTTCATGTGCGGAGTAATGATTTGAGTGCGGGATGGAGTCGCGACCATACCACTACTCTTATCATTCGCTCTTGTATATTGAATTGGTAGAGTCACTAATCTTGATTCGTTAAGTGATTTTGCGCATCTATTGGTATTTTAATGCCGAAATTTGTGGAATTTTTTTTTCTCTTTGATATATTTGTGTACCACACTCCTTTTCAGTCGTGTGCGATATGCTTAATATCTTCTAGGTGCTTTGAACTTTGTTGATATTGTAATATCATCTTAGTAAATTGTATCCTTTAATCTTGGTTAATTCCATTTTGGTACTATTTTGGATTATTATCATTCTCCATTATAGTACTAACTTGTGTTTTATATCAATCACAGGATGGCACCAACACGCTGTTCTGATGAGGACATACCACCTGAACTGGGTTCCGCGTTGTCAAACATCGCCAATGCCTTGGCAGCAATGCAGCAGAACCAGCAGCGTTTTGAGGAAAGTGTCAGGAGGAATGAGTTTGCTCCACTACATCCACCTCCCAAGCGAGGAGACATCAAAAGCTTTCTGAAGTTCAACCCTCGCCAATTTGATGTTTCTGATCGACCACTTGATGCTGATGATTGGTTGTGTGAGATGTCAAGGATACTGGAGACTGCTGATGTTCCTGAGCAAGAATGGGTAAAATGTGCTACTCACCTTCCGAAGGGAGACGCAGCTCTCTGGTGGGAGAATTACCTGAAGGCAAACTGCACTGGGTTTCAGCCTACTTGGGAACAGTTCACTGGAGCGTTCAAAGAGCAGTATCTGTCAGAAATTGTCATGGAGAGGATGAAGGAAGCGTTTCTCAACCTCAAGCAGGGAAATGATAATGTCAATACCTACATCAGGAACTTCATGAATCTTTCTCGTTATGGTGGCGATGAGATCTCTGATGACAAGAAGAAACAAAAGAGGTTCAGGCAAGGGCTCAATGCATCGATTAAATATGCAATCACACATGCAAGGCCGGCGTATTTTCTGGAACTTCAGCATACAGCTCCGCAGGAGGAAGCAAGTAGGCAAGTGTTTGAGAGTCAAAGAAACACAACCGTGATGCACCAAGCTCTTCAGCTATGTCAGATCCTTCTAAGCGTCGTGTCTGGGTTCCTAACACCCCACCGTCGCTCCCGGCTTCACCAAGACCTTCAAGCTTCGCGGCAAGGCCAACAAACTTCCTCACTGCGGCTCCCAGGGGCTACAACCACCACTACCCTGGAGCGCCTGGCGGAGTCCCTGGCTACGTTGCTCCACGTCCACCTGGTGCTTGTTTCACGTGTGGAGACCCTGGGCATCTAAACTGGAACTTTCCGTTGAAAAACAAAGCTCTTCCGCCACCACCTCCAAGAACTGCGGCAAGCTCTCCTATGGTTCGTCCACCACCACCTCGGGCTCTCAACATCAACACCAAGCCCGGGTCTACTGTTGCTCGTGCCAACTGTGTCAACACCGCTCAAGCTGAGCATGCACCTGGAGTTGTGATGGGTATGCTTCCCGTTAACTCAGTCCCTGCACGAGTTTTGTTTGATTCTGGTGCATCGCATTCTTTTGTTTCTATCAAGTTTGCATATGAGAATGGGTTAGCGTTGGTTCCTCTCCTCAAGCGGTTAATGGTCCTTTCTCCTGGAGCAAATATGGCAGCTTCTAAAATCAGCCATGGCAATCAAATTGAGATTGGTGGCTCTTCGTTCTCGGCGTCCCTAATTGTTCTGGGCAATTCTGACATTGATGTCATCTTGGGCATGGATTGGTTGACAGCAAATGCAGCTGTGATTGATTGTGCTGAACGCTCGGTTTCTCTGAAGATTCCTGAAGGCCATATAGTCTATTCTCCAAGTCTGACTCCTGCTATCCAGCTTTTCTCTTTGGCGGCTCTGAATGATGATGCTATGGAAGCTATTCAGAGTGTTCCGGTGGTCTGTGAGTTCCCAGATGTCTTTCCTGAAGAGTTGCCGTGTATGCCTCCGGATCGTGAGGTTGAGTTTGTAATTGAGCTTGAACCTGGAACGGCTCCTATCTCCAAGCGGCCTTATAAAATGGGTCCTGCTGAGTTGGCTGAACTCAACACGACAGCTTGATGAACAAGAGAAGTTGGGTTTCATTCAACACAGTACTTCTTCTTGGGGTAGCCCAACAATCTTTGTGAAAAAGCGAGACAGGACTGATAGACTTTGTGTGGACTATCGGGCTCTCAATGCTAAAACCATCAAGAACAAATATCCCCTTCCGCGGATTAATGATCTCTTCGATCAGCTAGCTGGAGCTGTGGTGTTCTCTAAGATAGACTTGAGAAGTGGTTATCACCAAATCAAGATTCGCAAGGAAGATGTTCCTAAAACATCTTTCACCACCCGCTATGGCTTGTATGAGTACACGGTCATGTCTTTCGGTCTCACCAACGCACCTGCTACCTTCTCGAGGCTTATGAACTCGGTTTTCATGGAGTATCTCAATAAGTTCGTTGTGGTCTATTTGGATGACATCCTAGTCTATTCTAAGTCAAAAGAAGAGCATGAAGAACACCTTCGGTGTGTCCTAAACAAGTTTCGTGAGAACCGCTTGTATGCAAAGTTCTCAAAGTGTGAGTTTTGGCTGCCTCAAGTAACCTATCTTGGTCACGTTATCTCTGCCAAGGGCATTGCAGTCAACCCAGAAACTGTGAAGACAATTGTTGAATGGCTTCCTCCTGTTAATGTCAAAGAAGTGCGGAGTTTTCTTGGGTTGGCTAGTTATTGCCGTCGCTTCGTTCAGAACTTCTCGAAGATAGCGAAGCCTCTTACCGATCTCCTCAAGAAAGGCAAGAAATACCTTTGGACTCCTGCATGTCAAGCAAGCTTTGAGACACTCAAAGAGAAGCTCACTTCCACACCAGTCTTGGTTCCTCCGGATACATCTAAGCCTTTCTAGATATTCTGTGACGCCTCTTTGCAAGGATTGGGTGCGGTCCTTATGCAAGAAAAACAAGTTGTTCCTTATGCCTCTCGACAGTTGAAGACGCATGAGATCAACTATCCCACACATGACCTCGAGCTCGCAGCAGTTGTCTTTGCTTTGAAGATATGGAGGCACTACTTGCTTGGCAACCGTTGTGAGATCTTTTCTGATCACAAAAGTTTAAAGTATATCTTCACTCAGCCTGATCTCAACCTTCGGCAGAGGAGATGGATTGAAGCAATCAATGATTTTGATTTGACAATCAACTACACTCCGGGCAAAGCTAATGTCATGGCCGATGCTCTCAGCCGCAAAGCTTATGTCAACAACCTCGTGATGGAAGAACAACAGCCTCTCTTGTGCGAGGAATTCCGTCAGCTCAACCTTGAAATTGTGGAACAAGGGCATCTTCTGAACCTTCTGGCTACTCCTCTCTTGGAAGAAAAGATTCGCTCTCGTCATCTTGGTGATCCGCACACCAAAAAGATAATCTCCAAACTTCAGCTTCCGAAGTATGAGTCCTTCCACGTCGATGATCAAGGCACGCTTTTCTTTGAACACCGGATGTTTGTTCCGAACTACCCGGGTTTGAGAGAGCAAGTTCTCAAGGAGGCGCATGATTCGGTTCTTTCTATCCACCCTGGCAGCACAAAGATGTACATGGACTTGAAAACACAATATTGGTGGCCGGGTTTGAAACGATATTGTGCCAAGTATGTCTCGGAGTGTGATGTCTTCCGCAGAGTGAAAGCTGTCCATCATAAACCTTTCGGTCTTCTACAGCCATTGAAACCCCCGGAATGGAAATGGGAGAAAGTAGAGATGGACTTCATCACTGGTTTTCCAAGGTCGCAGAAGGGCAACAATGCAATCTTTGTCGTCATTGACAGGCTTTCTAAGGTGGCTCACTTCTTCCCCGTCAAGGAAACAATTTCTGGAATTCAGTTGGATGAGCTCTATATCAACAGAATTGTCTCTCTGTATGGGGTTCCGCTTGAGATCAGTTCATACCGTGGAAGCATCTTCACCTCCAAGTTCTGGGAAAGTTTCCAAAATGCTTTGGGAACAAAATTGAACTTCAGCACAGCTTACCACCCTCAGTCGCAAGGACAAGTTGAAAGGATCAATCAGATTCTGGAGGATATGCTTCGTGCTTGCGTCATCTATTTTGGCATGAAGTGGGAAGAATGTCTTCCTTATGCTGAATTCTCTTACAACAACAGCTTCCAGAAAAGTCTGAAGATGGCACCATTTGAGGCTCTCTATGGCCGCAAATGCAGAACTCCAATTGGTTGGTCAGGTGCAGGAGAAAGAATTTGGTTTGGCCCTGACATTGTAACTCAAGCAGAGGAGAAGGTGCATATCATTCTTGAAAATCTGAAGATTGCTCAAAGTCGCCAGAAGAGCAATTATGACAGGAAGCACACGGACATGGTGTATGCCCCTGGTGATCTTGTTTACCTTCGTGTCACTCCCATGAGAGGCACGCACCGCTTTGGTATCAAAGGAAAGCTGGCTCCTAGATACATCGGTCCATTCAAAATTCGTGGAAGAAGAGGAGAAGTTGCTTATGCTCTTGAGCTCCCGGAAAAACTCAAGGTTCATGATGTTTTCCACATCTCACAACTCAAGAAGTGCTTCAAGGATCCCGGCAGGACCGTGGATCATGAGCTAATCGATCTCCAAGAAGACCTGTCTTATCAAGAACAACCCACAAAAATCCTTGAGACCGCAGAAAGAAGGACTCGCAACAAGTCCATCAAGTTCTGCAAGGTGTAGTGGTCGCACCATTCTGTTGATGAAGCCACTTGGGAACGTGAAGAGGAGCTCCGTGCCAACTATCCTACCCTCTTTGAGTCTTCTTCTTCTTCCTAGAATCTCGGGGCGAGATTCCTGTTTAGTGGGGGAGAGTTGTAGCATCCCAATTGTCTAACAACTGTAATGCTACTTGGTCTAGTAATATAATGGCTACTCTCTACTTATAATTGTTGCATCATCATCATATCATGCTCATGTCATCATGCCACCTTGCATTTGGGCATCATACAAACCCTTTTGTTTTGGTTCTTATCTCATATGCATTATTATTTGTATTTGCCTCTTTATATTGTATTTGGTTCTTGATATATTGTTAAATTCCCAAGTTGAGTTGGGGGCATACCTTTTAATCAACTCCACCACCTTTCTTTCACCACCTTACAATTCCACCACCCCTTTAACCATGAGCTTGTAATTTTTTTTTCTTTTGGTGTTTAGTCTAGCCCATGAGAGATAGGGTGGGTCCATGCTACCAACCCTTTTGCTTGGCCCTTACTCCAACTTTGGAGGATGCAAATAAATAATGCCATGATAATATAATTGCTTCTACAATATTTTAATCATGGTAATTATCATCTTGCATGGGCCATGCAACCTTTGCCACCTTTGGTTCCCCTTGTTTTTAGTTGCATATTTAAGTGGATCATCTCCCTCTATATCTCTTTTCCCTCACCTTCCTCTCTTTTCATCTCCACCCATGCATGCTCCATTGCTTGCCTACATGCATTATGGATGCATTGCATGGCACATGCAATATGGGCACCATCTACACCCTTTACCTCTATTTTGATTTGGTGTTGTTTGGGTTTTACCTAAAGGGGTGAGATCAATTGTTTTGGCCAACAAAAATAAATCAAACCTAGATAACCCTAATTCCAATCCACCCTCACACCAAACCTCACCTACCCCCTCTCTCTCTAACCCCCTCTCCCATAATCTTCTCCCTAAACCCTACCCCCTCTAATCACCATTCCCCATCTTCTATCTAAACCCTAAGCCTCCCCTCTCTCTCTCACGGCCTCTCCCTCCCTCTCTCCTAGCTGGCCCCACCATGCCACCTAGCTACCAACCCTAGCCGAGCCTGCCCCTGCCTCCCTGGCCTCGCCATGACCCACCTGGCAGCCTCCAGCCGAGCCTCCCCACCGTCCTTGCACCACCTCCCTGGCCCCATGCCGAGCACGTGAGGGAGAAGGTGATAAAGGTGGCCGAAGCCATCTTCCCCTCCCCCACGCCATCTACCTTTCCCCATCCTTATCTTCTCCTTCCCACAACCCTCAGGCCTCTCCCAGATCTCCCCAGGACCCTGCCCCTTCCCTCTCTCTTCCTCGCCATAGCCACACCGACGCCGGCCACCACCGTCGGCTCCCTCTTGTCTATGTCGATCCAGGAGGCGGGCGAGGTGTTAGGGTTGACGAGGAAGACCCCGAGCCTCCCCTGCGTCGCCCTGTCCCTGCCAACGGAGGAGGACAACGCCAAGGCCGAGGAGCACCGACGAGCCGACACGAAAACCCTAGCTACGCCCGCCCCTGCCTCGTCGTCGATCGCCGGCGCCTCCGCCCGAACCACCACCGGCAACGACCTCGCGGTGAGCTCCCCTACCCCCCTGACATGGTCCACATCTCTGTACCACCCTAGCCTCGCCGGCCTTTGCGTCGAACAGCCTCCGTGCGCCACCGCTCGCTGGTGTCTGCGCGCCCCGCGACGCACGAAACCACTACTGGACGCCTAGGTCCCACCTGAGAACTACCCCGCCTAGCCGCAGTGGTCGCCGCCGCCGCGCGCAAGCGCCAGGTCGCGGGTTCGACCCTCGCCCGCGTCGCGCGTCCGCTGTCGCGTGCGTCGTCAGTTTCGTCAGTACCAAGAAGAAAAACAGTAGTGTGGCCATCTTGCAGATACCCCCCCCCGCCTTTTTGCCTGCGCAGCCCGCGATCCATCCGGACCCACTTGTCTGTGCCTCTAGCATTTTTGCAAAAAGGCTCCCGGCCTTTAGGTCCTCAACCCGCAGTCCTTCCCTCTCCTGTGCTCGCGTGTGGCGCTGAGTCAGCCTGGCCCCACCTGTCACTGGCAGTGGCTAGGTCCAGGCTGAGTAGAAAAGGTTTCTGTTTCTGTTTAATTTAAAACCTTTTCAAAATTTGTTTAAAATTCAAATCTAAATCTGTTTCCAAATAACTTTCGAATTATAAATCCAAAATTAACAAATAATATATGTTTTTGAATCAGAAAAATGTGAGGAATTCAAATATGCCACCCAAAATGTATTTTGAGCACTTTAATTTTCCAAGTTGAATAAAATTACAATAAATGCCATTTACCTTAAATAATTAATAACTTTAGTTCTATAACTCCAAAATAAACAAATGTTATGTCTAAAATGATCAGCTCGACGAGACCTTTCTGTTTATGCATTCCATGTTCTGAATTGCAGCATGCATCACATAAATATAATGTAAACAGCAACTAATATGAGGATAAAATGGGGCCAAAACTCAACAAAATGTTTATTTCTTGTATTCTACACCTCACCCATGCCATGCTACATTATTGCCATGCAACTTGTGCATCATTCATCATGGCATGATTGTTTGCTTGACGCATTTTATTCCTATGCTTCTGCACTTTATTTATGTTGGCCCTTGTTTGTTTGGTTCTTCTTTGAATAGACGCTGAGTAGGGGATATATCAAGAAAACCAGGAGCACTACCCAGATCCGTCTCTCGCTTCAACTGAGCTGACAGGCAAGTACTACCACATGCTTGCATACATACAGTACCTATTGCCTCTATCTTATCCTTGCATCATTGAGTCGCGATTGCATTAAACTGAATCCCAAGTATTGCATAGCATTTATTTTTAAACCCCACCGAAGCTTGTTCCCCCACCCCATGAGCCATTACTACAGGAGTTGTTTGAGCCATGCGAGTCGTAGAATAGCATGTGTAGGGTATGTCAGTGTCTGATGGATAACGAGGTACCTAAAAAACTTAACCTGAGTAGTAACGAGATAACTAATGAAAGTGGCACCGGTGAGCAATATCTGCTATTTGGTTTTTCCTGCTCACTTGTGTCCCGTAGGACCCCGAGTACTTGATTCCTGTTCCTTGATTATTCGCGCTATCCACATCCAGGAGGCTTATGGGACCCCCCTGAACTAGAGCTTGATTCCGTCTTATTTCTTGGGGCCACAAACTAGTTTGAGGTTTTATTTACTATCCTGTACTTATGCCATGCTTTACTGCTTTATTACGATTGTGCGAGGAGCACCTGTACTGTTTAGGTAAGCGGAGTGTTTTCACGGTATCAACAAGCCCAGTTTTGGGTTCCCAGTCGTTTACAGCCACTAGCGCAAACCTTGAGTCCGTCTCGGAGTCAGCTAACTTCGTTGCGGGTAGCTTAATGGGGTGGCCCCCTGAAATATTTCTGAATCCTGTGATTGCTTTGTCGTGAAGGCCTCGTTGGGTTTTGATTTGGTTTTTCCGAGGTTGATCGAGTGTGTGTTTCTATTTGTGCACCCCTGCAGGGTAAAACTTTCTGAAAGCCGTGTCCGCGGTTATGGACGACTTGGAGCACAGTTTCTCTACCATAGACAAGCATAACTAAAGTACCGCTTTTAACTTGACTAAATAACTGACTAGTAAATAGTGCAACGCTCATGGAATGGTTAATAAAACTGCCAACGGATAGGGGGTTGTTCGTCCGCTTCCTCGTCGGTAAGCGAGGAGGAGGATGGATCTGGTGATATTACTGTTATAACTGTTGTCATTAATTCACGGACATCCGTCTATCTTTGGTTAGGCGGATGGTTAGCGAGTATCTATAGAACTGTTAGGGTTTATCTTTTGCTGCAATTGCGTCACCCCAGGTTGTGTCCCCTTTAGAGGCATAAAGACTTGATGAGTACCCCTAGGGTCTCACACGATAAATTGTTTGATTCAGATGAACAGGTACACGCACAAGATGGATACTGGGTGGAGGAGGCTGATGAGGTGGGCAACGATCGTTCGGTGTAGAGATTCCGGGAACGGGGATCCGTGAGATCTGTGGGCGGGATGTGCTTATTTACTGGGCATCTTATGCCGATTTGCTTCTTATCCGTACTCGGATCTTGTTTGCCGCTTCCGCCTGATACTCTGATGTGTGATGTATGGGGAGATATCCTAAACTATTATATCTATCTAGGACATTTGAATCTTGCCGTATGGCGTTGCTATATTTCCTTTCTTTTTAGATGGAATGGCTCTGATGTACTATTGTATGGTGGCTTGCATACATACCCATTTGTGTATGTAGTTGATCCCTTCGCCTGCCGATTACGCCGCCCGTACTTGTCCCGATGATTGGAAGTGGTTGGGACGGTCGAAAGGTCTACCTGTGAGTGGCATTTGAGCCCCACCGTACTATTTCAACCACTTCCGCTCATCCAGGCCTGTATCTAGGAGCGTAATTCACCGAGGTAGTTACATCAAACCAAGTATAGTGCCAAAATGAGGTGAAAGAACCCGACCCAACATAGATAGAGGCCGTTTTCCTAAAATCATTAAGACAGGCAAGAAGGTCTTTCTAGACCACATAGTCTATACGATTATGGTCACCCAAATCCCACTTATCGTTCCAACCGTAAGAAGAGACAAACCAACTTTCCCAGGGGGTCGACGGGTCAAAGTGAAGCTTAGAAAGAAACTTCATGAGAAGGGCCTTATTGTTCGTTCTGAGACATCGAAAACCTAGACTACCTTTATGAATCGGGGCACAAACATCCTCCCAAGCCACCTTGCATTGCCCCCAGTAACATGATCATCTCCAGCCTAGAAAAAGGCACAACAAATCTTGTCAAAGTCTTGGATCGTGCCGATAGGCACCAGCAAAGACGAGAGTAAGTGAGAGGCCATACAGCGAAGAGAGGCTTTTACAAGAATAGAACGACCACTTAAAGGCAGAAGTTTTCCGATCCAACCTGGAAGGCGACGTTGAAAATTGTCCACATATGGCTTGAAAGCATTTAGGTTTAATTTATGATTGGATAGAGGCAGTCCTAAGTAATTTTGAGTAAAAGTGGCGACGGAACATCCAAGGGTAGCAACTTACCGTGAATCCAAGAGCTAGTCCACATGTATGGGGGCAAAAGTGCTCTTATGGAAATTGATTTGGAGGCCAGTTGCTTCCGAGAAGGCCGAGATAACCGATCTAAGGTTGTGGATACAGTCTTCCGACACCCTAAGGAGGATTAGAGTGTCGTCGACGTATTGAAAAACGGGGCAAGGCAAGTTGTCATCGAGAGGGTGCAGAAGTAACTGACATGGATATACCCTACGGGTTCATAACATTGGGATATACCCGGTCCATCCCAAGGAAGGCCCATGTGGAGACCTGCAGCCCAGGGAGATTTAGGGTGGACCAGGCCCATGGCGAGTTCGACTCCTTGGAGGACGAGTCTAGATGTAGATAGAATTTCAAAGGGTCCAACCCTAATATGTAACCGACTCGACCTATCCTCGGGACCTGGCCTATCTATATAAAGGCCAGGAGGGCACGGCGAGAAGGATCTCAACACACCTCATACACACACCTCCACGCCAAATTGCATCTGTGCGCCCTTGTAATCTTCGGTTCCACCGTAATCAAGAACATACAAGCAGGAGTAGGGTTTTCCCTCTCAGGTCTAAACCTGGGTAAACCTCGTGTCCCTGCGTTGCTTGCATGTTAACCGTCTCGTGACTTCCAGCATCCCCATATTCTCCAAAACCCAAGTCCATAACAATGGGCATTAACGAGTCGAACCCTCGTCAATTGGCGCCATCTGTGGAAAACCAGGACGCTGGTCATGTGGTCGTGACGGTCCCATCCGAAGCGATCTACGACTCCTCGGTGACGGAGAATAACCTCCTCTTCGGTGCTTTCGACTTCACTTCACACTCATCGGCCACCCACAAGGATTTCGAGTCCATAGGCAACATAATCGAGATGCTGTTCGGGAGCTTCTACTTCTAGGTGGGTCAGACCGGCACCCTCCGCCTCCCAGAGCGGGTGCCACTTCCATCAATCAGGCCTGCTTCATGGACTCCACCCATCGACGCCTTGCGTACGTCGATGTTGACGGACCATTCGGATCACAGCAGTAGCTGCAACTCCGATCTGTGCGATCCCCCGTCGGATGAAGGAACCTACGATTCTGGATCTGAGAGCTGTGGCAATAGGGATCCACTCTATGAGCGCTACCTGTGGGCCGTCATCCATGGTGGCGACGTCAACAACGGAGCTGACCCACCACTAGGCAAAAATCCCAACCCTTCTCCCAATCCCCCTGCCAACCCTCAGGTTGAAAACGCGGAAAACAGGGTGAACCCACCTAACAGGGCGTCTAAAGCCACTGAGGGCGTCAATCGCGCCCACAACCAGATCAACCTCAACGAGGAGGGCTGGGAGATCGCACACTAAGACTTGCGGGGCAATCACATCCTACATGTGGATGCCTCCCGTCACTTCTTGATTGCCTATCACTGGCTCCTGATCGATGAGCACAATCGACAGGTCAAGCTACATGACGAGCTAAAAAAGCACAAGCGGGCAGCCGATGAGTCAAGCATGCGGCGAGCTGCACTCTCTGCTGGCGGCTCCTCTTCACACGGGAACAACGCCAACAAATACCGTTCTCGCCTGGAGCGCATAGACCCTGCCAAATGGCGCGAGGTCACCAAGGCACTCGACACGTCCTTCATGACGATGGACTCGCAAGGCAACATCATGTCAAAAGCGCCGCAGGCTGCAATCATGGAGGCCACCACATATCTCGCGTCTAACCCGCGACCGGCGGGAGACCCGAAGAACGTGATCCACAAGTCTGCACTAGCGGGCCTTGGACTCGTTGGAGCTGCGCTCCACGATGAAACTCCCGAGGAGCCAAAGAAAAAGGTCGCGGTCAAGTTCACTCGAAGCCGCACGCCCTCATCCGAGGAGGAGGAGCACGACCTGCCTCAACGCCGTCGGATCCCACGGTGTCGAGCAGCAACTATGACGCTCATAGCGAGCTCACACAACGCAATATCGACAAATCACGCACTAAGCGCGCGTGCTCAACTGATTCTGAGGAGGAGGACGACAGATGCGGAGCCAGATGCTTTAGCAGATCCGTTCAACAATTGCGGATACCGAGGAACTTTAAACTACCTTCGGACAACCCGAAGTTTGATGGCGCACAGGAGCAAAAAACCTGGCTCGATGATCATCTGTCATCAGTCAAGCTCCATGGTGGGAACAAGAACACCGCCCTACAGTGCCTTCAACTACAGCTGACAGGTGTAGCCAGGGCCTGGCTCAGCAGCCTCCCCTCCGGCTCTATCTGAAGCTGGGAAGAGCTGGCGTACAGCTTCATCCGCAACTTCAAGGGCACGAGCAAGAGGCCAGCTTCAATCAAAGAGCTACGGGCCTATACCCAACGGAACAACGAGTCCATCCACTCGTACATACTCCGCTGGTCTACAATCAAAAACTCCGCCACAAATATCTCTAAGGAGAGGGCAATCGACGCCTTCAAGGACGGCGTCAAGCGCCACGAATTCAAGGAGGATCTTGGGCGCATCAAGCCCCAAACCCTTGATCAACTAATGGACATCGCCAATCGCTGGGCAGATGGCGAAGATTCCGTCAACCGAACACATTCAGATGACGAAGATGACTTCGGCCACAGGCGTGATCGCCGCAGCAAGAGAAGATCGCGCGTCTACGACGATCGCGAGGAAGTCGACATGGTCGTGGCTGGCTACGCCGATCGCCGCGACGATAGTAACCGCAACAGCGGATACCGCAGCAACAACTATCGCGACGGTGGGCGGCCCTCCCAAGCATGGAAATGCCGCAACCGCGATGACGAGCCTTTAGCATACGATAAGCTATCAGGTCCCTGCACCATCCACTTCTACATTGACAAGCAGGATGGTAAGAAAAAGGCCAGCAACATGCTCAAGGACAGCCGGGAGTTCCAGAAGCTCATCGAGGGCTTTACCCAGATGCGATGCCAAGTGGTGAACCCAAGATTCGCACCGGCCCCTGTGGTCGTCGCCCACGGAGCTCCTCCACCACCACCTGGAGGACCCTCGCAGCCACCGGTTGCACCAACGCCGAATAACGGTGCAAATGGGTACCCGCCATCGATAGGGTCCATGATGATCCAGAAGGGGCGCCCAACCAATAAGATGCAGAAGAAGATCACCCGCCAAGTCAACATGGCCGTGACCTCCCCACCAGCCATACTTGAGTACCTCAGCTGCTCGGAGTCCTGCATCACGTTTGAATGTTCGGATCACCCGTGTCAGATACCTCGCCCAGGTCACTCGGTCCTGGTGCTCGAGGCCTAGATCAGAGGGTTCGAGATGAGACACATCTTCATGGACGGCGGCAGCGACATCAACCTGATGTTCACCAGCACACTTGCAGCTATGCGGATCCCGCTCTGCAGCCTAGAGCCGTCAGACACGACATTCCACGGCATCTTACCGGGGAAGGGCATATACCCCTTGGACAAAATATGGCTCAACGTCATCTGCGGCAAGCCCGAAAACTTCAGGTGTGAGCGGCTGGAGTTCGAAGTGGTGGACTAGCCCTCATAGTACCACGCCATCCTCAGGCGCGTGACATTCGCAGGATTCCTGGCAGTACCGCACTACGCGTACCTTCTACTGAAGATGCCGGGACCTAGGGGCGTCATCACCGTGCCAGGAAGCTTCACCAGGTCGGACAGTTGCGACAAAGACTTCAACAGAATCTCTCAGTCGTTCGGCATGCAGGAGGAGCTCACAAGGCTCAAGGAGGTCACAGACAACGGGGCACCCCCAGTCACCAGGCAAAACACACCGTATATGTCGTTCGCCTCCATAGTCAACACAAAGAAGGTGCAGGTCCACCCGACATATGCTTCCAAGACGGCATTGATCGCCAATGACCTGAGTCCCGCATAGGAAAGCGCGCTCGTCAAATTCCTCCGTGAGCACTGAGAAATTTTCCCCTGGTGTCCTGGGGACATGCCAGGAGTTCCTAGGGAATTCGCCGAGCATGCACTCAATGTGTTTCCAGATGCAAAGCTAGTTAAGCAGTCAATGCGTCGACTGTCCGAGCCAAGTGCCGAAGCCATTGGTGTCGAAGTCAACAGACTCCTCGATGCCAACTTCATCAGGGAGATCAAGGAAAGCGAGTGGCTGGCCAACCCCGTGCTGGTCCCCAAAAAGGACACGGACATCCTGAGGATGTGCGTGGACTTCACATCACTTAACAAGCATTGCCCCAAGGACCACTTTCCTCTCCCACGGATCGATCAAATCATCGACTCCACTGCAGGTTGTGAGAAACTCTCCTTCCTCGATGCCTATTCGGGCTACAACTAAATTCGGCTAAAGGCCGAAGATCAGGAGAAAACAACATTCATCACGCCGTTCGGACTGTTCTGCTACAACACAATCCCCTTCGGGCTGAAGAACGCATGCGCCACTTACGAGAGATGCATGCAGGAATGTCTGAAGGACCAGATTGGTTGCAACGTCCAGGTCTATGTCGACGACATAGTGATCAAGACAAAGGAAGCCCGGACGCTCATCGATAATCTCCGCGAGACGTTCGACAACCTTGATCGCTACAAGATCAAGCTAAACCCAGACAAGTGCGCCTTCGGTGTCCCGTCTGGTCAATTAATCGGGTACTTAATCTCCCAGCGTGGCATCGAGGAAAATCCGAAGAAAATCAGGGCTATACTAGCCATGGAGAAGACAAAGAACCTCAAGGGGGTGCAGCAGCTGGCCGGGCGAATCGCGACACTTAGCAGGTTTATCAGTCGCATGGGTGAGAAGGCTCTCCCCTTTTATCAGCTGTTGCGCAAGGCCGACAAATTCAAGTGGACACCCTAAGGAGATGATGCATTCGAGGACCTCAAACGCCTGCTCTCCACATCACCCGTCCTGGTCACGCCGAAGGAGAGGGAGCCTTTGCTGCTATACATAGCAACCATGCATCAGGTGGTCAGCACCGCACTCGTGGTTGAACGACCCAAAGATGGCAAGACCCACAGGGTCCAGCGCCCAATTTACTACCTCAGCGAGGTACTGACCCCATCAAAGCAGAGGTACCCTCATTACCAGAAGCTCGCCTACGGCGTATTCATGATGGCGCATCGGCTGAGCCACTACTTCTAGGAGCATCAGATCATGGTCATCAATGATTCTCCGCTGTCGAACATCCTGAACAACCCCGAAGCCACGGGGCGCGTAGCCCTGTGGGGCATCGAGTTTTCTCCTCGAGACATCATCTACGAGCGACGCACCGCCATAGAGTCTCAGGTCCTCCCTAACTTTCTCGTCCGCTGGATGGAGCTCCAGCTGCTGGATGCTCCGAACATGTCGCAGTCCTGGAAGATGCACTTCGACGGCTCTAAGCGCGATCCTGGACCAGGGGCTGGTGTCATATTGACGTCCCCTCAAGGCGACAAGATGAAATATGTCCTACGGATGAAATTCCATGCCTCCAACAACAAGGACGAATACGAGGCCCTCATCCACGACATGAGGATGATGAAGGTATGCGGCGCCACACACCTCGTCATCTATGGTGACTCCAACCTCATCGTCCAGCAGACGATGAACGAGTGCAACGCCCATAGCGCTAATATAATCGCATACCGTGCGCTATACAACTCACTCGAAGGAGACTTTAATGGCTGCGTGCTGCGGCATGTTGACAGAGAAAGCAACGAAGAGGCCGACAAGCTCGCCAACATTGGCTCCACCTGCGCTTGAGTGCCACCAGGAGTGTTCCTCGAGCAAATAAGCGTACCCTCCATGAAGCAAAAATTCCCAAAGGGCCCAGCCGAAGCCGCAGAACACTCGGGGGCTGCGCCACCGAAGGACAAGAAGGACCTGAAAAGCTTGACATGGAGGTCGAGCTGGTAAGCCTTATGCAGTTCATGGTGGTTAAAGAAACATGGACGCAACCATATCTCTGCTACCTGATAAACAAGCAGCTGCCTGAAGACCCGACAGATGCCCGACGCATATCTCGCCGATCAAAGGCCTTCACCATCATCAATGGCGAGCTGTACAAGCGCAGCATTTTGGGTGTGCTTCAACGATGCGTCACCATCGGTGACGGCAAAATCATCCTCCTAGACATCCATGAGGGTATCTGCGGCCATCACGCAGGCAGCCGCGCCCTGGTCGCCAAAACTCTACGAGCCGGCTTCTACTGGCCAACCGCAATGAACAACGCCAAGGAGATAGTCCAGAGGTGCAACACCTGTCAAAGGTACGCGGACAAGACACATGCGCCATGATTAGAGCTATGGCCCATTCCAGTGGCCTGGCCTTTCGCCCAGTGGGGCCTTGACATGATCGACAAACTACCAAAGTCCTCGCCAGGAGGCCACATCTTCCTCCTGGTAGCAGTCGACAAATTTTCGAAGTGGATCGAGGCTGCCTGTTACCAACCAAAGCGGCAAAACCGCCATCAAGATTTTCAAGTCCATTGTATACATGTTCGGAGTACCTCATAGCATCATAATGGACAACGGCTCGAACTTCATCTCAAAGGAGTTCTGAAGCTTCTGTGCGAACCTCCGAATCAACCTGTCCTATGCCTCTGTGGCGCACCCGCAGACCAATGGACAGATCGAAAAGGCCAACGGCCTCATCGACAACGGCATCAAGAACCGCCTGCTACGTCCACTCGAAAGGCTAGCGGGATCCTGGGCGGACGAGTTACCCTCTGTTCTCTGGAGCCTGCGCACAACGCCAAACAGCTGAACTGGCTACACGCCCTTCTTCATGGTGCACAGAGCCGAAGCTACGCTACCTGCTGAAATACGCTACAAGGCCCATGGGTCGTCGCTTACAGCAAAGCCGAATCATCGGCCACACTCGAAGACGCCGTCGACACGCTAGATGAGGCACACGATGATACGTCGGAAACGTATCTATAATTTTTGATGCTCCATGCTTGTTTAGTATCTACTTTGCTTTGCTTTGTCTACACTTTGAGGTGTTTTTATATCTTTTCTGGAACTAACCTATTAACAAGTTGCCACA
Source organism: Avena atlantica (assembly GCA_910589765.1). Lineage (NCBI taxonomy): Eukaryota > Viridiplantae > Streptophyta > Magnoliopsida > Poales > Poaceae > Avena > Avena atlantica. The sequence goes on along the minus strand of OU342739.1, from coordinate 52,822,211 downwards.
GTTCCAGTTGCATGTTTTCTTCTGTTTTTGGTTCCAGAAAGGCAGAAAATCAATATTCTCGGAATTGGACGGGACAAAAGCCGAATTCAATATTTTACCATGGAGGACACGAAGCCAGAAGACAAGACAGAGAAGTGAACCAGGGCAGCCAGACCCCCCTAGGCGCGGGTGGACCCACCCCGTGCCTGGGTAGGGTGTGGGGCCCTGGCCACCTCCCAGCTTCGCCTCTTCGCCTATAAGAAGCCCCCGATGCAGAAACCCTAGGCACCCGATCAAAACTCCACAAAACCGTCTGTAGCCACCGCCACCATCGTCCCTAGATCGGGGGGGGGGGGGATCTGAAGCTCTTCCTCGCACTCTGCCAGAGAGGAGATCGTCTCGGAGGCCTTCTCTCCGGTATGAAACGTGAGTAGTTCCACCATGGACTATGGGTCCATGTAGTAGCTAGATGGTTGTATCTCCTCCTTGTGCTTTCATGTATAGATCTTGTGAGCTCCATTCATGATCAAGATCTAATCTATTTGTAATCATGCATGTTGTGTTTGCGGGGATACGATGGATATTGAGATTACTATGTCAGATTGATTAATGGTTTTGTCTATTTGATACTATCATGTATGTGTTGTTTGTGATCTTGCATGCTCTCCGTTGTTAGTAGCTATATTGGCCAAGTAGTTGCTAGTGACTCCAAGAGGGGGTATTTATGCTCGATAGTGGGTTCATGCCTCTAGTTTCCAAGCGAAGTGATAGAAATCTCTTCGGTTGTAGATGTGTTATTGCCACTAGGGCGAAAACAACGGTCTCTTGTTCATAGAACAAGTGGATTGTTTACCTTACACACTTTACTTAAAGCAGTTGTCTTTTGCTTGCAACTTAATACTGGAGGGGATTCAGATGATAACCTGAAGGTGGACTTCTAGTCATAGATGAATTTGGATGGCGGTCTATGTATATTGTTGTATTGCCCAATCGAATCTCATAGGATATTTTTGTCTGGTATTGCATTATTATGCCTTGCTCAGTTCCTGTCAATTGCCCTGCTGTAATTTGTTTACCCTTCATGCCATGCTGTTTATCTAAGGAGAGCACCTCTAGTGAACTATGGACCCCGGTCCAATCTTTACCATTGATACATCTTCCACTGTTACTTGTTTACTTGTTGCAAACTACCATTACCTTCGACACCATATGTTTAATCCTTTGTTACAGCAAACCGGTGAGCTTGATAACCTCACTGATTCGTTGGAGCAAAGTCTTGAGTCTGTGTTTTGCAGGTTTCCGCCTTGCTTGCAACACCTGTGTGACATTTCCTTCCTCCTGCTAGTTCGATAACCTCGGTTTCTTACTGAGGGAAAACTTGCTGCTGTGCTGCTTCACACCCTGCTCTTGGGGTTCCCAACAGGCTCCATGTAAGCCATCAAGCTTTCTGGCGCCGTTGCCGAGGAGGCTAAGGACGTCTTCACAAGGGGAGTTCTCCACTTCCTTTATCTTTATTTTGTTTTTAGTTTGCTTAGTTTCTTTTGCTTGGTTTTGTTTGCCTATTTTCAAAAACTCCAAAAATTCAGTTTAGTTTGGTTTGCTTTCTTTATTCAAAAACACAAAAAATTAGTTCCTGCTGTACTTGCTGGTCTGTCATTGCCTTGCTTGGTCATGCTTTTCATCAATCGATGGATTCTTTGAAACTAGTGCTTATTGGCAAGGTGGGTTCACGGAAGAACAAAAGTATTATTATAAGGAACATCCTTTATCACAAAAGGGAAACACTTATGGGAACAAATTGATAAGTTGAATACTATTGCTAGAGACGTGTGCTCTACTTATAATATTACTTATTACTTTGATGAAGCTTGTTGTTGTAGGAGGTATAAACATCTCCCTTTTCAGTGTGAGTATAATGATAATGTTACCATATCCTCTTACATTAAAGGGAATTATGACTTTGATGATGTGGAAAAAATTGAAGAATTTGTTGCCTTCAAGGGTGCATTTGAACTTGCCAGTTTGCTTGAAAATACTAATGATGCACCTTATGAATCTGAGGTTTTTGAGATACTTAAAATTTGCTTTGATAACTACAAGGAAAAAAATAGCTATATTCTTGAATATTTTAATAGGCGTTTTCCACAAATGGAAGAGATTAATGCCTTGCAGGAGCCTATGTAAGAATAAATTGTTAAAACTAGAAGCTCATTAGATGAAAAAGAGGGGGGGGTGATGAACAAAAGGAGTAAGAATGGATTATCTACCCATGCCTACCTTCTAATGAGAGTAAGTCTTTATCCCTTACATTATTTGATTGTCCCCCATGCTTACAAAAGGAGGATGAATGTTATGTTCCTGTGGATCCTTTTGAAATATCTACTTTGGATAAAACCTGTGGATTTTTCAATCCCACTGTTTTTGAGCTTGATAGAGATTATGTGTTTGTAGATCTTGAAAAACATGCTTTATGTTATAGCTATATTGTTGAGTTTATTTATGATGCTACTGAAAATTATTATGAGAGAGGAAAGTATGGTTGTAAAAGTTTTCATGGTAGTGAAACACCTCTCTATGTGCTGAAAGTTTTGAAGTTGCTCTTGTTTCGTATTCCTATGCCTGTCACTTTGTTCTTTGTGAATTTATTTGCATACACGATTCCTATTCATAGGAAGTGTTTGCTTCTTGATGCTCTCTTTGACTTCAATTCATAATTCTTATGTGAGCATTTTCTTAAGCTATCAAGCCTAACTTAAAGGCGTTAAAGAAAAGTATTTGTTGGGAGATAACCTAAGAGTTTCCTTGAGTATTGGAAGTTATTACTTCAGTAATGACCTCTCCTTATCCTTTTTTTTTGCTTTTTGTGCCAAGAATGACCTCTAATGAGAGGGAAGTAAGATTTGGGGAGTTGCTGTCCCGAAACAGATTTCTGTCCTCCACCAAAAAAAATCCGTGAGGAGTCTCTGTAACTCGGTTGAGCTGAAAATGTACGAATAAATCCCCCGGTATGTTATATAACTTTCGTTAGTTCAACACTTTTTGATTTGAGCAACATAAGGTCTTCTAAAAAATAGGTTTCTACCTGCTGGTCTATTTTGACAGATTTTTGCCATTATTTGCATTTGCTTCTTATTGATTCCTTTTTGAGTTCTATTTTGGGGAATTGAGCTTTTTGAAGGAGTTACTACAGTAGTGTGTGTTTTTAGTAAAAAGTCTTGCTGTTCCAAAGCTTTGTCTAAATGTCTATTATCTTTTGAATACACTAATGTTGCTAATGAAGATTGTGTGAAGTTTTATATGAAGGGAAAATTTCAGGTGTAGAGAGATAATGATGTAACGAGATGAAGAATGGACAAAAGCTCAAGCTTGGGGATGCCACCCCAGTGTCACCCCAAGAAATATCAAAGGGGTACAAGCGTCAAAGCTTGGGGATGCCCAAGGCATCCCCTTCTTCATCAATAAAAAGCTCAGGTCTGTCTAGACACTTCGTTTTAATTGTTTCATGCACAGTTGTGTTGTTCTTGGAGCGTCTTAGTTTTTGTTTAGTTTCCTTAGTTTGTTTAGTTTGCTTGAATAAAGTAGTTTGGACCCCCGTTCTCGCTATGTTGTTGTAAATAAGTTGCTTGGTGTTGGAAAGGAGTAGAAAGTTCTTGCTTGATAAGTGCAAGAAGAGCTTGCATTGACTATGACTTAGACTTTAACATGACATGCTAGGTGTTATTTTGACCTTATGCTTAGTGATTATTGCTGTAGCATGTATTGTTCCAAACAATTGGGATTTCTTAGTGTGCCTTGAAGAAATTATGCGTTGTTTTAGCATGAAAAAGCATAGTATTATGGTATTATCCTTTGATGCTTTGTTTGGGTTGACTTGGCACATGCTCACACCTATGAACAAGTCACCATAGCCTCTATGATCATTTAGTCCTTGACTTTTAGTACCACTCTATGCTTTGATTAGTAATGCTTTGTTGCTCTGCATGATTATGGCCACAATTGCTCTCTTAGTTGGTTGCTCCCAGTCTTTTGCTAGCATCCACTTGTATGAGTAAGCTTTACTCATGCTTCCATTTCCCAAGATACCAAGTTATTCCAAAGTGTCCACTATAAATTCCTATGCATGGTGTGTTACACCATTCCAAGTATATTCTTTTTTCAGCTATCTTCCAATTAAAAACTATTTTGTTATGTGAAAACTTAGTGATTAAATCTCTCACAAACTTAATGGCACACTTCATATTCTTTGCCCATAATAAACTTGAACCATTGTGTCATCTATGTTGTATATGCTTGCACTTATACGTTGGAATTAGCAGAACCGTGCTGTCACGGGGAACGTTTTCAACATTGAACTTGTACTTTGTACTTAGTTGATATCATGCTCTTTTGTTTATGGATGTCACCAGTGTGAAATAAAGAGGGAACTTGTAAGTCCATGTAGTATGTATTTTGTGTTAGAAAAACGCCTGGGCCGCTAGCCTAAGCTATGCCTAATCATGGTGGAAACTTGCAGCATCACCATAGTGAGCTATCTATGAAGAATCCTCAATAAAAAGCTATGCACATAGTAAATAAAAAGATCGCTGAGATGCTCATTGGCTGCTTGCCTTGTCATTTTGGTTATGGGATAGCTCCTGTACCATGTGCAAGGGATACCCCGTTGGCGGTTCTCTATGATACGCATGTACTTACAATGACAGGAACTTGCATGTGACTGAAGTTGAGTAGCATGAGGTGTGGCCCTCGTATTCAAGGGACTTGAGATTGCCAACTTATACTTTGTCAAGCATATACTCCATCTTTGTTCACTTTAACCTTAACCACTTCAAGATGCTTATGATAGGGGGAATGAGGGCTGAAAGTTAACATGTACCATAATTTTTGGAAGCTATTTTTGAAACTTGAAATCCCTGCTTCATTTATGAAAGGATTTTGTTCCACCATTATTTGAGTCTCCACCTTCTACTTTTAGGCACCTTTAAGAGAGCATAGTTGTCATTCTGTGTGTAGTGTCCCAAAACTTATTGATTGATGCATATTTTGATATTACTTGTTCTTGTGCTACTTGTTTCTAGTCACCCTTGTGAACTTTTAAGGTGTCCTATGCATCTATTTGCTACTCTATGAGGGACAAGCTGAATGCCACTATGCCATGTTTTCTGTATGTGAAACAAACGAACGTTTTTCAATGCATGTTATTCATGATCTTTGTTTGTAGCCTTTCATGTTGCATGCATAGTTACTTTGTCCTATTGTTAGAACTCCATCTTCCATGCACATGTTTAGAGTTCTTTGATCCCAACTTTCAATACTTGCAAATGGTTTGATGTTGGTTTTGATGGTGCATGTCACCTCAAAAATTATTCTTTTCTCACTTACCTACTCGAGGACGAGCAGGAGTTAAGCTTGGGGATGCTTGATACATCAGAAATGTATCTATAATTTTTGATGTTCCATGCTTGTTTAGTATCTAATTTGCTTTGCTTTGTCTACACTTTGAGGTGTTTTTATATCTTTTCTCGAACTAACCTATTAACAAGTTGCCACAGTGCCAGTTGCCTGTTTTCGTCCGTTTTTGGTTCAAAAGGCAAAGTCAATATTTTAACGTGGGGGACACGAAGCCATAAGACGAGACAGAGCAGCAAACCAGGGCGGCCAGACCCCCCAGGCGTGGGTGGGCCCATCCCGCGCCTGGGTAGAGTGTGGGGCCACTGGCCGCCTCCCAGCCTCGCCTCTTCGCCTATAAGAAGCCCCCGATGCAAAAACCCTAGGAACCCGATCAAAACTCCACGAAACCTTCTGTAGCCGCCGCCACCGTCGTCCCTAGATCGGGGGGATCTGAAGCTCTTCCCGGCACCCTGCCAAAGGGGAGATCGTCCCGGAGGCCTTCTCTCCAGTATGAAGCGTGAGTAGATCCACCTTGGACTATGGGTCCATGTAGTAGCTAGATGGTTGTATCTCCTCCTTGTGCTTTCATGTATAGATCTTGTGAGATCCGTTCATGATCAAGATCTAATCTATTTCTATCATGCATGTTGTGTTTGCGGGGATCCGATGGATATTAAGATTACTATGTCAGATTGATTAATGGTTTTGTCTATTTGATACTATCATGTCTGTGTTGTTTGTGATCTTGCATGCTCTCCGTTGTTAGTACCTATCTTGGCCAAGTAGTTGCTAGTGACTCCAAGAGGGGGTATTTATGCTTGATAGTGGGTTCATGCCTCTAGTTTCCAAGAGAAGTGACATAAATATCTTCGGTTGTAGATGTGTTGTTGCCACTAGGGAGAAAACAACGGTCTCTTGTTCATAGAACAAGTGGATTGTTTACCTTACACACTTTGCTTAAAGCAGTTATCTGTTGCTTGCAACTTAATACTGGAGGTGGTTCAGATGATAACCTGAAGGTGGACTTATAGTCATAGATGCATTTGGATGACGGTCTATGTATATTGTTGTATTGCCCAATCAAATCTCGTAGGATCATTTTGTATGGTATTGCATTGTTATGCCTTGCTCAGTTCCTGTTAATTGCCCTGCTTTAATTTGTTTACCCTTCATGCCATGTTGTTTATCTAAGGAGAGCACCTCTAGTGAACTATGGACCCCAGTCCAATATATACCATTGATACATCTTCCACTGTTACTTGTTTACTTGTCGCAAACCACCATTACCTTCCACACCATACGTTTAATCCTTTGTTACAGCAAACCAGTGAGCTTGACAACCTCACTGATTCGTTGGGGCAAAGTCTTGAGTCTGTGTTGTGCAGGTTTCCGCGTTGCTTGCAACACCTGTGTGTCATTTCCTTCCTCCTGATGGTTCGATAACCTTGGTTTCTTACTGAGGGAAAACTTGCTGCTGTGCTGCTTCACACCTTGCTCTTGGGGTTCCCAGCAGGCTCCACGTAAGCCATCACACGATATCGTTGCAACACGCTCAATGGTATATCAGATAGCCTCCACAACTACCACAGCCGCCGGCTGCGTCCAAGGTCCTTTGTCAAATGAGACCTCGTCCTACGACTCAAGCAAGAAGGGCACAAGAAGCTCGAGTCACCCTAGTAAGGACCCTACATCGTCACCGAAGTCATACTAGGTGGCGCCTACCGCCTCATGGATGTTGCATTAGGAGTCGAATACTCCAATCCCTGGAACATCGCACGACTGTGATGATTCTACCCCTAGTTACCTTTTACTTTCAATAAGGCTATTCAGCCAGGCTATTTAGCCGAACAATGTACCTCCTTACTTACGATGAATAAAATCTAAGTTCCTTGGCCCAAATATTTCTCCTTTATATTACTTATCGCCAAAATATGCTCGGGGGTTGCGCCTCACTGTATGACTTCGTCGATTGACAACAACGCATATAACCTGAGTAGCTGACCACATTAGGCTAACACAAAGGATATGCACACTCTATAATCATACAATGCACTACGTGCCAATACATACAAACTTTACAAGGGCATTACAAGCCCACTCGAATAAATACAGATTTTACATTATCCTGTTTTTGTTTACAAGACTTAATTGTGCTGGAGCAGAACGTTTGTCCGCTCCTCAAACACATCTACAATTTCTTCGACATACTGCGCTACAGCCGAATAATGCGGACGCATATCCCATGCCATGCCATCTAGAGGCGGAGGTGGACCAGCCGCTATCTCCGCAAGATCGACGTCACGATGATGCAGTCAAACAAGTGACAAGGCTGTCTTCACGCCCGCCACCAGTTGATGGCGCACCAGCTCCTTTACATGACCTGCATCTCGAAACTTCCCAAGCAAGCCCAGAAATCTAGAAGGCGCAAAATCTAAAGGGAACATGGTGGCCCAAATTGCTGCAAGTGACGCCCTCGCTCGCTTCAGCATTCAGAGAACTTGGTGGACGCGATCTTGTATCGTCGCAAGGATGATCGCTCGATCGCGATCCATCTAGAAGAAACCACCGGCTTCCAGCTCTTGTTGCATCAAGCAATTCATTCGAATCGCTACGCGTTCTTTCTCTTCCTTCGGAAGAAGATTCACAACTACACACAAGCAGTGGATAAGCTAACATAAAACAACTGGCGCACTTGAAAATACAACAAGTCTAGATAACTTACATTGGAGTTGCTCGTCAACCTGCCGAAACTCTTCAAGCAGAAACTCCTCCCTCGCAATGGATCGCTCAGCCTTCGACTTCCACACATGAGCGTGACCGTGGATGCTAAGGATGTCTGAAAGAACATGTTGGGCCCCCATGTGTGGTTTTGGTAATTAATGACAATCTTTATGTACTAATGTGTGTATTAAGTTATACTTATAGGATTTGTCCATTTGCATCGCTTGGAGCATGTGTTGGTTTCAAGGTCAATGAAATGCAAAGAAGATTTGTTGGGCAAGCTCAATATGCGAGGTCGATGATGAGGAATTAAGAAGGGCGTTCCATCTTGAGAAGGGCAAAATCGTCTACATCAAGCTCAAGTGGAATGCTCAAGGCAAAGGTATAATCTTGATAGGTTTTCTCTTTTGCCGGTCTCACGTCGTGTGTGTGAGACCGGATTTAGGATAGATAACCGTACTATCAAGAGAGGCTCTCATATGAGTAATTCGGTCACATCGTTCGAAGAGAGCTCAAACCTTTGCACACTTGCATTATCATATTTGGTTGTTATTTGGTCTTATCCATGTGATGATATAGAGCTTGTGGTAATGTCCATAACAAGCTCTTGTTCATCTAAGTCGGATCTCCCATTTGTATCTTGTTGCGATTTTGATTTATGCGGCTTTTCGGTTTCTCACCAAGTGAGGTATATCACATTATTCTACTTGATACTTTCTCACTTGGTGATAATCAATATATCCACTTTTTATTGGGAAGCCCTTGTCGCCCTCTATCCAACGCAATTTGAATCGGGTCAATCGGAGCTACCGTTTAAAAGTTATGACCGTTTGAATATTTGCTATTATTCGGTTTGAAAAAGAAAAAGAAAAAGACATTTTCTGGGCCGTCCGGTACTACCGGGCCTAGTACCGGACGTGCCTGTTTCTGCCCACTTGCCCTCAGTCTGGCCCGGTACCTTTTTCCGGTCCTACCGGACCGGTCCGGTAGTACCGACCGGGTGGGCCGGTACTACCGGCCGGCCCAGGAAAATATCTCCTAGTTTAATTTTTTCCAGATCGAGATCTCACTGGGCCTTCTCGCTGCGCTCGCCTCGCTCGCTCGCGTGCATCCCGCAGCTGCCGCTCGCCCCGCACCCGCCTCGCGTTGCGCGCTGACCGCACCGCTCGCGCGTACGCTGGCGCGGCCGCCCCACTTCCTCGCGCGCGCGCCCTGCCCGATGCCGCGGGGCCAGCTCACGTTGGCATGTGCGCCCGCTCGCTCCAGATTGCTTGCGTGCTGCGCCTGTTTCGCATGCAGACCCCACCTCACGCGCTGTACGGTCCGATTTGGTTCTCCCGTGCGCTGCGGCCGCCAAAATTCCTGCGCATGCTTGCCGCGCTGCTGCAGCTTCTCTTGCGCTGGCCTGATGCTCGCGAGCTGCTGCTTTGGCCTGCTGCCATGGCCTCATTTGCACGCGCGCCCCCTTGTTGACCTGCCTGATTCCTGGCATCCGGCGGTACTACCGGTTAAATCCGGTAGTACCGGTCCAGACTGAAAAATAGCCCCAACGGCCATATTTTCTGGGCCCCCTATTTAAGCCTTGCCCGTTTTCAGTTTAGTTAACTCCTCTCTTATCTTTTAGGCTAAACTTTGACCAATCTTGCTCTAGATCTTGAAGCTTGCCTAATCTTTTCCCTCCGATGATTCTTGCCCATTTTTGAGTGGAAGAGAGAGGAGATCTAGCCCCACGTTTTGACCTAACCGATTCATCTCTTTGTGAGTGCATCTTTGGGGATCTAGATTTTGGGGGATTTTGTGTCTCTCTTTGATTCCTCCTCTCTTGTTCCCCCAATAGCTTTAGTAGCTTTGTTGGAACTTGAGAGTGAGGGATTTGAGCATCTTTGTGGTGTTCTTGCCATTTGCATTTGGTGCATCGGTTTGAGTTCTCTTTGGAGGATTTGGTTTGAATTGCTCATTGGAGCTTGTCCCTCTTGGGTTCTTGGAACCCTAGACGGTTTTGTGGCCTTGGTGGCATTGTGGCCTTGGTGGCATTTGTTGAGACCTTTTGTGGCGTTTGTTGGGAGCCTCCAATTAAGTTGTGGAGTTGTGTGAGAGGTTCCGGTTGCCACCGACAAGTGCACCGATAGTGGAAGCATGGATCGATCCCATTGGGGTGAGATTCACCGGAGAATAAGGGAGGCCTTTTGTGGCGTTGGTGGTTTGATACCACCCCCTCTCCAAACGAGACGTACTCCATGTTGGGAGGAACTCGGTAAAATATCGGTGTCTCCGCGTGCCTCGATTATCTCTATACCCGAGCTCTTTACTTATGCACTTTACATTGTGATATCCTTTGTGCTTGAAGTAATATATATCTTGCTATCACTTTGTTGCTTGTATTGCTTAGCATAAGTTATTGGTGCACATAGGTGAACCTTAGTTGTTTCTAGGTTGTGCTTAACAAAGTAAACACTAGTTTTATTCCGCCTTTGTTGAGCCACTCTAGGAAAAGTTTTAATCGCCTATTCACCCCCCTCTAGGCGACATTCGTATCCTTTCAATGTCCTTCTCCAAACTCCGGACACGGTCACGGAAAAAATTCAAATGCGATGACTCGCTCAGCGAGGGGTGAGTTCCAGGCACAGGAGAAGGAATGGCCACTGGGACCGCACCTGAAGGACCCTAAGGGTGCACAAGCAAACATCAATACAACAACATTTGACAATAGTCAAAAGACACATTTATATATACACAAATAAGGCCACTACATGGCAGAGTGAAACTTGTTCATTCAAAAGATGTTACACATGCAGCCAAAAAGAAAAGACTAGCTACAAGGCAGAAGTGCCTAAGCGCCAGCACCCGGAGCAGCTTCGGAGCTAGACTGCCTACTCTTGGCCGCCCGCTGCTGCTCTATCGCATAGTCGGCCATATGATCTATCAGCTTAGGTCCAAAATGCTTACAGCGGGAGGCAAAGGTGGCAAAAGATACTCAATACCATCCACCATTGTTGGCATCCTAGACGTGACCTGCGGCAGGTCCAGCTGGGCTCCAGACGCCATCACCAGCCCCATTGCAGCGCTGAACCCCTTCTGCGCGCGCTTGTACTTCGCAGGAGCATCATCCGCCAGAGCCTCCGAAAGGGAGTCGATGTCCTACAGGGCAAGGCCCTTGGGGTTGATCTCCTTATAGAAGCGAGTGAGTGCCTTCTTGGCCTTATCAAGAGAGACACCGACAGAGGAGCAGCGGTCTTCGATCACTGCAGTAGCATCTACCAAGGAATACCCGTTCTCCAGCGCGCTGCGATCAAATGCAACACCAGAAGCATCTGGCAAAAGAAGCAACAAAAATATTTGAGTGAGACAAATAAGACGCACCCAAAACATGGAACAACCAAAAGGAGACCATGGTGGCTTACCAGATATCACCTCGGCAGCAGCCATGAACTTATCTGCCATGGCCTTCTCTCGTGACGCCGTAGCAGCTGCAAGCTGCTGCTCACGATCTTCGGCCTCCTTCCGCTGACGCTCAAGAGCCTCCTCAGCATCCATTGCATTCTTCTCCTCTTGGCGAGGCTCTTTTCGAGAGCGTTTAGCCTACGGAGGGAATCATTGTTCTTGTCTACAGCAGTGGGCGATAATGGATGAACACGAGATTTTTTTTGGAGCATGCGAAATCAAGAAAACTACGCACCTCGGAGCTGCTTGAGCTCGCCTTCCAATGACAGGTGTGGCTCAATCAGGCGGTTGGCATCACGCACAAAGGGCTGCAAAGAAAACAACAAGCTTGCTGAATAAAAGGGCTCAGGGGCTCCCTTCACGCAAAGAAGAAAGGCACTTACGTGGTTTGTTGTGGACTCCGAAGATTTTGCTATCGTCTTCCGCATAACAAGTGCACGATCCTCCCGCCTTGCAGAGCTCGAATCCTCGTCATCGGAGTTGGCCGCCATCTAGGGAGGCGAAGGCACTGGCTTCGACTCTGCGACAAGTTCTTTGAGGTTCGCATCAAGGGAATCCTCCGAATGATGACTACTAGCACTTACAAAGAGCCAAATCAACAACAAGCTAATACTTAGCACATAAACAAAGTAACAAGATTCAACCAGAGCAACTTACGATGGTATGTCTGACAGGTTGAAGATAGGAGCCTCCTTCTCCTTCTTCTTCTTCTTCTTCTTATTATTATTATTATTATTAATTTTATTATTATTATTATTCTTGGCCGGTGGCTGCGGGGCCATGGCCCGAATAGGCATAGCCATGATGGGGGCGGAGGTCGCACCCTCATCCCCGCCGTGGTGCTCGAGGAAGGAGGGACCCTTCAGCGTTGCTGGCGTCGCCCCATCCGAAGATTCGCTCTGGGACCTCTTTCGGGTCCGCCCTTCACTCGGCTCGAGGGCTTCCAGGGAAGGAGACTGCGCCGGGTGGAGCTTGGATGTCGAGGGGATAACCCCCGGGTAGGAAAATCCAAGATCAAGTAGGCCGGCTCCAGAAGGAGCAGGCCGCCTGGCCTTCAAGAAGGACAACTCCAGCTAACTGGCAAACACACCCGGCTGGGCTTATAACCTTCCTGGCTGGCCCGTCTAGCCGATGGCCAGAAGAACCGGCCGGGTGGCCGCTTCCACCCTGCTCACCTCGGATTCGATGGAGAGCACGGAAGGGCTAATGCTCCGTGCGGGGTACGCCTCTGGCTCTCCCTCGTCATCGGTCAAGCTAGCATGCCGTCATGACCAATGCTACTCGACGAAGATAAAGCAAAGTGGTCGGGTGGACTGGCAAAAGCAGTCCGGGTGACCGTTAAAGCAAGGGTGACGCCCCAAAGGAAGCCCGGGTGACCACTAAAGAGAAGGATGACGCTAATAGAAGGGCGAACTAGGTCTTGGCCCACCGGCTAGGCCTTGCAGCCGGCCCTGTCCTGTAAACCCATATCCAAACAGTAAACCCTAGGACCCGATGTGTAATATCCCCCCAAACCGGTATATAAGGGAGGGTGGAGCTAGGGTTCTAGGGAGGCAACAGTAGAAGGATAGAAGTGTTAGCATCAAGTTCCCAACTTACTCTAGCTCTCGATAGTTGCTAAGGAAACAGCTCTAGGAGCATCTGTACTGGGCATCATATCCCTCATATAGTTCATCTTGCAGGAGTAGGGGTGTTACCTCGCCGAGAGGGCCCCGAACCTGGGTACGTCGCTATGTTTGCAGTTCACCGTGCCCAACCCGTTGTGTGAGCCACCGAATGCATCTGAGTGTCCCTTCTTTGCCATCCCTGATGGCACTGCCGTGTTCCACACCATGATAGTTAGCGCCCACCATGGGGCACAGCGCTTCAGCTAGGATCATCTTCCGCACGGGACTTCCGCTCATTGCCGATGAACGTGTGGCCTCTGGCCTCGTTCTCACGCTCGACGCTTTCGACCGCGTCATCTACAATGTTGCGTGCTTCGTCGGGAACGCCTTCCCCGCCAATGGCTCCATCCTACACTTTGGAGACCTCCGCGTCTACGTCGCCATGATGATCCTTGATGGCGCCAGAGAACTTGGTGCTTGATGTGGAGTCTAGTTGGGAACCCCAAGAGCAAGGTGTGAAGAGTACAGCAGCAAGTCTTCCCTCAGTTGAGACTGAGGTTATCGAACCAGTAGGAGGAAGGAAACGTTACACATGTCTTGCAAGCAATGCGGAGACCTACACAACACAAACTCAAGACTTTGCCCCAACGAATCAGTGAGGTTGTCAAGCTCACCGGTTTGCTGTAACAAAGGATTAAACGTATGGTGTGGAAGGTAATGGTTTGCAGCAAGTAAACATGTAATAGTGGAAGATGCATCAATGGTAAAGATTGGACCGAGATCCATAGTTCACTAGAGGTGATCTCCTTAGATAAACAACATGGCATGAAGGGTAAACAAATTACAGCGGGGCAATTGACAGGAACTAAGCAAGGCATAACAATGCAATTACTAGCCAGAAAGATCCTATGAGGTTGATTGGGCAATACAACAATATACATAGACCGTCATCCAACTGCATCTATGACTAGAAGCCCACCTTCAGGTTATCATCTGAAGCCCCTCCAGTATTAAGTTGCAAGCAACAGACAACTGCTTTAAGTAAAGTGTGTAAGGTAAACAGTCCACATGTTCCATGAACAAGAGACCGTTGTTTTCTCCCTAGTAGCAACAGCACATCTACAACCGAAGAGATTTCTGTCACTTCCCCTGGAAACTAGAGGCATCAACCCACTATCGAGCATAAATACCCCCTCTTGGAGTCACTAGCAACTACTTGGCCAAGATAACCACTAGCAACGGAGAGCATGCAAGATCACAAACAACACATACATGATAGAATCATAAAGATAAAACCATTAATCAAACCAACATAATAATCTCAATATCCATCGGATCCCCGCAAATAGAACATGCATGATTACAAATAGATTAGATCTTGATCATGAATGGAGCTCACAAGATCTATACATGAAAGCACAAAGGAGGAGATACAACCATCTAGCTACTACATGGACCCATAGTCCAAGGTGGAACTACTCACGAATCATACCGGAGAGAGGGCCTCCGGGATGATCTCCCCTCCGACAGGGTGCCGGGAAGAACTTCAGACCCCCCCGATCTAGGGATGACGGTGGCGGCGGCTACATAGGGTTTCGTGGAATATTGATCGGGTACTCAGGGTTTCTGGATCGGGGGCTTCTTATAGGCGAAGGGGCGAGACCGGGAGGCGGCCAGGGCCACCAAACCCTAGCCAGGCGCGGGCCCACCTGCCCCGTGCCTGGGGTGGGTCTGGCCCCCCTGGCCGGCCCCTCTGGGTCTCCTCTGGACTTCTTGTTCCCCACGGAAAGTAATTGAATTTGACGTTTGTCCCGTCCAATTCCGAGAATATTTCTTTACTAACTTTTCTGAAACCAACAACAGCAGAAAACAGGCATCTGGCACTATTGCAACTTGTTAATAGATTAGTACCAGAAAACATGTAAAACACACCTCAAAGTGTAGACAAGTAAAGCAAAGTAGATACTAAACAAGCATGGAGCATTAAAAATTATAGATACATTTCCAACGTATCAGCATCCCCAAGCTTAACTCCTGCTCGTCCTCGAGTAGGTAAGTGATAAACAGCATAATTTTTTAGGTGATATGCACCCTCACAATAAAGATCCAACCATTTGCAAGCATTGAAAGCTGGGATCAAAGAACTCTAAACATGTGCATGAAAGATGGAGTTCTAACAATAGGACATAGTAACTATGCATGCAACATGACAAGCTACAAACAAAGATCATGAATAACATTCATTGAAAAACGTTTGTTTGTTTCACATGCAGAAAAAATAGCATAGTGGTAATCATCTTGTCCCTCATAGAGTAGCAATATAATGCATAGGACACCTGCAAAGTTCACAAGGGTGACTATAAACAAGTAGCACAAGAGCAAGTAATAACACAATATGCATCAATTAATAAGCTTTGGAACACTGCACACAGAATGACAACTAGGCTCTCTTAATGGTGCCTAAAAGTAGAAGGTGGAGACTCAATAATGGTGGAAGAAATGCCTTTTTTGTAAAGGAAGCAGGGATTACAAGTTTCCAAAAGAGCTTCCAAAAATTATGGTACTTGTTAGCTTTCAACCCTCATTTCCCCTATCATAAGCATCTTGAAGTGGTTAAGGTTAAAGTGGCAAAGCTAGAGTATATGCTTGACGAAGTATAAGTTGGCAATCTCATGCCCCTTGAATACGAGGGCCACACCTCATGCATACTCAACTCTGGGTCCAGGTAAGTTCTTGTCACTGTAAGTATTTGCATATCATTGAGAACCGCTAACGGGGTACCCCTTGCACATGGTACAGGAGCTTTCCCATAACCAAAATGACAAGGCAAGCAGACAATGAGCATCTCAGCAATTCTTCTTATGTACCATGGGAATATGGTGCTTTTTTTCTCTCTTTCGTATTTTCTCAATGTGTCTCTTTTTTTATAAGAAGAATGCTTCATAGATGTCATTATGGTGATGCTGCAAGTTTCCACCATGATTAGACATGGCTTAGGCTAGCGGCCCAGGCGTTTCTCTAACACAGGATACAAACTCCATGGACTTACAAGTTCCCTCTTTATTTCACACCGGTGACATCCATAGACAAAAGAACATGATATCAACTGAGTACAACAAGGTACAAGTGCAATGTTGAAAATGTTCCCCGTGACAACACGGTTCTGCTAATTCCGACTTATAAGTGCAGGCATATACAACAAAGTTGTCACAATGGTTCAAGTTTATCAGGGGCAAAGAATAAAGTGTGCCATCAAGTTCGTGAGGGCTTTAATCACTAAGTTTTAACATAACAAAATAGTTTTTAATTGGAAGATAGTTGAAAACAAGAATATACTTGGAATGGTGTAACACACCATACATAGGATTTTATAGTGGACACTTCGGAATAACTTGGTTTCTTGGGAGTTGGAAGCATGAGTAGAACTTACTCATACAAGTGGAGGCTAGCAAAAGACTGGGAGCAACCAACTAAGAGAGCAATAATGGCCATAATTATGCAATGCAACAAAACAAACTAATCAAAGAAAAGAGTGGTACTACAAGTCAAGGACTAAATGATCATAGAGGCTAATGGTGACTTGTCATATTCATAACATGGTGTGAGCATGTGCCAAGTCAACCCAAGCAAAACATCAAAGGAGAATACCACAATACTATGCTTTTGCATGCTAAAACAATGCACAATTTCTTCAAGGCACACTAAGCAATCCCAATTGTTTGGAACAAGACATGCTACAGCAATAATCACTAAGCATAATGCCAAAACAACACCTAGCATGTCATGCTAAAGTCTAAGTCACAGTCAATGCAAGCTCCTCTTGCACTTCAAGCAAGAACTTATTACTCCTTTCCAAACACCAAGCAAACTTATTTGCAAAACAACACAGCGAGAACGGGGGTCCAATCTAATAAAGCAAACTAAACAAACTAAGCAAAGCAAATGAAAACTAAGACGCTCCAAGAACAACACAACTGTGCATGAAACAATAAAAACGAAGTGTCTAGACAGACCTGAGCTTTTTATTGATGAAGAAGGGGATGCCTTGGGCATCCCCAAGCTTTGACGCTTATACCTCTTGGATATTTCTTGGGGTGACACCATGGTGGAATCCCCAAGCTTGATCCTTTGTCCATTCGTCATCTATTGGCATCATTCTCTCTCCACACCTGAAATTTTCCCTTCATACAAAACTTTACACAAACTTCATTAGCAACATTAGCTTATTCAACAGATATTATACCACTGGCAAAGCTTTGGAACAGCAAGGCTTTTAACTAAAAACACAAGATACTGTAGTAACTCCTTCAAATAAACTCAATTTACCTGAAGAGAGCTAAAAAAGGAATCAATAAGAAGCAAATGCAAATAGGGGCAGAAATCTGTCAAAACAGACCAGCAGGTAGAAACAAAAAATTTCGAACATCTTATTGTTGGAGATATGCCCTAGAGGCAACAATAAATGTAGTTATTATCATATCTTTGTGTTTATGATAAATGTTTACATTCATGCTATAATAGTATTAACAAGGAAACATTGATACTTGTGTGATTTGTAAACTTAATTTGAAGTCCCTAGTATAGCCTCTATACTTCACTAGCTTGTTGGTTGATTAATGATTGTGGTTTCCCTATCATGAACATTGAGATGTTATCAACAACAAGATCATATCGTTAGGAGAATGATATGGTGGACATACTCCTATAGATAAGCGTAGCATAAAGATCAAGTCATTTCAATAGTTCAATTGCTATATGCTTTCTGATACATAGTAACCTAATTCCTTCGACCATGAGATCATGCATATCACTTTTACCAGATGGATGCTTTGATGACATCAAACACCACACCGTAACTGGGTGGTTATAAAGGTGGCATTGAGTGTTCGGAAAGTATTGGTTGAGACACATGGATCAAGAATGGGATTTGTCCATCCACTTGACGGATAGATATACTCTGGGCCCTCTCGGTGGAATGTCATCCAATTAGCTTGCAAGCATGTGACTTGGTCACAAGGGATCACATATCACGGGAACGAGAAAAGAGTACTTATCAGTAACGAGGTTGAACTAGGTATGCAGAGATATCGACGATCATAACCTCGGATAAGTAACATATCGTGAGACAAAGGGAAATTGGTATCGTATGTAAGTGGTTCATTCGATCGCAAAGTAATCGTTGAAATATGTGGGAGCCATATGAATTTCCAGATTCCTCTATTGGTTATTGTTCGGAGAAGTGTCTCGATCATGTCCGCATAATTCACGAACCGTAGGGAGACACACTTAAGGATTCGACGTTGTTTTGAGTAGTTATGGTATTATGAGAAAGAGACCGAATGTTTTTCGGAGTCTCGGATGGGATCCGGGATATCACGAGGTGATCCGGAATGGTCTGGAGAATAAGATCCATATAAGGAAAGTCCCGTTTCGGAGTTGGGGAATGATTCCGGTGTTTTCATCGGGAATGTTCTAGAAGGTTCCGGAATGTCCGGCACTCCGGGGGGGGGGGAGGGTACATGAATGTGTTATATCAAAGTTGGTATGATTGCATCATGTACTAAGTGTCATCGCTGTCCGAAATAAAGGGTTAATTGAAATCCTAGTTTGAAAAGTCAAACGGCTAGTTTGAAAAGTCAAACTGCCAGTTTTCGGAAAGAGGAGAAGGAGGATTGGTGGAGGCCGACTTGGGGGAGGAGTCCCCTTGGCCGGCGCGCCTCCCAAGGAAGACTTGGGGAGGGACTCCTCCCCTTGGCCGCCGGCCCCTCCCATCTATATAAGGAGGGGCAGGGCTCCCCTCCTAGGACACACAAGTTCCTATCTTCTACCTCTGGTTTAGAGCCGTTTGGGTTTAGAGCTTCTAATTGCTTTAGCCTTCGGTTTAGAGCCTTCTAATTGGTTTAGAGCCTTCTAATTGGTGTGTCTAATTACTAGACCACTAATAGCCTCTCTCATACTCCACCATACTCGCACCGGCTTAAGGCGAAGCCCTGCGGGATCTCCCCTCTACTTCCGGTACCACGCCGTTGTGCTGCCGGAATCGCGAGGAGAGTGCTACAACCTCCGCTGCCTGCTGGAACAAGGGAGAGGAAGGTCTTCGTCGAGTACCGAACGTGTGACCGACTGCGGGAGCGCTGCCGGAACGCAACGCCGGAAGGATCGTCTACACGATCTTGAGATCGGGAAGAGTACGACTACATCACCCACGAGAATCCGCTCTCGTTAAACGCTTTGGAATCTTCGAGGGTAAGTTATTCCATCGACTCGTTGCTACAATCTAGTAGATAGATCTTGGCTTGTTTGTTTGTATGCGATAGAAATTTTTTGTTTTCCATGCTACGAACCCCTACAGTGGTATCAGAGCCGTGTCTATATGTAGATATGTTGCACGAGTAGAACACAATGGTCATTGTGGGCGTTGATGCTTTTATTGTCGATTGCTTCTTGTGTACTTTGCATCTTGCGGTATGTTGGGATGAAGCGGCCCGGGCTAACCTTACATGACATCGTTCATGAGACTTGCTCCACGCTTGACATGCAACTTGTATTGCATAAGTGGCTTTGCGGGTGCCTGTTTCTCCTAGCATAGTTAAGATCCAATTTACAACGGGTGATTAACAATACTAGTATCAATGTTGTGGTTCTTGTTCGTAAGTTAGAACGACACTTATTGAAAGCCCCAAACCACGTAAAATATGCAAAGAAAGTAGAGGCGTCTAACTTTGTTTTGCAGGGGTGTGCAGTGATGTGATATGGCCATGATTGTGATTATATTTGATGTATGCAATGTTCCTTATTGTAAGTCGGCAACCGGCAGGAGCCATATGGTTGTCTTTAATTTATGTTAAGACCCGCGTGTCTATTCAAAGTAGTTGTAATAGTTGAAGCCGGTGGACGACAACCATGGAGTAGCGTCATTGACCTTGATGCAATGCCGATGATGATGGAGATCATGTTCGTGCTTGAAGATGGAGATCGGAAGCACAAAGAAGAAAGGCCATATCATATCACATATATATTGAATTGCATGTGATGTTAATCCTTTATGCATCTTGTATTGCTTAGTAGACGACGGTAGCATTATAAGATGATCCCTCATGCACATGAATTTCAAGTCATAAAGTGTTCACCCTTAGTCAGCACCGTTGCTAAAGCTTGTTGTTTCGAAGCACCACGTGATGATAGGGTGTGTTAGATTCCGCAAGTGTTTACAACGTGAGCAAGCCAGATTTTCTCATGCGGAAAATAAGGTTTGATCTTGACGAGCCTAGCATGTACAGACATGGTCTCGGAACACGGATCACCGAAAGGTAAAGCACGAATCATATAGTAGATATGATGAACATGACGATTGTTCGCCATTGAAACTATATCAACTCTCGTGATGATCGATGTTGATGTAGTGGATTTGGTTCGTGTGATCACTAAAACAATGTGAGGGATATTGTTTTGAGTGGGAGTTCACCTAGATTAACTTTATTAATTAATTTGAACTCAATTTGTCATAAACTTAGTCTAAACTATTGCAAATATGTTGTAGATCAATGGCAGCCCCTACCATCAATTTTAATGCGTTCCTAGAGAAAGAAAAGTTGAAAAACAATGGAAGCAACTTCGCGGATTGGTTCCGCAATTTGAGGATTGTCCTCACAGCTGGTAATTTGACCTATGTGCTGGATGCACCGCTGGGTGACCCACCTGCAGCTGATGCTCCCGATGAAGTAAAGAATGTTTACCTCGCTCGGAAGAATCAGTACTCCATAGTTCAGTGTGCTATCTTGTATGGTTTGGAATCGAAGCTTCAGAAAAGGTTTGAGGATTCAGACCCATATGATATTGTCGAGGATCTCAAATTGATTTTTGAGACTCATGCGGCAATTGAAAGCTATGAGGCTTCTGAAAAGTTCTTTAACTGCAAGATGGAAGAGGGCAGCTCCGTCAGTGAGCATGTGCTTAAGATGTCTGGGCACGCAAACAAACTTCAAAGCTTGGGTATAGTGATTCCTAATGCTTTGGGGATTTACCGTGTCCTCCAATCACTACCACCAAGTTACAAGAACTTTGTGATGAACTACAACATGCAGAACATGAACAAGACGTTGCCAGAACTCTTTGCCATGTTGAAATCTGCAGAAGTGGAGATCAAGAAAGTGCACCAAGTGTTGTTGGTCAATAAGACCACCAAATTCAAGAAAGGCAAGTCTAAGCCAAAGGGACACTTCAAGAAGGGTGGTAAGAAAGTTACCACGCCGACGAAGAAGACCAAGGCTGAACCTAAGCCTGATACTGAGTGCTTTTACTGCAAGGGAGAAGGTCACTGGAAGCGGAATTGCCCAAAGTACTTGGCGGATTTGAAGAACGGCAACATCAAGAAGAAAGGTATATCTGATATACATGTTATTGATGTGTATCTCACTAGTACTCGTAGTAGTGCCTGGGTATTTGATACTGGTTCGGTTGCTCATATTTGTAACTCGAAACAGGTGCTGCAGAATAAACGGAAGCTAGCGAAGAACAAGGTGACGATGCGCGTGGGAAATGGATCAAAGGTTGATGTGATCGCGGTCGGCACGCTACCCCTTCATCTACCATCGGGATTAGTTTTATACTTAAATAATTGTTATTTGATGCCTGCGTTGAGCATGAACATTATATCGGGATCTTGTTTATTGCGAGACGGTTACTTGTTTAAATCCGAGAATAATGGTTGTTCGATTTATATGAGTAATATGTTTTATGCACATGCACCTTTGATAGATGGTCTATTCTTATTGAATCTCGATAGTGGAAATACACATATCAACAACATTGAGGCTAAACGTTTGAAATCAAGCGATAATTCGACCTATATGTGGCACTGTCGTCTTGGTCACATTGGAGTGAAACGTATGAAGAAACTCCATTCCGATGGACTTCTTGAATCACTTGATTTTGAATCACTTGAAAGATGCGAAGCATGTCTGATGGGTAAAATGACTAAGACTCCATTTTCTGGTATGATGGAGCGAGCTACGGACTTATTGGAAATCATACATACCGATGTGTGTGGTCCAATGAGTGTAGCATCGCGCGGTGGTTATCGTTATGTTCTTACCTTCACGGATGACTTGAGTAGATATGGGTATATCTATTTCATGAAACATAAGTCCGAAACTTTCGAGAAGTTTAAGGAGTTTCAAAGTGAGGTAGAGAATCAACATAACAAGAAGATTAAATTTCTACGTTCTGATCGTGGAGGTGAATATCTAAGTTACGAGTTTGGCGAGCATTTGAAGAAATGCGGAATACTTTCACAATTGACACCGCCGGGAACACCACAACGTAATGGTGTGTCCGAACGTCGTAATCGAACTCTCTTAGATATGGTTCGTTCTATGATGTCGCTTACAGATTTACCGCTATCATTTTGGGGTTATGCATTAGAAACAGCCGCATTCACTTTAAATAGGGCACCATCTAAATCCGTTGAAAAGACACCGTATGAATTATGGTTTGGGAAGAAACCTAAATTGCCGTTCCTTAAAGTTTGGGGATGCGAAGCCTATGTAAAGAAGTTACAGCCGGACAAGCTTGAACCCAAAGCGGAAAAATGCGTCTTCATAGGATACCCGAAGGAAACTATTGGGTATACCTTCTATCATAGATCCGAAGGCAAAATCTTCGTTGCCAAGAATGGATCCTTTCTAGAGAAGGAATTTCTCTCGAAAGAAGTGACTGGAAGGAAAGTAGAACTCGACAAGGTTGTCGAACCTTCTCTCGAAATTGCGAGTAGCGCAGCACCGGAAGAAGTTCCTGTGGTGCCTGCACCAATAAGAGAGGAAGCTAATGATGGTGATCATGAAACTTCGGTTGAAGTTGCTACAGAGCCTCGGAGATCAATGAGAACTCGTACCACTCCAGATTGGTATGATTCCGTTATGAATGTCATGTTGGTGGACAACACCGATGACCCCGAGACATATGAGGAAGCGATGATGAGCCCAGATTCCAATAAATGGCAAGAAGCCATGAAATCCGAGATTGGATCCATGTACGAAAACCAAGTATGGACTTTGGTGGACTTACCGGATGGCCGAAAGGCTGTCGAGAACAAATGGATTTTCAAGAAGAAAACATATGCTGATGGTAATGTTACTGTCTATAAAGCTCGACTTGTCGCAAAAGGGTTTCGACAAATTCAAGGAGTTGACTACGATGAGACTTTCTCACCAGTAGCGAAGCTAAAGTCTGTAAGGATTATGTTAGCAATCGCTGCATATTATGATTATGAGATATGGCAGATGGATGTCAAAACAACATTCCTCAATGGAGACATTGATGAAGAGTTGTATATGATGCAACCCAAAGGTTTTATCGATCCTAAAGATGCTAACAAGGTATGCAAACTTCAACGGTCCATCTATGGATTGAAGCAAGCATCCCGAAGTTGGAATCAACGTTTTGATAAGGTAATCAAAAGTTTTGGTTTTATACAAACTTATGGAGAAGCTTGTATTTACAAGAAAGTGAGTGGGAGCTCTGTAGCATTCTTAATACTATATGTGGATGACATATTGTTGATTGGGAATGATGTAGACCTTCTTAATAGTGTCAAGGAATATTTGAATAATAGTTTTTCAATGAAAGATCTTGGCGAAGCAGCTTACATATTAGGCATAAAGATTTATAGAGATAGATCGAAACGCCAAATATCATTGTCACAGAGTACATATTTGGAAAAAGTTCTAAAGAGGTTTGGAATGGAAGAAAGCAAGAAAGGGTTCTTGCCCATGTTGCCCAATACGACCTTGAGTAAAACTCAAAGTCCGACATCGGCAGAAGATAGAGAAAGGATGAGTAAGACTCCCTATGCCTCAGCCATAGGATCTCTAATGTATGCCATGCTATGTACTAGACCCGACATTGCATATGCTATTAGTTTAACTAGCAGATATCAAAGTGATCCAGGAGTGGATCATTGGACAGCGGTCAAAAACATCCTTAAGTACTTGAGAAGAACTAAGGATATGGTTCTTTCTTATGGAGGTGATGAACAACTCGTTGTTAATGGTTACACCGATGCTAGTTGGAACACCGATCCGGATGATTCTAAATCACAATCCGGATACGTATTTATTTTGAATGGTGCAGCAGTTAGCTGGAGGAGTGCAAAGCAAAGCGTTGTGGCGAGATCTTCAACTGAATCGGAATACATGGCTGCTTCGGAGGCTTCGCAAGAAGCGATATGGATGAAAGAGTTCATTACAGAGCTGGGTGTGGTTCCTAGTGCGCTGGACCCAATGTCTATCTACTGTGATAACATGGGCGCCATAGCCAATGCGCAAGAACCAAGGTCACACAAGAAGCTAAAGCATATCAAGCTACGTTTTCACGCTATTCGAGAACATATCCAGGATGGGGATATAAAGATTTGCAAAGTACACACAGATCTGAATGTGGCGGATCCGTTGACTAAACCTCTCCCGAGGGCAAAACATGACCAACACCAAACTGCCATGGGTGTTCGGTATATTACCATGTAATCTAGATTAGATGACTCTAGTGCAAGTGGGAGACTGTTGGAGATATGCCCTAGAGGCAATAATAAATGTAGTTATTATTATATCTTTGTGTTTATGATAAATGTTTACATTCATGCTATAATAGTATTAACAAGGAAACATTGATACTTGTGTGATTTGTAAACTTAATTTGAAGTCCCTAGTATAGCCTCTATACTTCACTAGCTTGTTGGTTGATTAATGATTGTGGTTTCCCTATCATGAACATTGAGATGTTATCAACAACAAGATCATATCGTTAGGAGAATGATATGGTGGACATACTCCTATAGATAAGCGTAGCATAAAGATCAAGTCATTTCAATAGTTCAATTGCTATATGCTTTCTGATACATAGTAACCTAATTCCTTTGACCATGAGATCATGCATATCACTTTTACCGGATGGATGCTTTGATGACATCAAACACCACACCGTAACTGGGTGGTTATAAAGGTGGCATTGAGTGTTCGGAAAGTATTGGTTGAGACACATGGATCAAGAATGGGATTTGTCCATCCACTTGACGGATAGATATACTCTGGGCCCTCTCGGTGGAATGTCATCCAATTAGCTTGCAAGCATGTGACTTGGTCACAAGGGATCACATATCACGGGAACGAGAAAAGAGTACTTATCAGTAACGAGGTTGAACTAGGTATGCAGAGATACCGACGATCATAACCTCGGATAAGTAACATATCGTGAGACAAAGGGAAATTGGTATCGTATGTAAGTGGTTCATTCGATCGCAAAGTAATCGTTGAAATATGTGGGAGCCATATGAATTTCCAGATTCCTCTATTGGTTATTGTTCGGAGAAGTGTCTCGATCATGTCCGCATAATTCACGAACCGTAGGGAGACACACTTAAGGATTCGACGTTGTTTTGAGTAGTTATGGTATTATGAGAAAGAGACCGAATGTTGTTCGGAGTCTCGGATGGGATCCGGGATATCACGAGGTGATCCGGAATGGTCCGGAGAATAGGATTCATATAAGGAAAGTCCCGTTTCAGAGTTGGGGAATGATTCCGGTGTTTTCATCGGGAATGTTCTAGAAGGTTCCGGAATGTCCGGCACTCCGGGGGGGAGGGTACATGAATGTGTTATATCAAAGTTGGTATGATTGCATCATGTACTTAGTGTCATCTCTGTCCGAAATAAAGGGTTAATTCAAATCCTAGTTTGAAAAGTCAAACGGCTAGTTTGAAAAGTCAAACTGCCAGTTTTCGGAAAGAGGAGAAGGAGGATTGGTGGAGGCCGACTTGGGGGAGGAGTCCCCTTGGCCGGCGCGCCTCCCAAGGACGACTTGGGGAGGGACTCCTCCCCTTGGCCGCCGGCCCCTCCCATCTATATAAGGAGGGGCAGGGCTCCCCTCCTAGGACACACAAGTTCCTATCTTCTACCTCCGATTTAGAGCCGTTTGGGTTTAGAGCTTCTAATTGCTTTAGCCTTCGGTTTAGAGCCTTCTAATTGGTTTAGAGCCTTCTAATTGGTGTGTCTAATTACTAGACCACTAATAGCCTCTCTCATACTCCACCATACTCGCACCGGCTTAAGGCGAAGCCCTGCGGGATCTCCCCTCTACTTCCGGTACCACGCCGTTGTGCTGCCGGAATCGCGAGGAGAGTGCTACAACCTCCGCTGCCTGCTGGAACAAGGGAGAGGAAGGTCTTCGTCGAGTACCGAACGTGTGACCGACTGCGGGAGCGCTGCCGGAACGCAACGCCGGAAGGATCGTCTACACGATCTTGAGATCGGGAAGAGTACGACTACATCACCCACGAGAATCCGCTCTCGTTAAACGCTTTGGAATCTTCGAGGGTAAGTTATTCCATCGACTCGTTGCTACAATCTAGTAGATAGATCTTGGCTTGTTTGTTTGTATGCGATAGAAATTTTTTGTTTTCCATGCTACGAACCGCTACACTTATGCTGCTCAAATAAAAATGTTTTGAACGAATGAAAGTTATCTAACATACTGGGGGATTTATTCGTAAATTTTAAGCTCAATCCGAGTTACATAGCCTCCTCACGATTTTTTTTGGTGGAGGACAGAAATCTGTTTCAGGACAGCAACTCCTCAAATCTTACTTACCTCTCATTAGAGGTCATTCTTAACACAAAGAGCAAACAAAAAGGATAAGGAGAGGTTATTACAGAATTAATAACTTCCAAGACACAAGGAAACTCTTGGGTTATCTCCCAACAAGTACTTTTCTTTAACGCCTTTAAGTTAGGCTTGATAGCTTGAGAAGATGCTCACATAAGAAATATGAATTGAAGTCAAAGAGAGCATCAAGAAGCAAATTCAAAACACATTTAAGTCTAACCCACTTCCTATGCATAGGAATCTTGTAAAGAAACAAGTCATTAAAGCACAAGGCAATAAGCATAGGAAAGCAAAATAGGTGCAACTTCAAAATTTTCAACATAAAGAGGGGAAACTTAATATTGTTGAGATACATAAGACCATGTTTCCCTCTCTCATAATATCTTTCAGTAGCATCATGAATAAACTCAACAATATAGCTATCACATAAAGCATGCTTTTCATGATCTACAAACACATAATTTCTATTAAGCTCAAAAACAGTGGGATTAAAACCTTCACAGGTTTTACCCAAAGTAGATATTTCAAAAGGATCCACAGGAACATAACATTCATCCTCCTTTGGTAAGCATGGGGGATAATCAAATAATTTAAGAGGTAAGGAGTTACTCTCATTAGAAGGTAGACATTGGTAGATCCATTCTTCCTCCCTTTGTTCATCACTCTCCTCCTCTTTTTCATCTAATGAGATTTCAGTGTCAGCATTTCTTCTTCCATAGGCTCCTGCAAAGCATTAGTCTCTTCCATGTGTGGAAAGCATCTATTAAAATAATCAAGGATATAGCCATTTTATTCCTTGTAATTATCAAAGCAAAATTTAAGTATCTCATAAACCTCATATTCATAAGGTGCATCATCAGTATTTTCAAGCAAACTGGCAAGTTCAAATGCACCCTTGAAGGCAATATATTCTTCAATTTGTTCCACATCATAAAAGTCATAATTTCCTTTAACATAAGAAGATATGGTAACATTATCATTATACTCACATTGAAAGGGTAGGTGTTTATACCTCATGCAACAACAAGCTTTATCAAAGCAATAAGTAACATTATATGTGGAGCACACCTCTCTAGCAATAGTATTCAACTTATCAATTTGTTCCCATAAGTGTTTCCCTTTTTGTGACAAATGGTGTTCCTTATAATAATACTTTTGTTCTTCCGTGAACCCACCTTGCCAATAAGAACTAGTTTCAAAGTAACCATCCATTGATAGAAAGCATGACCAAGCAAGGCAATAACAGACCACCAACTAGAGTAGGAACTAATTTTTTTGTGTTTTTGAATAAAGCAAGCAAGCCAAACTAGACTATTTTTTTTGTTTTTTTTTGAAAAGAGGCAAACAAAACCAAGCAAAATAAACAAAGCAAACTAAAAACAAAGTAAAGAGAAAGGAAGTGAAGGACTCCCCTAGTGAAGACGTCCTTAGCCTCCCCGGCAACGGAGCCAGAAAACTTGTTCATGACTCCTTGATGGCGACTGAGAACTTGGTGCTTGATGTGGAGTCTTGTTGGGAACCCCAAGAGTAAGGTGTGAAGAGTACAGCAACAAGTCTTCCCTCAGTTGAGACCGAGGTTATCGAACCAGTAGGAGGAAGGAAACGTCACACAGGTGTTGCAAGCAACGCGGAGACCTGCACAACACAAACTCAAGACTTTGCCCCAACGAATCGGTGAGGTTGTCAAGCTCACCGGTTTGCTGTAACAAAGGATTAAACGTATGGTGTGGAAGGTAATGGTTTGCAGCAAGTAAACATGTAACAGTGGAAGATGTATCAATGGTAAAGATTGGATCGGGGTCCATAGTTCACTATAGGTGCTTTCCTTAGATAAACAACATGGCATGAAGGGTAAACAAATTACAGCGGGACAATTGACAAGAACTAAGCAAGGCATAACAATGCAATTACTAGCCAGAAAGATCCTATGAGGTTGATTGGGAAATACAACAATATGCATAGACCGTCATCCAACTGCATCTATGACTAGAAGTCCACCTTCAGGTTATCATCCGACCCCCCACCAATATTATGTTGCAAGCAACAGATAACTGATTTAAGCAAAGTGTGTAAGGTAAACAGTCCACATGTTCCATGAACAAGAGACCGTTGTTTTCTCCCTAGTAGCAACATCACATCTAAAACCGAAGAGATTTCTGTCACTTCCATTGTAAACTAGAGGCATGAACCCACTATCGAGCATAAATACCCCCTCTTGGAGTCACTAGAAACTACTTGGCCAAGATAACCACTAGCAACGGAGAGCATGCAAGATCACAAACAACACAGACATGATAGAATCATAAAGATAAAAACATTAATCAAACCAACATAATAATCTCAATATCCATCGGATCCCCACAAACACAACATGCATGATTACAAATAGATTAGATCTTGATCATGAATGGAGCTCACAAGATCTATACATGAAAGCACAAAGGAGGAGATACAACCATCTAGCTACTACATGGACCCATAGTCCAAGGTGGAACTACTCACTAATCATACCGGAGAGAAGGCCTCCGGGATGATCTCCCCTTCGGCAGGGTGCCGGGAAGAACTTCAGATCCCCCCGATATAGGGACGTCGGTGGCGGCGGCTACAAAAGGTTTCGTGGAATATTGATCGGGTACTCAGGGTTTCTGTATCGGGGGCTTCTTATAGGCGAAGGGGCAAGACCGGGAGGCGGCCAGGGCCACCAAACCTTAGCCTGGCGCGGGCCCACCTGCCCCCGCGCCTGGGTGGGTCTGCCCCCCTGGCCGGCCCCTCCCGCTCTCCTATGGACTTCTTGTTCCCCACGGAAAGTAATTGACTTTGACGTTTGTCCCGTACAATTCCGAGAATATTTATTTACAAACTTTTCTGAAACCAAAAACATCAAAAAATAGGCATCTGGCACTATTGCAACTTGTTAATAGGTTAGTACCAAAAAACATGTAAAAAGCACCTCAAAGTGTAGACAAGTAAAGCAAAGTAGATACTAAACAAGCATGGAGCATAAAAAATTATAGATACGTTTCCAACGTATCATGCCACTGTCACTGAGGCTTTCCGCAGCATGGCCACCCCCGTCCTCGACGTGCCCCTCACCCGTGGCCCAGCCGCGGTGAGTGATTGCGTCGAAATCATGGTGGTAAACGCTCGCGAAAACCATCGACCACCTCAAGAGCGTCGGGCGGGAGGAGAGAACTCCACGCCCGAGCAAGAGCAAGACCCGCTCACCTCCTCCATCCAGCACTTGCACGCTCCGGTCGTCGTTGAGGCGGACCCAGTGGCTGCTGCGGCAGCGCTCGAAGCTATGCACCAGAAACTCCTGGAGGAATCCACCAAGGTCGCGGTTAACCAGCGTCGGCTGAACACCACTGTGCACGAGTACAACGCGGCTCACGGCTTCGCCAGGAAGATCCAACACCGGGGGCGCGACCTGGTGTCAGAACTGGACCGTGCCGCTGATTCACATGCAGGTGTGGCGCAGCCCGTCTACAGCACCCCCGCGAAGAACATGAGGGCAGTCGAGGCGGCAGCTGCGGAGCTGAAACACCTTGAGGGCGAGGAACTTCGTCGCCAGCAGGAGCGCGTACAGCTCCTCATTGCTACTGCTAACAAGCAGCAAGCCAAAGGCACGCCTAGCCAGATGGGCAACTCCCGCGACATCGTCGTTCGCAAGGGCGCACACCATACGGCGCACGGAGGAAGCAAGCATCAACAGGCATCCTCCCCAGGAGGGCTCGGGCATAATAGTTGCCCGCGTGGCGAATCCGGCCACCGCGGCCACCACAACCGGGACGCCGCCGCCTCCAGCGTAAGTCGCGCTCCAGCAGCAGGAGCCTGCCAGGGGAAGAAGATGCGTGCCCCAGAGGAGGGAGCAGACGCGAACATGGACCCGCCTACATCACGCCTGAAGGGCCAGCTCGGTCCCCGAGAACCGGCTGATGCGCGAGAACGCATCGACCTCCTGGTGCAGTCACTCACACTGGAGGAGGAAAGTCCGGCTGGCCCAAAGTGTTTTGGCCCGCGCATCCAGAACGAACCGTTCCCG
This sequence comes from Avena atlantica, assembly GCA_910589765.1. Taxonomy (NCBI): domain Eukaryota; kingdom Viridiplantae; phylum Streptophyta; class Magnoliopsida; order Poales; family Poaceae; genus Avena; species Avena atlantica. The sequence continues at coordinate 52,791,377 of OU342739.1, read as the reverse complement.
AAGGGATTTTCGCTCCCAAGGGACACACCAAAGTACAACGGTACGGTCAAGCCTGAGGATTAGTTGGTCGATTACACCACCGCAGTGGGAATCGCCAACTGCAATCTACGCCTGGCCATCCGCGACGTCCCTCTCATGCTCGTCGACTCGGCAAGGACATGGCTCAAGAGCCTCCCCGACAGCAGCATCAACGCCTGGCTGGACTTTGAAGAAGCGTTCATTCGCAACTTCACCGGAACATACAAGCGTCCGGGTAGACCTCGCGAGCTTTCCCTCTGCGTGCAGGGCAAGGACGGGTCGGACCGCGCTTACCTCACCCGGTGGACTAGCATGAAAAATTCGTGCGAAGGGGTGCGTGGCACCAGGCGATAGACTTCTTCACCAATGGGTGTCGAGACGGCACCATGTTTAACATAAGCTCAGCCGGGCAGACCCGCAAACCATGGCCCAGGTCATGGCCATTATGGACAAGTACGCCACTGCGGACGCGGTCATGAAGAAACCCATCGTGGTGGATGACCAAGGCCAAATCGTCACGGACGAACAGGCGGAGCAACGCCAGCCGGCTGACCTTCATCCCAGGCGGCACGACCACGACAACCGCCACGGCAAGAGGAAAGACGACCAGCCGGATAGCCGGTATGGCACCAAGCAAGTAGCCGCCGTGCATGAGGACCCGACCGCGGGTGGCAGCCGGAGACAGAGGCCGGATGATAAGCCGCCTCGGCCTAAGTACACCATGGATTCCATGCTCTATGGGTCATGTAAGTTCCACAGTGACGGTAGGAAGCCCGCGAATCACACAACGCGCCAATGCAGCTGGACGAAGAAAATGGCCGAAGCCGGTGGGCTCCCACCACCACCTCCACCGCCAGCCGGAGGCCCACCAGACAACAGGGAACGACACAACCGCCGCGAGGACGACGAGGACGGTTACCCGCGGCAAGTGGGTAACTATCACATATTCCTCGCGGAGCCAGAAACAAAGCACGCCAAGCAGAGACGCGAGGCGGTGGTGAACGCAATCATCCCCCATCCCCCAGTACCTACACTGGTCGGACCAGGCGATCACCTGGAGCAAGGAGGATCAGCCGGCCGTGTTACCAAGCCTCGGTAGCTATGCGTTGGTCCTCGGCCCCATCATCATCTCCAAGAAACACTCGTGCCGCTTCTCCCAGGTACTGATCGACGCATGAAGCAGCATCAACCTCCTCTATCGAAGTAGCCTCAAGAGGCTAGGCATCAACAAATCCCAACTGCAGCCCTCGAGCACTTCGTTCCATGGAGCAGTACCAGGCCCGTCGCACTCGCCAATCGGTAAGATACGGCTAGACGTCATCTTCGGCAACGAGAACAACTTCCATCGCGAGCCAATTTGGTTCGAGGTTGTGAACATCTCCAGTGCCTACCATGCCATACTAGGGCGCCCAGCTTTGACCAAATTCATGGGAGTACCGCACTACGCATACGTCAAGATGAAGCTGCCAGGCCCAAAGGGAGTGATCACTGTCGACGAATGCTACAAGCGTTCGATCGAGTGCGCTTCAGACGGCTCCAAGATGGCCGAAGCGATGATCATCGCTGAAGAGAAGCGCGTCATAATGCAGAATGTGGTGGCTCTATGGAAGGATATGCCGACTGGAGAGCCAAAACCGGCTGGAGAATCATAGTTCAAGCCCTCGCAAGGAACAAGGAAGATCTTGCTGAACAAGGAATACCCAAGCAAGTTCGTCCTGGTCGGAGACGGCCTGTACAGCAAATAGAAAAGCGCGCTCGTCGATTTCCTCCGTGAGAATTAGGACATTTTTGCATGGTGCCCCAAAGACATGCCAGGTGTCCTGAGGGAGCTCGCCAAGCACTCCCTTCATGTTCGACCAGACGCGAAGCTGGTCAAGCAATCTTTACGTCGCTTTGCAGAAAAAAAGAAGAACCATCAGTGAGGAGATCACACGACTGCTCGTAGCCGGCTTCATCATGGAAGTTTTCACCCGGAATGGCTCGCCAACCCGATGCTGGTGCTGAAGAAGAACAAGACATGGCGCATGTGCGTCGACTATACCAGTCTCAACAAGGCATGCCCCAAAGATTCTTTCGCTCTACCGCGGATTGATCAAGTCATCGACTCCACTGCCAGGTGTGATTTGTTGTCTTTTCTGGACGCTTACTCGGGCTATCACTAGATCAAGCTCAATGTAACCGATCAAATAAAGACATCATTCATAACCCCGTATGGAGCTTACTGCTACACCACCATGCCCTTCGGGTTGAAGAACGCAAGAGAAACCTATCAGTGTTGCATGCAGAAATGCTTGCAGACACAGATCAGCAAAAACGTGCACGCCTATGTTGACGACGTCGTCATCAAGACCAAGGAGCGGCACTCACTCCTTGAGGATCTGAAAAAAACGTTCGATAACCTTCGCCGTTTCTAGATCAAGCTGAACCAGGAGAAGTGCGTGTTCGACGTCCTAGCAGGAAAGCTCCTGGGCTTTCTTGTCTCTGAATGAGGAATCAAGGCGAACCCAGATAAGATCGGAGCCATTGAGTGCATGGAGTTGCCGCAGAACCCGCGCGACCTACAGAAGTTCACCGGATGCCTCGCTTCCCTTAGCCGTTTCGTCAGCCGGTTGGGTGAGAAAGCCCTTCCCCTGTACTAGCTGATGAAGAAGACGGACAAGTTCGTCTGGACAGCTCAGGCGGACGAAGGTTTCCGAGGCCTCAAGCGCATGCTCACCTCACCACCCATTCTGGCGGCGCTAGTGGCAAAGGAGCCCATGCTGATGTATATCGCTGCCACAAATAGAGTGGTTAGCGTGGTATTGGTAGTGGAACGACCAGAGGAAGGGAAGGCTCAGTTTGTCCAACGCCCCGTATACTACCTGAGAGAGGTGTTGTCGCTCTTCCAGCAGAACTACCCCCACTACCAGAAGCTGGTGTATGGCGTGTACATGGCCGCCAAGAAACTCAAGCACTACTTCCAAGAGCACTCCATCCGGGTAGTAGCATTGGCCCCGCTTGCGGAAATTATCGGCAACAAGGACGCCACTGGCCTTGTGTCAAAATGGGCCATCGAACTCGCTGCGCATAACATCCAGTACGAGCCACGGACTTTAATCAAGTCCCAAGCACTGGCTGATTTCATCGTCGATTGGGCGGAGACACAGTACATGCCTCTAGTGCCGGATTCAACTTACTGGAAGCTACATTTTGACGGCTCCAAAATGCGAGGAGGACTCGGAGCCGGAATCGTGATAAACTCGCCCAAAGGCGACCGACTGGAGTGTTGGAATTATGCCCTAGAGGCAATAATAAAGATGTTATTATTATAATTCTTGTTCATGATAAAGTTTATATTCCATGCTAGAATTGTATTAAGCGGAAACTTTAATACTTGTGTGGTTTATGAACAACACCGTGTCCCTAGTATGCCTCTATGGACTAGCTCATTGATTAATGATGGTTAAGGTTTCCTAACCATAGACATGAGTTGTCGATTAATAATGAGATCATATCATTGGGAGAATGATATGATGGACAGACCCAAACTAAGCGAAGCAATTAGATCGTGTCATCGTGTTCATCTTTGCGAAGCTTTTCTTATGTCAAATATTGTATTCCTTAGACCATGAGATAATACAACTCCCTGGTATCGGAAGAAAGCTTTGAGGTCATCAAACGTCATCCTATGAGAGGGTGATCATAAAGGTGTCTCTCAGGTGATTGGAAAGTACCTGTTGGGTTGTATGTATCGAGATGGGATTTGTCCCTCCCAAGTCGGAGAGATATACTTCGGGCCCACTCGGTAATCGATATCAACACCGCTTGCAAGCATGTGATTAAGGAGTTACTCACAAAGTGATATCGGATTACGGAACGAGTAAAGTACTTGCTGTGAACGAGATTGAACTAGGTATGATGGTACCGACGATCAAATCTCGGGCAAGTAAAATATCGCGAGACGAAGGGAATATATATATGGGATTGATTGAATCCTGGCATCGTGGTTCATCCGATATGATCATCGATTAATGTGTGGGAGTCAATATGGGTTTCTAGACCCCACTGTTGATTATTGATAGAAGATCATGTCTACATGTTCTCGAACCCGAAGGGTCACACACTTAACGTGTCTCGACGCTAGGATAGATTAGATAATTGGTTTATGAGTTTTTGTTCGGAGTCTCGAATGGGATCCGGGACACTACGAGAGGTTCCGGAATGGTCCGGAGAATAAGATTCATATAAGGCAATGCAGTTTTTGGAGTTCGGAATTGTTTCGGGTTAATCGGTATTGTACCGGAAGCTTATAGAACCTTCCGGAGGGGGACCAACGTGGCCCCACCTGCCGGGAGGGGGCATGGGCCTATGAGGGAGTGCCCTGGCCGCATTGGGCCAGGGGCACATGGCCCCATAGGGCCCAGCCGACCAAACACCTAGGAAACCCTAGGGGAGTTTCTAGAAGGGGGGGAACTTGCCCCTCACTCCTCCCTCCTTGGCCGCCGGCCTAGGGATTGGGGGAGGGGCTAGGGCTGGCCGCCCACCCCTCTATATAAAGAGGGCTGGGGGCGCACCCCTCCCCTACACCTCCTCCTCAAGCCCTAGCCGCCCTGTTGCCCTACTCTCTCTCTCCCTCCCGACTGCACGTAGGCGAAGCCCTGCTACAGAAACTCTCCACCACTTGCACCGTGCCGCCGCGTTGTAGATCCAATCCGTATCTCCACCATACTTGCTGGAACAAGGAAGGAGGAGACGTCTAGGTGCTGCACGTGTGCATCTCTCGGAGGCATCGCCACTTGCGGTGTTAGATCAGATCGGATCGCGAGGAGGAGAAGCGAGTACGACTACATCACCCACGTTCCGTCGAACGTTCCGATGTGCGAATCTTCAAGGGTATGAAGATCTCATCTATTCCCCCTCGTTGTTTGCATCTCCTATATTAGATCTTGGCTTTCCCGTTCGCATCCGCAAAATTTTTTTGTTTTATTATGCTGCGAAACCCTTCAGTGGTATCAGAGCCGGGTTTATGCGTAGATGTGTTTCACGAGTAGAACGCTACATGGTTGCTGCGGGCGTTGATGTTTTATGTTGCAAGCCTCTTGTTTGTGTTCCTCTTATGACGCGGGATAGTGAGATCGAGCGGTCTAGGCCAACCTTACGCGAACTCGTTCGCGAGACCGGCTCCGCACTTGACGTGTGGCTTGTTCCACACATGCGGCTGGTGGATGCCAGTTTCTCTCACTATAGTTGTCATGGGAATTACACCGGATTTTGGCAACCATAATATCACCGTTGTGGCTTTCCGTAGGTAAGAATCGTTCTTAGCTTGCTACTCCCATAAGCCACGTAAAACATGCAACAACAAAGTAGAGGCGTCTAACTTGTTTTTGCAGGGAGTGTTTTATGTGATATGGTATGGCCCAAGATGTGATGTGTATGTTGTATGCAATGATCATGTTTTGTAATGTTTCACGACTTGCATGTCGATGAGTACACAACCGGCAGGAGCCATATGGTGGTCTTTATAATTGTGTATGACCTGTGTGTCAACTTCTTATACGCCATGTAATAGCTTTACTTTATCGCTAAGTAGTTAGAAATAGTTGTAGTTGCTATTCGTGGTGGAGGCAGTCATGGTGGAGTGATGGAGATCATGCCGGCACGCACAAGATGGAGATCATTGCGCGAAGATTGGCTATACCATGTCACATAAAGTTATATGCATGTGATGTTTATCCTTTTATGTATCTTATTATGCTTAGATCGCGACAGTAGCATTATAAGATGATTCCTCACTTAAAGATCAAGATAAAAACTGTGTTCTCCCCATGTATGCACCGTTGCGAAAGTTTGTCATGTCCAAGCATCACGTGATGATCGGGTGCTATAGACTCTACGTTCACATACAACGGGTGCAAGCCAGTTTTGCACGCGCGGAAATACTTGGGTTTGACTTGACGAGCCTAGCATGTACAGACATGGCCTCGGAACACAAGAACCGAAAGGTTAAGCGTGAGTCATATGAATGATATGATCGACACTTCGTTGTCCACCATTGAAACCACATCTCTTCTCATGAAGATCGGATTAGGTGTGGTGAATTGGGATCATGTTCACTAAACAACTTGAGGGATGTTGAATTTAGTGGGAGTTCATCTAGTAATTTGATTAAAGTTGAACTAGTTATCATGAACATAGTATAATTTGTACTTGCAAACATGTAGATAAAATGGCTAAGTCCAACTTCAACTTCAACGTTTTTGCTGAGAAGGAAAAGCTTAGAAACAATGGGTCTAACTTCACCAACTAGTTCCGCAATCTGAGAATCATTCTCTCTGGCGGTCAAAAGGACTATGTCCTTAAGAATGCGCTAGGTGACGCCCCTACTGTAGATGCGCCGGCTGATGAGAAAGTTGTCTATCGGTCGCGCAAAGATGATTATGGTGTGATTAAGAGCACCATGTTGTTTGCTATGGAATCGGACCTTCAAAATCTTTTTGAAGATTATCCCGGGCCCTTTGAAATTCTTGAGGAGCTGAAAACTATGTTTCAGACTCAGGCGCGTTCTGAGAGATATGAGATCTCTGAGAAATTCTTTAACTGCAAGATGGAGGAAGGGAGTTCCATTAGTGAGCACGCCATAAAGATGTCGGGCTACACTCAACGCCTTGAGCAACTGGACTGGAACATTCTAGAGAAGCTCAAGATTGACAGGGTTCTGCAATCACTCCCTCCCAGCTACAAAAGTTTTGTAGTGACTCATAATCAGATTGGTTCCATTGATACGATCACCGAGCTCTTCGCTAAGCTGAAGGCTGCGGAGGTGGACATCAAAAAGGATAATCATGTGTTGATGGTCAACAAGCCCCCAACCTTCAAGAAAGGTAAGGGTGCAAAGAAGCCCTTCAAGAAAGGCGGAGGCAAGCGCGTTGCCCCTGCCGAGAAGAAGCTCAGGTCTGGTCCTAAGCCGGACACTGAGTGCTTCTATTGCAAGGACAAGGGTCACTGGAAGCGCAACTGTCCGAAGTACTTAGCGGACAAGAAGGTTGGCACCATCAAAGGTATATTTGATATACATGTTATTGATGTTTTCCTTACTAGCCCTCGTTGTAGTGCCTGGGTATTTGATACTGGTTCAGTTGCTAATATTTGTAACTCAAAACAGGAGCTACGGAATAGACAGCGGCTTGCGAGGGATGAGGTGACGGTGCGCGTTGGCAACGGATCAAGAGTTGATGTGATGGCCGTCGGCACGCTCTCCTTAGTTTTACCTTCGGGATTAGTTTTAAACCTCAATAAATGTTATTATGTGCCTGCGTTGAGCATGAACATTATTTCTGGATCTTTTTTATTGCAAGACGGTTATTCATTTAAATCGGAGAATAATGGTTGTTCTATTTATATGAGTAACATCTTTTATGGTCATGCACCTATTGTGAATGGTTTATTTCTTCTAAATATCGAAAGGGATGAAACACACATCCATAACATTGAGGCTAAGAGATGCAAAGTAGATAGTGATAATACTACTTATTTGTGGCACTGTCGTCTAGGTCATATTGGTGTAAAGCGCATGAAGAAACTCCATTCTGATGGACTTTTGGAGTCTCTTGATTTTGAATCATTTGACACATGCGAACCATGCCTCATGGGCAAGATGATCAAAACCCCGTTCTCCGGTATGATGGAGCGAGCAACGGACTTGTTGGAAATCATACATACCGATGTATGCGGACCGATGAGTGTTTCGACGCGCGGTGGATATCGCTATTTTCTCACTTTTACCGATGACTTAAGTAGATATGGGTATATCTATTTGATGAAACATAAATCTGAAACATTTGAAAAGTTCAAGGAATTTCAGAATGAAGTGGAGAACCATCGTAACAGAAAGATTAAGTTTCTACGATCCGATCGTGGAGGTGAATATTTGAGTTATGATTTTCTCACGCATCTTAAAGCAAGCGGAATCGTTTCGCAACTCACGCCACCCGGAACACCACATCGCAATGGTGTGTCTGAACGCCGGAATCGAACCCTATTAGATATGGTCTGATCGATGATGTCTCTTACTGATTTGCTGTTATCATTTTGGGGTTATGCATTAGAAACCGCTTCATTCACTTTAAATAGGGCACCATCTAAATCCGTTGAGACGACACTGTATGAACTATGGTTTGGTTCTAAACCTAAGTTGTCGTTTCTTAAAGTTTGGGGATGCGAAGCTTACGTCAAGAAGTTGATGCCGGACAAGCTCGAACCCAAAGCGGAGAAATGTGTCTTCATAGGATACCCTAAGGAAACTATTGGGTATACCTTCTATCACAGAACCGAAGGCAAAGTGTTTGTCGCAAAGAACGGTTCCTTTCTTGAGAAGGAATTTCTCTCGAAAGAAGTGAGTGGGAGGAAAGTAGAGCTAGACGAGGTTGCTGAACCTTCTCTTGAGTTGGAGAGTAGCGCAACACCTGAAATTGTTCCAGTGCCGCCTGCACAAACAATAGAGAGATTGAACCTTCAGACGATGCTGCTACTGAACGTCGCAGGTCGACAAGGTCGCGTGCCCCTCCTGAGTGGTACGGCAACCCTGTCTTGACTGTCTTGTTGATAGAAGACAGTGAAACTACGAACTATGAGGAAGCGATGATGAGCCCAGACTCTGAGAAATGGCTAGAGGCCATGAAATCCGAATTGGGATCCATGAGCGAAATCCAAGTATGGACTTTGGTGGACCCTCCTAGCGACCGAAAGGCCGTTGAGTGCAAATGGATTTTCAAGAAGAAAACAGACGCGGATGGTAATGTTACCGTCTATAAAGCACGGCTTGTCGCGAAAGGTTTTCGACAAGTTCAAGGTGCGATGAGACCTTTTCTCCCCTAGCGATGTTTAAGTCCATTCGGATTTTATTAGTAATTGCCGCGTTTCATGATTATGAAATATGGCAGATGGATGTCAAGACTGCTTTCCTCAATGGCAACATTGATGAAGATTTGTATATGATGCAACCCGAAGGTTTTGTCGATCCTAAGGATGCTGATAAAGTGTGCAAACTTCAGCGTTCCATTTATGGACTGAAGCAAGCATCTCGGAGTTGGAACCTTCGTTTTGATCAAGTGATCAAGAGCTTTGGATTTGTTCCAAATTTCTACGAAGCTTGTATCTACAAGAAAGTGAGTGGGAGCTCAGTGACATTTCTGGTACTATATGTGGATGACATATTGATTATTGGAAATGACATTAACATGCTTAACGATGTGAAGAGTTATTTGAACAAGTGTTTTTCAATGAAAGACCTAGGTGAAGCTCCTTATATATTGGGCATCAAAATCTATAGAGATAGACAAAGACGCCTGATAGCATTAAGCCAGAGTACATACCTAGACAAAGTTCTGAAAAGGTTCAGAATGGATAAGGCAAAGAAAGGTCCAGTGCCTATGTTGTGAGGTAAGATATTGAGAAAGGCTTAGTGTCCAGCTACAGTAAATGATAGAGAAGCTATGAGCAAAGTGCCTTATGTCTCGGCCATAGGTTCTATCATGTATGCCATGCTGTGTACTAGACCGAATGTGTCCAATTCTCTTAGTTTGACGAGCAGATACCAAAGTGATCCAGGAGTGGAACACTGGACAGCTGTGAAGAACATCCTAAAGTACCTAAATAGGACTAAAGAAATGTTCTTAGTCTATGGAGGTGATGAACAGCTCGTCGTAAAGGGTTACATCGACGCTAGTTTCGACACCGACAAGGATGATTCTAAATCTCAGACAGGATACGTTTATATTTTGAATGGAGGAGCTGTGAGCTGGAGAAGCTGCAAGCAAAGCGTGATCGCGGGATCTACAATAGAAGTAGAATACATGGCTGCTGCAGAAGCGTCAAGTGAAGGAGTTTGGATCAGGAACTTCATCACTGAGCTTGGCATGTTTCCAAGTGCATTGGACCCACTGGAGATATTGTGTGACAACACTGGCGCCATAGCACTCGCTAAGGAACCAAGATATCATCCAAAGACCAAGAATATCAACCGCAAGTTTCATACAATCCGAGATTATATAGCAGATGGAGATCTGAAGATTAGAAAAGTACATACAGATCTGAATGTCGCAGATCCATTGACTAAACCTCTTCCACGTGCAAAACATGATCAGCACCTTAGTGCCATGGGTGTTAGATTGTTGCCAAATGTAAACTAGATTATTGACTCTAGTGCAAGTGGGAGACTGTTGGAATTATGCCCTAGAGGCAATAATAAAGATGTTATTATTATAATTCTTGTTCCTGATAAAGTTTAGATTCCATGCTAGAATTGTATTAAGCGGAAACTTTAATACTTGTGTGGTTTATGAACAACACCGTGTCCCTAGTATGCCTCTATGGACTAGCTCATTGATTAATGATGGTTAAGGTTTCCTAACCATAGACATGAGTTGTCGATTAATAATGAGAAAATATCATTGGGAGAATGATATGATGGACATACCCAAACTAAGCAAAGCAATTAGATCGTGTCATCGTGTTCATCTTTGCGAAGCTTTTCTTATGTCAAATATTGTATTCCTTAGACCATGAGATAATACAACTCCCTAGTATCGGAAGAAAGCTTTGAGGTCATCAAACATCATCCTATGAGAGGGTGATCATAAAGGTGTCTCTCAGGTGATCTGAAAGTACCTGTTGGGTTGTATGTATCGAGATGGGATTTGTCCCTCCCAAGTCGGAGAGATATACTTCGGGTCCACTCGGTAATCGATATCAACACCGCTTGCAAGCATGTGATTAAGGAGTTACTCACAAAGTGATATCGGATTACGGAACGAGTAAAGTACTTGCTGTGAACGAGAATGAACTAGGTATGACGGTACCGACGACCAAATCTCGGGCAAGTAAAATATCGCGAGACGAAGGGAATATATATATGGGATTGATTGAATCCTGGCCTCGTGGTTCATCCGATATAATCATCGATGAATGTGTGGGAGTCAATATGGGTTTCCAGACCCCGCTGTTGATTATTGATAGAAGATCATGTCTGCATGTTCTCGAACCCGAAGGGTCACACACTTAACGTGTCTTGACGCTAGGATAGATTGGATAATTGGTTTATGAGTTTTTGTTCGGAGTCTCGGATGGGATCCGGGACATCACGAGAGGTTCCAGAATGGTCCGGAGAATAAGATTCATATAAGGCAATGCAGTTTTTGGAGTTCAGAATTGTTTCGGGTTAATCGGTATTGTACCAGAAGCTTCTAGAACCTTCCGGAGGGTGACCAACGTGGACCCACCTGCCGGGAGGGGGCATGGCCTATGAGGGAGTGCCCTGGCCGCATTGGGCCAGGGTCACAAGGCCCCATAGGGCCCAGCCGGCCAAACACCTAGGAAACCCTAGGGGAGCTTCTAGAAGGGGGGGACTTGCCCCCCACTCCTCCCTCCTTGGCCGCCGGCCTAGGGCTTTGGGGAGGGTCTAGGGCTGGCCGCCCACCCCTCTATATAAAGAGGGCTGGGGGTGCACCCCTCCCCTACACCTCCTCCTCAAGCCCTAGCTGCCCTGCTGCCCTCCTCTCTCTCTCCCTCCCGACTGCACGTAGGCGAAGCCCTGCTGTAGAAACTCTCCACCACTTGCACCGCGCCGTCGCGTTGTAGATCCAATCCGTCTCTCCACCATACTTTCTGGACCAAGGAAGGAGGATACGTCGAGGTGCTGCACGTGTGCATCTCTCGAAGGCATCGCCACTTGTGGTGTTAGATCGGATCGGATCGCGAGGAGGAGAAGCGAGTACGACTACATCACCCATGTTCCGTAGAACGTTCCGCTGTGCGAATCTTCAAGGGTATGAAGATCTCATCTATTCCCCCTCGTTGTTTGCATCTCCTAGATTAGATCTTGGCTTTCCCGTTCGCCTCCATAGATTTTTTTTGATTTACTATGCTGCGAAACCCTTCATGGAGTACGTCCTCCAGATCCACTTCAAGGCATCCAACAACGTCGCCGAGTATGAAGTACTCATCCATGGACTCAAGATGGCCAACCAGATAGGCATCCTGAGGGTGCTATGCTTTGGAGATTCGGACTTGGTGGTACAACAGGTATCTAGCGAGTGGGACGCCAGGGACGCGAACATGGCCCTCTATCGTTTCTTCATCCAACAGTTGTGTGCCTGCTTCGAAGGATGCAAATTTCACCACGTGCCTAGAGCCAACAACGAGGCTGCTGACGCCTTGGCCAGGGTTGGATCAACAAGACAAGCCATACCGTCTGGAGTCTCCCTCGAGCATCTACGCAAACCCTCCATCACCCCGTCACCAGAATCCGACTCCATCGTGCTCAACGCAGATCCAGGAACGGCTGGTGCCTCGCCGCACCCGGGGACTGCTGCAACGCGGCCCATGGTCGACATCAGCAAGCTACCACCCGGCAAGCCTCCCGACATTCTGGAGCCAGCCGACCGTGAGGAGATCAAGCTCATCATACAGACGGTGCACGCCATTCGGGAAGCGCCCGACTGGGCTAAGCCGTTCATGAACTTCCTGGCCAAGGACGAACTCCCGACAGAAGAAGTGGCAGCACGACAAGTGCGGCGAAGAGCAAGCGCCTACACCGTCATCAACAACGAGCTATACAAGCGCAGCGTCGGGGGCATCTATCAATGATGTGTCAGCCAGGAAGAAGGAACCAAGCTCCTAATGGACATACACCAGGGCGAGTGTGGCCACCACGCCTCGTCAAGGGCAATAGCAGCCAAGGCCCTTCGGCACGGTTTCTACTGGCCGACATCACTGAAGGACGCCGAAGAGATAGTCAAAACATGCAACGGCTGCCAGCATTTCAGCCAGCTGAAGCACACACCGTCCGCGACACTCAAGAAAATACCAATCACCTGGCCGTTTGCAGTCTGGGACTTAGACATGGTTGGGCCATTCAAGACAGCTCGATCCGGCATGACGCACCTGCTCGTAGCCGTGGACAAGTTCACCAAATGGATCGAGGCGAAACCCATCAAGAAGCTGGAGGAGCAACGGTGATCAAGTTCTTCACGGACATCATCATTCGGTTCGGCTACCCGCAAAACATCATCACTGACAATGGAACCAACTTCGCGAAAGGATTCTTCGCTCGCTTCTGCGGGGAAAAATGGATCCGCCTGGACCTAGCGTCAGTCGCACACCCACAATCCAATGGACAGTGCGAGCGCGCTAACGGGTTGGTTCTAGACGGAATCAAGCCAAGGCTCATTGAACCGCTCATCAGATCACCCGGATACTGGATAGAGGAGCTGCCAGCAGTGCTTTGGAGCCTGCGCACCACACCCAACCGCGCAATCGGCTTCACACCGTTATTCCTTATCTATGGGGCAGAGGCAATTCTCCCCACGAACATCCAGTTCGACGCACCTCGCAAGCAGCTCTACACGGAGTAGGAAGCCAAGGAGGCAAGAGAGGACAACATGGACTTGCTCGAGGAAGCACGCGAGTTGGCTCTGTCCAGATCAGCAATCTACCAGCAAGACCTGTGCCGATACCACGCCAGCCGAATTTGGCCTACCTCTTTCTGTGAGGGAGATCTCGTGCTGCGCCTGGTCCAGAGCACCAAAGGAATGCACAAACTGTCCCCACCATGGGAAGGCCCATTCATCGTCAGCCGGGCGCTCCACAACAATTCATACTATCTGATCGATGCCCAGCAGCCGGTGAAGAACAAGGCAAATCGCTCAGACGAGGAGACAGAATGCCCATGGAATGTAAGCCTACTCCGGCCATTTTACACTTGAATAAAGAAGTGTATGTACCTTCACTTTTCATGTAATAAATGAACAAGATCGGAAGCCTCGGCATAACACCGAGGACTTTGTCCCAATTCTGCACACCATCTCCGTTTTCGTACCGGCTGGCCTAGGCCCCATGATTTCTACAAGAAGCATAATATTGCACAAGGCGCCTAGAGCAACCTCTTCGGTTTCGGCTTCAGAACGCATGCCGGCTGTCGACCCGGCAAGAGCAAAAACTCAAAGCACACGCTGCAAGAAAATGCCAATGCAGAAAGCAAGGGCGCCTAGGAGAACCGGTTGCTCCTGCACGAGCTAAGCCAACAACAACGAACCGAGGTATCGCGAGGCACGCCAACGTAGCCGCTCCTTCGGTTCCGGCTGCATACCGCAACCCGGCTGCCAGCCGGCAAGGGCAACGCTCGAAGGGCCAATACTCGCTGAGAAAAGGGGAGCTGCTAACGGCCTAACTCGAAGGGGCGCGCCTCTCTTTTCTTTTTACGTTTAATACCAACTAATGAATGAGCATATACACAAGAAAACTAACCCAAAGAAACGCTATGTCTCGCGCGACCCGAGCCACAACTTGGCAGGAAACGAAATGGCGAAAGAGATTCGACCCGGTTGGCTACCCCAGCCGGGACTAAACCTCGGGGACTACACCCAGTGGGCACGCTCCCGCGCACCCATAAACTCAAGTCAAGATGGCGAAAGAGCTTCGACCCGGCTAGCTACCCCAGCCGGCCAGAACCTCGGGGACTACACCCAATGGGCGCGCTCCCGCGCACCCATAAACTCAAGTCAAGATGGCGAAAGAGCTTCGACCCGGCTGGCTACCCCAGCCGGCCCAAACCTCGGGGACTACACCCGGTGTCCGCGCTCCCACGCACCCATAAACTAAAGTCGAGACGACAAAAGATCTTCGATCCGGTAGGCCATCCCAACCATCTCGAGCCTCAAAGATCGCAAATGACAAAGGCGTAAACATAGAAACGCCAAAGACAAGCAAAAAGGGCAGAGTGAGCCCAAAGAACTGAAGATGCACCAAGCCATAAAGCAGAACACGAAGGATCCGCGCAGATTCAGAATTTGGCGACAAAAGTCAGCCAAAATGTATCAACAACAAAAGAATAGTTTAACAAGCACACCCGACATCCCGAGGATCAAGACTCTGGAGTCGGAGCGGCGGAGGGAGCATCAGCAGAAGGGGCAGGAGCTGCACCAGCGTTGGTTGTAGGAGCCTGGCTGGTGGAGACGACGTCGATGGGATTCCAGGGCGCCGGGTTCCAGTGGAGTGGCAGCGGCTCCGCAGGGTCACGAAAGTGGCGTTCCAAGTCCACGTAGGTGCCAATCTTCACCCCGCAGGACCGGATCACTGGAATGCTGTCGCGAAGGCCCCCGTATCTTGTCCCAAGACGGAAGACGCGTGTGAGCACACTGAGATCAGCCCCAAGATACCACGACTTGACCAGGGCTAGAGCCATCTCCACGCCGCCTCGGTCCGCCCATTTCTTGTGGATGTACAGGACATTGATCCCACGAGACAGGGCAACCGCCAAGCTGGCAATATCATGCACGTCACCTGCATCCAGCCAGATGTAGTGGAAGAGGTCGTTGGCAACGGCACGGAGGCCATTGGTCTCTTCCACCAGCACCTTCACCAGGTCCATGGCGGTCAGGTCACGGCCGATATCCTCCACAGGCAGCTTCTCCAGGGCCATCTCGGTAGCCTCAGGATAGTGAGCTACAGCCAAGCGCAAAGCTAAATGATCAGACCAGATTGAACAAACCATGACACAACGGAAGAAGGAAGCTGAAGAACTTACTGATGACCATCTCCGAGATTCTCTGGAGGTGCTGAGTCAACTCCCCCTCCCGGGAGCGAAGAATCTTGATCGTCTCCTCCTGTTGGGTGGAGATTGTCTCAAAATTCTTTAGCGCCTCCGCCCGGATGTCAGTTGCCTTCTTGCCCCGCTCCACGCTAACCTCGAGCTGATGCTTGGCCGCAGCAAGCTGATCGAACTACGCCTGTCGCGCCTTGTTCGACTCTTCCAGCCGGGCAACCTCAGCTTTGAGGCGCTCCACCTCATTCCCCTTGTCCTGGATCATGGCTGTAGGAGGACACCCGATGGTCAACAAAAAACGGGAAAAGGGAGCCAATCACCAAGACAGATCTGAAGAAGCAATCTTACGGCCAAGATCCTGGGTGTTCTTCACAGACTCCGCAAAATCTCTCTGCAGCAAGAAAATAAATAAGTAACAGAACGACAAACCGGCTAGAAGAACAGAAAGGTGTGTGTGGGATAATGACTTACCTCCATCAAGAAAGACAATTTTTGGCCTCGCCAAGACCCATCTCCATTCCATCAACCAGGTGGCGAACCTGGTTGAGTGCAACGGGCGCCGCGCCAAAGAGCTGGGCGAGGATTGCACCCGGCGTCAGCACAGCCGGAGCTGGCCCGAGCCGGTGACGACAACCTCTTCATCATCGGTAGCCACACCAGAAGGCGCGACCACCACCAACTCCCTCCCAGCCATCCGCCGCAGCCGCCTGCGCGGCCCCAGCCTCCTCCGTCACCTCCGTGATCACGGGCCTGGTGGAGCTGCCTAGAGCATCGCTCCAGGCCAGGTTCAAGCCAGCCCCGGGACAAAGGAGGGGGGTCTCCGGGTCCTGCGCAACCGCGAACAACTGCCCCAACTGCGAAGACGCGGACGCTTGGAGCAGCAGCCCTATGGTCGGGGAGCCCTGAGGGGCCCTGGGCGGAGACGGTGTGGCTGGCGCAGCCGTCCAGATGCAGCCGGTGTAGGCGCAGCCGGTGCAGGCGCAGCCGGCGACCTCACCTCCTCCTCAACCAGCGGAGGAGGGGGAGGAGCAATGATGGCAGCGCCACCATCGCCAAGCAACATCGCCTCGCTGCACATAGTGAAGAATAAGAGGAAGTACTAGCAGAACCACAAAATGGCAAGGAAAGGCGAGGAGGATACTAACCCGGCGATGGACGGCGGAGCAACGACTTGACGCCCACGGCGTGTTTTTTCTGTTTAAATAGAGCGGGGGCGGCAGGAGGCTCCGCCCTCTTTCCTCGGGCTTTCGCCGCGGGGTTTTTCTCGGCCACCCTCCTCGTCGGTGACATCGACTGAGACACGAACAAATAATCAAAACTACAACCTCAAGAACCAGGATGAAAGAAGGAGCCGCAGCCGACAAGTTACCATGAGGATCCGAGGGGCCATCGTTCGCCCGGACAGGAAACCCTTCGGGCTCCGTCTGGGGGTACTTCTTCGACTTCCTGTCCGCCAAGAAGGACGGAAGCAGGAAGTCACCCATACCGTCCTCGGCTAGCAGCGCTGTGAACAACTAATCAAAAAGGGGATAATAAGGCACCCAAGGAAAGCTAGCGATGGCGAAGAACAAGACGCAAGACAACTAGAGAACAACTCACCCGAGGCGGCAGGCTGCCGCGATGGTACGGAGGGCAGGAGTACGCCCAGGTGGCTTCCATACGGAACTTGGAGATCATGGAGACCCAGTTCCGCAGGTCCTGGTAGGGCTGAAGGGAATATGCCCTGAGAGGAAATAATGAAGTGTTTATTATGAGTATTCCAAATATATGATAAATGTTTATTTTGCATGCTATAATTGTATTAATACGGAAACCTTAATACATGTGTTTTTAATAAACAAACAGAAAGTTCCTAGTTACACCTCTCTCATAAACTAGCTCATTGATTAACAAGATGATCAAAGTTTCCTAATCATAGACATTGGCTATTGTTAATAACAAGGTCACAACATTAGTGTAATGATGTGATGAACATTCATCCGAAGTATAGCATTATGATCAAAGTCATTGAGTTTATATTGCTATAACAACTTACGAAGTGATCCTAATCCTTAGACCATGAGATCATGTCTATCAAATACACCAGAAGAGTTTCTTGATGACATCAAACATCACACCATAACTGGGTGATTATAAAGATGGCTTCAGAACTACTAAAGTGGTGTGTTGAGGCTCATGGATCGAGAGTGGAATTTGTTCATCCCGATGAAGGATAGATATACTCTGGGCCCTCTCGGTGATATCACATTGGTTAGCTTGCAAGCAAGTGATTTG
Source organism: Avena atlantica (assembly GCA_910589765.1). Taxonomy (NCBI): domain Eukaryota; kingdom Viridiplantae; phylum Streptophyta; class Magnoliopsida; order Poales; family Poaceae; genus Avena; species Avena atlantica. Next base: position 52,773,505 of record OU342739.1, on the reverse strand, counting down.
ATCACTAGAATGTTATATCACGGGAACGAGAAAAGAGGGCATGTCGTTAACGAGATCAAACTAGGTATGGAGATACCAATGATCGAATCTCGGACATGTAATATATCGTGAAACAAAGGGATTAAGATACTGGCGTAAAAGGTTCCGACGATCACAGGAAAGTCATCGTTGAATGTGTGGGAGTCGGTATGGATCTCCAGGTCCCGCTTCTGATTATTGATCGGAGAAGGGTCTCGATCATGTCCGCATTATTCGCGAACCGTAGGGTGGCACACTTAAGGGACACTGGCATCCAATTGGAGCAAAAGTTTCATGTTGAAAAGAATAACAAGCGCAGGAATTTATTTCACTAGATACCGAAACAGGTTTTCAGGTGAAATTGTAGAAAGTGTTTTTTTGCATGTGAAATGGAATACTAGCAAGGGGTTTTATGTGAATGTTTTTCATTAAAGTAATTTACAAAAATCTGAATAAATAAAAGGAGTTTTATTTAATGAGAGTTTGCATTAAATTTGGTGGAAATTTAATAGCAATTTTAAGTGGAAGGAATTGAAGAGATTTTTGTGAGTGGAGTGTCCACCCACATGAATGAGGGGAGGGCAAGGGGTCAGCCCCCATGTGCCGGCCACCCCCTTGGGGTTCCCCCTCTCCTATAAAAGGCACCCCCTCCTCACTTCTCACTCACACCTCCTCGTGAAGGATCTCTCTCCCCCTCTAGAATATATCCCCCATGGTCTCGGACTAGTGAGATACATGTTCCCGGTGGCTATTCGGCAAGAAAGGGTTGTGTTTCCGGTGCATCACTGGAGCGAGGAGGTGGAGGTTGCTCGGTGTCTTGTACGTGTGTGCGAGCACGGATGCGCTGTTGTTTTGCGGCGCTAGGACTTCCTCTCGATCTTGAGATCGACAAGATATCGTCTACATCAACCACGAGTTTAACTCGTTAAGCTTTGTCGGTCTTCAAGGGTATGTTCTCTACAGATATACATTTGCCCGTTGTTTGTATCTAGTAGATAGATCTTGGTAAATAGTTCCCATCGTAGGAAAATTTTTGTTTTCTATGCTGCGAACCCTATAAGGGCACCTCCTTCCGCGAAGTACTCATCGGGTCATCGGCGGTCAACATGTGGCACATCTTGTGTGACCGCTTCTGCAGCGGAAGCACGCGACGCACCATCCATGAAAACATGATGTCCCGGGCGGTGAGCCTCTCCGTCTCCACCATCGTATCCACCCGGGTGGCCATCATGTCGAGGTCCGCCGTGGCGCCCATGCCCTTCGTCGCCCAGCCCTTCTGCGTTGGGGGCAAGTTGGTGAAAGGCGGAAGGCAGATCCAGTCCACCTCTGTGGCATTGCTCACATAAAAATATGAGCGCTGCCATAGCTTGACGGTGTCGGGGAGCTCGAACCACGGCATTGGCGAGGAGGACCACAGGTAGATGGCGCAGCAGCCCGTCAGTGTCAGCGGACCGCCCTTGGAGGTGTTCTGGGCCTTGAAGTGTAAGAACTTGAGGAAGTTCGCCACCTCGGGCCACACCGCAAGGTACGACTCACAGCAAGCCGCGTGGTGCGACAGCTGTGCGATGGTGTTGGCGCCCAGATGATGGAGCTGGAGATCGAAGAAGACAAAGAGTTGGAGGAGGAAAGGGCTAACGGGGAGACCGAAGCCACGGGCGAAGTGCGCGAGGAAGACGATGCACTCCCCTGGCCAAGGATCCGACACCCTCTCCCCCTCCAGCGCAAGCCGATGCTTCACGAGCATCAACGAGGGAAGAAACCTCCCCCACCGATACTTGTTGACGAGTTCGTTGGTCACGAATGACCCACACCAGCCACCGTGCTGCTCCGGCAGCATCTCGGCAGAAGTGGTGGCCGTGGTGAACGGTGTAAAGTGGCTCCGGTGGCGGCAAGGAGAAGCGGCGCAAGAGCAAGGTGCGCTGGAGCACGAGGAGAAGATGAGTCGAAGGCTGGAGAAGTGTGGGAACCGATCCCCCTCAGGGCTCTATTTATCCCCGCGGACGGCACTGTCGCCTCTTCGGCTCCTACACGACACGTAGCATCACGGCGCCACGGCCGCACGACGTTACGGCTTCAGATAATTTGCACCATCATAATCGCCACAGAAAATCCGCGGGCGTTACCAGGAGACAAGGCGTACGCGCTCGCTCCGAGCAACCGCTGCGGCAAGTTGCGTGCACAGTTGCCAAAAAACTGACGCAGCGACGCGGAAGTCCAACTGACGCGACATGCACCAGAGCTGCAGTCGTGGGTGACGACATCAACAACGTCATCAAGCTAAACGCTTTGTCTTCAGCTGCGCCACCCGGTCCCTGCCTTCGCTGTTAAAACCCAGTGGGCGGCCATCGATTCCGCAACCGGTTAAATCCAGCCGGAAAGCAAAAGCAAAAGCCGCAGCCAGATGTAATAAAGCAATTACTTCAAGACAAAAAAGGAGCATGGAAGATCTTACCCACCGGCCAAGCCCATACGTGCTCGGGGACTAGTGTCTGGGGGATAACCCCTGGGTGGGGAAAGCCAAGCACAAGTAGGCCGGCTCCAGAAGGAGCAGGCCGCCTGGCCTTAAAGAAGGACAGCTCCAGCTAACTGGCGAACACACCCGGCTGGGCTTATAACCTTCTCGGCTGGCCCGTCTAGCCGGTGGCCAGAAGAACCGGCCGGGTGGCCGCTTCCACCCGGCTCACCTCAGATTCGATGGAGAGCATGGAAGGGCTGACGCTCCGTGTGGGGTACGCCTCTGGCTCTCCCTCGTCATCGGGCAAGCTGGCATGCCATCATGACCAGTGCTGCCCGATGAAGATAAAGCAAAGTGGTCGGCTGGACTGGCGAAAGCAGTCCGGGTGACCGTTAAAGCAAGGTGACGCCCCAAAGGAAGCCCGGGTGACCACTAAAGAGAAGGATGACGCTAAAATAAGGGCGAACTGGGTCTTGGCCCACCGGTTAGGACCTGCAGCCGGCCCTGTCCTGTTAACCCATATCCAAACAGTAAATCCTAGGACCCGATCTGTAATCTGCCCCCCGACCAGTATATAAGGGAGGACAAGGCTAGGGTTCTAGGGAGGCAACAATACAAGGATATAAGTGTCAACGTCAAGTTCCCAACTTCCTCTAGCTCTCGATAGTTTCTAAGGAAACAACTCTAGGAGCATCTGTACTGGGCATCAACTCCCTTATATAGTTCATCTTGCAGGAGTAGGGGTGTTACCTCGCCGAGAGGGCCCCGAACCTCGGTACGTCGATGTGTTTGCAGTTCACCGTGCCCAACCCATTGCGTGAGCCATCGAATGCATCCGAGTTTCCCTTCTTTTCCACCCCCGATGGCACTGCTGTGTTCCACACCATGACATCGGAGTCAGATTCTGCCTCCTCGTTGTCCGGCGCGTCCGTATACTTCTCAGGTAGGTGGAATCATCCCTGCTACCTTGAGGCCCTGCCAAATTGAAGACAAGAGATGAAACAAGATAAGTAACGATAACAAACAAGAGCACTCGAAAACAACATTACACGCAACTACAAGTTTCACCTGGGGAACTGCTTTTTTGATGCTGAAAGGGGCAGTCAAGGATTTCCCCGGGAGGTCCTCATCGGCCTTGTACTTCGGCAGACACCGAAGCGCCTTATCAAGGTCACCCGAGGACATCTCCTCAGGCAAAACCCTTGTCGGGTCATTGGGGCCAGCATACAGAAACATCGGATGCGCCCTCGCTTGGAGCGGCTGCACCCGATGCTTGAGGAAGGTGCAAATGATATCGACGCCATTGACCTCTTTGCCGACCACCAGCTGAAGAGCCTCCACCCGCTTGTAGAGCTTCGCCACATCTTCGGATTCACCATCCAAGATGTCATTCCCCCAGGACCTCTTTCAGATGATCTCTTGGGTGGAGTCGAACGGGGCAAGCCTGTAATGCTAACCGTCTAGCTTGATGTCGCGGATGTAGAACCACTTCATGCGCCATTGTTGGATGGACTCGCTAAGGTAGAAAGAGAAGAAACGGATAGTGTATCAGATAGAAATACCGCAGCCACCAGTGGATAGACACCACCGGTGCCAGATTGCCTCTTCACGGAGTAGAGTCTCTGGAAGAGGCCAAAGTGAGGCTCGATGTCGAGCCAGCACTCGCAAAGGGTAATGAAACAAGCAATATGGAGGAGAGAATTGGGAGATAGATGGTGGAGCTGAATCCCATAGAAGAAAATAAGCCCATGAAGAAATTCATGGGCGGGCAAAGAGAGGCCGCGGAAAAAAAAAGGCGTAAAACATCACCCGAAACCCTTCGGGTGGGCGAGGGATTACCTCTTGGCTTGGGAGGATGGCGTCTCCCTTCTCATTGGAGATCAGGCCGGCCTCACACAATTTGCGCAAGTCCGATTCACGCATCTCCATGCGCCGCCACCCGCCATCAGTGGTGCGGCTCGAAGTAGTGGCCTTCTTCCTGGCGACGGCGGCGCTTGAACCCGCTGTAGCGGAGAAGCTTTCTTGGGCTTGCCCATCATGGAGCGACGAGTGCGGCGATGCCAATGGAGGAAAGCAGAGGGAAATACGCGAGGATGTCAGGTGCACAATGAGATCACGAACTCAAGAAATGGTGGCAATGGCGAAGAAGCAGAGGAAAATGGAGAAGGGTAAAAGTTTGTTGTTTTCCTCATGGTATAAAAGGGGCGAAGATAATGCAGCAGAGCCATCGATTGAGAAGCCCTAACGTGTCCCCTAGATCTCACCGTCCACGTGTCAGCACCAAACTGAACTGTCGCCAGCATGCCGTCCACTACGCGCGGAAATCGAGGAGACGCCGTATCTTTCGCCACGACTACGCGTGACTAGTCAAATTCATGTCAGGCAGTGGGAACCACGGTCGTTCGGTCGCATCGTCTCTGCTGCCGCAGACGGTTGAGCTCGCCAATCGTCAACAATGATGCCATCAAAGCGAAGCCAACAACGGCTCGAAGATTTTGACTGAGCATAAAGTACTTACTTGATTCTACGACTCAACTAACTACTCGGGGCTACTCCTATCAGGAGTGCTGGCCGCGCACCCGAGAAATTACAAAGGTAACAACACCTCGAAAAAATCTTCAAGTCCTACGTTGAATCTACGACTCCACTATGGACTCGGGGGCTACTCCCATAGGAAGCGCTGGTCGCGCATTCAAAAAAATGCGTCCTTCGGACTAATAATGGAAACAAGCACGGATGACTGAACTAAATTCTCTTCTCGAGTCTACGATTCGAACAGACACTTGGGGGCTACTCCCATAGGGAGCGCTGGTGGTGCACCCTATGAACTATTCGACTGAGATCCTTCGGATCAAATACATCAAAAATCTTTTGGCAACTTTGCCCAAATTAACGCTAAGTGATAAGCAGTCTCCTTAGTCACCTGAAACACCTCTGAGGTGATAAAACTTCGGATTATGTGTCTATGACGCAAAGAAAAACCGTACAGATATCATCTGATGGTCTGGTAATGCACTCGAATACGCTCTGCCAGTAAATTTCCGTGTCAACAGGCACGATGAAAATCATGACAGACGCATTGGGTACATTACTTGAAAAGCACTAGGATTCGACTCATATAAGACTTCAACGGCCTAAGTCGAATTACACCAGTATTCGTTCCGGATTCGAGTCTAGGGACTCGAGTCTGATGAAGATCGTGTTGTTTTGTCCTATGATAGTTAACTGGCCCTGATCCGTCGGGTGAGCCACGCACACGCATCAACAATACCTATGAATTAACATTTTTATTCCTAAAAATAGGTTCAAATACAAAGCACCAAAAAGATTATAGAGTCTCTAGTCGAATCTACGATTCTACTGATCACTCGGGGGCTACTGACATGGATATACCGTACGCGTGCATAACATTGGTATACCTGGTCCAACCCAAGAAAGGCCCATGTGGAGACTTGCAGCCCAGAGAGATTTCGGGTGGCCTAGGCCCATGGCGACTTCGACTCCTTGGAGGACACGTCTAGATGTAGATAGAATTTCAAAGGGTCCAACCCTAATCTGTAACCGACTCGACCAATCCCTGGGTGTAACATCCCAAAAATACTAAACTTGGATCATCAAACTCTAATCATCAAAATTATGGTTAACAAAAACTTTTCTAAATAAAAATATGAAAGCATGCATGTGTGTATGCATCCCATTTTGAATTCTTTTGAATTTCCTTGGTTATGTGTTTCTTTTCTTGTAAAATGTTTCTTAGGTGAATTAAACATCATCTAAACAATCCCCACACTTTTCCCAAAGAAAAATAAATCAAAATAAGCCAAATTGAGTGAATGGTCATTTTGCCCAATTTAACTCCCATGCCTACTTTGGCTGTCCCAAACTTTCAGAACTTAACAGAAACTTGTTTGGATCTTTACACCCCTTGATAGTACTCATAACAAAGTATCAAGGCCCACCTTGTGATCATCCAGAAACTTTCAAATGTATAGTTTAAATGACAATTCAAAATTGAATCTTTATCATATGGGAAGATCCCACTTTTTCAAAAACCACTCAAACAAGCTCAACTTTCAAAACCCAAGCATCTGCAGACTCACCAGCATCAACCTAGCACACCCACAAAAAATCTTTTCAAAATTCAAAACTTGAATTCTTGCGGCCATTTCATCAAACACCTTGCAGATTCAAATCTTCAAAAATCCAAACACTATTGTGAGCAGTGATTGGAGCCTAACTTGTTCCCTCTCTGGTTACAACTAGGCCTTAGTAGATCATCTAGCTCAATTGCAAACCTCTAGCATCACTATAAGCTTGGCAATGCCATCAATGGTGAGCAGGCCGAGTGCACCCTTGTCACCCCCATGTCGACAGCAAGCTAGGAGAAGAAACAAGCCTAGCAAACATGTCTGGGAGCAAGCCAACACCCCACCGCCACTCCCTGTCCAGCGCTCGAACGTTGCCAACCCTTGGACCACACGCACAGACCGTGCCCATCTCGCCAGCAACCATGTCGAGCATGCGCCAGAGCGCCACCTGCGACCGAAGCCCACAGACCGCGCGCCGCCCTCGCCGCGTGCATACGTGATCACCACCATCCCAGCAACCCCACAGACACACTCGTTCGCCCCCGCGCGGACCACGCATGCTGTGCGCATTAAAAACCTCCGCCAGGCACGCGCAGAGCACCGCCGCGTTCCAACCAAACCACACCGCCCCACGCCTCGCCACCACGTCATTGAGCATCACCAGGGAGCAACGCACCACCCCCTACCATCGCCCACACCGATAGCCCTCTGTGCTGTCGACCACGACGAGCTCACCTTGCGCCCCGTCGGTCCGCTCTCGCCACTATAAATAGAGGCCACCCCCAACCGGATTGAGCACACCATCTCACTCCCCTCTCCTCATTGATCGTTCCACCCCGTTCCCAAAGTCAGGCGAGCAGCACTTCGCCGGAATTTCACCAGAGCCCGCCGCCTCTGGAGAAGAAGGGAGCCAGCGATTGGAGCCGCCCCAGGAGAAGCTGCCGGTACCAGGAGGTTCGCCGTCGTCGACTTCGTCGTTCGCCTGCCTCGCCGACCCTCGCCTGAGCCCCGGTGAGCACCCGACGACCCCCACCTGCTGCGTTAGGTTTCTGTCTCGCCGGCGTTGCCCAACGTCGACGATGACCCTCAGCCGTTAGATTAGAACAAGATCCCACGGCTCACATCGCCCCATACCGCTTCGCACCCCCTCGTCTCACTGACGCGTGGGGACAACAACTTAACCAGCCCGCGTAAGCGTTGTGCTTAGCAGGCCGGCCCAGTATCGTTTCACGCGCAGCCCAGTCATTTGAAATTAACCTTTTCCATTTTTATTTCAAACACACTTCTGCACCTAGATTCAAAAATCAACCTAGATCGATCTAGTGAACCAAATTGAATAAAACCAAGTTTTGTTAGAAAGTTCTGGAAATGCTGAATCCAAGCCCGTTGGATTCAAGTCATTTGGATTTGTAGATCATCCTTGGTAAACATAACAAGGCAGAAGCTTTTCTGCATTCAAACATTTTTCAAATTTAAACCATGATAGCTTTTGAGTTGATTCCAACTCTAAAAAATCACATTTAACCATACCTTTCATAATATATAAAAATATATATAGGTTTACTTACAGAAATAATGACCAAGTAATAAAAGAATGCCACATAGGCATTTCTAGTCATTTTATTTAATTAAAATAAAAGGTTAAACCTTATTAAATTGTGACACCACTTTAAATCACATTCCCATGTACTGAAATATGTGGTGATAACATGTGTCAACATGATCCCATGTTTGGTTTGGAGAATATTAAATCTTAAGTAGTTTTTCAATGAGTAGAAATTACTTTTCTAAAAATAAAAGGAATTAAACCAAGCCTTAATCTTGTAATGTTAGAGATCATGTTAGATCATCTATGGACCCCTTTTTGTGTGATGATTGCAAGTAGTTAAGTATTGTTTGGTGATTGTATACCTCGTGTTTATTCATAGACGCTAGTACCGACCAAGGATACGAGGAGGAAGGAGGATACTACGAAGAAGAAGCCGAGGAGAACTTCAACCACTACTCTGCACAAGGCAAGCCAATACTTGCAAGCTATTAACCTTGCAAGCTAACACTTGCAATTTAGCAAGCTTATATTGACATTGATGCAAACCTAATACTATTAGTTGAATGTGCAAGCTAACCCTTGAAAGATACTATACCCATGCAAGCAAATACTTGCTTGTTACCATGCCAACTATATGCCTTAAGCATATGTGATCATACCCACTTGATACCCCCTCCTAGTTTTATTCGCAAGCTTTCTATTTTATTTCTTTATCAAAGCTACTTACTTAGAGTTTACTTAAGTGAATTGTAGATTCTAGAAAGATAATTGAAGGTTGCATAAAGAGCATAAAATTTGGCCTAAGCTAGATAATCTTTATGTCATCCTAAGGCATGAAATTGAACTTAGTTAAAAATCCCATTTGTTTACCACCCCTCATTAGAATTGGAATTATGCCCTAGAGGCAATAATAAAGATGTTATTATTATAATTCTTGTTCATGATAATGTTTATATTCCATGCTAGAATTGTATTAAGCGGAAACTTTAATACTTGTGTGGTTTGTGAACAACACCGTGTCCCTAGTACGCCTCTATGGACTAGCTCATTGATTAATGATGGTTAAGGTTTCCTAACCATGGACATGAGTTGTCGATTAATAATGAGATCACATCATTGGGAGAATGATATGATGGACAGACCCAAACTAAGCGAAGCAATTAGATCGTGTCATCGTGTTCATCTTTGCGAAGCTTTTCTTATGTCAAATATTGTATTCCTTAGACCATGAGATAATACAACTCCCTGGTATCGGAAGAAAGCTTTGAGGTCATCAAACGTCATCCTATGAGAGGGTGATCATAAAGGTGTCTCTCAGGTGATTGGAAAGTACCTATTGGGTTGTATGTATCGAGATGGGATTTGTCCCTCCCAAGTCGGAGAGATATACTTCGGGCCCACTCGGTAATCGATATCAACACCGCTTTCAAGCAAGTGGTTAAGGAGTTAATCACAAAGTGATATCGGATTACGGAACGAGTAAAGTACTTGCTGTGAACGAGATTGAACTAGGTATGACGGTACCGCCGATCAAATATTGGGCAAGTAAAATATCGCGAGACGAAGGGAATATAAATATGGGATTGATTAAATCCTGGCATCGTGGTTCATCCGATATGATGATCGATGAATGTGTGGGAGTCAATATGGGTTTCCAGACCCCGCTGTTGATTATTGATAGAAGATCATATCTGCATATTCTCGAACCCAAAGGGTCACACACTTAACGTGTCTCGACGATAGGATAGATTGGATAATTGGTTCATGAGTTTTTGTTCGGAGTCTCGGATGGGATCCGAGACATCACGAGAAGTTTTGGAGTGGTCCGGAGAATAAGATTCATATAAGGCAGTGCAGTTTTTGGAGTTCGGAATTGTTCCGGGTTAATCGGTATTGTACCAGAAGCTTCTAGAACCTTCCGGAAGGGGACCAACGTGGCCCCACCTTCCGGGAGGGGGCATGGGCCTATGAGGGAGTGCCCTATCCGCATTGGGCCAGGGGCACAAGGCCCCATAGGGCCCAGCCGGCCAAACAAGGGGAAACCCTAATTGGACCTTCTAGAAGGGGGGGTTCCTTGCCCCCCACTCCTCCCTCCTTTGGCCGCTGGCCTAGGGCTTGGGGGAGGGGTTAGGGCAGGCGCCCACCCCTCTATATACAGAGGGCTGGGGCGCACCACCCCCCCACACCCCCTCCTCAACCCTAGCCGCCCTGCTGCCCTCCTCTCTCTCTCCCTCCCAACTGCGTGTAGGCGAAGCCCTGCTGCAGAAACTCTCCACCAATTGCACCGCGCCGTCGCGTTGTAGATCCAACCCATCTCTCCACCATACTTGCTGGACCAAGGAAGGAGGAGACATCGAGGTGCTGCACGTGTGCATCTCACGGAGGCATCGCCACTTGTGGTGCTAGATCGGATCGGATCGCGAGGAGGAGAAGCGAGTACGACTACATCACCCATGTTCTGACGAACGTTCCGTTGTGCGAATCTTCAAGGGTATGAAAATCTAATCCAATCTCTCTTGTTGTTTGCATCTCCTAGATTAGATCTTGGCTTCCCTCTGTTCGCATCCGTAGAATTTTTTTGATTTACTATGCCGCGAAACCCTTCAGTGGTATCAGAGCTAGATCTATGCGTAGATGTGTTTCACGAGTAGAACGCAACATGGTTGTTGCTGGCGTTGATGTTTTCTGTTTCAAGCCTCTTGTTTGTGTTCTTCTTATGACGCGGGATAGTGAGATTGAAGCGGTCCAGGCCAACCTTACGCGAAGTCGTTCGCGAGACCGGCTCCGCACTTGACGTGTGGCTTGTTCCACACATGTGGCTGGTGGATGCCAGTTTCTCTCACTATAGTTCTCATGGGATTTACACCGGAGTTTGGCAACCATAATATCACCGTTGTGGCTTTCTGTTGGTAAGAATCGTTCTTAGCATCTACTCCCATAAGCCACGTAAAACATGCAACAACAAAGTAGAGGCGTCTAACTTGTTTTTGCAGGGACTGTTTTTTGTGATATCGTATGGCCCAAGATGTGATGTGTATAATGTATGCGATGATCATGTTTTGTAATGTTTCACGACTTGCATGTCGATGAGTACACAACCGGCAGGAGCCATATGGTTGTCTTTATAATTATGTATGACTTGTGTGTCAACTTCTTATACGCCATGTAATAGTTTCACTTTATCGCTAAGTAGTTAGCAATAGTTGTAGTTGATATTTGTGGTGGAGGCAATCATGGTGGAGTGATGGAGATCATGCCGGAACGCACAAGATGGATATCATTGCGCGAAGATTGGCTATACCATGTCACATAAAGTTATATGCATGTCATGTTTATCCTTTTATGTATCTTATTATGCTTAGATTGCGACGGTAGCATTATAAGATGATTCCTCACTTAAAGATCAAGATAAAATTGTGTTCTCCCCAAGTATGCACCGTTGCGAAAGTTCATCGTGTCCAAGCATCACGTGATGATCGGGTGCTATAGACTCTACGCTCACATACAACGGGTGCAAGCCAGTTTTTGCACACGCGAAAATACTTGGGTTTGACTTGACGAGCCTAGCATGTACATACATGGCCTCGGAACACATGAACCGAAAGGTTAAGAATGAGTCATATGAATGATATGATCGACACTTTGTTGTCCACCATTGAAGCCACATCTTTTCATGTGAAGATCGGATTAGGTGTGGTGAATTTGGATCGTGTTCACTAAACAACTTGAGGGATGTTGAATTTAGTGGGAGTTCATCTAGTAATTTGATTAAAAGTTGAACTAGTTATCATGAACATAGTATAATTTGTACTCGCAAATATTGTAAATCAAATGGCTAAGTCCAACTTCAACTTCAACGTTTTTGCTGAGAAGGAAAAGCTTAAAAACAATGGGTCTAACTTCACCAACTGGTTCCGCAATCTGAGAATCATTCTCTCTGGCGGTCAAAAGGACTATGTCCTTGAAAATGCGTTAGGTGACGCCCCTGCTGCTACTGCGCCGGCTGATGAGAAAGCTGTCTATCAGTCGAGCAAAGATGATTATGGTGTGATTAAGAGCACCATGTTGTTTGCTATGGAATCGGACCTTCAAAATCGTTTTGAAGACTATCCCGGGCCCTTTGAGATTCTCGAGGAGCTGAAAACCATGTTTTAGACTCAGGCCCATTCTGAGAGATATGAGATCTCTGAGAAGTTCTTTAACTTAAATATGGAGGAAGGGAGTTCCGTTAGTGAGCATGCCATTAAGATGTCGGGCTACACTCAACGCCTTGAGCAACTGGACTGCAAGATTCCAGAGGAGCTCAAGATTGACAGGGTTCTTCAATCACTCCCTCCCAGCTACAAAAGTTCTGTAGTGACTCACAATCAGATTGGTTCCACTGATACGATCACCGAGCTCTTCGCAAAGATGAAGGCTGCGGAGGTGGACATAAAAAAGGATAATCATGTGCTGATGGTCAACAAGCCCCCCACCTTCAAGAAAGGTAAGGGTGCAAAGAAGCCCTTCAAGAAAGGCGGCGGCAAGCGCTTTGCCCCTGCCGAGAAGAAGCTCAGGTCTGGTCCTAAGCCGGACACTAAGTGCTTCTATTGCAAGGACAAGGGTCACTGGAAGCGCAACTGTCCGAAGTACTTAGCGGACAAGAAGGTTGGCACCATCAAAGGTATATTTGATATACATGTTATTGATGTTTTCCTTACTAGCCCTCGTTGTAGTGCCTGGGTATTTGATACTGGTTCAGTTGCTAATATTTGTAACTCAAAACAGGAGCTACGGAATAGACAGCGACTTGCGAGGGATGAGGTGACGGTGCGCGTTGGCAACGGATCAAGAGTTGATGTGATGGCCGTCGGCACGCTCTCCTTAGTTTTACCTTCGGGATTAGTTTTAAACCTCAATAAATGTTATTATGTGCCTGCGTTGAGCATGAACATTATTTCTGGATCTTTTTTATTGCAAGACGGTTATTCATTTAAATCGGAGAATAATGGTTGTTCTATTTATATGAGTAACATCTTTTATGGTCATGCACCTATTGTGAATGGTTTATTTCTTCTAAATATCGAAAGGGATGAAACACACATCCATAACATTGAGGCTAAGAGATGCAAAGTAGATAGTGATAATACTACTTATTTGTGGCACTGTCGTCTAGGTCATATTGGTGTAAAGCGCATGAAGAAACTCCATTCTGATGGACTTTTGGAGTCTCTTGATTTTGAATCATTTGACACATGCGAACCATGCCTCATGGGCAAGATGATCAAAACCCCGTTCTCCGGTATGATGGAGCGAGCAACGGACTTGTTGGAAATCATACATACCGATGTATGCGGACCGATGAGTGTTTCGACGCGCGGTGGATATCGCTATTTTCTCACTTTTACCGATGACTTAAGTAGATATGGGTATATCTATTTAATGAAATATAAATCTAAAACATTTGAAAAGTTCAAAGAATTTCAGAATGAAGTGGAGAACCGTCGTAACAAAAAGATTAAGTTTCTACGATCCGATCGTGGAGGTGAATATTTGAGTTATGATTTTCTCACGCATCTTAAAGCAAGCGGAATCGTTTCGCAACTCACGCCACCCGGAACACCACAGCGCAATGGTGTGTCTGAACGCCGGAATCGAACCCTATTGGATATGGTCCGATCGATGATGTCTCTTACTGATTTTCCGTTATCATTTTGGGGTTATGCATTAGAGACCGTTGCATTCACTTTAAATAGGGCTCCATATAAATCCGTTGAGACGACACCGTATGTACTGTGGTTTGGTGCTAAACCTAAGTTGTCGTTTCTTAAAGTTTGGGGATGCGAATCTTACGTCAAGAAGTTGATGCCGGACAAGCTCAAACCCAAAGCGGAGAAATGTGTCTTCATAGGATACCCTAAGGAAACTATTGGGTATACCTTCTATCATAGAACCGAAGGCAAAGTGTTTGTCGCAAAGAACGGTTCCTTTCTTGAGAAGGAGTTTCTCTTGAAAGAAGTGAGTGGGGGGAAAGTAGAGCTAGACGAGGTTATTGAACCTTCTCTTGAATTGGAGAGTAGCGCAACACCTGAAATTGTTTCAGTGCCGCCTGCACCAACGATAGAGGAAGCTAATGACAAGGATCATGAAGCTTCGGACGATGCTGCTACTGAACGTCGCAGGTCGACAAGGTCGCGTGCCCCTCCTGAGTGGTACGGCAACCCTGTCTTGACTGTCTTGTTGGTAGAAGACAGTGAACCTACGAACTATGAGGAAGCGATGATGAGCCCAGACTCTGAGAAATGGCTAGAAGCCATGAAATCCGAATTCGGATCCATGAGCGAAAACCAAGTATGGACTTTGGTGGACCCTCCTAGCGACCGAAAGGCCGTTGAGTGCAAATGGATCTTCAAGAAGAAAACGGACGCGGATGGTAATGTTACCGTCTATAAGGCACAACTTGTCACGAAAGGTTTTCGACAAGTTCAAGGTGTTGACTACGATGAGACTTTCTCTCCCGTAGCGATATTTAAGTCCATTCGAATTTTATTAGCAATTGCTGTGTTTCATGATTATGAAATATGGCAGATGGATGTCAAGACTGCGTTCCTCAATGGCAACATTGATGAAGAGTTGTATATGATGCAACCCGAAGGTTTTGTCGATCCTAAGGATGCTGATAAAGTATGCAAACTTCAGCGTTCCATTTATGGACTGAATCAAGCATCTCAGAGTTGGAACCTTCATTTTGATCAAGTGATCAAGAGCTTTGGATTTGTTCCAAATTGCTACGAAGCTTGCATCTACAAGAAAGTGAGTGGGAGATCGGTGACATTTCTGGTACTATATGTGGATGACATATTGATTATTGGAAATGACATTAACATGCTTAACGATGTGAAGAGTTATTTGAACAAGTGTTTTTCAATGAAAGACCTAGGTGAAGCTGCTTATATAATGGGCATCAAAATCTATAGAGATAGACAAAGACGCCTGATAGCTTTAAGCCAGAGTACATACCTAGACAAAGTTCTGAAAAGGTTCAGAATGGATAAGGCAAAGAAAGGTTCAGTTCCTATGTTGTCAGGTAAGATATTGAGCAAGGCTCAGTGTCCAGCTACGGTAAATGATAGGGAAGCTATGAGCAAAGTGCCTTATGCCTCGGCCATAGGTTCTATCATGTATGCCATGCTGTGTACTAGACCGGATGTGTCCAATGCTCTTAGTTTGACGAGCAGGTATCAAAGTGATCCAGGAGTGGAACACTGGACAGCCGTGAAGAACATCCTAAAGTACCTAAATAGGACTAAAGAAATGTTCTTAGTCTATGGGGGTGATGAACAGCTCGTTGTAAAAGGTTACGTCGATGCTAGTTTCGACACCGACAAGGATGATTCTAAATCTCAGACAGGATACGTGTATATTTTGAATGGAGGAGCTGTGAGCTAGATAAGCTGCAAGCAAAGCGTGATCGCGGGATCTACAGTAGAAGCAGAATACATGGCTGCTGCAGAAGCGTCAAGTGAAGGAGTTTGGATCAGGAACTTCATCACTGAGCTTGGCGTGGTTCCAAGTGCATTGGACCCACTGGAGATATTGTGTGACAACACTGGCGCCATAGCACTCGCTAAGGAACCAAGATATCATCCAAAGACCAAGCATATCAACCGCAAGTTTCATATAATCCGAGATTATATAGCAGATGGAGATATGAAGATTAGCAAAGTACATACAGATCTGAATGTCGTAGATCCATTGACTAAACCTCTTCCACGTGTAAAACATGATCAGCATCTCAGTGCCATGGGTGTGAGATTGTTGCCAAATGTAAACTAGATTATTGACTATAGTGCAAGTGGGAGACTGTTGGAATTATGCCCTAGAGGCAATAATAAAGATGTTATTATTATAATTCTTGTTCATGATAATGTTTATATTCCATGCTAGAATTGTATTAAGCGGAAACTTTAATACTTGTGTGGTTTGTGAACAACACCATGTCCCTAGTACGCCTCTATGGACTAGCTCATTGATTAATGATGGTTAAGGTTTCCTAACCATGGACATGAGTTGTCGATTAATAATGAGATCACATCATTGGGAGAATGATATGATGGACAGACCCAAACTAAGCGAAGCAATTAGATCGTGTCATCGTGTTCATCTTTGCGAAGTTTTTCTTATGTCAAATATTGTATTCCTTAGACCATGAGATAATACAACTCCCTGGTATCGGAAGAAAGCTTTCAGGTCATCAAACGTCATCCTATGAGAGGGTGATCATAAAGGTGTCTCTCAGGTGATTGGAAAGTACCTGTTGGGTTATATGTATCGAGATGGGATTTGTCCCTCCCAAGTCGGAGAGATATACTTCGGGCCACTCGGTAATCGATATCAACACCGCTTGCAAGCATGTGGTTAAAGAGTTAATCACAAAGTGATATCGGATTACGGAACGAGTAAAGTACTTGCTGTGAACGAGATTGAACTAGGTATGACGGTACCGACGATCAAATCTCGGGCAAGTAAAATATCGCGAGACGAAGGGAATATAAATATGGGATTGATTAAATCCTGACATCGTGGTTCATCCGATATGATCATCGATGAATGTGTGGGAGTCAATATGGGTTTCCAGACCCCGTTGTTGATTATTGATAGAAGATCATGTCTGCATATTCTCGAACCCGAAGGGTCACACACTTAACGTGTCTTGACGCTAGGATATATTGGATAATTGGTTCATGAGTTTTTGTTCGGAGTCTCGGATGGGATCCGAGACATCACGAGAGGTTCCGGAGTGGTCCGGAGAATAAGATTCATATAAGGCAGTGCAGTTTTTGGAGTTCGGAATTGTTCCGGGTTAATCGGTATTGTACCGGAAGCTTAGAACCTTCCGGAAGGGGACCAACGTGGCCCCACCTTCCGGGAGGGGCATGGGCCTATGAGGGAGTGCCCTGGCCGCATTGGGCCAGGGGCACAAGGCCCCATAGGGCCCAGCCGGCCAAACAAGGGGAAACCCTAATTGGACCTTCTAGAAGGGGGGGGGTTCCTTGCCACACATTCAACGATGACTTCTGTGATCGTGTGAACCTTTTACGCTAGTATCTTAATCCCTTTGTTTCACGATATATTACATATCCGACATTCGATCATCGGTATCTCCATACCTAGTTTGATCTCGTCTGCACTCTTTTCTCGTTCCCGTGATATAACATTCTAGTGATCAAATCACTTGTTTGCAAGCTAATCAATGTGATATCAGCGAGAGGGCCCAGAGCATATCTATCCGTCATCGGGATGAACAAATTCCACTCTCGATCCATGGGTCTCAACATAACACTTTATAAGTTCTGAAGCCATCTTTATAATCACCCAGTTATGGTGTGACGTTTGATGTCATCGAGAAACTCTTCCGGTGTTAGTGATTGACATGATCTCATGGTCTAAGGATTAGGATCACTTCATAAGTTGTTATAGCAATATGAACTCAATGACTTTGATCGTAATGCTATACTTCGGATGAATGTTCATCACATCATTACACTAATGTTGTGACCTCGTTATTAACAACATCCAATGTCCATGATCAGGAAACTTTGATCATCTTGTTAATCAACGAGCTAGTTTATAAAAGAGGCATAACTAGGAACTTCCTTTTTGTTTATTAAACACACATGTATTAACGTTTCCGTATTAATACAATTGTAGCATGCAAAATAAACATTTATCATAAATAAGGAATACGATAATAACTACTTTATTATTGCCTCTCGGGCATATTCCCTTCAGTCTCCCACTTGCACTAGAGACAATAATCTAGTTTGAAAACTTTGTGTATTGAACACCTATCGCTTTCTGGTGTTCCAAATACGCAACTGCAAGTGGTTAACATAATCTACGGATCTGACACTTTTAGGTCCGTGTGTATTTGCATGTCTTCGCGTCTTCACGCATCACTCATTCTCCAATGAGATGGCATTGTATAAATTTGGTCTTTTGGTGAGACCTTTAGTTCCTTGGGGTTAAACCATGTCGATACTATTGTCGTACAATATATCTTTAGTGTTAGCCCGTTGCAAACCACACCTTAGTTTGATAACAAACTACTTGACACAAATTCCCTCCTTTGCTGCTACTATAGCAGTCATATACTTAGCCTTTTGTTGTAGTATTCGTCATAATGTCGTAACTTTGGAATACATCCAAATCCATCATGAAAACTCCTTTCCATTTCATTGTGCCACTCATAGTTTAAATTGAGATAAGCTTAATTTGTATCTTGCGACAAAACTAGTATCAATATAACGCTTTACAATGAACTATTTGTAATTGTTTGTCACCTCTACACAAATATATTCTTAGTTCTTCCAAAATATCATAAGAATATACTTACTATAGTCCAATGATCATTTTATGATCCATTCTGGTATATGCTCATAACACTTAGAGCATAGGACAAATCTGGATGTGTACATATCATGGTATGATTGATCAAAACATTCTCGTGATTTCACTCATCAAGTGTCAAAGCACTTGAATCTTGTTTCACTTATCAAGTGTCGATACACTTGAATCTTGATTCAATTACTTTTCCATGCGACAAGAACCATTTTTTGTCGTTTCTATATTGAACTACTTCAATATCTCATATATGTACGTTTGGCACAACCATATTAGCGTCACAGTCTATCCACTATAGATATTCATGCTAAATATTAGGGTTTTGCCTAAGTATTTCATCGAAATGGAATTCTTAACCTTTGTCAATAAAAGATACATCATTTCTAATCAACAAGATGTCCTTCATATAATGTATTAGAAATATGTCTTAGCGCTCCCACTTAATTTCTTGCAAATGCAAGCATATTCATCGTCTCTTGATGAAAACTCTTTTTCATCAAGGTGAAGATTCCAACTCCGCGATGCTTACTTCAACAATTGAAGTTTGCATGCCCCCTTTTATCATCCTTTGAATTAACAAAACCCTTTGGACCGTGTCATGTACACGTCCTAGGTAACCATTCTATTAGAAGAATTTTGTTTTGTTTATTCATCTACCATATACCAAATTATATGTAGTGGTTGCTACTTTAATCCGTCTAGACTAAATATCGCTATGAAAGATAAAATCTTGTCATAGTCAACTCCTTGAACATTGTCATAAAATACTTTACGACATGTCGACTATTTCATAGATGTGAAACATCCATGTATGTTTCTTTTTAGATCCAAATACGACCGACAGGTTTTTACACCTTTCCGGAGGGTCTTCCAAGTTCAAAACTTGATTTCTCGTGTATGGAACTATCACGGATTTTATGGCTTCAAGCCATTTGACGGATTCAGGGCCCATCATCGCTTCTTTGTATGTATCCGGTTCATCATTGTCAAACAATAATGATTTATTCTCAAATCTTAGCATTTGATTTTTTAACCGACCTACTTGGTTCAATAGGAACTTAGATCTCCGTGACCACAACCTTTGAGGCACATGAGCTATGAGCATTATGGCAGCCTTCAGAACGATTTCCGGCGCTGCGCAACTCGGCACGTATAGCTAAGGTTCGTTAACCTTATCAAAGTTCTATTGTCCTCCCACTTAACTTTTACGAAAAATACCTTCTCCAAGAAACTTCACGTTTCAAGCGACAAAACCTTTTGTCATTGGTGTTATGTAGGAATAACCAATTGTTATTTGAAATAACCTACAAAGACATGCTCATCCGACTTTGGTTGTAAACATCTTACTTATGTTTAGCATACCAAAATTTAAGAAATGACAACTTGGGTTTTACCCCAAACCATAACTCATATGGTGTCATTTCAACGGATAAAGATGGAGCTCTTTTCAGTGTAAAAGCGGAAGTCTCTGAAGCTTTAGTCTTTTAAAACATAATGACAGTTTTATAAATAACACCTTTGATCCAACCATGTCAAACAAGGTTTCATTACAAATCTCAAACACTCCATATTACTATGGTGTTTCGGGATATGTAAATCTAGGTGTTTTGCTAAACTTGCAACTCAAATAAATCCCTTTATGATAAAATCATAATTCATTTATTTTCTTGTTACACTTGTAACTCAAACAAATCCCTTATGATAAAATCACAAATCATTTATTTTCTTGTTACAATGATTTTCCACTTCATCTTGAAAGTCTTTAAACATTTTCAAATATTTCACACTTCTTTCTCATTAAGTGAATATTCACTCAAATTTCCAGAGAAAGCATATGAAGTTGAAATCCATCGCTTATGACTACACATAATGGACTACGTACATCAATATGTATAAATTCCAATATTTTAGTCGTTCGTTCTTCTTTGGCCTTTGAACGAAGTTTTAATTATCCCGAGGAAAGTCTCACAAGCGTCACTTGATCAAATCAAAGACTCCAAAAATCCATGAATATGAAGATTCTTCATGTTTTCTTTCCAATATAATTTAAACGGCGATGTCACTTCATAAGTGATCTTTCAATCATTTGTCTTGCGACATTTTAGCATTAGGTTTTATGGATGTGATCTCTCCAACTAGATTTGTAAATCGTCCATCTAATATGGAATATGGTAATTATTTGAACAACCTTTATTCTCATAATACCTGATTTAAATAACAATTATTAAAACAAATCTTGAAGTCAAGCTTTGATGTCAACGAGAAATACAAACAACGGTTTGTTTGTTTTCGATGAATATCATCACATATTATCTTGCTAGTTACTTAGGCCATTGTGGTTCATGAATTGCGTCGTTCCGTATGAAATTTCATACCAACCAATTCGGTATCCAATACCCAAGAACCACATTGTTTAACAAGCAAATAATACAACCATAACATGTATATCATCCATATACCTAAATTGGATATTTTCAGTCTTTTCTTTTCTGCCAAATATATTTTATAGATTCTGTTTCAGCATTTCCTTTTCCTTTTTAAAATAATTTATCAACATCAACATTGGCGCCATATACATGACACATAGTCCAAAGCGTGTATATCAAATAATAATACCTTTGGACTTGCACTTTGAAGTAGATCACCATCATCTAAATGATCGGTATTCTTTCAAAATCCATTCTTTAGTAATCTTTTAGTATAGTAAACACTTTACATACATCTTCTATTCATCCTTATCATGGCGACTTTCATGATCAAGCTACTGTAGCTTATAAAGGTGAATCGTGAGTATAACATTACTTTCCAAAACCCTTTTGGATGATTAGGATGTCTAGCATCTCCAACCTTTGTAAATTCTCATCCAATATGAGATCATATATTATACTCTATCATATTGCAACCAAAACATTGTTTCAGATATCGTTATATCTGCCACACATGATGGTTTCTGAAACAATTCTTTCAGCTCCTAGATAAACTTGATGTTTAAATCAAGAATCATGGAGGCAAACATGATACTTAAGATACTAACACTGGAATTGTTACTCTCGATTTAATACCAACTATTAGATTTCATGGAGTAAATAGAGTTTTGCTGAAAGTTTTCAATAGGACTTTAAACTTTAGATTGACACTCAACAAAATACGATACCAGTTCGTAAAGTATATATCCAGAATTCTATAGTTCTATTATCTCAATTACAACTATGCATAAGATGGTGAACGAATGCCAATGACTACAGCAAATTATGCAAATTCACTTTGATTTAATTTATGATAAATTGAGTTCTACTAATCCAAATTAGAAATGAACTCCCACTCAAAAACGACATCCCTCGTGTCTTTTTGGTGATTACATGAACCAAATCCACTACACCAAGTCCGATCATCACGTGAGTCGGTGTAGCTTCAAAGGCGAGCATCAAATGGGCATCATATATACTATATGACTCATGTTTAACCTTTCGGTCCGTGTTCCGAGGCCATGTCTGTACATGCTAGGCTCGCCAAGTAAGAACCTTAGTATTCGCGTGTGTAACTGTCTTACACCCGAGATATGCTCGTGGATTCAAGTACACCCGATCATCACGTGATGCCTTGAAGTGACGAAATATTGTCGGTGCATACTTAAGGAAGAACACATTTTTATCTTGATATCTAAATGAGGGATCATCTTATTATGCTAATAAAATGCCAAACAAGCAATATAAGATGCAATAAACATCATATGTTAATAAGTGAAATGATATGGTTCCCGCACTTGATCTCTATCATGTGCATCGTGGTATGATCTCTATCATACCTCTATGTGTAAGGCCAAGGTCTATGGAACCTACATGTTATGTGTGTTGTAAGAGTATCATCTTATACTTCTACTTACAACATCACCATATCATAACACTAGCCCAGCAACAATCTAAACTAGACGCCTCTAATTTATCCATTGCAAGTTTTACGTGGCTTAGGGCTTTCGAAGATAGAACCGTTCTTACCTACGAACATGAGCCACAACGAGGATAACCAAATTGTTGACAACTCGTTCCAAATTAGATATTAACTATAGTAGGAGAGACAGACACCCGCTAGCCACTTATGCAAAACTAGTTGCATGTCAAGCGTGGAACAGGTCTCATGTGCGAGGACATGTAAAGTTTGTCCGGGCCGCTTTATCCCACTATGCCACCAATATCCAAAGTACAACTAAGAAGCAATAAAATGATCATCATCGCCCACATACTCATATGTGTACTACCCGTGCAAAGTATCTACGCATAGATCCGGCTCTGATACCACTGTAGGGTTCGCAGCATAGAAAACAAAAATTTTCCTACGATGGGAACATCTATGTACCAAGATCTATCTACTAGATACAAGCAACGGGTGGATATACATCCATAGAATGCATACCCTCGAAGACTGAATAGCGTTAACGAGGTTGTACTCGTGGATGATATAGACGAACGCTTGCCGATCTCAAGATCGTGATGAAGTCCGTCTGGTCTAGCCGGTCCAGCACGATCAAGTCCAGCACCTCAAAGCAGTGGTGCATCCGTGATCGCACACACGTACGGGTACCCCGACAACCTCCGCGCCCTCGCTCCAGCGAAGCAGCGGAAGCAACAAATCCTTCCAGAAAAATCCACCGGGAACATGTATCTCGCTGATCCGAGACCATGGAGAAATTCTAAAGGGGGAGAGAGATCCTTCGCGAGGAGGTGTGTTTTGAGAGGAGGAGAGGGGGGCCTTTTATAGGGGAGAGGGGGGGCACCCAAGGGGCATGGCTCCCAGCCATGGGGGCTGCCCCCACCTCTTCGACATTCATGTGAGTGGAGCTCCCACTCAAAATGAAAAGCCTCCACTCCCATTAAAAAGCCTCCACTCAAAAATCCACTCACATGCATTAAATTTCCACCAAATTTAATGCAAGCTCTCATTTAAATAAAACTCTTTTATTTATTTATTCAGAATTTTGTTAATTACTTTAATTAACAAACATTCACATAAAACCCCTTACAACATTTCAATTTCACATGCAGAACCAGTTTCAGCAATTTCAACCGAAACAATTTCGGTGTCTAGTGAAATAAATTCCTGCGCTTTCCTTTTTCTTTCTCTGGCATATCATTTGCTCCGAATGGTGTCGGTATCCCTTAAGTGTGTCACCCTACGGTTCGCGAATAATGCGGACATGATCGAGACCCTTCTCCGATCAATAATCAGCAGCGGGACCTGGAGATCCGTACTGACTCCCACACATTCAACGATGACTTATGTGATCATGTGAACCTTTTACGCTAGTATCTTAATCCCTTTGTTTCACGATATATTACATGTCCGAGATTCAATCATCGGTATCTCCATACCTAGTTTGATCTTGTTACCGACATGCACTCTTTTCTCGTTCCCGTGATATAACATTCTAGTGATCAAATCACTTGCTTGCAAGCTAATCAATGTGATATCACCGAGAGGGCCCAGAGCATATCTATCCGTTATCGGGATGAACAAATTCCACTCTCGATCCATGGGTCTCAACATAACACTTTATTAGTTCTGAAGCCATCTTTATAATCACCCAGTTATGGTGTGACGTTTGATGTCATCGAGAAACTCTTCCGGTGTTAGTGATTGACATGATCTCATGGTCTAAGGATTAGGATCACTTCGTAAGTTGTTATAGCAATATAAACTCAATGACTTTGATCGTAATGCTATACTTCGGATGAATGTTCATCACATCATTACACTAATGTTGTGACCTCGTTATTAACAACATCCAATGTCCATGATCAGGAAACTTTGATCATCTTGTTAATCAACGAGCTAGTTTATAAGAGAGGCATAACTAGGAACTTCCTTTTTGTTTATTAAACACACATGTATTAACGTTTCCGTATTAATACAATTATAGCATTCAAAATAAACATTTATCATAAATAATAAATACGATAATAACTACTTTATTATTGCCTCTCGGGCATATTCCCTTCAGGAGCTTCGCCTACGCTACCGCTATTATTACGTATTCCGCTGCTTATTAAGACTGGATCATGAGATCCTTATTTGGTGTAAAACCTTATGTATGGTTTGTAATGGATGATGTACTGTGGTATCTAATTCTGTTATGTCTTGCAAAAATGGTAATCCTGGGATTGCGATGTATGGCATAACAGGCATCTGGGATTAAAAATCCGGGTGTTGACACTGGGACCTGGCCTATCTATATAACGGTCAGGAGGGCACGGCGAGAATGTAGCATCCCATCTGTCTAACATCTGTAATACTACATGGTTCATAATAAAAATTTTACTTCCTACATATTACTCTTGAATTGCATCATCAATATATCCTGCTCATGTCACCATGCCACATTGCATTTGAGCATCATATAAAACCCCTATTTTTGGTGTTACCTCATATGCATTGTCGAAATGGTATCACTTGTTTTTGTTTCTTGATATATTATAGTTGCCTCTTGATAAATTGCTTCATGCCCAAGTTGAGTGGTGGGCATATCTCTTTTGCAACTCCACCACTATTCTTTGTCCTCACTCTACCATTCCACCATCCTATTTATATATGAGCCTTTGCAATTATATTTGGTGTTTAAATCTAGCTCATATGTGTTGAGAATGGATCCACTCCTAGTTCTACATGCTCCCATATGTGATATATGTTGTTTTCACAATGTTGAATATAGGGAGCCTCATAGCCACCTTTGCATGCTATGTGAGTAGAACACCTCCTCTAACTTCTATATGGTGTGATTTTGAATATGTGAGCATGGTTGAATATATAGAGGCTAAGTAATCGTCTAGTGGAAACCACACACTAGCATTGCCCTTTATATTCATGTATGCTTCTTGTCCATCCACTCCTTATTAGAACCAAGTTTGTCCCAGCTGCTTCAAATTTTAAAATTCCAGACATCCAAACTCCAACACTAATTCCTAGCAATTTTTGCTATATACAAAAAAGGAGAAACCTTCCTGGCAAAACCTAGCCGGCCCAGCTCTATGCTCCTGTTTCTCTTCCTGGCCGTTAACGCCGTCCGCTGGTCTCCGTCTCTCGTCAGGAAATGGAAAGTGGCACCGGGCAGTTCGCCGTCTCTGTCTTCGTCCCCTGTCCGCGTCACGCTCAGCAGTCGCCTTCTTATCCCCTTTCTCGCTCCCTAGAAACCCTAACCCCTTCCCCCCGCCGTTCTCCACCTCTGCTCCCTACATTTTCCCATGGCTCCACCGTGCTGATACCCCTCTTGCCGAGCGACTCCTGCTCGTTGCCGACCTGCAGGAAAGAAGAGCCGCCAGCCGAGCCTGCGATCTTCCCCACGCCACCTAGCCAAGACGCTGTCCCCAACCTCTGCAGCCACGACACCCCGGAATCAATCGAGGTGAGGCCCCGTCCCTTTCCTGTCTTTCCTGCGTCACCGTCGTCGTCCGCTGCCGCTCGCGAGCTGCACCTGAACCGCCGTAGCCCGTCGCCCCGCGTGCGTGCCAGCGAGCGTTAAGCTGTGCCGGTTCAGCCCGCGACCCTCCTTGCATCCTCTCTTCCCAGGGCTCGCCGGAGCTCCACCTCCGACGACGCTGTCGAGCCAGCGCTCTCCAGTAGCACCTGCAGGAGACACACCGCAGTCGCGCGCGCCTCTGTTCGGTGCTTGCTCAGCTCGCGTCCGGTCCACCCCCCGCCTGAGAAGTGAGTACCTTTCTGGTAGCCCTATGCACCCCCTTCACCTCGCCAAAACCTCTCTTCAAACGGTGGCCGGAGTCGCCCGCCGTCGTCACCGAAACTTCGTTCCAGACCCGCGCTCTGTCGCTGTTTGTAGTTCGTCAGGAATACACCTGTTTTGAGCTGTTGTTCGTCGCCAGATCCCCGTCTCTGTGACCCTCCTTCGGAGATACTTCCTAAACGGAACTTCTAGAACGAAGCCCCCTCTCCAGTTTTGGATTTTGCGGAAACGCGAAATTCGGCTTCGTTCAGTTGCCATCTTCCTCCGATCGTTGGGTTCAGCTGGCAGTTTCTGCAGAGATCAAACTCAGTTTCGTCAGACATCCAACCGCGTTTTTCTTTTTAGGTCCCTGGAGTTTTGTTTCTCCCAGCCCGCAATCCCCGGCAGGTGCACGTGTGCACAGTGGGCCTCCCCGCTTGATGGCCCACCTGTCATCAACAGTGTGTAGGCTCGACTATGATGTAGAAAGTTCCAGAACCTTTTGTTCAAACAATAAAATTTCAGGAGATGATTAAGTCTAACTAAAATCATAGCTAATGAAATAGTTGGTTTTGTAAAAACTTTCTAAATGAAAAGTAAACGTTTTTTTCTCAAACGTGACTCCAAACAGATATTCAAA
The DNA here is from genome assembly GCA_910589765.1 of Avena atlantica. Taxonomy (NCBI): domain Eukaryota; kingdom Viridiplantae; phylum Streptophyta; class Magnoliopsida; order Poales; family Poaceae; genus Avena; species Avena atlantica. Next base: position 52,746,664 of record OU342739.1, on the reverse strand, counting down.
TTTGCTCAGTCTTGACTCAAAATAGCCCAACCTTTGACTTTGACCCTCTTTAATAATTTGACTTTAATAATACTTTAAATTTGTAACTGCAAATAATACAAATAATATATGTTTTTGGATCAGAAAAATGTGAAGATTGTGAGTATGCTATTTATAATAATATTTGAGAATTTTAAAATTTTCGAATTAATAAAGATTGATAAATGCCTTTTTTCTAATAAATTCATAACTTTAAGTCCGTAACCCCGAATTTGACAAATGATATGTCTAAATCGATTAGCTCGACGAGCCCGTTTTAACTATTCATTCCATTATATGAATTGAAGCATGCATCATATAAATATTGTAAAACCAGAACTGTTTATGGGAGTAAAACATGCCTTAATAAATTAACCAAGTGCTTTATTATTGTTTTCTCACCTCACCCATGCCATGCTATGTTGTACCATGTAAATTGTGCATCATATCATCATGGAATATCTTGTTTGCTTATGCATATGATTTATATGATTGCGCAATGTATTTATTTTGGTCCCTTGTGTGTTTGGTTTTTAACCGGATAGACGCCGAGCAAGGATCTTACCAGGAGACCCAGGAGTTTTACCCGGAGCCATCTTATTCTCCAACTGAACTGCCAGGCAAGCATTTCCCCATGCTTGCACTACATATAGTACCTATTGCATCTATCTTATTCTTGCACCATGTGTCGCGATCCGAGTAAAATTGAATCCCAAGTAGTGCATTGCCTTTACTTTTAAACCCCACCGAAGCTTGTTCCCTCAATCCTATGAGCCATTACTATAGGAGTTATTTGAGCCATGCGAGTCATAAAATTGCATGTGTAGGGTTTGTGAGAGTCTTGGAAAAATGAGGTACCTAAACAACTAAATTGAATAGTAAGGGGATAACTAAAGAAAGAGGCACCGGTGGGCAATAGTTGAGATCAGGTTTTTATCCGCCCACTTGTGTCCCGTAGGACCCCGAGTACTTGATTCTTGTTCCTTGAATATCGCGCTATCCGCATGTGGGACCATGAATCCCCTTAACCCTAGCTTGAGTCATACTTAATTTCTTGGGGCCACAAAGTAGTTTGGGGCTTTATTACTATTCTGTACTTATGCCATGCTTTACTGCTTCTTTTACTATTGCGCGTGGAGCGCCTGTACTGTTTAGGTAAGCGGAGTGTTTTCGCGGTATATACAAGCCCAGTCACACTTTCGGGTTCCCAGTCATTTACAGCCATTGACGCAAACCCCTCGGTCCGTCGTGGAGCCGGCCAACTTCGTAGCGGGTAGCTTAGCGGGATGGTTCCCTGAAATCAAATATGAATCTTGCGAATGTTCTGTCGATATGCCTCGTTGGGTTTTCATTTGGTTTTTCCGAGGTTGATCGTGCGTGTGTTGCTATTTGTGCACCCCTGCAGGGTAAAACTTTCTAAAAGTCGTGTCCGCGGTTATGGACGACTTGGAGCACAGTTTCTCGATTATAGACAAGCATAACTAAAGTACCGCTTCTAAATTGACTAAGATTTTGACTAGTAATAGCGCAACCCTTATGGAATGAATAATAAAATTTCCAACGGATGGGATGTTCTTCCGCCTTCTCGTTCGGGAATGGGGAGGTGGGTGAGCGAGTTTTATTAATGTCGATATATATCTGATGGGAAATTAACTGTTGTTTACTTAACGAGCGTCCGTCTATCATTGGTTAGGCGGATGATGTATCGTGTCTCTATAGGACTGCTAGACTTTATTTTTGCTGCAATTGCGTCACCCTCAGGTTGTTCCCTTTAGATGCATAAAGACTTGTTGAGCCCCCTAGGGTCTCACACGATAAATATTTGGTTCAGATAGACAGGTTTACCCACATGAAGGCTATTGGGTTGAAGAGACCGATGATGGAGGCAACAACCATCTGGCGTAGAGTTTCCGGGGTTTGGAGATCTTGAGATCATGTGGGCGGGATATGCTTATTTTCAAGGCGTCTTACGCCAATTCGCTTCTTATCCGTACTCGGATCTGTCTTCCGCTTCCGCTTGATACTCTGATATGTGATGTTTGAGGATGTATCCTAACTATTAGAACTGTCTAGTAATTTGAATCTTGCCGTATGGCGTTGCATATTTCTATTTCTTTTAGATGGTCTGGCTCTGATGTACTCTTGTATGTCGCTAACATACATAATTGTGAATGTTATGTTTTCACATGCCTATCAACTACGCCGCTCGTACTTGTCCCGATGTCCTTGCAAAGTGGATGGGGTGTTGGCCGGTACCGTGCCCTGTTCCGCTCAGACGGAACCTACCCGCGGGTGGCCCCGGCCTCGTCGGTAGGACACCTCATGCACTTTGGGTTCATTCCAGGCTTGTTACTTAGAGCGTAGTGTCCGAGGTATTACAGAGAAGGATCTCAACACACCTCATACACACACCTCCACGCCAGATTGCATCTGCGCGTCCCCGTAACCTTCGGTTCCGTCGTAATCAAGAACAAACAAGCAAGAGTACGGTTTTCCCTCCGGGGGCCTGAACCTGGGTAAACCTCGTGTCCCCGTGTTGCTTGCTTATTAACCGTCTCGCGGCTTCCAGCATCCTCATCTTCTCCAAAACCCAAATCCATAACAATGGGCATTGACGAGTCGAACCCTTGTCAGTAACCCATTCACAGAGGCTTTGTTAAGAATCAAACAAAGAACATTGACCACAATATTAAATAGATAAGGTGACAGTGGGTCCCCCTGACGAAGGCCCCGTCGACACTAGATCCACCTACCCGGCTTACCATTGAGAATAACAGCGGACTGATTAGAAGAGTTAAGGTTCCTAACCCAAAGACGCCAAATGGGAGGAAAACCCTTAGCCAAAAGGATATGGTCAAGCGCCTCCCAACCGATGGATTCGAAAGCTTTCTGGAAGTCTAGTTTAAGGATAATAGTCTGAGCCTTACGCTTAAAGCATGATTAAATGATATCGGCAGCATAAATAAAGTTTGAAGGGACCCTGCTTTAAGCTTAGGTTGCTAATGATAGAAGGAATAATGGGCTGAAGGCGGTTAGCTAGACATTTAGAACCTAACTTGACACAATAATTTTGAAGGAAGACATGCCTAAACTGACCGGGTCCGTGACCCCGGTGGTTTTGGGAAGCAACACAGATCTGTTTATACGCCTAAGCTGGGCGACGGAGGAAAGAGTGGTGTATATCTAGACAAAGTCACATCACCCATGTTAGGATGGATGAGATACTGGTTATTCTTTAATAATCTCTTGCCCATACCGTCACCGGCTCTTATCCTCAAGCCAACCACGGAGCAGCCATCAACGGATGCAGAGAGGCACATCCCCCGGTGATACCCGAGACATGACCATACGGCCTCACCTTCCATGGAAATATTTTAGGGCAATCATGTCGCATATACGCAGTACCGAAGATAACTAGACACACATGCCTAACAACATTCTGCCCATGGCATGTGACCGGCCGGCACTGTTTAAAAAGCTTGTCCAGACTCGACGAGAAGCCTGACCTGGCCCGAGCCTCACCGTCACCGGCCTAACAACAATCTGCCCATGGCATGTGACCGGCCGGCACTGTTTAAAAAGCTCGTCCCGACTCTCGACGAGCAGCCTAACCTGGCCTGAGCCTCACCGGCCGGCAGCGCCGTTGAATCGTGGGCAAAACTACAAACCTGACCAAACAGTCAGTCTGCAGGCCGCAACAGTTCGGCCCATAACGCCGCGCGTTATCGATCGGAACAGTGCGCGTTATGGACCTATGATCCCTTTTCTTTGTTTTTCTTCTAGGATAGGAAATTCTCCTTCTTAAAACTGGCTTTTGTCCTGCTCTATAAATAAAATAACAATGCACCTAGAATTAAAAGATTTGATGTTACGAAATCAGAGAAGCGGATTTCCTTCGTGTCCCACATGACATTGTGACCCCGTTCCCGGTGTATTCAGCGGTTTGGGTGGTAAACGTACATGTTCTCGAAAAAAACCGTGTTCCACAAAGTATACAAAACATAGGCAGGGATTTCTTTTCCATGAACGGAGCACTAAAGCACATCTACTCCGTGTTCATGTGTGGAAATTACTCGAAGCTAAAGAGGTTTCTTAGGCGGCACAACAAATTGCCATTTCTCATTCCCTCTTGATCGTTTCCTCCGGTGGCTTCGCCCTGTATTCTACTCCCTCCGTTTCAAAATATAAAATGTTTTAGCTTTGTGAAGCAAATGTATCTAGACTACTTTTAGTATCTAGGTTCACTCATGTTTGAAATGAATCTACACACTAAAACAATTCTAGATACATTCTCTTTATAAATCTAAAACATCTTATATTTTAAAACGAAGGGAGTAGATCCTATTCCTCGCAAGCTTGAAATTAATCCTCGTGCCACTCGATCACGAGCACGACTCGGAGAAAAAGAGTGGAAATAAACGCCCATCGATCGCGTTGACCCAAATGGACGGCCGCCTTCCTGCACAGCGCATCATCGTGTGCAACGACCTCGCTCGTCTCTCCCGGAACCGACCGCCTGGGTTGAGCTGCGACCGCGAGGTGTCCGACGAGCCATTATTTACGTCGCGTGTATCCCGTCTCTCTCGCCGCCACTGCTCACCCTTTCCCCCGAAATATTCGCGGAAAAGGAAACAACCGTGAGCTCCTCCTGCATTACGCCCACTATCTAGGAGTAGTAGCTTTGCGCTGTCTCGATCCTGCTCGCCACCTGCAGTACACGTTGCTGCTGCTAGTACTACCCTTTCTCGTATTTTGTCCGACTCTTGCAAACAGTTCATGATGGAGCTTCATTATCTGTGTGTGCAAATTGTAATGCGCACTTTTCCCTCTAAAAAATTTGTAATGCGCACTTGTCCGTTGGCTGCAGCAGTTTGACGCAGTTTCCTTGCCTTGACTAAACTAAGGGCTTGTTTGATTCATAGAAATTGCATATGAATTGTGTAGGATTTGAATCCTATGGAATTTTTTCCTATGTTATTTTTAATTCATAGGAACACATCCTATAGAAATTAATCCTAGTTGGAATTTTGTAGTGCAATTTCTATAGGAAAGAAACATTAGATCAGACCTCATGAAAAAATTTCTTTGCTACATCAAACAAAATTCCTCTTCTCATAAGATTTAAGTTGGCATGACATTTCAATCCTATGTTTTTTCTATTCCTATACTTTTCCTATCCTATGAATCAAACAAGCCCTAAGGCTCACTACAGGAAACAAGGCAGGGCGCCGATGGTCGCGTATGCCAATGGCTGCGGTTCCGTCGGCGCAAGGAAGACCGTTGACATAGCGTCTGTTGGGTTTACATCGATGGTTGACACCATTTGGTTTTGTTGTCGGTCTAGTTTTTTATTTTATTTTAATTTTTTTTAAGTTTTTGACTTGTTAATCTCATAAACATTTTTTTTGAATTGTTCGACTCGTTGATCTCACAAGCGTTTTTTAAACTCTAAGTACAATTAATCTCCGGTTAAATTGCACTCACGGTCAAACTTTCCTATCGGTCACCCATGCTCACACTACTCCGGCCCAACATGCTTACATATGAGCTTTCGATAAGAAAATTAGACCTTATTGATTATACTATCATATCAATCGTATTAACCCCCCTGTGTCACACGAGCCTTTATTTTTTAAATTTCAAATAATTATTTAAGTAAACAGAAATAAATAAGTAATAATAATCTTGAATTCAAATAAAAATAAAATGAATATTTTCCATGGAAGGTGGTATAATATTTTTCAAAAATGGGATGGTACCATTTTAAAACTTTTATTTGGTGGTTGCTTCACAAAACACCCCGTTTTTGGCACTTGAAAAATGTGTTATACAAAAGTATATGTGATGCTTTTATATTTTATTCAACAAACAATGCAATATTGATTTTAGATAGATAGATCTTTTTTTTCTTCAAATTTTAATATATTATATGTATTTTTCTAAAGTAGAATGATTTAGTTATAATTTTTCTAAAATTAATGTGTCAAAAATGGAAAATAGCTATGCCGACGGCGTAGCCTTGACGCCGTCGCATCGCCGTCATGACCAATCCAATACGCCGACGGTCGCCGATCGATCTATTCTATCCTACGCCAACGACCAACTTAGGCCGACGGCCGGTTTGCTCTACTGCCCGCCTCGAGGCCTATGCCGACGACCCCGACATATAGCCGTCGGCGCAGAGTTTGGCTGTCGGCGTCTTAATTTGTTCATGTAATGGCTGGATGCAATTAGCAGCCCGGTCTAATCACACCACAAGAAAGAATCTAATCAACATAAAGATTCTTTTGGGCAGATAATGATCCCCGGGGCCCGGCACTAGGAGTATGTCCATGAAGGAGAGTTTTAAGCTAACCTTCTTCCGCATTGGCTGGCTACCACGCAAGTTCCTCGATCCAAGTCAAGCAAGCCGTATAATCGCACGAGAAAGAGGATAGCCACGCGAAATATATACAGACCCAATAATTCGATCGTCGCCTTTTCTAGCAAGCAAGCATATCGCGTGAACACAACGCACGGAGCTCCATCGTGCCGTCGAACCAGCTGTTGCTTCCGTGCCATCGCATCACCCAAATTTTCAAAACCATCCAGCGCTAGCTAGCCCATGAACTTCGCATCAGGCTAGCTGATGATCGTGTACATGGGTACGATCGACCTGTAACTGTTCATGTCGGAGAAGATAGCACGGACGGACCACTCTCGCGCCCCGATCGAGCCGCGCGCCTACCGCGAAACGAGCGTGGCGTGCGACCGTACGTAGAAAGGTGGTATATATATACGGTGGGGAATAATGTCCGCCGACGGGTTGTTTTCCTGCAAAGAAAATGCATGTGGAAAGATACAGGCAGCAGGCGATGTGAGAAGGAGAGCCGGGTCGCCGGAGAAAAAGCGCGCGCGCACGTACGTCTAGTCGCGGTCCTGTCCTCTACCCCCAAAAAAAGCATGCACCCCACCACTGATCGCCTGAAGCTGCGTATAGGCCACCTACCGAGCTTAGCTTAGCTCGTGCGTACGCCGGCCAGCCGTTCCGGTCCAACCACGATCGAGACAATGAGACGATCGAAGGCTGTGGCATGACCCCAACGGTTAGCCGTGTGTGCCGCCCCTGCCTAACACCAGGAGGCAGGAGGCTAAGATCTTCAGACGTCCTATCGGCAGTAACACTAACACGGGCGGTGAATCGCCCGTCCATCCCGTCATCGCCCATGACTGCTGTATGACACCCCGCGACGAGCTAGATCGACCCTGAACGCCGGCCGTTCATCACCACAGTTGTTGCATACATAGGGTGACAGCAGCAGAGGTAAGCATAGGTCAACGTTACGTTGGCCAAGCAGTAGCTACGTAGCTTTTCTCATCGAGATCTGTTTGGATTACGTCGCTCGATCGACCGACCGACCGACCGACCGGCGACTTCAAAGCCTTGGTGAATGAATGTCGACATTGCTCATCGCAACACTGAAGAACGTGATCCTGCACAATGTACTACAGTACCTAGGATTATTCCTGCGATTTTGATATGCACTTGGTGGGCTAGCAGCTGCTTGGGGAGTATTAATTCCAGAGGCTAGCTGGATCTGGATGGATGTGTACGTACATGATACGTGCGTGCGTGGTGACACGGCCACACAGACACAGGCAGACTACGCTAATTGCGTGGCCAGGGGCTCTGCTTTGGACAGCCATTAGCATGCAAACTTTGCTGAAAAAGAAGCTGTTGATGGCTCAGCCGGGGCGATCGGGTACACATGTACAGTACAGGTGTACACCATGTACTGCATTAGCGGTCGGACTAGCGCACAGTGAGCAGTGTGTGAACGAGATTACTGGGTGGCAGGAACAGTGCCTAGCTCAAATTCTGTGGCAGGCATGGACCAACAAATCGGACGCCAGGAGAGCCTAGCGAGCTACACCTGTCTGCCGGGTGTGATGCTGACTGTTTATTATGGCCTCTCCGTTGGATTTTAATACCTGATAAGAACCTGTATTTTGTGATTCGAAAAAAATATCTGCATTTTGCTACTTACCAAAAAAATCCAAGCAATACTTGTCTAACACAGCTTCTTATTTTGGAATACAATAGCAGTGTGCTCTTACAAAATGAGGGTCAAACCCTTGACCCTGAACTTATTGGAATCCAAAATTATTTTGCGGGGGACCTGCAGGACCCCAAAATTCACTTGTTGTCAAAGATGCTGTCACATCAGTGCAGGTTAGTAGTCTATCAATCTTCAGCCCACTTTCTCCCCGGATTGGAGCCGCACAAGTCAGCCCACTGCTACAAAACCTATCTCTCGAAAATAAAAAAGATGTCTAGTTAGTACCAACATTAGCTTTGCCGGCCGGTAGCTAGAGCGAGGTGGCCATCTCATTAAGCTTATCGCTAGAAAACAAAGGTAATAACACGTGTTCCATTGTTTTCCCTTGAGATATACGATTAATTAGTGATATGTAATCAGTGTGTGTATGCGTTCTTACCTACGCACGATAATTATCTCGTACCTAAACCGAACGCATATTTGCCACGGGTGTTTGTACAGCAGTGAGCTCCAAGAGCATCACTACATGAAACGCGATAAGCGCCGATGGCCGGCCCCTGTTGGCGTAGCCCTAGAACCCTGTTGGTGTCGGTTGCGCATAGAAAAGCCGTCGGTGTATATAGCTACGCCGATAGATTTGTTGTTGGTATAGGCCTATGGGTCGAAGTTTAATGTTTTTTTTATAACTATGTCACATAATATGACATCACGCGGAGATTTTGTGTTGTTTCGATTATTTTTGAATTTTTTATGTTCGTTTTAAACTATCATCAAACTTTTTAAACCGGCGGGCATGAAGATTCTTAACTCGGGGCCGAGCCTCGCTAAAGTTGCATTGGATCTATGATAAAATAGCATATTGTGAATCTAAAAATAATTTTTATAAAAGATCATGAGCATCAGATCATGTAACTGTAGTTCAAATCTAACTCATTTTCTATCGATTCAGCAAAAAAAATGTATTTTTCACGAGGGATGGATGAAAAGGTTTAAGATAACCCGGTTGGAAAATTGTCCATGCAAGATGGTCTATTATTTTTGAAAAATGGGGTGGTACCATTTTTAAACTTTTATTTGTTGGTTAATTCACAAAACACCCCGTTTTTAGGCACTCGGGAAAATAGAAAATATGTTATACGAAAGTATTGGTATTGTTTTTATATTTTCTTGAACAATAATTTTAATATTTGAGTTTAGATAGATCTTATTTTTCTACAATTTTTTATATATTATATGTATTTTTCTAAATTAAAATAATTTATTTATGATTTTTCTAAGATTAATGTGGCAAAAAAATAGCTTCACCGTCGGTGTAGGCTTGACGAAGTCACAACCCCGTTACGGTTAACCACCTACGCCGATGGCTCGGTCTACGCCGACGGCAAAGTCGGCCTGAAGGCCGTGTCGCCCGACTGCCTAGCCTAGCCACGCCGACGGCCACGATATTTAGCCATCGGCGTAGACAGCGTCGGCGTTTCTTGTTATTCTATTCCTGCATGCATATTTCCAACTTGGGGTTCAGAGAGATCCGTTTCAAAACAGGGGACTTGTGACCTGGTTTTACTGCATACAATATGCTATACTCCCTCCTTGCAACAGTATATTGCATATAAGTTTTATATTTAAGATTTTTTTCCATGAAACTGTGAGGCAAATGCACCCACATCAATATAATAAAAAAAACTTCGTAAACAGTACTAATTTGTCAACTTTGGCATAGTTTATTGAGAAAATTATCTATATCTACATGGTTCGACTACATGTTTGTCACACCTTTGACCCATTTGTCATTTTTATCTTTCAGAACATATATTGGTGCAGTTATGTCTATGATATGACGCTGACGCTAGCTTTAACAACTCATTGACCTTAAACATTTGTGGTTTCACATTGAAACATTGCTTACATGGGACAATTGAAAAAGAGATAGACTAATCCAGAATCCCTCAATCCTTGTTAGGGTATCCATTTCAAGCAAAATCTGTCGTTGAGCACACGACAACTGTCAAATCTGAGGTTGAGTACATGACAAATTTCTGTTATCGGTATATATAAGGCCAAACTAAATTAGCGTGTTTTTTATGTCAATAATGGAAGCTAGATCCATGTACCTATGCCACCATCATAGTAATCCGTCCTTTGTGTCAATAATGGAAGAGAAAGAAAAATAAGCATGCCATCTGTTGTGATGGTGTCATGCTGCTGCATCGTCCACCTTAGGAAGAGGGGGAGCTGTCTTTTCCCTTTCATTGGAGAAAGTCAAGGTTAAACTACTTGATATAAACATGTGAAATTCCAAAAGGTGGGTACTTTTTATATGCTGGGATGGACTTGCTCCACGTATACATTTCTTCCACACAAAAAAGGGAAACCGTGCATAGTTGCTCCTTCCACTCTCTCACAAGCAAAACTAACTTCTTTTCACGTTCTCTAGGCTTTAGGATTTCTGTTTCGTGTTTTGAAATCTTTTAGCTAGCTGAACTGATCTGTTGTTTGTAAGATTTATGATCCATGCAATTAAGAATTTAAGATCACATCGTCATTTATTTCCCACTTCTCAGCAATAGAAAAGTGCATCGATAATACTTCTTTTTTACGAAAAATACACTTATTATACCATTCGACTACATAGAATATAGGGGTGTAGGGATGCAGGGGACACCTGGTAGAATTATTTTCTATGTAAAACCATTTTCTCACCACATGTGCACCCCTAAAAGCTCTTTTTCTCTATTGTGCAAAGGTAGGAACTCTGCTCTTGTATTTTCGAGCTCCGTAACTGATTGTTTGGACTAGGGTGGTGTCTCTAGGATCTCGGGTGTGGTCATATGCCTACCGAGATTTCTCCTTACATGTCGTGAGCGCCACCACCTCCGTGCCTGCACCATGGTGTCCACTACTAGCTATAGGGGTGCAGGGATGTAGAGGACACCTGGTAGAATTATTTTCTATGTAAAACCATTTTTTCACCACATGTGCACCCCTAAAAGCTGTTTTTCTCTATTGTGCAAAGGCAGGAACTCTGCTCTTGTATTTTCGAGCTCCGTAACTGGTTGTTTGGACTAGGGCGGTGTATCTAGGGCCTCAGGTGTGGTCATATGCCTACCGAGATTTCTCCTCGCAAGTCGTGAGCGCCACCACCTCCGTGCCTGCACCATGGTGTTTCTAAAGTTCATTCTATTTCACTCCTTCCAAACGACCTAGAAGGTGTAGATGATTAATCCCCCTCCCCCCCCCCCTAAACACACACACACACTTCCTTATGTTGGACTTTCAAAGAATAAAGATGGAATCATCCCACCGATGATCAAAGGATGTATCCAGAGTAGGCACTAATAGCCCATGGAAGCCGTCTTGAAGCATTACTTCCTCACGAACCATCACTGAGAGAGAGAGAGAGTAGTCAATAGAAGGTGTTGCATCGTCTCTTGATGTATGTGGCAGAGCTTGCAAGTTGATTTGTGCAGCCATCCATGAAATGCAAGGTTGTTTGCAGTGAGAATCATTGCATGGCCCGCTAACCACACGAAGAACCAAACATTTTGGATTGATGTGGTTGCGTCGTATTTTCTTGAACAGTGCAACCAAAGAATTTGCTAGAGTAGGATGACATCGTAAAGTATGCTCCCTAAGTTAACCACCGCAACAAAATGGTATATGAGAACTCCAAAAGATGTTAGGCATATAATTAGGGTATGTCCCTCAACAGATGATCCGTCTGGGTTTTGGTATGTCCCTTAACAGATGATGTCCGGGTTCTGGTATGTCCCTCAAAATACCTCTCCTATATGTCGTTTAGGCTTTCTTCCATCTATTATAAAATAGGGATAGCTCCTATTTTCTGAAAAATAAGGTTCAAACTCCTAGGCTCTGCATCAAAATAATGCATATAGCCTTTTTATTAGATTATTCAATAATGCCTTGCAAAAGCATGCATGAAACAATCCAAAGTCAACGTCATGGCGATATGTCAGCACACATGTATTCTCGACAATGTTTTAGTCATGTCATCGGATCTTATCCTATGAACTCACAAACACACCACACCAGCTAGATCCAGAGGCATTACCAAGCAGCCATAGGCAAGCAGGAGCAGAGATCTGGTCCACCGGACAATTTTACTTGGGCGCAAAGCATCGTACGCTCTAGAAAGGCACCACTACCGTCTTTCGTCGACCCATCTTCAGGGCAATGATGAACGCATATATCTTGTCATGCCTGCCGTCAATGCCACCACGACGCCACACAACGCCAACGCCATGCACAAGCTCTTGTTGGAATATCTCGAAAAATTAAGCTAGCAACAATAGGTAAGCCCTCACATAGTGAAGAGGTACAAGGGCTCAATGTTGAGCTACACGATAACAAGTCCATGAAGTTAGTATGCAATCTATGTCCTACTGCCCTGATCAAGGGTTTTTCCTTGCATTTCCCCGCGGACACCCACCAACAAGTGGACACGCCATTGCAACATACAGAGCTTTGACTTCGGAGAAACTAAAATGCATGTAGATAGCCTCCTAAAGATGGGTATGCGGAAGACGGTGGTGGGGAGGACTTTCTGAAGCGTGTATGCTAGTACACTCTGAGGGTCTATCAGACCGGTTATGCTACTTGCTCGCCATTGGAGGACTTGTCAAGGCCTTCCGTTTTTAGATGTCGTGCGCTGGTGAGATGCCAGGTGTATTGGCCATGTTCATAGACACCCCCTTTATCAATATTGTAGAAACAGCGAGGTGTCGCTTATTTTAGTGGGCTTCGGTTTGATCTTTGTAAGATTTAAGAATAATCTAATAAAAAGACAGTATGCATCTCTTAGATGCAGATGCCGGGTGATCTTTTCCCATTTTTTAAAAAAAAGAGCCCGAGGTTGCAAGGACCCGGTCCTACACGGCTACCAATTCCTCAAACCATGCCCACCTATCATGAACAACCCGTGCACGTACAGTTACCGAACCCAATGTCACGAAATGCGGAACCCTTGAGCTGAACACAAATAAGTAAGGACATGCTATATATAGGAGTCCATATGCTAAAGGACACCACGTTAATGCATGATGGCATTCTGAGGCGCCTCTGACTTCACTAGCCAGCAGCAGCAGAGTTGTTGAAATTAACATATGATCGGACTCGGGGTGTACGTGCAGCCGTGACGGAACGGAGGGGAGAAAAAACGGGGGAGGAAGCCCAAGTGCTAAGGCTCCCACCGTGGCCACGGAAACACTTGCAAGCCGATGGATGACGATCTGTCCACGCAGCGTTGTCAACGGCGGGCAGGCTGCGGGCCACTGTTTCGTTACGTCTGACGGCGACCACTGGAGCGAGGCCTAATCTTCGCATCCAATAGGTTACCGACCTGCCGTAGGCCGTACTTACATTACAGTGGTTCAATGCGATCGGAGATCAGCAGAATCAGGAGCGTAATGTCGGTTCCCTGTCTGAAAAAGTCTGAACTTGTTGATCGATGGGAGAGGGCAGATTAAAAGGGGGGAGGAAACGCATGCCACAGCTAGCTACTCTCTGCTACCACGTCGATCTCAGCCGATTGATTGCTCGATCGATCTGCTCGAGGAGACAAACGCGGCAGTCTGTGAAATGTTTGAACAGCTTAAAGTCGATCTCGCCGTTGATTTCTGCCGCGGTCGTCGGCGTCTGACAGTGGCCAAGTTGTGATGTGTAGACGTAGAAGTAGGCATGCAGTATGCTGATGTACTTGTAAAAACTACGCTCGAGATATCATCCCTTTTTCTAGATGGCTCAAACCGACCAAAAAATATCCTGGTTTTGAATACCATTTCGTCTCTCGTCACCGGCGTCGCGAGACATGCATGGACTTTGGCGGCGCTTTATCGCCGTGGCGTCGCCTTGTTTTTGGCTGCTACTCCCTCCGTTTTACACTGCCAGATCGGCATATCAAGCACAGTTCCATGGACGCATCCTGCAACCACAACTCGAACAAGTTTGGAAAATAATTGCAGAAGGAAAAGTTAAATTCTTTTTCTGGCTTCTGTTGAGAAACAGAAACTGGACAGCGGAGAGACTACGAGCACGCGGTCTACCTCATGATGACTGTTGCTGTCTATGCGATCAACAATTTGAGACCGCTGCCCACCTTGCCCTGAATTGCCCTTTCGTCATGGAGGTCTGGGAACTGTTTCAGCACTCACACACAAGAGCAGTTAGTGTTGCTCAATCTTCTACCACTGTAAACGGTTGGTGGACGAAAATACGCAGAGGCAAGTGGACTGATCAGAAGAAGGTTGATATCACGATCTCCATCTACATCATCTGGCACTTGTGGAAGGAAAGAGGACGACGCATTTTTGAGGACAAAAATCTTCCCGCCCCTGCAGTGGCACAGTTGATCAGGGCTGACGTCGAGCTGCTTAAGCTAGCCCGAAGACAGAGTGCGACCTAGCTGGGTCTGGCATTGATTTTTTTTCCACAAGTTTGCTATTGTGGGTTATACCCCTCTATTCTTTTTGTTTTTCACACTCCTGTAACTTTATGGGGTGCTTTCCCCCTTCTATAATGCAAAAGCAGAACGCCTGCTGTTCCCCGTAAAAAAAAATATATATAAGGTGTTTTAGGTTTGTGAATCAAATATATCTAGACTTATTTTAGTATATAGGTTCACTCAAATTGGGGTGAATCTACAAACTAAAAGAAGTGTAGATTCAATTTCTTCATAAACCTAAAACATCTTATATTTTGAAACGGAGGGAGTAGTAGCTAAACGAACTCCCAACCGTCTCACTCCATTCCTATATATATATCGTCAGAGTCACGGTCACGGATGTATATCCAAGATTGTTAGTTTTGTACTTTGATTTAACAAAATCAGGCAAAGTGACAAAAGTAGTATATCCATGTTGTTGCATTGACCCACGTCCGTGCTGACACGGTACCTGGAAATCTATGTTTATTTCTACATATAGCGAGGCGCTGGAAATTCCTATTTTTAAGCATGTTGCATTATATATTGTTCATGGTTTTGGCATTCTGCTTGGCAGATCCTACGTGTGACGTGATTCTCATGTGGTCTGACTGTGACCTACCACTGGTTAGTACTACTCCCGTGCTAATGAAGTTAAGGTTATAAAACAGCCCTAAAACAATGATCCTAACTAATCACCGGCCAATGCAACAACAGGGCCGTCTCAGATAAAAAAAACTTGATCTCTCATCAAAACATTAGTGTATGGTAATCTCCAGCCGCGGGTTCCTGTGGCCATTGCGCCCGCAACTGGATCACCGGCCAGAAAACCTGAATGGAGCACAGTCGAAGAATAGCCATGCAGCCAGAGGGGGGGCTAGCAGGTCAGACCCCCCCTAACAATCTGTAGCGTACTATTTAGCATTAATCATAATTATTAGTTGTCTATTAGACTCAAGTATAGCCTATAGGTCTAATCGTTCAATCCTGAAATTCACAACGCACAAGAGTATAGTCTATTAGCCCATGATTTTTATATTACAATCTACTTCATATTAATTTGTACTTATGGTTCTATTATGAATAAGTTTGGTTGATTATGAACTAATGGTTGGTATTGGTACTATCATATGTATACTTTCGTGAAATTTAAAAAAAAAAAATCGATTTTGACGATCTTCGTCTTCTTCGCCCTCCCTATGTCTGAATCCTGGCTTCGCCCCTGCATGCAGCATTCCTTCTTTTATTTCTCTGTATGTACTACAGGTATTCTCCCCTATTTTTTATGCAGCTCTCGCTGCAGCAGAATTAACGCATACCTGTAGCATAACTGCAGCAGCAGTAGTCCTCTGTTCTCCCTCTGAATCTTTAGCAGGCCCTTTGGATCGTGTCCCACGGGCAGCCGTGGATTGGATGTGGCCGGCCTGCGCGGCCACAAACGCAAAGGCAGCGCCTGCCTCGCCTGCAGTGGGATGGCGCGCCTACCACCTGTCACCTTCCTCCCTCCCCCGCTCTGAGTGAGTATGACCGGGACGCCCTCTGCGTCTCGCCACCTCCACCTATAAATACCCCGCCTGGTCGCTGCACAACGGAGAGCAGGCAAGCCAAGCAGCATATCTGACAGAGCTAATTACGGCGCCTCGTCTTCCCCCTGCTTCCCGGCAGCTAGCTCCAAGCTGTTTTGTAGTGTTAGCCTACCGCCATACCAGCTGACCACCACAGCAGGTCGCTGATCATCGACCATATAGAGTTGTTAGAGGAGCTCGATCAGTCTCGAGATCGATCAGAGATGGCCGCTCCCTCCAGCACCCCGCGGAGCACCTCGCGAGTGAACTACTCGAACGAGATCCACGACCTGTCCACCGTGCAGGACGGCGCCGCCCCCAGCCTCGCCCCCAGCATGTACTACCAGGAGAAGTCCTTCGCCGACTTCTTCCCTCCCCACCTCCCCAAGAAGGTGAGCAATCGATCGATCGCTTCGATCGGATGCCAAATTAGACAGCCACCTGCAGAGTCTTGATCGATGGCACGGTCTGGAGTAATTTTCTGGTGCTAACTTCGTCTGTGTTATGTACGTGCAGGTGATATCTGAGGTGGTGGCGACGTTCCTGCTGGTGTTCGTGACGTGCGGGGCGGCGTCCATCTACGGGGAGGACGTGACGAGGGTCTCGCAGCTCGGGCAGTCCCTCGTCGGCGGCCTCATCGTCACCGTCATGATCTACGCCACGGGACACATCTCCGGCGCCCACATGAACCCCGCCGTCACGCTCTCCTTCGCATGCTTCCGGCATTTCCCCTGGATTCAGGTACCCAACAAACATCATGCATGCATGTTGGTTGCTCCATTCTTCTGCAGACTGTCGTCGTTTCTTCTTCCCGAGATCAGTTTGGCGTGCTGCACCTAGCTTCTTGTTTTTCTTCGATCGTACTAAGAGGTGTTTAGTAGGACTTAGCTGTCACCATGTTATATCATGGACGTGCAACTACAAATTAGTCACGGCTTAATTATATTATTAAGAGTCTAACGGTTGCTAGCTACTGCATGATCGATAATTGACACACATAATTAGCCAAGTTTTATGAAACAAGCGATTTCCAACATGTACAACTGGGTACTGAGCTACTTGCAAGAAGTGTACAACGATCGAACACATATGGGTCGACCAGAGCCAACTGGATACCCAACATATTCGTCATCCGGAACAGTACATGTGTAGCTAGCCAATCGAACAGGACACATGCAAATATATTATACTAGTACTACTTATTAGTATATCGTAGCACAAGTTGGAGGCTTGATGGAGTAGCTGTAGAACGATATCAGTTTTAAAATTTTGACACATCCACTAGTCAGGTGTCAGCCTGTCTGCAGGTTGAGTAGCTAGCATGCAGACCAGAGAGGAAATACAAAAAAAAGGTGTCTGTTGATGTAGAATTATCTGATTATTAGAGAACATGGTTTACCATGAAAATCCATGATTACTTTCCACTAATTGCAATTGTCCGGTGTGCCAGCCAATTGGGGTTGACATTCGCTTGGCACACCTACATGCTGTGAAAGATTAATTATTGAGCTCCGATCTATTCCTATCTCATGGTACACGAGGTCTCATGCATGGATATATATGTCATCTTGGTGTGTAGGATTATCTATCTATCTCAGAACATGATTA
Source organism: Avena atlantica (assembly GCA_910589765.1). Classification (NCBI taxonomy): domain Eukaryota; kingdom Viridiplantae; phylum Streptophyta; class Magnoliopsida; order Poales; family Poaceae; genus Avena; species Avena atlantica. Next base: position 52,728,998 of record OU342739.1, on the reverse strand, counting down.
TGGAACATATATGGGCTAGCTTCTCCTGAAAACCTCGATTAGTCTCTCCACTACTAATTGCAACTACCCCCTACTACCAGCCAGAGCCAGTGGGGTTTGACATTCGCTTTGTTTTGTTTAGCGGCAAACACATGTGTACTTCCGCATGGTTGCTCCCGAGCAGCCTTCCGAATTAGTATTGCGATGGATGTGCTGCCTGCAGGGCACAAGCAGCATATCGTAGACATACATCTGAGTTTCGTAGAACATGGTCTAGCTAGCTAGTTCAATTAATTATCTAGCAGATCGCTTGAAAGCGGCCGGCGCGCGTGACATATGAGCTCCTCGATCATCGTTGCAAGTCAATCGCACGGTATAGGCAAGACGTTGACGGCTGCGATGGAGTACACACATATTCCTTCGATCCCAAACCAACCGTGCCGTATGCATTCACAGCGGCTAGCTAGCTAGCTAGTAGTACTAGTGTAGCCTCGATCTCCTTTCGGTGAAAGATTCCGACGTGGCCTGCAGGCCGGCTGCAGCCAGCCATGATCGATCGATCTCCATGCTGCTAGCTAGATTTGCGTCTGACAACACCGCCAGCCGGCTGATTCCATAGGTGTGGCGCGTGGCCATGCTGTCGACCCAAAGAGGTCCCCGTCCCATGGAGAAGAGATCGAGCTGACCGGCGGAGTTCTAGATTATTCGCTGCCGGCGTCCACCTGGTCTCCATCCATCCATTGCTAGCCGTAGATAGACGTAAGGTTAGCGTGCATGTATATATGTAAAGGGATGGATGGATGGATCGAGCTCGAGGAGCATATCGCATATGCATAACAGGGACGGCGGCCAAAAGCTAGGGCCCTCCTCCGCGCGCATTATACCCGTGCGTGCGTCGCATCATCGATCGATCGTGCGCCGCGCGTCCAGGCGTACGTAACGTATACCTACGCGCGCACCATGCTTGGCTCTGCTGTGTGGCCTGCGCCGGCACGTCGCCGTCGATTGATCCATCCGTCGTCGGCTTTCTTCCTCCCACGTTCTCTGTGCTGACTCGGTGATGGTGGTGCAGGTGCCCTTCTACTGGGCGGCCCAGTTCACGGGGGCGATGTGCGCGGCGTTCGTGCTGCGGGCGGTGCTGACCCCCATCACCGTGCTGGGGACCACCACCCCCACGGGCCCCCACTGGCACGCCCTCGTCATCGAGATCATCGTCACCTTCAACATGATGTTCGTCACATGCGCCGTTGCCACCGACTCCAGAGCGGTAAGTATAACTTTCGCTCCTTCTTCTTCTTCCCGATTTTTTACTAACACACACCATGTTTCCCCTGGTTAATTAGCTTTTACTGACACGATGTTCCTCTCTTTGGTGCTGCAGGTGGGTGAGTTGGCGGGGTTAGCTGTTGGTTCCGCGGTTTGCATTACGTCAATCTTCGCAGGGTAATTATATAGTACTGATATTACTAACCACCACACCGACTTTAGCTAAGGATTACGTTGGGGCTGGTAAAAAGAACATGTTAGATTATTAGTCACTAGCAATTGACTTCAAACCAGGCCACGCACAGCTTTCTTTTCATAGAGAATTTGAGAAGCACTTTACCTTTAGGTGACACTGTTGATGTACGTACAGTCCCTAGCTAGGTTCAGTGAACCGACCTCAGCTCAACTAGTTGTGTGCTTAGGTACGTGCGGGTCACATTAATTAATTTGGCTAATACAGTAGGATTCTCTGAACATTCTAATTAACCGATACGCATAATTTCTGACCGGCCGTATATAGACAAACATACATAATCTCCGATCCATTCGCTGTAGTATAGGCCTTAGACACACATATAGTATAGGACCAGAAAAATGACATCTTGATTTATAGCGCATATCGATCGTGCATCTTAGCTAAGACGAGGGGAAACGAGTGGCATTTTCAGGCCTGTGTCAGGAGGATCGATGAACCCGGCGAGGACTCTGGCGCCGGCGGTGGCCAGCGGCGTCTACACCGGCCTCTGGATCTACTTCCTCGGCCCTGTCATCGGCACGCTCTCGGGCGCCTGGGTATACACCTACATCCGCTTTGAGGAGGCACCCTCCGTCAAGGACGGGCCGCAGAAGCTCTCCTCCTTCAAGCTCCGCCGCCTGCAGAGCCAGCGGTCCATGGCCGCCGACGACTTCGACCACGTCTGATCGCACTTACACCACCTGACCACGAGCTATGGTCTATACTACGTATATGTACCCGGCCCGTATATGGGATGTGCATGCGTACGTACGTAAGTGCGCACGTATGCGAGCGCGGGAAGTCACTTGTACCAGTCAAAGTATGTACGATCTCGATCTACCTACATGTGTTTCTATGTGTACCGTATACGACGCAGCTGGCTCTTTTCAGATCGCGAGCTTCGTGCGTGTATGTGTACCGCGTGTGTACGTAGATAGCGCGAGTACATGTCTGGTGTAAACCCATTTGTATTTTTCTGATTTTTCTCCATGTGTGCGCCTACATATGCATATGTTTATGTTATCTCCTTGGCTTTGTACTGCGTCAGAGGTTGCATAATTTAAAATCATGCAGCTCATGGAGCTTTGTTTGACTGCAAAAGATCTGGAAGAAATATATGCATGTTACCCGGTGTTAGTTGAAAAGAATGACTCGTGAGCTCATGGATTTACTTTTTTTTTTGTTTTCATTCAATGATCCTTTGGTTCTCTTTGCACTTTGATCGTGATCTCATGGATTTACGCGCTAGGGATTTACCCGGTGTTAGTTGAAATTTTTTTCTGTAAGAGCGAATAAAACCAAGATCCAATCTAGGAGATGCTAGCACCGCCAGCCATCACTTCAACTTTTCACTACAGGAATGGGAAGCTACGCCGACGGCCAAACATCGGGGCCGTCGGCGTAGCCATCGTCTAGGCCAGCTCCGCCAAGCAGCCGTCGGCGTAGAATTGCCCTCGGCATATCCTATGCTACGCCGACGGCTGCCCTCGGCGTAGCTATTTTTTATTTTATCTCATTAAACTTTGAAAAATCATAACTAAATTATTCTAATTCGGAAAAATACAAATAATATATCAAAATTTGCAGAAAAATAAGACCTATCTATCTACACTCAAATATTACACATTTATAAATAAAAATTAAGTAAAACATAAGAAATTATATATAGTTTAAAATGGGCATAAAAAATTCAAAAATGATCGAAACAATGCGAAACCTTCGCGTGGTGTTATATTATGTGACATAGTTAGAAGGAAAAATATCAAACTTGGTATATTGATTATGTCTGAAAAAAACCTTCACAAAATGACCTATCTCATTCGAGGTTTCTTGGCTTTCGGGTCAAATGACCAATGTTATGGCTAGAATCAAGGCATAGTTTGTGATAATGTGCCCATATTGTGCATACACATGCATCATGGGATGGCGAACAATGTTGCAGGAGAAAGTTTTCCTTTTCGTCGCACCAAAAAGCCATTTCTCATTTTCTGAGCACAAAACACGGACGATTTTGTAAAGCAACCACCAAATGGCTAATTCAAAATGGTACCACCACATTTTACAAAAATACTATACCACCTTATATAGACAATGTCCCAATAGGGGAATCCGAAACCTTTCCGTCCACCTCTGGTGAAAAAGACAAATTCCTGCCGAATCGGCAGAAAGTGAGTCAGATATGAACTACAGGTACATGATCCGATGCTCATGTTTTTTTACAAAAATCATTTTTAGGTTCACAATATGCTATTTTATCAAAGATCCAATGCAAGTTTAGCGAGGCTCGGCCCTGAGCTAAGAATCTTTATGCCCGCCGTTCGACAAAGTTTGACGATAATTTAAAAGGGGCATAAAAAATTCAAAAACGATCGAAACAATGCGAAACCTTCGCGTGGTGTCATATTATGTGACATAGTTATAAGGAAAAATATTAAACTTGATATATTGATTATGTCTCAAAAAAACCTTCACAAAATGACCTATCTCATTCGAGGTTTCTTAGCTTTCGGGTCAAATGACCAATGTTATGGCTAGAATCAAGGCATAGTTTGTGATAATGTTCCCATATTGTGCATACACATGCATCATGGGATGGCGAACAATGTTGCAGGAGGAAGTTTTCCTTTTCGTCGTACCAAAAAGCCATTTCCCATTTTCCGATCATAAAAAACGGACGATTTTGTGAAGCAACCACCAAATGGCTAATTCAAAATGCTACCACCATATTTTACTAAAATAATATACCACCTTATATGGACAATGTCCCAACAGGGGGTTCCGAAACCTTTCCGTCCACCTCTGATAAAAAAGACAAATTCCTGCCGAATCGGTAGAAAGTGGGTCAGATATGAACTACAGGTACATGATCCGATGCTCACGTTTTTTTACAAAAATCATTTTTAGGTTCACAATATGCTATTTTATCAAAGATCCAATGCAAGTTTAGCGAGGCTCGGCCCTGAGCTAAGAATCTTTATGCCCGCCGTTCGACAAAGTTTGACGATAGTTTAAAAGGGGCATAAAAAATTCAAAAACGATCGAAACAATGCGAAACCTTCGCGTGGTGTCATATTATGTGACATAGTTATAAGGAAAAATATTAAACTTGATATATTGATTATGTCCCAAAAAAACCTTCACAAAATGACCTATCTCATTCGAGGTTTCTTGGCTTTCGGGTCAAATGACCAATGTTATGGCTAGAATCAAGGCATAGTTTGTGATAATGTTCCCATATTGTGCATACACATGCATCATGGGATGGCGAACAATGTTGCAGGAGGAAGTTTTCCTTTTCGTCGTACCAAAAAGCCATTTCCCATTTTCCGATCATAAAAAACGGACGATTTTGTGAAGCAACCACCAAATGGCTAATTCAAAATGCTACCACCATATTTTACTAAAATAATATACCACCTTATATGGACAATGTTCCAATAGGGGGTTCCGAAACCTTTCCGTCCACCTCTGATAAAAAAGACAAATTCCTGCCGAATCGGCAGAAAGTGGGTCAGATATGAACTACAGGTACATGATCCGATGCTCATGTTTTTTTACAAAAATCATTTTTAGGTTCACAATATGTTATTTTATCAAAGATCCAATGCAAGTTTAGCGAGGCTCGGCCCCAAGCTAAGAATCTTCATGCCCGCCGTTCGACAAAGTTTGACGATAGTTTAAAACGGGCATAAAAATTTCAAAAAATCGAAACAATGCGAAACCTTCGCGTGGTGTCATATTATGTGACATAGTTATAAGCAAAAATATTAAACTTGATATATTGATTATGTTTCAAAAAAACCTTCACAAAATGACCTATCTCATTCGAGGTTTCTTGGCTTTCGGGTCAAATGACCAATGTTATGGCTAGAATCAAGGCATAGTTTGTGATAATGTTCCCATATTGTGCATACACATGCATCATGGGATGGCGAACAATGTTGCAGGAGGAATGCAAGTTTTCCTTTTCATCGCACCAAAAAGCCATTTTTCATTATCCGAGCGCAAAAAGGGAATTTTCTAAAGCAACCACCAAATAGATAATTCAAAAACGGAGGGTTTGTGATTAGTTGATATGGATATCATATTTGGATTCCTCTCATTTTTCTGATCAATTTAGACATATTATTTGTTAAATTCCGATTTATAGATTTAAAGATATTAATTATTCCATATTAAATAGAAAAATACAAAAAAGTAAAATTATTATATTTTTATTTGAATTCAATAATATTTTTACTTATTCATTAATGTTTATTTAAATAATTGTTGTAATTTCAAAAAATACAAACATGTGACATGTTGATATAAGGGTTAATAGGATTGGTATCATAGTATTGACAACAATGTATGAATTACTTTGCGGAAACAGATTCTGAAAGAACGAGGAAGTTAAGCGTGCTAGAGCTGGAGTAGTATTAGGATGGGTGACCTTCTAGGAAGTTCGACCAAGACTGCAATTTAATTAAGTATTAAGTGTAATTAGTGTTAAAAATGTTCAAAGTGAGAGATTAACGAGTCAAACAGTTCAAAGATTCAAAAATTAAGAAAAAAAATAAAATAAAAAATTTAGTTTTTTTAAAAAAATATTTTTGCAACCGGTCGACAAGCTATGCCGACGACATTGCCCTCGGCGTAGCATACGCCGACGGCATTTTGATACGTCGACGACCTCTATGTGCTCCGCCGAGGGAGGCCTTTGCCGAGGGCAGCCGTCGGCGTAGCATACGCCGAGGGCATTTTAGGCTACGCCGACGGCTTTTTGCCCTCGGAGTAGCGCGCGCGTCCTGTAGTGTTTGAACCATTGCCAACGTGCATCGTCACCTCATCCCTCGTCAGACACCGTTTATTCTGTAGACCTATTTTAAGTTACAAATGTGAGCAACCGAACATTATCATATACCCAGGCACTACTAAGAGCACTAGTAAGAAATAGATCAATAACATGTATATCAAATATATCTTTAACGTTGTCAGTCTTTTTATCTGCTACGTACTTGGGACAGTTGCGTTTCCAGTGACTAGTCCGTTTTAGTAGAAGCACTAGGTGTCAGGCTTAGGTCCAGACTTGGACTTCTTCGAGGGAGTGGAAACTTTTTTCCCCTTGTTCTTAAAACTGGTGGTCTTATTGACCATCAACACTTGATGCTCCCTTCTTTATTTCCACTTCCATGGTTTTCAGGAGCACGAAAAGCTTAGGGAGCATCTTCTGCATCCCTTGCATGTTATAGTTTACCGTGAAGCTTCTAAAGCTGGGTGGCAGTGACTGGTGTAGGGTTTCGTAGCATGGAAAACAAAAAATTTCTACCGCATACAAACAAACAAGCCAAGATCTATCTACTAGATTGTAGCAACGAGTCGATAGAATAACTCACCCTCGAAGATTCCAAAGTGTTTAACGAGAGCGGATTCTCGTGGGTGATGTAGTCGTACTCTTCCCGATCTCAAGATCGCGTAGACGATCCTTCTGGCGCTGCGTTCCGGCAGCGCTCCCGCAGTCAGTCACACGTTCGGTACTCGACGAAGACCTTCCTCTCCCTTGTTCTAGCAGGCAGCGGAGGTTGTAGCACTCTCCTCGCGATTCCGGCAGCACAACGGCGTGGTACCGGAAGTAGAGGGGAGATCTCGCAGGACTTCGCCTTAAGCCGGAGCGAGTATGGTGGAGTATGAGAGAATCCCTCGACGATCTAGGGTTTAGAAACGCCGAGGAAGAGGTGCTAGAGCCGGCGGCTAGGGCTTGGTGGTGCCCAAGTCGGCGGCAAGGAGATCCCTAGGCGGCGGCGGCTTGGAGGGCGGCGGCGGCTAGAGTTAGGGTTTTCGGGGCAAGGGACTTGTGTGTCTCTAGGAGGGAGCCCTGCCCCTCCTTATATAGGTGGAGGGGCCGGCCGGCCAAGGGGAGGGAGGGGAGTCCCTCCCCAACTCGGCTTGGGTGGTGCGCCGCCGGTTGGAGGAGGGAAACCCTCCCCAACTCGGTTTCCCACTCCTCCTCCTCTTTCCAAAACTTGCCGTTTGACTTTCAAACTAGCCGTTTGACTTTTCAAACTAGGATTTGAATAAACCCTCTATTTTGAACAGCGATGACACCGAGTACATGATGCAATCATATCTACTTGATATAACACATTCATGTAACCTTCCCCCCCGGAGTGCCGGACATTCCGGAACCTTCTAGAACATTCCCGATGAAAACACCGAAACCATTCTCCATCTCCGAAACAGGACTTTCCTTATACGAATCTTATTCTCCGGACCATTCCGGATCTCCTCGTGATATCCCGAATCCCATTCGAGACTCCGAACAACATTCGGTCTCTTTCTCATCATTCCATAACTACTCAAACAACGTCGAATCCTTAAGTGTGTCTCCCTACGGTTCGTGAATTATGCGGACATGATCGAGACACTTCTCCGAACAATAACCAATAGAGGAATCTGGAAATTCATATGGCTCCCACATATTTCTACGATTACTTTGCGATCGAATGAACCACTTACATACAATATCAATTTCCCTTTGTCTCACGATAGTTTACTTATCCGAGGTTATGATCGTCGGTATCTCTGCATACCTAGTTCAACCTCGTTACCGATAAGTACTCTTTTCTCGTTCCCGTGATATGTGATCCCTTGTGAGCCAGTCAAATGCTTGCAAGCTAATTGGATGACATTTCACCGAGAGGGCCCAGAGTATATCTATCCGTCATATGGATGGACAAATCCCACTCTTGATCCATGTGTTTCAACCAATACTTTCCGAACACTTAATGCCACCTTTATAGCCACCCAGTCACGGTGTGGTGTTTGATGTCATCAAAGCATCCATCCGGTAAAGGTGATATGCATGATCTCATGGTCGAAGGAATTAGATTACTATGTATCAGAAAGCATATAGCAATTGAACTATTAAAATGACTTGATCTTTATGCTACGCTTATCTATAGGAGTATGTCCACCATATCATTCTCCTAACGATATGATCTTGTTTGTTAATAACATCTCAATGTTCATGATAGGGAAACCACAATCATCTATTAACCAACAAGCTAGTATTATATAGAGGCTTTACTAGGGACTTCAAATTAAGTTTACAAATCACACAAGTATTAATGTTTCCTTGTTAATACTATTATAGCATGAATGTAAACATTTATCATAAACACAAAGATATAATAATAACTACATTTATTATTGCCACTAGGGCATATCTCCAACAGTCTCCCACTTGCACTAGAGTCATCTAATCTAGATTACATGGTAATATACCGAACACCCATGGCAGTTTGGTGCTGGTCATGTTTTGCCCTCGGGAGAGGTTTAGTCAACGGATCCGCCACATTCAGATTTGTGTGTACTTTGCAAATCTTTATATCCCCATCTTGGATATGTTCTCGAATAGCGTGAAAACGTAGCTTGATATGCTTCAGCTTCTTGTGTGACCTTGGTTCTTGCGCATTGGCTATGGCGCCCATGTTATCACAGTAAATAGACATTGGGTCCAGCGCACTAGGAACCACACCCAGCTCTGTAATGAAATATTTCATCCATATCGCTTCTTGTGAAGCCTCTGAAGCAGCCATGTATTCCGATTCAGTTGAAGATCTCGCCACAACGCTTTGCTTTGCACTCCTCCAGCTAACTGCCGCACCATTCAAAATAAATACGTATCCAGATTGTGATTTAGAATCATCCGGATCGGTGTTCCAACTAGCATCGGTGTAACCATTAACAACGAGCTGTTCATCACCTCCATAAGAAAGAACCATATCCTTAGTTCTTCTCAAGTACTTAAGGATGTTTTTGACCGCTGTCCAATGATCCACTCCTGGATCACTTTGATATCTGCTAGTTAAACTAACAGCATATGCAATGTCGGGTCTAGTACATAGCATGGCATACATTAGAGATCCTATGGCTGAGGCATAGGGAGTCTTACTCATCCTTTCTCTATCTTCTGCCGATGTCGGACTTTGAGTTTTACTCAAGGTCGTATTGGGAAACATGGGCAAGAACCCTTTCTTGCTATCTTCCATTCCAAACCTCTTTAGAACTTTGTCCAAATATGTACTTTGTGACAATGATATTTGGCGTTTCGATCTATCTCTATAAATCTTTATGCCTAATATGTAAGCTGCTTCGCCAAGATCCTTCATTGAAAACTATTATTCAAATATTCCTTGACACCATTAAGAAGGTCTACATCATTCCCAATCAACAATATGTCATCTACATATAGTATTAAGAATGCTATAGAGCTCCCACTCACTTTCTTGTAAATACAAGATTCTCCATAAGTTTGTATAAAACCAAAACTTTTGATCACCTTATCAAAACGTTGATTCCAACTTCGGGATGCTTGCTTCAATCCATAGATGGACCGTTGAAGTTTACATACCTTGTTAGCATCTTTAGGATCAACAAAACCTTTGGGTTGCATCATATACAACTCTTCATCAATGTCTCCATTGAGGAATGCTGTTTTGACATCCATCTGCCATATCTCATAGTCATAATATGCAGCGATTGCTAACATAATCCTCACAGACTTTAGCTTCGCTACTGGTGAGAAAGTCTCATCGTAGTCAACTCCTTGAATTTGTCGAAACCCTTTTGCGACAAGTCGAGCTTTATAGACAGTAACATTACCATCAGCATCTATTTTCTTCTTGAAAATCCATTTGTTCTCGACAGCCTTCCAGCCATCCGGTAAGTCCACCAAAGTCCATACTTGGTTTTCGTACATGGATCCAATCTCGGATTTCATGGCTTCTTGCCATTTATTGGAATCTGGGCTCATCATTGCTTCCTCATATGTCTCAGGGTCATCGGTGTTGTCCACCAACATGACACTCATAACGGGATCATACCAATCTGGAGTGGTACGAGTTTCTCGTTGACCTGCGAGTCTCTGTAGCAACTTCAACCGAAGTTTCATGATCATCATCATTAGCTTCCTCTCTTATTGGTGTAGGCACCACAGGAACTTCTTCCGGTGCTGCGCTACTCGCAATTTCGAGAGAAGGTTCGACAACCTCGTCAAGTTCTACTTTCCTTCCAGTCACTTCTTTCGAGAGAAATTTCTTCTCTAGAAAGGATCCATTTTTGGCAACGAAGATTTTGCCTTCGGATCTATGATAGAAGGTATACCCAATAGTTTCCTTTGGGTATCCTATGAAGACGCATTTTTCCGCTTTGGGTTCAAGCTTGTCCGGCTGTAACTTCTTTACATAGGCTTCGCATCCCCAAACTTTAAGGAACGACAATCTAGGTTTCTTCCCAAATCATAATTCATATGGTGTCGTTTCAACGGATTTAGACGGTGCCCTATTTAAAGTGAATGCGGCTGTTTCTAATGCATAACCCCAAAATGATAGCGGTAAATCTGTAAGTGACATCATAGAACAAACCATATCTAAGAGAGTTCGATTACGATGTTCGGACACACCATTACGCTGTGGTGTTCCCGGCGGTGTCAACTGCGAAAGTATTCCGCATTTCTTCAAATGCTCGCCAAACTCGTAACTTAGATATTCACCTCCACGATCAGAACGTAGAAATTTAATCTTCTTGTTACGTTGATTCTCTACCTCACTTTGAAATTCCTTAAACTTCTCGAAAGTTTCGGACTTATGTTTCATGAAATAGATATACCCATATCTACTCAAGTCATCCGTGCAGGTAAGAACATAACGATAACCACCGCGCGATGCTACACTCATTGGACCACACACATCGGTATGTATGATTTCCAATATGTCTGTAGCTCGCTCCATCATACCAGAAAATGGAGTCTTAGTCATTTTACCCATCAGACATGCTTCGCATCTATCAAGTGATTCGAAATCAAGTGATTCAAGAAGTCCATCGGAATGGAGTTTCTTCATACGCTTCACTCCAATGTGACCAAGACGACAGTGCCACATATAGGTCGAGTTATCGCTCGATTTCAAACGTTTAGCCTCAATGTTATTAATATGTGTATTTCCACTATCGAGATTCAACAAGAATAGACCATCTATCAAATGTGCATGTGCATAAAACATATTACTCATATAAATCGAACAACCATTATTCTCGGACTTAAACAAGTAACCGTCTCGCAATAAACAAGATCCCGATATAATGTTCATGCTTAACGCAGGCACCAAATAACAATTATTTAAGTATAAAACTAATCCCGATGGTAGATGAAGGGGTAGCGTGCCGACCGCGATCACATCAACCTTTGATCCGTTTCCAACGCGCATCGTCACCTCGTTCTTCGCTAGCTTCCTTTTATCTGCAGCACCTGTTTCGAGTTACAAATATGAGAAACCGAACCAGTATCAAATACCCAGGCACTACTACAAGTACTAGTGAGATACACATCAATAACATGTATATCAGATATACCTTTCTTCTTGATGTTGCCGTTCTTCAAATCCGCCAAGTACTTTGGGCAATTCCGCTTCCAGTGACCTTCTCCCTTGCAGTAAAAGCACTTAGTATCAGGCTTAGGTCCAGCCTTGGTCTTCTTCGTTGGCGTGGCAACTTTCTTACCACCCTTCTTGAAGTGTCCCTTCTGCTTAGACTTGCCTTTCTTGAATTTGGTGGTCTTATTGACCAACAACACTTGATGCTCTTTCTTGATCTCCACTTCTGCAGATTTCAACATGGCAAAGAGTTCTGGCAACGTCTTATTCATGTTCTGCATGTTGTAGTTCATCACAAAGTTCTTGTAACTTGGTGGTAGTGATTGGAGGACACGGTAAATTCCCAAAGCATTAGGAATCACAATACCCAATATTTGAAGTTTGTTTGCGTGCCCAGACATCTTAAGCACATGCTCACTGACGGAGCTGCCCTCTTCCATCTTGCAGTTAAAGAACTTTTTAGAAGCCTCATAGCTTTCAATTGCCGCATGAGTCTCAAAGTTCAATTTGAGATCCTCGACAATATCATATGGGTCTGAATTCTCAAACCTTTTCTGAAGCTCCGATTCTAAACCATACAAGATAGCACACTGAACTGTGGAGTACTGAGTCTTCCGAGCGAGGTAAACATTCTTTACTTCATCAGCAGCATCAGCTGCAGGTGGGTCACCCAGCGGTGCATCCAGCACATAGGTCAAATTACCAGCTGTGAGGACAATCCTCAAATTGCGGAACCAATCCGCGAAGTTGCTTCCATTGTTTTTCAACTTTTCTTTCTCTAGGAACGCATTAAAATTGATGGTAGGGGCTGCCATTGATCTACAACATATTTGCAATAGTTTAGACTAAGTTTATGACAAATTGTGTTCAAATTAATAATAAAATTAATCTAGGTGAACTCCCACTCAAAACAATATCCCTCACATTGTTTTAGTGATCACACGAACCAAATCCACTACATCAACACCGATCATCACGAGAGTTGATATAGTTTCAATGGCGAACAATCGACATGTTGATCATATCTACTATATGATTCATGCTTTACCTTTTGGTGATCCGTGTTCCGAGACCTTGTCTGTACATGCTAGGCTCGTCAAGATCAAACCTTAGATTCCGCATGAGCAAATCTGGCTTGCTCACGTTGTATACACTTGCGGAATCTAACACACCCGATCATCACGTGGTGCTTCGAAACAACAAGCTTTAGCAACGGTGCTAACTAAGGGTGAACACTTTATGACTTGAAATTCATGTGCATGAGGGATCATCTTATAATGCTACCTTCGTCTACTAAGCAATACAAGATGCATAAAGCATTAACATCACATGCAATTCATAATATATGATATGATATGGCCTTTCTTCTTTGTGCTTCCGATCTCCATCTTCTAGCACGAACAAGATCTCCATCATCACCGGCATTGCATCAAGGTCAACGACGCTTCTCCATGGTTGTCGTCCACCGGCTTCAACTATTACAACTACTTTGAATAGACACGCGGGTCTTAACATAAATTAAAGACAACCATATGGCTCCTGCCGGTTGCCAACTTACAATAAGGAACATTGCATACATCAAATATAATCACAATCATGGCCATATCACATCACATCACACCCCTGCAAAACAAAGTTAGACGCCTCTACTTTCTTTGCATGTTTTACGTGGTTTGGGGCTTTCAATAAGTGTCGTTCTAACTTACAAACATGAACCACAACATTGATACTAGTATTGTTAATCACCCGTTGTAAATTGGATCTTAACTACGCTAGGAGAAACAGGCACCCGCAAAGCCACTTATGCAATACAAGTTGCATGTCAAGCGTGGAGCAAGTCTCATGAACGATGTCATGTAAGGTTAGCCCGGGCCGCTTCATCCCAACATCCCGCAAGATGCAAAGTACACAAGAAGCAATCGACAATAAAAGCATCAACGCCCACAATGACCATTGTGTTCTACTCGTGCAACAGATCTACATATAGACACGGCTCTGATACCACTGTAGGGTTTCGTAGCATGGAAAACAAAAAATTTCTACCGCATACAAACAAACAAGCCAAGATCTATCTACTAGATTGTAGCAACGAGTCGATAGAATAACTCACCCTCGAAGATTCCAAAGTGTTTAACGAGAGCGGATTCTCGTGGGTGATGTAGTCATACTCTTCCCGATCTCAAGATCACGTAGACGATCCTTCCGGCGCTGCGTTCCGGCAGCGCTCCCGCAGTCGGTCACACGTTCGGTACTCGACGAAGACCTTCCTCTCCCTTGTTCCAGCAGGCAGCGGAGGTTGTAGCACTCTCCTCGCGATTCCGGCAGCACAACGGCGTGGTACCGGAAGTAGAGGGGAGATCTCGCAGGGCTTCGCCTTAAGACGGAGCGAGTATGGTGGAGTATGAGAGAATCCCTCGACGATCTAGGGTTTAGACACGCCGAGGAAGAGGTGCTAGAGCCGGCGGCTAGGTATTGGTGGTGCCCAAGTCAGCGCAAGGAGATCCCTAGGCGGCGGCGGCGGCTTGGAGGGCGGCGGCGGCTAGGGTTAGGGTTTTCGGGGCAAGGGACTTGTGTGTCTCTAGGAGGGAGCCCTGCCCCTCCTTATATAGGTGGAGGGGCCGGCCGGCCAAGGGGACTCCCCTCCCTCCCCAACTCGGCTTGGGTGGTGCGCCGCCGGTTGGAGGAGGGAAACCCTCCCCAACTCGGTTTCCCACTCCTCCTCCTCTTTCCAAAACTTGCCATTTGACTTTCAAACTAGCCGTTTGACTTTTCAAACTAGGATTTGAATAAACCCTCTATTTTGAACAGCGATGACACCGAGTACATGATGCAATCATATCTACTTGATATAACACATTCATGTACCCTTCCCCCCCGGAGTGCCGGACATTCCGGAACCTTCTAGAACATTCCCGATGAAAACACCGGAACCATTCTCCATCTCCGAAACAGGACTTTCCTTATACGAATCTTATTCTCCGGATCTCCTCGTGATATCCCGAATCCCATTCGAGACTCCGAACAACATCCGGTCTCTTTCTTATCATTCCATAACTACTCATACAACGTCGAATCCTTAAGTGTGTCTCCCTACGGTTCGTGAATTATGCGGACATGATCGAGACACTTCTCCGAACAATAACCAATAGAGGAATCTGGAAATTCATATGGCTCCCACATATTTCTACGATTACTTTGCGATCGAATGAACCACTTACATACGATATCAATTTCCCTTTGTCTCACGATAGTTTACTTATCCGAGGTTATGATCGTCGGTATCTCTGCATACCTAGTTCAACCTCGTTACCGATAAGTACTCTTTTCTCATTCCCGTGATATGTGATCCCTTGTGAGCCAGTCACATGCTTGCAAGCTAATTGGATGACATTTCACCGAGAGGGCCCAGAGTATATCTATCCGTCATATGGATGGACAAATCCCACTCTTGATCCATGTGTTTCAACCAATACTTTCCGAACACTTAATGCCACCTTTATAGCCACCCAGTCACGGTGTGGTGTTTGATGTCATCAAAGCATCCATCCGGTAAAGGTGATATGCATGATCTCATGGTCGAAGGAATTAGATTACTATGTATCAGAAAGCATATAGCAATTGAACTATTAAAATGACTTGATCTTTATGCTACGCTTATCTATAGGAGTATGTCCACCATATCATTCTCCTAACGATGTGATCTTGTTTGTTAATAACATCTCAATGTTCATGATAGGGAAACCACAATCATCTATTAACCAACAGCTAGTATTATATAGAGGCTTTACTAGGGACTTCAAATTAAGTTTACAAATCACACAAGTATTAATATTTCCTTGTTAATACTATTATAGCATGAATGTAAACATTTATCATAAACACAAAGATATAATAATAACTACATTTATTATTGCCTCTAGGGCATATCTCCAACAACTGGAGAACTATGGCAATCCATAATTCATTAGGGATCATGCATCCCAGTTAACTCAGGTGATCGGCATAACCATACATTTTGGTTATGTACTCATTGATGGAGATGTTATCCTCCATCGTATAGTTAAGGAACCTTTCAAAGTCTTCATACCTCTCCACACAGGCATGAGTCTCAAATATCACTTTCTCTTTCTCAATCATCTTGGAGCTCTGGTTCTAAACCGTATGAAATGGCACACTGAATTATCGTGTGGTCATCTTTGCCTGTCAGATAGACATTCATAACATCCTCAGAAGCTTCTTCCGAGGGGGGGGGGGGGCTAGCGTTGCATCAAGGACATGCGCCTTTTGAGTAGTAGTGAGGATAATGCTCATATTATGGTACCAATCCATAAAGTTGCTGCTAGATGTTTTTAGTCTCTCTTTCTCAAGGAACACATTGAAATTGAGTGCAGCTACAACATGAGACATTGATCTATAACATATTTGGAAAGACATTTAGATTATGTTCATGATAATTAGTTCAACCTAATCATATTACTAATAAACTCCCACAAAACTCAACATTTGTCATAGTTTCTTAGTGATACATGATCCAAATTCACTACACCAAAGTCTGATCATCATGAGTGACGACATAGCTTCAATGGTGAATATCAATATGTTGACTCGGGGACTGTCATATGTTATTTCAATTTTGGGTTATGTATTAAACCTCGGCATCCAGAGCAGTGACTCAGGGACTGCCATATATTATTTCAATTTCATCTTATGTATTAAACCTCGGCATCCAAAGCAGTGACTCGGGACTGCCATATATTATTTCAATTTCATCTTATGTATTAAACCTCGGCATCCAGAGCAGTGACTCGGGGACTTCCATATGTTGCTCCAATTTTATGTTATGCACTAAACCTCGGCACCTTGAGCAGCGACTCGGCAACCGTCTTATATTATTTTTGAAATTTGGTTTACACACTAGACTTCGGCACTATAGGCAGTGACTCGGGGACTGCCATATATTGTTCCGAAGTAGTGGTTAGCCTTTGATACAAGGAAGGTATCAAACTTCGACACTTAGAGTAAGAACAGCTCAATCTCGTATGATATTCGAAGCTCACACCCAGATTAATTGGTTAAACCACGGGAATACAAAGGCAAAGATATACCTAAAATCAAGAAATCGCAGGCCACCAAAGCAAGGATTCGGACGAACAAAACCACTGAAACAAAGTGATAACAACTACAAACATATATGTCGCAGCAGCACACGGCAAAAGAAATTCATGCCATACAGAAGACGGACAAATGTTCCACGTACATCGTATGCCCGGCATACCAGGGATAAGAAATGACTTAAAGGTTTTCAGCTGGAGAGGCAATAACTTGGTCAGGGGCTAGATGCTCCGAGGTAGGCGGAGCCTCGGCCGAGGTTGCCTCGCCCTCCATAGACCCAGGTGCGACTTCGGCCGAAGCCCGAGGCTGCTGAGGAGCATCAGTTTGTGCAGTTGAATGCCCAGTACCTTTGGAGGAGGATCGCGCGTCGCCGTTGCCATCCGAGCTCGAACTGGAATCACCAGAAGAAGCCGAGTCATCCTCACCTTCCCCTTCTTCAGATGAGTTGTTATCCGATGCATCCTCGACTACGACTTCGTCGTCCGGGTTCGGAAGGAAACTCGGACCTTCATTCCAGGTATGCACGTCGGCATACTCAACGAGCTGGAAGGCGCGAGCTTGCCGAAGAGCGACGAAGGTGGGGTCCTCAACCCAACAGGAACCAGTGCGCAGATTTCTCAAGATATCAAGAGAAATATCTTAATACCATGACATAATAACAGTGAGAGCCATATCAGCGCCAGCTCGTCCGGCTGATTCCCTCCAAAGACTTAGTTGCCTCTCGGACGCCATTAATCTTTTCACCATCAATTGGACCTCATTTATATCAGGAGTCCCAGAAGTATTCGGCCAGAGAACATGGTACGCTCGGATAGCTGCCTGCACCAAGTCCCTGCCCATAATCTTCATCGGACCAACTGCAGCGCCGACAGCAACCAGGAAATCCTCCATCGAGTACTCCGAGTCCGCGTCAACAGGGACACCTCGGCGCACACGAGCAGCAAGAACCGCTTTAGAGCTCACGAGCTTAGCTTCTGGAAAATGATCTGCGCAAAACACGAATGCATCAGGGGGCAGCAGGAAAAAAAGAAAAAGATAATCCGGCTATGCTAAGAAGCTTACGGTGAATATAACTCATCATTATCTGAAGGTCTTTAGCCCAGTCAATCTTGCTCTTCTCAAAGCGAGCGATCTCCTCGCTCATTCCCCGAGTTTTCAGTTCGGCAGCCTCGAGGAGCTCTTTATCTTTCTGCAATTGCAGAGCAAGCCGATTTTTCTCCTCGGAGAACTCCTGGTCGACCTTTTCTAGTTCGGACTTCCGAGAGAGCTTAAGGGACTCCACCTCGGCGCGCAGGCGAGCTATTTCATCGTCCTTGTCCTTTATCTGCGCCGAATGAGTAGCGCTTTGTTCTAAAAAATGCAGCATCACATCAGGCATGGGCGTGCAATCTTGGTAAGATGCTGCAAAGGTTTGTAACTCGGCTTTACCAAAGCCAAACGAGATAAAAGAAACTTAGCGCACATTTTAAGGAGGGAAAGGTATAAGGTAAAAGGGAAACTAACCTTCCAAGCTCTTGACTTTCTTCTCAAGACGGATGTTGAGATTATTGATGTTACCTGTTCACCAACAAAGTGAGCCGACTTCTCGCATAAAAAACAATAGGAATGTCGGAGATGACGAAAAGAATTGTCGACTTACCAGCTTTTTTCACCACAGGAATAACTTTCTCATATTTTTCTTCCAGTTTTCTGTGCGAAAAAAGCAATCTTTGAAATTCAGCAGTCCGCCGGTCATGTGGAATCTGAGCAATAGAGCAAACGATGAGTGGATATTGAAAGCCAGAACAGATCCGAGTCAAGCAAAACTTAACCCAGATCTAGGTGGCTGGATACTGAAAGCCAGAGCAGATCCGAGTCAAGCAAAACTTAACCCGGATCTAGGTGGCTGGATATTCAAAGCCAGAACAGATCCGAGTCAAGCAAAACTTAACCCGGATCTTGGAGGCTAGATATTCAAAGATCAGCTAGACAAAAATCAAGCAAAGATTAAGGCAGATCTAGTCGGATATAGGTTCGAACCCTAAAGTTAAATCGAATTAAGTAGAGCATCATAAAACTTCCAAGTGAATAACAAGTTATTCGTTTGCAAGTTTCGGGGACTAGAGTATATATAGTAGCATCTGGAGAATTAATCAAAACTCCGTAAAACAACAATTACCTCATTCATCCTGTTACTATCAAGGACGATCTTGGCGGCTTGATCCAAGCGGCTGATAATGTCGGAAAGCTGGAACGGCTAACTGCTGGGATTACCCTCAAATTGATCGGCATCATTCCAGTTATTGGCATACTCCACCAGTGATCCGAGGCTATTCCCACTTGCCGTCCGAGTTAGGACTTTACCCCGGACGTGCTGTGTAACCACCGCGGCCGCAGGGCTTTTATGGAGAGCAAGCTGGGTACCGGCGGCCGGAGTAACGGAGGTTTTGGTGGAGGAAATTCCTTTGCGCAGCACATCAGCGATACTCGGCTGAGAAGAGCCGACAAGACCTTTCTGGGAAGTGGAAGCCTTGGCGGCGACAACTTTTCTTGCTTTAGAGGCGTCAGCAGGAGCTGATACCTCGGCAATGTGAACGGTGTCTTTAGGATCCGGAGGGGTCACGGTCGCAGAGGGCGCCGAGATATTGACGTCCTCGGCCGGGGCTGAAGCTATTATAGAAACTGCGGGGGTAGAAAGAGGCTCGGTAGAGACGTTCGGATTCACAGAGGAGGCAACTGGTTTAGTGGAAATCTCGGGGGGGGGGGGGGGCGAGTGGAATCAACGTCAACAAGATAAGTCTCAGGCACATTGTGGCGAGGGGGCGATCGATTCGGAACTGGAGGAGATGCAACACGAGCAGGACTGGGAATCCTGGCATCTTCGGCAGGCGGAGGAGACGGCTGCCGAGTCACATGGCTAGTCATGCTAGGACCGCCGGGCTTAACAGAAAGTGGAGCACTGCGAAAATAGAAAAGAAAGAAGGGCGTCAGGTTGAAAAACAGAAAGAGAGAAACAAGAAATACGAGCAAAAGGAACTTACCCTGCGACTCCGGGCATGGTCTTACGCCGGGGAGGATTCGGTGTGGATTTCTTCATTCGTTTCTTGGGGGCCGCCTCTGAGGCACCAGCAGGAGCCCCACGTTTCCCCGAGGTAACAGGGGGCCGAGAAGCAATAGGCTCGGCGTCGTGAACCTGATCGGCCGGATTAGCTGGGAAAGTAGAAGCCAGAAATGCATAAGAAATAGGCATTGCGGCAACTACCTCTAGAACTTGGACCTCGTCCGAATCACCTTCCTCCTCGTGGGCCGAGGTCTTGCCACGAGCACGAGCCGGGGAGGGATCCGACTTAGGGACGAACTCTTCCGAGTCCGGCTCCCCAGTGTCCGGAGTATTCCCGTCTGCGAGCCACGGGAGCGACAAAACTTCGGCATCCTCGTCCTTCTGCTCTGCGAACCTCTGTAAGAGACAAGAAAAAGGAAAATTAGCGAAAACAGTTACGAAAACAATTGGAAAACAGAGCGTTAGTGGTTAAGCTTACTTCGGGAGGGGGACGCTCGCGGGTGAACGACTTCAATCCCCAAGCCCAGTCGTCAGACATCTCCGTCTTGAAGATAGCTCGGAAACGCTTAAAGATGAGATAGTTGTCCAACTCCACGGTCGAGACTCGGTTGGGGTCAAGAGGACCGCTCATGTAGCAGAGTTTGTGCGTCCGTTTCTGGAATGGGCAGATTCGGCTACTGATAAAGGTAGCCATCAAATCCTCGCCGCGTAACCCGGCGCGGATCAGCTCTTTAAGCCGAATCTCAAAAGCCTCGGCCAAGGCGTGACTCTTCCTCGGATTATAAGTCCAATTCACCTTGGAGGGCGTACAAATGGAGAATGCAGGGAGCCGAATCTTGTCCTCTGTTCCCATGTTCTTGACATAGAAGTAGGACTTGTGCCACTTCTTGCACGACTCTAGCCCTGTAACACGAGGAAATACGGACTTCCTCCGATGTGTAATGGACGCTGCTCCACATTGAGTAAGCAGTTTCTCGGAAGGATGCAGAGACTTGTCAGGGACAACGTTAGAACGAATCTGGAAGAACTTTGACCAGACATGCACGGACGGCCATAGGACGAAGTATCCCTCCGAGGCAGAGATAAAAGCAGAGAGAGAGGCAATGGCATTTACAGGAAGATGATGCGGCTGAAGGCCGAAGTAGTCGAGAAATTCCCTAGCAAAGTTGCTAAGAGGGAGACCAAAGCCGCGCGAGAAATGCGACATGAAAACTACATACTCGCCCTCCCTAAGATCCGGAGAGGACTCGCTGCCGGGTAAGCGACAGGAGACCTCGACGGGAATCCTCCGAGTTCGGATAAGCCACTCGATCTCGCGGCGAGTAACGGAGGAGCCTTTCCACGAGCGTCGCTCGGGCCCAGAGCCAGCATCGTCATCCTCTATCAGGGCACCGCTAAAGGAGCTATACATGGGCTCGCCGGAAAAATCAGCGGAGGAAGAACTAGCGGCGGAGGAAAGTTTAAACTACAGGGCCCCGTCGTGATTCTACACAGAAACGGTGGCGGAGGAACAAAGGAACCACCGCACGAAAACGAAATGGAGACAGAGAAATCTAGAGGAAAGCCTAGTCGACACGGCCCGAGAGAACTCACCGGCGACGACGCCGAAGCTAGCGAACAAGGACGGGGCAGACGGAGCAACGCGGCGGAGTCCTCGCCGTCGGAGGTTCAGATGAGCGCGCGGCGGCGGAGCTGCGAACGGCACGGAAGCGAGAGGAAGAAGAAGGGCGCGGACGAGCAGAAAGGGGAAAGTGAATCCCCCAGCGCTGCGCCCCTCTTTATAACCAAGCCGCAAGCGAGGTAGTGGGATCGTAGGTGTGGAGGTTGGCCGTGTAGATCGTGTGCGTCGCACGACCGCACGTTGTTGAGCGGAACCGCACCAAGGGCCACACGGTAGCAAAGAAGATCACGATCCCCAACGGAAATGGCACACGAGGCGTCGCAATGCCGGCGCGACAGGCGCAGTAGTAACTGTTGTCTGTCAGTAAATACTGTAGAGGAACAAAAAACTAGAGAAACAATGATGGGGATGACACGTAGGGCGAGGCGTACGCGAGAAGATACGATGATACCTAGAACGAGAAAGAAATAACTCGGAAACAATACAGAACGTGTGACATGAAACTGATACGACCCGACCGAGGTTATCGGCGGGGCCATACCAGCTTCGGGGACTAATGTTGGGGAGATAACCCCGGATAGGGTAAAGACGGGGAAAGACGAAAGGATGTTCCCCGTCTGGTTTCCGAGTTACAGTATGAGTCGACCGAATCATGCAGAGGTCGGCCAAGATAGGAAAGGGCAGGACCCTTATAGTAATGGCAAGGCATTACCCGACCGAGATACTGCGTAAGTCGGTTGGGTTAGCCCGAGTAATCTTGATGCAGGTGAAGGACAAGCCGAGTTACGGGAGGCAGGGCCGAATGATACGAAGCTTGCAGGAGAAGGATAAGCCTGAAGTCAAACCCTAGCCGCAGGCTAGGGAGAATCTGAGCGGATCCAAGCACTACGAACAAAGGTGCAGAGCGATAGAGAGGCAGAAGGAGGTCACGGAGGTGACAGTCCTGAAGCCCGAGGCGCGCAGGAGGGGCCCTCTGGAACCTTGCCGTCATTAGAGGAGCGACAGGGAAAGGAGGGCGCCGAACTACTATATTGGGACAAGCATATTCCTCGAATATGCTTGCCACATCAGCCCTAAAGGAACCCAAGGCTCTCCTTTATAAGGGGAGGCTTGGACCCTGAGGAGGGGATCGGCTAATTTTTAGTACCGTTAGGCTGGTATAGTTCTTCCTTCTCAAACACAGCTCAAGGAGCACTTGTAGTCCAAGGAAGGAGAAATAAGATCTTTACCTTTGCCTTCTGTGTGCAAAATCGACTGCATCTTCCCTCCCCAGATCCCACTAGCTCCATTGGCCCCATACTTTAGCCTACCCATGGCATCTGCCGTGCCACCACCACGACACATACCATTCATATGACTCATGTTTAACCTATAGATTTGATGTGTTCTAAGGCCATGTCTGTACATGCTAGGCTCTTCAATATTAACCAAAGTATTCCCGTATGTGTTAAACTGGCTTACACCCGCTGTATGTGAACATAGATTTAATCACACCCAATCATCACGAGGTGCTTCAAAATGGCGAACTGTCACATCGGTGCATACTAAGGGAGAATACAATTATCTTGATATTAGGTGTGATGGATTATCTTATAATGCTAACATCACGTTCAAGCAAAATAAGATGCATAAACAAAAGGATAAACATGACATGCATACATTATGGCATGGTATAGCCTTTTTCCCTTTGCTCCTTCGATCTCCATATCCAACGCACTTCCATGATCTCCATCATAGCACCATCATGGTGCCTAGGTCCATTCTGAAGACCTTTTTCGAAAAATCTTGATCTTTTCCAAAAACCTAAAACGACTTCCCTTATATGATTTTTTATCTCCGAACCATTCCGAAGCTCCTCATGAGGTCCTGGATCACATAGGAGAGTCCAAGTAAATGTTCGAACTCACCATTAAAAATATTTCATTACTACCCTAGAGTAACGAACATTAAGTGTGCAACCTTACGGGTTTAGGAATATGCAGACATGATCGAGTCTCCTCTCCGATCAATAATGATCAGCGGGACCTGGATGACGATGACGACCCCTCTCTGTCAAGGGGCAACCTTGGCAATGCCCATTGTGATCGACTTGGGTTTCGGGGAAAAGGAGAGCGCTGGTGATTTCGTTGGCTTATTAGACAAACAGGGAAGGCAAGATGTACCCAGGTTCGGGCCCTCGTAGAGGAAACCCTACTCCTGCTATTCTGATTATTATTGATGGAGAGTATAAAGTCACCGAGTTGCTAGATGTGATCTAGGTTACAACGGATTGCTATGAGTTGATTGCAAGGTACCCTCCCCGTTGGATCCTTCCATCCTTTATATGAGAGGCCGGGTCCCAAAGTCCATTACGAGTTGGATTACAGTTTGAAAGATAAATCTATGACTATGTCAGTTACAACTTGGGCTTCTTTCTTGATCATCACATCTAGTTCTCGGGTATGGGATGCTTCTAGTGAAGGGAATATGCCCTGAGAGGCAATAATAAAATGTTTATTATGTGTATTCCAAGTATATGATAGATGTTTATTTTGCATGCTATAATTGTATTAATACGGAAACGTTAATACATGTGTGTTTAATAAACAAACAGAAAGTTCCTAGTTATGCCTCTCTCATAAACTAGTTCGTTGATTAACAAGATGATCATAGTTTCCTGATCATAGACATTGGATGTTGTTAATAACGAGATCACAACATTAGTGTAATGGTGTGATGAACATTCATCCGAAGTATAGCATTACGATCAAAGTCATTGAGTTTATATTGCTATAAACAACTTACGAAGTAGTCCTAATCCTTAGACCATGAGATCATTCCAATCACTAACACCGGAAGAGTTTCTTGTTGACATCAAACGTCACTCCGTAACTGGGTGATTATAAATATGGCTTCAAAGCTACTAAAGTGTTATGTTGAGAATCATGGATCAAGAGTGGAATTTGTTCATCCTGATGACGGATAGATATACTCTGGGCCCTCTCAGTGATATCACATTGGTTAGCTTGCAAGCAAGTGATTTGATCACTAGAATGTTATATCACGGGAACGAGAAAAGAGTACATGTCACTAACGATATCAAACTAGGTATGGAGATACCAATGATCGAATCTCGGACATGTAACATATCGTGAAACAAAGGGATTAAGATACAAGCGTAAAAGGTTCTGACGATCACAGGAAAAGTCATCGTTGAATGTGTGGGAGTCAGTATGGATGTCCAGGTCCCGCTACTGATTATTGATCAAAGAAGGGTCTCGATCATGTCCGCATTATTCGTGAACCGTAGGGTGACACACTTAAGGGACACTGACATCCAGTTGGAGCAAATGTTTCATGCCGAAAGAATGAACAAGCGCAGGAATTTATTTCACTAGATACCGGAACAGGTTTTCGGGTGAAATTGCATAAAGAGGTTATGCATGTGAAATGGAATTCAAGCAAGGGGTTATTTGTGAATGTTTTTCATTAAAGTAATTGACAAAATTCTGAATAAAATAAAAAAGTTTTATTTAATGAGAGTTTGCATTAAATTTGGTGGAAATTTAATGGGAATTTGAGTGGATTTTTGAGTGGAGAAAATTGAAGGGCCATTTTGTGAGTGGAGTGTCCACCCACATGAATGAGGGAGAGGTGGGGGCACCCTCCATGGCCGGCGGCCATGCCCCCTTGGTCTGCCCCCCCTCCCCTATATAAGGAGCCCCTCCTCTCACTTCTCACTCACACCTCCTCGTGAAGGATCTCTCTCCCCCTCTAGAATTTATCCCCCATGGTCTCGGACTAGCGAGATACATGTTCCCGGCGGCTATTCGGCAAGAAAGGGTTGTGCTTCCGCTGCATCGCTGGAGCGAGGAGGCGGAGGTTGCTCGGTGTCTTGTACGTGTGTGCGAGCACGGATGCGCTGCTGCTTTGCGACGCTAGGACTTCCTCTCGATCTTGAGATCGGCAAGAGATTGTGTACATCAACCACGAGTTGAACTCATTAAGCTTTGTCGGTCTTCAAGGGTATGTTCTCTATGGATATGCATCCACCCGTTGTTTGTATCTAGTAGATAGATCTTGGTACATAGTTCCCATCGTAAGAAATTTTTTGTTTTCTATGCCGCGAACCCTACAGTGGTATCAGAGCCGGATCTATGCATAGATGCTTTACACGAGTAGTACACATATGAGTATGTGGGCGATGATGATCATGTTGTTGCTCCTTAGTTGTAATTTTGGATATTGGTGGCATAGTGGGATGAAGCGGCCCGGACAAACTTTACATGTCCTCGCACATGAGACCTGTTCCACGCTTAACATGCAACTAGTTTTGCTTAAGTGGCTAGCGGGTGTCTGTCTCTCCTACTATAGTCAATATCTATTTTGCAACGAGTTGTCAACAATTTGGTTATCCTCGTTGTGGTTCATGTTCATAGGTAAGAACGGTTCTATCTCGAAAGCCCTAAGCCACGTAAAACTTGCAATGGATAAATTAGAGGCATCTAGTTTAGATTTTTGCTGGGCTAGTGTTATGATATGGTGATGTTGTAAGTAGAAGTATGAGAAGATACTCTTACAACATACATAACGTGTAATCTCCATAGACCTTGGGCTTACACATATAGGTATGATAGTGATCATACCACGGTGCACATGATAGAGATCATATGCGGGAACCATATGATTCCACTAATAAACATGTGATGTTTGATAGCATCTTATATTGCTTGTTTAGTGCTTTGTTAGCATAATAAGATGATCCCTCATTTGAATATCAAGATAAGAATGTGTTCTTCCTTTAGTATGCACCGATTATGTTTTCATCGCTCCAAGACATCACGTGATGATCGGGTGTTCTTGGATCCACGACCATATATCGGGTGTAAAACAGTTACACACGCGAATACTAAGGTTCTAACTTGGCGAGCCTAGCATGTACA
Organism: Avena atlantica; assembly: GCA_910589765.1. Classification (NCBI taxonomy): domain Eukaryota; kingdom Viridiplantae; phylum Streptophyta; class Magnoliopsida; order Poales; family Poaceae; genus Avena; species Avena atlantica. The sequence continues at coordinate 52,702,414 of OU342739.1, read as the reverse complement.
GACATGGTCTCGGAACACGGACCGAAAGGTTAAGCATGAGTCATATAGTAGATATGATGCCCATTTGATGCTCGCCTTTGAAGCTACACCGACTCACGTGATGATCGGACTTGGTGTAGTGGATTTGGTTCATGTAATCACCAAGAAGGCATGAGGGATGTCGTTTTTGAGTGGGAGTTCATTCGTAATATGGATTAGTTGAACTCAATCTATCATAAACTTAGTCTAAACTTTACAAATTCTGTTGTAGATGGCACCACCTGCTTTTAATTTCAATGTGTTCATGGAGAAAGAGAAACTTGCAACGAACGGTAGCAACTTTACCGAATGGCCATGAATTTGAGGATTCTCCTCTCTGCTACACAAAAGCAATATGTGCTAGAAGTGCCGCTAGGCCCCCCACCCTTTGAGGATGCCCCTGACGAGGAGAAGAATGTCTATCAGACTCGTCAGGAGGACCACAACTTAGTTCATTGCGGCATATTGTATGGGCTAGAGCCGGAACTTCGAAAACGTTTCGAAAACGGCAATACATTTGATACAATGGGTGAGTTGAAAATGATTTTCGACACACATGCTGCTGTAGAGAGCTATAACGCTTTAGAAAAGTTCTTTAGCTTCATGATGGAAGAGCACAACTCCGTTAGTGAGCATGTACTCAAGATGTCGGGTTACGCCGATAAGCTTGTGTCCTTGGGAATAACGATTCCCATTGACTTAGGCATCCATCGTGTTCTGTAGTCTCTGCCACCTAGCTATAAGAGCTTCGTGATGAACTATAATATGCAAGGCATGAAGAAGTCTCTCCCCAAGCTTCTGTCAATGCTTAAAACTGCAGAAGTGGAGATCAAAAAGGAACATCAAGTGTTGATGATCAATAGGAACACTGGTTTCAAGAAAGACAAGAAGGGAAAACGGAAGGGAAGTAAGGGCGGAAGGCCGGTTGCCGTGCCTGAAAAGAAACCCTGAGTTGGACCTAAGTCTGATACCGAGTGCTACTATTGTAAGGGGACTGGCCACTGGAAGCGCAACTGCCCCAAGTATTTGGCAGACAAGAAGGCCGGCAAGGCAAACAAAGGTATATATGATATACATGTTATTGATGTGTACTTGACTAGTGCTCGCAGTAGCACCTGGGTATTTGATACCGGTTCAGTTGCTAATATTTGTAACTCGAATCAGGGGCTACGGAACAAGCGACCTCTAGCAAGGGGTGAGGTCAAGATGCGTGTCGGCAATGGATTAAGCGTTGATGTGATCGCCGTCAGAACGCTACCTCTCCACTTGCCGTCGGGATTAGTAATAAACTTGAAGAATTGTTATCTGGTGCCAGCACTTAGCATGAACATTGTATCTGGATCGTGTTTAATGCGAAGTGGTTATTCATTTAAATCCGATAACAATGGTTGTTCCATTTATATGAATGAAATCTTTTATGGTCATGCACCGATGATGAATGGTTTATTTCTATTGGATCTCGATAATAATGTTACACATATTCATAATGTTGATGCTAAAAGGATTAAACTAAATGATGATATATCCGCATATATGTGGCACTGCCGTCTAGGTCATATTGGCGTTAAAGCATGAAGAAGCGCCATTCGTATGGACTTTTGGAATCACTTGATTTTGAATCATTTGATACATGTGAGCCATGCCTTATGGGCAAGATGACTAGAACGCCGTTTTTCAGTTCAATGGAACGGGCGACAGATTTATTGGAAATCATACATTCTGATGTATGTGGTCCAATGAGTGTGTCGGCGCAAGGTGGATATCGTTATTTTGTTACTTTCACGGATGATTTGAGTAGATACGGTTATATCTACTTGATGAAACACAAGTCTGAAACCTTTGAAAAGTTCAAGGAATTTCAGAATGAAGTGGAAAATCATCGTAATAGAAAGATCAAATTTCTACGGTCTGACCGTGGAGGTGAGTATCTAAGTTACGAGTTTAGCACTCACATGAAAGAGTGTGGAATTGTTTCACAACTCACACCTGCCGGAACACCACAGAGAAATGGTGTGTCGAAATGTCGTAATCGTACTTTATTAGATATGGTTCGATCTATGATGTCTCTGACGGACTTGCCATTGTCATTTTGGGGTTATGCACTAGAAACTGCCGCATTCACTTTAAATTGGGCACCATCTAAATCCGTTTAAAAGACACCGTATGAATTGTGGTTTGGAAACAAACCTAAGCTGTCATTTCTTAAAGTTTGGGGATGCGATGTTTATGTGAAGAAACTTCAACCGGATAAACTCGAACCCAAAGCGGAAAAATGCGTCTTCATAGGATACCCTAAGGAAACTATTGGGCATTCCTTCTATCACAGATCTGAGGGCAAGGTTTTTGTTGCCAAGAATGGATCCTTTCTAGAGAAAGAGTTTCTCGCGAAAGGTGTGAGTAGTCGGAAGGTTGAACTCGAAGAGGTTATTGAACCTTCTCTTCAAAGTATGGCGAGTAGCGCAGTGCCGGAAGTTGTTCCGGAGTTGGCTTCACCTGTTGAAGAAGGAACTAATGATAATGATCATGAAACTCCGAAAGAGAGTACTACTGAACCACGCAGGTCTAGCAGTACGCGTGCAGCTCCCGAGCTGTACGGAAATCCTGTCATGAATTTCATGGTTGATGAAAATGATGACCCTGTGACGTATGAAGAAGCGATGATGAGCCCGGATTCCAACAAATGGTTAGAAGCCATGAAATCCGAGATGGAATCCATGTATGAAAATCAAGTTTGGAACTTGGTGGACTTACCTCATGACCGAAAGGCCGTGGAGAACAAATGGATTTTCAAAAGGAAAACTGATGCTGATGGTAATGTAACCGTCTATAAAGCTCGACTTGTAGCAAAGGGGTTTCGAAAAATTCAAGGAGTTGACTACGATGAGACATTCTCTCCCATAGAGATGCTAAAGTAAGTTAGGAATATGTTAGCAATTGCTGCATATTTCGATTATGAGATATGGCATATGGATGTCAAAACCGCATTTCTCAATGGTAATGTTGAAGAAGAGTTGTATATGATACAACCAAAGGGTTTTGTCGATCCTAAGGATGCTAACAAGGTGTGCAAGCTTCAGCGATCCATCTATGGATTGAAGCAAGCATCACGAAGTTGGAATCTCCACTTTGATGAGGTGATCAAAGAGTTTGGATTTGTCCAAACTTATGGAGAAGCTTGTATTTACAAGAAAGTGAGTGGGAGCAATGTGGCATTTCTGATATTATACGTGGATGACATATTATTGATCGGAAATGATATAGATCTTTTAAACAGTGTTAAAAGTTATCTAAACAACAAATTTTCAATGAAGGACCTAGGTGAAGCGTCATACATATTAGGCATAAAGATCTATAGAGATAGATCTAGGCGCCTAATAGGGCTATCGCAAAGTACATACCTTGATAAGATTTTAAAGAAGTTTAAAATGGAAGATAGTAAGAAGTGGTTTTACCTATGACACAATGCACGACATTGAGTAAGACTCAAAGTCCGGCTACGGCGGAAGAAAGAGAGGAAATGGACAAAGTCCCCTATGCTTCATCCATAGGCTCTATAATGTACGCCATGCTATGTACAAGACCGGATGTGGCACATGCTATTAGTTTGACTAGTAGGTACCAATCGGATCCAGGTTCGGAACACTGTAAAGCGGTCAAGAATATCCTTAAGTACTTGCGAAGAGCTAAGGATATGTTTCTTGTATACGGAGGTGAAGAAGATCTCGTCGCTAAGTGTTATGTCGACGCTAGCTTTGACACCGATCCGGATGACTCTAAGTCTCAATCCGGATACGTATTTCTCATGAATGGCGGAGCGGTTAGTTGGAGGAGCTCCAAACAAACTGTGGTGGTGGGATCAACAACGGAGGCCGAATATGTTGCTGCTTCAGAAGCGGCTCAGGAAGCGGTTTGGATGAAGGAGTTCATATCCGAACTAGGTGTGGTTGCAAACGCGTTGGACCCAATGGTGATCTATTGTGACAACAATGGTGCCAATGCCAAAGAGCCAAGGTCTCACAAGCATTCCAAGCATATTAAGCGCCGGTTTCACTCCATCCACGAGCATGTCAAGGATGGAGATATAAAGATTTGTGAAGTATATACGGATCTCAATGTAGCAGATCCGTTGACTAAAACTCTCCCTAGAGAAAAACATGATCTACACCATAACTCCATGGGTGTTAGATACATCACTATGTAACTAGATTATTGTCTCTAGTGCAAGTGATACTGAAGGGAATATGCCCTGAGAGGCAATAATAAAATGTTTATCATGTGTATTCCAAGTATATGATAGATGTTTATTTTGCATGCTATAATTATATTATTACGGAAACGTTAATACATGTGTGTTTAATAAACAGACAGAAAGTTCCTAGTTATGCCTCTCTCATAAACTAGTTCGTTGATTAACAAGATGATCATAGTTTCCTGATCATAGACATTGGATGTTGTTAATAACGAGATCACAACATTAGTGTAATGGCGTGATGAACATTCATCCGAAGTATAACATTACGATCAAAGTTGCTATAAACAACTTACGAAGTAGTCCTAATCCTTAGACCATAAGATCATGCCAATCACTAACACCGGAAGAGTTTCTTGTTGACATCAAACTGAAGGGTTTCGCAGCATAGTAAATCAAACAATTTCTATGGATGCGAACGGGAAAGCCAAGATCTAATCTAGGAGATGCAAACAACGAGAGGGAATAGATGAGATCTTCATACCCTTGAAGATTCGCACAGCGGAACGTTCGTCGGAACGTGGGTGATGTAGTCGTACTCACTTCTCCTCCTCGCGATCCGATCCGATCTAACACCGCAAGTGGCGATGCCTCCGAGAGATACACACGTGCAGCACCTCGACGTCTCCTCCTTCCTCGGTCCAGAAAGTATGGCGGAGAGACGGATTGGATCTACAGCGCGACAGCGCGGTGCAAGTGGTGGAGAGTTTCTGCAGCAGGGCTTCGCCTACGTGCAGTCGGGAGGAAGAGAGAGAGGAGGGCAGCAGGGCGGCTAGGGCTTGAGGAGGAAGTGTGGGAGGGGGTGCGCCCCCAGCCCTCTTTATATAGAGGGGTGGTCGGCCAGCCCTTACCCCTCCCCCAAGCCCTAGGGCCGGCGGCCAAGGAGGGAGGAGTGGGGGGCAAGTTTCCCCCCTTCTAGAAGCTCCCCTAGGGTTTTGCCCTAGGTTGGCCAGCTGGGCCCTATGGGGCCTTGTGCCCCTGGCCCAATGCGTCCAGGGTACTCCCTCATAGGCTCATGCCCCCTCCCGGCAGGTGGGGCCACGTTGGTCCCTCTCCGGAAGGTTCTAGAAGCTTTCGGTACAATACCGATTAACCCGAAACAATTCCGAACTCCAAAAACTGCATTGCCTTATATGAATCTTATTCTCCGGACCATTCCGGAACCTCTCGTGATGTCCCGGATCCCATCCGAGACTCTGAACAAAAACTCATAAACCAATTATCCAATCTATCCTAGCGTCGAGACACGTTAAGTGTGTGACCCTTCGGGTTCGAGAACATGTAGACATGATCTTCTATCAATAATCAACGTCGGGGTCTGGAAACCCATATTGACTCCCACACATTCATCGATGATCATATCGGATGAACCACGATGCCAGGATTCAATCAATCCCATATATATATATATATTCCCTTTGTCTCGCGATATTTTACTTGCCCGAGATTTGATCGTCGGTACCGTCATACCTAGTTCAATCTCGTTCACAGCAAGTACTTTACTCATTCCGTAATCCGATATCACTTTGTGAGTAACTCCTTAATCACATGCTTGCAAGCGGTGTTGATATCGATTACCGAGTGGGCCCGAAGTATAACTCTCCGACTTGGGAGGGACAAATCCCATCTCGATACATATAACCCAACAGGTACTTTCCAATCACCTGAGAGACACCTTTATGATCACCCTCTCATAGGATGACGTTTGATGACCTCAAAGCTTTCTTCCGATACCAGGGAGTTGTATTATCTCATGGTCTAAGGAATACAATATTTGACATAAGAAAAGCTTCGCAAAGATGAACACGATGACACGATCTAATTGCTCCGCTTAGTTTGGGTCTGTCCATCATATCATTCTTCCAATGATATGATCTCATTATTAATCGACAACTCATGTCTATGGTTAGGAAACCTTAACCATCATTAATCAATGAGCTAGTCCATAGAGGCATACTAGGGACACGGTGTTGTTCATAAACCACACAAGTATTAAAGTTTCCGCTTAATACAATTCTAGCATGGAATATAAACTTTATCATGAACAAGAATTATAATAATAACATCTTTATTATTGCCTCTAGGGCATAATTCCAACACAAACGTCACACTGTAACTGGGTGATTATAAATATGGCTTCAAAGCTACTAAAGTGTTATATTGAGAATCATGGATCAAGAGTGGAATTTGTTCATCCCGATGACGGATAGATATACTCTGGGCCCTCTCGGTGATATCACATTGGTTAGCTTGCAAGCAAGCGATTTGATCACTAGAATGTTATATCACGGGAACGAGAAAAGAGTACATGTCAGTAACGAGATCAAACTAGGTATGGAGATGCCGATGATCGAATCTCGGACATGTAACATATCGTGAAACAAAGGGATTAAGATACAAGCGTAAAAGGTTCCGACGATCACAGGAAAAGTCATCGTTGAATGTGTGGGAGTTAGTATGGATCTCCGGGTCCCGCTACTGATTATTGATCGGAGAAGGGTCTCGATCATGTTCGCATTATTCGCGAATCGTAGGGTGACACACTTAAGGGACACTGACATCCAGTTGGAGCAAATGTTTCATGCCGAAAGAATGAACAAGCGCAGGAATTTATTTCACTAGATACCGAAACAGGTTTTCGGGTGAAATTGCATAAAGAGGTTATGCATGTGAAATGGAATTCTAGAAAGGGGTTATTTGTGAATGATTGTCATTAAAGTAATTGACAAAATTCTGAATAAAATAAAAGAGTTTTATTTAATGAGAGTTTACATTAAAATTGGTGGAAATTTAATGGGAATTTGAGTGGATTTTTTAGTGGAGAAAATTGAAGGGCCATTTTGTGAGTGGAGTGTCCACCCACATGAATGAGGGAGAGGTGGGGGCACCCTCCATGGCCGGCGGTCATGCCCCCTTGGTCTGCCCCCTCCCCTATATAAGGAGCCCCTCCTCTCACTTCTCACTCACACCTCCTCGTGAAGGATCTCTCTCCCCCTCTAGAATTTATCCCCCATGGTCTCGGACTAGCGAGATACATGTTCCCGATGGCTATTCGGCAAGAAAGGGTTGTGCTTCCACTGCATCACTGGAGCGAGGAGGCGGAGGTTGCTCGGTGTCTTGTACGTGTGTGCGAGCACGGATGCGCTGCTGCTTTGCGACGCTAGGACTTCCTCTCGATCTTGAGATCGGCAAGAGATCGTCTACATCAACCACGAGTTGAACTCGTTAAGCTTTGTCGGTCTTCAAGGGTATGTTCTCTATGGATATACATCCGCCCGTTGTTTGTATCTAGTAGATAGATCTTGGTACATAGTTCCCATCGTAGGAAATTTTTTGTTTTCTATGCTGCAAACCCTACATCTAGGACTATTAGTTTCTTGTGGTCCGGATGAGCCTTAGTGTAGATCCATACCAGGTATGCCAATCATATTAACTAGATAATCCATGCACATGTCACTCCCCCCACATATTCAACAAAGATCATTATCGGATGAACAACGATGTCAAGGATTTCATTCCCTTTGTCTCGTGGTATTTTACTTGCCCGAGATTCGATCATCAGTGTCTCCATACCTAGCTCAATCTTGTTCCCTTCAAGCACTCTTTACTCATTCCATAACATACCATTCTTCATGATCGAATTCATTGGTCACATGCTTGCAAGTGATTTAGAATTTGCGTTACTGAGTGGGCCCAAAGAATATATTTTCATCACATGGATGGACAAATCCTAGTCTTGATTCATGAAACTTAACAAATACTTTCCGAGATACCTGAAATACACCCTTGTGATCACCCCTTTATGAATTGGCGATTGATGCCCCCAAAGTTTTCTTCTAGTACCCGGGAGTAACATAATCTCATGGCCTAGGAATAGGACACTAGAAAGAGAACAACTATGTAATTTAAACATTGTGACACGATCTAATTGCTTTGCTTAGTTTGAGTTTGTCCATCATGTCATTCTCCTAATGACATGATCCCATTACTAACGAACAACCCATGTCTATTGTTAGGAAACCGTAACCATCATTAATCAACAAGCTAGCCAAAGAGAGGCTTGCTAGGGACTGTGTTGTTTACAAAACCACACAAGTATTAAGTTTCCTGTTAATACAATTCTAGCATCAAATGTAAGCACTTATCATGAACATGAAAAATGATAATAACATCTTTATTATTGCCTCTAGGGTATATTTCCAACACAAAACATCTTGCTATATCCAATTTGTTTTTCTTGGTGTCAAACATATTGCATCCATCAAGTAGCTTGTAATCCCACATGATTACTAGGACATGCCACTCATACCTTGCATTTTTCCTATTGCGGTATTTTGAGAAGCCGATGAATCAAATAGACCCTCAAAATTCAGAATACAATCTTATTTTTTGGTATGAAAGATCCAATTGCTGCCTTTCCCTCACAAGTCTTATGAAGCAAAATGCGCATCATTGAGGTACAAAGGAGGCAAATGAAAGGATGTGGGAGGAGGACAAAGAAGGGGAGGTAGCAGGGACCGGTGAGAAGGGAATTGAAACAGGAGAAACTCACCGACTAATGACTAATATTGAAATGACATATCTCATAGTATTTTTAGCTCCAGGTTGAGGATTATTTGTTCAAAAAAGGTTCAATAATTAAATTATATTGGGATTATTATTAATATTTTTATTTCAAATCAATCCATATTGATATTTCATCAAATTAAAAAACTGAACATATTTTATAAAATTTCAATTATTAAACTTTATTCCTCATAAGAATATAAAGTTATATTTCATATTGTAAAAAAAATTCATAGTAAATTCTGGATATGAAAGTAAATTTAAATTAATTGTATCAACCTTGCTAAATTTCAATTCTCCTTATAAATCCACAAAGTTATATCCTAATAAGTTGAATTTATTAATGATTTTAAATTAATTAATTGTTTTTAGTAGAAATATGATCAAGGCTTAAAACATAAATAAATTATGTTCTAACTTTTACTATAATGCTACAAAGTTTAAAGCAAGTACTCCAATATCACATAGTTGTTTGAGTTAAGATGAAAGACCTTTTTTTTAACAAATTAAGTGAACTCATAGATATATATTTGTTTTTACCCGCCATTGATGTGTCACTGAAGTCAACGATGACATGGGATTGGGTGTTTCGATATAAAATACTAGTTAATATATGTAAAATATACTCAACATGGTTGAGAAAATGGAAAATAAATAAATCATGCAATATTTGATATTATGGAATAAATAAGAGGTAAAAAGTGATAGTTTGAGGTTAAATTGAAAAGTATATATTTCTGTAATATCTTACTCCTCAAACAGAAACAACCTAAACATCTAGAGATTAGTTGAGCCAAAATTTATATGCCAAGTTACCATTCATCTCTACATCGCAGTGGAACAAAACTATAAGTGAGATGCAGAATGTGGAGAACTAGCAATTAATACATGATTCGATCGACTATTTGTCCTCCCATATAAAATTAATGAAGTCCATTTCCAAAACAAACAAAAAATTAATAAAGTAGAAAGTTGGAGACATAGAGAGCAATTAAAGATACTACAATTTTTTATGAAATGTCAGAATTGTGAAGTCGACCTGATACATTAGTGTGTTTCCTTTTTTGCCTTTTGCGACATCAAACGTTTGTTTCTTGTCCTTTGGTGTTGGGTCTTCGCGTGTAAAGCCGGGGCCTATAAGAGACCAACCTTTTTTCTATAGAACGTCCTTTGTGTCTCTCTTGAAGATTTGTACCTGCTCAACGGACTCTCCTCAACTAGTGCAAGGGACGTTGAAATCCATATACTAACAGCTAATTTCAGTGCAGTGACTGGGGATCAGACATGGGTGACGGCTCGATTGGTCCGATAGTAGCGTGGAAAGCGAGAAGTCCTGTTCCAAATTAGTGGACTAGTGCCACCGCACAGTAACCTCCATATATCGATCTAAACGTGCGGCCGGACCACTTCTTCAACCGAAGCAAAGCAGCAGGGCCAGGGAAATCTCCCCTCCACTGAGGCCATCGTCAGCTGACCAATGCCCGACATGGAATGTGGCAGAGACGTCACAGGTAGCCACGCCTGTGCGTGGTGTCCCTGAACCCTCCCGTTCACGGACGTCCCCACGGCCGTCGTCGCCGGCTCGCCGCTCGCTGAGGTCAACCCAGCACGGACGGACCAATGCAAGGTGTAGCGACTGAACGATCCAGTGCACCGATCAAGGGACTGAACTGTTAGTCGGATATACGAAGGTCATACGAAGGTATATATCCTGGTGGTAGAGCTACGGACGAGACAGGGCACACTAGGAGCTACTAGTAGCTAGCCTCACAAGAAAAGCAGAAGGCAGACACCAAAGTCCCAAAGTGGAGGGGAGGACATCATGCCTGTCCATCAAAAACTGCCAAATTGAGCACATTGGTACGCAAAGCTGAAAAGGGGTGTTTTGCTGGAAGCGTCTATATGCACCAGTTGCCAACCTTAACAAGCCCACTATATATCCGTGTTGTATCTTGAAAGAAAAGAACAAGACAATCATGCTTGCCCCTCCTCCATCAAAGACATCCAAATTACTCATCTCGGCGTCGGTATTAAAATTGCACTCGTTATATCTGTTTATGGGTGAAGATGCACCGGTCGCCAACAAAAGAACAACTCCACTCTAATCCGCTTCTCCAGGAGGCTAAAAGCAGCCACTTACCTCTGAACTTTCATTTCATCCACATCAGATCAAATCAGCCGGTTCACACAACTCAAATCCAGTCCGCTCCCACATCCCATCCAGAGAGCAGAAGAACACAAGTGAGAGCACATGATAGAGGGGAATATGCTACCAAGCCATGCATGCCCATCGTCCATCGGTGACAGAGAGATGCCATGGCAAGCATTAGCGTATCGCCATATGGATGATCCCCAGCCGTCCCTTCCATTAGTGGCTGTGGCCGCGCTGCCGGGCGGGGTGGGGGTCTCCCGGCCATACCGAACCATGCAATCCGCCGTGGTCGCCATCAGATTCCTGCGGGGTCATTGTTGCAGCGGCCGATGGAACAGCGAGATCAGACATCAGATGGGGGCCGGTAGCAGGAGAGGGAAGGAATCATGAGGATCGATGCCTTTCAAGAAAAAATTGTGGATCGAGATGATCGATGGTAATGGTCTTTTTGGGAGGGGATGGCAACGGCCATGACATATCTAGGTATACTTTGGAATAATCAAACAGTGCCTTTAATACCCTCTCGCTCTGACCTTAGTGCATGCATGTACCGATGTGCCGGTGATGCATGTGTGAGGAGGATGTTTACAGTGCTGCACAAGTAGCTATCTGTGACGGACAAAAACAACACATCATTAACAGGTTTGATGAACGCCGTCAGTTTGTGTCTTGTTAGTGATATGACGCCAATCACTGACGTGCCCCTTTGAGATGACAAAGAATAAATAAAGTAAAATTAAGTTACCGGTATTGCCACCATTATCCATCAGTCAAACGCCATAACACTACGGGAATAATCAAATAGGCCGACGGTCTTTTTATACGCTGACGGCAAAATGTCGGGACCGTCGGCGTAACTTGACGGGCCATCGGCGTAAAATAAATAGGCCGACGGCCGCCGTCGGTGTAAACAGGACCGTCGGCGTAGCCTATTGGGCTAACGGCAGAGCAAAGACGTCAAGTCTAGGTTTCAGACCTATGCCGACGACAAAGCCGTCGGCGTTGCTATTTTTCATTTTTTTTGTCACATTAATCAATGCAAAAAAGGGTGTTTCATGAATCCTAACATAGTTTCGGTTGTTCTAGTGTTAAAAAGATACGATACATAATTAAATATGTAATAGGGATGTCATATTTGGATTTCTCTTATTTTTTTTCTTATCGATTTAGATATATTATTTATCAAATTACGATTTACGGATTTGTAGTTGTGAATTATTCAATATTAAATGGAAAAAGGCAAAATAAATAAAATTTGTTTTATTTTAATTTGAATTCAAGATTATTATTACTTATTCATTGTTGTTTACTTAAATAAATGTTTGAAAATTTAAAAATAAAGACACGTGATACCATCCTCCAAGGGTTAATATGATTGATATGGTAATATTATCAGTAAGGTCTAGTTTCCTGATTGGAAGCTTATCTGAAAGGAACAGAGAAGTTAATCATGTTAGGGCTGGAGTAGTGCTAGGATGGATTATCGATGGGGAAGTTTGACCATTAGTATAATTTAACCGAAAATTAATTATACTTAAAGTTAAAAAAAGCTTATGAGATTAATGAGTCAAATAATTAAAAAAAATGCTTGTGAGATTAATAATTCAAAAAAAACAAGGACAAACGGCCGTCAACCGTGTGATGTGGGTCTTACATCCTTTACGCCGACGGTATCCTCTACGCCAACAGGCAAACGGGCTACGCCTACGGGGTCATACGCCGATGGTCATACGCCGACGGCAATAAGGGGCTACGCCGACAGGGTCTGGCCGTCGGCGCCTGACATGTTTCCTGTAGTGCAGTGTGCTAGATGCTTTTAAAAAATATTAAAAAGATATTTTTTTAAAAGAGAACCCTAGAACTAGAAGTGTTCTGTTGCCCGAATACAATTCGCTAATTTCAAACGCTATGATGCTTCCAGTTTTCATCTTATGACCCAAAAAATCACGAACCGCCCATCACAAACTTTTCCGTTGACGCTATAGTTAAGATCAGGATTGAGGCACACAACTACCCATAGCCAAGGCTTTTCATCCTAGCATCGATTTTTAAGCGCCATGATATAGATGCCCTAAGAGTAAGATTTTGTAGTGACCAATGGGAAAAATTAGCAGCCAAACTTATATAATGTACTTTTCATAGCATATCATTATTTTATTTCTTCAAATATGGGCTGAATTAGGATTTGAATTTTTGTGTACTGGTAGACCCGTGTCATAACTAACTTTTGAAACAAACTTCAAAGTTATTTGAAATTATTATGGAGACCAACTATAAGACCGGTTGCACCGGATGTGATGAGTGTGTTTTATGCTCAACATTTATTTGTGTATGTTCTGAATAATCGTGTGGTCTATCTAGGATCATACCATCACTTGTTACTTTTTAGTTTCTTTCCTCTTTCTTCAGCGCTTTTACGTCATCGCCACTATTTTGGAGCTAAAACGGAGGAGCTACAGTTCATGCATTTGTTAAACACCTTCCTTTACTCCCATGGTTTGATAATCTTGGGAAAGTATTGTCGCATCCGTGGGAACCGGGGTATCCCGGATACGACGAGCGGACCGTGACCCGTGAAGGGGCATGCGCATGGGGCTCGACCGGGGTGTCCTCACAGGGCCCGGTGGAACCCCCTTCGATGATCCCGGCCCGGATAGATCGCCTGGCCACAGGAATTAGGCTGACATAACATGTCCAATGCCAGTCTACCATGGGAAGTGAGCGACACACGGAAGCACTGCAGGATTGCAAGGCCATGTTGTAGGTCGTGGCCCGCCACGTGTGAAAGAACATGTGGGCCCCATGTGTGGTTTTGGTAATTAATGATAATCTTTATGGACTAATGTGTGTATTAAGTTGTACTTGTAGGAATTGTCCATTGGCATTGCTTGGAGCATGTGTTGACTTCAAGATAGATGAAATGAGAAGAAGATGTCTTGTGCAAGCTCAAAATGCACCATCTATAGAAGATCTCATGTTTGATGCTTGTCATCCTCGGTGATCATGGATCGATGATGAGGAATCAAGAAAGGTGTCCATCTTGAGAAGGACAAGATCGTCTACATCGAGCTCAAGTGGATTTCTCAAGGCAAAGGTATAATATTGATAGGTTTTCCCTTTTGCCGGTCTCATGTTTGTTGGAAGACCGGGTTTAGGATAGATAACCGTACTATCAAGAGGGGCTCTCGAATGAGTAACTCGGTCACATCGTTCGAAGAGAGATCAAACCTTTGCATACTTGCATCATCATATTTGGTTGTTATTTTGTCTTATCCATGTGAGGATATAGATCTTGTGGTAATCTCCACAACAAGCTCTAGTTCATCAAAAACGGATTTCCCTTTTATATCTTATTGCGTTTTAATCTTGGAGGTTTTACCGGTTTGTATTTTAGAGATAGGTAAAACATTCCATTATTTGGTTCTTACTCATGTGAGGATTTAGAGCTTGTGTTAATCTCCATGGCAAGCTCTAGTTCATCGAAAATGGATTTCATATGCATTTTCTATCACGTTTTTGATGTTGGAGGTTTTATCGGTTCGTCTTTTTGATAGAGGTTAAACCTTTCGTCATTTGGATCTATACTCCCTTGATGGACTATAATGTTTCTTTGCATTATCTTTGAGAGCTTGTTGTCCTCTTCGAAACGAGCCCAAGATCATCAAAATCGAAGTCCGGATGCAAAAGTTATTACCGTTTTCGTTCAGGGATGACCGGTAGTACCGGACCAGGGTCCAGTAGTACCGGGGGTCCGGTAGTACCGCCCCTTAGTACCGGTAGGTACAGAATAAGGTGAGTTTGGCGACCTGGGATCCCCAGGTAATGTCCGGTAGTACCGGGAAAAAGTCCGGTAGTACTGGGATTCGCGTTTTTGGGCTTCAACGGTTGGATTTTGGGGGGACCTATTTAAGAGGCCTTCTTCCCCAATAGTTCCTCAACAATTCTTGCAAGTTTTCCCCTCCATTGTTGACCTTCTTGATCTTGCTTTCTCTCAATCCCTCCGATGATTCTTGCATATTCTTGAGGGATTTGAAAGAGGAGATCTAGATCTACAATCCCACCAATCAATCTCTCCTCTAAGTGAGGGGAACATATTGGGATCTAGATCTTGGAGTCTTTTGTGGATTTCCTCCATTGTTCTTCCTCTCTTATTCCCCCATAAGATTTTGTAGGTTTGGTGGAATTTGGGAGAGAGGGATTTGAGAACCTTTGTGGTGTTCTTGCCATTTGCATTTGGTGCATCGGTTTGAGTTATCCTCGGAGGATTTGGTTCGTGTGACTCATTAGATCTTGTCCCTCCTGGGTTCTTGGAACCCTAGACAGTTTTGTGGCCTTGGTGGCATTGTGGCCTTTTGTGGCATTTGTTGGGAGCCTCCAATTAAGTTGTGGAGAAGAGCCCCAACCTTATGAGAGGTTTCGGTTGCCACCGACAAGTGCACCGATAGTGGAAGCGTGGATCGATCCCATTGGGGTGAGATTCACCGGAGAATAAGGGAGGCCTTTTGTGGCGTAGGTGGTTAGATACCACCCCCTCTCCAAACGAGACGTACTCCATGTTGGGAGGAACTCGGTAAAATATCGGTGTCCCCGCGTGCCTCAGTTATCTCTATACCCGAGCTCTTTACTTATGCACTTTACATTGTGATAGCCTTCGTGCTTGAAGTAATATATATCTTGCTATCACTTTGTTGCTTGTATTGCTTAGCATAAGTTGTTGGTGAACATAGGTGAACCTTAGTTTTTCTAGGTTGTGCTTAACAAAGTAAACACTAGTTTTATTCCGCCTTTGTTGAGCCACTCTAGGAAAAGTTTGAATCGCCTATTCACCCCCCTCTAGGCGACATCCGTATCCTTTCAATTGGTATCAGAGCCCGGTCTCTCATTTTAGGCTTCACCGCCTTGAGAGTAAAGATGTCGGCTAGAGGATTAGTGCACAATGACATGTTCACATTCGATGGAACAAATTATGATATATGAAAAAATCGCATGCTCATTCATTTTCGGGACATGGACCCAAATTTGGAGCGTATTGTAGATATAGGTTTTTCTCCTCCTATGGATTTCAAAAATCTATCTTGTGAGGATGAGAAAAACTTATATCTCGATGCTCAAGATGCTAATGTGCTTGTTAATGCTTTGAGCTATGTAGTTACCTCTTCAATCATTCCTTTTTGGAGCGCTCATGAGTTATGGACAAAACTTCAAGATAAATATGTTGTGTCCAATATTATTGAGGATGATTGTGTGCTTCCACTTCCGGTCGAGATGAGTTCTCATCCTCTACCACTTCACCAACATGTGACTTTTCACTAGGTAATGATATGGTGAGTGGTGATAGAAATTGCAATTTGGATAGTGTGCTTACTATTTGTAATCCCTCATCTCTATCTAGTTGCAATGATATATCTTTGGACTTTAACACTTCTAGCACTACAAACTTCTTACATGCTTGTGTTAATAGTCCTAGCATATCATGTAGAAATGACTTGGATAAATCTCATGATGATATGCTTGTGTTGTCTTGTTGCCATGATAAAAATGCTTCCATCTCCTCTAGTACTTTTGTTGCTAACCATGTAGAGGAAACCAAAGATTCTATGGGCCAAGACATGGTTTTGAATGAAGCCACAAATGCAATCTCATCTTCACCTTCTTCCGGTACCCACCTATGCCTTATGGCTAGAGATTCTAAGGTAACCCCTACTTTGGAACCCATTACCTCTTGTGATGAGGAGGATGTGGATAATGTGGAAGAATAGCTTGATATTGATGATTTTTATGAAAAGGGTGAGATTGTTTATCGTGCCCTTGTTAAAAAGGATATTTCTTGCTCTAACTTTGTTGAAGTCTTGGACTTTGCTATTAAGAGCAAAGAACATATTGATAAGTTAGAAACACAAATTGAGGTGCATGATAACAACATTGATAAAATGTGTAGTCTTGAGCGTGAGTATGCTAATATAATTGCAAACCTCAATAAAGCTCTTGAAGAGGAATAAACCACTAAGGAATCTCTTGAGGAGACCTTTGCTTTAGAGCTATCTAGAGTAAAGGAATCTCATGATAGAGATCTTGAGGTGGCAAGTGATCTCAAAAGTAAAAATGATGAGACTCAAGTTGCTTATGCTAAACTCCTTGAGGATTTTGAGCACCTCAAAAATGGATCTCGGGTCGTTAAGAGGGATCTCATCAAACTCACCGAGTCGCATGAGCAACTTAAAGCTTCATATTCAAAAGAGCTTGACAAGTTGCCCTCACCTCTTGCTAATAATAATGATGCTTGTGCTACTAACTCTATTTCTTGTGAAGCATCTATTTTGAAGGAGAATGTTGAGCTAAAGGCTCAACTTGCTTTGCTAACTAGCAACTATGGGAAATTAGAAGAAAGTCATGCTAAGCTCTCGAGATCGCATGAGGATCTTCTAGTCTCCCATGGTAGGCTAAACTTAGCTCATGAGTCCATCGTGTCAAAGGTAACATCTAGTGGGCCTCATGTGGACATTAGCACTATATCTACTCCAAATGTTATATTGCCATGTGCTAGTCCTTGTAATTCATCCTCTCACAACCATGCTATATCTCGTGATGAATTACATTCTGTGCCTTGTTGCTCTAACAATGTAGCATCTACTTCCTCTAGTACTTTTTTTGAAACTAACCATGTAGAGTAAATAAAAGAGCTCAAGGCTCAAGTCACTTCTTTGAGAAATGACTTGAAAAAGGGTCATCAAGGGAAGGCCGCACTCAACAAAATCTTGAGTGTGGAAAAATCCCCCAATGACAAGAGTGGGCTTGGATTCAACTCCAATGTCAAGAACAAGTCCACTATCAAGTTGAAGCACAAGGACAACAAGAAGAATGGCCAAGATCAAGTCAAGAATCCGGCCAACATTGTTTGCTTCAAGTGCAAGGAAGAAGGGCACCATGTTAGATCTTGCCCATTGAAGAAAAAGCCTCTTAGTGTGAAGCAACAAGGGAAGCGGCCTCAAGCTCCACCTCAAGTCATTAATGGGCCACTTACTAAGAGGACTACTCGAGCTCTTACTCGAGTTGTGGCTTCACCTAAGAAGAAACATGGCAAGAGTAGAACTTGCTACATATGCCGTGAGAAGGGGCATATTTCTTCCTCATGCACTATCGGTATCTCCTCATCCAACCCTATCATTATTGATGATGCTTATTCTCTTTGTAAGGATGAGGTTGGCAATGTGTTTGCCAAATTTGTTGGTGCTCAATGTGGGTTCAAGAAAAGAACCATTTGGTTTGCCAAGCCTATTGTGACTAACCTCTTAGGACCCAACTTGGTTGGGGACCAACAAGCCAAAACTTGATCAATAGGTGTGTTTTGGAGGGCATTGGAGTCTTGGCTACATTATGAAGAATTGAGGGATCTTCATCTATTATTATTGTCAAGCCAAGCCATTTGTATTATCATGATTATATTATATTTCCAATATTCCTCCTTGCGGTAAGATATGCTCAACTCATTACATTGAAAGTTACTCGCCCCTTGTGCATGTGTTGGTTTTGTATCTTCCATGCGTTTGTACATGTTGTGCTTTCCACTTAATTATCTTGAGATATCAAGCATATTTGTGTATGATTAGGTGGCACACCATGTATGTGTGTTTCTTGTGTTTGAGCCTTACTTGGTTATATTTGGTATCTTATTTGGCTCTTTTGAGAGATTAATGGATTATCCCACTTTGGGGGAGTGTTATGCTTGGGCATTCCACAATCCTAAAAATTATGTGTACATGAGGAATACCACCTAGTATTTATATTGGATTATTGTCTAGTATCTATGTGGTATAATTTTCATGAGAAATTTAATTTTATAATGTCCATTAATTATCTCTATTTGTATCATTTTGCCTCGTGTTGGTGTTATGGTAGTATCACATTATGGGGGAGTCATATGCTTAGTGCATATTACAATCCTAGAAAATGTGAATATCCGAGGTTGTGTAACTTAGAATTGATATTGATAATTATCTAGCACCTATGTGACACATTTGCTCATACAAGTTCCAATTTGCTTAAATGTTGTTGTTGATCATATTTTGGATCTTGTATATGAGAGTGTTTCTTGGTATGTGTTTCCTCATATTTAGATCTCTATATCATCATGGAAACCATTTGCTTCAAGTTACTCTAATCACTAGTGATTGTGTGACTATTGGAAGCTACCAAGAATCTTGTTCGAAGTATCATGCTTAATTCTTATATTTTGTTATATGCTTCTTGTTGTGACTATGATCTTGGATATCCATGCAAGCTACCTTGGGAAAATTATTCCCAATATTTCTTGTCCTTGGACAATGAGTACCCAATTTAAGGTAGAATTTATTGATCATATTCACTTTGGCCCTTGCTTAATATTGTCCTATCTTTGGACAAGTAAATGTTTTGTGTGCTCCCATGTATTCCTTGCTACTTTTGGATCTTCTTATTTTATTGGTATCCTCTTGTGTTTTATTTAATGTAGGTAGTAGTGATGATCTCATTTGTGTTCATTTTGCATTCAAAAGCAAAATTCTATATAATGTACTACTTATGGGTGATCTCTCCTATATTATTTAGAACACTCGTATATATGCTTCTTTGTTTGATCCATATCGGGTTTTTTTGTGCTTGGAACCTCAATCTTTTTGTTTTGGTACTTCGTGCCATCACGAGAAGTTTGGGGATTTTAGTTTCTTATTGGAACCTTGCTCTTTTTGGGAGTTGGTTTTGTCTCATTCCTTGTTTCATGATTTAACCATTTTAGAATGAGATAAATCCTTGAGCATTTTTATTTCTATCTATTTTTTTCTCTTTTGGTTTTAGCCTAGTTCATTTTTTGAACTTGTGATATTTCATGTGTTGAATTGGTTCTTTGATACAATTTGGACATCGTTTGTCATGTCACACTCTTGTGTGTGCAATATCGATTTACTTAGTGTTTTTGTTCAAATTGTATCTCCTTTTTGGTTCTTGAAAGCTTTATGCATGCATATTTACTATATGTTTATAGTATGGCATGCTTGCTTTCTTTAATCCAATATATAGGGGAAACTCCACCAATTCCCATCGGCTAAGTTGTGCATGAAATTCAATTTCATATCAATATGCACATAATTATGTGGAGTCTCACCTATGTATTGTAGTTGCACTAACTTCTTTGGACCCAATAAGTATTGGGACCATTTTTGTACTTAAATATATTTTAGGTACATTGGAGATATATTGGATGCTTGTCTCTCAATCTTGAAGAAGTGGTGTGTTAATGAAAATTGGAGGCAAGCTATAGGATGATCAATGAATTCATATCCTCTACATCCTACCAATTATATCTCGGTAACAAGTATCTCTTTCTCATGCTCATATATCTTTATTCCAACCGTTTGTCGGTTGCCTTCTGGCATGAATTCATGTATTTGTAATTGTTGTATCTCTAGCCATGGTATTAAGAGAACTCTCTATTGTATATGTGTATAAGTTGAGATGAGTATATATATTTGGGACTATAAAAAATCATGCATATGATCCTCCAATCCCAAATATGTCAATCTAGCAATTTTATTGCCTATCTTTTCCTCAACTTCTCTCATGTGCAATAGTGAGATTTTGCTAGTTAAATTTTTCTTGTGATACTTGTTGCCTTTCTCCATATATTCCAACTTTCTCCTCTTCCCTTGGTGAAATTTGTAATATATGTAGTGTGTTGGTGTTTGAAGTCCATTAATGTACAATAAGACATATGTGAGCCTTTGGCCATGCTTTGAAGCAAAAAAATCTTATTGATATATGTTATGACTTCATTTTTGCCTTTCATGTGCTTTCTCTTATAATCTTCTTTATGTGTGCATATTTCTTTTTTGGCATATGTCTTTGTGATGTTTTCCATTTAGAGACATATACACATATGAGGAGATAATTTTAGTTGATTTTTAATCCTTGGAGACCACCTTTCTATTTCTTTTGATTCTTTGGTGGCTTCCAAATTTAATTGCCTGTGAGTGCTTGTTCCTCTTGTTTGCATCTTTGGGCACTCATATTTGTTCTCTCATGCCTTTTATTGTTAAATGAACTTGGATGAGGGAGGATTCCATGATTATGCACCTTGTTCCCAAATGCAATTATCATAATTGGTGCATTATCTTTGGGGAGCTCATCTAATTCATTTAATAATGGTCATTTATCTTTTTTCTCATTTATTGCGTCTTAAATGTTTATGGGGAAGTGAGGATTCCATATTTTTGCATTTTTGTATTGAAATACAACGATTCTAAAGTGCACACAAATCTTGGGGAGCTTCTCTATTTTATTTAAGCATTTATTTGATCTCTCATTTGTTGTGCTTGAAATGCTTATGGGGGAGCAAGGATTACATATTTGTGCAATATGTATTCTAATGCATTTATGTTCAATAGTGCACAAATCTTGGGGAGCTTCTCTATTTGTTATTTAAAGCACTCTCTTGCTCATATCATAATATCTTGTAGGTTCCATTTGAACTCATTTGTTGTTTTCAATTGGTTTGTGGGACCTTGTAATTGCTTGCATCATTTGACTTTATTTATGTTGGCAATCTTTGGTTCCTCGATATAGTTCTACTCCCTTCCAAGTATTCATCATTGGATATGTGCGAAGGCACACCTTTGGAGGAATTATTATTATATTTGCCTTCTAGAACTTGTCACCCATTTCGGCAATCGATGCCAATAGGGGAGAAGTTTTATAGGGTTTAAGGGAAGTTGGTTTATGCATTGAGTTTGTTCTTGTGCATTTGCCTCTCATGCTCTTGCATCTTTGTCGTTGCTTAGCATGTGGTATATATAGTGGAAACTCCACCAATGATAATGATTGGCAATATATGCAATGAAATTCAAGTTCATCACACATGCATATATTGTGGGGGAGTTTGCTCTATATATGGTGGTACCAATATCACATACTTATGTAGTATTTGAAATTGGTGTTACCAGTTTGTTCATTAAAATTCCTTATATAAACCCTCTTAAAGAGATTGTCATCAATTACCAAAATGGGGGAGATTGAAAGAACATGTGGGCCCCATGTGTGGTTTTGGTAATTAATGACAATCTTTATGGACTAATGTGTGTATTAAGTTGTACTTGTAGGAATTGTCCATTGGCATTGCTTGGAGCATGTGTTGACTTCAAGATAGATGAAATGAGAAGAAGATGTGTTGTGCAAGCTCAAAATGCGCCATCTATAGAAGATCTCATGTTTGATGCTTGCCATCCTCGGTGATCATGGATCGATGATGAGGAATCAAGAAAGGTGTCCATCTTGAGAAGGATAAGATCGTCTACATCGAGCTCAAGTGGATTGCTCAAGGAAAAGGTATAATATTGATAGGTTTTCCCTTTTGCCGGTCTCATGTTTGTTGGGAGACCGGGTTTAGGATAGATAACCGTACTATCAAGAGGGGCTCTCGAATGAGTAACTCGGTCACATCGTTCAGAGAGAGATCAAACCTTTGCATACTTGCATCATCATATTTGGTTGTTTTTTGGTGTTATCCATGTGAGGATATAGAGCTTGTGGTAATCTCCATAGCAAGCTCTAGTTCATCAAAAACGGATTTCCCTTTTATATCTTATTGCGTTTTGATCTTGGAGGTTTTACCGGTTTGTATTTTAGAGATAGGTAAAACATTCCATTATTTGGTTCTTACTCATGTGAGGATTTAGAGCTTGTGTTAATCTCCATGACAAGCTCTAGTTCATCGAAAACGGATTTCATATGCATATTCTATCACGTTTTTGATGTTGGAGGTTTTATCGGTTCTATTCGAAACGAGCCCAAGATCATCAAAATCGGAGTCCGGATGCAAAAGTTATGGCCGTTTTCGTTCAGGGATGACCGGTAGTACCGGAGGTCCGGTAGTACCGCCCCTTAGTACTGGTAGGTACAGAATAAGGTGCGTTTGGCGACCTGGGATCCCCAGGGAATGTCCGGTAGTACCGGGAAAAAGTCCGGTAGTACCGGGATTCGCGTTTTTGGGCTTCAACGGTTGGATTTTGGGGGGACCTATTTAAGAGGCCTTCTTCCCCAATAGTTCCCCAACCATTCTTGCAAGTTTTCCCCTCCATTGTTGACCTTCTTGAGCTTGCTTTCTCTCAATCCCTCCGATGATTCTTCAATATTCTTGAGGGATTTGAAAGAGGAGATCTAGTCTACAATCCCACCAATCAATCTCTCCTCTAAGTGAGGGGAACATATTGGGATCTAGATCTTGGAGTCTTTTGTAGATTTCCTCCATTGTTCTTCCTCTCTTATCCCCCCATAAGCTTTTGTAGCTTTGGTGGAATTTGGGAGAGAGGGATTTGAGCACCTTTGTGGTGTTCTTGCCATTTGCATTTGGTGCATCAGTTTGAGTTATCCTCGGAGGATTTGGTTCGTGTGACTCATTAGAGCTTGTCCCTCCTGGGTTCTTGGAACCCTAGACGGTTTTGTGGCCTTGGTGGCATTGTGGCCTTTTGTGGCATTTGTTGGGAGCCTCCAATTAAGTTGTGGATAAGTGCGCCAACCTTGTGAGAGGTTCCGGTTGCCACCGACAAGTGCACCGATAGTGGAAGCGTGGATCTATCCCATTGGGGTGAGATTCACCGGAGAATAAGGGAGGCCTTTTGTGGCGTAGGTGGTTAGATACCACCCCCTCTCCAAACGAGACGTACTCCATGTTGGGAGGAACTCGATAAAATATTGGTGTCCCCGCGTGCCTCGGTTATCTCTATATCCGAGCTCTTTACTTATGCACTTTACATTGTGATAGCTTTCGTGCTTGAAGTAATATATATCTTGCTATCACTTTGTTGCTTGTATTGCTTAGCATAAGTTGTTGGTGCACATAGGTGAACCTTAGTTGTTCTAGGTTGTGCTTAACAAAGGAAACACTAGTTTTATTCCGCCTTTGTTGAGCCACTCTAGGAAAAGTTTTAATCGCCTATTCACCCCCCTGTAGGCGACATTCGTATCCTTTCAACGTGTGATCTGACCCCTGTGGTGCCCTCTTGTTTATATAAAAGGAGACTCAGGTCGAATTTAGAGAAGGGGAGAGATTCAGACTAGAAAACCTTCCCAGGAGAGGAACCCAGTGTAACTTTGTGATAACTAGAGTAGCTAGTTGCAGGACGTAGGTATCCGCTCACTGCGGACCTGAACCTGAGGAAAAAATCATGTGTCTCTCTGTGAGTGTGTTCATCTAATTCACCGATCAAGCTCGCTGGACGTTGTACCCCTGGCCGAACAACAAACGGAACTCACACCCCGGTGTTGAAAATCAAGACACGACAAGTACCTCTCATGTTAGGTACTACGGTGATTCAATGTGCTTGCCAGTCACCAAGGTAAAACACAAGGCCTAATGCATAAGATATTCTATCTGCTTTTGAGAGTGTGGAACATGGATAGCTAGCTGCCTAGCTACCAAGTTATGATAGTTGTATTTTAGGTAGGTGTAACACCCTCGGAATCGGCCCTATGCAAGTTTCAGCGCTTCCCGCCAAACCCGCATAGAAACGATTCAAAGGTGCCCACCAGGCACTTGCGTGCGGGTGGAAAACGAAGTAATATCATTACACAATAGTCCTCGATGGAACCCACAAAACAGATATATACAACGGCGACTCAATGAGTCAAGAATACAGATATACAGTACAAAGATCCAAATCACCTTTAAAACGATATAGCGTTCGAGTACGGACAAGATGCAAATTGAGCTAAGAGCCCTGAAGAATAACCACTGGCTTCCATAACCCTTCCCAGGCCAAGCCGGAAGGGTAACCCTGCTAACGACGTCGATCTCGAAACCTGCTTACACAAAAGGGGTGCCGACAAAGGGCAAAGGAAAAGGAGAGCGGTCAGTACTGAGGCCAGTACACGGCGAGGCTAGAATTCGGCGGTCCTCGCCTACATAGGTATGGTGGACTGAAGCGGCAGCGCGGCATGCACTAAACAACCTATAGAGACTCGATACAACTAGCGGCTATCAGAGGGGGGTAAGAAAGACCTATTCGGAACCAACCTGATACTACCACCAAACATACCCATCCTGGTATTTCCCCCTCGAGACCAGACGAGGAAGTCAACCGAGGAACTCACACCGTTGGCAGTTTTATTTATTCAGTTATCGTTGCAGCAAT
Organism: Avena atlantica; assembly: GCA_910589765.1. Taxonomy (NCBI): domain Eukaryota; kingdom Viridiplantae; phylum Streptophyta; class Magnoliopsida; order Poales; family Poaceae; genus Avena; species Avena atlantica. The sequence continues at coordinate 52,677,273 of OU342739.1, read as the reverse complement.
TACTAGTCAGGTATAGATAGTCATCCTGATATAATAAGCAGTGGGCAGTTTTAGTTAACCATTCCGTGGTAGTTGCAACTTACTAGTCAGATACAATACGCATGAGATATCCCCAAACCCAGCAGTTGTTGGTACTTTTATTTAGCCATTTCGTTGCAGTGAAGCTGATTACTAGTCATATCGGATACAAGTCGAATTATAATAGTAAACTTTAGTTATAGTTGTCTATGATCGAGAACTGTGCTCCAAGTCGTCCATAACCGCGGACACGGCTTTTCGAAAAGATTTAACCCTGAAGGGGTGCACCAAAGTATCCACACGCACTTCGACCCTTTTTGCCAGATCAGTTAACATACACCCATCGGTATGTCGGCGGGGCCTAAGTCATGACGTTTCCTAGACCCAAAGCAAGTACATGGGGGCCACCCCACTAAGCTACCCGCAACGAAGTCGGCCGGTCTCTGAGACGGACTCAGGGTTTGCGTCAATGGCTGTAAACGACTGGGAACCCGAAAGTGTGACTGGGCTTGTCGATACCGCGAAAACACTCCGCTTACCTAAATAGTACAGGTGCAGTACCTTGCACAATTTAAATTAAGCAGTAAAGCATGGAATAAGTACAGAATAGTAATAAAGCCCCAAACTACTTGTGGCCCCCGGTACAATACTTTGAAATTAGGTACTAATCGATGGGGGTGCCCATACACCCCACCTGTGGTTAGCGCGCTCGATCTCAGAACAGGTGTCAAGAACTCGGGGTCCTGCGGACACCAGTGAGTGGTTAAAATCCAAATATTGTCTATTACCCACCGGTGCCTCTGCATTTACCTACTTCAATTTTAGTTATTAAACAGTATTTAAAGCCATGATCATCTCCAACATTAAACATGTGGCAATACTCCAACAACTGTGGTACTGGACGACACGCAACAACACTTGAGCAAGCGACTATGACGCGCAAGTCCAACTATCTACCAAACAACAGGTAATAGGATGTTTCCAAGGCAATATAAGGCTGCAAGGGATATCACGGGTACGAAAACTAGAGCATCGCAACACATATAGCAATAGATCAACAGGGGGGAATAAATACTATAAAAGTAAGATAGGTAGAAAGGGGGAGGTGCTCGCCTGGAAAACATTGCCGAAGGTTCACCGGAATCAGGTCGACACTCGCATCAACTCAACGGCCTAATCCGTGAAGAAGCAAAGCACTAGAAGAAACACCGGATGGACAATTTAATACTACGGTAGAAAATCGGGCATGATGCATGTATGATGTATGACATGGCAAAGGTGCGATGCATTTAGGCCATATTAAGCGGAACCGGGGTCCCGACAATTTATTGGATGGTTCATGTTGTTTAGATACCCCGCAAATTAAATGTTGGATTAGCAAGACAAAACATGGCTTCGGTTCGCTATGCCAATTTAAATGAAGTCCGGAATAAGACAAAGATATCCCGCATATAGACTCCATATTTAATTATGAGATGAATTGGCATAATGCCCCCAAACCCACATGAATATGCATGCATGATCAATTTAATATGCATCAGTTGATAATGTCATATTATAAAATAATGGGGTCTCGGATAGGGAATCACATTAGGGTTCGGCGAACTTGGGCTCCGAGGGGTTCGGGGTTGGTCTCAGGGTTCTACGGGAGAACGGCTCGACGAGATCGGTCTCGGACAACGGAAGTCGATCTTGTCGCATCCGAGAAGAAGAACTTGGTTGGCGTCGGGGTCACATCGGATCCGCCCTGGTCGGTGCCGATCTTGTCGTCACGAAGATCTTGTCGGGTCCTCGTATCGGGTCGGTCTTGACGTTCGAGAAGAAGAACTTGGCGTGCGACGTCGTCGGCATCGGTGCGGGAAGGAGGTCTTGTCGTTCCATGTCGGAGATGTTCGGTTCTCCTAGTGGCCACTTCATCGCCAAAAGGAATTGATTCACGGGTGCCATCACACCACTTCACCCATCTTCACAGCACCACCACAGGATGGCATTAGGCAAAACACAACAACATCATACCAAAAGAGCCTGACCAGACAACAAGGAAGGACAACAGGGTCAAATATGACCTGGGAGACACGGACATGGGGCGCTTGTGAGACACCGCAGAGACGCCGGCGCAGGAAGAGGGACGCCGCAGCGCGAGCCTGGCAACGGTGAAGGTCAACACGGAGGAAGCGGAACCGCAACAGGGGAAGGAAGCTAGGCCTCGGCCAGCGGCGGGTGTAGGGACCAAAGGCGAGGTCGGGGTGTGGCCGACGCTGCGAGACGGTGGCCGAGGCGACGCCGAGAGGAACGTCGGCGGCCGGCGCCTGATGACCTTGCAGGCGCGACACGCGGAGCACGGCATCGCGGCGGCGGCTGGACGCGGGTCGAGGAGGAGGACGCAGAGGAGGAGGGGCGGTCGACAGAGAGGGTCAGGCCCGGGGGAGGCGGCAGGGTCGCGGAAGAGGGCGAGAGCGAGTCGTGGCGCAGGGCTCCGACGACAGGGGCGACGCTGCGGGGAGCTCGACGCGGAGCAGCGCTGTGAGGCACAGCGTGGCCGGCGACGAGGCTCGGGATGGAGAGCAGAGAGGCCGAGCGGTTGTGGGGCTCGCTGGCGGCACTCGCCTGGGACGCGAGGAAGATGAGAGGAGGCGGAGAGAGGTCGGCGGAGCACAGACCGGCGGCGGAGCGTGGATCTGGCGAGGCGTGACGCAGCGATCACGGTGGCTCGGAGGCGAGGCCACAGAGACGGCGCGGGTTGGGAGCTTGCGAGGGGAGAGGCGGGGAAGCTCTTGGCGGTGGTGGTGAGGAGGATCCAGGCAGAGGCGGGGCTCGTGCCGAGCGGAGGTGGTGGCGATGGCGCCTGGGAGGAGCCCGCGTACGGGGGTGGGTGAATGGGAGGACGGGGAGAGGAGCGGGGGTTGGGTCGCTGTCATGGTGGGACCAGCGGGAGTGGGGCCTGGCAGGCGTGCGTGTGTGTTGCGTGCTACGCGCCTGCGTGCGTGAGCGTGTGTGGTGTTGACCGGGGTGGGTACAGGGACGCAGGCAGGGTGGGGTGGGTCTCAGGTGGCAGGGTGCGCCTGGGCAGGTGGGGGGCTATGTGAAGGGGTGGAGGGGGGATTTCTGGTGAGGTGGCGGCTGGTAAGAGGGTGGAGGTTGGGGCCAGGATGATGTGGCGGCCTGGGATAGGCTGGGGTGAGGTGGCTGGGGATGGTAGATTGGCTGGGTAGGTTATTTGGTAGCTTAGGTTTTGGGTGTTCTGGGGTAGGTAGGGTTTTTGTCTGGAGGTGGCCGGCTGGGCTTTCGGGCCTGGCTGGCTGCCTCCCAAAATAATTTAAATATTTTATTTATTAAAACGAGGCGTTTGTAAACCGTTGGCAGACAAAACAAAACATTCCGGAGACCCGGGTTTTGTGTTTGAATAAAGACAGAGCGTTTAGAAAACAAAAACAGACTTTTCGAAAATATTTTTATGCAAACAAATGCAAGATGACATGACGATGCTCAAATGCAATGTGGCATGATGACATGAGCATGCAGTCATGATGATGCAATGCACAAAAACACCGCGATTTTCTAGTAGTGGTTTTGGCGGGCGCCACAATTCGACACCACTAACAATGGAGCTCGCCCTCGAGATCCGCCTCATGGTACCGGGAAGAAGGGCGGCGATCTGAATCTTCTCGCATCGTGTAGATCCTCGCGACACCACTAACAAGAGGTCGTTGCCCGTGATCGTCGAGAGAACACTCCGGGAAACAAAGGTGAAGGTAGAGGTATCAACAAATAAAGCCACCTCTAGCTTCGATAGAAAGAGGGAACCGATGCATTCTCTTCCACTTCAATGTACAAAAGCGAATAGAAGGGGTAGTCGGCATGGGGGCCAATCCATCACGCACCCAAACTATTACTCCGCACAATCATTAGAAAAGCGTGCAGCCATTCTCGGAATCAGACTAAAGATCTCGACAATCGAGGTTCAGAAACAAAGGAGTGATGCAGACTCTTTATCGGATCTGGCATAGATGATGTCGTCGTGTCGGAAAAACACCGGAAGGTACGAGAAGGAACAAGGAGAAGTCCACCAGACGAAGGATTCCTCAGATATCATGAAGACCAGATGTAGCAACACCGTTACCAAAGGAGGAAGCGAAACCCTGAAGGTACGATGGAACCCAACCACGAGAAATCCTGGACTCAGAGAGGGAGAAGAGAGCGGATTCAAAACACGCAGAGGTGAGAGGAGAGCAGCAGAGGGGTAAGGAGTAAAATCAGACCTAATCAGAACTATCCAACCGATTTTGCAAAAATATTTTTGACACTCTACTTCGGCCGTTAGCTAGGTGTGGCATCCCGCAAAAACCACTACTAGAAAATCGCGGTGTTTTTGTGCATTGCATCATCATGACCTCATGCTGATGTCATCATGCCACATTGCATTTGAGCATCGTCATCATCATGCATTTGTTTGTCTGAAACTATTTTCGAAAAACATATTTTGTTTTCTAAATACCCCGCCTTTATTTCAGAAACACAAACCCGGTTCTCCGGATTATTTTGTTTCGTCTACCAATGGATTTCAAACGGCCCATTTTAAATATGAAAATATTTATTTTATTTTTAGGGGGGGCAGCCAAACCGGGCCGATCCGACCCAGTCGGCCACCCCCAGTACAAAACCAGCCTGTCTAATTCCTAATCCTACCCAATCCTATCCTACCCAGCCTCCCTCCAGCGTCCTCGGCGAGCCCGTCCTCCCGGCTCAACCTTCCCCAGCGCGCGCCCTCGTGGACGCCATCTCCTCTTCGGCCTTGAGCGCTGCTGGCTGCCAGTTTCCTTCCTCCTGGACCGACGGCGCCGAGCCCTGCACGCCTTGGCAGGTCCGTGCCGCCCGCGCCCTCGTTCGTCATGACCTCGCCTTCGTCGTTGATCCTTCTGCCATTGGGACGTGGTTGGTTCCTGCAGCGTGGGTACCTCAGGTGCTAGCAGTGTTGTTGGGTGGTTGTGGTATGGGATATGTGAAGAGACGGTGGTGATGGATGCACTGAGGTGACGACGTGGAACTATGACAAGATCTTCGTCACGACACCCCGAGTTCTTCCACCCGGAATCCGATGGTCGTACTTCGAGAACTCCGTCACGGAGCACCAAGTACTTCTACATGGACATCAAGACTCGGATCCGAAGACGCCGAGACCCGGGACACCAAGATCTCCGCCGTGAAATGACAAGACCGACGACACGACCCGACGACCCCGTTGCGACAAGTACTCCTTCCCGGACGCCGAGCTAGCCGAGAACCCGGATGCCAAGGTCACCGACACGGAACGGCAAGACCTCCTTCCCGCACCGATGCCGACGATGTCGCACGCCAAGTTCTTCACCCCAAACGCCAAGACCGACCTGATACGAGGACACGACAAGATCTTCGCGACGACAAGATCGGCACCGACCCGGGGCGGATCCGATGTGACCCCGACGCCAACCAAGTCCTTCTTCTCGGATGCGACAAGATCGACTTCCGTTGTCCGATACCGATCTCGTCGAGCCATTCTTCCGTCGAACCCTGAGACCAACCCCGAACCCCTCGGAGCCCAAGTTCGCCGAACCCTAATGTGTGACCCCGATCCGAGCCCCTATTTTATAAATGCCATCTATATAATTTGTTGCATATTAAATTGTTCATACTTGCATACATTGTGTGGTTTGGGGGCATTATGCCGATTCACCTAAATTAAATATGGGGCCCATACGCGGGCAAATCTAGTCTAATATTGGTCCCATTTAAATTTGTGCACCGAACCGGTGAAATATTTTGCCTTGATAAGACAACATTTAAATTGCGGGGTATCTAAACAACATGAACCTAATAATTAATTGTCGGGACCCCGGTTCCGCTTAATATTGCTTAATTGCATCGCATGCCTGCCATGTCATACATCATACATGCATCATGCTCGATCTTTTGCCGTAGTATTAAATAGTGCATCCGGTGTTTACTCTAGTGTTTTGGTTCTTCGCGGATAAGGCCGTTGAGTTGATGCGAGTGTCGACCCGATCTTCGGTTGAACCTTCGGCAATGTTTCAGGCGAGCATCTCCCCCTTTCTACCCATCTTACTTTTATAATATTTATTCCCTCCTGTTAATCTATTGCTAACTGTGTTGCGATGCTCTAGTTTTCGTACCCGTGATATCCCTTGCAGCCTTATATTGCCTTGGACACATCCTATTACCTGTTTTTTGGTAGATAGTGGGACCTGCGTGTCGTAGTTGCTTACTCAAGTGCTGTTGCGTGTCGTCAAGTACCACAGTTGTTGGAGTATTGCCGCATGTTTAATGTTGGAGATGATCAAGACTTTAATTACTGTTTAATAACTAAAATTGAAGTAGTTAATGCAGATGCACAGGTGGGCAATAGATGTTATTTGGTTGTTAACCGTCCACTTGTGTCCCGTAGGACCCCGAGTTCTTGACACCTGTTCCGAGATCGAGCGCGCTAACCACAGGTGGGGTGTATGGGCACCCCCATCGATTTAGTACCTGATTCCAAGTACTGTACTGGGGGCCACAATTAGTTTGGGGCTTTATTACTATTCTGTACTTATGCCATGCTTTACTGCTTTATTTAAATTGTGCGAAGTACTGCACCTGTACTGTTTAGGTAAGCGGAGTGTTTTTGCGGTATCGACAAGCCCGAGAGTTTCGGGTTCCCAGTCGTTTACAGCCATTGACGCAAACCCTGAGTCCGTCTCGGAGACCGGCCGACTTCGTTGCGGGTAGCTTAGTGGGGTGGCCCCCCGTGCTTGCTTTGGGTCTGGGAAACATCGTGTCCGAAACCCCGTTGACATACCGTTGGGTGTATGTTTTGTGATCTTGTACCTACCTGATCCGACAACAAGGGTGTAGGTGCGTGTGGAAACTTTGGTGCACCCCTGCAGGGTTAAATCTTTTCGAGAAGCCGTGTCCGCGGTTATGGACGACTTGGAGCACAGGTCTCGATCATAGACAACTATAACTAAAGTTTATTGCTATAATTTGACTTGTATCCGATATGACTAGTAATCAGCTTCACTGCAACGGAATGGCTAAATAAAAGTACCAACAACTGCTGGGTTTTGGGGTTATCTCATGCTAATTGTATCTGACTAGTAAGTGTTGCAACTACAACGGAATGGTTAACTAAAATTGCCCACTGCTTATTATATCAGGATGATTATCTATACATGATTAGTAATTGCTGCAACGATAACTGAATGAATAAAACTGCCAACGGTGTGAGTTCATCGATTGACTTCCTCGTTTGGTCTCGAGGGGGAAACACCAGGATGGGTATGTTTGGTGGTAGTATCAGGTTGGTTCCGAATAGGTCTTTCTTATCCCTTTCTGATAGCCGCTAGTTATATCGAGTCTCTATAGGGTGTTTAGTGCATGCTGCGCTGCCGCTTCAGTCCACCATACCTATGTAGGCGAGGACCGCCGAATTCTAGCCTCGCCGTGTACTGGCCTCAGTACTGACCGCTCTCTTTTTCCTTTGCCCTTTGTCGGCACCCCTTTTGTTTAAGCAGGTTTTTTTGGGATCGACGTCGTTAGCAGGGTTACCCTTCCGGCTTGGCCTGGGCAGGGTTATGGACGCCATTGGTTATTCTTCAGGGCTCTTAGCTCAATTTGCATCTTGTTCGTACTCGGACGCTATATTGTTTTCAAGGTGATTTGGATCTTTGTACTGTATATCTGCATTCTTGACTCTTTGAGTCGTTGTTGTATATATCTGTTCTTTGGGTTCCATCGTGGACTATTGTGTAATGGTATTACTTCGTTTTCCACCCGCACGAAAGTGCCTGGTGGGCACCTTTGAATCGTTTCTATGCGGGTTTGGCGGGAATCGCTGAAACTTGCATAGGGCCGATTCTGAGGGTGTTACAGAGTGGTATCAGAGCTCAGCAGTTACGATACCCCACAAGTCCAGCCTGTAGGATAACCTAGCTAATGACCGAAGTAGAGTGTCAAAACTATTTTTGCAAAATCGGTTGGATAGTTCTGATTAGGTCAGATTTTACTCCTTACCCCTCTGCTGCTCTCCTCTCACCTCTGCGTGTTTTGAATCCGCTCTCTTCTCTCTCTTCGAGTCCAGGATTTCTCGTGGTTGGGTTCCGTCGTACCTTCAGGGTTTCGCTTCCTCCTTTGGTAACGGAGTTGCTACATCTGGTCTTCATGCAATCCGAGGAATCCTTCGTCTGGTGGACTTCTCTTTGTTCCTTCTCGTGCCTTCCGGTGTTTTCCGACGCGACGACATCATCTGCAATCCGATCCGATGAAGAGATTGCATCACCCTTTTATATCCGAAGCTTTCTGAACCTTGCTTGTTGAGATCTTCAGTCTGAATTCCGAAAGTTGGTTGCATAATCCGTCTGTTCATGTACATAGTAATGCTTTGAGTGCGGGATGGAGTCACGACCATACCACTACTCTTATCATTTGCTTTTGTATATTGAATGGTGGATTGATGCAATTCTTACTCCTTCCATGGAAGTTAGAGGTGGCCTTACCTTTAACTCCGCCCGTTGTTTATCCGGAGTGTTCTCTCGACGAATGTGAGCAACGACCCTTTGTTGGTGGTGTTGCCGATTTCAAGATGGAGCTAGGATCATTGTTAGTGGTGTCGCGAGGATCTACACGACGCGAGAAGATTCAGGTCATCGGCGTTATTCCCCGTACTAGGAGGCGGATCTCGAGGGCGAGATCCATTGTTAGTGGTGTCGAATTGTGGCATCCCGCAAAAACCACTACTAGAAAATCGCGGTGTTTTTGTGCATTGCATCATCATGACCTCATGTCATCATGCCACATTGCATTTGAGCATCGTCATCATCATGCATTTGTTTGTCTGAAACTATTTTCGAAAAACATATTTTGTTTTCTAAATACCCCGCCTTTATTTCAGAAACACAAACCCGGGTCTCCGGATTATTTTGTTTCGTCTACCAATGGATTTCAAACGGCCCGTTTTAAATATGAAAATATTTATTTTATTTTTAGGGGGGGCAGCCAAACCGGGCCGATCCGACCCAGTCGGCCACCCCCAGTACAAAACCAGCCTGTCTAATTCCTAATCCTACCCAATCCTATCCTACCTAGCCTCCCTCCAGCGTCCTCGGCGAGCCCGTCTTCCTGGCTCAACCTTCCCCAGCGCGCGCCCTCATGGACTCCATCTCCTCTTCGGCCTTGAGCGCTGCTGGCTGCCAGTTTCCTTCCTCCTGGACCGACGGCGCCGAGCCCTGCACGCCTTGGCAGGTCCGTGCCGCCCGCGCCCTCGTTCGGCATGACCTCGCCTTCGTCGTTGATCCTTCTGCCATTGGGACATGGTTGGTTCCTGCAGCGTGGGTACCTCAGGTGCTAGCAGTGTTGTTGGGTGGTTGTGGTATGGGATATGTGAAGAGACGGTGGTGATGGATGCACTGAGGTGACGACGTGGAACTATGACAAGATCTTCGTCACGACACCCCGAGTTCTTCCACCCGGAATCCGATGGTCGTACTTCGAGAACTCCGTCACGGAGCACCAAGTACTTCTACATGGACATCAAGACTCGGATCCGAAGACGCCGAGACCTGGGACACCAAGATCTCCGCCGTGAAACGACAAGACCGACAACACGACCCGACGACCCCGGTGCGACAAGTACTCCTTCCCGGACGCCGAGCTCGCCGAGAACCCGGATGCCAAGGTCACCGACACGGAACGGCAAGACCTCCTTCCCGCACCAATGCCGACGATGTCGCACGCCAAGTTCTTCACGCCGAATGCCAAGACCGACCCGATACGAGGACACGACAAGATCTTCGCGACGACAAGATCGGCACCGACCCAGGGCGGATCCGATGTGACCCCGACGCCAACCAAGTCCTTCTTCTCGGATGCGACAAGATCGACTTCCGTTGTCCGAGACCGATCTCGTCGAGCCATTCTTTCGTCGAACCCTGAGACCAACTCCGAACCCCTCGGAGCCCAAGTTCGCCGAACCCTAATGTGTGACCCCGATCCGAGCCCCTATTTTATAAATGCCATCTATATAATTTGTTGCATATTAAATTGTTCATACTTGCATACATTGTGTGGTTTGGGGGCATTATGCCGATTCACCTAAATTAAATATGGGGCCCATACGCGGGCAAATCTAGTCTAATATTGGTCCCATTTAAATTTGTGCATCGAACCGGTGAAATATTTTGCCTTGACAAGACAACATTTAAATTGCGGGGTATCTAAACAACATGAACCTAATAATTAATTGTCGGGACCCCGGTTCCGCTTAATATTGCTTAATTGCATCGCATGCCTGCCATGTCATACATCATACATGCATCATGCCCGATCTTTTGCCGTAGTATTAAATAGTGCATCCGGTGTTTACTCTAGTGTTTTGGTTCTTCGCGGATAAGGCCGTTGAGTTGATGCGAGTGTCGACCCGATCTTCGGTTGAACCTTCGGCAATGTTTCAGGCGAGCATCTCCCCCTTTCTATCCACCTTACTTTTATAATATTTATTCCCTCCTGTTGATCTATTCCTAACTGTGTTGCGATGCTCTAGTTTTCGTACCCGTGATATGCCTTGCAGCCTTATATTGCCTTGGACACATCCTATTACCTGTTGTTTGGTAGATAGTGGGACCTGCGTGTCGTAGTTGCTTACTCAAGTGCTGTTGCGTGTCGTCAAGTACCACAGTTGTTGGAGTATTGCCGCATGTTTAATGTTGGAGATGATCAAGACTTTAATTACTGTTTAATAACTAAAATTGAAATAGTTAATGCAGAGGCACAGGTGGGCAATAGATGTTATTTGGTTGTTAACCGTCCACTTGTGTCCCGTAGGACCCCGAGTTCTTGACACTTGTTCCGAGATCGAGCGCGCTAACCACAGGTGGGGTGTATGGGCACCCCCATCGATTTAGTACCTGATTCCAAGTACTGTACTGGGGGCCACAATTAGTTTGGGGCTTTATTACTATTCTGTACTTATGCCATGCTTTACTGCTTTATTTAAATTGTGCGAAGTACTGCACCTATACTGTTTAGGTAAGCGGAGTGTTTTCGCGGTATCGACAAGCCCGAGAGTTTCGGGTTCCCAGTCGTTTACAGCCATTGACGCAAACCCTGAGTCCGTCTCGGAGACCGGCCGACTTCGTTGCGGGTAGCTTAGTGGGGTGGCCCCCCGTGCTTGCTTTGGGTCTGGGAAACGTCGTGTCCGAAACCCCGTCGACATACCGTTGGGTGTATGTTTTGTGATCTTGTACCTACCTGATCCGACAACAAGGGTGTAGGTACGTGTGGAAACTTTGGTGCACCCCTTCAGGGTTAAATCTTTTCGAGAAGCCGTGTCCGCGGTTATGGACGACTTGGAGCACAGGTCTCGATCATAGACAACTATAACTAAAGTTTACTGCTATAATTTGACTTGTATCCGATATGACTAGTAATCAGCTTCACTGCAACGGAATGGCTAAATAAAAGTACCAACAACTGCTGGGTTTTGGGGTTATCTCATGCTAATTGTATCTGACTAGTAAGTGTTGCAACTACAACGGAATGGTTAACTAAAATTGCCCACTGCTTATTATATCAGGATGATTATCTATACCTGATTAGTAATTGCTGCAACGATAACTGAATGAATAAAACTGCCAACGGTGTGAGTTCCTCGGTTGACTTCCTCGTTTGGTCTCGAGGGGGAAACACCAGGATGGGTATGTTTGGTGGTAGTATCAGGTTGGTTCCGAATAGGTCTTTCTTATCCCTTTCTGATAGCCGCTAGTTATATCGAGTCTCTATAGGGTGTTTAGTGCATGCTGCGCTGCCGCTTCAGTCCACCATACCTATGTAGGCGAGGACCGCCGAATTCTAGCCTCGTCGTGTACTGGCCTCAGTACTGACCGCTCTCTTTTTCCTTTGCCCTTTGTCGGCACCCCTTTTGTTTAAGCAGGTTTTTTTTGGGATCGACGTCGTTAGCAGGGTTACCCTTCCGGCTTGGCCTGGGCAGGGTTATGGACGCCATTGGTTATTCTTCAGGGCTCTTAGCTCAATTTGCATCTTGTCCGTACTCGGACGCTGTATTGTTTTCAAGGTGATTTGGATCTTTGTACTGTATATCTGCATTCTTGACTCTTTGAGTCGTTGTTGTATATATCTATTCTGTGGGTTCCATCGTGGACTATTGTGTAATGGTATTACTTCGTTTTCCACCCGCACGAAAGTGCCTGGTGGGCACCTTTGAATCGTTTCTATGCGGGTTTGGCGGGAATCGCTGAAACTTGCATAGGGCCGATTCTGAGGGTGTTACACTAGGTTATCCTACAGGCTGGACTTGTGGGGTATCGCAACTGCTGAGCTCTGATACCACTCTGTAACACCCTCGGAATCGGCCCTATGCAAGTTTCAGCGCTTCCCGCCAAACCCGCATAGAAACGATTCAAAGGTGCCCACCAGGCACTTGCGTGCGGGTGGAAAACGAGGTAATATCATTACACAATAGTCCTCGATGGAACCCACAAAACGGATATATACAACGGCGACTCAATGAGTCAAGAATACAGATATACAGTACAAAGATCCAAATCACCTTTAAAACGATATAGCGTCCAAGTACGGACAAGATGCAAATTGAGCTAAGAGCCCTGAAGAATAACCACTGGCTTCCATAACCCTGCCCAGGCCAAGCCGGAAGGGTAACCCTGCTAACGACGTCGATCTCGAAACCTGCTTACACAAAAGGGGTGCCGACAAAGGGCAAAGGAAAAAGAGAGCGGCCAGTACTGAGGCCAGTACACGGCGAGGCTAGAATTCGGCGGTCCTCGCCTACATAGGTATGGTGGACTGAAGCGGCAGCGCGGCATGCACTAAACAACCTATAGAGACTCGATACAACTAGCGGCTATCATCGGGGGTAAGAATTTCGGAACCAACCTGATACTACCACCAAACATACCCATCCTGGTATTTCCCCCTCGAGACCAGACGAGGAAGTCAACCGAGGAACTCACACCGTTGGCAGTTTTATTTATTCAGTTATCGTTGCAGCAATTACTAGTCAGGTATAGATAGTCATCCTGATATAATAAGCAGTGGGCAGTTTTAGTTAACCATTCTGTGGTAGTTGCAACTTACTAGTCAGATACAATACACATGAGATATCCCCAAACCCAGCAGTTGTTGGTACTTTTATTTAGCCATTCCGTTGCAGTGAAGCTGATTACTAGTCATATCGGATACAAGTCGAATTATAACAGTAAACTTTAGTTATAGTTGTCTATGATCGAGAACTGTGCTCCAAGTCGCCCATAACCGCGGACACGACTTTCGAAAAGATTTAACCCTGCAGGGGTGCACCAAAGTATCCACACGCACTTCGACCCTTTTTGCCAGATCAGTTAACATACACCCATCGGTATGTCGGCGGGGCCTAAGTCATGACGTTTCCCAGACCCAAAGCAAGTACATGGGGGACACCCCACTAAGCTACCCGCAACGAAGTCGGCCGGTCTCCGAGACGGACTCAGGGTTTGCGTCAATGGCTGTAAACGACTGGGAACCCGAAACTCTCGGGCTTGTCGATACCGCGAAAACACTCCGCTTACCTAAACAGTACAGGTGCAGTACCTCGCACAATTTAAATTAAGCAGTAAAGCATGGCATAAGTACAGAATAGTAATAAAGCCCCAAACTACTTGTGGCCCCCGGTACAATACTTTGAAATCAGGTACTAATCGATGGGGGTGCCCATACACCCCACATGTGGTTAGCGCGCTCGATCTCGGAACAGGTGTCAAGAACTCAGGGTCCTGCGGACACCAGTGAGCGGTTAAAATCCAAATATTGTCTATTACCCACCGGTGCCTCTGCATTTACCTACTTCAATTTTAGTTATTAAACAGTATTTAAAGCCATGATCATCTCCAACATTAAACATGCGGCAATACTCCAACAACTGTGGTACTGGACGACACGCAATAGCACTTGAGCAAGCGACTACGACGCGCAAGTCCAACTATCTACCAAACAATAGGTAATAGGATGTGTCCAAGGCAATATAAGGCTGCAAGGGATATCACTGGTACGAAAACTAGAGCATCGCAACACAGATAGCAATAGATCAACAGGGGGAATAAATACTATAAAAGTAAGATAGGTAGAATGGGGGAGGTGCTCGCCTGAAAAACATTGCCGAAGGTTCACCGGAATCAGGTCGACACTCGCATCAACTCAACGGCCTAATCCGTGAAGAAGCAAAGCACTAGAAGAAACACCGGATGGACTATTTAATACTACGGTAGAAAATCGGGCATGATTCATGTATGATGTATGACATGGCAAAGGTGCGATGCATTTATGTAACACCCTCAGAATCGACCCTATGCAAGTTTTAGCGAAACCCGCCAAACCCGCATAGAAACGATTCAAAGGTGCCCACCAGGCACTTTCGTGCGGGTGGAAAACGAAGTAATAACATTACACAACAGTCCTCGATGGGACCCACAGAACAGATATATATATATAACAGCGACTCCATGAGTCAAGAATACAGATATAATATACAAGATCCAAATCACCTTGAAAACGGTAGAGCATCCGACTACGGACAAGAAGCAAATGGGGCTAAGAGCCCTGAAGAATAACCAATGGCGTCCATAACCCTGCCCAGGCCAAGCCGGAAGGGTAACCCTGCTAACGACGTCGATCTCAAAACCTGCTTAAACAAAAGGGGTGCCGACAAAGGGCAAAGGAAAAAGAGGAGCGTCAGTACTGAGGCCAGTACACGGCGAGGCTAGAATTCGGCGGTCCTCGCCTACATAGGTATGGTGGACTGAAGCGGCAGCGGCAGCATGCACTAAACAACCTATAGAGACTCGGTACAACTGGCGGATATCAGAGAGGGATAAGAATGACCTAACCGGATCCAACCTGAAGCTATCACCAAACAAACCCATCCTGGTGTTTCCCCTCGAGACCAAACGAGGAAGTCAACCGAGGAACTCACACAGTTGGCAGTTTTATTTATTCAGTTATTGTTGCAGCAATTACTAGTCAGGTTTAGATAATCATCCTGAGAAAGTAAGCAGTGGGCACTTTTAGTTAACCATTCCGTTATAGTTGCAACATTTACTAATCAGATACAGATAGCATGAGATAACCCAAAACCCAACTGTTGTTGGTACTTTTATTCAGCCATTCCGTTGTAGTTGCAATACTTACTAGTCAGGTACAATGGTCGCAAGCGACGCTCCAAACAAGCAATTGTGGGCAGTATTATTTAGACATTCCATTGTAGTGAAGTTGATTACTAGTCATTTTAAAGTCAAATTTATAGCAATAAACTTTAGTTATGCTTGTCTATGATCGAGATACTGTGCTCCAAGTCGTCCATATCCGCGGACACGGCTTTCAGAAAGTTTTACCCGGCCGGGGTGCACCAATAGCAACACACGCTCGATCAACCTCGGAAAAACCAACTCAAAACCCAACGAGGCTTTCACGACTGAACAATCACAGGATTCAGAAATATTTCAGGGGGCCACCCCTTGAAGTCTACCCGCAACGAAGTAAGCTAGCTCCGAGACGGACCCAAGGTTTGTGGGGCCGGCGGTAAACGACAGCAGATCCCCAAACGGGGACTGTCGATACCACGTAAACGAGTCACAATTCCTAAACAGTACAGTGTGCTCCTCGCACAATCGTAAATACATAAATAGCATGGCATAAGTACAGGATCGTAAATAAAACCTCAAACTAGTTTGTGGCCCCAAGAAATAAGACTGAATCAAGCTCTGGCTCAGGGGGGTCCCATATACCTCCCGGATGTGGATAGCGCGATAAATCAAGGAACAGGTATCAAGTACTCGGGGTCCTACGGGACACAAGTGGGCGTTCGGAAACCAAATATTATCTATCACCCACCGATGCCTCTGCTTACTTCCATTTTAGTTGTTAAACAGGAATTAAAGTGCACGATAAGTAAAACTATGATCATCTCCAACAACAACATGCGGCAAAACATCAACAACTGTGGCACTTGACGACACGCAACAGCACTTGAGCAAGCGACTACGACGCGCAAGTCCAACTATCTTCCAAACAACAGGTAATAGGATGTGTCCAAGGCAATATATGGCTGCAAGGGGTATTCCGGGTACGAAAACTAGAGCATCGCAACACAGATAGCAATAGATCAACAGGAGGGAATAAATACTATAAAAGTAAGATAGGTAGAAAGGGGGAGATGCTCGCCTGAAAACATTGTCGAAGGTTCAACCGAAGATCGGGGCGAAGCTCACATCAACTCAACGGCCTTATCCGCGAAGAAGCAAAACACTAGAATAAACACCGGATGCAATATTTAAGAGTACGGCAGAAGATCGGCATGATGCATGCAGGATGTATGGCATGGCAAAGATGCAATGCAATTAGGTCATATTAAGCGGAACCGGGGTCCCGACAATTAATTAAATGGTTCAAGTTATTTAGAACCCCCGCAATTTAAATGTTGTATTAACAAGGCAAGATATAGTACCGGGTTCGCTACATCAATTTAAATGAGGCCGATATGAGACTAGATTTGCCCGCATATGGGCCCCATATTTAATTATGCAGTGAATCGGCATAAGGCCCCCAAACCAATGATATGCATGCGAGAATGACAATTTAATATGCGACAAGTTGTATTATGTTATAAAATAGGGTTCGAGGAAAGGGTTCACACATTAGGGGTCTCGACGGTCTTGGGGTTCCGGGGTTCGGGGTCGGTCTCGGGGTCCAGGGTTCGACGGAACGTTCTCGGATAGCGGAGGTAGGTCTTGTCGCATCCACGAAGAAGGACTTGGTTCTGCGCCGGGGGCGCATCGGGTTCTTCCGGGGCGGTGTCGTTCTCGTTGTTGCGAAGGTCTTGCCGGGTGCGCGGGTCGGGTCGGACTTGGCGTCCGGGGGTAGATCTTGGCGTG
This sequence comes from Avena atlantica, assembly GCA_910589765.1. Classification (NCBI taxonomy): domain Eukaryota; kingdom Viridiplantae; phylum Streptophyta; class Magnoliopsida; order Poales; family Poaceae; genus Avena; species Avena atlantica. The sequence goes on along the minus strand of OU342739.1, from coordinate 52,660,288 downwards.
TCGAGGGTGTCGAGTTCAAGGTTCTTGTGCAACTCGTCGGGGGCGTCCCTGTGGTAGATCTTGGGGGTATCGCGGTTTCGATGTCGATGGCGTCCTTGAATGGAATCGGTCACCGATAGCCTTCGCTTGTCAACACATGTCGATCTTGTCCAACGGATGGCGAACTTGAAAGGACAACAACGGTTGCAACCGGTCCCTCGGGGTTTCGAGTTGGTCTTGGCTTCCGATAGAGCACCAGCGAGCACGCATACGCGGAACGGGTCTTGGCGTCGACAGGCTCGCGCACCGGACAGCGAGGCGTCGACGACAGCGGGCGCTGCCGGGAGGAGGCGGGGCAGCGCAGGGGCTCGGGGCGAGCTCGGACGACGACCTCGCGGCGCAAGGGATGGGGTGGAGGCGCGGGGCCGACTCGGGCTCCGGCGGCCGCGGGGCGGCGCAGGAGGACGCAGCGAGGGGGGCGACTAGCGGCGGCGGACCGGTGGCCTGGGGCGGAGAAGCTCGAGGGGGCGCTGCGGGCGGCGCGACGGACGCGGGCTGACGGACGGAGAGGCGGGGTCGCTCCGGCGCGCTGAGGCGGAGGGCAGGGAGAGCGCCTGACGGCGGCAGCTCGCGCTGCGGAGGCGGAGGCCGCGTCGAGCGGAGGGCGGCGAGAGGCGGACGCGAGCAGGACGCGCGGAGGCAGGCGGACCGGCGCAGACGGCGGCGGCCGGCGGTGAGGGCCGGAGAGGTGGGGGAGGGCGGAGCGCGCTCGGGACCGGAGAGGTCGCGCGCGTCGGTGAAGGGGGGGGCTGCGGCGCGGTCGCTGGGGGCCGACGGAGGGAGGGGAACGCGCGGGTTGACGAGGTGGCACAGACGAGGCGGGGCGGCGCCGGGACAAGGTTGGCCGGCGAGGCGGTGGCTCGGGCAGAGGGCGAGGGGGGCCGCGGCCGGGAGAGCGAGAGGGAGGCGGAGCCGCGGTGGGGCGGCGGAGGTCGGCGACGGGGGAGCGAGCGGCGCGCCGGGGAAGGGAGGCTGCTGTGGGGCGGCGAGCTGACGGTGAGGGAGGGGAGGGATCGGGCGGAGCGGGGGGTGAGGGAAGGCTCGGGGAAGAAGAACAGGACGGGACACGCGGGCGTGGGGGAGCAGGTGGCCAGGGGCGGGACCCACCGCGGGGCTGTGCGCGTGGGGCCCAGGGGTAGGGGCGTGCGTGTGGTGTGGGGTGGGCAGAGAGGTTGTGTGTGTGTAGTGCGTGTTGGCTGGGTTGGGGAGAGGGGTGGTGATGTGGCAGGGGGGATTGGGTGAGGGAGAGAGAGGGGTGAGGTGGCATCTGGCTATTGGAGGGAGTGATGTGGAGAGGAGGGTTGGGTAGGTAGTTTGGTAGGAATAGGATTAGAGGTGGACCGATGGTAAAATCCTGGGGGTGGTCGTTCGGGTCGAAACGGCCCGTTCGACTGCCCCGCTAAAATAATTAAATGTTTTATTTAATTCCAACAAGCCTTTTCCAAACTAATAGCAGACAAAGTAAAATATTCCGGCGACCCGGTTTTGACATTTGAATAGAGGTGGAGCGTTTTAGAAAACAAAACGGGCTTTGCGAAATAGTTTTATGCAAACAATGCATGATGATGACGATGCAATGCACAAATTCAACGCGATTTTCTAGTAGTGGTTTTGCGGGATGCCACAATTCGACACCACTAACAATGGATCTCGCCCTCGAGATCCGCCTCATGGTACCGGGAAGAAGGTCGGCGGTCGGCGTCTTCTCGCTTCGTGTAGATCCTCGCGACACCACTAACGAGGGTTCATCCTCCATCTTGAAATCGGCGACACCACCAACAAAGGGTCGTTGTTCCTGATCGTCGAGAGAACACTCCGGAGAAACAAAGGACGAAGATAGAGGCATCAAACGCTAAGGCCACCCCTAACTTCCATGGACGGAGTAAAACTGCTGGATCCCCTGATTCAACGTACGAGAGCGAATGATAAGAGCAGTGGTAGGGTAGCTACTCCATCCCGCACTCAAACCATTACTCTGCACACGAATAGGCGGATTAAGCAACCAACTCTCGGAATCAGACTGAAGATCTCGACAAACGAGGTTCGGAACAAAGGAGTGATGCAGACTCTGCTTCGGATCTGGCGTAGATGACGTCATCACATCGGGAAACACCGGAAGATACAACAGAAATCGTATGAAAAACACACTGATTAGGTTTCGCGATGGTTTCATTGGCATCAACAACACATGCTCAAGGTTAACTCCAACTTCACCAATGCTCGTCCTTCTCATATGTTTTTCAACGACACTGATATCCAGCAAGGAACACATATAGATAAGGAGCTCAAGAACAAAAGATTGGAGGAAGGGTACAACAGACAAGTTACAGATTGATGATCGTAGCACCTCCGTTACAAAAGGGAGAAAGAGAAACCTTGAAGGTACGACGGAAACCCAACCACGAGAATTCCTGGACTCGAAGAAAGAGAAGAGAGCGGATTTAAAACACGCAGAGGTAAGAGGAGAATAGCGGAGGGGTAAGGAGTAAAATCAGACCTAATCAGAACTATCCAACCGTGTTTGCAAAAATAGTTTTGACACTCTACGGCGGCCGTTAGCTAGGTTATCCTACAGGCTGGACTTGTGGGGTATCGCAACTGCTGAGCTCTGATACCACTCTGTAACACCCTCAGAATCGACCCTATGCAAGTTTTAGCGGAACCCGCCAAACCCGCATAGAAACGATTCAAAGGTGCCCACCAGGCACTTTCGTGCGGGTGGAAAACGAAGTAATAACATTACACAACAGTCCTCGATGGGACCCACAGAACAGATATATATAACAGCGACTCCATGAGTCAAGAATACAGATATAATATACAAGATCCAAATCACCTTGAAAACGGTAGAGCATCCGACTACGGACAAGAAGCAAATGGGGCTAAGAGCCCTGAAGAATAACCAATGGCGTCCATAACCCTGCCCAGGCCAAGCCGGAAGGGTAACCCTGCTAACGACGTCGATCTCAAAACCTGCTTAAACAAAAGGGGTGCCGACAAAGGGCAAAGGAAAAAGAGGAGCGTCAGTACTGAGGCCAGTACACGGCGAGGCTAGAATTCGGCGGTCCTCGCCTACATAGGTATGGTGGACTGAAGCGGCAGCGGCAGCATGCACTAAACAACCTATAGAGACTCGGTACAACTGGCGGATATCAGAGAGGGATAAGAATGACCTAACCGGATCCAACCTGAAGCTATCACCAAACAAACCCATCCTGGTGTTTCCCCCTCGAGACCAAACGAGGAAGTCAACCGAGGAACTCACACAGTTGGCAGTTTTATTTATTCAGTTATTGTTGCAGCAATTACTAGTCAGGTTTAGATAATCATCCTGAGAAAGTAAGCACTGGGCACTTTTAGTTAACCATTCCGTTATAGTTGCAACATTTACTAATCAGATACAGATAGCATGAGATAACCCAAAACCCAACAGTTGTTGGTACTTTTATTCAGCCATTCCGTTGTAGTTGCAATACTTACTAGTCAGGTACAATGGTCGCAAGCGACGCTCCAAACAAGCAATTGTGGGCAGTATTATTTAGACATTCCATTGTAGTGAAGTTGATTACTAGTCATTTTAAAGTCAAATTTATAGCAATAAACTTTAGTTATGCTTGTCTATGATCGAGATACTGTGCTCCAAGTCGTCCATATCCGTGGACACGGCTTTCAGAAAGTTTTACCCGGCCGGGGTGCACCAATAGCAACACACGCTCGATCAACCTCGGAAAAACCAACTCAAAACCCAACGAGGCTTTCACGACTGAACAATCACAGGATTCAGAAATATTTCAGGGGGCCACCCCTTGAAGTCTACCCGCAGCGAAGTAAGCTAGCTCCGAGACGGACCCAAGGTTTGTGGGGCCGGCGGTAAACGACAGCAGATCCCCAAACGGGGACTGTCGATACCACGTAAACGAGTCACAATTCCTAAACAGTACAGTGTGCTCCTCGCACAATCGTAAATACATAAATAGCATGGCATAAGTACAGGATCGTAAATAAAACCTCAAACTAGTTTGTGGCCCCAAGAAATAAGACTGAATCAAGCTCTGGCTCAGGGGGGTCCCATATACCTCCCGGATGTGGATAGCGCGATAAATCAAGGAACAGGTATCAAGTACTCGGGGTCCTACGGGACACAAGTGGGCGTTCGGAAACCAAATATTATCTATCACCCACCGATGCCTCTGCTTACTTCCATTTTAGTTGTTAAACAGGAATTAAAGTGCACGATAAGTAAAACTATGATCATCTCCAACAACAACATGCGGCAAAACATCAACAACTGTGGCACTTGACGACACGCAACAGCACTTGAGCAAGCGACTACGACGCGCAAGTCCAACTATCTTCCAAACAACAGGTAATAGGATGTGTCCAAGGCAATATATGGCTGCAAGGGGTATTCCGGGTACGAAAACTAGAGCATCGCAACACAGATAGCAATAGATCAACAGGAGGGAATAAATACTATAAAAGTAAGATAGGTAGAAAGGGGGAGATGCTCGCCTGAAAACATTGTCGAAGGTTCAACCGAAGATCGGGGCGAAGCTCACATCAACTCAACGGCCTTATCCGCGAAGAAGCAAAACACTAGAATAAACACCGGATGAAATATTTAAGAGTACGGCAGAAGATCGGCATGATGCATGCAGGATGTATGGCATGGCAAAGATGCGATGCAATTAGGTCATATTAAGCGGAACCGGGGTCCCGACAATTAATTAAATGGTTCAAGTTATTTAGAACCCCCGCAATTTAAATGTTGTATTAACAAGGCAAGATATAGTACCGGGTTCGCTACATCAATTTAAATGAGGCCGATATGAGACTAGATTTGCCCGCATATGGGCCCCATATTTAATTATGCAGTGAATCGGCATAAGGCCCCCAAACCAATGATATGCATGCGAGAATGACATTTTAATATGCGACAAGTTGTATTATGTTATAAAATAGGGTTCGAGGAAAGGGTTCACACATTAGGAGTCTCGACGGTCTTGGGGTTCCAGGGTTCGGGGTCGGTCTCGGGGTCCAGGGTTCGACGGAACGTTCTCGGATAGCGGAGGTAGGTCTTGTCGCATCCACGAAGAAGGACTTGGTTCTGCGCCGGGGGCGCATCGGGTTCTTCCGGGGCGGTGTCGTTTTCGTTGTTGCGAAGGTCTTGCCGGGTGCGCGGGTCGGGTCGGACTTGGCGTCCGGGGGTAGATCTTGGCGTGTCGAGGGTGTCGAGTTCAAGGTTCTTGTGCAACTCGTCGGGGGCGTCCCTGTGGTAGATCTTGGGGGTATCGCGGTTTCGATGTCGATGGCGTCCTTGAATGGAATCGGTCACCGATAGCCTTCGCTTGTCAACACATGTCGATCTTGTCCAACGGATGGCGAACTTGAAAGGACAACAACGGTTGCAACCGGTCCCTCGGGGTTTCGAGTTGGTCTTGGCTTCCGATAGAGCACCAGCGAGCACACATACGCGGAACGGGTCTTGGCGTCGACAGGCTCGCGCACCGGACAGCGAGGCGTCGTCGACAGCGGGCGCTGCCGGGAGGAGGCGGGGCAGCGCAGGGGCTCGGGGCGAGCTCGGACGACGACCTCGCGGCGCAAGGGATGGGGTGGAGGCGCGGGGCCGACTCGGGATCCGGCGGCCGCGGGGCGGCGCAGGAGGACGCAGCGAGGGAGGCGACTGGCGGCGGCGGACCGGTGGCCTGGGGCGGAGAAGCTCGAGGGGGAGCTGCGGGCGGCGCGACGGACGCGGGCTGACGGACGGAGAGGCGGGGTCGCTCCGGCGCGCTCAGGCGGAGGGCAGGGAGAGCGCCTGACGGCGGCAGCTCGCGCTGCGGAGGCGGAGGCCGCGTCGAGCGGAGGGCGGCGAGAGGCGGACGCGAGCAGGACGCGCGGAGGCGGGCGGACCGGCGCAGACGGCGGCGGCCGGCGGTGAGGGCCGGAGAGGTGGGGGAGGGCGGAGCGCGCTCGGTACCGGAGAGGTCGCGCTCGTCGGTGAAGGGGGGGCTGCGGCGCGGTCGCTGGGGGCCGACGGAGGGAGGGGAATGCGCGGGTTGACGAGGTGGCGCAGACGAGGCGGGGCGGCGCCGTGACAAGGTCGGCCGGCGAGGCGGTGGCTCGGGCAGAGGGCGAGGGGGGCCGCGGCCGGGAGAGCGAGAGGGAGGCGGAGCCGCGGTGGGGCGGCGGAGGTCGGCGACGGGGGAGCGAGCGGCGCGCCGGAGAAGGGAGGCTGCTGTGGGGCGGCGAGCTGACGGTGAGGGAGGGGAGGGATCGGGCGGAGCTGGGGGGTGAGGGAAGGCTCGGGGAAGAAGAACAGGGCGGGACACGCGGGCGTGGGGGAGCAGGTGGCCAGGGGCGGGACCCACCGCGGGGCTGTGCGCGTGGGGCCCAGGGGTAGGGGCGTGCGTGTGGTGTGGGGTGGGCAGAGAGGTTGTGTGTGTGTAGTGCGTGTTGGCTGGGTTGGGGAGAGGGGTGGTGATGTGGCAGGGGGGGATTGGGTGAGGGAGAGAGAGGGGTGAGGTGGCATCTGGCTATTGGAGGGAGTGATGTGGAGAGGAGGGTTGGGTAGGTAGTTTGGTAGGAATAGGATTAGAGGTGGACCGATGGTAAAATCCTGGGGGTGATCGTTCGGGTCGAAACGGCCCGTTCGACTGCCCCGCTAAAATAATTAAATGTTTTATTTAATTCCAACAAGCCTTTTGCAAACTAATAGCAGACAAAGTAAAATATTCCGGCGACCCGGTTTTGACATTTGAATAGAGGTGGGGCGTTTTAGAAAACAAAACGGGCTTTGCGAAATAGTTTTATGCAAACAATGCATGATGATGACGATGCAATGCACAAATTCAACGCGATTTTCTAGTAGTGGTTTTGCGGGATGCCACAATTTAGGCCATATTAAGCGGAACCGGGGTCCCGACAATTTATTGGATGGTTCATGTTGTTTAGATACCCCGCAAATTAAATGTTGGATTAGCAAGACAAAACATGGCTTCGGTTCGCTATGCCAATTTAAATGAAGTCCGGAATAAGACAAAGATATCCCGCATATAGACTCCATATTTAATTATGAGATGAATTGGCATAATGCCCCCAAACCCACATGAATATGCATGCATGATCAATTTAATATGCATCAGTTGATAATGTCATATTATAAAATAATGGGGTCTCGGATAGGGAATCACATTAGGGTTCGGCGAACTTGGGCTCCGAGGGGTTCGGGGTTGGTCTCAGGGTTCGACGGGAGAACGGCTCGACGAGATCGGTCTCGGACAACGGAAGTCGATCTTGTCGCATCCGAGAAGAAGAACTTGGTTGGCGTCGGGGTCACATCGGATCCGCCCTGGTCGGTGCCGATCTTGTCGTCACGAAGATCTTGTCGGGTCCTCGTATCGGGTCGGTCTTGACGTTCGAGAAGAAGAACTTGGCGTGCGACGTCGTTGGCATCGGTGCGGGAAGGAGGTCTTGTCGTTCCATGTCGGAGATGTTCGGTTCTCCTAGTGGCCACTTCATCGCCAAAAGGAATTGATTCACGGGTGCCATCACACCACTTCACCCATCTTCACAGCACCACCACAGGATGGCATTAGGCAAAACACAACAACATCATACCAAAAGAGCCTGACCAGACAACAAGGAAGGACAACAGGGTCAAATATGACCTGGGAGACACGGACATGGGGCGCTTGTGAGACACCGCAGAGACGCCGGCGCAGGAAGAGGGACGCCGCAGCGCGAGCCTGGCAACGGTGAAGGTCAACACGGAGGAAGCGGAACCGCAACAGGGGAAGGAAGCTAGGCCTCGGCCAGCGGCGGGTGTAGGGACCAAAGGCGAGGTCGGGGTGTGGCCGACGCTGCGAGACGGTGGCCGAGGCGACGCCGAGAGGAACGTCGGCGGCCGGCGCCTGATGACCTTGCAGGCGCGACACGCGGAGCACGGCATCGCGGCGGCGGCTGGACGTGGGTCGAGGAGGAGGACGCAGAGGAGGAGGGGCGGTCGACAGAGAGGGTCAGGCCCGGGGGAGGCGGCAGGGTCGCGGAAGAGGGCGAGAGCGAGTCGTGGCGCAGGGCTCCGACGACAGGGGCGACGCTGCGGGGAGCTCGACGCGGAGCAGCGCTGTGAGGCACAGCGTGGCCGGCGACGAGGCTCGGGATGGAGAGCAGAGAGGCCGAGCGGTTGTGGGGCTCGCTGGCGGCACTCGCCTGGGACGCGAGGAAGATGAGAGGAGGCGGAGAGAGGTCGGCGGAGCACAGAGTGGCGGCGGAGCGTGGATCTGGCGAGGCGTGACGCAGCGATCACGGCGGCTCGGTGGCGAGGCCACAGAGACGGTGCGGGTTGGGAGCTTGCGAGGGGAGAGGCGGGGAAGCTCTTGGCGGTGGCGGTGAGGAGGATCCAGGCAGAGGCGGGGCTCGTGCCGAGCGAAGGTGGTGGCGATGGCGCCTGGGAGGAGCCCGCGTACGGGGGTGGGTGAACGGGAGGACGGGGAGAGGAGCGGGGGTTGGGTCGCTGTCATGGTGGGACCAGCGGGAGTGGGGCCTGGCAGGCGTGCGTGTGTGTTGCGTGCTACGCGCCTGCGTGCGTGAGCGTGTGTGGTGTTGACCGGGGTGGGTACAGGGACGCAGGCGGGGTGGGGTGGGTCTCAGGTGGCAGGCTGCGCCTGGGCAGGTGGGGGGCTATGTGAAGGGGTGGAGGAGGGATTTCTGGTGAGGTGGCGGCTGGTAAGAGGGTGGAGGTTGGGGCCAGGATGATGTGGCGGCCTGGGATAGGCTGGGGTGAGGTGGCTGGGGATGGTAGATTGGCTGGGTAGGTTATTTGGTAGCTTAAGTTTTGGGTGTTCTGGGGTAGGTAGGGTTTTTGTCTGGAGTTGGCCGGCTGGGCTTTCGGGCCTGGCTGGCTGCCTCCCAAAATAATTTAAATATTTTATTTATTAAAAACGAGGCGTTTGTAAACCGTTGGCAGACAAAACAAAACATTCCGGAGATCCGGGTTTTGTGTTTGAATAAAGACGGAGCGTTTAGAAAACAAAAACAGACTTTTCGAAAATAGTTTTATGCAAACAAATGCAAGATGACATGACGATGCTCAAATGCAATGTGGCATGATGACATGAGCATGCAGTCATGATGATGCAATGCACAAAAACACCGCGATTTTCTAGTAGTGGTTTTGGCGGGGCGCAACAGTAGGGGCAGGGATAGATCATATGGAGCCCTCACTGCTTCTTTTTTTCATATTTGTAAAGTAAATGCATATATGAATACGAATCCAGAGAGAATGTTACTAATGTATGGATATGGATCAGATGTTTACTCAATTCGGAACGAGTGCTAGTATCATACACTATTGGCAACATTTAGGTAAATGAATTAAGTATGTAACTATGTGATACATAATATTAGAATCTGTTACACAATAAGTCAACCATAGTCACATACGGATAAATATAATGCATAATAATTTCTAGGTTTGATCACTCAAAAACAAGCATGATAAATTATTTGAATTTAAGTTCAATAATTTCCATGTGGGCTAGAATTGCTGGAATCGATAAATGTAAGTATAGTGGATTAAGATATATCAATTTCCATGTCCACATTTCCTTCAGTGTCCAAACCACATTGTATTTAAAATAAACCCATATATTTTTCACATATATTTTCATTTTAGTTCGGTGTGGATAGTTGCCACATCCTCTTTCGTTTTCCGCAATGAATATCCGATTTTTTTGATTTTCCACAGCCACTTTCCACTCCAAATTGTGGGAAATTTTGCACTCAAATAAATGGAAGATCCATGTTGTGAGATGTATTATATTATGTAATGTTTGTTTAACACATGTAACTATTTGCGACATGTGTCAAATAAAAGCAATTACATGAAGATTTATTATTTATTTTTCTACATAGCACAAATAATCATATTCTGTTCCAACATTTTGAGACATATATACTCACATAATATACATTTTTTGATGACCTAGCACACATTATCTCACAAAGTTAGTGACATTGTGTCAATGTTTTTATACTTTAGATTCTTCCAGCCTGAATAATCTAAAGTAGTACAGGTGCCTTGAAGTGTTGTAGCGCACATACATAGCACACATGTGACATGTATATGGATCCGTTTAAAATAATGGAACTTAGAGCATCTCCTGTCGGAGACCCCAAATCATGTTCGGCGTCCCCCCAAAGGCGTTTGGTGCATGCTTTGAGGACTTGACTAGAGATGACCGTCATTGCATCATGATGACTGTGAAATACAATAATTTTTCTTTGTGTGTAAACCTTGTATAAGTTGAGTAATTGAAAAAATATTTCTCTTGTTTTGCCACTAACGACTAATTATGCATAAATAAACAAATATTTTGTTTTAATTTTCTTCTTGCAAAAATGGACACTTTTAGGGAGGAATTTGGGCTGATTACTGAAGATTTGTGAGTTGCAATTTTTCCCAAGTCAAAGAGGCCATAAAGGAGATTCCCAAAGGCTTTAACGAGCATTGATACAGGCGCGGCACGCCCGAACTTCCTTCCCGTACCGAGTGCCAACGCCTATGTCTGGTCAAACGAAGCAACATTCCTGAAGACACCTATATATATTTCGCATCGAAGCGGCCAGAACCCTAATGATTCTGAATCCATTCACAGAAAAACACATCTAAGGAGAGGAGATCCACCACAGAGCCGCCACCTTCACCATCACCATAGCCCCCCCTCCACTCCATCTCCATCTCTCATACATAGTCATAGTCCTCTATTTGTAATCTTGATATTATCACAATTGACAGCATTAGTAACACTATTTGGTATTTGTCTTAAAAAATCCTATACAATGTTTATGATTTTTGATCTTATCAAGAGTGAGGTAGTCCTCACGGGCTGCAGGCTAAGGCATATCCTAGCAGCAACATATGTCGGAAAAGTATCTATAATTTTTGATGCTCCATGCTTGTTTAGTATCTACATTGCTTTTCTTTGTCTACACTTTGAGGTGTTTTTATATGTTTTCTGGAACTAACCTATTAACAAGTTGCCACAGTGAAAGTTGACGAGGTTTAATCTCGTCAATGCCCATTGTTATGGACTCGGGTTTTGGAGAATATGGAGATGCTGGAGATCGCGGAACGGTTAGCAAACAAGCAACACGGGGACACGAGGTTTACCCAGGTTCAGGCCCCTGGAGGAAAAACCCTACTCCTGCTTGTCTGCTCTTGATTACGGCGGAACCGAAAGTTACAGGAGTGCGCAGATGCAATCTGGCGTGGAGGTGTGTATGCGTTGGTGTGCGAGAGATTGTAAGAGAGCCTCCTCGTCGTGCCCTCCTGGCCCTTATATAGAGATAGGCAGGTCCCAGGCACAGATCGAGTCGGTTACAGGTTTTAGGGTTTACCCCTTTGAATTTCCTATCTACTTTAGTCTTTCTCTCCAAGGATCCGAAGGCGTCATGGGCCTTGGTCACCCGAAAATCTTCATGGGCCGGCGTATATTCGTAGTGGGACTTCCTTGGGCCAGACTAGGTATGCTGAGGTCGTGTACCCGCGGGGTATAACCATATCAGTAGCCCCCGAGTGTTCAGTCGAATCGTAGATTCGGCTGAGGACTCTTCAATCCTTCGGGTGCAACTCTGTCTTTCAAGAGAATGTGTAGGGACTGTTGATGCGTGTGCCTGACTCTCCCGACGGATCAGGGTCAGTTAACTGTCTTAGGACAAAACAACACGATCTTCTTCAGGTTCGAGTCCCTCGACTCAAACCCGGAACATATGCTGGCGTAATTCGACTCTGGCCGTGGAGGACTTACATGAGTGGAATTCCAGTGAATTTAAATGATGTAACCAACGCGTCCGTCGGGATTTTTCATCGCGCCTGTTGGCACAGATTATTACTAGCAGAGCGCAGTCGTGTGCGTTACCAGGCCATCAGACGATATCTATAGGTCAGACACAGCATCCGAATGTTTATCACCGCGGAGGTGCTTCGGGTGGCCAAGGAGAATGTTGCTCACTCAGCGTTTAATTAGGGCAAAGTTGCCGAAAAAATGTTTCATCCTGATCCGAAGGATCGCAGTCGAAGAGTTCATGGGGTACACGACCAGCGCTCCCTATGGGAGTAGCCTCCGAGTGTCTGTTCGAGTCGTAGACTCGAGCAGAGACTTTAATTTAGCCGTTGTTCAGATTCAGGTCTGTGGGACACAAATTTTTCGGATGCTTGAATCCATTCTCCCTATGGGAGTAGCCCCCGAGTCCGTAGTGGAGTCGTAGACTTGACGTAGGACTCGAAGAAATAATTCAGTGATGTAATGTTTTTGTTTACTTAACGGGTGCGCGGCTAGCGCTCCTGATAGGAGTAGCCCCCGAGTAGTTAGTCGAATCGTAGATTCGAGTGAGTACTGTTAGATTTGTAGCTGGAGAATTTTGGCTTTTGCTAGTATAGCATTTGATGACGTCAGTGCTGACGATCGGTGACCTTAAGCGTCTGCTGCGCCAGAGATGACGTGACTGGACGAACATGGGTCCTACCTTCTAACCTTGAATTGACCGGTCATGCGCGGCGTGGAGATAATTACGTCGTCGCCTCGATTTCCGCGCGTAGTGGACGGCGTGTGAGCGACGGTTCGCTGCTATGCTGACACGTGGATGGTCAGATCTTGCATTTGGCGCTAGGTCTTCTCGAAGGACGGTTGTCGTGCATCGTCTTTGTCCTTATAATCTATGGGGAAAAATTAATCTGTTTTCACCGCAGCCATTCTTGTTTCACTGCTCCAATCTTCTCTGAGTGTTCTTGCTGCGTGCTCGAATATCCTCGAACATTTCCTTCTTTGATCCTACGTTCTCGCCGCCGCACCGCAATGGGGAAGCCTAAGAAGTCCTCTTCTGCGGTTGGCACCAGCGCTGCTGGGGGCAAGAAAGGTTCTACCGCTGCCCGTGCACCGACGGTGGCTGGCGGCGATCGGAGACGCGGGAGAGTGATCTCCGCAAGCTTCGTGAGCGGGGCTTGATTCCACAGGATAGGGAGGCTGTCAAACTCCCTGGCAACGAGGTAATTCCCCGTCATCCCGCTGGGTTTCGGGTTATGTTCCTCGCATTTGTCCTTCGGGGCTTTTCCTTCCCAGTCCACAATTTCCTTCATGGACTGCTTTTTCTTTATGGCATCCAGCTGCATCATCTTTCACCCAACTCTCTTCTTCACATTGCTTGTTTTGTTACTTTCTGCATGTGCTGGCTCTGTATCGAGCCGCACTTTGCCTCTTCCGGAAACTCTATTCCGTGAAGAGGCAATCTGGTTCTGATGGTCTTTATCCCATTGGGGGTTGCATCATCTCCCTTCTTTCCAATCTTCTTTACTTCTCTTTTTCCATGTCCGAATCTGTCTAGTACTGGCGGAGGCGATGGTTTTATATCCGCGACTCCACGGTGGCTGGGCAGAATTTTGGTCTTGCTCCTTTCGACCCTTCCCAAAAGATCGAGCCGAAGAGGTCCTGGAAGAACCAGATCTTGGACGGCGAGGTAGCGGAGATAGATACTCTCTATCATCGAGTGGAGGATCTTCCATTGACTCCGGATAAAGAGGTGAACGGTGTGGATATCATCCGCACTTTTCTCAAACGTCGGGTGCAGCCGCTCCAGGCTAGGACGCACCTGATGTTCCTTTATGCTGGTCGTCGTGATACGACTAGGGTTTCAGCTGAAGAATTCTCCAAGGGAGATCTCGACGGGGTCCTTCGTCCGCTGCTGAAGTTCAAGGCTGGAGAGGATATCCCGAGGAAGTCGCTGACTTCTCCGTTCTCCGCTTCTCGTCCGGTTCCGCATGTGTAGATCAGGGACGTGCGCGTGGTGCTATTTTCGACTGCGTTTTACTTGTATTTATTTTTCTACTGACAAATTTGCTTCTTTTGTGCAGAAGTTCAAGGTGCCGGGCATGTCGCCTCCATTGCCCGAAGTATTCCCGGATGCTCCGGATAATGAGGTGGTGGACTCCATGTATGAGCTGCCATCGGTGCAGTCTCCGGCTGAAGAAGCCAACGAGTCGAGCGAGGATCACACTCGCAAGCGCACGAGGAGCTCGATCGAGTCGTCGGATGCTTCAACTCCTCCGACCCCTAGGAACCCACTGTGCCTTGAACGTCACAGTGATGGGCATGTAGGCTCTTCCTCTCCAATTCATGTCATTCCCGTGCGGGCTATGGCACCGCACCTGCCGGCGAAGCGGAAGAAGGAAGAAAAGAAGGAAGAGAAGAAAGAGGAGAAGAAGGTCCGGAAGACCCCTCCTGTCTTCGACTTAAGCGAGCTTGACTCGTAAGTTTCCTCAATCCTGTTTTGCTTTCTCTTGTATGTTTACCTTGCGCTGTGCTGATTTTTCCTTGTGTAGCCACTCCTCTGACGGCTCCTCCAGTGATGGTGCTCGGGAGATGATGGGGGAGTCGAAGGTCGTTCTTCCTCCTCCTCAGACGGTGTCCACCTCTGAAGGCGCTGCTCCAGACCCTTCTCCGCAGGAGATTCGGGTGGTTGCGCCTCAGAAGACTACGAGCGGGCCTTCGGAGTCGCCGTCAAATCATGTAACTAATTCTGTTTTCTGCCACGGGGGGAGCCCCCGAGCCTTTTCAGATGATCTATTGGTCTTTCTTTTCTTCCCACCTCGGGGGGAGCCCCCGAGCATCTGTAGGGTATTTTGTTGTCCGTTCTTCCTTCGAGTCTCGGGGGGAGCCCCCGAGCATTTTTCGTATGTGCAACTTGCTTCTGATCGTTCTTTTGGGCGTAGCCCCCGAGCCGTTCTTTTTGACTAGTAGTTCTTTTTGCAGCCTTTTGTGCAAGGTGCCAACCAACTGGTGCAACAACACCTGGTGTTGGAGGCCAGCCTCAAGCAACTTCAAGGTATTTTTGTGCCTTGGTCTTTTGCTTCTTCTTGCATTTTGTCCTTCGATCCGACCTATGTGTTGCTTACTGCAGAGGACCACAACGCCTCTCTTCATGAGATTGATGCTCTCAAAAGGAGCCTTGGTCAAGCGGAGAAAAAGGCTGAGGTCGCCGTTGGGGCAAGGGAGTGCCTCGAGCTGGAGCTGGCCAACGCGGC
The DNA here is from genome assembly GCA_910589765.1 of Avena atlantica. Taxonomy (NCBI): domain Eukaryota; kingdom Viridiplantae; phylum Streptophyta; class Magnoliopsida; order Poales; family Poaceae; genus Avena; species Avena atlantica. The sequence goes on along the minus strand of OU342739.1, from coordinate 52,645,173 downwards.
CGAGGCTAAGGAGCGCCTGCAGCAGGAGGCTACGGACCGCGAGGAGCAGCTCGCCACCGCCACGGCTTCGCGCGGGATAGAGGTGGCCGACAAGCTTATGGCGGCTGCCAAGGCTGTTTCGGGTGAGTATCTCCGTCTTCCTTTTCTCGGCTTCCTTGTCTTTCTTTTCTAGTGCTTTTATCCATGCTACTTCCTTTTGTTTCTTTAGATGCCGCGGGCATCAAGTTTGATCGTGGTGCTCTGGAGCATGGGAGTGCCTTGGATGATGCTGCTGCGGCGGTCGAAAACCGCTGCAGTACCGTCGTTAGCTCGCTTGCCAAGGCCAAGGAGGTCCTCGGGCGCTTCTACAAGGAGCTCGTCCCCAAGGGCGCGGCCCTCGAAGATGTCGATGCCTTGGAGGAGGCGCTGTCAGCCGAAGCGTCTACAGCGTACAAGCGTAAGCAGAAAGTCATCAACGCGTCCGTCGGGCTGGCAATGGCCTTGGCGGCTGGAGCGGAGCTGGACCTTCCTCAGGTCACTTCCCGGATGCCGACGACTGCCGATGGATCCGAGGTAGCCTTCACCACCTATGCTGCTTGCTGTAAGCGTTACGGGCCGAAGCTGATTGATCTGCTGGCTGAGTACACGCTAAGGCAGCAGGGGGAAGCCAAGGCGAGGCAGTCCGGCTCCGAGGCTACTCAGGGTGCAGCTTCATAGGCGTTGTAGTTATAGGATAGGTGTAGCTTCTTTTGTTGTAATTATTTTGATGAACGATCCGTGTGCCACGTAGTGGCTTTTGCTGCACTTAAATGAATTTGCTGAGTTCTGTGCTCCTTCATCTGCTTGTTCATGTCTTTGTCTTTCTGTTAATCTAGGGACCTTCGGGTGATGATCCCGTTGACACTTCGTCTGCGGCGCAGCTGCGGCCATCCCTGGATGATGCATCGCAGCTTGTGTTTCTTCGAGACCGTATCTGTAGCCTCGAGAAAGAGTTGCTTGGGGTGCGTGGCCACGCTGATGTTTGGAAATCCAAAGCGGATCGAGGAGCTGCCAGAGAGGAGTACTTGATGGCGGAGCTGCTTCATTTGTCCGAACAGCTTCAGTTTGAGTTTTTCGAGCTGTTGCCTGTTACTTCGGATGTGCCTGCTGGCCTTTCATCTTACTCTTCTGCAAGTATTGCAGGTGCTAACATTGCTCCAAGGGAGGAGAAGGAGCGTGTTGCTATTCAGATCAACTGCTTGACTCAGCAGGACATGGAGGCCGGCGGGTTCTTCTGGATGGACCGTGATCGTGCCATGGTCCTTGCAACGGTGCAAGATCGCGTCCACCAGGTATCACGGGTACTTCATCAGGTGAAGTCTTCGCTCGCGTCGGTTCTGCATGTAATGTTTCCGCTGGATGATGCTCCGTCGACTCTCTCTGGTCTGCTGTCGAAGTTTCGGAATGTGCATCATGTCAGGGAGCTGGTGCGGCATCAGCTCGTCGCGGGGGTGAAGGCTGCGCTCTCCCTTGTGCGGTTACATCGTTCTGATGTAGATCTATCTGTTGTGGCGGCTGGGCCGCCTCTTTGGCCAGATTGTGGCGAATGGGATATGCGTCCGCATTATGCGGCTGTAAGGCAGTATGACGAACAAATCATAGATCTGTTTGAGCAGCGTGCTCAGGTTATTCTTCTGAATAGGTAGGACCTGTAAAAAAGATAGATGTAAAATTTGTATATATTAGACTAGGCGTGTTCTGCCCTTTGTTGTAAAGGTTATGTTGTTTTCTGGCACGTAGTGCTTTGATTATATACGTGCCCTTTTCGTTAGCCTGACGTGGTCAGCTACTCAGGTGTACATGTGTTATCCTCAGTCGAAGAAGTCGTGAGGTTGGGGGGAGCCCCCGAGTGCGTTGTAGCATGGAGTAAAATGCAAATAGTAAACAAGAATTTGGGGCGAGACACTTAGCTTTATTCATATCGTAATGGAGGAGGTACATTGTTCGGCTGAGTAGCCTTGGCTGAATAGCCTTATTAAAATTAAAAGAGAGGGAGGTAGCTAGGGGTAGAACCGTCGCAGCTGTGCGACGTTCCATGGGTTGGAGTATGCGACTCCAGACTCCACGTGCTTGAGGTGGTAGGCGCCACCTGGATGACTTCAGTGACGATGTAGGTTCCTTCCCATGGTGACTCGAATTTCTTCGGTCGCTCTTGCTTGAGTCGCAAGACTAGGTCTCCTTCGACGAAGGACCTTGGGCATAGCCGTCGGCTGTGATAGTTGCGGAGACTCTGCTGGTACACCACTGATCGAGCTGTTGCTATGTCTCGTGCTTCGTCGAGTGTGTCGACGGCGTCTTCGAGTGCAGCCGTGGATTCGGCTTCGCTATAAGCAATGACCCATGGGGGCCTGGTGGCGTACCTCTTCTGGTAGCACAGCTTCGGCTCCATGCACCATGAAGAACGGCGTGTAGACGGTTGAGCTATTTGGCATTGTACGTAGGCTCCATAGGACGGAGGGCAGCTCTTTTGTCCAGGCTCCGGTGAGTCGCTCGAGTGGGATCATGAGGCGCTTCTTGATGCCAGCGCCGATTAGGACGTTGGCCTTTTCCACCTGCCCGTTCGTTTGCGGGTGCGCCACTGAGGCGTATGTGCTATTGATTCCGAGGCCTTCGCAGAAGTCCTGAAATTCTTTGGAGATGAAGTTCGATCCATTGTCGGTGATGATGCTATGCGGTACGCCGAACCTATAGACAATGGATTCAAAGAACTTGAAGATAGTCTTGCCCTGTGGTTAGTGACCGGCATGGCCTCAATCCACTTGGTGAATTTGTCAACTGCGACCAGGAGGTAGACGTGCCCCCCTTTCGAGGACCTTGGCAGCTTGCCGATCATGTCGAGGCCCCATTGGGCGAGAGGCCAGGCCAAAGGTATGGGCCTGAGCTCTGAACCGGGTGCGTGTGGTTTGTCGGCGAACCTTTGGCACCTGTTGCATCTTTGGACGATGTCCTTGGCGTTGTTTATGGCCGTTGGCCAGTAGAATCCATCTCGTAGAGCTTTGGCGACAAGGGAGCGGCTGCCTGCATGATGGCCGCAGATGCCCTCGTGGATGTCTTTTAGGATGGTTTTTCCGTCACCGATGGTGACGCACCTTTGTAGTATACCCGAAATGCTGCGCTTGTACAACTCGCCATTGATGATGGTGAAGGCTTTGGACCGGCGAGATAAGCGACGGGCATCCGTCGGGCTATCAGGCAGTTATTCGTCTATCAAGTACCGGAGGTATGGCCGTGTCCAAGTTTCTTCGACTGCCATGACCTGCATCAGGTTGACCACAGCGACCTCTGTGTCCAGCTTTTCGGGTCCTTCTTGTCCATCGGGTAGCGCAGCCCCCGAGTGTTCTGCTTCTTCGGGTGATCCCTTGGGGAATTTCCGCTTGATGGATGGTACGCAGATCTGTTCGAGGAACACACCTGGTGGCACCCGTGCGTAGGTGGAGCCGATGTTGGCGAGTCTGTCGGCCTCCTTGTTGCTTTCTCTTCCATCGTGCCGAAGCTCGCAGCCGTCAAAGTCTCCTTCGAGTGCGTTGTAGAGTGCACGGTACACAATCATGTTGGCGGCGTGCGCGTCGCACTCGTTCATCATCTGCTGGACGACGAGGTTGGAGTCACCATAGATGACCAGGCGCGTTGTGTCGCAGATCTTTGCCATCATCATGCCGTGGATGAGGGCCTCGTATTCTGCTTCATTGTTGGAAGCTCGAAACTTCATCCGGAGGACGTACTTCATCTTATCGCCCTGCGGGGAGGTCAGTATGACCCCGGCTCCTACTCCGGCTTCACGCTTGGTGCCGTCGAAGTGCATCGTCCATGACTGTGTCATGTCTGGGATGTCTGACAGCTGCATCTCCATCTAGTGTACAAGGAAGTCCGGGAGGACTTGATACTTGATCGCGTGGCGTTTCTCATAGATGATGTCTAGAGGTGAAAGCTTGATGTCTTGGAGATATGCCCAAGAGGCAATAATAAAGTGGTTATTATCATATCTTCACACTTATGATAAATGTTTACATACCATGCTATAATTGTATTAACCGGAAACATTAATACTTGTGTGATTTGTAAACTAAAATAAGAGTCCCTAGTAAAGCCTCTTGTTAAACTAGCTTGTTGGTTGATTAATGATTGTGGTTTCCCTATCATGAACATAGAGATGTTATCAACAACAAGATCATATCGTTAGGAGAATGATATGGTGGACATACTCCTATAGATAAGTGTAGCATAAAGATCAAGTCATTTCAATAGTTCAATTGCTATATGCTTTCTGATACATAGTAACCTAATTCCTTCGACCATGAGATCATGCATATCACCTTTACCGGATGGATGCTTTGATGACATCAAACACCACACCGTAACTGGGTGGCTATAAAGGTGGCATTGAGTGTTCGGAAAGTGTTGGTTGAGACACATGGATCAAGAGTGGGATTTGTCCATCCATATGACGGATAGATATACTCTGGGCCCTCTCGGTGGAATGTCATCCAATTAGCTTGCAAGCATGTGACTGGCTCACAAGGGATCACATATCACGGGAACGAGAAAAGAGTACTTATCGGTAACGAGGTTGAACTAGGTATGCAGAGATACCGACGATCATAACCTCGGATAAGTAAACTATCGTGAGACAAAGGGAAATTGGTATCGTATGTAAGTGGTTCATTCGATCGCAAAGTAATCGTAGAAATATGTGGGAGCCATATGAATTTCCAGATTCCTCTATTGGTTATTGTTCGGAGAAGTGTCTCGATCATGTCCACATAATTCACGAACCGTAGGGAGACACACTTAAGGATTCGACATTGTTTGAGTAGTTATGGTAGTATGATAAAGAGACCGAATGTTGTTCGGAGTCTCGGATGGGATCCGGGATATCACGAGGTGATCCGGAATGGTCCGGAGAATAAGATTCATATAAGGAAAGTCCCGTTTCGGAGTTCGGGAATGATTCCGGTGTTTTCATCGGGAATGTTCTAGAAGGTTCCGGAATGTCCGGCACTTCGGAGGGGAAGGGGTACATGAATGTGTCATTGCATATTGGAATGATTGCATCATGTACTAAGTGTTCTTGCTGTTCCAAATAAAGGATTAAATTGAATCCTAAAACTGAAAAGCCAAATGGCCAGTTTGAAAGTCAAACGGCTAAAACAAGAAACTGTGGGAAACAAGAAAGAGGTGGTTGGGACCGACTTGGGGGAGGAGTCCCTCCAAGCCGGCGCGCCAACCAAGGCCGACTTGGGGAGGGACTCCCCTCCCCTTGGCCGCCCCCTCCACCCATAAAGGGAGGGGCAGGGCCTCCTCCTCTAGACACACAAGTTCCTATCCTCTAATCTCCAGTTTAGAGCCGTTTTGGTTTAGAGCTTCTAATTGCCCTAGCCTTCGGTTTAGAGCCTTCTAATTGGTGTGTCTAAACCCTAGACCACTAATAGTACTCTCTCATACTCCACCATACTCGCTCCGGCTTAAGGCGAAGCCCTGCGGGATTTCCCCTCTACTTCCGGTACCACGCCGTTGTGTTGCCGGAATCGCGAGGAGAGTGCTACAACCTCCGCTGCCTGCTGGAACAAGGGAGAGGAAGGTCTTCGTCGAGTACCGAACGTGTGACCGACTGCGGGAGCGCTGCCGGAACGCAGCGCTGAAAGGATCGTCTACACGATCTTGAGATCGGGAAGAGTACGACTACATCACCCACGAGAATCCGCTCTCGTTAAACACTTTGGAATCTTCGAGGGTAAGTTATTCCATCGACTCGTTGCTACAATCTAGTAGATATATCTTGGCTTATTTGTTTGTATGCGATAGAAATTTTTTGTTTTCCATGCTACGAAACCCTACAGTGGTATCAGAGCCGTGTCTATATGTAGATCTGTTGCACGAGTAGAACACAATGGTCATTGTGGGCGTTGATGCTTTTATTGTCGATTGCTTCTTGTGTACTTTGCATCTTGCGGTATGTTGGGATGAAGCGGCCCGGGCTAACCTTACATGACATCGTTCATGAGACTTGCTCCACGCTTGACATGCAACTTGTATTGCATAAGTGGCTTTGCGGGTGCCTGTTTCTCCTAGCATAGTTAAGATCCAATTTACAACGGGTGATTAACAATACTAGTATCAATGTTGTGGTTCTTGTTCGTAAGTTAGAACGACACTTATTGAAAGCCCCAAACCACGTAAAATATGCAAAGAAAGTAGAGGCGTCTAACTTTGTTTTGCAGGGGTGTGCAGTGATGTGATATGGCCATGATTGTGATTATATATGATGTATGCAATGTTCCTTACTGTAAGTCGGCAACCGGCAGGAGCCATATGGTTGTCTTTAATTTCTGTTAAGACCCGCGTGTCTATTCAAAGTAGTTGTAATAGTTGAAGCCGGTGGACGACAACCATGGAGAAGCATCATTGACCTTGATGCAATGTCGGTGATGATGGAGATCATGTTCGTGCTAGAAGATGGAGATCGGAAGCACAAAGAAGAAAGGCCATATCATATCACATATTATGAATTGCATGTGATGTTTATCCTTTATGCATCTTGTATTGCTTAGTAGACGACGGTAGCATTATAAGATGATCCCTCATGCACATGAATTTCAAGTCATAAAGTGTTCACCCTTAGTTGGCACCGTTGCTAAAGCTTGTTGTTTCGAAGCACCACGTGATGATCGGGTGTGTTAGATTCCACAAGTGTATACAACGTGGGCAAGCCAGATTTGCTCATGCGGAAGATAAGGTTTGATCTTGACGAGCCTAGCATGTACAGACATGGTCTCGGAACACGAATCACCGAAAGGTAAAGCATGAGTCATATAGTAGATATGATGAACATGTTGATTGTTCGCCATTGAAGCTACATCAACTCTCGTGATGAACGGTTTTGATGTGGTGGATTTGGTTCGTGTGATCACTAAAACAATGTGAGGGATGTTGTTTTGAGTGGGAGTTCACCTAGATTAATTTAATTATTAATTAGAACTCAATTTATCATAAATTAAATCAAAGTGAATTTGCATAGTTGTTGTAGTCATTGGCATCCGTTTACCACCTTGCTCTTAGTTATAATTGAGATGATAGAACTATAGAATTCTGGTTAGTTACTTTACAAACTGGTATCGTATTGTTTTGAAGTGTTAATCTAAAGTTTAAAAGTCCTATTGCAAACTTTCAGTAAGTTCCGGTTACTCCATGAAAGTTTAATAATTGGTATTAAAACAAGAGTGACAATTCCAAGAGTTAGTGTATGAGTATCATGTTTGTATCCATGATTCTTCATATTCAAAGGATTGTCTTAATATCAAGGTTATCTAGGATCTGAAAGAGTTGTTTCAGAAACCATGATGTGTGGAAGATATTGTGATATCTGAAACAAAGTTTTGGTTGCAACATGACAGAGTATAATATGGCAAAAGTCATGTTCTCATATTTGATGAGAATTTGCAAAGGGTTGGAGACACTAGTTGTCCTAATCCACCAAAAGGTTTTGGAGAGCAACATTATACTCGCGATTCACCATTACAAGATAAAAAAGTAGCTTGATCTTGGATAATTCCATGATGAAGGTGAATATTTGATGTAGGTAAAATGTTTACTACACCAAGAGATTACTAAAGAAAGGAATTTGAAAGAACACCAAACATTTGATGATGGTGATCTACTTCAAAGTGCAAGTCCAAAGACATTGGTATTTAACTATACACGCTTTGGACTATGTGTCATATGTATGACTCCACTATTGATATTGATAGATTCTTTCAAACAGAAAAGGAAATACTGAAAGAGAATCTCATAAATATATGGCAGAAAAGAAAAGACTAGAATTGTTCAGTTTAAGTATATAGATGATATACATGTTATGGCTATATTCTTTGCTTATTAAACAATGTGGTTCTTAAGTATTTGATACTGAATTTGTTGGTGTGAATCGTCATACGAAACAATATAATTCATGAACTACAATGGCCTAAGTAACTAGCAAAAGAATATGTGATGATGTTCATCGAGAACAAATAAAGGGTTATTGTGTTGCTCGTTAAACATCAAAGCTTGCCTTCAGGATTTGTTTTATCAGGTATTATGAGAACAAAAGGGTTGTTCAAATAATTTCCATAATCCATAAAAGATGGATGATTCACAAATCTCGTTGGAGAAATCACATCCATAAAACTAGTGCTAAAAATGTCGAAAGACAAATTGATTGAAAGATCACTTAGGAAGTGACATCGCCGTTTAAATTATATTGGAAAGAAAACATGAAGAAACTCCATGTGTATGGAATTTTGGAGTCTTTTGATTTTGATCAAATGACGCTTGTGAAACTTTCCTAGAGATAATTAAAACTTCGTTCATAGGCCAAAAGGGAACGAATGACTAGCTTATTGGAACTTGTACATATTGTTGTACGAAGTCCATTATGTGTAGTCAAGAGCGATGGATTTCAACTTCATATGCTTTCTCCGAAAAATTTAAGTGAATATATGAATATTTACTTAATAAGGATGAAGTGTGAAATATTTGAAAAGTTCAAAGACTTTCAACATGAAGTGCAAAATCATTGTAACAAGAATATAAATAGTTTATGATAAGATCATAAAGGAAGATATTTGAGTTACAAGTTTAGCATAATACTAATGTTTAAGGAATCGTTCCGTGGATTTGCATTTCCCGAAACACCATAAAAGTATGGAGCGTTCGAGATATGTAATTAAACCTTGTTTGACATGGTAAGATCGAAGGTGTAATTCATAAAACTGCCATTGTATTTTAAAGATTAAAAGCTTTAGAGATTACCGTTTTTCCACTGAAAAGAGCTTCATCATAATCCGTTGAAATGACACCATATAAAGTTATGGTTTGGGATAAAACCCAAGTAGTCCTTTCTTAAACATTGGTATGCTATACATAAGAAAGATGTTTGCAACCAAAGTCGGATGAACCTGTCTTTGTTAAGTATTCCTCCATAACACCGGAGACAAAAGTGTTTGTCACTTAGAACGTCAAGTTTCTTTGAGAAGGAATTTTTCGTGAAAAGTTAAGTGGGAGGACAATAGAACTTTGATAAGGTTAAAGGAACCTTAGCTATATGTGCAAAGTTGCGCAGCACCGAAAAGTGTTCCGGAGGCAGCAACAATACTCATGGCTCACGTGCCTCAAAGGTTGTGGTTACAATAGTCAAAGTTCCTATTGAAACAAGTAGGTCGGGTAAACAATCAAATACCAAGATTTGAGGGTTGAATCATTATTTGAGAATAATGAACCGACTACATGCAAAGAAGCGATGATGGGCCCTGACTCCGTAAAATGGCTTGAAGCCATAAAATCCGTGATAGTTCCATACACGAGAAATCAAGTTTTGAACTTGAAGGACCCTCGAGAAAGGTGTAAGACCTTACAGTTGTGTATGGATCTATAAAGAAATAGACATGGATGTTTTACATCTATGAAATAGTCGACATGTTGGGAAAAAGTTCACAAAATGTTCAAAGGTTGACTATGATAAGATTTGATCTTTCATAGTGATATTTAGTCTAGACGGATTAATGTAGAAACCACTACATATAATTTGTTATATGGTAGTTGAATAAACAAAACAAGTTCTTCTAATAGAATCGTTACCTAGGACATGTGCTTAACACGGTCCATAGGGTTTTGTTAATTCAAAGGATGCTAAAATCATATGCAAACTTCAATGGTTAAAGTGAGCATTGCAGAGTTGGAATCTTCACTGTGATGAAACTGTTAAAAGAGTTTAAAAGTTCATTAGAGACGATGAAGATGCTTGCATTTGCAAGAAATTAAGTGGGAGCGCTAAGACATGTTTCTAATACATTATGTGGAAGACATATTGTTGATTGGAATAATGTATTTTTATTAACACAGGATAAGAATTTCATCTCGATGAAAGACTTAGGCAAAACCCAAATATTTGGCATGAATAGACGCTAATATGGTTGTGCCAGAAGTACATAGACGAGATATTGAATGAGTTCAATATAGAAAATACAAGAAAGTTTCTTGTCGCACAGAAAGGATTGAATGAGTTCAATATTAATGATATATTCAAGTGTATTGACGCTTGGTAAGTGAAACAAAGATTCAAGTATAGATTGATACTTGATGTATGAAATCACAAAGAGTATTTATATCAATTATTCTGTGATGTGTACAAATCCAGATATGTCCTATGCTCTAAATGATGTGAGCATATACCAGAATGATTCATAAGATGATCATTGGACAATAGTGAGGATATTCTTATGATCTTTTGGAAGAACTAAGAATATATTGTTTGTAGAAGTGACAAATAGATGGTTAGTTCATTGTAAAAGTACTACATTGATACTAGTTTTGTCACAAAGTACAAATTAAGTTTATCTCAATCTAAACTAAGGGTGGCACAATATAATGGAAAGTAAGTTCCATAATGGATTTGGATGAGTTCCAAAGTTAAGACATTGTGACAGATACTACAACAAAAGGCTAAGTATATGACTGCTATTATAGCAGCTAAAGAGGGCATTTGGGTCAAGTAGTTTGTTATCAAACTAGGTGTAGTTCATAGCGGGATAATACTATGAAGATATATTGTACGACAATATTATCAACATATTTTAACCCCAAAGAACTAAAGGTCTCACCAAAGGACCAAATTTATACAAAGCCATCTCATTAGAGAATGAGTGATGCGTAGAGACGCAAATACATGCAATTACACACGGACCTGGAAGTGTCAGATCCGGAGATCAGTTGACCACTAGCAAACGTGTACTTACAACACCGGAAGAAGCCATAGGTGTTGAATACACAAAGGTTTGAAACTAGATTATTGACTCTAGTGCAAGTGGGAGACTGTTGGAGATATGCCCAAGAGGCAATAATAAAGTGGTTATTATCATATCTTCACACTTATGATAAATGTTTACATACCATGCTATAATTGTATTAACCGGAAACATTAATACTTGTGTGATTTGTAAACTAAAATAAGAGTCCCTAGTAAAGCCTCTTGTTAAACTAGCTTGTTGGTTGATTAATGATTGTGGTTTCCCTATCATGAACATAGAGATGTTATCAACAATAAGATCATATCGTTAGGAGAATGATATGGTGGATATACTCCTATAGATAAGCGTAGCATAAAGATCAAGTCATTTCAATAGTTCAATTGCTATATGCTTTCTGATACATAGTAACGTAATTCCTTCGACCATGAGATCATGCATATCACCTTTACCGGATGGATGCTTTGATGACATCAAACACCACACCGTAATTGGGTGGCTATAAAGGTGGCATTGAGTGTTCGGAAAGTGTTGGTTGAGACACATGGATCAAGAGTGGGATTTGTCCATCCATATGACGGATAGATATACTCTGGGCCCTCTCGGTGGAATGTCATCCAATTAGCTTGCAAGCATGTGACTGGCTCACAAGGGATCACATATCACGGGAACGAGAAAAGAGTACTTATCGGTAACGAGGTTAAACTAGGTATGCAGAGATACCGACGATCATAACCTCGGATAAGTAAACTATCGTGAGACAAAGGGAAATTGGTATTGTATGTAAGTGGTTCATTCGATCGCAAAGTAATCGTAGAAATATGTGGGAGCCATATGAATTTCCAGATTCCTCTATTGGTTATTGTTCGGAGAAGTGTCTCGATCATGTCCGCATAATTCACGAACCGTAGGGAGACACACTTAAGGATTCGACGTTGTTTGAGTAGTTATGGTAGTATGATAAAGAGACCGAATGTTGTTCGGAGTCTCGGATGGGATCCGGGATATCACGAGGTGATCCGGAATGGTCCGGAGAATAAGACTCATATAAGGAAAGTCCCGTTTCGGAGTTCGGGAATGATTCCGGTGTTTTCATCGGGAATGTTCTAGAAGGTTCCGGAATGTCCGGCACTCCGGAGGGGAAGGGGTACATGAATGTGTCATTGCATATTGGAATGATTGCATCACGTACTAAGTGTTCTTGCTGTTCCAAATAAAGGATTAAATTGAATCCTAAAACTGAAAAGTCAAATGGCCAGTTTGAAAGTCAAACGGCTAAAACAAGAAACGGTGGGAAACAAGCAAGAGGTGGTTGGGACCGACTTGGGGGAGGAGTCCCTCCAAGCCGGCGCGCCAACCAAGGCCGACTTGGGGAGGGACTCCCCTCCCCTTGGCCGCCCCCTCCACCCATAAAAGGAGGGGCAGGGCCTCCTCCTCTAGACACACAAGTTCCTATCCTCTAATCTCCGGTTTAGAGCCATTTTGGTTTAGAGCTTCTAATTGCCCTAGCCTTCGGTTTAGAGCCTTCTAATTGGTGTGTCTAAACCCTAGACCACTAATAGTACTCTCTCATACTCCACCATACTCGCTCCGGCTTAAGGCGAAGCCCTGCGGGATTTCCCCTCTACTTCCGGTACCATGCCGTTGTGCTGCCGGAATCGCGAGGAGAGTGCTACAACCTCCGCTGCCTGCTGGAACAAGGGAGAGGAAGGTCTTCGTCGAGTGAAGCTCCCGTGGACTGTGATGACGCCCATGGGTCCGATCGGGTGAAGCTCCCGTGGACTGTGATGACGCCCATGGGTCCTGCCATCTTGAGTAGCAGGTACGCGTAGTGTGGTACTGCTAAGAACCTTGCGAATGCTACATGCCCGAGGATGGCGTGGTATTGTGATGGCCAGTCCACCACTTCGAACTCGAGCCGCTCGCAATGGAAGTTATCCGGTTTGCCGAAGATGATGTCGAGCCATATCTTTCCCAGGGGGAATATGCCCTTTCCTGGAACGATGCCATGGAACATTGTGTCTGACTGTTCCAGGCTGCACAGCGGGATCCGCATTGCTGCTAGGGTGCTTTCGAACATCAGGTTGATGCTTCTGCCACCGTCCATGAAGACACGGCTCATCTCGAAACCTCCGATCTGCGCCTCAAGCGCCAGGGCAGCATGACCTGGGCGAGAAACCTGGCAAGGGTGATCCGAACGGCTGAACGTGATGCAGGACTCCGATCCGCTGAGGTACTCAGGGATGGCGGGTGGAGCTGCACGGCCAGGTTGATCTGACGGGTGATTTTATTCTGCACCCTATTCGTTCGGCGCCCTTTTTGGATCATCAGCGCTCCTTTCGGCGGGGTATACCCGTGCCCACCGTTATTCTGTGCGGGTGCGACTAGGTGGTTCGGGCCTCCTACAGGTGGCGGTGGAGGAGCTCCATGCGCTATCTCGCCTGGTGCGGGTGCATTCCCGAATCTAGGGTTTGGGGCTTGCTGCCTCATCTGAGCCATGCTTTCGCTGAGTTTCTGGAACTCGCGGCAGTCCTTGAGCATGTGGATTGCCTTCTTCTTACCATCCTGCTTGTCGATGTAGAAGTGGATGGTGCATGGACCCGACAGTTTTTCGTATGCTGAGGGTCCATCGTCGCGACCGTGGCGCTGCCACGACTGTGTTGGGCGTCCTCCATCGTGAAAATTGCCTCCGCGGTATCCGCCCCTGTTGCGGTTGCCATCGCTGCGGCGGTCGGCGTAGCCAGCCGCGACCATGTCGGGTCCATCGCGATCATCGTAGACGCGCGATCTCCTCTTGCTACGACGTTCTCACCGTCGGCCGTAGTCGTCCTCTTCCTTCGAGTGCGCTCGGTGGACGGAGTCCTCACCGTGGGCCCACATGTTGGCGATGTCCATGAGGTGGTCGAGTGTCTTGGGCTGACGCGTCCAAGTTCTTCTTTGAAGTCCTGGCGCTTGACGCCGTCCTTGAAGGCGTCGATAGCCCTTTCTTCAGAGATGTGCGCCGCGGAGTTCTTGGTGTTGGACCAGTGCAGTATGTACGAGCGAATGGATTCGCCCGTTCGTTGAGTGCAGGCTCGCAACTCCTCGATCGAGGCAGGCCTCTTGCTGGTGCCTTTGAAGTTTCAGACGAAACTGTATGCCAGCTCCTCCCAACTTCGGATGGATCCTGAGGATAGGCTGCTTAGCCAGATCTGAGCTGCGCCTATCAGCTGCAGCTGAAGGCATTGCATGGCGGTTTCACTGCTTCCACCGTGCAGCTTGACGGACGACAAGTGGTCGCTGAGCCACGCTTTGGGGTCCTGTGTGTCGTCGAACTTCGGAGTGTCCGAAGGAAGCTTGAAGTTTCGCGGCATCCTTGTCTGTCGGACAGATCTGCTGAAGCATCGAGCTCCACAGAGTTCTCCTTCGTCTTCATCCATCTCGGATTCAGACGAGCATACGCGCTTGGCGCGTGCTTTGTCGATCTTGCGATGCGTTAGCTCGTTCCGAGCGTCGTAGTCGCGGCTGTGACGGCGCGAGCTCTTATGCCTTCGGGGAAGTTCATGTTCTTCGTCCTCGGATGAGGGTGTGGGGCTGCGGTTGAATCTGACCGCAGCCTTCTTTTTTGGCTCCGCATGAGCTTCTCCGTGGAGCGCAGCTCCAACGAGTCCGAGTCCAGTAAGCGCGGACTTGTGCATGGACCTCTTCGGGTCCCCCTCCGGAGGTGGGTGGGACGCGAGGTACGCGGTGGCTACCATGATCGCAGCTTGCGGCGTTTTTGGGATGACGTTGCCGTCGGCGTCCATCTCCATGAAGGATGCGTTGAGGGCTCGGGTCACCTCGCGACGCTCTTTGGGGTCCATGTTCTCCATTCGAGAACGGTGCTTGTTGCCGTTGTTGCCGTGCGAGCTGGAGCCAATGCCCATGGCGGAGAGCGCATCTCGTCGCGCACTGGACTCCGAAGATGCTTGCTTGCGCTTGTCAAGCACATCCTGCATCTTGATCTGCTTCTTGTGCTCCTCGATGAGGAGCATGTGTTATGCCATCAGTAGATCTCGTGAGGCGTTAGCGGGCAGGATCTTGTTGCCTGCCACGGCCTCGCGTGCTTGAGCCCATCCCTCCTCGTTGAGGTGGATGACCCGATTATTGTTTTCCCCGTTGGGTGGGGGGATTGGTTTCTTCTGTTTCCACCGTTTCTACCCTGCGGGTTGCGTGGCGGATTGTGTTCCTGATCCTGGATGACCGCGGCGCACTGGTAGCGCTCGTAGATCGGTCTGCTGCTGCCGCAGCTTTCGGATCCAGAACCGTATCTCCCTTCGTCCGATGGCGGATCGCACAGATCGGAGTTGCAGCTGCTGATGTCATAGGACTCGTCTGTTGATGATGAGGTCCGTAGCATAGGGTGTGAAGCCCATGAAGCGGGCCTGATCGATGGTAGGGGCACCCGCTCTGGGAGGCGGAGAGTGTCGGTCTGCCCCACCTGGAAGCAGAAGCTCCCGAATAGGATCTCGAGTCTGTCGCCAACGGGCTCGAAGTTCTTCATGGTGGCCGGTGAGTGGGCGGTGAAGTCGAAGGCGCCGAAGAGGAGATGACTCTCCGTCGCCACGGAGTTGTAGGTCGCTCGGGTTGGGACCGTCACGATCGCACAATCAGCGTCCCCAGTTCCCACAGATGGCGCCAATTGATGAGGTTTAATCTCGTCAATGCCCATTGTTATGAACTTGGGTTTTGGAGAAGATGGGGATGCTGGAGATCGCGGAACGGTTAGCAAACAAGCAACACGAGGACACGAGGTTTACCCAGGTTTAGGCCCCTGGAGGGAAAACCCTACTCCTGCTTGTCTGCTCTTGATTACGGCGGAACCGAAAGTTACAGGGGTGCGCATATGCAATCTGGCGTGGAGGTGTGTATGCGGTGGTGTGCGAGAGATTGTAAGAGAGCCTCCTCCTCGTGCCCTCCTGGCCCTTATATAGAGATAGGCAGGTCCCAGGCACAGATCGAGTCGGTTACAGGTTTTAGGGTTTACCCCTTTCAATTTCCTATCTACTTTAGTCTTGCTCTCCAAGGATCCGAAGGCGTCATGGGCCTTGGTCACCCGAAAATCTTCATGGGCCGGCGTATATTCGTAGTGGGCCTTCCTTGGGCCAGACTAGGTATGCTGAGGTCGTGTACCCGCGGGGTATAACCATGTCAAAAGTTGCATGTTTTCTTCTGTTTTTTGGTTTCGGAAAGGCAGAAAATCAATATTCTCGGAATTGGACGGGACAAAAGCCAAAGTAAATATTTTACCGTGGGCAACACAAAGCCAGAAGACGAGACGGAGAAGGCTCACCAGGGGGCCACACCCCTTGGCCATGCGGGTGGGCCCACCCCGCGCATGGGAGGGAGGGGTGCAACCTCCCGGTGGGCCCACTGGCTCGCCCCTTCGCCAATAAGAAGCCCCCGATGCAAAAACCCTAGGCACCCGATCAAAACTCCACGAAATCGTCTGTAGCCGCGACCACCATCGTCCCTAGATCGGGGGGATCCAAAGTTCTTCTCGGCACCCTGCCGGAGGGGAGATCATCCCGGAGGCCTTATTCTTCATCATGCCAGCCTCCGGTATGAAGCGTGAGTAGTTCCACCTTGGACTACGAGTCCATGTAGTATCTAGATGGTTGTATCTCCTCCTTTGTGCTTTCATGTATAGATCTTGTGAGCTCTGTCATGATCAAGATCTAATATATTTGTAATCATGCATGTTGTTTTTGCGGGGATCCGATGGATATTGAGATTACTATGTTAGATTGATTAATGGTTTTGTCTATTTGATTCTATCATGTCTGTGTTGTTTGTGATCTTGCATGCTCTCCATTGTTAGTAGCTATCTTGGCCAAGTAGTTGCTAGTGGCTCCAAGAGGGGGTATTTATGCTCGATAGTGGGTTCATGCCTCTAGTTTCCAAGGGAAGTGACAAAAATCTCTTCGATTGTAGATGTGTTGTTGCCATTAGGGAGAAAACAACGGTCTCTTGTTCATGGAACAAGTGGATTGTTTACCTTACACACTTTGCTTAAAGCAGTTGTCTATTGCTTGCAAATTAACACTGGAGGGGGTTCAGATGATAACCTGAAGGTGGATTTCTAGTCACAGATGCAGTTGGATGGTGGTCTATGTATATTTTTGTATTGCCCAATCGAATCTCCTAGGATCTTTTTGTCTAGTATTGCATTGTTATGCCTTGCTCAGTTCCTGTCAATTGCCCTGCTATAATTTGTTTACCCTTCATGCCATGTTGTTTATCTAAGGAGAGCACCTCTAGTGAACTATGGACCCCGGTCCAATATTTACCATTGATACATCTTCCACTATTACTGTTTACTTGCTGCAAACCATTGTCACCTTACACACCATAAAGTTAATCCTTTGTTACAACAACCGGTGAGATTGACAACCTCACTGTTAGTTGGGGCAAAGTCTTGAGTTTGTGTTGTGCAGGTCTCCACGTTGCTTGCAGCATCTTTGGGACGTTTCCTTCCTACTACTGGTTCGATAACCTCAGTTTCTTACTAAGGGAAACTTGCCTTCTGTACAGCATCATACCTTCTGCTTGGGGTCTCCCAACGAAGTGTTGCTGCACTCATCAAGGCTTTTTCTCGCGCCGTTGCCGGGGAGGCTAAGGACGTCTTCACCAGGGGAGTCCTCCTCAACCTTTCTCTTTACTTTGTTTTTAGTTTGCTTGGTGTCACATCCCAAGATTTTCCAAATCTTGTAATGGGAAAAAAATAAATAAACAAGATAAATTATTGTGAATTTTAGGGTGAAAAGAAACTTTTGTTTCTAAATGGAAACTTAAAAATCCCATCTTGAACAAACTTTAATTAAAGTTTGAATCCAACAAAATTCAAATCTAGAGAAATGCATTCTAGAAGAGAAAGATGTTATTCTAGAAATGCATTCTAGAATAGAAAGATGTTATCCAACAAACTCTTCCCAAGGAGCTTGTGACAACAAGGATGACAAAGATTTTATTCTAGAAGGAATCCAAGCTTGCAACATTTGTGGAGAAAAGGATCATACTTCCAAGGAGCATAGAGATCAATGCCCCAACTATGAAGAGAAACATCCAATTGACCAATGCCCCACATCTCAAGCTACTTGTTACTTATGTGAAGGAAATAATCATGTCCCTATCCAATACCCTATCTATTCCATAGTTGAACAAAGGAAACAAGGTGGAGTGCAACAACTGATTGGAGATTACCATGAGAGAGCCAAGTCTACCAAGAAGGATGAAGACAAAGGAAAATCTCAGCTTGTACCTCCCAGCAATATGACCCAATTTAAAGGACCAAAAAGGAGACATATGTATTATCCAAAGAGTAATAGAAAGTCAAGGAGACCAGTAGACATTCCTACCTTTGAGATAACATATGAAGAACATGAACTAGAAGCACTCCTAGCTTTGGAGAAACCTAAGAAAAAGAAGGACAAAAGCCATGTGCAATGTGGTCATTGCAAAGAAATGGGACACTATGCCAATGAATGTCCAGAGAAGCAAAAGTATAAGGAGATTAGCCAAGTATGGTGCAACAACTGCAAAGAGCTAGGCCATTATGTAGCAACTTGCCCACAGAAGATACGTGATGAACTCAATCTTATCACATGTTACAATTGTGGTAACCAAGGACATTATGCAAGCAGTTGTCCAGAAAAGATGAAGCACAAGATAAACAAGCCTATGAAGGATCTCAGCCTTGTCACATGTTTCAAGTATGGAAACAAAGGACACTATGCAGATGTTTGTCCATAGAGATTTCAACAAGATCCCAAGCAAGCCAAGATGTAGTTTAGTTGGAAAAATTTTAAGGGTGGTAGTACCCTAGATGCTTTTGAGCCAACTTGTATCCCCTAGCCTCCCCAAATCTCGGGACGAGATTTATTTTAAGGGTGGTATCCTGTCACATACCAAGATTTTCCAAATCTTGTAATGGGAAAAAAATAAACAAGATAAATTATTGTGAATTTTAGGGTGAAAAGAAACTTTTGTTTCTAAATGGAAACTTAAAATCCCATCTTGAACAAACTTTAATTAAAGTTTTAATCCAACAAAATTCAAATCTAGAGAAATGCATTCCTCATAAATGTATCTTGAAATTTAAACACTTGGAAAATAAATCCAAACCCTAAAGGAATAAAAATCATTTCCAAGTTATCTCCAAGTCTATGGATTTGATCCATATAAAAATTTGTCAACAAACATTTACAAATGATCAAGAAAGGCAAATAGAAATATTATAAAGCCCTAGAAATTGGTTTCACTTAATTTGGAGCCATAGATAAAATCTTATGAATTTCAATAAGATAAGGAAAAATAATTTCCAAAGCTCATAAAGCACTTATCTAAAATCCATACAAAATGGTGAGCAAATAATCCTAAAGATTTTTAAAAGGATAAATAAATATTAAACAAGATTTTACAAATTGGAATCACCAAGTTTGGATCTCTAAATAAAAAGATAAGGATTTTATAAGGAGAAGAAAGAATTATTAATTAAAGAATATTTAAAGACCAAATTAAATATTGGCATAATCCATAAGCAAATGGAATGAATTATAATCCAAATCCAAATGAAATAAAAGGATAAAGAATTTCCAAAATAAAATAAATGGCATTAACCATTCTATCCCTATTTTAATAAAGACAAATCTATAATAAGAATAATTATTTAATTCATGAGAAAATAGTATTTTGGAATTTACCCAAGTGAAATAAAAGTGGTTTAACTCAACTTAAGTAAGATTAAAGAAATCTTCCAAATAAACTTTAGGGAATTAAAACCATATTTAAATCCATTGGAATTAAAATAAACCCAATTCAAATGATTTATGAATCATATTAAAAGCTTTCCAAATAATTCAAGATGAATTATTTGACACCCAAACAATCAAATAAAAACCTACTGAAAAGTTTTAGAAAGTTTAAAGAATTTAAATGGTGTTTGAAATATTACTAAAACTTATTTGGTTTAAAACTAGGGCCTTTTTGAATAATTAAAAAAGACCCAAAAAGGAATAAAATTTTATTCCAAAATTGACATCAGAATGTGCTACTAATCAATATTTAAATCTTCACAAATTTTGGCAAAAGTTTGAATTCAAATGAGTGCTTGAAATGCTTAAATGAAATCAAAACAGAATAAAAGAAAAGGAAAAAAGAAAAACAAACAGTACAAAAAAAGAGAATCAAGCCGACCCAGCCCAACCAGCCCAGTCAAGGCCCAGCAAGCCCACTCCCCACCCCACCCGAGCGAACCGTTATTCACTCGCAAACGAACCCGCAGCGACGCTGACTGGTGGACCCCATTCCCTCTCTTTCTCTCTCACTGACAGATGAACCCCATGCCCACGTCAGCATCCCCCCCCCCCCCCCCGCGACGACCCCTTCTTCCCCCAAACCTCGCCGTTCCTGCCGATTAATTCCTCGCTTGAATTCACCTTAATGCCGCGTTAATCCCTCGCCGTGACCACGCCCATTTAATCGCCCTGCCTCCTCTTCCTTTCCCCCCAGTCGCCTCACCCTAGCACGCCCCCAGGCTACCCAATTGCTCTCTGCACCATCCTCTGTCCGACGACGCTCCGGCGACGATTCTGGCAACCCCTCACCGCCCCTTGCCCCTAGACCAAGCTCACTTGCTCCCCAGACCCAGGCGAACCACCCCATAGTGTTAGCTCGCACGCGCGTGCTCTGCAGCGTCGACAACAACGACGAACAGTAGCGCCACCGTCTGCTTTCTTCTCCGGCGACTTCTCTGGTAAGAACCTGACGCATCTAACCTTGCTTTCCGATTGCTCCCTCGTGACCCGTAGTGTCACCCTCGACGACGACAGAGCGTGGCCGTCGTCAGACTCAACTCCGACGAGCAACTATCAGCAACCTCGTGCGCCCCTTGCCTTCCCGCTGGTACCTTGATCTTCGTCGTGAACTCCTGAACCTGGTGAGCATCTCCTTACTCTTCCTTGCTTCCTCTAGCGCCAACTCCGCCGCTAGCCGAACGTCGCCACCGCGCGCAGCCACTGAGCGCCGCCAGTCTTTGGTCTGGTTAGTCTGAGCCGTTGGATTTCGATCGTGTGTATGCGATAGATTGACTAAACGAACCGGTACGCTCGCCTCTGTGCCGCACGATCTAACTTAGATCCAACGCCTCTGAGTGCTTGATCCAACCGAAGCGGTACCGGCGAATTAAAACACGACACGTGGCCTCTGTTTGAATTAAAAACCAGAAACTTATCTAATTGATGTTCCAATTTGAATAATCCATAACTTTTGATCTACACGTCCAAATTTTGCAAACTTTATATCAATGGATTCAGAAAAACAAGCCCTATCCAACCATGCCATTTGTTTAGTAAAAAGCTTCTGTTAAATTGTTTACATAAACTTGTGTATGCATGTTTAGGATATAAAATTTATTCCAAAATGTTTTTGAGGATAAAATCTTTGGAAATTGGTGTGTTTTCAACCTACTGACCATAGGAAACAAGTTGTGGATTCAAAAATGTATTTGGTGAAGCAAAAGAAAAATCTTTGATTTAAATCATTTCTAGCCAAATAAAAATATGGTTTAATTATTAAAAATGGTTTTGGAAGAAAACCTTTGAGAAATGTTTTGGAAATAAACTCTCTGACCCTAAACACAAGGTTATATGGTTTGAAAACATATTTTGTGAAACCTATAGAATTTTGCCTTATTAAAAGCATTTCTTCACCACATAAAATAATGACTTGATCTAAAAAGGGTTTATGAAGTAAAATCTTATACAAATGATGTTGCCACTTTATAAAATGACCCAAATGTTTATGACCCATTAGAAACCACTTTTACAAATAAAACAATCTTTTTCATGCTTGCATGCATTTCTTTGTTTTTATCATTTTATGTGATGAATTGCTTGAATGGTAGATTGAAATATTGTTTGCTTGATTGAATTGTAGTGACTTGAAGATTGTGATTGTTTCAAAGACAAGGAATGAACTTATACTATATACCAACAAGGCAAGTGATGCTTCATACTTTTGACCCACTATTTTCACTATGCATTAGTGATATTTCTAAGTAAGACTTGCATGGAATTTTTGCTAAGTATAAACCATGCTATGGGAAATCCTAGTAGATGAAACCTTAGTAGAAATTTCCTAAGTTAAGATTCCTACTACTATCATGCTTAGCTTAGCTAATAGAAAACAAGGGTGGAATATATATTCATACTATGGAAAATTTTCTAAGTCTGAGGACTTGTGTTTTGTTTAATAAAACAACTAAGTGAATGAATCACCTGGGTGGAATGGAAGGAATGGTTTGTGTTGAGTGGTCATGCAAGTCCAATATGCTGGGGAAAACTTGGGCATCACCAAGTCCAGTATGCTGGGGAAAACTTGGTGTCTCACTTGTGGATGGCCACCCAGGAACAAAGAGATTTGAGATGTCAAATGTTGAGAAGCTTCAAGTGCAGCCACTTGGCATTATGGGCTCTGCCATATAGGTTGCAATAACTTAGCCAAATGGACAGTTGGTGGTAGGGGATTGATAGGTTGGAGCGCGTCCATTCTGGTCTAAGAGAAGGCTTCTGAAAGATCTTGTCTTGGTGAAACCAAGTCTTGTGGGGAAAGTGCACCACCTCTGCAGAGTGTAAAAATATAAGTACTTAGCCATGTCCCTGGCAAAGGACAATTTGAGCATCAAGACATGGAAGCTATCAAGAATCTCATCATCCAAATTTCTAAAGTTAAAAACTTGTGGTTGAACAAGGGTTTAATGTTCACCAATTTCTATTGGTGGTTCCTTGGGTGATTTTTGTCAAGCAAAAACTTACTGTTTTTAAATGATAAGGAAAATCTATTTTGAACAATGCAAGCCTAAGCTCCACCTAGCCAAATGCATATAGATGACTCCACTATACTACCATAGTATCACTTGCCAATACAATTCAAATGTATTGACCCTTGTGGTTGTAACTTTTATGTTGCAGGTTTGTTTGATATTAGTGAAGTTTAATGATTAGGATTACAAGTCTACAACCAACATGTCTGCCTGTGGCACTTTGAAGATGAAGGACCCCATGCTTATAGATATTCTGCTGCAATGAAATGTAATAGCCAAATGAGCTATGTAAGATGTAATAAATTATGTTATTCCTGGTTATAAAGTTGTATTATGACCTTTGTTTCTTGATATTACATCTTAACTGCGGATGCTAGCTATTGATCCAGGGACTAGCATTGTAAACACAGGGATCTCTACCTTATTAAAGGTTGGTAACCTTACAGATGGTATCAGAGCATTGTGTTGCCTGTATGATTTGTAACCCTAGGATTGGACAAAACCCCTTAGAAAATAGGAGTTGTATTTGTTCCAAAATTTATTTACAAACAATCTTGTAAACTCTTTCCTCAACCATTTTGGTTTTGATTCTACATCTCTTCTATCTCAAACTTGATGGACAAAGCCTACCCCATGGCCAAAGATTTCACCATGTGCAAAGGACTTCGTCAACTCTAATGACTTCAACATCTTCAACTCTAATGACTTCAACATCTTCAACAAGGACTTCAACCTCAGATATTACTAAGGACTACAAGTATGACAAGAAATGTTGCTCAAGACTTGAAGACAAGGAAACACAACTTAGAAGGAACTATCAACACTTTGAAATTTTGTGACCAAGATTCACGAAATTCTCCAAGGATACAAAGATCTTGTTCATGAAGAATCAACTAAGAAGGATGGAAAGATCTCAAGTGAACCATATAGATGGACCACCATATTTAGTCTAAGTCAAACCCACCAACTTATGTGGTGTAACAAAAATATTTTTGGTTGCCTAAAAATATGCTTGAAACTTGTTGTTAGAGAGGAATGTTTGTTTGTGATTGCTTGCACATTGCTTGTGTGAATTGTGATGTGTGTGATTAGAATTATTCCCTTAGAAATTTTTGCCTATTCTAATCCCAATCCAACCCAAACAGATGACTTCTCCAAGAGACTCCAACATCAAGGATGGTGACAACAACAACCAAGAGGTCAACATGAGAGACCAACTGCTTGCAAGACAAACCCAGTTGAACCAAGTGACAACTCAGTTTTTAGCCAACAACAATGAGTTAGACCCAACCATGCAAAAGGTTTTGGAAACTCAATCCCAATTGTTGCAAGGGATGGCTACTAAAATGATCAACATGGGAGAAAACTCTTCCCAAGGAGCTTGTGACAACAAGGATGACAAAGATGTTATTCTAGAAGGAATCCAAGCTTACAACATTTGTGGAGACAAGGATCATACTTCCAAGGAGCATAGAGATCAATGCCCCAACTGTGAAGAGAAACATCCAATTGACCAATGCCCCACATCTCAAGCTACTTGTTACTTATGTGAAGGAAATAATCATGTCCCTATCCAATGCCCTATCTATTCCATAGTTGAACAAAGGAAACAAGGTGGAGTGCAACAACTGATTGCAGATTACCATGAGAGAGCCAAGTCTACCAAGAAGGATGAAGACAAAGGAAAATCTTAGCTTGTACCTCCCAGCAATATGACCCAATTTAAAGGACCAAAAAGGAGACATATGTATTATCCAAAGAGTAATAGAAAGTCAAGGAGACCAGTAGACATTCCTACCTTTGAGATAACATATGAAGAACATGAACTAGAAGCACTCCTAGCTTTGGAGAAACCCAAGAAAAAGAAGGATAAAAGCCATGTGC
Source organism: Avena atlantica (assembly GCA_910589765.1). Taxonomy (NCBI): domain Eukaryota; kingdom Viridiplantae; phylum Streptophyta; class Magnoliopsida; order Poales; family Poaceae; genus Avena; species Avena atlantica. The sequence continues at coordinate 52,620,654 of OU342739.1, read as the reverse complement.
AATGTGGTCATTGCAAAGAAATGGGACACTATGCCAGTGAATGTCCAGAGAAGCAAAAGTATAAGGAGATTAGCAAAGTATGGTGCAACAACTGCAAAGATCTAGGCCATTATGTAGCAACTTGCCCACAGAAGATACGTGATTAACTCAATCTTATCACATGTTACAATTGTGGTAACCAAGGACATTATGCAAGCAACTGTCCAGAAAAGATGAAGCACAAGATAAACAAGCCTATGAAGGATCTCAGCCTTGTCACATGTTTCAAGTGTGGAAACAAAGGACACTATGCAGATGTTTGTCCAGAGAGATTTCAACAAGATCCCAAGCAAGCCAAGATGTAGTTTAGTTGGAAAAATTTTAAGGGTGGTAGTACCCTAGATGCTTTTGAGCCAACTTGTAACCCCTAGCCTCCCCAAATCTCGGGACGAGATTTATTTTAAGGGTGGTATCCTGTCACATACCAAGATTTTCCAAATCTTGTAATGGGAAAAAAATAAATAAACAAGATAAATTATTGTGAATTTTAGGGTGAAAAGAAACTTTTGTTTCTAAATGGAAACTTAAAAATCCCATCTTGAACAAACTTTAATTAAAGTTTGAATCCAACAAAATTCAAATCTAGAGAAATGCATTCCTCATAAATGTATCTTGAAATTTAAACACTTGGAAAATAAATCCAAACCCTAAAGGAATAAAAATCATTTCCAAGTTATCTCCAAGTCTATGGATTTGATCCATATAAATATTTGTCAACAAACATTTACAAATGATCAAGAAAGACAAATAGAAATATTATAAAGCCCTAGAAATTGGTTTCACTTAATTTGGAGCCATAGATAAAATCTTATGAATTTCAATAAGATAAGGAAAAATAATTTCCAAAGCTCATAAAGCACTTATCTAAAATCCATACAAAATGGTGAGAAAATAATCCTAAAGATTTTTAAAAGAATAAATAAATATTAAACAAGATTTTACAAATTGGAATCACCAAGTTTGGATCTCTAAATAAAAAGATAAGGATTTTATAAGGAGAAGAAAGAATTATTAATTAAAGAATATTTAAAGACCAAATTAAATCTTGGCCAAATCCATAAGCAAATGGAATGAATTATAATCCAAATCCAAATGAAATAAAAGGATAAAGAATTTGCAAAATAAAATAAATGGCATTAACCATTCTATCCCTATTTTAATAAAGACAAATCTATAATAAGAATAATTATTTAATTATGAGAAAATAGTATTTTGGAATTTACCCAAGTGAAATAAAAGTGGTTTAACTCAACTTAAGTAAGATTAAAGAAATCTTCCAAATAAACTTTAGGGAATTAAAACCATATTTAAATCCATTGGAATTAAAATAAACCCAATTCAAATGATTTATGAATCATATTAAAAGCTTTCCAAATAATTCAAGATGAATTATTTGACACCCAAACAATCAAATAAAAACCTACTGAAAAGTTTTAGAAAGTTTAAAGAATTTAAATGGTGTTTGAAATATTACTAAAACTTATTTGGTTTAAAACTAGGGCCTTTTTGAATAATTAAAAAAGACCCAAAAAGGAATAAAATTTTATTCCAAAATTGACATCAGAATGTGCTACTAATCAATATTTAAATCTTCACAAATTTTGGCAAAAGTTTGAATTCAAATGAGTGCTTGAAATGCTTAAATGAAATCAAAACAGAATAAAAGAAAAGGAAAAAAGAAAAACAAACAGTACAAAAAAAGAGAATCAAGCCGACCCAGCCCAACCAGCCCAGTCAAGGCCCAGCAAGCCCACTCCCCACCCCACCCGAGCGAACCGTTATTCACTCGCAAACGAACCCGCAGCGACGCTGACTGGTGGACCCCATTCCCTCTCTTTCTCTCTCACTGACAGATGAACCCCATGCCCACGTCAGCATCTCCCCCCCCCCCCGCGACGACCCCTTCTTCCCCCAAACCTCGCCGTTCCTGCCGATTAATTCCTCGCTTGAATTCACCTTAATGCCGCGTTAATCCCTCGCCGTGACCACGCCCATTTAATCGCCCTGCCTCCTCTTCCTTTCCCCCCAGTCGCCTCACCCTAGCACGCCCCCAGGCTACCCAATTGCTCTCTGCACCATCCTCTGTCCGACGACGCGCCGGCGACGATTCCGGCAACCCCTCACCGCCCCTTGCCCCTAGACCAAGCTCACTTGCTCCCAAGACCCAGGCGAACCACCCCATAGCGTTAGCTCGCCCGCACGTGCTCTGCAGCGTCGACAACAACGACGAACAGTAGCGCCACCGTCTGCTTTCTTCTCCGGCGACTTCTCTGGTAAGAACCTGACGCATCTAACCGTGCTTTCCGTTTGCTCCCTCGTGACCCGTAGCGCCACCCTCGACGACGGCAGAGCGTGGCCGTCGTCAGACTCAACTCCGACGAGCAATTATCAGCAACCTCGTGCGCCCCTTGCCTTCCCGCTGGTACCTTGATCTTCGCCGTGAACTCCTGAACCTGGTGAGCATCTCCTTATTCTTCCTTGCTTCCTCTAGCGCCATCTCCGTCGCTAGCCGAACGTCGCCGCCGCGCGCAGCCACTGAGCGCCGCCAGTCTTTGGTCTGGTTAGTCTGAGCCGTTGGATTTCGATCGTGTGTACGCGATAGATTGACTAAACGAACCGGTACGCTCGCCTCTGTGCCGCACGATCTAACTTAGATCCAGCGCCTCTGAGTGCTTGATCCAACCGAAGCAGTACCGGCGAATTAAAACACGACACGTGGCCTCTGTTTGAATTAAAAACCAGAAACTTATCTAATTGATGTTCCCATTTGAATAATCCATAACTTTTGATCTACACGTCCAAATTTGGCAAACTTTATATCAATGGATTCAGAAAAACAAGCCCTAGCCAACCATGTCATTTGTTTAGTAAAAAGCTTCTGTTAAATTGTTTGTTTTTACAGAAACTTGTGTATGCATGTTTAGGATATAAAATTTATTCCAAAATGTTTTTGAGGATAAAATCTTTGGAAATTGGTGTGTTTTCAACCTACTGACCATAGGAAACAAGTTGTGGATTAAAAAATGTATTCGGTGAAGCAAAAGAATAAATATTTGATTTAAATCATTTCTAGCCAAATAAAAATATGGTTTAATTATTAAAAATGGTTTTGGAAGAAAACCTTTGAGAAATGTTTTGGAAATAAACTCTCTGACCCTAAACACAAGGTTATATGGTTTGAAAACATATTTTGTGAAACCTATAGAATTTTGCCTTATTAAAAGCATTTCTTCACCACATAAAATAATGACTTGATCTAAAAAGGGTTTATGAAGTAAAATCTTATACAAATGATGTTGCCACTTTATAAAATGACCCAAATGTTTATGACCCATTAGAAACCACTTTTACAAATAAAACAATCTTTTGCATGCTTGCATGCATTGCTTTGTTTTTATCATTTTATGTGATGAATTGCTTGAATGGTAGATTGAAATATTGTTTGCTTGATTGAATTGTAGTGACTTGAAGATTGTGATTGTTTCAAAGACAAGGAATGAACTTATACTCTCTACCAACAAGGCAAGTGATGTTTCATACTTTTGACCCACTATTTTCACTATGCATTAGTGATATTTCTAAGTAAGACTTGCATGGAATTTTTGCTAAGTATAAACCATGTGCTATGGGAAATCCTAGTAGATGAAAACTTAGTAGAAATTTCCTAAGTTAAGATTCCTACTACTATCATGCTTAGCTTAGCTAATAGAAAACAAGGGTGGAATATATATTCATACTATGGAAAATTTTCTAAGTCTGAGGACTTGTGTTTTGTTTAATAAAACAACTAAGTGAATGAATCACCTGGGTGGAATGGAAGGAATGGTTTGTGTTGAGTGGTCATGCAAGTACAATATGCTGGGGAAAACTTGGGCATCACCAAGTCCAGTATGCTGGGGAAAACTTGGTGTCTCACTTGTGGATGGCCACCCAGGAACAAAGAGATTTGAGATGTCAAATGTTGAGAAGCTTCAAGTGCAGCCACTTGGCATTATGGGCTCTGCCATATAGGTTGCAATAACTTAGCCAAATGGACAGTTGGTGGTAGGGGATTAATAGGTTGGAGCGCGTCCATTCTGGTCTAAGGGAAGGCTTCTGAAAGATCGTGTCTTGGTGAAACCAAGTCTTTTGGGGAAAGTGCACCACCTCTGCAGAGTGTAAAAATCTAAGTACTTAGCCATGTCCCTGGCAAAGGACAATTTGAGCATCAAGACATGGAAGCTATCAAGAATCTCATCATCCAAATTTCTAAAGTTAAAAACTTGTGGTTGAACAAGGGTTTAATGTTCACCAATTTCTATTGGTGGTTCCTTGGGTGATTTTTGTCAAGCAAAAACTTTGTGTGTTCAAATGATAAGGAAAATCTATTTTGAGCAATGCAAGCCTAAGCTCCACCTAGCCAAATGCATATAGATGACTCCACTATACTACCATAGTATCACTTGCCAATACAATTCAAATGTATTGACCCTTGTGGTTGTAACTTGTTATGTTGCAGGTTTGTTTGATATTGGTGAAGTTTAATGATTAGGATTACAAGTCTACAACCAACATGTCTGCATGTGGCACTTTGAAGATGAAGGACCCCATGCTTATAGATATTCTGCTGCAATGAAATGTAATAGCCAAATGAGCTATGTAAGATGTAATAAATTATGTTATTCCTGGTTATAAAGTTGTATTATGACCTTTGTTTCTTGATATTACATCTTAACTGCGGATGCTAGCTATTGATCCAGGGACTAGCATTGTAAACACAGGGATCTCTACCTTATTAAAGGTTGGTAACCTTACAGATGGTATCAGAGCATTGTGTTGCCTGTAGGATTTGTAACCCTAGGATTGGACAAAACCCCTTAGAAAATAGGAGTTGTATTTGTTCCAAAATTTATTTACAAACAATCTTGTAAACTCTTTCCTCAACCATTTTGGTTTTGATTCTACATCTCTTCTATCTCAAACTTGATGGACAAAGCCTACCCCATGGCCAAAGATTTCACCATGTGCAAAGGACTTCGTCAACTCTAATGACTTCAACATCTTCAACTCTAATGACTTCAACATCTTCAACAAGGACTTCAACCTCAGATATTACTAAGGACTACAAGTATGACAAGAAATGTTGCTCAAGACTTGAAGACAAGGAAACACAACTTAGAAGGAACTATCAACACTTTGAAATTTTGTGACCAAGATTCACGAAATTCTCCAAGGATACAAAGATCTTGTTCATGAAGAATCAACTAAGAAGGATGGAAAGATCTCAAGTGAACCATATAGATGGACCACCATATTTAGTCTAAGTCAAACCCACCAACTTATGTGGTGTAACAAAAATATTTTTGGTTGCCTAAAAATATGCTTGAAACTTGTTGTTAGAGAGGAATGTTTGTTTGTGATTGCTTGCACATTGCTTGTGTGAATTGTGATGTGTGTGATTAGAATTATTCCCTTAGAAATTTTTGCCTATTCTAATCCCAATCCAACCCAAACAGATGACTTCTCCAAGAGACTCCAACATCAAGGATGGTGACAACAACAACCAAGAGGTCAACATGAGAGACCAACTGCTTGCAAGACAAACCCAGTTGAACCAAGTGACAACTCAGTTTTTAGCCAACAACAATGAGTTAGACCCAACCATGCAAAAGGTTTTGGAAACTCAATCCCAATTGTTGCAAGGGATGGCTACTAAAATGATCAACATGGGAGAAAACTCTTCCCAAGGAGCTTGTGACAACAAGGATGACAAAGATGTTATTCTAGAAGGAATCCAAGCTTACAACATTTGTGGAGACAAGGATCATACTTCCAAGGAGCATAGAGATCAATGCCCCAACTGTGAAGAGAAACATCCAATTGACCAATGCCCCACATCTCAAGCTACTTGTTACTTATGTGAAGGAAATAATCATGTCCCTATCCAATGCCCTATCTATTCCATAGTTGAACAAAGGAAACAAGGTGGAGTGCAACAACTGATTGCAGATTACCATGAGAGAGCCAAGTCTACCAAGAAGGATGAAGACAAAGGAAAATCTTAGCTTGTACCTCCCAGCAATATGACCCAATTTAAAGGACCAAAAAGGAGACATATGTATTATCCAAAGAGTAATAGAAAGTCAAGGAGACCAGTAGACATTCCTACCTTTGAGATAACATATGAAGAACATGAACTAGAAGCACTCCTAGCTTTGGAGAAACCCAAGAAAAAGAAGGATAAAAGACATGTGCAATGTGGTCATTGCAAAGAAATGGGACACTATGCCAGTGAATGTCCAGAGAAGCAAAAGTATAAGGAGATTAGCAAAGTATGGTGCAACAACTGCAAAGAGCTAGGCCATTATGTAGCAACTTGCCCACAGAAGATACGTGATGAACTCAATCTTATCACATGTTACAATTGTGGTAACCAAGGACATTATGCAAGCAACTGTCCAGAAAAGATGAAGCACAAGATAAACAAGCCTATGAAGGATCTCAGCCTTGTCACATGTTTCAAGTGTGGAAACAAAGGACACTATGTAGATGTTTGTCCAGAGAGATTTCAACAAGATCCCAAGCAAGCCAAGATGTAGTTTAGTTGGAAAAATTTTAAGGGTGGTAGTACCCTAGATGCTTTTGAGCCAACTTGTAACCCCTAGCCTCCCCAAATCTCGGGACGAGATTTATTTTAAGGGTGGTATCCTGTCACATACCAAGATTTTCCAAATCTTGTAATGGGAAAAAAATAAATAAACAAGATAAATTATTGTGAATTTTAGGGTGAAAAGAAACTTTTGTTTCTAAATGGAAACTTAAAAATCCCATCTTGAACAAACTTTAATTAAAGTTTGAATCCAACAAAATTCAAATCTAGAGAAATGCATTCCTCATAAATGTATCTTGAAATTTAAACACTTGGAAAATAAATCCAAACCCTAAAGGAATAAAAATCATTTCCAAGTTATCTCCAAGTCTATGGATTTGATCCATATAAATATTTGTCAACAAACATTTACAAATGATCAAGAAAGACAAATAGAAATATTATAAAGCCCTAGAAATTGGTTTCACTTAATTTGGAGCCATAGATAAAATCTTATGAATTTCAATAAGATAAGGAAAAATAATTTCCAAAGATCATAAAGCACTTATCTAAAATCCATACAAAATGGTGAGAAAATAATCCTAAAGATTTTTAAAAGAATAAATAAATATTAAACAAGATTTTACAAATTGGAATCACCAAGTTTGGATCTCTAAATAAAAAGATAAGGATTTTATAAGGAGAAGAAAGAATTATTAATTAAAGAATATTTAAAGACCAAATTAAATCTTGGCCAAATCCATAAGCAAATGGAATGAATTATAATCCAAATCCAAATGAAATAAAAGGATAAAGAATTTCCAAAATAAAATAAATGGCATTAACCATTCTATCCCTATTTTAATAAAGACAAATCTATAATAAGAATAATTATTTAATTCATGAGAAAATAGTATTTTGGAATTTACCCAAGTGAAATAAAAGTGGTTTAATTCAACTTAAGTAAGATTAAAGAAATCTTCCAAATAAACTTTAGGGAATTAAAACCATATTTAAATCCATTGGAATTAAAATAAACCCAATTCAAATGATTTATGAATCATATTAAAAGCTTTCCAAATAATTCAAGATGAATTATTTGACACCCAAACAATCAAATAAAAACCTACTGAAAAGTTTTAGAAAGTTTAAAGAATTTAAATGGTGTTTGAAATATTACTAAAACTTATTTGGTTTAAAACTAGGGCCTTTTTGAATAATTAAAAAAGACCCAAAAAGGAATAAAATTTTATTCCAAAATTGACATCAGAATGTGCTACTAATCAATATTTAAATCTTCACAAATTTTGGCAAAAGTTTGAATTCAAATGAGTGCTTGAAATGCTTAAATGAAATCAAAACAGAATAAAAGAAAAGGAAAAAAGAAAAACAAACAGTACAAAAAAAGAGAATCAAGCCGACCCAGCCCAACCAGCCCAGTCAAGGCCCAGCAAGCCCACTCCCCACCCCACCCGAGCGAACCGTTATTCACTCGCAAACGAACCCGCAGCGACGCTGACTGGTGGACCCCATTCCCTCTCTTTCTCTCTCACTGACAGATGAACCCCATGCCCACGTCAGCATCTCCCCCCCCCCCCCCCCCCCGCGACGACCCCTTCTTCCCCCAAACCTCGCTGTTCCTGCCGATTAATTCCTCGCTTGAATTCACCTTAATGCCGCGTTAATCCCTCGCCGTGACCACGCCCATTTAATCGCCCTGCCTCCTCTTCCTTTCCCCCCAGTCGCCTCACCCTAGCACGCCCCCAGGCTACCCAATTGCTCTCTGCACCATCCTCTGTCCGACGACGCTCCGGCGACGATTCCGGCAACCCCTCACCGCCCCTTGCCCCTAGACCAAGCTCACTTGCTCCCAAGACCCAGGCGAACCACCCCATAGCGTTAGCTCGCCCGCACGTGCTCTGCAGCGTCGACAACAACGACGAACAGTAGCGCCACCGTCTGCTTTCTTCTCCGGCGACTTCTCTGGTAAGAACCTGACGCATCTAACCGTGCTTTCCGTTTGCTCCCTCGTGACCCGTAGCGCCACCCTCGACGACGACAGAGCGTGGCCGTCGTCAGACTCAACTCCGACGAGCAATTATCAGCAACCTCGTGCGCCCCTTGCCTTCCCGCTGGTACCTTGATCTTCGCCGTGACCTCCTGAACCTGGTGAGCATCTCCTTACTCTTCCTTGCTTCCTCTAGCGCCATCTCCGCCGCTAGCCGAACGTCGCCGCCGCGCGCAGCCACTGAGCGCCGCCAGTCTTTGGTCTGGTTAGTCTGAGCCGTTGGATTTCGATCGTGTGTACGCGATAGATTGACTAAACGAACCGGTACGCTCGCCTCTGTGCCGCACGATCTAACTTAGATCCAGCGCCTCTGAGTGCTTGATCCAACCGAAGCAGTACCGGCGAATTAAAACACGACACGTGGCCTCTGTTTGAATTAAAAACCAGAAACTTATCTAATTGATGTTCCCATTTGAATAATCCATAACTTTTGATCTACACGTCCAAATTTGGCAAACTTTATATCAATGGATTCAGAAAAACAAGCCCTAGCCAACCATGCCATTTGTTTAGTAAAAAGCTTCTGTTAAATTGTTTGTTTTTACAGAAACTTGTGTATGCATGTTTAGGATATAAAATTTATTCCAAAATGTTTTTGAGGATAAAATCTTTGGAAATTGGTGTGTTTTCAACCTACTGACCATAGGAAACAAGTTGTGGATTAAAAAATGTATTCGGTGAAGCAAAAGAATAAATATTTGATTTAAATCATTTCTAGCCAAATAAAAATATGGTTTAATTATTAAAAATGGTTTTGGAAGAAAACCTTTGAGAAATGTTTTGGAAATAAACTCTCTGACCCTAAACACAAGGTTATATGGTTTGAAAACATATTTTGTGAAACCTATAGAATTTTGCCTTATTAAAAGCATTTCTTCACCACATAAAATAATGACTTGATCTAAAAAGGGTTTATGAAGTAAAATCTTATACAAATGATGTTGCCACTTTATAAAATGACCCAAATGTTTATGACCCATTAGAAACCACTTTTACAAATAAAACAATCTTTTGCATGCTTGCATGCATTGCTTTGTTTTTATCATTTTATGTGATGAATTGCTTGAATGGTAGATTGAAATATTGTTTGCTTGATTGAATTGTAGTGACTTGAAGATTGTGATTGTTTCAAAGACAAGGAATGAACTTATACTCTCTACCAACAAGGCAAGTGATGTTTCATACTTTTGACCCACTATTTTCACTATGCATTAGTGATATTTCTAAGTAAGACTTGCATGGAATTTTTGCTAAGTATAAACCATGTGCTATGGGAAATCCTAGTAGATGAAAACTTAGTAGAAATTTCCTAAGTTAAGATTCCTACTACTATCATGCTTAGCTTAGCTAATAGAAAACAAGGGTGGAATATATATTCATACTATGGAAAATTTTCTAAGTCTGAGGACTTGTGTTTTGTTTAATAAAACAACTAAGTGAATGAATCACCTGGGTGGAATGGAAGGAATGGTTTGTGTTGAGTGGTCATGCAAGTACAATATGCTGGGGAAAACTTGGGCATCACCAAGTCCAGTATGCTGGGGAAAACTTGGTGTCTCACTTGTGGATGGCCACCCAGGAACAAAGAGATTTGAGATGTCAAATGTTGAGAAGCTTCAAGTGCAGCCACTTGGCATTATGGGCTCTGCCATATAGGTTGCAATAACTTAGCCAAATGGACAGTTGGTGGTAGGGGATTAATAGGTTGGAGCGCGTCCATTCTGGTCTAAGGGAAGGCTTCTGAAAGATCGTGTCTTGGTGAAACCAAGTCTTTTGGGGAAAGTGCACCACCTCTGCAGAGTGTAAAAATCTAAGTACTTAGCCATGTCCCTGGCAAAGGACAATTTGAGCATCAAGACATGGAAGCTATCAAGAATCTCATCATCCAAATTTCTAAAGTTAAAAACTTGTGGTTGAACAAGGGTTTAATGTTCACCAATTTCTATTGGTGGTTCCTTGGGTGATTTTTGTCAAGCAAAAACTTTGTGTGTTCAAATGATAAGGAAAATCTATTTTGAGCAATGCAAGCCTAAGCTCCACCTAGCCAAATGCATATAGATGACTCCACTATACTACCATAGTATCACTTGCCAATACAATTCAAATGTATTGACCCTTGTGGCTGTAACTTGTTATGTTGCAGGTTTGTTTGATATTGGTGAAGTTTAATGATTAGGATTACAAGTCTACAACCAACATGTCTGCATGTGGCACTTTGAAGATGAAGGACCCCATGCTTATAGATATTCTGCTGCAATGAAATGTAATAGCCAAATGAGCTATGTAAGATGTAATAAATTATGTTATTCCTGGTTATAAAGTTGTATTATGACCTTTGTTTCTTGATATTACATCTTAACTGCGGATGCTAGCTATTGATCCAGGGACTAGCATTGTAAACACAGGGATCTCTACCTTATTAAAGGTTGGTAACCTTACAGATGGTATCAGAGCATTGTGTTGCCTGTAGGATTTGTAACCCTAGGATTGGACAAAACCCCTTAGAAAATAGGAGTTGTATTTGTTCCAAAATTTATTTACAAACAATCTTGTAAACTCTTTCCTCAACCATTTTGGTTTTGATTCTACATCTCTTCTATCTCAAACTTGATGGACAAAGCCTACCCCATGGCCAAAGATTTCACCATGTGCAAAGGACTTCGTCAACTCTAATGACTTCAACATCTTCAACTCTAATGACTTCAACATCTTCAACAAGGACTTCAACCTCAGATATTACTAAGGACTACAAGTATGACAAGAAATGTTGCTCAAGACTTGAAGACAAGGAAACACAACTTAGAAGGAACTATCAACACTTTGAAATTTTGTGACCAAGATTCACGAAATTCTCCAAGGATACAAAGATCTTGTTCATGAAGAATCAACTAAGAAGGATGGAAAGATCTCAAGTGAACCATATAGATGGACCACCATATTTAGTCTAAGTCAAACCCACCAACTTATGTGGTGTAACAAAAATATTTTTGGTTGCCTAAAAATATGCTTGAAACTTGTTGTTAGAGAGGAATGTTTGTTTGTGATTGCTTGCACATTGCTTGTGTGAATTGTGATGTGTGTGATTAGAATTATTCCCTTAGAAATTTTTGCCTATTCTAATCCCAATCCAACCCAAATAGATGACTTCTCCAAGAGACTCCAACATCAAGGATGGTGACAACAACAACCAAGAGGTCAACATGAGAGACCAACTGCTTGCAAGACAAACCCAGTTGAACCAAGTGACAACTCAGTTTTTAGCCAACAACAATGAGTTAGACCCAACCATGCAAAAGGTTTTGGAAACTCAATCCCAATTGTTGCAAGGGATGGCTACTAAAATGATCAACATGGGAGAAAACTCTTCCCAAGGAGCTTGTGACAACAAGGATGACAAAGATGTTATTCTAGAAGGAATCCAAGCTTACAACATTTGTGGAGACAAGGATCATACTTCCAAGGAGCATAGAGATCAATGCCCCAACTGTGAAGAGAAACATCCAATTGACCAATGCCCCACATCTCAAGCTACTTGTTACTTATGTGAAGGAAATAATCATGTCCCTATCCAATGCCCTATCTATTCCATAGTTGAACAAAGGAAACAAGGTGGAGTGCAACAACTGATTGCAGATTACCATGAGAGAGCCAAGTCTACCAAGAAGGATGAAGACAAAGGAAAATCTCAACTTGTACCTCCCAGCAATATGACCCAATTTAAAGGACCAAAAAGGAGACATATGTATTATCCAAAGAGTAATAGAAAGTCAAGGAGACCAGTAGACATTCCTACCTTTGAGATAACATATGAAGAACATGAACTAGAAGCACTCCTAGCTTTGGAGAAACCCAAGAAAAAGAAGGATAAAAGCCATGTGCAATGTGGTCATTGCAAAGAAATGGGACACTATGCCAGTGAATGTCCAGAGAAGCAAAAGTATAAGGGGATTAGCAAAGTATGGTGCAACAACTGCAAAGATCTAGGCCATTATGTAGCAACTTGCCCACAGAAGATACGTGATGAACTCAATCTTATCACATGTTACAATTGTGGTAACCAAGGACATTATGCAAGCAACTGTCCAGAAAAGATGAAGCACAAGATAAACAAGCCTATGAAGGATCTCAGCCTTGTCACATGTTTCAAGTGTGGAAACAAAGGACACTATGCAGATGTTTGTCCAGAGAGATTTCAACAAGATCCCAAGCAAGCCAAGATGTAGTTTAGTTGGAAAATTTTTAAGGGTGGTAGTACCCTAGATGCTTTTGAGCCAACTTGTAACCCCTAGCCTCCCCAAATCTCGGGACGAGATTTATTTTAAGGGTGGTATCCTGTCACATACCAAGATTTTCCAAATCTTGTAATGGGAAAAAAATAAATAAACAAGATAAATTATTGTGAATTTTAGGGTGAAAAGAAACTTTTGTTTCTAAATGGAAACTTAAAAATCCCATCTTGAACAAACTTTAATTAAAGTTTGAATCCAACAAAATTCAAATCTAGAGAAATGCATTCCTCATAAATGTATCTTGAAATTTAAACACTTGGAAAATAAATCCAAACCCTAAAGGAATAAAAATCATTTCGAAGTTATCTCCAAGTCTATGGATTTGATCCATATAAAAATTTGTCAACAAACATTTACAAATGATCAAGAAAGACAAATAGAAATATTATAAAGCCCTAGAAATTGGTTTCACTTAATTTGGAGCCATAGATAAAATCTTATGAATTTCAATAAGATAAGGAAAAATAATTTCCAAAGCTCATAAAGCACTTATCTAAAATCCATACAAAATGGTGATCAAATAATCCTAAAGATTTTTAAAAGGATAAATAAATATTAAACAAGATTTTACAAATTGGAATCACCAAGTTTGGATCTCTAAATAAAAAGATAAGGATTTTATAAGGAGAAGAAAGAATTATTAATTAAAGAATATTTAAAGACCAAATTAAATCTTGGCCAAATCCATAAGCAAATGGAATGAATTATAATCCAAATCCAAATGAAATAAAAGGATAAAGAATTTCCAAAATAAAATAAATGGCATTAACCATTCTATCCCTATTTTAATAAAGACAAATCTATAATAAGAATAATTATTTAATTCATGAGAAAATAGTATTTTGGAATTTATCCAAGTGAAATAAAAGTGGTTTAATTCAACTTAAGTAAGATTAAAGAAACATTCCAAATAAACTTTAGGGAATTAAAACCATATTTAAATCCATTGGAATTAAAATAAACCCAATTCAAAAGATTTATGAATCATATTAAAAGCTTTCCAAATAATTCAAGATGACTTATTTGACACCCAAACAATCAAATAAAAACCTACTGAAAAGTTTTAGAAAGTTTAAAGAATTTAAATGGTGTTTGAAATATTACTAAAACTTATTTGGTTTAAAACTAGGGCCTTTTTGAATAATTAAAAAAGACCCAAAAAGGAATAAAATTTTATTCCAAAATTAACATCAGAATGTGCTACTAATCAATATTTAAATCTTCACAAATTTTGGCAAAAGTTTGAATTCAAATGAGTGCTTGAAATGCTTAAATGAAATCAAAACAGAATAAAAGAAAAGGAAAAAAGAAAAACAAACAGTACAAAAAAAGAGAATCAAGCCGACCCAGCCCAACCAGCCCAGTCAAGGCCCAGCAAGCCCACTCCCCACCCAACCCGAGCGAACCGTTATTCACTCACAAACGAACCCGCAGCGACGCTGACTGGTGGACCCCATTCCCTCTCTTTCTCTCTCACTGACAGACGAACCCCATGCCCACGTCAGCATCTTCTCCCCCGCGACGACCCCTTCTTCCCCCAAACCTCGCCGTTCCTGCCGATTAATTCCTCGTTTGAATTCACCTTAATGCCGTGTTAATCCCTCGCCGTGACCACGCCCATTTAATCGCCCCTGCCTCCTCTTCCTTCCCCCCAGTCGCCTCACCCTAGCACGCCCCCAGGCTACCCAATTGCTCTCTGCACCATCCTCTGTCCGACGACGCTCCAGCGACGATTCCGGCAACCCCTCACCGCCCCTTGCCCCTAGACCAAGCTCACTTGCTCCCCAGACCCAGGCGAACCACCCCATAGTGTTAGCTCGCCCGCGCGTGCTCTGCAGCGTCGACAACAACGACGAACAGTAGCGCCACTGTCTGCTTTCTTCTCCGGCGACTTCTCTGGTAAGAACCTGACCGCCCCTCTCCTTCTCCTTCACGCACGCATCATCGCCATGACCTTGCGCATCTAACCATGCTTTCCGTTTGCTCCCTCGTGACCCGTAGCGCCGCCCTCGATGACGACAGAGCGTGGCCGTCGTCAGACTCAACTCCGATGAGCAATTATCAGCAACCTCGTGCGCCCCTTGCCTTCCCGCTAGTACCTTGAGATTCGCCGTGACCTCCTGAACCTGGTGAGCATCTCCTTACTCTTCCTTGCTTCCTCTAGCGCCAGCTCTGCCGCTAGCCGAACGTCGCCGTCGCGCGCAGCCACTGAGCGCCGCCAGTCTTTGGTCTGGTTAGTCTGAGCCGTTGGATTTCGATCGTGTGTACGCGATAGATTGACTAAACGAACCGGTACGCTCGCCTCTGTGCCGCACGATCTAACTTAGATCCAACGCCTCTGAGTGCTTGATCCAACCGAAGCAGTACCGGCAAATTAAAACACGACACGTGGCCTCTGTTTGAATTAAAAACCAGAAACTTATCTAATTGATGTTCCAATTTGAATAATCCATAACTTTTGATCTACACGTCCAAATTTTGCAAACTTTATATCAATGGATTCAGAAAAACAAGACCTAGTCAACCATGCCATTTGTTTAGTAAAAAGCTTCTGTTATATTGTTTGTTTTTACAGAAACTTGTGTATGCATGTTTAGGATATAAAATTTATTCCAAAATGTTTTTGAGGATGAAATCTTTGGCAATTGGTGTGTTTTCAACCTACTGACCATAGGAAACAAGTTGTGGATTCAAAAATATATTTGGTGAAGCAAAAGAATAAATATTTGATTTAAATCATTTCTAGCCAAATAAAAATATGGTTTAATTATTAAAAATGGTTTTGGAAGAAAACCTTTGAGAAATGTTTTGGAAATAAACTCTCTGACCCTAAACACAAGGTTATATGGTTTGGAAACATATTTTGTGAAACCTATAGAATTTTGCCTTATTAAAAGCATTTCTTCACCACATAAAATAATGACTTGATCTAAAAAGGGTTTATGAAGTAAAATCTTATACAAATGATGTTGACACTTTATAAAATGACCCTTAGGTGTTTTCAAATGTTTATGACCCATTAGAAACCACTTTTACAAATAAAACAATCTTTTGCATGCTTGCATGCATTAATTTGTTTTTATCATTTTATGTGATGAATTGCTTGAATGGTAGATTGAAATACTGTTTGCTTGATTGAATTGTAGTGACTTGAAGATTGTGATTGTTTCAAAGACAAGGAATGAACTTATACTCTCTACCAACAAGGCAAGTGATGCTTCATACTTTTGACCCACTATTTTCACTATGCATTAGTGACATTTCTAAGTAAGACTTGCATGGAATTTTTGCTAAGTATAAACCATGCTATGGGAAATCCTAGTAGATGAAACCTTAGTAGAAATTTCCTAAGTTAAGATTCCTACTACTATCATGCTTAGCTTATCTAATATAAAACAAGGGTGGAATATATATTCATACTATGGAAAAATTTCTAAGTCTGAGGACTTGTTTTGTTTAATAAAACAACTAAGTGAATGAATCACCTGGGTGGAATGGAAGGAATGGTTTGTGTTGAGTGGTCATGCAAGTCTAGTATGCTGGGGAAAACTTGGGCATCACCAAGTCCTGTATGCTGGGGAAAACTTGGTGTCTCACTTGTGGATGGCCACCCAGGAACAAAGAGATTTGAGATGTCAAATGTTGAGAAGCTTCAAGTGCAGCCACTTGGCATTATGGGCTCTGCCATATAGGTTGCAATAACTTAGCCAAATGGACAGTTGGTGGTAGGGGATTGATAGGTTGGAGCGCGTCCATTCTGGTCTAAGGGAAGGCTTCTGAAAGATCTTGTCTTGGTGAAACCAAGTCTTGTGGGGAAAGTGCACCACCTCTGTAGAGTGTAAAAATCTAAGTACTTAGCCATGTCCCTGGCAAAGGACAATTTGAGCATCAAGACATGGAAGCTATCAAGAATCTCATCATCCAAATTTCTAAAGTTAAAAACTTGTGGTTGAACATGGGTTTAAGGTTCACCAATTTCTATTGGTGGTTCCTTGGGTGATTTTTGTCAAGCAAAAACTTACTGTTTTCAAATGATAAGGAAAATCTATTTTGAGCAATGCAAGCCTAAGCTCCACCTAGCCAAATGCATATAGATGATAGACTCAACTATACTACCATAGTATCACTTGCCAATACAATTCAAATGTATTGACCCTTGTGGCTATAACTTGTTATGTTGCAGGTTTGTTTGATATTAGTGAAGTTTAATGATTAGGATTACAAGTCTACAACCAACATGTCTGCTTGTGGCACTTTGAAGATGAAGGACCCCATGCTTATAGATATTCTGCTGCAATGAAATGTAATAGCCAAATGAGCTATGTAAGATGTAATAAATTATGTTATTCCTGGTTATAAAGTTGTATTATGACCTTTGTTTATTGATATTACATCTTAACTGTGGATGCTAGCAATTGATCCAGGGACTAGCATTGTAAACACAGGGATCTCTACCTTATTAAAGGTTGGGAACCTTACACTTAGTTTCTCTTTCTTGGGTTTTTTTTGCCTCTTTTTATCAAAAACTCCAAAAAAAATAGTCTAGTTTGGTTTGCTTTCCCTTATAAAAAACACAAAAAAATTAGTTCCTGCTCTAGCTGTTGCTGCTGCTTTTGGCTTGCTCCACTTTTTCCAAAATGAACTCTGCTGAGAACACCAAGTTGTGTGACTTCACTAGCACAAACAAAAATGATTTCCTTAGCACTCCTATTGCTCCACTTGCTCCTGATGCTACCTTTTATGAAATTAAGCCTGCTTTCTTGAATCTTGTGATGAGAGAGCAATTTTCTGGTGCTAGTTCTGATGATGCTGCTTCCCATCTCAATAACTTTGTTGAACTTTGTGAGATGCAAAAGTATAAGGATGTAGATGGAGATATCATTAAGCTCAAGCTGTTTCCTTTCTCCTTGAGAGGAAAAGCTAAAGAATGGTTGCTATCCTTGCCTAGAAATAGTATTGATTCTTGGACTAAGTGCAAAGATGCTTTTATTGAAAAGTACTATCCTCCTGCTAAGATTATATCTATGAGAAGTGACATTATGAAATTTAAACAACTTTATAATGAACATGTTGCTCAAGCTTGGGAAAGAATGAAATCTTTGGTTAAGAATTGTCCCACTCATGGACTCACTACTTGGATGATTATCCAGACTTTTTATGCAGGTTTGAACTTCTCTTCAAGAAACATGTTGGATTCAGCTGCTGGAGGTACCTTTATGGGCATCACTTTGGGTGCTGCAAAAAAACTCCTTGATAATATGATGGTTAATTACTCTGAATGGCACAATGAGAGAGCTCCACATGGTAAGAAGGTAAATTCTGTTGAAGAAAGCTCCTCTTTGAGTGATAAGATTGATGTTATTATGGCTATGCTTGTTAATGGGAAAGCTCCTTTAGATCCAAATAATGTTCCCTTAGTCTCCTTGGTTGCTTAAGAAGAGCAAGTTGATGTGAACTTTATTAGAAACAACAATTTTGGCAACAATACTTATGGTAACAACTATAGGCCTTATCCTCCTAATAATGGATATTTATCATGGTAGATCTGGAATGCCTAGTGAAGATAGGATTCTAGAAGTTGAAAGATCCACTAATTTTTTTATGCAGATGCAACATGAGCAAAACAAGATATTCACTAAAACTATGGAAGAACAATCTGTTATCTTGAAGAATATTAGTCACCAGCTTAAGAATCTGAATAGAGAAATTCCTAGTTTATAGTCAAAAATTTGAGTGCTAAGAAGAACATTTCCTCTTTGTCTGAAGCACAGTCCTCCTTGATTAATAAAATGGCTTCTAAAGCTGAAACCATGGAAAGTAACTTTGTTGCTACTCATGCCATACAAGTTACTATTGATGAAAATGTTAGACTGTTAGCTCAACTTCATGCTAAGTGGGAAAGGGAAGCTAAAATTGATAGAAACAATAGTGTGTGCACCATCACCACTAAACCACAAGAAGTCCCTATTCCTCCTCCTACAATGCCTAAGCCTAATGAGTCTACTACTAGTGATGCTAAGTTTTATTTTGATATAGATGGTTGCAATATTTCTGAAGTGATTCTGTTCCTGCAAAAGCTTGATAGAAGTCCTGATGCTAGTGATATGCATGTTGCTTTCACCAAACACATTACAGATGCTCTTGTTAAGATTAAGGAAGAGAAGTTAAAAAACAAAGCTTCTATTCCGAGGAAAGTAGAAGATAGTTGGGAACCCATTATTAATACGCAAGTGAATGACTTTGATCTCAAAGCTTCATGTGATCTTGGTTCTAGTATCTCTATTATGCCTAGGAAGATTTATGAAATGCTTGATTTGCCACCTTTGGAAGATTGTTATTTGGATGTCCCACTTAATGATAATGCTAAGAAGAAACTCATGGAAATTATTAATGATGTTCTCATTATGGTTAACAACGCGTAGTCCCTGTTGATTTCTATGTTTTGGATGTTGAATACAATGCTTCTTGGCCTATTACTTTGGGAAGACTTTTTATCAGAACTGTTGGTGCCATCATTGATATAAAAGAAGGCACCATTAAATATCATTTTCCATCTAAGAAAGGTATTGAACACTTTCCTATGAGGAGAGAGAAGTTGCTTTTTGCTTCTCCTTTGAAAGCAAGGTTTGATGTTAATTCTTCTTCATTTGAAAATACTTGATTTCTTGATTCTTGTGTCTAACTTAAAGGCGTTAAAAAAAGTACTTGTTGGGAGATAATTCAAGAGTTTCCTTGAGTCTTGGAAGTTATTACTTTAGTAATGACCTCTCCTTATCCTTTTTGTTTGCTTTTTGTGCCAAGAATGACCTCTAATGAGAGGGACGTAAGATTTGGGGAGTTGTTGTCCCGAAACAGATTTCTGTCCTCCACCATAAAAATTAGTGAGGAGTCTCTGTAAGTCGGATTGAGGTGAAAATTTACAAATAAATCCCCAAGTATGTTATCTAGCTATCTTTAGTTCAACACTTTTTGATTTGAGCAACAGAAGATTTTCGAGAAAAAATCGGTTTCTACCTGCTGGTATGTTTTGACAGATTTCTGCCATTATTTGCATTTGCTTCTTATTGATTCCTTTTTGAGTTCTCTTTTGGGGAATTGAGCTTTTTGAAGGAGTTGCTGCAGTAGCTTGTGTTTTTAGTGAAAAGTTTTGCTGTTTCAAAGCTAAGCCCAAAGGTCTATTATCTTTTGAATACACTAATGTTGCTAATGAAGATTGTGTGAAGTTTTGTATGAAGGAAAATTTTCAGGTGTAGAGAGAGAATTATGTAATGAGATGAAGAATGGACAAAAGCTCGATCTTGGGGAAGCCATCCCGGTGTCACCATAATAAATATACAAGAGGTACAAGCGTCAAAGCTTGGGAATCCCCAAGGCATCCTCTTCTTCATCAATAAAAAGCTCATGTCTTTCTAGACAATTTGTCTTTATTGTTTTATGCACTGTTGTGTTGTTCTTGGAGCGTCTTAGTTTTTGTTTGCTTTGATTAATTTGTTTAGTTTGCTTGAATAAAGTAGTTTGGACCCCTGTTCTCGCTGTGTTGATTCAAATAAGTCGATTGGTGTTGGAAAGGAGTAGAAAGTTCTTGCTTTGAAGTGCAAGAGGAGCTTGCGTTTACTGTGACTTAGACTTTAGCATGAAATGATAGGTGTTGTTTTGATCGTATGCTTAGTGATTATTGTTGTAGCATGTCTTATTCCAAACAATTGGGATTGCTTAATGTGCCTTGAAAGAATTATGCGTTGTTTTAGCATACAAAAGCATAATATCATGGTATTCTCCTTTGATGCTTGGTTTGGGTTGACTTGGCACATGCTCACTCCATGTTATGACTATGAACAAGTAACCATAGCATCTATGATCATTTAGTCCTTGACTTTTAGTACCACTCTATGCTTTGATTAGTAATGTTTTGTCGCTCTGCATGATTATGGCCATTATTGCTCTCTTAGTTGGTTGCTCCCAGTCTTTTGCTAGCCTCCACTTGTATGAGTAATCCCTACTCATGCTTCCAACTCCCAAGAAACCAAGTTATTCCAAAGTGTCCACTATAAACTCCTATGCATGGTGTGTTACATCATTCAAAGTATATTCTTGTTTTCAGCTATCTTCCAATTAAAAAGTATTTTGTTATGTGAAAACTTAGTGATTGAAGCCCTCACAAACTTGATGGCACACTTTATATTCTTTTTCCCTAATAAACTTGAACCATTGTGTCATCTATGTTGTATATGCTTGCACTTATACGTTGGAATTAGCAGAACCATGCTGTCATGGGGAACGTTTTCAACATTGCACTTGTACTTTGTACATAGTTGATATCATGCTCTTTTGTCTATGGATGCCACCGGTGTGAAATAAAGAGGGAGCTTGTAAGTCCATGGAGTTATGTATTTTGTGTTAGAGAAACGCCTGGCACGCTAGCCTAAGCCATGCCTAATCATGGTGGAAATTTGCTCCATCACCATAATGAGCATTCTGTGAAGCATCCTCAATAAAAAGCTATGCACATAGTAAATAAAAAGATCACTGAGATTCTCATTATCTGCTTGCCTTGTCATTTTGGTTATGGGATAGCTCCTGTACCATGTGCAAGGGGTACCCCGTTAGCGATTATCTCTGATACGCATGTACTTACTATGACAATAACTTGCAGGTGACTGAAGTTGAGTAGCATGAGGTGTGGCCCTCGTATTTAAGGGACATGAGATTGCCAACTTATACTTTGTCAAGCATATACTCCATAGTTTGTTCACTTTAACCTTAATCACTTCAAGATGCTTATGATAGGGGCAATGAGGGCTGAAAGCTAACAAGTACCATAATTTTTGGAAGCTCTTTTTGAAACTTGAAATCCCTGCTTCCCTTTATGAAGGGCCCTTTCTTACACTATTATACTAAGTCTCCACCTTCTACCTTTAGGCACCATTAAGAGATCATAGTTGTCATTCTATGTGCAGTGTCCCAAAACTTATTGATTGATGCATATTGTGATATTACGTGTTCTTGTGCTACTTGTATCTAGTCACTCTTATGAACTTTGAAGGTGTCCTATGCATCTATTTGCTACTCTATGAGGGACAAGCTGAATGCCACTATGCCATGTTTTCTGTATGTGAAACAAACAAACGTTTTCCAATGCATGTTATTCATGATCTTTGTTTGTAGCCTTTCAGGTTGCAAGCATAGTTACTTTGTCTTATTGTTAGAACTCCATCTTTCGTGCACATGTTTAGAGTTCTTTGATCCCAGCTTTCAATGCTTGCAAATGGTTTGATCATGGTTTTGATGGTGCATGTCACCTCAAAAATTATTCTTTTATCAGTTACCTACTGTAGAGGACGGGCAGGAGTTAAGCTTGGGGATGCTTGATACGTCAGAAACGTATCTATAATTTTTGATGCTCCATGCTTATTTAGTATCTACTTTGCTTTGCTGTGTCTACACTTTGAGGTGTTTTTATATGTTTTCTGGAACTAACCTATTAAAAAGTTGCCACAGTGCCAGTCGCCTGTTTTCTTCTATTTTTAGTTCCAGAAAGGCAGAAAATCAATATTATCGGAATTGTACAGGACAAAATCCAAAGTCAATATTTTACCATGGAAAACACGAAGCCAGAAGACGAGACGGAGAAGGCTCACCAGGGGGCCACACCCCCTGGCCACGCGGGTGGGCCCATCCCGCGCCTGGGGGTGCAGCCGCCCTAGTGCCCCCCTGGCTCGCCCCTTCGCCTATAAGAAGCCCCCGATGCAGAAACCCTAGGCACCCGATCAAAACTCCATGAAACCGTCTGTAGCCGCCGCCTCCATCGTCCCTAGATCCGGGGGATCTGAAGTTCTTCCCGGCACCCTGCCGGAAGGGAGATCATCTCGGATGCCATCTTCTTCATCATGCCAGCCTCCAGTATAAAGCGTGAGTATTTCCACCTTGGACTACGGGTCCATGTAGTAGTTATATGGTTATATCTCCTCCTTTGTGCTTTCATGTATAGATCTTGTGAGCTCCATCATGATCAAGATCTAATCTATTTGTAATCATGCATGTTGTTTTTGTGGGGATCCGACGGGTATTGAGATTACTATATCAGATTGATTAATGGTTTTGTATATTTTATTCTATCATGTCTGTGTTGTTTGTGATCTTGCATGCTCTCCGTTGTTAGTAGCTATCTTGGCCAAGTAGTTGCTAGTGACTCCAAGAGGGGGTATTGCTCGATAGTGGGTTTATGCCTCTAGTTTCTAAGGGAAGTGACAGAAATCTCTTCGGTTGTAGATGTGTTGTTGCCATTAGGGAGAAAACAACGGTCTCTTGTTCATGGAACAAGTGGATTGTTTACCTTACACACTTTGCTTAAAGCAGTTGTCTGTTGCCTGCAACTTAATACTGGAGGGGGGTCGGATGATAACCTGAAGGTGGACTTCTAGTCATAGATGCAGTTGGATGGCGGTCTATGTATATTGTGTTGGAGATATGCCCTAGAGGCAATAATAAATGTAGTTATTATTATATCTTTGTGTTTATGATAAATGTTTATGTTCATGCTATGATAGTATTAACAAGGAAACATTAATACTTGTGTGATTTGTAAACTTAAATTGAAGTCCCTAGTAAAGCCTCTTAATACTAGCTTGTTGGTTAATAAATGATTGTGGTTTCCCTATCATGAACATTGAGATGTTATTAACAACAAGATCATATCGTTAGGAGAATGATATGATGGACATACTCCTATAGATAAGCGTAGCATAAAGATCAAGTCATTTTAATAGTTCAATTGATATATGCTTTCTGATACATAGTAACCTAATTCCTTCGACCATGAGATCATGCATATCACCATCACCGGAAGAATGCTTTGATGACATCAAACACCACACCGTAACTGGGTGGCTATAAAGGTGGCATTGAGTGTTCGGAAAGTATTGGTTGAGACACATGGATCAAGAGTGGGATTTGTCCATCCATATGACGGATAGATATACTCTGGGCCCTCTCGGTGGAATGTCATCCAATTAGCTTGCAATCATGTGACTGGCTCACAAGGGATCACATATCACGGGAACGAAAAAAGAGTACTTATTAGTAACGAGGTTGAACTAGGTATGCAGAGATACCGACGATCAAAACCTCGGATAAGTAAACTATCGTGAGACAAAGGGAAATTGGTATCGTATGTAAGTGGTTCATTCGATCGCAAAGTAATCGTAGAAACATGTGGGAGGCATATGAATTTCCAGATTCCTCTATTGGTTATTGTTCGGAGAAGTGTCTCGATCATGTCCGCATAATTCACGAACCGTAGGGAGACACACTTAAGGATTCAAGGTTGTTGAGTAGTTATGGAATGATGAGTAAGAGACCGAATGTTGTTCGGAGTCACGGATGGGATCCGGGATATCACGAGGAGATCCGGAATGGTCCGGAGAATAAGATTCATATAAGGAAAGTCCTGTTTCGGGGTTGGAGAATGGTTCCGGTGTTTTCATCGGGAATGTTCTAGAAGGTTCCGGAAGGGTACATGAATGTGTCATAACAAGTTGGAATGGTTGCATCATGTACTAGGTGTCATCGCTGAACAAATTAAAGGGATAAATCAAATCCTAGTTTGAAAAGTCAAATGGAAAAGTCAAACGGCGAAACCTACTTGGGGAGGAAGTCCCTCTCCCTCCACCGCCGTCCAAGGAGGCTGAGTTAGGGAGGGACCTCCGCTGCCCTGCTGGAACTAGCCGCCGGCCTAGCTCCCTCTACTTGGTGGATCACCGAGGCTCTCTCATAGTCCAACATACTCGCTCCGGCTTCGAAGCCCTGCGAGTACTTCCGGTACCACGGAATCACGAGGAGAGTGCTACAACCTCCGCTGCCTGCCGTATTCGTCGAGTACCGAACGTGTGACCGACTGCGGAAGCGCTGCCAGAACGCAGCGCCAGAAGGATCATCTACGCGATCTTGAGATCGGGAAGAGTACGACTACATCACCCACGAGAATCCGCTCTCGTTAAACACTTTGGAATCTTCGAGGGTGAGTTATTCTATCGACTCGTTGCTACAATCTAGTAGATAGATCTTGGCTTGTTTGGTTGTATGCGGTAGAAATTTTTTGTTTTCCATGCTATGAACCCCTACAGTGGTATCAGAGCCGTGTCTATATGTAGATCTGTTGCACGAGTAGAACACAATGGTCATTGTGGGCGGTGGTGCTTTTATTATCAGTTGCTTCTTGTGTACTTTGCATCTAGCGGTATGATGGGATGAAGCGGCCCGGGCTAACCTTACATGACATCGTTCAAGAGACTTGCTCCACGCTCAAACATGCAACTTGTATTGCATAAGTGGCTTTGCGGGTGTCTGTCTCTCCCATTATAGTATAGATCCAATTTACAACGGGCACTTGATAGTTCAAACATCAACGTTGTGGTTCTTGTTCGTAAGTTAGATCGACACTTATTGAAAGCCCCAAACTACGTAAAACATGCAAAGAAATTAGAGGCGTCTAACTTTGTTTTGCAGGGGTGTGCTGTGATGTGATATGGCCATGATTGTGATTATATTTGATGTATGCAATGTTCCTTATTGTAAGTTGGCAACCGGCAGGAGCCATATGGTTGTCTTTAATTTATGTTAAGACCCGCGTGTCTATTCAAAGTAGTTGTAATAGTTGAAGCTGGTGGACGACAACCATGGAGCAGCGTCATTGACCTTGATGCAATGCCGGTGATGATGGAGATCATGTTCGTGCTTGAAGATAGAGATCGGAAGCACAAAGAAGAAAGGCCATATCATATCACATATTATGAATAGCATGTGATGTTAATCCTTTATGCATCTTGTATTGCTTACTTAACGACGGTAGAATTATAAGATGATCCCTCATGCACATGAATTTCAAGTTTTATAGTGTTCATCCTTAGTAAGCACCGTTGCTAAAGCTTGTTGTTTCAAAGCACCACGTGATGATCGGGTGTGTTAGATTCTGCAAGTGTATACAACGTGAGCAAGCCAGATTTGCTCATGCGGAAGCTAAGGTTTGATCTTGACGAGACTAGCATGTACAGACATGGTCTCGGAACACGGATCACCGAAAGGTAAAGCATGAATCATATAGTAGATATGATGAACATGTCGATTGTTCGCCATTGAAGCTACATCAACTCTCGTGATGATCGGTGTTGATGTGGTGGATTTGGTTCGTGTGATCACTAAAACAATGTGAGGGATATTGTTTTGAGTGGGAGTTCACCTAGATTAATTTAACTATTAATTAAGAACTCAATTTGTCATAAACTTAGTCTAAACTATTGCAAATATGTTGTAGATCAATGGCGGCCCCTACCATCAATTTTAATGCGTTCCTAGAGAAAGAAAAGTTGAAAAACAATGGAAGCAACTTCGCGGATTGGTTCCGCAATTTGAGGATTGTCCTCAATGCTGGTAATTTGACCTATGTGCTCGATGCACCGCTGGGTGACCCACATGCAGCTGATGCTACCGATGAAGTAAAGAATGTTTACCTCGCTCGGAAGAATCAGTACTCCACAGTTCAGTGTGCTATCTTGTATGGTTTAGAATCGGAGCTTCAGAAAAGGTTTGAGAATTCAGACCCACATGATATTGTCTGTGAACTCAAATTGATTCTTGAGACTCACGCGGCAGTTGAGAGCTATGAGGCTTCTGAAAAGTTCTTTAACTGCAAGATGGAAGAGGGCAGCTCCTTCAGTGAGCATGTGCTTCAGATGTCTGGGCACGCAAACAAACTCCAAAGCTTGGGTATAGTGATTCCTAATGCTTTGGGGATTTACCGTGTCCTCCAATCACTACCACCAAGTTACAAGAACTTTGTGATGAACTACAATATGCAAAGCATGAACAAGCAGTTGCCAGAACTCTTCTCCATGTTAAAATCTGCAGAAGTGGGGATCAAGAAAGAACACCAAGTGTTGATGGTCAATAAGACCACCAAATTCAAGAAAGGCAAGTCTAAGCAAAAGGGACACTTCAAGAAGGGTGGTAAGAAAGTTACCGCACCGACGAAGAAGAACAAGGCTGGACCTAAGCCTAATACTGAGTGCTTTTACTGCAAGGGAGAAGGTCACTGGCAGCGGAATTGCCCAAAGTACTTGGCGGATTTGAAGAACGACAACATCAAGAAGAAAGGTATATCCGATATACATGTTATTGATGTGTATCTCACTAGTACTCGTAGTAGTGTCTTGGTATTTGATATTGGTTCGGTTGCTCATATTTGTAACTTGAAACAGGTGCTGCAGAATAAACGGAAGCTAGCGAAGAACAAGGTGACGATGCGCGCGGGAAACGGATCAAAGGTTGATGTGATCGCGGTCGGCACGCTACCTCTTGATCTACCATCGGGATTAGTTTTATACTTAAATAATTGTTATTTGGTGCCTGCGTTAAGCATGAACATTATATCGGGATCTTGTTTATTGCGAGACGGTTACTTGTTTAAGTCCGAGAATAATGGTTGTTCGATTTATATGAGTAATATGTTTTATGCAGATGCACCTTTGATAGATGGTCTATTCTTATTGAATCTCGATAGTGGAAATACACATATTAATAACATTGAGGCTAAACATTTGAAATTGAGCGATAACTCGACCTATATGTGGCACTGTCGTCTTGGTCACATTGGAGTGAAGCGTATGAAGAAACTCCATTCTGATGGACTTCTTGAATCACTTGATTTCGAATCACTTGAAAGATGCGAAGCATGTCTGATGGGTAAAATGACTAAGACTCCATTTTCTGGTATGATGGAGCGAGCTACAGATTTATTGGAAATCATACATACCGATGTGTGTGGTCCAATGAGTGTAGCATCGCGCGGTGGTTATCGTTATGTTCTTACCTTCACGGATGACTTGAGTAGATATGGGTATATCTATTTCATGAAACATAAGTCCGAAACATTCGAGAAGTTTAAGGAATTTCAAAGTGAGGTTGAGAATCAATGTAACAAGAAGATTAAATTTCTACGTTCTGATCGTGGAGGTGAATATCTAAGTTACGAGTTTGGCGAGCATTTGAAGAAATGCGGAATACTTTCACAATTGACACCGCCAGGAACACCACAGCGTAATGGTGTGTCTGAACGTCGTAATCGAACTCTCTTAGATATGGTTCGTTCTATGATGTCACTTACAGATTTACCGCTATCATTTTGGGGTTATGCATTAGAAACAAACGCATTCACTTTAAATAGGGCACCATCTAAATCCGTTGAAACGACACCGTATGAATTATGGTTTGGGAAGAAACCTAAATTGTCGTTCCTTAAAGTTTGGGGTTGCGAAGCCTATGTAAAGAAGTTACAGCCGGACAAGCTTGAACCCAAAGCGGAAAAATGCGTCTTCATAGGATACCCAAAGGAAACTATTGGGTATACCTTCTATCATAGATCCGAAGGCAAAATCTTTGTTGCCAAGAATGGATCCTTTCTAGAGAAGGAATTTCTCTCGAAAGAAGTGACTGGAAGGAAAGTAGAACTCGACGAGGTTGTCGAACCTTCTCTCGAACTTGCGAGTAGAGCAGTGCCAGAAGAAGTTCCTGTGGTGCCTGCACCAATAAGAGAGGAAGCTAATGATGATGATCATGAAACTTCAGTTGTAGTTGCTACAGAACCTCGCAGGTCAACGAGAACTCGTACCACTCCTGATTGGTATGATCCCGTTATGAGTGTCATGTTGGTGGACAACACCGATGACCCTGCGACGCATGAGGAAGCGATGATGAGCCCAGATTCCAATAAATGGAAAGAAGCCATGAAATCCGAGATTGGATCCATGTGCGAAAACCAAGTATGGACTTTGGTGGACTTACCGGATGGCCGGAAGGCTGTCGAGAACAAATGGATTTTCAAGAAGAAAACAGATGCTGATGGTAATGTTACTGTCTATAAAGCTTGACTTGTCGCAAAAGGGTTTCGACAAATTCAAGGAGATGACTACGATGAGACTTTCTCACCTGTAGCGAAGCTAAAGTCTGTGAGGATTATGTTAGCAATCGCTGCATATTATGATTATGAGATTTGGCAGATGGATGTCAAAACAGTGTTCCTCAATGGAGACATTGATGAAGAGTTGTATATGATGCAACCCAAAGGTTTTGTCGGTCCTAAAGGTGCTAACAAGGTATGCAAACTTCAACGGTCTATTTATGGATTGAAGCAAGCATCCCGAAGTTGGAATCAAAGTTTTGATAAGGTAATCAAAAGTTTTGGTTTTATACAAACTTATGGAGAAGCTTGTATTTACAAGAAAGTGAGTGGGAGCTCTGTAGCATTCTTAATACTATATGTAGATGACATATTGTTGATTGGGAATTATGTAGACCTTCTTAATAGTGTCAAGGAATATTTGAATAATAGTTTTTCAATGCAGGATCTTGGCGAAGCAGCTTACATATTAGGCATAAAGATTTATAGAGATAGATCGAGACGCCTAATATCATTGTCACAAAGTACATATTTGGACAAAGTTCTAAAGAGGTTTGGAATGGAAGATAGCAAGAAAGGGTTCTTGCCCATGTTGCCCAATACGACGTTGAGTAAAACTCGAAGTCCAACAACGGCAGAAGATAGAGAAAGGATGAGTAAAACTCCCTATGCCTCAGCCATAAGATCTCTAATGTATGCCATGCTATGTACTAGACCCGACATTGCATATGCTGTTAGTTTGACTAGCAGATATCAAAGTGATCCAGGAGTGGATCATTGGACAGCGGTCAAAAATATCTTTGAGTACTTGAGAAGAACTAAGGATATGGTTCTTTCTTATGGAGGTGATGAACAGCTCGTTGTTAATGGTTACACCGATGCTAGTTGGAACACCGATCCGGATGATTCTAAATCACAATCTGGATACGTATTTACCTTGAATGGTGCAGCAGTTAGCTGGAGGACTGCAAAGCAAAGCATTGTGGCGAGATCTTCAACTGAATTGGAATACATCGCTGCTTCGGAGGCTTCACAAGAAGCGATATGGATGAAATAGTTCATTACAGAGCTCGGTGTGGTTCCAAGTGAACTGGACCCAATGTCTATATACTGTGATAACATGGGCGCCATAGCCAATGCGCAAGAACCAAGGTCACACAAGAAGCTAAAGCACATCAAGCTATGTTTTCACGTTATTCGAGAACATGTCCAAGATGGTGACATAAAGATTTGCAAAGTACACACAGATCTGAATGTGGCGGATCCGTTGACTAAACCTCTCCCGAGGGCAAAACATGACCAACACCAAACTGCCATAGGTGTTCGGTATATTACCATGTAATCTAGATTAGTTGACTCTAGTGCAAGTGGGAGACTGTTGGAGATATGCCCTAGAGGCACTAATAAATGTAGTTATTATTATATCTTCGTGTTTATGATAAATGTTTACGTTCATGCTATAATAGTATTAACAAGGAAACATTAATACTTGTGTGATTTGTAAACTTAAATTGAAGTCCCTAGTAAAGCCTCTTCATAATACTAGCTTGTTGGTTAATAAATGATTGTGGTTTCCCTATCATGAACATTGAGATGTTATTAACAACAAGATCATATCGTTAGGAGAATGATATGATGGACATACTCCTATAGATAAGCGTAGCATAAAGATCAAGTCATTTTAATAGTTCAATTGCTATATGCTTTCTGATACATAGTAACCTAATTCCTTCGACCATGAGATCATGCATATCACCATCACCGGAAGAATGCTTTGATGACATCAAACACCACACCGTAACTGGGTGGCTATAAAGGTGGCATTGAGTGTCCGGAAAGTATTGGTTGAGACACATGGATCAAGAGTGGGATTTGTCCATCCATATGACGGATAGATATACTCTGGGCCCTCTCGGTGGAATGTCATACAATTATCTTGCAAGCATGTTACTGTCTCACAAGGTATCACATATCACGGGAACGAGAAAAGAGTACTTATCAGTAACGAGGTTGAACTAGGTATGCAGAGATACCGACGATCAAAACCTCGGATAAGTAAACTATCGTGAGACAAAGGGAAATTGGTATCATATGTAAGTGGTTCATTCGATCGCAAAGTAATCGTAGAAATATGTGGGAGCCATATGAATTTCCAGATTCCTCTGTTGGTTATTGTTCGGAGAAGTGTCTCGATCATGTCCGCATAATTCACGAACCATAGGGAGACACACTTAAGGATTCGACGTTGTTGAGTAGTTATGGAATGATGAGTAAGAGACCGAATGTTGTTCGAAGTCTCGGATGGGATCCGGGATATCACGAGGAGATCCGGAATGGTCCGGAGAATAAGATTCATATAAGGAAAGTCCTGTTTCGGGGTTGGAGAATGGTTCCGGTGTTTTCATCGGGAATGTTCTAGAAGGTTCCAGAATGTCCGGCACTCCGGAGGGGAAGGGTACATGAATGTGTCATAACAAGTTGGAATGGTTGCATCATGTACTAGGTGTAATCTCTGAACAAAATAAAGGGATAAATCAAATCCTAGTTTGAAAAGTCAAACGCCAATTTGAAAAGTCAAACGGCTATTTTGTTTGGTGGAGGGAGAGTAGGAAACATACTTGGGGAGGAAGTCCCTCTCCCTCCACCGCCGGCCAAGGTGGCCGAGTTGGGAAGGGACTCCCCTCCCCTTGGCCACGCCCTCCCACCTATATAAGGAGGGGCAGGGCTGCCCCTCCTAAACCTACACCTTGCCCCTCTAAACCCTAACCCTAGCCGCCGGCCACCAAACCGCCGCCGCCGCCCTAGGGTTTCTCCCAAGCCGCCGAGTTGGGGCTTCTACTTTCCTACCCGCCGGCCTAGCTCCCTCTACTTGGTGTATCTAAACCCTAGATCACCGAGGCTCTCTCATAGTCTACCATACTCGCTCCGGCTTAAGGCGAAGCCCTGCAGATCTCCCCTCTACTTCCGGTGCCACGCCGTCGTGCTGCCGGAATCACGAGGAGAGTGCTACAACCTCCGCTGCCTGCTGGAACAAGGGAGAGGAAGGTCTTCGTCGAGTACCGAACGTGTGACCGACTGCGGAAGCGCTGCCGGAACGCAGCGCCGGAAGGATCATCTACGCGATCTTGAGATCGGGAAGAGTACGACTACATCACCCACGAGAATCCGCTCTCGTTAAACACTTTGGAATCTTCGAGGGTGAGTTATTCTATCGACTCGTTGCTACAATCTAGTAGATAGATCTTGGCTTGTTTGTTTGTATGCGGTAGAAATTTTTTGTTTTCCATGCTACAAACCCCTACATATTGTTGTATAGCCCAATCGAATCGCATAGGATCTTTTTGTATAGTATTGTATTGTTATGCCTTGCTCAGTTCCTATCAATTGCCCTGCTGTAATTTGTTTACCCTTCATGCCATGTTGTTTATCTAAGGAGAGCGCCTCTAGTGAACTATGGAACCCGGTCCAATCTTTACCATTGATACATCTTCCAGTATTATTGTTTACTTGTTGCAAACCATCATCACCTTCCACACCATACAGTTAATTCTTTTTATAGCAATCGGTGAGATTGACAACCTCACTGTTAGTTAGGGCAAAGTCTTGAGTTTGTGTTATGCAGGTCTCCACGTTGCTTGTAGCACCTTTGGGACGTTTCATTCCTCCTACTGGTTCGAAAACCTCGGTTTCTTATTGAGGGAAACTTGCCTGTTGTACTGCATCATATCTTCTGCTTGAGGTCTCCCAACGAAGTGCTGCTGCAATCATCACAGCGGTATGAGCCTCCTTTAACATGAGAATAGTGTGTTGTGATTGATGTTGAATTTATCCTTTTTATTCTTGTCTCTTTCCTCAATCTAAGGACATGTAAGGTACCCAAGACCCTGAGGATTGATAAAGTTAAAGAGGTGAGATGAATGGTAATCAGCTTCTAAGTGGAAAACCCAGTTACAACAAGGGGAGTACAGTAGTTGTTTAGAGATCCATTAAGGATTGGAGTAATGGTTACATCATAGATCATAAGACTTTGGTATGATTTACTTAATAATATAGTTCTTCTAGGAAAAAGCAAGTTATATTATATCCGTAATCCGGACCGATGGTATCACATAATTACTATGATCCTTCGTCAAGTTTCTTGTTAATTCTTAGCAACCTAGTCACATAGATTTAATAAATCCGTTTTGATTACTATTACTTAGGCTGTGTTTGGTTGAGATTCCACGACCAGATTGAACCAAAGAGGTACCCAACTCGTATAGATTTTGGGAACGCACTAGATTCTCGCATTGTAAACTGGAAGTTGCATTGGCCCCGGATTTTACTGCGTTACGTCCAATAGAGAACTCAAAATTTACCCGCGATGCCATCCCGTAAGTGGAAAGTGAACGGTTCAGTTTCTTTTCTCGCACCAACCCGCTCCCTCCTCTGGCGAGTCCTCTTCTCCCCCAACTCGTACCAGGTAGAGGAGAGGCGAGCCAGGGTTTCGCCTCGCCGACGGTGGCCTCCGGCAGCTCGTCGGACGGAAACGGAGCCAACCCAGCTCTCTGCCCTTTCCCCCTCCTTCAGCAGACCAGCGCGCGACCCTGCCCTCCGCCTCCTCCATCGCTCAGACCTCGTGCCCGCCGCCACCAACGCTCGGGCTGCGGCCTCCAGGAATGCTGCCGGCCGCCGGAGGTCGACCTAAGACGCCTGCAGGTATGGTTACGTCTTCCCTCTCCCCTCCTCTTCCTCCTTGCCATGTCCTCCCTCCTTCCCTCCAATCCCTGTCCTGTACATATTTCTCATTTTTTTCTGGTTTTGGCTATCCATGATTTCTTGCAATTCGTCGGTAATACATAGCAATGATTATTATGTATGATATATAGCAACGATTATGGTGCAATGGTCTGTGATATATATAGCCCCCTCCAGAACATGATTTGGAGTTGCCTATAATCTGTTTGTGAAAATTCTTGTGTGGGAGATGCATGCTTATTCTATTATCTGTAGTTGGAGTTTTCATGATATTTTTGCATACTAGCTGAAGTAATTAATTTATGTGATTGAAGTATGGGTGATAAGGCGGCACACGCAACTACATAACCGCAAACATGGTGTTGTGAACCACATGTCTTTTGTACGATCAATATGTCTTTTGTCTAAGATATGCAAAAATATATTCGAAAATGGACATTTGCATGTCTATAAATGTACAAATCGTTGTTCTACGATTAATTAGCATATAAAATAATATCTTAGATCATACAGGTATTACAGACATTTTATATTGAATCCATAGTTGGCAGTTGTTATAACCAAACAACTTTCAGCTTTCCCACAGTTGTCAGCTCACAGCAGCTTTCTCACAGCAAATTCTCCACAGCTGATTTTCAGGAATCTACAGCTGAACCAAACACACCCTTAGTCACTGGATTTATTTGAACATTTCCAAATTATTCTATATTTCCACTTCATTAAATAAACATATTCATATCCATGTAATCATTAGTAAAAATTCCTATGTAATTATTTGCCTCCTCCATGTAAATTTATTGAATAATATATGTCAATATGTATTTCTCAACTTCAATATATAATCTTACGTGCTCAAATTACAAACTCAGCTATAAATAGATGTCTTAGTCATTTAATTCATCAAATAATTCAATATGCACAAAATAAATTTGAATTTTATAATTCTATTTCAATAGATTTTGTGCACATAATTTCCACATTAATACTATATGGTAAATTGATCACAACATTATTTACTTTAGCAATTAAATTGAAGACACACTCCATTGATCAAGATAAAATGAATAATGTCTTCAAGAAGGCCACCTATTCAAAACATAATTACTTAGAATTATCTATTAGTCTAACGATGAAATGAATAACTAATTATTCAACTCCAATATAAATCTTGATAGTTGGCCTATAGTACTTAAGAATTTATGACGAGGACACTATTGTTGTCAAGCTTTGCCTACTCATTTCTTTTCATTCTTTTTTTCGAAGTTTCTTCATTGGATTTCTATCTTGAGCAACCGAATTGAATATCAAATACCAACAACTTGAACAAGGCTTGAAAGATAATGTCAATAATTTATAACAATTATATTTGCTAGACATTCTAGAGTTTTCTTTTGTTGTCATCATCTCATGATGTTCTGTCCATTTTGCAACGTCTCGTTCATAGTTACCAACATGCTGAATAATTCACCCAACTTCGTGTTCATCCTAGTCTTGAGAAAGTCCAAGACAAAACAATTATGAGGCGGCGAAGCGGGGGGGGGGGGGGGGGGGGGGATTTACCATGCAGAACCCTCATAGTAGTTTCTTAACATCTTTTGAGATTTACTAATGTGTCAAAATTTCGTGGTCACATGCTCGTTCATCGGGGACCATATTGCCACTTTACATCTAATGCAATCAAGCACTAGGATTTACTCCAACCCTTAAGTACTTTTCGTTCTCTAACGGTGAAGGCTTTATGTTCATCCTTTGTCGCGTGTACGAGTGTGATTCATGCAGAACTTATTCTTTCTTAATTTTCCATGGACCATCCTTAGATTGTGGATCTAATTCACATAGTTATGTCCACGGTTAAATTCTCATGATCAAGCATCTGGTTCAAAATAAAACTATCAAAGCAATCCATAATCTCTAAACTCTATGCTACAAGTTCATAATAAATGACACTAATTTAAAATTAAAATTGCACTTTAAACTAAACAGTTTAACGTGTGATCCCACTAAAATTAACATCCTTTGTTGTTTATTTTAGTGATTTAAGATCCAAGATGAAATGGTTGACATTGATGTGACACCACTGATGACAATATTCCAACCTGATAGGCCACCTTTCAAATTACATATCTATGTAATTGTTGTTCAACTTTCGATAGGCGTGCTCTGATGTTATGACTAGCATACCCCATCGTTTAAGAGAACCAAATGATCTAGCAGTTAAAGCTATGATTCAACCCGCCTCAGTAATGACAACTCTATCATATTCACTGACCTGGCGCACTTCAAAATGACAATAGCTCTAGACGGTGCCACAAATGGAATCGCACTAACAACTAAATATTTTCTGTGAATGATCATGCTATTAAACATGACTAGTACGCATAAAAAACATGGTGCATAAAAAGGATAAACACATCACATGCAGTTCATAAAAGTGTGTTATGGTATAGTCCATTTCCTTCGCATCTTGGCAATGATCATCGTCTCTGTGTTCACGGAAATAAAAACTATTTCTATCAATTATAACTAATAAAGTAAATATATATAAAAGGAAGTTGACACGCAAGTCATAAATACCATCACATCCATCATGGCATACCATAATTCGTATATCATGAATAAACTATATTGTATATCATCTCATACATAACACATTATGAACATGAAGAGGACTATACCACATCACATGCATATCCTAAAAAACAAGTTAGACGCCTCTATTCGTTCCTTGCAAGTTTTATGTGGTTGTTACGTTTTTAGAGATAGATCTAAACACTACCTACACAAACAAAAGTATGATACTTCACGTGCTAGATTAATTTACGGGGTGATACTGAAGTGTGTTCTCGTGAGAAATCTCTCGTCCATATCTAAACTTTGTCATTAGGCGTGACCCCTGTAGATTAGATCTACATTTGCCGCATCTTCTTTACAACTCACATGTCTTCATCCCTTCCCTGCAGATTTCCGTCATTGTCGGAGAACACACACGCTGGAGGGAACTCACACGGTGATGGGATCGCCGGCCACCAGGCCCGTCTCCATGGGGATGAGAGATTGGTGGGAGATATAGCAGAGACAGGAGAGGCTGAACAGTGGGCCACTGGGGTACATCCAACGCGCAAGTTTCTATCCTGGCGTCGTCCTAAGCCGGGCCGCTATGTACTAGGATGCCTTAGGTACGCCGGACATATTTTGGAGCATGCCCACTCAATTGGGATATCCCACTGGGTACTATATTTCATCCGGTGTCCCTCCCAAAGGTGTCTTGGGCACGTCTTGGGGGACGCGACTGAAGATGCTCTTACACATTGTCATCTTCATTTTAAAAAAAAATTCAGAGCCAAAATGACGTGCCGCTTCTTGATGGTTACAATACATAAACATGAGAAACGGTTCTAATGTGTGTGTTTTTTTCAGACGACGATTAATTATGTAGAGTTGAAATTTAAGAAAGCGTGCTAGCTAACTTACAAAAACATCCATGACTGGTAGTCTCCGGTTCAAGTAGACACTACTCCAAAGTTCAACGCTACCGCTTTATTGTGATCGTGATCTCACATTGTGCTTGCAACAAGTCCTCCAACAAGAATGAATGGAGCTGACTATTTGTAGAAGGCAATTCGTCATTGCTTATAGGCAACGCCAGTCGGAAGGAAGCTACCAAACTAAATACTGGCCATCAGCAGTAGTAGTAGGCCATACGCCCATACGGTCACTAAGCCCTAAAACACACATGGAGAACGACGACGTTAACAGTCGCGCACGCACAAAGTTAGCCAGCAGACGATCATCAAACGATATGTACACACCTCTTTCTCTTTAGCTGCCCTCTCGTTGCTTCGTTCCACCTCTTTCTCGTTGCTTCGTTGCTTTCTCTCCTGCGCTGCGTACGTGCCACACGAGGTAAAATGTATCACGGCGCACTCAGGCGCGCTAGCTAATGCGTGCAGCGATCGGGGGGACACACGCACGGCCAGGCTTGGAATTCCTCGTGTTCAGTCAGCGATCGTTTCGGCTGATGTCTCCACAAGGTTAATTATAGGGACAATCTAGACGGTGTGTGCCTGCTGCTTGTTTTTTCTGTTTTCTCATTCTTGTTCAATTTTTC
This sequence comes from Avena atlantica, assembly GCA_910589765.1. NCBI lineage: Eukaryota > Viridiplantae > Streptophyta > Magnoliopsida > Poales > Poaceae > Avena > Avena atlantica. Next base: position 52,582,896 of record OU342739.1, on the reverse strand, counting down.
CAAGCCTGATATAACTCTACCCTCAGCGCTTTATGTTTGCTTTAGCCATTTGTTAACTTATACTATATCGCCATTGACCTCATTTCCGCGAACCATGGATCACGACAACGTGTATGATTCGCGGGTGCGCATGATGAATAACTATAAAATCCACTGTCTTTTGACGGACTTTAATTATGATTCGATGGAAAGTCCAAATGATTGACGCATGGATCGATCGATCATGAGCGCATTATAGCGACCATACATGCAAGGTCATATTTTACCAGAGTCGTGTGTGTGTGTGTATGTGTGTGTAATGACTGGTTGCCCCTGGGGGTGGAGGGATCGCCTTTCTTGCGGGGGTTTATAGTGGATGCCCTTTAATCGCTGATCATAAGCTAGTGGTGTCATTAGAATAATATAAATTGGTGTACGGACGTGAAAATCCCATGGCTTTTGTCACTTCTTTCACCTCCGATCCCCGGTGACTTGGAAAGACAGGGTTCCTCCATTCATGGCCTGATCTTGTTGAAATCGACGCATGGTGTTACAATCGCGACAAGAAGATAACGAAGAACGAAAACGAAAAACACAGCAAGAAGACACAGATTTAACGTGGAAAACCTCACCAACAAAGAGAGGAAAAAAACCACGGGCGCCAGCCAGCGAAACTTCACTATATCGAGGAGTGTTTACAAACGCCGGGGATTTCACAGATGCAACTATCCCAACCGGCGGCTTACAAGGGGTTTATATATCGGTGGAAACCTAGGTCTTCGACGATCCGTACCGTACCGCGGGGGCCTCGCTCCACTCGTCAGAAGTTGGCATATACTTTGTAGAATTTGAATCAACATATAACACATGGGAGGAAAGGAAACTAAAGCCCCCGGAAATGAGGTGGCATGTCGCGGCACAATTCTGCTAAGATCAATAAAAATCTGTGTGTTTTTCCATATGTTGTTTAGTGCGCTGTGAGGGCTTTTGGCAATATAAAATTTCTTCGGCGATATTGGCCTCACATGTTGCTTCACCAATATTTTGGACGCCCAGGGCGTATCTGGTGCATCACGTCGATCATGCATTCATTTCCCACTCACATCCATATGCTCGCATCCTACCTGATGCAGCTGATCGTGAAAGAAGAATGGATTTTCCCCCACAACCGTTTGCATCAAGGGACAAAGGGCAAACTGCACCAGATCGATCGACCACTCCGGCCGGCCTCTAGCTAGCTAGCTCCAGACAAAAGCACAAGACATAATTAAGCAAAACAAGTGGCTTAAAATTAGATGCACTTTTACACATCATCCCACTCCGTGCGTGTGTGCGTAAGACCGATCCATGGTCATCATATCCACCAGTTTCAACTCATTTCCCTGTTCCAACAGCAACAGATTGACCAAATTACCTGGTACCTAAAAAGCAAAGTAATGATTCTTGGTGGCATGATCTGGTCGGCGGATGGATACTCTCGCGTGCTCAGCTGGGTATATATAAACCAAGTATTTCGCCAGATCACCTCGAAAGCTCCGTAAACCACTAGCTAGCTTGACCAAATATTCCGTCTTGTTCTCCTTGCCAAAAATTTGATGTCTCATTCTACTGTTATTGTGCACACAAGGGCATGTGTCTAGATGATGCTGACGTCCATTTCTATAGTCGTTTCGGGATGAATTCAAACAGTGTTCGTGTGCGCTAGCATTGCATTTTCTGTGAGTTGAATTTTAGGATCTCCGTGCCATGTTTTCTTCGCATATCGAAATCTTAGTGGCATGTCATGGTTTCCCAGGTTTGTAGTGGTATATCGTATAAGTTTTCTTCATGTGAGAAGGCGTTCGTGTGGAACATAGATCATTTAAAAAAAAGATCAACACACAGAACATGTGAAAACTGGATTATATCCAACTTCGGAAGCCATGTGGGAGTGGCTCCACGTTCGGTTGCCAATGTTTTTGGTAAGTGGCTATATGGGATGAATGATAAATACATGATTTTATTTAGGATGCTATCATTATTTGGTCGTTATGGCTATGTAGAAATGGCAAGATTTTTAATAACATTAATGCTTCTTCCTTGCAGGTTATTTATCGGGTCACGGCTGTTCTCTGATAGTGGAATATTCTCCAACGTATGGAGTTTTGCGATTTGTTTATGGAGGGGTGTACGCGGTTGGAGGACACATCACGGGATATTTTCTCCCGACATGAATGGCCGCGTGATTTTCGGATTGATCTTCCATAGCTTCTGGCCGTTTTATTTAGCGCTTTTTGTAATAACTGTCTATTTCTCAGTTTTAGGCTCTAGTAGTGTAGTTTGTGTGGGGTGTGTATCTTAGTTATGCAGAGGTCATGTGTAAACATTACTCAATGGTAATAAAAACGTCCATTTCGAAGAAAAAAATGTGGAAGTGGCCCAACTGCTACTTCTATCCACTCTCCATTCGACCATTTGGAAACGACACAACATCTGTTCCATGACTTACTATAGGAAAACATGTAGAAGCCGACGCTCAAAAGATATGCCGGCAGGCATTTGTCGGGCCGTCGGCATAGCCATGATATGTCTACGTCCTTGGAAAAAAACATCGGCATAGCTTAGTCGTCGGCTTAATTGCTACTATGTCAGCGGCTACTGTCGGTATAACTTGGTCGCGGTTTATCTGGAGCTAGTCCGGCCGTTGGCATAACTCTCTGTCACATTGCGCTAGAGAACCACTAGCCGATGGAAGCCCGACGGTGTTATACATACGCCAACGGCCTTAATGGAGGGTCATGGGCATAGCCTACTCATATCTATGCCAACGGCAATGCCATGGGCATATCCATTTCCCCCTTATAAAAGATCATATATTTGCTGAGCTTTGTGGAGATGATTCTTACATTACTTCCGTTTTATGTTAGTCAAATTGCCATATACCTTATAAAAGATCAGTTGTTTTACGAGAGAACTAAGCACGTTGATGTCAAGTACCATTTTGTTAGAGATATTGTTGCTCAAGATAAACTAAAGGTATACAAGATCAGCACTCATGATAATCCTGCCGATATGATGACTAAACATGTTCCTATTGCTAAGTTTGAGTTTTGTTCAAACTTAGTTGGTTTAATTGATTAGACCAAGTGGCTATTGGCACCAAACGTATTTGCTTTATTTGTTGAGAAAGATAATTGTTGTTGATGCTACAAGAAAGAATTTGTCTCAAGGTGAAGTTTGTTTAACTATGATTCAAATTCATTAAGGATGCTAACTTCTAACGAGCAAAGCGAGACCTGTCGCTCGAGGCTTGGGCCGAAGCGTCGCCAGAGGCTTGGTACGGATAGTTGAAGACCTAGATTTCCACTGCTATATATACCTCTTATAAGCCACTGGCTGAGATAAGTTGCATCTGTAAAAATTTCCGGTGTTTGTAAACACTCTCAGATACAAAGTTTCACTGGCTGATGCCCGTGGTTTTTTCCTCATTTTGTTGAAGAGATTTTTTTATATTAAATCTATGCCTCCTTACTGTGATTTACTTTTTGTTTTTGTTATCTTCTCGTCGTGCTTATAGCTGCTGCGATGGTGAGCTCCCCGACTTCTTGATAGCCCTTCTTGATAGCTCCCCAACTTCTTGATTTAATATAAAATCAATTTATTGCTGGCAATAAATTTATTTCCGGCGTTTGTAAACACTCCTGGATACAAAGTTTTGCTGGCTGACGCACGTGTTTTTTTTTTCAATTTATTGGAGAGGTTTTTCCATATTAAATCTATATCCCTTATTGTGATTTACTTTTCGGTTTTTGTTATCTTCTTGTCGTGCTTATAACTGCTGCGGTGGTGAGCTCTCCGACTTCTTGATAGCTCCCCAACTTCTTGATAGCTCCCTGACTTCAGCGGTGACACTGCTTTTTTTGCTTTTTGAGTCATGAGTCTGAATGTTGCTGTTTGGGAGTGTCCCTTGCGCGTTTGTGGATCATCGAATGACCAATTTGTAGGGTGGATGAGCTATAGTTGAGATCTAGAATGTGGAGAGCTACCAATACATGATTTCAATCGAATATTTGTCCTCCAAAATAAAACTAATGAAGTAGAAAGTTGGAGACATAGAGACAGAGAGAGCAATTAAAGATACAATTCTTTATGAAATTTCAGGATTCTGAAGTCGACCTGATACATTAGTGTGTTTTCTTTTTTGCCTTTTGCGACAGCAAACTTTAGTTTCTTGTCCTTAGGTGTTGGGTGTCCGCGTGTAAAGCCGGCCTAAGAGACCAACCTTTCCATAGAACGTCTCTTCTGTTTCTCTTGAAGATAATCCAGTGTTTGTTTGTACCTGCCCAAAACCGACTGTCCTCAACTAGTACAAGTGACGCTGAAATCCATAACAGCCAATTTCAGTGCAGTAGTGCTGAAATCCATAACATGTCTAGTGCCGCCGCACAGTAGCGTCCATCGATCTAAACGTGCGAGCCGGACCACGTCCAAACGAAGCAAAGCAGCAGGGCCAGCGAAATCTCCCCTCCACTGAGGCCTCACCTGAATCATGACCAATGTCCGACATGGAATGCGGCAGAGAGGTCACAGCCTGTGCGTGGTGCATGTCCCTGAACCCTCCCTGTCACGGACGTCCCCAGGGCCGGCGTTGCTGCTCGCCGAGGTCAACCCCGAACGGATGGACCAAGGTGTAGCGACTGAACGATCGAGTGCACCGATTAAGCGACTGAACTGTTATTACTCGGACAAAGTCAATTAATATGGATCGGAGGGAGTAACAGTTTGTAACATTGGGCCGGAACCCGTCGAGACCTCGCCTGAATGCCACAAGGTCATAGTACGAAGCTATCCATCCTGGTGGTGGTAGTAGCCTCACGAGAAAAGCAGAGACAGACAAAAGTCCCAAAGTGGAGGGGAGGATATCATGCCTGTCCATCAAAAACTGCCAAATTGAGCATATTGTACGCAAAGCTGAAAAGCAAGCGGTGTTTTGCTGGAAGCGTCTACATTCAGGGTGTACGTGGGACTGTCCGCGAGAGGTCCGCATAATTTAAGTAGGTGTTTCACGGAAGTCCGCGAAATTTATACGGGTGTCCGCTATCTCACATATGTCCACGTATACCCGCAAATATGTTATTGTACTTGTTACTTGTATAATGTTTATAAAAATATTTTAGTATATAATACGATCAATATTTAGCACTTCAATGTATTAATTATTTTTTTCACTTTCTTAATGACTCGTCATTCTTTCTACTAGACATAATATTTGCTTGATGGAAAATTTCTACTCCTTTTGATCCAAATTAATGTTCTTATATTTGGCTAGATTCGGGTGTATTTAACACTAGATATATTTGAATATAGACAATGTAAAAATATTAATTTGATCGAAATGGTTTTTTTGATGTTCACTCGATCATGGGCTTCTCACGAAAATCCACCATTTTTTCTTGTTTACCCGCGGATGTCCCGCATAGCCTTTTATGTGGGCTTGGATAGTGGGCTCCGCAGACAGCCCACTCCCACCTGCACCCTGAGGCTACATGCACCAGTTGTCAACCTTAACAAGTGCACAATACCGATCAAAGTGTCCATATGCTTGCTGTATCTTATCTTGAAAAAAGAGAACAGGGAAAGTAATGTTGCCCTTCCTCATCAATGTTAGGGTCCATTTAGACTAGCTCAACATTTGGTCTACGTTCTAGATGTTTATGTGCTCATAGCCTAACATTCGGCTGAACATTCGGCTGATAAGACTTCACTTCATTTCAAAAGCCTAGACTAGTGAGAGAAAGAAATCACTACCTTATAAGCTATGTGTGACCTCCTTTCGTAGACAAGATGGGACTAAACTCAAGCAGTCTCCACCGATCAACAGACCCCTAACAGACCCCAAACAATCAAAAACATCCAAATTACTGGTATCAAAATTGCACTAGTCATATCTGTTTATGGGTGAAGATGCACCGGTCGCCAACCAAAAAAAAAAACTCCACCACACCTCGAAGGCATAGCAGAAACGATATGCATGACTCACTAATCCGCTGAGAACAAGCAGCCACTTGCCTCTGAACTTTCATTTCATCCACATTAAATCAAATCAACCGGTTCACACAACTCAAATCCAGTCCGCCTGATCTCAAAAAAAAAAATCCAGTCCGCCCCCACATCCCATCCACAGAGCGAAACAACACAAGTGAGAGCATACAACAGAGGGGAATATGCTACAAAGCCATGCATGCCCATCGTCCATCGGTGACAGAGATTGAGAGATGCCATGGCAAGCATTAGCGTATCACCATATGGATGATCCCCAGCCGTCCCTTCCATTAGTGGCTGCGGCCGCGCTGCCGGACGGGCGTCTACCGGCCATACTGCACCACGCAATCCGCCATGGTCGCCATCAGATTCCGGAGGGGCCATTGTTGCAGTGAAAGAAGACCCATGGATCGATGGAACAGCGATGGGGTAGCAAGACATGGAAGGAATCATGAGGATCAATGCCTTTCAAGAAAAAATTGTGGATTGAGATGATCGATGGTAATGGTCTTTTTGGGAGGGATGGTAACGGCCATGACATATCTAGGTATACTTTGGAATAATCAACAGTGCCTTTAGTAACCTCTCGCTCTGACCTTAGCTTAGTGCATGCATGTACCGATATACCCGTGATGTGCGACGAGGATGTTTACAGTGCTGCACAAGTAGCTATCTGTGTGACGGACAAAAAGAAGCCATCATTAACGGGTTTGATGACAGCCATCAGTATGTCTCTGTTAGTGATATGGAGGCCAATCACTGATGAAAGCATTGCTTCTATGCGATGACAGTCATTCATCCAGTTTTCAAATACATTGACTACCGAATATGGAGGGGACAAATCAGAAGCTACTTGGATGATTGACCATATAGCACGAACAAATTTACATTGGAAGAATAAGTGGTGCAGTGGCGGACCCAGAATTTGGGTATGACAAGGGCTAATTTAGGTTGTGCAAAAACCATGTAAATGTTTTACGTTCTCATCCTCTCCCAATAACATAATATATAGCCAAAAGCAAACTACAAAATGCATAAATGATGTAAAATATATGCTCAATTATTAAAGGGTCAATGTGAAAATCTCGAAAAAATAAGACTATTTTTAGTATCTAAATGATGAAGATTTGCTCTGATCCTAGCATAAGAATTCCCAATCATAGTAAAACACTCCTAAGTTTTATTATGGATTCTTGTGAATATGTCTCGCTTAATATAGCATAGTGATTCATCAATCACCATTATTCTCAAATATGTCCTGATAATATTTATTATCAAAAGTGGAAAATAATTATTTGGATCAAGACCGATGGAAAACAAAATTGATGAATGTGCCTTCTATCACTTTGTCCCCTTTGTCTTCCATGTAATCACATTGTGTAAGATAAGTAAATTAATCCACAATCAGCTAGACCTAATTGTAGCAGTTTTAGGACTGAAATCGGCTCCTCCCTTGTCCCTTCTATAGAGATCAGGCTCTCTATGAGAAACAAAAAAATTACCTAACAGAGCGAGCAAGAAGCCGGATAGACTGAGGCGATGCGCTGATGAATGAACACAATCATTCAGCGCTCGTGCAGCGTTGCGTGGGCAGTGACATGCGACAGCGCTTCGCGGCGGCTCTGCAGGTTGGGATCTCGAACAACGCTGTGGCGGCGGCGTTATCAAGTAGACAGGTCGCGGTTGTTCAAGGGCTCCAGACGGCGATTGGGAACGAACACTCTTTTTATTTTAGCAACAGAATATGTACGGATAAGCGAGCTGCTGGTTCCAGCGCTAGTTCTTTTTTCTTCTGGGAGAAAGAACGTGCGCTAGTGATGTCTTGCTCGCTGTTTTGGTGGGCTTGTACGATTAGCCCTGGTCAGGCTGGCCCAACGACACGGGCTGGGTGCTGGAGGTCCAAAATTTCTGAGAAATTAACAAGAGGAGTATTTGTACTGCATGGGCCACGACCCGGGCTGTAGCCCGGGCTGCCCGGGGCCCAGGTCCGCCCCTGAAGTGGCGTATTGTCTCATTATGGTGACAAAACACGCATTGTCTACTTTCATGCCAATTCCTCCTAAAAATATTATCTTTTGTGAGAATAACCCTCTTACAGAGATACCAAGCGAAGGTCTTCGTTTTAAGGGGTAATTTCAACTTCCAAATTTTACTATTGTCATCGACTGAAATATCAAGTTGGATCAAAGCTCTATACATTGAATCAACAGAAAACTTACCACTCTATAATAATTTCCATTTGAATTCATCCACGCCCTCTGACAGTTGTATCCTGGATAGCCTTAATAAAAGATTGTTCCAATACACTAGTCTAGGGCCTAAGGGACTTCTTCTGAAAGACACATTGGGAGGATTAGTTTCCATTGCCATGGAAAGTGTATTTCCTTTGTGCCTAACGATCGAATATAGAGCCAGATATTGTTCACGGAGAGAATTTTAGCCAATCCATTTATTTTCCCATAACCTAATATGTGATCCATCCTTAATATTGAAAACACCAAACCGGGAAATATTTTTGGGATGCCATTAGTCCTGCCCAAAAGTGTGAATCACCCGGTTTCCAAACCAATTGAGATACCGCTTTTGAGCCAACATATTTTCTCCATAGAATGGTTTTTCAAACCCCTTCTTCTGTAAGAAGTTTGAAAATCCATTTACCCAGGAGTACGGTGTTTTTGACTTAAAAGTCATATATGCCCAGCCCAACGTATTCTTTGGGTCTACAGACTACATTCCATCTGGCCAGTCGATATTTTTTTTTCTCATTATCCCCTTGTCAAAAGAATCTTGACCGGAAATAATCCACTTTTGTCAAGACACCTTTTGGGAGCTAGAAGAACGAAATCATATACAGTACCATGTTGGTGAGTACTAAATTTATGAGGACTAGTCTTCCGTCAAAGGAGAGTAATTTATCTTTCCATCTATTAAGACGTTTCTAAAGTCTTTCCTTAACAAGTTTCCATTGAGCAATCATGAGACGTCGATAGTATATCGGTATTCCTAGATAATTGATTGGAAATTGCCCCTGGCCGCAACCAAAAATTTCGGCATAAAGGTGGGCATCGTTGTTAGCCTCGCCAAAATAATACAAGTCACTCTTATGAAAGTTTATTTTTAATCCAGAGAGTTGCTCAAATAATGATAATATTAATTTTAGATTCTCAGCTTTCTCCAGATCATGTTCCATAAATAAGATTGTATCGTCAGTGTATTAAAGAATAGAGTGTCCACCATCAACTACATGCGAAACTAATCTTTTAATTTGACCATCAGCCTTTGCTCTCTCAATAAGAATAGCTAACATATCAGCCACTATATGTTAAATAGTATAGGCGATAGTGGATCTCCTTGTCGCAGTCCTTTTTTGGTCTGAAAGTATTTGTCAGTGTCATCATTGACATTTATGACAACGCTTTCTCCAGACAGAAAAGACTGTATGAGAGCACACCACTCCTCCGAAAAAACTTTCATACGGAGTGTTTACTGAAGAAAATACCAAATAACTTCATCATAAGCCTTCTCAAAGTCGATCTTGAACAACACACCATTCGATTTCTTTGAGTGTAGTTCATGAATCGTTTCATGTAAGATTACTACATCATATAGGATGTTTCTCCCTTGCATGAAAACAGTTTAAGAAGGGCGAACAACATGATTTTCTACCGAGTTCAGTCTAAAACCATATATATCATTCAAACATCGCAAGAGCAAGACTTCGTAGTGATTAATGTCCCAAATAAGTAATCAAACTTATTTAATGTATTTTCCATGGCCATATATGTATTTTATTTCTTAATATACTGGTTGAATTCTGATTTTAATTTTTGTGTAATGATAGATCCATGGTGTACCTAGTTATCAGAAAAACTTCAAATTATTTGAGAATTTTATGGAGACCAACTATAGGGCCGGTTGTACCAGGTGTAATGATTGCAATTTACACTCAAATCATTTATTTGAGTATGTGCCGAATAATTTTGAGGTAACTATGTAACACAAAATATTAGAGTCAACCATAGACGGGTAGACAGATAAATACTATTATAATGCGATAGTTTCTAGGTTTGATCATTAAAAAAAATGTGACCACTTATTTGATCTTAGGATATATTATTGTCTTTGCTGAAATTGACTAATGTAAGTATATTCAAATATCATACATCAATTTCCATGTCCACATTTTGTTCAAAATCCAAAACCATATTTGTATTTGTTATAATCCGAATATTCTTCACATCTATTTTTATTTTAGTTTGGTGCAAATATTTACCATGTCCATTTTCATCTTCTCGAACAAATACTAGATATTTTGGATTATCCGATCATTTTAATTTTTGTTCATATACTCCAGAAGTAATTGAGGTAATTCTTTGTTGAATGACAATCTTGAAACACATGTGCGATTAAATTAACGAACAAAGGGTGATGAGAGTTGCATTCACACGCATTATAAATTAGTCACCCTTTTTTTTTCTATGGGACAAATGGTTAAACATAAATATGAGAAATTATTTGCATATATAGTTCAATGCTGCTGCTTTATGCAAAAAAAAGTCCTTTTAGCTCCCGAGCCCTAGGTGGAGGTTCGTTTAAAAAAAATGAAAATTACATTTTTAAATCTCAAGAAATTCTGAAAGTATATGAGTACATATAGATATTGACAACTAGTATGTACAACACATTTTTCATCGTGATATATTTTCATGTATGATCTGCACAAAAAACATAAACCTGGGGAGGAAAATCGAGTTTTTCTTATTTAAAGCCAAAACTTTCTGAATTTTGTGTATCCCAAAAGATAACTTGCAGTATACTATTTAACAACCTTTGTACATACGTTTAACACACGTATATGCGTGTACGGAAAATATAAAAAATTTGAAACTTCGAATCGCCACCTTTTGTTTTTCAAAATTGTGATCGACCTATCTTTAGCTTGCTTGGGTGCCAAAAATGGCACGCCGCTTCTTGAGTGTTAAAACATAAATGCTTCAAATGTGTTAATTTTTCCTCGGATGACAATTAATTACATAGAGTTGAAATTTAAGAAAGCGTGCCAACTTACAGCAACATCTATGACCAGTAGTCCCCGGTCCAAATAGACACTACTCTAAAGTGTTCAGAGCTACTTCTTTATTGTGATCCTGGTCTCACATCATTGTGCTGGCAATTGTCGGAAATTGGTGCTGCGACAAGAATAAATGGAGATGACTATTTGTAGATGGCAATTCTTCACCTCGTGTAGCACTCATGGTCACTGAACGCATGAGCCGGACGCCTAAAACACACATGGTTAATGACTTTAACAGTCGCGCACGCACAAATAAGAATGTGCAAACCCGGTTTAACCGGTTTGGACGGTTTGGGCTAGTATAAAATTTTATACTATCTCCAAAGTTGAGATTAGCCTTGTAAATAAGATTGCACTACAGAATTTAGGCCGGTTTGAGCAGTGTGGACGGTGTCAGATTTTGCACACCATTATACGCACAAAGCTAACCAGCAGAAGATCATCAAAGGACGATTAGCTGATATGTACACACCTCTTTTAGCTGCTCTTCTCGTTGCCCACACCTCGTGCGCTGCGTATGTGCCACACGAGGTGAAGTGTATCACGGCGCACTCCAGCGCTAGCTAATGCGTGTAGCGATCGGGGGGGACACACGTACCGGGTTGGAATTCCGGGAGCTTTTACCTCTTGTGTAGTCGTGTTCAGTCAGCGATCGTTTCGGCTGATGTCTCCATGAGGGGTTATGGGGCATGTCCGAACGCCGTGTCGGCTTAATTTTCTGTTATAGTATCCATGACAGGGGACCTTTATATTTGCTTTAGCTGTTTGTTTGAGCATATGTATCGCCATTGTTGACCTCATTTCCGCGAACCATGGATCACGACAACGTGTATGGTTCGTGTGTCCACAATGAATAATTATAGAATCCATTATCTTTTGACGAACTTTAATTATGATACGATGGAAAGTCCAAATGATTGACGCATGGATTGATGGATCATGAGCGCATTATAGCGACCACACAGGCAAGGGCTATAGGCCCGGGTCATATTTTACCAGAGTCGTGTGTAATGGCTGGTTGCCATGGGGGTGGTGGAGGATCGCCTTTCTTCGGGGGTTTATACATAGTGGATGCCCTTTAATCTCTGATCATAAGCTAGTGGTGTTCAGTAGAATATTATAAATTAAATGTTATGTACGGAGTGTGGAAATCCCTTGGCTTTTGTCACTTCTTTCACCTCCCCAGTGACTTGGAAAGACAGGGTTCCATCCATTCATGGCTTGATCGAAATCTTGTTGAGCTCGACGCATGGGAGGAAAGGGAACTAAAGTCCCTGGAAATGAGGTGGCATGTCCCGGCACAATTCTGCTGGACTAATTAATGAAAAAGCTGTGTGTTTTTCATATGTTTCTTAGTGCGCTCAGGGCTTTTGGCAATATAAAATTTCTTGGGCGATATTGGCCTCACATGCATGTTGCTTCACCAACATTTGGACGCCACGGATTGTATTGTTCAGGCAGGGCGTATCTGGTGCATATCACGTCGATCATGCATTCATTTCCCACTCACCTGCACGCTCGCATCCTACCTGATTCAGATGATCGTGAAAGAAGAATGGATCTCCATCTCACAACCGTTTGCATCAAGGGTCAAGGGACAAGGGCAAACTGCTCCAGACAAAAAGCACAAGACATAAATTAAACAAAGCAAGTGGATTAAAATTAGATGCACTTTCACACATCATCCTATATATACTACTCTAAGTGTGTGTGCGTAAGACCGATGGTCATCCACCAGTTTCAACTGATCATTTCCCTGTTGCAACAGCAGCAGATTGACCAAATTACCTGGTACCTAAAGCAAAGTAATGATTCTTGGTGTGTGATCTGGTCGGGGGATGGATACTCTCGCGTAAGCAGCTGGGTATATATAAACCAAGTATTTCGCCAGATCACCTCGAAAGCTCCGTATGCCACTAGCTTGTTGCACCAAATATTCCGTCTTATTCTCCTTGCCAGACAAACTTGACGTCGGTCTCATTCTGCTGTTGTGCACACAAGGACATGTACGTGTCTCCATGATACCGACCTCCATTTCTATAGTCGTCCATGTCCATAGTCGTTTCGGGATGCGTCTAAACAGTGTTCGCGTGCACCACTATCACAACATTTTCTGCACGATGAATCTTAGGATCTCCTTGCCATGTTTTTGCTTTTCATAGCGAAATCTGAGTGGCATGTAATGGTTGCCCGGTTGTTGTGGTCTACATTATCTCTGCCTGAGAAAGCGTCTCTGCGGTGTAATGACCTACCAGAACAATTTTTTTTTGGATTATATCGAACCTCCGAAGCCATGTTTTCGGCTTTCGGCTGTCCTGGGCTTTCGCCCACCGTCGCAAGAAAAAGCCTAGCTCACGGAGTTGCAAAGATACTCTGCCCAAGCAAACCAGGTTTTTCTATTTATCGCCTAACGCATGTGATAATAGGCTTTGTTCATGCAGGCGACGTATTGCGCTGGCCCATTAGCGTGGCTGCTTCCATCAGTTTTCCTTTTTCCTTGCTCTTTTTTTTCTATTTCTAATTCTATTTTTGTAAGTATGTTTTGAAAGATTGAAGATTTTAAAAATGACCAATTTTGAAAAATATTCAGATCTGAATAATGTTTAGTTTGTGAAAATGCTCAATTATTAAAATTAAAATATTAATAAAAATTATTTTAAAATAGTTTTGATTTATAAAGTTCATATTTAGAAATAGTCATATGTTAAAAAATATTCATATTTTAAAAACACAAATAAAAAGAAAGAAACAACAGAGAAGAAAAAATAAAAAAGGAGGAAAAAATTGTACTACCTGTCTTTTCGGCTGCATTCGGTGCGGCCCAGGAAGCTTGTCCTGGCGGGACGGTTTCCCTCCCGCAGCTTGTGGCGAAAGGCGTCCCCAAGCAAAGCCTGCTGAATGCAGTACAACTGCGCGCTTGCCCATGTTCTTGGGCCCTGGCTCATCACTGTGTGCTAGGCGTAAGGGCCTGTAAACAAATCAATAAAGCTTAGCAGGTTGGTTTCAAAAAATACTCGCCAGTGAGCAACTCGGTTGGGAGATGGTCGTGGACGACTGGACGTTGAGAACCAGCGAAAGTAGGACTTACATTCAGCAAGGTACAGCCTCTAGGAATAAGATGGTCATCTCAATCATATGCCACGTGAGGCCCAAAACCATAAAAAACCGTCGGTTTGAGGTACTGGGCCAACAAAATGCACCAAGCAGATCATGCAAAAAGACTCGGCCTAAAAATAGTTTGCATGAAACCACAAAACTGCGTCAAAAAAAAAACTGCATCTAAAACTAACGCTAGGTTTTTGGTTTACCGCAAAGTGAACTAACCCGCTTTGGTGGGACGGACATTTCACCCCCTTTTACCCTATATCATTCTCGAGCTTGCGCGGCGCCAATCGAGGCCTCCCATGGCGCATGCGTCTCTCGTAGACAGGTACGTCGTTGCGCTGACCGCGGCTACTGCCGCGCCAAAACAAAAGTGGCGGAGCAAATGCTTCGTCATGGGAACCAACCCCCTTGTGTATGTGTTGTTCGTGCTCACTTTCTCGCCACCGTCGGTGCCAACTCAGGAAGGGGAGACAAAACCGGCTGGTTCTAGGCCAAAAAAGAACCAAGTGATGATGTTGGATCTAGGGTTGGATAAGCAGGCCCGCATAGACCTGCAAAACGCGATGGAAAGAACAAATCATACTATAGCCATGCATCCCACCTGAAGTCGAATCGTACTACTCGGAAAACAAATTCACCCCTCATGTCCCGCCGCATGCAACCCTAGTTGGATCCAAATGGCGAGAGAACAAGAGAGTGGTGGGAGATTAGAGGAGGGAGATCTTGCAATCAAGAAGAGGTGGTGTTTAAGATTGCAGTGGTAGCGGCGGTGGTGACAACAACCGGGTTGGTGCTCTAGCTAGCGATGGTGGTGGCTATGGCAACAACAATGGTGGTAGTGCTGAATCCAATGTTACTTGATTTGGAGCATTTCATTCGTGCTTTTGTGAAAGTTTAATCGCTACTTCATCTAGCCGATGCTTTTGAACTCAAAACTATTATGAACTTGAATTTTTTATGGTAATCATTTGAAAACTGCCGATGAATCGGTCTAAAAATTAAAAAAATATTGCAAACATGTTTTTTAGCCCGACGTGAGCCACACAACAATGGTTTATAGTGCAAATATCTTTTACTACACCAAATTTCGCAAGAGGCTCTTTATCTCATCGTAATGCAAGACGGACTCGATGGAATATGGTGGATGGATTCCATCTCTGCAAATCGGTGGTGAGGCAGATGGACTCGGTTGCGTTCCCAAAAACGTTCTAAGGATATCTATGTATATTTTCAGGACGAGACTGTAATTTACTGTTTGCTGAGGTCCCATATGTAATTTGTACCACCGCCGAATTAATGCAATTTTTCCCGGTCCTTGGGGACCGTTCTTTGTTTTAAAAAAACTAGCTGAATGCCCGTGCGTTGCTACGGTGTAATAAAAGACTATATGGACAAACAAATGAAATAATGTCATAAAATCGAAAAAAGATAGTAAGTGTATTCATACATTGACATAGAACGGTTCCTTCTCCAACCTCTGTCGCATAACTACAAGACCTTTAGCTCTTAAACCTACTCCCTCCGTTTCATAATATAAGATATTTAGCTTTATAGTTAAGTGCCCGTGCATTGCCATGGCCATATGCTAAATTTTGCGTTGCCACGGCCATATGCTAAGTGCCCGTGCATTTAATAGCATTTTTTATAGATAAAATTCAATTGGAGATCATATCCATAGAAAGAAATAACGCAACTATTTATATAACCCCGCAAAAGTAAAAAAAACATACTAATATTACAACTGAATTTATGTTAACAACAAACAAGCAATCTCTCTCCCTGCCTCTCGCTTTCCCTCCCCCCCCCTTCCTTGTCACCCACCCACCCATGTCTTTCACACCCACGGCAGAAATGAACAGCACACTCATGATATGTTGTGTGTATCATGTCACAACTGAATTTAAGTTAACATTGTAGAAAAATAAAATTCTCTTTCTCCATCTCTCACCCAGAAAAAGTAAATTCTATACTGATAATGTTTGTGTATCATGTCATAGCTAAATTCATGTTAACATGGATGAAAAATAAATGCCCACAAATTCTAGTTCCTTGTAGAAAATGGATCAAATGATCATCTATTCAAACTTGATTCATCATTACACAGAACATAAATATCCAGCAAAATCACATTTCTCTGGAGACAACATTACATAAGAAACTGAAAGTCAAATTGTAGAAAATGGATCAAATGATCATCTATTCAAACTTGATTCATCATTACACAGAACATAAATATCCAGCAAAATCACATTTCTCTGGCGATAACATTACATAAGAAACTGAAAGTCAAATAATGTTCTAATTAAAAGGGATTCAGGACAACGTGTACATGAAATTCAAAAACATATATGCCATCCCATGAAAAACTAAATGACCGAATCATTGCTACCCATCTTTTACCCTCGACCTTTACCACATCTTCATTGCAAATCCACTGCTGCCCCCGACCAGAGCTTGCTACTGGTCGGCTAGTCCTAGTCGTAGTTGCAAGTGTTGACCGTCAGGCATAAGGTCCCTATAGGAGGCCACAAACACAAGGTATGTTGACGCTAAGCCATCCCTGTAGGTGGCAACTCAATGGCTAGATCATGTTTACTGTGACCAATCTGATTTAGAAAAAACTACACTGGTACTAACGAGAATGCCTATAAAGGGAACCGGTGAGAAAAAAATAAGTTCTATATACTAAATATGTACAGTGCATAGACATGCAAGTTACCTAAAATATTACCAACTACAAGATGAACATGAATTCTCTACTCTACCATCGATCCAGTTCAGAAAATTTCGAGGAAATATACGCACAAACACCATACATTATGAGCTAATGTCGATCTGAAACAGAGGCAGGATGGAGAGGGTGTGCCATAGGATCAGTCAGCTTAGGCGGTTGGATCCGACAGGACAGGGACAAAATCATTCTATACTCTTCCTCTCCTTTTTAAAGAGTTCAAAATGACACCCACGGTGTTGGCTGTTGGTGCCAGATGTGGCACAACAGGTGGTAACACCGATTCTACCATTTCAAAATATCGAACTGACTAAGAGAAATGCACAAGGTCAATAAACAACTCGATCTGACACTTTTTTCGCAAATCTTCATATATGATAAAGCAGGTTTGACACATTTTTTTGGCAAATCTTCGGACTGGTCCGACACTTGGAATTTAGGAGGATAGTATATGTAGCAGTACTCTTATCTTTCTAGCGAATTTGTATGTAGAGATTAAGCGATCTAATGATATGGAATTACCTCTGAAACCAACAACCAGAAAGCAAAATTAATACAATCTTATTTATTTATCTTGCAGTGAATATACAATCTTAATTATTAACAATGGTTTACATGGCATAGCTCAAGATTAGCATAATTAATTGCACGAGATAGTAGAGCACAATGCAACAAGCACAATCATATATACCTTACACTCTTCTTTCTCTTTATTCATCTGAAATTGATGACGGCACGTTTCTCACAAACTTTGCATACGGCACTTTTTGCTTCCTCTCAAGAATAGGAGGATTATAATCTTGCATCTTCAGGACTTGCTCAAATGTCCTAGTCAACCCAACAAGAGAAAAATTTAGCTCTCATTTCACCATTCTACACTTAGTGATGTCCATCTCGCTGCTATCATTTCACCAATATGAGCATACACTGGCACTCACTGGCACTTAGTGATGTCCATCTCGCTGCTATCCCTGAAACAACTACACTTGTCAAAGTAAAATATGCAATTAACCAACTGCTGAAATCGTATGCAAGGATTCAGAAAGAAACGACATAGTCGACAGGCTGTGTTGTTAGTATGCTAGCCCTCCCATCTCTTTGAGTTTTATCGTGAAAAGAAATTTGCCATACTAAGCCAACATAACAAAGAAATTCTTTCAATTTGCTATACTAAGCCAACATATCTTTTTTCAGTTTCCAACAAATATAAAACAAGAAAAATATCCTCTTTCCACCAGGCTTAAGGAGATGAAGTAATGTTGGGGAAATGAGACCCATGTGAACTCATGCAATTTTGAACCGAATAGATGGAGAATATATTAGGCGGTGGTGGTTCTGTCCAGTTGTTATCTATCCTTTATTTAATTTGCAACAAAAATATAAACAAAAAACATAATATGCACAAGGGACATTGCCAAAATTAATTCCACAAGGAGTAAATGTGCAGAAACATTGTCAAAGAATCAATTCATGCTGGTAGAGCAAGCTTTACCATGATAAAAATTTATTTAGTTTGCAACAAAAATATAAACAAAATAACATAATATGCACAAGGGACACTGCCAACAATAATTCTACAAGGAGTAGATGTGTATAAACATTGTCAAGGAATCAATTCATGCTGGTAGAGATAGCTTACCTCTGTGCCGACCACGCCACCCGCCGCCGCGGCCACCTGCTACAGCACCCACGCCACTCGCCGCTGTGGCCACCTCCGTGCCGCCCACGCCACCAGTCCTCCAGCGAGCCATGAGCACGATGGCTCTTCACTCCTGGACCTGTTAGGCGTCGCCCATCGAGCCGGACCTTCACCGTCACCGGCCATCGAGATTGAGGCCACCTTCCGTACATCGTCCTTTTTTTGTTACAAACTAAGAGATTTGTCATAGGCCAAAGCAAACACACGACAAGTTAGCTATGAGGGACCCACCCGATTGCCTGACGTCGTCAGCCCATGGTAGCTTGCCGTGGGCTGTGGAAAGCTCACGCCAAGTCGTTTGTCGTGTACCTTATTATTTTCCGTATGCAAATTGACCGATTTACCGGTTGCCGTATCGATTTGTCGTGTGTACGGCAAACCATTTGCCGTGAGCTTTTTGGCCTTCAACATAGGTCGGCAGCCTATGGCAAATTATCGATTTCCTGTAGTGCGTGATCAAATTCACTTGGATAGCACAGTAGAAACATAAACTTAGTCACGTCCAGTGATATTTGAGAATCAAACAAAAGTAACTTTAGCTTACCTACTCGGGTATTGCAGATAATTTCGAAGAAAAGAAGAAACAAGTAATGCCTACGACTACAAAAGCTAATCCACGAACTGAAGAGAACAAAGATCCAAAAGATTGCTCATCTACCAAAGCACCAGTTGTATTGTTAATCTGGTTTGAAACAGGTACACAAACCCCATAAGCAAATTTGATTGGGAAGAAATTAAAACAAAATGGACGAATGCAATAAGATCAGGAGCTTGTGTGGTCCACGATTTGGTAGAGTCGTGAATCATGGATATGGCACCTCCGAACAACTCTGATTAAAAAAGACGGATGGAGAGTGGTACCGGCGTGCCGGTCCATTGAGGTCGACTCGTGAACAGGCCACGCGACGTGTAGGATACCATGCCACCATGCCAACTTTGCTTGTGCCTCCGGCGCTAGCCCAGTCCATGCTTATGTCGTGGTCGATCTGGTTTGAAATAGATACACAAACCCAGAAGCAAATTTGATTGAGAAGAAAGTAAAACAAAATGGACGAATGCAACGAGAACATGAGCTTGTGTGGTTGACGATTTGGTAGAGTCGGCAGCAGTGAAGCATGGATCTGGCATCTCCGAACAACTCTAAATGATGAAGGCGGATGGAAAGGAGTGCCGGTGTACCGGTCCAGTGAGGTCGACTTGTGAACGTACCACACGGCGGCGTGTCGGCTACCACATCGGCGAGCGTCGCAACAATGCCACCCATGCCAACTTTTCTTGTGCTTCCTGTTCTATCCCAGTCCAGCTTATGTCGCTGAAGCTCGAGGTCACCATAAACGATCCGCCACCTATGTAAAATTGTATCCATGATAATGGAGCTTTGATTGTAGCTCCTTTTTTCAGAACCAAAAAACCCGATGACCGGAACAGTTACCTGCATGTACTACAATAGCTTGTTCAGTTTGGATCCTGATTGTTACATCCAGAAGAACATAGGAATCATGTACCCTATTAATGATGGATCCTAATGTGAGACTAATCTAACCGCCAACCCATTAAACGATAAGTGTTCAACTTGGTAGAAAAATGAATAAAGGAAACAAGCTTCCGGTGCTTCAAAAATAATAGTAACTACATTCAAGTTTGCCAAAAAAAATTGTTACAATGTTGCAATTTCAAAACCTCTCCAGCTAGCTCTCTGCGAAGAGGTCTTAATGCTACTCCATCTATAATATGCTTATCCTCCAAAACCATGACTACAATAGTAGATAATTAAAACTAATTAATCCATATCCACACGGCATCCTGGTATACCTTTTTTCCTTCATGCTCATGTAATCAGTTATAGCCAAGTATTATATTATGAAAATACTTGAGAATGTTTTTGTGTCTTTTTTCCTTCATGCTCATGTAATCAGTTATAGCCAAGTATTATATTATGAAAATACTTGAGAATGTTTTTGCACACAAAAACACGATCTAGCAATAAAGGTCCGTAGGTCTGAAAATGCTTGATGATTTGCTCAAATAAAATACATTGGAGAGATTAAAAAATACCTCGATATAGGCCTGTCATGATGTTGGGGTGTTGAGGAGTGGTATAAAATATGGGGCTCGCTGCTCAAATCAGTACCTCTTGTACAAAAATTACAGTGCAGTACACATGCTAAAGTTTAGAAACCATGCTTCAATTCGGCTGCATCTAGTGACCTAAATTTCACTGCAAAAAAATAACATATGGTAAATCGTCTGACTGCTGCAGATTTGCTAAAACAAACTTGAATTTGACCTATAATATGATAGATTTTATGAGAGAGAGGGGGGCGAGGGGGAGGTTGGATCTGTTCCTCCATGCCCCGATCGCATCCATGTTTATCCTCCTGCTCGTGATCTGTGGAGGGCACCATGCCTCCATACCCCTAAGGGGTGAGAGAGGGGGGGGGGGGGGCAAGGGGGAGGTTGGATCTGGTCCTCCATGCCCAGTTCACATCCGTGCTGATCCTCCTGCTCATGATCTGTGGAGAGTACAAGTCCTCCATGCCCTTGAGGTGGTGGAGGTTAGGGACAGTCGAGGGGAGGCGGTTACGGCCAGATACGCATGGTGGAGACAGTCACGGCCAAAGAGGCGGTTGAATCTGGCGGTCAGTGTGAGGAGGTGCTCATGGAGGTGATCTGAGGGGTGCCGAATGCGGGGAAGAGAGCCGCCGCCGATTTGCATCGATGCAGGAGGGGAGGATGGGTGCAGGAGGGGAGGGGGAAGCACAGTTCGGTCAGGAGTGGGGCCAAGGCGAGGGGCCACGATGTCAGACGAGGCGGAGCATGACGAAGGGGCGAGCGAGACGACGTAGTGACAGAAAACGGAACCCCTTTGTATTTTTTAGATAGCAGAGATAGAGATGAAAACGGTTGACTGCATTAGACGGCGTGGTGGATTCCTGTCGGTCCTATGTCCACACGGAATTTTAAACCAATTTCCTCTGAGCAAAATTAACAAACGAATATCGGAATGTGGCATGTCGACTAAACCGTAATCCACTCCGGCAAGCCTTCTTTCTTCTCACCAAGACGCAGCGCACACTTAATATGTCTTGTGGACCCCAGATGTCATTGACCTTTGCAAACGAAAACAAAGACCTATCTCAGCGCCCGCCTCTACCTCTGCACACTGCAACTGGACCCAATGTATTTAAACCCCAACAACTCTGCATGAGCTAAACCACAAAACAAATCTAACCTCACCGACAAGGCTAACCACTGACATGTTGGACCACGGGATACATGGGTCCCACCCGTCCGTCTCCACTCTCCAGTCTCCACCTCGCCTCAGCTCAGATCCGCGGCGCACTACCCAACTCCCCTCCAGACTCCACTCCCCACTCGGCCACTCCCATCCGATGGCCGGCGGCCGCCCGTTCCGGCCGTCCGCGCCTCGCCGCGCCGCGTTCGCGGCTCTACTGACGCTCCTCCTCCTGGCGTCCCTCGCATTCCTCCTCTCCTCGTCCCCCGCCGCCTCCTCCCGCTCCCCGACCTCCCCGCCGTCCCGCCTCGCCGCCATCCGCCGACACGCCTCGGACCACGCGGCCGTCCTCGCCGCCTACGCCGCCCACGCGCGCAGGCTCAAGGAGTCCTCCGCGGCGCAGTCGCTCTCCTTCTCCACCCTCTCCTCCGACCTCTCCGCCCTCTCGTCCCGCCTCGCCGCCCACCGGTCCCTGCCAGAGGACGCGCTCAAGCCCCTCGAGAAGGAGGCCCGCGACCGCATCAAGTTCGCCCGCCTCCTCGCCGCCGACTCCAAGGAAGGCTTCGACACGCAGTCCAAGATCCAGAAGCTCTCCGACACCGTCTTTGCCGTCGGCGAGCACCTCGCGCGCTCCCGCCGCGCCGGCCGCATGTCCTCCCGCATCGCCGCCGGCTCCACCCCCAAGTCGCTGCATTGCCTCTCCATGCGCCTCCTCGAGGCCCGCCTCGCCAAACCCTCCGCCTTCGCCGACGACCCTGACCCATCCCCCGCCTTCCAGGACCCCTCTCTGTACCACTACGCCATCTTCTCCGACAATGTCCTCGCCGTCTCCGTCGTGATTGCCTCCGCAACACGCGCCGCCGCTGACCCCTCGCGCCACGTCTTCCACGTGGTCACCGCGCCCATGTACTTGCCTGCATTCCGTGTCTGGTTCGCGCGCCGCCCGCCGCCGCTCGGCGTGCACGTCCAGCTCATCGCCTACTCCGACTTCCCCTTCCTTAATGCGTCCTTCTCGCCGGTGCTCAGGCAGATTGAGACCGGTAAGAGGGACGTGGCATTGCTTGATTACCTCAGATTCTACCTCCCGGATATGTTCCCGGCACTGCAGAGGGTAGTGCTCTTGGAAGATGATGTGGTCGTTCAGAAGGATTTAGCCGGGCTTTGGCATGTCGACTTGGATGGGAAGGTCAATGGCGCCGTGGAGATGTGCTTCGGGGGGTTCAGGAGGTATAGAAAGTATCTCAACTTCACGCAGGACATAGTGCGAGAGCGTTTTAGTCCCGGTGCCTGTGCATGGGAGTATGGGGTCAATGTATTTGATCTTCAGGCATGGCGACGGGATGGCTGCACGGAGTTGTTTCATCAGTACATGGAGCTGGTGAGTTGTCGGTCATCTTTTGTTAATATCTGCAACAAACACTATTTGATGGTGCATACTTCTGTGTCCGGTGGTTATTATTGTGCCTTTGGCGGTGCATACTTCTGTGTATGATGGTTATTATTGCGCCTTTGGCGGTACATACTTCTGTCTATAGTTTTACAATTTCCCTAGCTTAGGTGTCAGTTCTACTTATGTCTTCTTGTTACTGTCATTATGCTCATCATGTGATTTAGCTTTCAGTTTTTGAGTTGCTGCAGTGGGCATTGAGTATAGTAGATTTTAGTCCAAACATTCCATATCTTGGCAATCTGTTTTGGGCAGAAGAAATGTGGTTGCTTGATAAGGATTTTATTTCGCTCATGTGACTGATAGTAATCGTATGTTGACAGCATACATAAATAGTTTGCAATTAGATGGACTGTCCGTTGCAATTGCACAATGTAATCTTCTATAGCGTAGACTTGTTCTAATGTTTCATGACACACATTTTCCTTAAATTAGCATATAGTGACAACTGACAACAGTTGCTTTTAAGGTTACAATGCTTGCTTATCTTTTGAGATTGTGTAGGTCCTTGAGAACATTCAAATTGCTGTGCTCAAATTTATCCAAGTATAAATTAATGAGATTTTTTTATATGGTTAATGATGCCTTCTTGTTTTAGTTTGACTGTGTTTCAGGTAGCACTATAACCAGTCTATTTCTAAGAATACCTAAGCAATGCGCGTCAGTTGTTTTGTCTTCTTTTCTGTCACTCGCTGAGAATATGTGAGCTTTGTGAAGTCCAAAGTCTAAACGATGCATTGTTAGGTTTTTGTATACAATGGTCAATGCCTCAATGGATTATATGTTGTGTGGCCTTGACTCTTGACTTCGTAACTATCACATACTAGAAACATAAAATGGCAATATTGCCCAGAAGAGTTTGTAAGTGAAAATTGAGTGTCATGCAATTAGTTTTTATTTATTTATGAGCCCAACCTTTGCAATAGCTGAGTTAGTAAAACCCTTTTGCAATTTATGTTTGATGTTGCTCTGACTAAAAATATGTTATGCACCTATGCATTGTCCTGTCTTATGTAATGTAACACATTTAAACCATTTTGCTGATGATGCTCCCTGACTTGCCCATTTTTATATCATAATAGCCTACAAGTCTGTGTGTCCTCCAAGACAATGATATATGTTTGAATATATGACCCAATATTCTTATTTTGTTCTACCAAATTATGACCCGATATCCTCATGACAGAACGAGGACGGAGAACTCTGGGATCCAACATCTGTTCTACCAGCTGGACTGATGGCATTCTATGGCAATACAAATCCACTTGACAAGTCATGGCATGTAATGGGTCTTGGATACAATCCAAGCATCAGCCCTGAGGTGATACGTGGTGCTGCAGTAATACATTTTAATGGGAATATGAAGCCGTGGCTTGACGTTGCTTTCAATCAATACAAGGCTCTATGGACCAAGCATGTTGACACTGAAATGGAGTTCCTGACACTATGTAACTTTGGTCTCTGAAGTAATTAAAAGAATGTTCCATAATAAGGAAATCATCGATATGGTGTTCCTTTTATTGGTAAAAGAGCCTACACAGGAATTATATATGTTATCTTTAGCAAAGTATTATGCCCTTGTGGTGGTCAACATGTTCTTGTAGGTTTTGTAGCTTGATGATAGTAGTTATTTTATTAGCGAAGATGTAATGTACCGTTGTGGACTTGTGGTATAGTCGAAGTAAATTGTAGATGAGCATTTGTGTACTATCTGTAGCAAACATATCTTCAACTGTATATTTATTACAAGGAAGAAAAAAGTTGTAACAAAGGTGGACATTTTATGCTTTTTGTGATTATGATTCATATTTGGTTCACCAATAATTGCTCGCAATATCACCGGCTGTTTTGAGTATGATGCTGCAATGTTGGTGAAATGAATTGCAAGAGGGCAACCAGCTTCATCAGCAACTCCTAAAGTAGTGCATGGAAAGGCTGCTCATACCTTGCTTTTGCAGCTGGTAATCTGCTATCTAGGAACCCCCAGGTATGCTAACTAGTTCCTCCATACATGATAATGAATGGATGTTTAATTCGGATATAATTGTAGCTGTCTACCAATTTAGTTTGAGTGCTATCTTTTCTTCCACATGATTATCTTCCCTGGAAAAATTACATACATTGGTTTATCACTGGCATCAGTATATAATCTTATATTTAAAAAACCTTATATTTAATACCACATCATTTACCTCTAACAAAAGGGAGAGGCGTAATGTAGATGATATTTGGCATGCTTTTCTCTTAATACACCACATCATGCATTCATTGTGCAGTTATCTCTCTGTTGCTTAGTATGTTTTCTGTTTTACAAGATATATCAGTAGCTTATGTTCTATTCTCTCGGTATTGGCTATTTCCTCACTTTCTTATCCTGTTTTAAAATCTGTTAATCACTGGTTCCTGCCATATTTTCTCCCATTTCATGTGGAAGAATTTCACACTAGAACCTTTAGGGTATGGAATTATCTGCTCCAAGAATGTCTATAACATGTGAATCTTGGTCGTCCAAAGAACATATCTGTGAAAGCGGCAAACATTGATTATTTTCACAATGAACACACATGGCAATGATAATATTTGTTTATAGTTCCTACCCTGTTGATGCCGTGCTGGATTTCTTTTGTGGCCGTTTTATACATAAGTCTTCTTCACCATTACCTGGCGAGGAAATAGCACGTAACACCAACTGTTGGTGACTTATTTGCAGAGAACCACAAGTTGTGATTTTTTTTGCCGAGAACGCCACATTTATCTGTAATCTTTGCAGAGAACACAAAATACACTATCAGCCTTGTTAACCGCCGGTTAGAGAACATGCCCACTTGGCTGATGTCCATGGATGACGTTGCGGTGCACAATAAATATCTCTTTTGGATAGAAAAATAAAATTTACACAAAAAACAAAACATATAGGTAACTACAAGCCAGACATTTATGCAATATAACCATCCAAACAACTTGACACAATCAACATATTCATTCAAAGCTTGAGAGGTTCAATATATCCATCCAAAAGATTGACAAGATCAACTAGTGTCTCATGGGCAAACACAAAAGTAGAGTCAAGATAATATTTCTTCCACTACATGGCTCTTCTCTTTTCATACAAATTTCAGGTCTAGTTTTAATACTTCTCATGCGCTATTCCTGGGAATTTTCCACCTGCCCATTACCTGCTGTGAAGTAACTATATAGCCCAGTCTCGGTGTAATGCCTCTGTCGTCGTCCACGCGTAGAAGGGAGCTTCTACCTTGGTGCAGTTACAGTTTGGCGAGGTGGAGCAGCTTGCCGAGGTGCGGTAAATGGCGCTTGCGGTTGTGGTGTAGGTGGAGGCGCTGCTGCAGCTGCAGCTGCAGCTTGTCGAGGTCAAATGGAGCTTGCGGTTGTGGTGCTTGTCAAGTTAATTTACTAAGTGAAATAATACAGAAAGATATGAGCATAAATTAATTACCATGTGTCATTTTTCCGGTGCCAGCAAATTAACATCAAGGAAGTAAGAAATAATGTACAACATCAAGGAGATTGTTTTCCAGTGCCAGCAAATAAATGTCTAGCTAGCTTGTAGTTAATACAGGATATTGTTTTCCGGTGTCACTTGTATGTCTTAATTGCTTTTTGTGTAAATTTTATTTTTCTATCCAAAAGAGATATTTATTGTGCACCTCAACGTCATCTATAGACATCAGCCAAGTCGGCATGTTCTCTAATCGGCTGTTAACAAGCCTGATAGTGTTTTTTGTGTTTTCTGCAAAGATTACAACTAAATGTGGTGTTCTCTGCAAAAAAATCGCAACCTGTGGTTCTCTGCAAATAAGTCACCAACAGTTGGTGTTATGTGCTATTTTCTCTTACCTGGCAGTGTACCATATTGTACCGTATGTTGTTGTATGTTGCTCTTACTATGATTTGAATTAGCTTTTTAAATTGGTTTCATCGGCCTTTTTGCACTAATATTGGTGCATGCTCAACCACCTGACTGCTGCATAAACTCAATACTCTTACAACTGGTTCTGGCAAGAGCATCGCACAATGAGAGTTTGCTGGACACTTTATTCAACAGGGTATGATACCGGTGGAAGGTGTCCCTATTAGTTGGATGATACCTACCGAGATAACATTACATTTTGGGCTAGGCCTAGTAACCATAACTATTTAACTTAGGTAGTTTCGTTCCAACCTGGATAGAATTATGTTTGTCCTTCGTGTTTCACATTTAAGAGATCGGTAAAATTTTGAAGATCTTCTTTCTGCAAACTTGTCGTCCTAGAACACTGGGTTGTCTTATCTGATGAAGTTAAACATCCAATATGACAGTTCTAGTGGTACGTAAGAGCTCAAGCTACTTACTAAGGTCTTTTGTGCAATGATTTTGCAAAGGCATCTTGTCGGCCATATTTTGTTTTTCCACTTGTGACAAGCAAGATGAGCTATATCTCTGTGTTGTGTCTGGCCAAGAGCAGGGTGAGTATAAGATGAGAGAAATAGGAGAAATGCAACACATGCACGAAACAACAGCTCAATGATGTCTTCTAATATTTTGAAACTTCTTGTGACAATGCTTTAGTGTTGTTGTAGCTACTAAGCTGTTCAGAAAAGTTCAAATGCCTTAACTGGTTCTCAGTAGCCTGTATATATATTTTTCCATACGTCACCTTGTGGGAGCCAGCTTTCATTATCGTAGGATAATAGAATAAATTCATCCACGCCAAAGGTGCTAAAGACGCAAGGCAACAAAAGGAGAAGAAACCGCTACTCCCGAGAAAGATGAAGGAGACAAAAAAAAAAGCCGTGCAACCACAAAATCAGCTTGTACACCTAACCCCTACCAAAATTTTAAACCTAACCCAACCAAAATTTTAACTCCAGAATATACATGGCCACACACTGGCCAGCCGTTTCCACATGGCACACAAAAGTCTATTAGCTCAAGATATTTTTCATCCTTATGATTCTTCTTTTTCATTCCTCCATCACATATGCATGACCAGAATCATCTTGCTCGTTAGTAATCCTAAGCACTGATGTCCTTGCCGCTTGATTTAGACGATCAACATGTACTATCGGTTCCTCTCGTCCACCTTGGATTGTAGCCCTCACCAATATCGAAGAAGGACACACATGTAACAAATTTTCTCATCAAGAGAGGAAATAAAGCCTTCCCTCAAAGCATGTCCCGTATAAAGGCTCCCGAAGATCCCAACAAGAGCAACACCCCCAACAATAGGTAGTTCCTAGTGGAAGAAGATTAGAAATCCACCAAAAGTACCGAGAAAAGCAAGTAGGTCTAGTGTAAGCACTAATAGTACTCCACATAAATGCAGCTGTAGAGCATTCAAAAAATTGATGATTGATGGTTTTATCAACATGACAAAACCTACAAGTGAAGGGTTTCGCAGCATAGTAAATCAAAAAAATTCTACGGATGCGAACGGGAAAGCCAAGATCTAATCTAGGAGATGCAAACAACGAGGGGGTATAGATGAGATCTTCATACCCTTGAAGATTCGCACAGCGGAATGTTCGACGGAACGTGGGTGATGTAGTCGTACTCGCTTCTCCTCCTCGCGATCCGATCCGATCTAACACCGCAAGTGGCGATGCCTCCGAGAGATGCACACGTGCGGCACCTCGACGTCTTCTCCTTCCTCGGTCCAGCAAGTGGGGTGGAGAGATGGATTGGATCTACAACGCGACGGCGCGGTGCAAGCGGTGGAGAGTTTCTGCAGCAGGGCTTCGCCTACGTGCAGTCGGGAGGGAGAGAGAGAGGAGGGGCAGCAGGGCGGCTAGGGTTGTGGAGGAGGTGTGGGAGGGGTGCGCCCCCAGCCCTCTTTATATAGAGGGTTGGGCGGCTGGCCCTTGCCCCTCCCCCAAGCCCTAGGCCAGCGTCCAAGGAGGGAGGAGTGGGGGGGCAAGTTCCCCCCCCTTCTAGAAGCTCCCCTAGGGTTTTGCCCTAGGCTTGGCCGGCTGGGTCCTATGGGGCTTGTGCCCCTGGCCCAATGCGGCCAGAGCACTCCCTCATAGGCCCATGCCCCTCCCGACAAGTGGGGCCACGTTGGTCCCACTCCGGAAGGTTCTAGAAACTTCCGGTACAATACCGATTAACCCGAAACAATTCCGAACTCCGAAAACTGCATTGCCTTATATGAATTTTATTCTCCGGACCATTCCGGAACCTCTCGTGACGTCCTGGATCTCATCCGAGACTCCGAACAAAAACTCATAAACCAATTATCCAATCTATCCTAGCGTCAAGACACGTTAAGTGTGTGACCCTTCGGGTTCGAGAATATGCAAACATGATCTTCTATCAATAATCAACAGCGGGGTCTGGAAACCCATATTGACTCCCACACATTCATCGATGATTATATCGGATGAACCACGATGCCAGGATTCAATCAATCCCATATATATATTCCCTTCGTCTCGCGATATTTTACTTGCCCGAGATTTGATCGTCGATACCGTCATACCTAGTTCAATCTCGTTCACAGCAAGTACTTTACTCGTTCCGTAATCCGATATCACTTTGTGATTAACTCCTTAACCACATGCTTGCAAGCGGTGTTGATATCGATTACCGAGTGGGCCCGAAGTATATCTCTCCGACTTGGGAGGGACAAATCCCATCTCGATACATACAACCCAACAGGTACTTTCCGATCACCTGAGAGACACCTTTATGATCACCCTCTCACAGGATGACGTTTGATGACCTCAAAGCTTTCTTCCGATACCAGGGAGTTGTATTATCTCATGGTCTAAGGAATACAATATTTGACATAAGAAAAGCTTCGCAAAGATGAACAGGATGACACGATCTAATTGCTCCACTTAGTTTGGGTTTGTCCATCATATCATTCTCCCAATGATATGATCTCATTATTAATCGACAACTCATGTCTATG
The DNA here is from genome assembly GCA_910589765.1 of Avena atlantica. Taxonomy (NCBI): domain Eukaryota; kingdom Viridiplantae; phylum Streptophyta; class Magnoliopsida; order Poales; family Poaceae; genus Avena; species Avena atlantica. The sequence continues at coordinate 52,552,694 of OU342739.1, read as the reverse complement.
GTTAGGAAACCTTAACCATCATTAATCAATGAGCTAGTCCATAGAGGCATACTAGGGACACGGTGTTGTTCACAAACCACACAAGTATTAAAGTTTCTGCTTAATACAATTCTAGCATGGAATATAAACTTTATCATGAACAAGAATTATAATAATAACATCTTTATTATTGCCTCTAGGGCATAATTCCAACAACAAGGTTATCCGAACCCATTTTATTTTCTTCATGTTATCTTTTGTGACTATGACATTATGACAGATCAACCATATATATACCTGGCCTTGATTTTCGAAGGCAGTTTTGCTTTACATAAGTGCCTGAAAGATCTATGAATTCCCACATAGTACAACTTTTTGTACATAAAAAACTATCAACTTTCTAGACTTGGTAAATTTCCATTTAGGCGTATCAGGCCATCTCCCAAAGAAACACTTCCTGACATATTCCATAGTTTAAAACATTGTATATACAAAGGCACATTCAACCATCTTTCAAACCTGAAATCATATTTGACAATCCACATTTCCCTGACTTCACAGTGTTGATCCTGATCGATCTCATATAGATGGGAGAATTCCTCACAAAGGCATTTACCCCACACGAGGCATCATGACATAAGTCACTTCCTCTTCCTCCATCAACTACCATCCAACTATTATGCATCTATAACTTCCTAATTTTCAGCAATTCACACTAAGCGGCATAACCATATCATATAGATGGGAGAATTCCTCACAAAGGAATTTACCCCACACGAGGCATCATGACATAAGTCACTTCCTCTTCCTCCATCAACCACCATCCAACTATTATGCATCTATAACTTCCTAATTTTCAGGAATTCACACTAAGCGACATAATCATTTTGCTTATGTTTCATTCTCCAGATCCCATGTAGAAACCCATATTTTACTTTGACCATAGTATGACAAGTGCAAGATTCACTTTCCATATTTCACCATCACTTACTCATGAGACTAATGTTGAATATTTTTAGATTATTGATCTCCAACTCCCAGAAGTGGCCATTTTACCACATGCCACTTCTTTTTTGCCACTTCTTGTCTGAAGAATTTTCTCATATTCTTGTTTACTGTGTCCCAACTAGTTTTGGAGAGTAGATATACATATGCATGTTGAAAGGATACGGATGTCGCCTAGAGGGGGGGTGAATAGGCGATTAAAACTTTTCCTAGAGTGGCTCAACAAAGGCGGAATAAAACTAGTGTTTACTTTGTTAAGCACAACCTAGAACAACTAAGGTTCACCTATGTGCACCAACAACTTATGCTAAGCAATACAAGTAAAAAAGTGATAGCAAGATATATAGTACTTCAAGCACGAAGGCTATCACAATGTAGAGTGCATAAGTAAAGAGCTCGGGTATAGAGATAACCGAGGCACGCGGGGACACCGATATTTTACCCAGTTCCTCCCAACATGGAGTACGTCTCGTTTGGAGAGGGGGTGGTATCAAACCACCAATGCCACAAAAGGCCTCCCTTATTCTCCGATGAATCTCACCCCAATGAGATCGATCCACGCTTCCACTATCGGTGCACTTGTCGGTGGCAACCGGAACCTCTCACAAGGTTGGGGCACAACTCCACAACTTAATTGGAGGCTCCCAACAAATGCCACCAAGGCCACAAACCGTCTAGGGTTCCAAGAACCCAAGAGGGACAAGCTCCAATGAGTAACTCAAATCAAATCCTCCAAAGAGAACTCAAACCGATGCACCAAATGCAAATGGCAAGAACACCACAAAGGTGCTCAAATCCCTCTCTCCCAAATTCCACCAAAGCTACAAAAGCTTATGGGGGAATAAGAGAGGAAGAACAATGGAGGAAATCCACAAAAGACTCCAAGATCTAGATCCCAATATGTTCCCCTCACTTAGAGGAGAGATTGATTGGTGGGATTGTAGATCTAGATCTCCTCTTTCAAATCCCTCAAGAATATGCAAGAATCATTGGAGGGATTGAGAGAAAGCAAGCTCAAGAAGGTCAACAATGGAGGGGAAAACTTGCAAGAATGGTTAGGGAACCATTGGGGAAGAAGGCCCCTTAAATAGGTTCCCCGAAAATCCAACCGTTGAAGCCAAAAAAGCGCGAATCCCGGTACTACCGGACATTCCCGGTACTACCGAACAATCCCTGGGGATCCTAGGTCGCCAAACGCACCTTTTTCAGTACCGACCGGTACTACGAAGCGGTACTACCGGACCTCCGGTACTACCGGACCCTGGTCCGGTACTACCGGTCATCCCTGAACGAAAACGGCCATAACTTTTGCATCAGGACTCCGATTTTGATGATCTTGGGCTCGTTTCGAAGAGGACAACAAGCTCTAAAAGATAATGCAAAGAAACATTATAGTCCAGCAAGGGAGGATAGATCCAAATGACGAAAGGTTTAACCTCTATCAAAAAGATGAACCGATAAAACCTTCAACACCAAAACCGTAATAGAAAATGCATATGAAATCCGTTTTCGATGAACGAGAGCTTGTCATGGAGATTAACACAAGCTCTAAATCCTCACATGAGTAAGAACCAAATAATGGAAGGTTTTACCTATCTCTAAAATACAAACCGGTAAAACCTCCAAGATCAAAACGCAATAAGATATAAAAGGGAAATCCGTTTTTGATGGACTAGAGCTTGTTATGGAGATTACCACAAGCTCTATATCCTCACATGGATAAGACCAAATAACCACCAAATATGATGATGCAAGTATGCAAAGGTTTGATCTCTCTCCGAACGATGTGACCGAGTTACTCATTCGAGAGCCCTTCTCGATAGTACGGTTATCTATCCTAAACCCGGTCTCCCAACAAACATGAGACCGACAAAAGGGAAAACCTATCAATATTAAACCTTTGCCTTGAGCAATCCACTTGAGATCGATGTAGACGATCTGTCCTTCTCAAGATGGACACCTTTCTTGATTCCTCATCATCGATCCATGATCACCGAGGATGGCAAGCATCAAACATGAGATCTTCTATAGATGGCGCATTTTGAGCTTGCACAACACATCTTCTTCTCATTTCATCTATCTTGAAGTCAACACATGCTCCAAGCAATGCCAATGGATAATTCCTACAAGTACAACTTAATACACACATTAGTCCATAAAGATTGTCATTAATTACCAAAACCACACATGGGGGCCCAACATGTTCTTTCAATCTCCCCCATTTTGGTAATTGATGACAATCCCCTTAAGAGGGTTTATATAAGGAATTTTAATGAATAAAATGGTAATACCAATATCAAATACTACAAAAGTATGTGATATTGGTACCACCATCATATCTAGAGCAAACTCCCCCACAATCTATGCATGTGTGATGAACTTGAATTTCATTGCATATATTGCCAATCATTATCATTGGTGGAGTTTCCTCTATATATACCACATGCTAAGCAACAACAAAGATGCAAGAGCATGAGAAGCAAATGCACAAGAACAAACTCAATGCATAAACCAACTTCCCTTAAACCCTCTAAAACTTCTCCCCCATTGGCATCAATTGCCGAAATGGGTGACAAGTTCTAGAAGGAAAATATAGTAATAATTCCTCCAAAGGTGTGTCTTCGCACATATCCAATGATGAATACTTGGGAGGGAGTAGAACTATATCGAGGACCCGAAGATTGCAAAAATAAAGTCAAATGATGCAAGCAACTACAAGGTCCGACAAACCAATTTGAAAACAACAAATGAGTCCAAATGGAAACAACAAGATATTATGATATGAGCAAAAGAGTGTTTTAAATAACAAATAGAGAAGCTCTCCAAGGTTTGTGCACAATTCAAAATAAATGAATATATAATGCACAAATATGGAATCCTTGCTCCCCCATAAGCATTTAAAACACAACAAATGTGAAAGAATGCAAATGAGTATTATTAAATGAATTAGATGAGCTCCCCAAAGAGAATGCACCAATTATGATAATTGCATTTGGGAACGAGGTGCATAGTCATGGACTCCTCACTCATCCAAATTCATTTAATAATACAAGACATGATAGAACAAATATGAGTGTCCGAAGATGCAAACAAGAGGAACAAGCACTCATAGGAAAATAAATTTGGAAGCCACCGAAGAATCAAAAGGAATAGAAAGGTGGTCTCCAAGGATTAAAAATCAACTAAAATTATCTTCTCATAAGTGTATATGTCTCTAAGTGGAAAATATCACAAAGACATATTCCAAAGAAGAAAAATGCACACATAAAGAAGATTATACAAGAAAGCACATGAAAGGAAAAAATGAAGTCATAACTTATATCAATAAGATTTTTGCTTCAAAGCATGGCCAAAGGCTCACATATATCTTATTGTACATAATGGACTTCAAACACAAACACACTACATATATTACAACTGTCACCAAGGGAAAAGGAGAAAGTTGAAATATATGAAGAAAGGCAACAAGTATCATAAGATAAAATAGACTAGCAAAATCTCACTATTGCATATGAGAGAAGTTGATGAAATGATAGGCAATAAAATTGCTAGATTGACATATTTGGGATTGGAGGATCATATGCATGATTTTGTATAGTCCAAATTATATGCACTCATCTCAACTTAAACACATATACAATATAGAGTCCTCTTAAAACCATGGCTAGAACTACAAAAATTACAAATACACTAATTCATGCTAGAAGGCAACCGACAAACGGTTGGAATCAAGATATATGAGCATGAGAAAGAGATACTTGTTACCGAGATATAACTGGTAGGATGTAGGGGATATGAATTCATTGATCATCCTATATCTTGTCTCAAATTTTCATGTATGCACCACTTCTTCAAAATTGAGAGACAAGCGTCCAATATATCTCCAATGTACCTAAAACACAATTAAGTACAAACTGGTCCCCAAACTTATTGGGTCCAAAGTAGTTAGAGAAACTACAATACATAGGAGAGACTCCACATAATTATGTGCACATTGATATGAAATTGAATTTCATGCACAACTTAGCCGATGGGAATTGGTGGAGTTTCCCATATATATTGGATCAAAGAAAGCAAGCATGCCATAATACAAACATATAGTAAATAAGCATGCATAAAGCTTTCAAGAACCAAAAAGGAGATACAATTTGAACAAAAACAACAAGTAAAAACGATATTGCACACAAAAGAGTGTGACAAGACAAGCGGTGTCCAAATTGTATCAAAGAACCAATTCAACATATGAAAGATCACAAGTTCAACAAATGAACTAGGCTAAGACCAAAAGAGCAAAAATAGATAGAAATAAAAATGCTCAAGGATTTATCTCATTCTAAAATGGTCAAATCAAGAAGCAATGAATGAGACAAAACCAACTCCCAAAAATAGCAAGGTTCCAACAACAAACCAAACTCCCCAAACTTCTCATGATGGCACAAATACCAAAACGAAAAGATTGAGGTTTCAAGCACATAAAACCCGATATGGACCAAACAAAGAAGCATAAATATGAGTGTTCTAAATAATATAGGAGAGCTCCCCCATAGATAGTGCATTATGTAGGATTTTCCTTTTAGATGCAAAATGCACACAAATGGGATCATCACTAGTACCTACAATAAGTAAAACACAAGAGGATATCAATAAAATAAGAAGATCCACAAGAAGAAAGGAAGGCTTGGGAGACAACACAAAACATTTTCTTGGCCAAAGATAGATAAAATTAAGCAAGGGCCAAAGTGAATATGATCAATAAATTCTACCATAAGTTGGGTGCTCATTGTCCAAGGACAAGAAATATTGGGAATAATTTTCCCAAGGTAGCTTGCATGGATATCCAAGATCATAGTCACAACAAGAAGCATATAACTAAATATAAGAATTGAGCATGATACTTCAAACAAGATTCTTGGTAGCTTCCAATAGTCACACAATCACTAGTGATTAGAGTAACTTGAAGCAAATGGTTTCCATGCGAATATAAATATCTAAATATGAGGAAACACATACCAAGAACCATTCTCATATACAAGATCCAACATAAGATCAATAAGTCATTCAATCAAATTGGAACTTGTATGAGCAAATGTGTCACATAGGTGCTAGATAATTATCAATATCAATTCTAAGTGACACAACCTCGAATATTCACATTTTCTAGGATTGTAGTATGCACTAAGCATATGACTCCCCCATAATGGGATACTACCATAAAACCAACACGAGGCAAAATGATACAAATAGAGATAATTAATGGACATTATAAAATTAAATTTCTCATGAGAAATATACCACATAGAGACTAGACAATAATCCAATATAAATACTAGGTGGTAATCCTCATGTACACACATTTTTAGGATTGTGGAATGCCTAAGCATAACACTCCCCCAAAATGGGATAGTCCATTAATCTCTCACAAGAGCCAAATAAGATACCAAATATAAACAAGTAAGGCTACAATACAAGAAACACACATACATGGTGTGCCACCTAATCATACACAAATATGTTTGATACCTCAAGATAATTAGGTGGAAAACACAACATGTAAAAAAGCATGGAAGATACAAAACCAACACATGCACAAGGGGGCGAGTAACTTTCAATGAAATGAGTTAAGCATATGTTACCGCAAGGAGGGACATTGGAAATATAATAGGAGCAATATAATCCACATGACTTGGCTTGACAAAAATAATAATGAAGATCCCTTAATTCTTCATGATGTAGCCAAGACTCCAATGCCCTCCAACAAACACCTATTGATCAAGTTTTGGCTTGTTGGTCCCCAACCAAGTTGGGTCCTAAGAGGTTAGTCACAATAGGCTTGGCAACCCAAATGGTTCTTTTCTTGACACCACATTGAGCACCAACAAATTTGGCAAACACATTGCCAACCTCATCCTTCCAAAGAGAATAAGCATCATCAATAATGATAGGGTTGGATGAGGAGATACCGAGAGTGCATGAGGAAGAAATATGCCCCTTTTCACGGCATATGTAGCAAGTTATACTCTTGCCATCTTTCTTCTTAGGAGAAGCCACAACTCGAGGAAGAGCTCGAGTAGTCCTCTTAGGAAGAGGCCCATTAATGACTTGAGGTGGAGCTTGAGGCCGCTTCCCTTGTTGCTTCACACTAAGAGGCTTTTTCTTCAATGGGCAAGAACTAACATGGTGCCCTTCTTCCTTGCACTTGAAGCAAACAATGTTGGCCGGATTCTTGACTTGATCTTGGCCATTCTTCTTGTTGTCCTTGTGCTTCAACTTGATAGTGGACTTGTTCTTGACATTAGATTTGAATCCAAGCCCACTCTTGTCATTGGGGGATTTTTGCATACTCAAGATTTTGTTGAGTGTGACCTTCCCTTGATGACCCTTTTTCAAGTCATTTCTCAAAGAAGTGACTTGAGCCTTGAGCTCTTTGATTTCCTCTACATGGTTAGTTTCAACACAAGTACTAGAGGAAGTAGATACTGCATTGTTAGAGCAACAAGGCATGGAGTGTAATTCATCACGAGATATAGCATGGTTGTGAGAGGATGAATTACAAGGACTAGCACATGGCAATATAACATTTGGAGTAGATATAGTGCTAATGTCCATATGAGGCCCACTAGATGTTACCTTTGACATGATGGCCTCATGAGCCAACTTTAGCCTACCATGGGAGACTAGGAGATCCTCATGCGAGCTTGAGAGCTTAACATGGCTTTCCTCTAATTTCCCATAGTTGCTAGTTAGCAAAGCAAGTTGAGCCTTTAGCTCAACATTCTCCTTCAAAATAGATGCTTCACAAGAAATAGAGTTAGTAGCACAAGCATCATTACTATTAGCAAGAGGTGAGGGCAACTTGTCAAGCTCTTTTGAATATGAGGCTTTAAGTTGCTCATGTGACTTGGTGAGTTTGATGAGCTCACCCTTTATGACCCTAGAGCCATTTTTGAGGTGCTCAAAATCCTCAACAAGTTTAGCATAAGCAACTTCAAGTTCATCATTTTTAATCTTGAAGGAGTTAGCCACCGCAATTTCTCTATCATGGTATTCCTTTACTCTAGATAATTCTAGAGTAAAAGTCTCCTCAAGAGATTCTTTGGTGGTTTGTTTTTCTTCAAGGGAGTCCTTTACTTGAGCAAGTTCATTAGCATATTCACGCTCAAGTGCAAACTTTTCATCAATTATGTTTTCTTGCTCCTCAATAAGATCATTGCCTTCTATAGCATAATTCAAGATTTCAAGAAGGTTGGAGGAAGCAAGTTTATTTTTGTAGAGAGCACTATAGACAACCTCACCCATTTTCTTAATAGAGGTAATGTCATACTTACCTCTATAATCATCATTATCATTCTCAACCTCATCATCATCATCATCATGAGATACAATGGGATTTAAAGAGGTTACCTTTGTTCCCTTAGCCATAAGGCACATGTGAGAACCGGAGGACGGTGATGTTGAGATTGCACTTGTAGCTCTCTTCAAGACCTTGTCTTTGCCCATAGAATCTTCATTTTCCTCTACATGGTTAGCAACACAAGCACTAGAGAAAATAGAAGCATTTTTATCATGGCAACAAGACAACAAGAGCATATCATCATGAGATTTATTCAAGTCATTTCTACATGATATGCAAGGACTATTAACACAAGCATGTAAGGAGTTTTGAGTGCTAGAAGTGTTAAGGTCCAAAGATAGATCATTGCAACTAGATAGGGATGAAGGATTACAAATAGTAAGCACACTATCCAAATTGCAATTTCTATCACCACTCACCATATCATTACCTTGTGGAAAGTCACATGTTGGTGAAGAGGTAGAGGATGAGAACACATCTCGACCGGAAGTGGAAGCAACACAATCATCCTCAATAATGTTGGACTTGCTATATTTATCTTGAAGCTTGGTCCATATCTCACGAGCGCTTGAATAAGGCATGATAGACGAAAGAACTATATTGCTCACAACATGCAAAAGAATTTTAGTAGCTAGAGCATCTATATGAGAGTTCAACTTCTCCTCTAAAGATTCGTTTTGGGTATCCATAGGAGAAGAGAAACCCACATATAGATAGCCCTCGATAATTGGGTGAATTTCCCGAAATAAATTAAGCATGCGAATTTTCCAAACATCATAATTTGTGCCATCGAATGTGAGCGTGTCCTTGTGCACTAATACCCTAGCCGGCATCTTTACTCTCAAGGCGATGAAGCCTAAAATGAGAGACCGGGCTCTGATACCAATTGAAAGGATACGGATGTCGCCTAGAGGGGGGGTGAATAGGCGATTAAAACTTTTCCTAGAGTGGCTCAACAAAGGCGGAATAAAACTAGTGTTTACTTTGTTAAGCACAACCTAGAACAACTAAGGTTCACCTATGTGCACCAACAACTTATGCTAAGCAATACAAGCAACAAAGTGATAGCAAGATATATAGTACTTCAAGCACGAAGGCTATCACAATGTAGAGTGCATAAGTAAAGAGCTCGGGTATAGAGATAACCGAGGCACGCGGGGACACCGATATTTTATCGAGTTACTCCCAACATGGAGTACGTCTCGTTTGGAGAGGGGGTGGTATCAAACCACCAATGCCACAAAAGGCCTCCCTTATTCTCCGATGAATCTCACCCCAATGGGATCGATCCACGCTTCCACTATCGGTGCACTTGTCGGTGGCAACCGGAACCTCTCACAAGGTTGGGGCACAACTCCACAACTTAATTGGAGGCTCCCAACAAATTCCACCAAGGCCACAAACCGTCTAGGGTTCCAAGAACCCAAGAGGGACAAGCTCCAATGAGTAACTCAAATCAAATCCTCCAAAGAGAACTCAAACCGATGCACCAAATGCAAATGGCAAGAACACCACAAAGGTGCTCAAATCCCTCTCTCCCAAATTCCACCAAAGCTACAAAAGCTTATGGGGGAATAAGAGAGGAAGAAAAATGGAGGAAATCCACAAAAGACTCCAAGATCTAGATCCCAATATGTTCCCCTCACTTAGAGGAGAGATTGATTGGTGGGATTGTAGATCTAGATCTCCTCTTTCAAATCCCTCAAGAATATGCAAGAATCATTGGAGGGATTGAGAGAAAGCAAGCTCAAGAAGGTCAACAATGGAGGGGAAAACTTGCAAGAATGGTTAGGGAACCATTGGGGAAGAAGGCCCCTTAAATAGGTTCCTCGAAAATCCAACCGTTGAAGCCAAAAAAGCGCGAATCCCGGTACTACCGGACATTCCCGGTACTACCGGACAATCCCGGTACTACCGGACAATCCCTGGGGATCCCAGGTCGCCAAACGCACCTTTTTCAGTACCGACCGGTACTACGAAGCGGTACTACCGGACCTCCGGTACTACCGGACCCTGGTCCGGTACTACCGGTCATCCCTGAACGAAAACGGCCATAACTTTTGCATCCGGACTCCGATTTTGATGATCTTGGGCTCGTTTCGAAGAGGACAACAAGCTATAAAAGATAATGCAAAGAAACATTATAGTCCAGCAAGGGAGGATAGATCCAAATGACGAAAGGTTTAACCTCTATCAAAAAGATGAACCGATAAACCTTCAACATCAAAAACGTAATAGAAAATGCATATGAAATCCGTTTTCGATGAACGAGAGCTTGTCATGGAGATTAACACAAGCTCTAAATCCTCACATGAGTAAGAACCAAATAATGGAAGGTTTTACCTATCTCTAAAATACAAACCGGTAAAACCTCCAAGATCAAAACGCAATAAGATATAAAAGGGAAATCCGTTTTTGATGGACTAGAGCTTGTTATGGAGATTACCACAAGCTCTATATCCTCACATGGATAAGACCAAATAACAACCAAATATGATGATGCAAGTATGCAAAGGTTTGATCTCTCTCCGAACGATGTGACCGAGTTACTCATTCGAGAGCCCTTCTCGATAGTACGGTTATCTATCCTAAACCCGGTCTCCCAACAAACATGAGACCGGCAAAAGGGAAAACCTATCAATATTAAACCTTTGCCTTGAGCAATCCACTTGAGATCGATGTAGACGATCTTGTCCTTCTCAAGATGGACACCTTTCTTGATTCCTCATCATCGATCCATGATCACCGAGGATGGCAAGCATCAAACATGAGATCTTCTATAGATGGCGCATTTTGAGCTTGCACAACACATCTTCTTCTCATTTCATCTATCTTGAAGTCAACACATGCTCCAAGCAATGCCAATGGACAATTCCTACAAGTACAACTTATTACACACATTAGTCCATAAAGATTGTCATTAATTACCAAAACCACACATGGGGGCCCAACATGTTCTTTCACATGTGATATATTGGGGGATGCTATTTAGTAACGATTGAATCAGAATAAGTCTTCCACCAATTAATGGATGAGAATTTGCTAATCCACCCATCAAGTTTCTTTCATGTTGCAAGACAAAGGTGCTCGGTCAAAAACATGTAACCTGGAGCCACATATAAAGGCTCATAGGCATTTGATGGGTTGCTCTGGCACCCAAAAACATCCATGTACCTCATCCCTTTCTCATCGTCATCTAGTACCATTACCATCTAACTCTTTAGGAAATTAATTTTAGTCCTGACATGGCTTCAAACACACATAGATATATTGATATATCATGCATCTCGCACAACAAGCTTAAGATGAGTAACTTGCATAATATCATGCATCTCGCACAAAAAAATCGTGGCGTCGGCATATTGTAGGATAGCAACACCATTTGGTGCCAGACGAGGAATAAAACTCGCCATTAACCCAACCGTTCTGAGCTTGTTGTGTTAGTTTAGTCAATCCATTAGCAACCAAAATATAAAAGAAGGAATGTTGGCGACCCCCTGTCTCGCCACATGTGGTTTTCAAAGTCTTTGCCACTACTATTATTGATTTTAACAAAAGTATTTGTCATTTTCATTATATCCCCAATCTATTTACACCATTTCTCACTAAAGCATTTTTGCTACACATTGAACAAATATTTCCAATAAAATTTGTCATAAACCTCACACCCTCTTGTTTCTTCCTTCTAGATTCATGAAATATTTCATGCAACTAGATGGACACGGCGCTTCGCTGCGCCGTCTGCATGGCATTGTCACGTAGTGTGACTATTAATGTACATTAATCGGTAATTTATTTTATGACACCCACGTGTAAAACGCATGTGTTTCTAGTGTCATTATCCATGAGACCTCTTAAGACCTTCTTTAGCAGTCAGGCCTTTTCGATCTCTTCCTGCTTCTCATCGTAGACGGTCGGCTAGCCGTCGAGAGAATAAAGTATGACTTATTTAACACCGCTTCGTTATTTATTAACGGATGTCAAACTATTTGAGTTCAGTACAACACATAAGACATGATTTCTTTTGGGTACCGACAGAATCATATCATGTTGGCCCTTACTTGAGGATACATTCAATTTAACCGTGCTCAGGTCTTCAAGACTTCAAGAACTACATGATAGATTTAATAACCGTTTTAGATTTTGGCACTGGACCTAAATTTTTTCCAACTTGACTGTGTGATAGACCTTCTCTCCTACCTCCCGCATGGTCGGGCGCCTGACGGTGTCTTCAATAGATATGACCGCGCGACACCTAGCACTCGGGTGTCTACATCCTTCTATCTATATCACCGGCTACGACACAGTGGCCGCCTAGGTCGATTCCATGACGATTGCTGAAGGGAAACTCAACGCCTGCAAGAGGTGCGCCAACTACCAATATTATGAGAATATCCAACATTTGCACTAAAAGAGTGCATGCGTTTTTGGTTTTTGGATGTCATTTTAGCTGTTTTAGTGTGCGCGACAGGCTACAACATTTCCAGACGCACTAAAATGCAATGCGCCGCAGGTAACAGTTTTCTAGGAGCACTAAAATAAGTCGCGACTAACTATCGCTTGCTAAGATCAAACACATCTCAACTTGCCAAGATCAAACAAAAATGAAGAACATATAAATCAAACTCCCAACACACACACACACACATATAAATTCAAGATCATGACTTGATCATCGTGGCATAGTTCAAAAGCATATCATAATTCGACACAACAAAGTTCTTCATAATTGAAGTTCACACGAACACATCAAACATCAACATCAATGCTTACGATCATCATGCCTTGTCCTTTTCATGGAATCTCCATCTTGTGCTTCATCATCAATGGAAACTTGGATGGTGTTGGTAGTATTCTAGGAGCACGTGTCGTCACCCATGGAAGCTCCAAAACAACCACTCATGAGAGGCATGGGAGATACCATGGTATCCATAATCCACTCATTGTAGATTCCATGCCTTAATGCCACCTGAAGGTGATCCCATACCACCAATGCCACCCATTGTAGCTCCCATGGGTGCGCACATGCCTCCCATACGTGCACCCATGCCTCCAATGCCACCCGTAGGTGCTCCCATGCCGCCAATGCCTCCCATAGGTGCACCCATTCCACCTATGCCTCCCATAGGTGCTCCATGTCACCCATGTATCCTCCCATTTTAGCACCTCACATGTATCCATTCGCGTAACTTCCCATCATTCTATTTTGAGCTAAGACTTGATCACGACAAAGGTTGATGTATTCCTTTTTTACTTTCATCGAGGTTGGTTGTGTCTATGAAGAAGAGATTTTTCTCATGTTCCATGAGACGGATAGTTTCTTCGGTAGCAATTTTATTCTCCTCTACGGCAGCCCTCATCTCCTCGCCCACATCCCACCTCTGCTCGCCCTCCGACCTCTCCTCTATTTCTTTGTTCCTCGAAAAACTTCCGATCCTTAAAAGATTCCTTTATTGCACTCACAATAACGTCCAATGACTTCTTTATGTCATCATCTCTGATTTACTTTCCTTTTTATTTTTCTTGTTTCCTTCATGTGGGTCTTCTTGTTATTTTTGCAACCGAGTTTGGAGCAGGGCTTCTCTTTCCATCCTCGCTTGATGCTTCATTTTCATCAATGATTGTTGCCTCCATAGTTGACTTATTTTCTCTATTTGGCACTTCTAAGACATCATGTTCTTCCATTTCTCTTCATTCTCTAGCTCCTTATAATAATGGGCCAATATGAATGACCTTCCTTGAACCATCTTGCCCTTCTTGGTCGTCTTTGGATATCCATTGAATAAATTTTGAGCAATGTTGAGCTACATGAACCAAAAGAGAGAGAAAAATAGTCATGGCCAATAATAAATTGAACAAAGTAGCCACACAGAAGATACAAAAATCATAAAAATACAACATACCCTATCTCTGTCATTTGTTCCACTTGGGTTAATTCGTTCAACATTTGACAATGTCGCCGCCCACCTTTGACAATTCGATGAAATTGTAGACCAACAGGAACGAAGAGATATATCCGTCCACCCAATTGCACTTTAGTTGTATGTACCGAGGTACTCCTTCATCCTAACCCAATAGGTGTCTCTTGTTTGCTTCGTGCTCATGGTCGAATCCATGCTCACATTGAACCATGTGTTGCATAGTAAAATGTCCTACTCCATGGTGCAGTTGGCCGCCTGCCCCATTAGTGCATCAATGAAACCCTCCGATCCCCCCCATTCTCCATGTCAACTTCATCACCATGTTGTTCAGTTTCATATTCTTGAGATCAATACTCATGTGAATGTGATGACCCAACGTTCATAGTTGACATAAATGTTTCATCATCCATACTACAATGCATGAAAGTTAACACACATCAAACTATATTAAATTTCATTATTTCTATTCATCTACATAATTCAAAACAACAAAAAAGCAATTACGTGTCTTGTTGTCATTGAGTCGAACATGTTGGGCGCAATAGACGACGCTACCTCCTCCGTAGTTGCTGGCGGCTGGGTGGCTGGAATTGGCTGGCCATAGGCCCTACCGAAGGTTTGTCGTGCAGACCCGCGACGTTCTTTCCCTTCTTCTAGCCAGGCACCACCGTGGATGTCGGCCGCTTGGGCATGACATTCCTTGTCTTAAAGGCGGACGGTGGACGATAGCATGCGCATTCATAGGTCGTGGAGGAGCAAACATCTAGCCGTAGACGATGGTGACGTTAGGGTTGGGTGCATCGAAGGGGGTGGTGTTGCAAGCAGCGGCGAAACTATTTCATTGGCAGTCGTGGGGGTGGAGCGTAAGGTGGGTTGGGAGAGTGGTGGAATAGTCGTCCATGGGTGATTTTTTGTTGGTGGCCCTCGAGGCGGGATGCAGGAGGTCACACGCGACAGTTTTAGTTTGCAGTTGGGCAGCGCTGGCTGGCACACCAAATTTGTAGCATAGGATTAGACTTTTTGTGTGCGTGCCCTAAATTGTTTTATGCGTGACTTATTTTTGCGCATCTGCTGGAGCCAGATTTTTGCCCGTCGCGCTAAATAATAGCGTTTTTTTGCACCGACAGATTTTTGTGTGTGTATTCTAGAGATGCTTTAACTACGGTTCGTTGGTTTTTTTTCATGTAGGCCTTATATAATTCCTCATTTTCTTTGAGCTGGCCCATATTTAATATTTTTTCTTCTTGGATCCACAAGCCATAAACACATAGCCTTTGGATCCACAAGCCATAGACACATAGTCTTTGGGTCCACAAGCCATAGACACATACTTCCACATGGCCTCAAAATGCTTCCTTTCCACCAAGCTTAAGTCTATAGTATAATTACATGACACCATCCATAATGTTTCTCTCTTTGATAAAAGATTTCTAACAACCTAAAATTAGTTTACTCGCCACATGTTCCACTCTAAGGGTGACAACTTTAGTAAACAATGTACAAAACTTGCAGCAGACTAATTGTTCTGTATTTCTAGACCACATCCTTTTCTATACCAAGATAATTATCCCAAAGTTCATTCTATAAGTATCAAGCTTGTGGTCATAGCAATCGTTAGATTCCCCATGGAAAACAACTATCTGTAGAACTTAGTAGCATGATCCCAAAGATCAACAATAGCCTGCAAATACCAAGTAAACTTAGTTGTATAGAAATAGAATAGGGAAGAATACTCTATGTGGTGAATCACTATTTTGTGGTGCGTTCATATAACCTTTGGTTTACCATCAATTAACATGGCTGCCATCTTTTTCTATTAAAGAGACTATACATGAATCAAACTTACATATTTGTTGCTTTTCTTTGCTATAATGTGGAACTATAATGAAAGAAATAGAGGTAGCCTTCCTGCCCACCACTCTCACACATATATGTCATTGCCTCCTAACACTCCTCTTCCAATATTTCCTGCAACTAGCAGGGGTGAAGCTAGAGAAAAATCATTGGGTTTAGCTCTTATTTTTTGCGGGGGTTCAGCTCTTGTTGTTATGGTGTAAAGTTCCACTAATTAGAAATATCATAGACTACTTTAATGAGATCTTGAATGAATTTGTTGGGTTCATATGATCCCAATGGCTCTATACCAGTTGTCGCTGCTAGCTAGCATCATTGTATGAGCGCCAACATGAGCAATGTCCATGTAAGCCTAAGAGGCAGGGAAGGGTGTAAACCCTCTATTCTAGGAAAACCTAATCTTCCCCGTTGTGGATTTTGCCAAAGATGAAAGGAGAACATTAATGAGATGATAATCCATAGATGATCTTTAATTATTGTTTGTGTTAAATGAAATATTCCTTTTCCTTAAAACCACCATTGTGGAACAACCAACACGAGTAATAGCTCCCTAAGCCTAGGAGGTGAGCGAGAGGGTGGGACTCCTCAATATACACTAATGATACGCCCAATTTGCATCACCATTCTATATCATAATTTACCTCTATTCATTGATATTTGTCTTATTATGAGGTATTACTTATGGATTTTCATCTGTTTGTGCATGTTGGATGATTCCTGGAGGATGGACTGTCGGAGTCTGGATTCTGATGAAAAAGAAGGCATTTTGATGCAATTTCGCGAAGATCAGGAAAATACCAGAAAAATATGGAAACATATTATTTTACCAGAAGACAAAGGAAGCCAAAAGGAGGGACGAAGTGGGGCCTCAGGGGGCCCACATCCCCTAGGCGCGAGCCCACTTGACCCCGCGCCTAGGGCAGGTGTGGCCTACCTGCCCGGCCTCCGACTCCGCCCCTTCGCCTATATCTTCCCTTCGAAACCCTAAGGCTCGGGGAGCGACCACAGATAGATTTACGCCGCCTCTGGGGGCGGAAAACACCGAGAGAGAAAGATATCTCTGGCAGACAGATTTCTACCAGGGGAATTCCTTCCCGAAGAGGGGAGACCGTCGCCATCAACACCGTCATCAAGCTATACTTCATTGGGATCATCAACATCCACACCATCATCTCCACCAGCACCATCACCACCACTCTGTCCCGATGTAACAATTGTGTTGGATATTGCTTTAGTTCTTAGGGGAAACTTTCCTGGTGTTGATTATTATTGTAATTGATGCTTGTGAGTGGAACCATTGGATTATTGTTTATGTTCAGATTGTTATACATTACCATATCATCTTTGATCTTGATCCATATGATGTCTTGTGAGTAGTTCATTTAGTTCTTGAGGACATGGGAGAAGTCATGTTGTTAGTAGTGAATCTGTGATGAGTTATTATTCAATGGTTTAGTATTTAAGTTGTGGTGCTATTCTTCTAGTGGTGTCATGTGAACGTCGACTACATGATACTTCACCATTTATGGGCCTAGGGGAATGCATTGTGTATTTGCCTACTAATCGTGGGGTTGCCAGAGTGACAGAAACCTGAACCCCCATTAGGACACCTTTGCACAAGGGAGCGTAGGATCTCAGAGTTTAAGGCTGTGGTTAGATTTATATCTTAATTACTTTCCTGTAGTTACGGATGTTTGTAGGGGGTTTAATCACAAGTATGTATTAGTCCTAGAAATGGCGGTATGTTAGCACAGGTTCACCCACACAACACTTACAAACACCAGAAAAGAGTACTCAGCTATTTGAAGCAAAAGCACTTGACAGAATTCCCATGTGTCCTCGAGAACGTTTGGTCCTTATAAGTATCTCTACCGGCTTGTCCTTTGCTAAGAAAGGACTGGGCCACTTGCTCAGTTTGTTCGTTACTTATGTTACTTGCTCTTTGTTTTGTTGCCTTGTTAGAAAACCACTAAAAATCCGTTTGCTAAGTATTCACAGGGATTTCCTGCTCCATACCACTGTTCAGCACCTTCTGCTGCTCGTTGGGATCGACACTCCTATTTATCGAAACTACTACGATACACCCCCTATACTTGTGGGTCATCAAGACTATTTTTTGGCGCCGTTGCCGGGGAGTGAAGCGCTATTGGAGAGTGTAACTAGTAAAGGAAACTTTCACTGTGAGTATTGCTTTTGTTTCTGCTTGTTACTTTGTTTCCAACATGGATAACCCACTTGGTTTTCTGTTTGAGAAAACTACTACCACTGCTAGGGTAGTAGATGAACCACCTCCTGTTGAGATAGATCCTTTTAAGATAACTACAAGTATTGTTAATCGTGTTATGGATAATCATTATTTTGGGGATGGAAGTGTCCATCCCGGTGATCACTTGCTTTTTATCCATAAATTATGCGGGTTGTTTAAGTGTGCAGGTATCACAACTGAAAGAGGTGAAGAAGAAGTTACTCTCCATATCCTTGAAAGGGAGAGCTCAAGAATGGTATAAGCTGCTGAAGAATGGACAATCCATGGAATGGGAGGAGATTTCATCTCTCTTTTACTCTAAATTTTATCCTCCTTGTGAGATTCATAAGGATAGAAATTTTATATATAACTTTTGGCCTCTTGATGGAGAGAGTACATCTCAAGCTTGGGGGAGATTAAAGTTACTAATGCTTAAATTTCCTATTCATGAACTCCCTAACAATATTATTCTCAATAACTTTTATGCTAGGATTTCTCTTCATGATAAAGATTTACTAGATGCTTATTGTGTTGGATCATTCACACGTATGAAGGGAGAAGCTAAATGGGATCTTCTAGACCGTATTCAAGAGAACACTGAAGCTTGGGAGAATGACAAAGGAAGGAAGTCAGGTATAAACTATGATTATGATTGCATTAAATCTTTTATAGGAACTGATGACTTCTGTGATATTAGCAATGAGTTTGGTCTTGATTCCCAAAGTATTGCCAACTATTTTAAGGCCTTTGCCTCTAACATTGAAATTCCCAAAAAGAAGTGGAATAAGTACCATGCTCCGTATAAAGATGTTGTTAGTCATGCTCCTGTTAGAAGTACTCAAGTTTGTACTACTAATCATATTGTGCCTGAACCTCATGTTGAGAAAATGCCTTTCCTAGCTAAGGTAAAGGAGTATTCTATGATTATTAGTGCAAATAACAAAGGTACAATGAAAACTGTGGAGCCTGGTAAGCATTTGAGTGATGAACATGTGGTAGCTATTGTGAAAGACACTGTCACTAGAAATATAGAGGATGAGCACATTGTCTTCTGTGAAGACGCTTCTAATATTATCTCTCATCCTAGTAAGGCTAGAAAAGCTAGTGTTCTTGTGCTTTCTGTTAAAATTGGTGATCATTGCTACTATGGTTTATGTGATATTGGTGCTAGTTCTAGTGCTATTCCTTATGAGCTTTACAGGGAAATTATGCATGAGATTGGTCCTTGTGAGCTTGAGGACATTGATGTGGTTATTCACCTTGCTAACAAGGAAACCATTTGCCCCATTAGCATTATAAGAGATGTGGAGGTTCTTTGTGGTAAGATTAAATACCCTACTGATTTTCTAGTGCTTAATTCAGCACCTAGCAAAACTTGTCCTATCATTTTTGGTAGACCTTTCTTGAAAACTTGTGGAGCTATTATTGATTGTAAGAAGGAAAAAGTTTTAACTAAGTTTGATGGAGATTCTTATGAGTTTAACTTTTCCAAATTTGCTAAAGCTCCTTTTTAAAATAGCTTGCCTAATAAAGATTTCAGGATGGAACAACCTGCTTCTATTGATCCAATCTATGACATTGGATCTCTTTTTGGTGATTGTAAGTATGCTTATTCTGGTGATAAAGTTGTTTCCAGTGACAGTTATATTGTCAACTTTATTCAAAGTGCTACTAAAAGTTATTTTGAGAGAGGGAAACATGGTGTTATGCATCTCAATGATGTTAAGTTTCCTTGTTTCATGTTGAAGGCTTTAAAGTTGCATCTGTTTTGTCTTCCTATGCTTGTGTCCTTTTATTTCAACAATTCATTTTCTCATGATACCCCCATGCATAGGACGTGGGTTAGACTCAAGTGTGTTGGTTATTTGCTTCTTGATGCTCTCTTTCATTTCAGATATATATATATATATATCCTATGTGAGCATCTTTGGAAGTTTCAAGCCTAACTTAAAGGCATTAAAGAAAAGTACTTGTTGGGAGATAACCCAAGAGTTTGGTCGAGTCTTGGAAGTTATTACCTCAGTAATAACCGCTCATTATCCTTTTTGTTTTGGTTTTTTGTGTCAAGTTCAACTACTTTTGTGAAGTAGAGGAGTTGTGAAAAGTGGCTGTCTTGGGACAGATTTTTGTGCTGTATTGTAAAAATTCATGAGGAAGCTCCGTACTTCGGATGGAGCTGCATTTTTCTGAGTTTGTTCTCCAAGTTGTTGCCCAACTTTCATCAGTTCTGAACTTTTTGATTTGAGCAACATACGGTCTTCGGAAAAATCAATCTTTACCTGCTGGTCTGTTTTGACAGATTTCTTCCATCATTTGCATTTGCCTCTTATAGAAGATTTTGTTTTGATGGGTTTTTAGTTGAAGTGTTTACCAGAGGTTTATTGTTTTTGCTTACACTAATGTTGTCATTGAGTTTGTGCAAAAGTTTTATATGAAGGAAATTCGCAGGAGAAAGTGAGAAGGAATCTGCAGAGTTCGACTTTGAATAGGTAAAAGTGGTGAAAACAGAAGGTTCGTGAAACCCCAATCCTTTTATATTTTTGATGTTTTTAATACATAAGGGAAGTTACGATATGAAACTGAAGAGGAAACGGAGCCCGGGGTGGACAAACCCACCCTAGGCGTGGGCCTGAGGGGGGTGTTCCACCCTCGAACTCCGTCTCTGCCTCGTTTCCGTGTCAAAACCTTCCTTATGCATTGAAACTTCGTAATATATAACCCCCCGGGTTCCCAGAGGTTCTTGCATCATGTTCTCGTCGTGTTTTCGTTTCGATCTGTTTCTATCAGGAAATATTCTCAAATTTAGAGCACCATGGCCTCCGCCAATGACAAAGGCAAGAAGCCCGAGGAAGAAGAACCGCAAGTCCCCAAGGAGGAGGAGATTTCAGTAGGGTATGGAGGTGACATGGAGGAGGACAAGCATCCGGACACTCGCGCTACCGTCGCAAGTATTGGTTTGGTGGCACGACCTACCAAGCTTAATAGGACTGCACAGATGTCTACAGGAGGGAAATCTCGACGTCATACTCTCTCTCTCCACGATCATCTCCTCCACGTAACAAGAGACATTTCCATACACTTATACATGAATATCAATATCAACATGTGGCCAAAGGGAATTTGCCCTCGGTTTGGGATATGCCTCGTTCTAACAATGCAGAGAAGGATCATGTTAAGGATGAAGAGTGGGGAAATAATAACAAGAATTGGGATTCTCGGACCGACATGATCATGAACCGTATAGAGCAAAACTCGGAGCTAATCCGTACTCTTACTTTTGAGTTCGAGGAGTTGAAGAAACTTATTGAGGAGCTTATCAAGAGAACACCACCACCACCGAAGGAGTAATTCGTCATCAGGTTTGGCATCCCCTTGGCTTGTCCAAGCTTGGGGGAGTGTCGCGGTATCACCACCATTATCTTTATCTTTTACCTTTTTAGTGGATTCATATCTGTGGTAGAGAGGTTATCTTATAGTTTGGTTTGCATGTGGAAGTATCTCTCCTTTAGTTGATTATCTATGTATCCCTCGGTGTGAGTGCCTTTATTGGATTATTAATGAGAAGTCTCATCTTTTACTTTTTGCACTTCTTGTTTTAGTTTGCAATCTCTATTATATGATGGATCTTGTTGATCAGTATTGGCACCACTTTGGGATCATCAAGTGGATCTAAATTGGTTTTGGCAAACCGAGTTCTGGTCAGTGGCATTATTTTGAAAGAAAAAGAAATAAAGAAAAAGCTTATAGGTATTTGGTATCATTTGTTTTCTTTCTTGTTGGCTCATAAGCTTAGTATTCTTCATTTAAGATTCTTTTTGTGTCTACAAGGAAGATTGCATGTTTGACTTTATTACTTGTATGTTTGCTTGTTTCTTTCAACTCTGTTGCTTGCTACCCAGCCTTGCTAGCCAAAAACCTGTTTTGAGAAGGCATGCTTCTCATGTTTCCAAAACCCTTTGAACCAATTTTTTTGCCACTTGTGTCCACCATATATACCTAGTAGCTTTTGCTATTCCAAGCAAATTCTCAAGCTTCATCTACCTTTCGAATTAAAAAGTATTTTGTTATGTGAAAACTAGTTAGTAAAGCTCTCACGAACTTGATGGCACACCTTATTTACTTGCCCCTAATAGACTTGAACCATTGTGAACATCGAAGTTGCATATGTGTGGCATCCCGCAAAAAAAAACCACTACTAGAAAATCGCGTTGAATTTGTGCATTGCATCGTCATCATCATGTTGTTTGTCCAAAACTATTTCGCAAAGACCTGTTTTGTTTTCTAAGACGCCCTATCTTTATTCAAACGCCAAACCCCGGATCTCCGGATTATTTTGTTTTGTTGCTATCGGGTTTCAAACGGCCCAATTCAATTAAATAAAATATTTAATTATTTTATTAGGGGCAGTCGAACGGGCCGATTGACCCGATCGACCACCCCAGAAAAACATAAAACGGTCCACCTATCTGCCCCATCTAATCCTAAAGCTACTCACTATCCTACCCACACCCCCTGGCCACCTCACTCCCCCCAATCACGTCATGCCACCTCAGCTGACCCTCCCCACCCTCCTATCACACCCTGCCACTTGGCCCTCTCTTCCTCCCCTCCCTCTCTCTCAACACACGCAGCCTCCTACCCTCTCTACCCTCTTCCCCCACCGACCCGTGGGCCCCCACCACGTCCCACTCCCAGCCTTCCCCTCCACCAGCTCCCACCTCCCCCCACCTGCCCGGTCAACAGCCCCAACCGGCCCCACAGGCGCAGTGCACACTCACCCGCGTGCCCCCCCTGTCCCCGGGCCCGCGTGCTGCACCACGCACGCGCGCGGCGCCGTCTTCCTCCTGGCCTCCACCCTCGCCCCGTGCTCCCTCTCTCAGGCCACCGCAGCACGCCGCCGCCTCCAGCTCTCTCGCGCGCCGGCGCTGCACCTCGCCGCACCGCCCCGTCACCGCCCCTCCCCCTTCTTCTCAGGCGCCGCTCGCTGCGCCCGGAGCTCGCCGGCCTCGCCAGGCGCCCTCCTCCCGCCGCGCCTGCGCCGCCGTCGCCACCACCGCCTCCGCGCCCCGCAGCCCCGCCCGGCCCGCTCGTCGCCGCCAGGTGCCGTCGCCCGCACCGCCGCAAGCCGCCGCAGCCACTCCGTCCCGCGAGCGCCGCCGCCCTCGCTCGCAGGCCCGGCGCGCCGCCGCCGCGCGGAGCTCCTTCCCCTCACCCCGTGCCGCCGGCCGCCTCCGCGCTGCAACCCCCTCCCCGACCGCGTCGTCGTCCGCTCCGGCCACCGTCCTCCGTCCCCGCGCGGCGCCCCTTCCCCGCGAGCTCAGCCGCCGCTCGGCCCGCCTTCGAGCCGCGCCCCGTGCGTCTTCCCCGGCGCCGGCGAGCCCTCCGTCCTTCCGCGCTTCGGCCCACCGCCGTGCCCGTCGCCAGCGCTGGAGCGCCCTGCAGGCCGAGCCTCCGTCGGCCGCGCCAAGTACCCGGCCCACCTCTGCCATCAACTGCTCCGCGTGTGTGCCCTGTTTCGAGAGACCCGGTCCTGTTCCCCTGCCTGCTCCGCGTGCGTGTTTCGGTGTCTAACACCTGGGCCGTGCAACCGTCAAGCCAAGTTCGTCCACGGCCAAGACCTACCACGGGCGCCGAGATCCCGAGCATCCGAAGACCGATCCTCGAAGACCGGGATCTAGGCACGCCAAGATCCGAACCCCGGAATCCGAGTCCGACACCGACAACTAGAACCGTGGAATCGACAGGATCGACCTCACCGACGCCATGATCTCCCTCACGGAATCCGAAGCGCGGACCCGCCAAGACCCTCGCAACGGCCAGAACGACCCCGTGGGACCCGGCAAGACCTGCACGACGACAAGAACGGCACCGACCCGGAAGGTCCGATGAACCCCGACACCGAACCCAGTCCGGCTTCTCGAAACGCCAAGAACTACCCCGATACCCGAGAACGATCCCGGAGTCTGAACCCCGCTTCCGTCGAACCCTGGACCCCGAGACCGACCCCGAACCCCGAACCCCGGAACCCTAACAAGATCGTCGAGCCCCCCTCTGATGTGTGACCCCTTTCCTCGAACCCTATTTTATAACATATCAATTGTTGCACATTAAATCATTCATCTCGCATGCATATCATGTGGTTTGGGGGCCTTTTGCCGACTCACCTAATAATTAAACATGAGGCCCATATGCGGGCAAATCTAGTCTCACATCGGCCTCATTTAAACTTGTGTAGCGAACCTGTACCTTATCTTGCCTCGTTATAACAACATGTAAATTGCGGGGTAGCTAAAACAACTTGAACCGTTTAATAATTGTCGGGACCCCGGTTCCGCTTAATCTTGACCTAATTGCATCGCACCTTTGCCATGTCATCCATCATACATGCATCATGCCGATCTTCTGCCGTGTATTAAATATTGCATCCGGTGTTTCTTCTAGTGTTTTGCTTCTTCGCGGATAAGGCCGTTGAGTTGATGTGAGCGTCGCCCCGATCTTCTGGGAAAAACCGTCGACAATGTTTTCAGGCGAGCATCTTCCTCTTTCTACCTATCTTACTTTTATAGTCTTTATTCCCTCCTGTTGATCTATTGCTATCTGTGTTGCGATGCTTTAGTTTCCGTACCTGTGATATACCGTGCAGCCCTATATTGCCTTGGACACATCCTATTACCTGTTGTTTGGTAGATAGTTGGACTTGCGTGTCGCAGTGGCTTGCTCAAGTGCTGTTGCGTGTTGTCAAGTGCCACAGTTGCTGATGTATTGCCGCATGTTGTTGTTGGAGATGATTCTAGTTTTACTTATCGTCACTTTAATTTCTGTTTAACAACTAAAATTGAAATAAGCAGAGGCATCGGTGGGTGATAGATAATATTTGGTTTCCGAACGCCCACTTGTGTCCCGTAAGACCCCGAGTACTTGATTCCTGTTCCTTGATTTATCGCGCTATCCACATCCGGGAGGTATATGGGACCCCCCTTAGCCAGAGCTTGATTCCGTCTTATTTCTTGGGGCCACAAACTAGTTTGAGGTTTTATTTACGATCCTGTACTTATGCCATGTTTTACTGCTTTATTTACGATTGTGCGAGGTACTGCACACTGTACTGTTTTGGAAGCGGAGTGATTACGCGGTGTCGACAAGCCCCGTTTGGGGTTCCCAGTCGCTCACAGCCATTGTCGCAGACCTTGAGGCCGTCTCGGAGCTTGCTTACTCCGTTGCGGGATCTACTTAAGGGGTGGCCCCCTGAAATATTTCTGAATCTTGTGATTGCTTTGTCGTGAAAGCCTCGTTGGGTTTTGATTTGGTTTTTCCGAGGTTGATCGAGTGTGTGTTGCTATTGGTGCACCCCGGCCGGGTAAAACTTTCTGAAAGCCGTGTCCGCGGATATGGACGACTTGGAGCACAGTTTCTCGATCATAGACAAGCATAACTAAAGTTTACTGCTATAAATTTGACTTATAATGACTAGTAATCAGCTTCACTATAACGGAATGGCTAATTAAAATTGCCCACAATTGCTTGTTTGGTTGTCGCTTGCGACAATTGTATCTGACTAGTAAGTATTGCAACTACAACGGAATGGCTGAATAAAAGTACCAACAACTGCTGGGTTTTGGGTTTATCTCATGCTATCTGTATCTGATTAGTAAGTGTTACAACTATAATGGAATGGTTAACTAAAAGTGCCCACTGCTTCATTTATCAGGATGATTATCTATATTTGACTAGTAATTGCTGCAACGATAACTGAATAAATAAAACTGCCAACGGTGTGAGTTCCTCGGTTGACTTCCTCGTTTGGTCTCGAGGGGGAAACGCCAGGATGGGTTTGTTTGGTGTTAGCTTCAGGTTGGATCCGGATAGGTCATTCTTACCCCTCTCTGATAACCGCCAGTTGTATCGAGTCTCTATAGGTTGTTTAGTGCATGCTGCCGCTGCCGCTTCAGTCCACCATACCTATGTAGGCGAGGACCGCCGAATTCTAGCCTCGCCGTGTACTGGCCTCAGTACTGACGCTCCTTCTTTGTTTTCTGCTTTGCCTTTGTCGGCACCCCTTTTGTTAAGCAGGTTTTGAGATCGACGCCGTTAGCAGGGTTACCCTTCCGGCTTGGCCTGGGCAGGGTTATGGACGCCATTGGTTATTCTTCAGGGCTCTTAGCCCCATTTGCATCTTGTCCGTAGCTGGACGCTCTATCGTTTCCAAGGTGATCTGGATCTTTGTATATTATATCTGTATTCTTGACTCATGGAGTCACTTATATATAAATCTGTTCTGTGGGTCCCATCGAGGACTGTTGTGTGATGTTATTACTTCGTTTTCCACCCGCACGAAAGTGCCTGGTGGGCACCTTTGAATCGTTTCTATGCGGGTTTGGCGAATTTTGCTCAAACTTGCATAGGTCCGATTCTGAGGGTGTTACAGAGTGGTATCAGAGCTCAGCAGTTGCGATACCCCACAAGTCCAGCCTGTAGGATAACCTAGCTAACGGCCGAAGTAGAAGTGTCAAAACTATTTTTGAAAATCGGTTGGATAGTTCTGACTAGGTCTGAATTTTACTCCTTACCCTCTGCTTTTCTCCTCTTATCTCGACGTGTTTTGAGTCCGCTCTCATCTCTTTCTTCGAGTCCAGGATTTCTCGCGGTTGGGTTTCCGTCGTACCTTCAGGGTTTCGTTTTCTTCTTTTTGTAACGGAGGTGGTACGATCATCAATCTGCAACTTGTATGTTGTACCCTTCCTCCATCTGTTGTTCTTGCGCTCTTTGTCCATCTGTGTTCCTTGCTGGATATCAGTGTCGTTGAAAAACATATGAGAAGGACGAGCTTTGGTGAAGTTGGAGTCGACCTTGAGCACGTGTTGTTCATGCCAATGGAACCATCGCGAAACTTAATCAGTGTGTCTTTCATACGATTCTGCTGGCAACATTCCTTTGTTTCCGAACCTCGTTTGTCGAGATCTTCAGTCTGATTCCGAGAGTTGGTTGCTTAATCCGCATATTCGTGTGCAGAGTAATGGTTTGAGTGCGGGATGGATTAGCTACCCTACCACTGCTCTTATCATTCGCTCTTGTACGTCGAGGCAGTGGATCCAGCAATTAACTCCGTCCACGGAAGTTAGGGGTGGCTTTATTTGTGATACCTCTACCTTCGACCTTTTGTTTCCGGAGTGCTCTCTCGACGATCAGGAACAACGAACCTTTGTTGGTGGTGTCGCCGATTCCCAGATGAAGAAAGAGCCTCGTTAGTGGTGTCGCGAGGATCTACACGAAGCGCGAGAAGACGCAGAACGCCGACCTTCCTTCCGGTACCATGAGGCGGATCTCGAGGGCGAGATCCATTGTTAGTGGTGTCGAATTGTGGCATCCCGCAAAAAAAAACCACTACTAGAAAATCGCGTTGAATTTGTGCATTGCATCGTCATCATCATGTTGTTTGTCCAAAACTATTTCGCAAAGACCTGTTTTGTTTTCTAAGACGCCCTATCTTTATTCAAACGCCAAACCCCGGATCTCCGGATTATTTTGTTTTGTTGCTATCGGGTTTCAAACGGCCCAATTCAATTAAATAAAATATTTAATTATTTTATTAGGGGCAGTCGAACGGGCCGATTGACCCGATCGACCACCCCAGAAAAACATAAAACGGTCCACCTATCTGCCCCATCTAATCCTAAAGCTACCCACTATCCTACCCACACCCCCTGGCCACCTCACTCCCCCCAATCACGTCATGCCACCTCAGCTGACCCTCCCCACCCTCCTATCACACCCTGCCACTTGGCCCTCTCTTCCTCCCCTCCCTCTCTCTCAACACACGCAGCCTCCTACCCTCTCTACCCTCTTCCCCCACCGACCCGTGGGCCCCCACCACGTCCCACTCCCAGCCTTCCCCTCCACCAGCTCCCACCTCCCCCCACCTGCCCGGTCAACAGCCCCAACCGGCCCCACAGGCGCAGTGCACACTCACCCGCGTGCCCCCCCTGTCCCCGGGCCCGCGTGCTGCACCACGCACGCGCGCGGCGCCGTCTTCCTCCTGGCCTCCACCCTCGCCCCGTGCTCCCTCTCTCAGGCCACCGCAGCACGCCGCCGCCTCCAGCTCTCTCGCGCGCCGGCGCTGCACCTCGCCGCACCGCCCCGTCACCGCCCCTCCCCCTTCTTCTCAGGCGCCGCTCGCTGCGCCCGGAGCTCGCCGGCCTCGCCAGGCGCCCTCCTCCCGCCGCGCCTGCGCCGCCGTCGCCACCACCGCCTCCGCGCCCCGCAGCCCCGCCCGGCCCGCTCGTCGCCGCCAGGTGCCGTCGCCCGCACCGCCGCAAGCCGCCGCAGCCACTCCGTCCCGCGAGCGCCGCCGCCCTCGCTCGCAGGCCCGGCGCGCCGCCGCCGCGCGGAGCTCCTTCCCCTCACCCCGTGCCGCCGGCCGCCTCCGCGCTGCAACCCCCTCCCCGACCGCGTCGTCGTCCGCTCCGGCCACCGTCCTCCGTCCCCGCGCGGCGCCCCTTCCCCGCGAGCTCAGCCGCCGCTCGGCCCGCCTTCGAGCCGCGCCCCGTGCGTCTTCCCCGGCGCCGGCGAGCCCTCCGTCCTTCCGCGCTTCGGCCCACCGCCGTGCCCGTCGCCAGCGCTGGAGCGCCCTGCAGGCCGAGCCTCCGTCGGCCGCGCCAAGTACCCGGCCCACCTCTGCCATCAACTGCTCCGCGTGTGTGCCCTGTTTCGAGAGACCCGGTCCTGTTCCCCTGCCTGCTCCGCGTGCGTGTTTCGGTGTCTAACACCTGGGCCGTGCAACCGTCAAGCCAAGTTCGTCCACGGCCAAGACCTACCACGGGCGCCGAGATCCCGAGCATCCGAAGACCGATCCTCGAAGACCGGGATCTAGGCACGCCAAGATCCGAACCCCGGAATCCGAGTCCGACACCGACAACTAGAACCGTGGAATCGACAGGATCGACCTCACCGACGCCATGATCTCCCTCACGGAATCCGAAGCGCGGACCCGCCAAGACCCTCGCAACGGCCAGAACGACCCCGTGGGACCCGGCAAGACCTGCACGACGACAAGAACGGCACCGACCCGGAAGGTCCGATGAACCCCGACACCGAACCCAGTCCGGCTTCTCGAAACGCCAAGAACTACCCCGATACCCGAGAACGATCCCGGAGTCTGAACCCCGCTTCCGTCGAACCCTGGACCCCGAGACCGACCCCGAACCCCGAACCCCGGAACCCTAACAAGATCGTCGAGCCCCCCTCTGATGTGTGACCCCTTTCCTCGAACCCTATTTTATAACATATCAATTGTTGCACATTAAATCATTCATCTCGCATGCATATCATGTGGTTTGGGGGCCTTTTGCCGACTCACCTAATAATTAAACATGAGGCCCATATGCGGGCAAATCTAGTCTCACATCGGCCTCATTTAAACTTGTGTAGCGAACCTGTACCTTATCTTGCCTCGTTATAACAACATGTAAATTGCGGGGTAGCTAAAACAACTTGAACCGTTTAATAATTGTCGGGACCCCGGTTCCGCTTAATCTTGACCTAATTGCATCGCACCTTTGCCATGTCATCCATCATACATGCATCATGCCGATCTTCTGCCGTGTATTAAATATTGCATCCGGTGTTTCTTCTAGTGTTTTGCTTCTTCGCGGATAAGGCCGTTGAGTTGATGTGAGCGTCGCCCCGATCTTCTGGGAAAAACCGTCGACAATGTTTTCAGGCGAGCATCTTCCTCTTTCTACCTATCTTACTTTTATAGTCTTTATTCCCTCCTGTTGATCTATTGCTATCTGTGTTGCGATGCTTTAGTTTCCGTACCTGTGATATACCGTGCAGCCCTATATTGCCTTGGACACATCCTATTACCTGTTGTTTGGTAGATAGTTGGACTTGCGTGTCGCAGTGGCTTGCTCAAGTGCTGTTGCGTGTTGTCAAGTGCCACAGTTGCTGATGTATTGCCGCATGTTGTTGTTGGAGATGATTCTAGTTTTACTTATCGTCACTTTAATTTCTGTTTAACAACTAAAATTGAAATAAGCAGAGGCATCGGTGGGTGATAGATAATATTTGGTTTCCGAACGCCCACTTGTGTCCCGTAAGACCCCGAGTACTTGATTCCTGTTCCTTGATTTATCGCGCTATCCACATCCGGGAGGTATATGGGACCCCCTTAGCCAGAGCTTGATTCCGTCTTATTTCTTGGGGCCACAAACTAGTTTGAGGTTTTATTTACGATCCTGTACTTATGCCATGTTTTACTGCTTTATTTACGATTGTGCGAGGTACTGCACACTGTACTGTTTTGGAAGCGGAGTGATTACGCGGTGTCGACAAGCCCCGTTTGGGGTTCCCAGTCGCTCACAGCCATTGTCGCAGACCTTGAGGCTGTCTCG
This sequence comes from Avena atlantica, assembly GCA_910589765.1. Classification (NCBI taxonomy): domain Eukaryota; kingdom Viridiplantae; phylum Streptophyta; class Magnoliopsida; order Poales; family Poaceae; genus Avena; species Avena atlantica. The sequence goes on along the minus strand of OU342739.1, from coordinate 52,521,950 downwards.
GAGCTTGCTTACTCCGTTGCGGGATCTACTTAAGGGGTGGCCCCCTGAAATATTTCTGAATCTTGTGATTGCTTTGTCGTGAAAGCCTCGTTGGGTTTTGATTTGGTTTTTCCGAGGTTGATCGAGTGTGTGTTGCTATTGGTGCACCCCGGCCGGGTAAAACTTTCTGAAAGCCGTGTCCGCGGATATGGACGACTTGGAGCACAGTTTCTCGATCATAGACAAGCATAACTAAAGTTTACTGCTATAAATTTGACTTATAATGACTAGTAATCAGCTTCACTATAACGGAATGGCTAATTAAAATTGCCCACAATTGCTTGTTTGGTTGTCGCTTGCGACAATTGTATCTGACTAGTAAGTATTGCAACTACAACGGAATGGCTGAATAAAAGTACCAACAACTGCTGGGTTTTGGGTTTATCTCATGCTATCTGTATCTGATTAGTAAGTGTTACAACTATAATGGAATGGTTAACTAAAAGTGCCCACTGCTTCATTTATCAGGATGATTATCTATATTTGACTAGTAATTGCTGCAACGATAACTGAATAAATAAAACTGCCAACGGTGTGAGTTCCTCGGTTGACTTCCTCGTTTGGTCTCGAGGGGGAAACGCCAGGATGGGTTTGTTTGGTGTTAGCTTCAGGTTGGATCCGGATAGGTCATTCTTACCCCTCTCTGATAACCGCCAGTTGTATCGAGTCTCTATAGGTTGTTTAGTGCATGCTGCCGCTGCCGCTTCAGTCCACCATACCTATGTAGGCGAGGACCGCCGAATTCTAGCCTCGCCGTGTACTGGCCTCAGTACTGACGCTCCTTCTTTGTTTTCTGCTTTGCCTTTGTCGGCACCCCTTTTGTTAAGCAGGTTTTGAGATCGACGCCGTTAGCAGGGTTACCCTTCCGGCTTGGCCTGGGCAGGGTTATGGACGCCATTGGTTATTCTTCAGGGCTCTTAGCCCCATTTGCATCTTGTCCGTAGCTGGACGCTCTATCGTTTCCAAGGTGATCTGGATCTTTGTATATTATATCTGTATTCTTGACTCATGGAGTCACTTATATATAAATCTGTTCTGTGGGTCCCATCGAGGACTGTTGTGTGATGTTATTACTTCGTTTTCCACCCGCACGAAAGTGCCTGGTGGGCACCTTTGAATCGTTTCTATGCGGGTTTGGCGAATTTTGCTCAAACTTGCATAGGTCCGATTCTGAGGGTGTTACAATATGCTTGCAACTATACGTTGGAATTAGCAGAACCGTGCTGTCACGGGGAACGTTTTCAACATTGCACTTGTACTCTGTACACAGTTGATATCGTGCTCTTTTGTCTATGGATGTCAACGGTGTGAAATAAAGAGGGAACTTGTAAGTCCATGGAGTTTGTATCCTGTGTTAGAGAAACGCCTAGGCCGCTAGCCTAAGCCATGCTTAATCATGGTGGAAACTTGTAGCATCACCATAGTGAGTCATCTATGAAGCATCCTAAATAAAAATCTATGCACATAGTAAATAAAAAGATCGCTAAGATGCTTAGTGTCTGCTTGCCTTGTCATTTTGGTTATGGGAAAGCTCATGTACCATGTGCAAGGGGTACCCCGTTGGCGGTTCTCAATGATATGCAAATACTTACAATGACAAGAACTTACCTGGACCCAAAGTTGAGTATGCATGAGGAGTGGCCCTCATATTCAAGAGACATGAGATTGCCAACTTATATTTCATCAAGCATATACTCCATCTTTGTTCACTTTAACCTTAATCATCTCAAGATGCTTATGATAGGGGCAATGAGGGCTCAAAGCTAGTAAGTACCATAATCTTTTGGAAGCTCTTTATGACTTGTAATCCCTGCTACCCTCTAAGAAGGGACCTTTCTCCCACTTCCAAGTTGAGTCAGTAAACCTACTTCCTCTCTATCTCCAGCAAGCTTTTGAGTTGTTGTGTTTCAAGCATTCATATGGTGATTTATTCAATCATGTTCTTTATCTTCCTTGTTTGCACAAAACTCTTATCTATTGAGTATTACTTTGAAAGCCTTCACCTGTGAAAAACCTTTTTGAGCAAAGAGTGTTCCTGTTTTGAAACTTCTACAAAATCTTTTGTGAAGCTGTTTGCCAGGTGTTCTCTGACCAAGAACAAGTTTGCCAATTCCAATTATGATTTATCTGTATGCATCTCTATTGTGACTACTGTACTTGGTTGCAAGCTAAGTTATATAATGGTGAGTTGCTTTCTTCTATGAGTTGCGCAATGGTAAGTGTGATGCTTCTTGTTCGTATTATTTTATCGACACTTCACTCCATAAACCTGTGGACATGTTTACTGAGCTCAGTATTCGCTTGGGGACAAGCGAAGTCTAAGATTGGGGGAGTTGATACACCCAATTTGCATCACCATTCTATATCATAATTTACCTCTATTCATTGATATTTGTCTTATTATGAGGTATTACTTATGGCTTTTCATCTGTTTATGCATGTTGGATGATTCTTGGAGGATGGACTGCCGGAGTCTGGATTCTGATGGAAAAGAAGGCGTTTCGGTGCAATTTTGTGAAGATCAGAAAAATATCAGAAAAATATGGAAACATATTATTTTACCAGAAGACGAAGGAAGCCAGAAGGAGGGACGAAGTGGGGCCTCAGGGGGCCCACCCCCCCTAGGCACGGGCCCACCTAACCCCGCGCCTAGGGCGGGTGTGGCCCACCTGCCCAGCCTCCGACTCCACCCCTTCGCCTATATCTTCCCTTCAAAACCCTAAGGATCGAGGAGCGACCACAGATAGATTTCCGCCGCCTCTAGGGGCGTAAAACACCGAGAGAGAAAGATCTCTCCAGCAGATAGATTTTTGTTGAGGGGATTCCTTCCCGGAGAGGGGAGACCGTCGCCATCAACACCATCATCAAGCTAGGATTCATCGGGATCATCATCATCATCCACACCATCATCTCCACCAGCACCATCACCACCACTCCGTCCTGCTGTAACAATTGTGTTGGATATTGCTCTAGTTCTTAGGGGAAACTTTCCCGGTGTTGATTACTATTGTAGTTGATGCTTGTGAGTGGAACCATTGGATTATTTTTTATGTTCATATTGTTATCCATTACCATATCATCTTTGATCTTGATCCATATGATGTCTTGTGAGTAGTTCGTTTAGTTCTTGAGGACATGGGAGAAGTCATGTTGTTAGTAGTGAATCTGTGATGAGTTATTATTCAATGGTTTAGTATTTAAGTTGTGGTGCTATTCTTCTAGTGGTGTCATGTGAACGTCGACTACATGATACTTCACCATTTATGGGCCTAGGGGAATGCATTGTGTATTTGGCTACTAATCGTGGGGTTGCCAGAGTGACAGAAACCTGAACCCCCGTTAGGACACCTTTGCACAAGGGAGCGTAGGATCTCAGAGTTTAAGGCTGTGGTTAGATTTATATCTTAATTACTTTCCTGTAGTTACGGATGTTTGTAGGGGGTTTAATCACAAGTATGTATTAGTCCTAGAAATGGCGGTATGTTAGCACAGGTTCACCCACACAACACTTACAAACACCAGAAAAGAGTACTCAGCTATTTGAAGCGAAAGCACTTGACAGAATTCCCATGTGTCCTCGAGAACGTTTGGTCCTTATAAGTATGTCTACCGGCTTGTCCTTTGCTAAGAAAGGATTGGGCAACTTGCTCTGTTTGTTCGTTACTTCTGTTACTTGCTCTTTGTTTTGTTGCCTTGTCAGAAAACCACTAAAAATCCGTTTGCTAAGTATTCATAGGGATTTCCTGCTCCATACCACTGTTCAGCACCTTCTGTTGCTCGTTGGGATCGACACTCCTATTTATCGAAAGTACTATGATACACCCCCTATACTTTTGGGTCATCAACTAACCTTATGATTCTAAATGGCACACAAAAGTCTACCAACTCAAGATATTTTCCATCCCCATGATTCTTCCTTTTCATTCCTCCATCACATATGCATGACATTAGTCAACTTGCTCGTTAGTAATCCTAATCACCGATGTCCTTGCCGCTTGATTTAGATGATCAACATGTATTATCGGTTCCTCTCGTCCACATTGGATTGTAGCCCTCACCAATATCGAAGAAGGACACACATGTAACAAATTTGCTCATCAAGAGAGGAAATAAAGTTTTCCCTCAAAACATGTCCCGTCTAAAGGATCCCGAAGATCCCAACAAGAGCAACATCCCTAACAATATGCATGGTAGTTCCTAGTGGAAGAAGAATAGAAATCCACCAAAAGTACCGAGAAAAGCAAGTAGGTCTAGTGTAAGCACTAATAGTACTCCACATAAATGCAGCTGCAGAGCATTCAAAAAATTGATGATTGATGGTTTTATCAGCAGGAGAAAACCTACAAGTGTATCCCAACCCATTTTATTTTCTTCATGTTATCTTTTTTGACTGTGACATTATGCCAGATCAACCATACATATACCTGGCCTTGATTTTCGAAGGCAATTTTGCTTTCCATAAGTGCCTGAAAGATCTATGGATTCCCACATGGTAGAACTTTTTGTACATAAAAAACTATCAACTTTCTAGACTTGGTAAATTTCCATTTAGGCGTATCAGGCCATCTCCCAAAGAAACACTTCCCGACATATTCCACAGATTAAAACATTGTATCTACAAAGGCACATTCAACCATCTTTCAAACCTGAAATTACATTTGACAATCCACATTTCCCTGACTTCACACGGTTGATCCTGATCGATCTCATATAGATGGGGGAATTCCTCACAAAGACATTTACCCCACACGAGGCATCATGACATAAGTCACTTCTTATTCCTCCATCAACCACCATCCAACTATTGTGCATCTACAACTTCCTAATTTTCAGCAATTCACACTAAGCGGCATAATCATTTTGCTTATGTTTCATTCTCCATATCCCATGTAGAAACCCATATTTTACTTTGACCATAGTATGACAAGTGCAAGATTCACTTTCCATATTTCACCATCACTTACTCATGAGACTAATGTTGAAGATTTTTAGATTATTGATCTCCAACTCCCATAAGTGGCCATTTTACCACATGCCACTTCTTTTTTTCCACTTCTTGTCTGAAGATTTTTTTCATATTCTTGTTTAATGTTTTCCAACTATTTTTGGAGAGTATATATACATATGTATGTGATATATTGGAGGGGTGATATTTAGTAACGATTGAATCAGAATAAGTCTTCCACCAATTAATGGATGAGAATTTGCTAATCCACCCATCAAGTTTCTTTCATGTTGCAAGACAAAGGTGCCTGGTCAAAAGCATGCAACCTGGATCCACATATATAGGCTCATATGAATTTTATGGGTTGCTCTGGCACCTAAACACACCCATGTACCTCATCCCTTTCTCATCGTCATCTAGTACCATTATCATCTAACTCTTTAGGAAATTAATTTTAGTCCTGATATAGCTTCAAACACACATACATATATTGATATATAGCACAAGATTAAGATGAGTAACTTGCATAATATCATGCATCTCTCACAAAAATAATCGTGGCGTCATCATATTTTAGGATAGCAACACCATTTGGTGCCAGACGAGGAATAAAACTCGCCATTAACCCAACCGTTCTGAGCTTGTTGTATTAGTTTAGCCAACCAATTAGCAACCAAAATATGAAAGAAGGACTGTTGGCGGCCCCTGTCTCGCCACATGTGGTTTTCAAAGTCTTTGCCACTACTATTATTGATTTTAACAAAAGTATTTGTCATTTTCAATATATCCCCAATCTATTTACACCATTTCTCATTAAAGCATTTTTGATACACATTGAACAAATATTTCCAATAAACTTTGTCATAAGCCTCACACCCTCTTGTTTCTTCCTTCTAGATTCATGCAATATTTCATGCAATTACATGACACCATACATAATGTTTCTCTCTTTGATAAAAGATTTCTAACGACCTGAAATTAGTTTACTCGCCACATGTTCCACTCTAAGGGTGACAACTTTAGTAAACAATGTACAAAACTTGCAGCAGACTGATTGTTCTGTATTTCTAGACCGCATCCTTAGATTTCTATAGCAAGATAATTAGCCCAAAGTTCATTCTATAAGTATCAAGCTTGTGGTGATAGCAATCCTGAAACATAGACATAATGTCATGTCTGATGACATATGCGAGCACACCTGATAAAACTTTGCAGGAATTCTAGCTTGGACATTTATTTTTAACCATTTTGTCAACAACAAGTCCCGCCTCATATTCATCTAAACTCAACATTATGAGGATCTATCAGTATTTACCCTTCTCCCCAAATACTATCACTAAAATTCATATGATTACCTTCCCCATGGAAAACAACTATATGTAGAACTTAGTAGCATGATCCCAAAGATCAACAATAGCCTGCAAATACCAAGTAAACTTAGTTGTATAGTTGTATAGAAATAGAATAGGGAAGCATATTCTATGTGGCTAATCACTATTTTGTGGAGCGTTCATATAACCTTTGGTTTACCATCAATTAACATGGTTGTCATCCTTTTCTATTAAAGAGACTATACAATTAATGAATCAAACTTACATATTTGTTGCTTTTCTTTGCTATAATGTGGAACTATAATGCAAAAAAATAGAGGTAGCCTCCCCTTCCACCACTCTCCCCCATATATGTCATTGCCTCATAAAACTCTTCTCTTCTAATCTTTCCTACAACTAGCAGGGGTGAATCTAGAGAAAAAAATCATTGGATTTAGCTCTTATTTTTTTGCGGGTGCAGCTCTTGTTGTTATGCTGTAAAGTTCCACTAATTAGAAATATCGTAGACTACTTTAATGAGAGCTTGAATGGATTTGTTGGGTTCATATGAACCCAATGGTTCTCTACCAGTTGGTGCTGCTAGCTAGCATCATTGTATGAGCGCCAACATGAGAAATGTCCATGTAAGCCTAAGAGGCGGGGAAGTGGTGTAAACCCTCTATTCTAGGAAAACCTAATCTTCCCCGTTGTGGATTTTTCCAAAGATGAAAGGAGAACATTAATAAGGTCATAATCCATAGATGCTCTCTAATTATTGTTTGTGTTAAATGAAATATTACTTGTCCTTAAAACCACCATTGTGGAACCACCAACACGAGTAATATCTCCCTAAGCCTACGAGGCGAGCGAGAGGGTGGGAATCCTCAATATACACTAACATTATACGTGGCGACCTTTGCTGACAATGAAGAGGGAGTGTTAATGATATCACAATCAATTCATGATCTAATTATTTATTATGTATATTAATGATGTCACACTCAACTCGAACACCTCCATGAGTGACCTTGGATCTTTGCCTAGGACTAGGATGCAAGGGAAGGTGTGTGGACTCTCCATTTTTGCAAACTCGAAACTTTCCTCGGTTGCGAATTTTCTAACGGATGAAAAGGTATTATTAATGATGGAACACTTTATGGTATCAATATTTTGTGTACGAAATTAGACATCAAATAAATAGCACACACTTCTTCTTGAAGATGCACACTTTGGTCAACTTAACGAAAGACGCGACACATGCTTTACGTCTATTAGGAAAAATACACATTAGTTATTTCAAAATTTTCCTACTCAAGTTTATATGAATCTTCTTTATATAGATATCACACACTTTCTAGCACCAACGAGCCGAGTTACCATAAGACTCAACACTGCTTTGCGTTTCTTAAACAAAAGAGTCACATCAATTGTTCATGTTTTTTTCATATTCAAATTTTTAAGAATGTTCTTCCAAAGGTTGTGTAAATATTTACTAAAGAATAGGGAGTTTTGTAGATAGTTTTCAAATCTGGATTGTGATGTGTAACCAACACTAATACATGTGTTTGTACTAGTGACCATTGTCAAATCACAAACACCATAAAAATCTTGCCGAGCCTAGGAGGTGAAGGACTAGGTGGGATCTTCAATATACCCTAACCTTCTCTTTTGCGGCCTTCGCCAAAGATGAAGAGGGAAAATTAATGATGTCCCACTCAATTGATGGTCTAATATTTTATTGTCCATGATAAAAAGTAATAAAATAAAATCACTAGGGTGAAATCAGATGTCCTTCACCATGTGTGCGCGCTTAGAACTCAAGTTGTAGAACGCCGACACACATTATTTTGTATAGTAACCAAAAGTTTTGTGTAAATTATTCATGCATGGGCATTATTAATTTTAGGTCCATGTTCTAAAATTAGTAGTATATGTTTCTTTCAGACAAATCAAAGTAGATAGAAACAAATAATTATGAAGTTTCGATGTAAATATATACACGCCTAGCAAATTATAGATTTTATATCTCTATTTGCTTAAGCTCTACTACGACAAGGTTTGCCGAGTTCCGGTGAGTGAGGGGCGAGGATAGAACCGTGCCTTCATCGCACTAATACTACATGTAGTCGTCGCTAGGTGGTGCAAGGACCTATTTATAATTTTATTACTTTTAAAGATCTTTGTATTGTTATTCATGATTATTAATAGATCAGTGGTATTTTTGTTAAAAATATATATCTCTGCTTGCTCAGCTTTATCCCATTCAAGGATCAATTTGCTCACAATCTAATTAATTCCTCACACCGCACCCTTAGGGCTTGTTTGATGCAAAGGATCTGTAAAACATGTGAATAGAAAAAAATGCGGTAATAGAGTAGCAAGGCACTTGCAATCCTACATGAATGAAAAATGTAGGAATCAGTAAAATAAGTTGTTCAAATGCATCACATAAAAAACGCAGGAAATATGTAGGGTTTATATACATGTCATAGTTGTCATAGTCACATGGTTATTTTTCTAGAAGGTATCACCTCTTGTTAGAAATCTTACAGGATTATATTGTAGGAAAACAATGCACAAGAATTTTTTCATTTCTTTGAAACAAAGAGACTCTATAGAAAAAATCCTATGGATCGAAATCCTATATAATTCCTTTTAAAATCCTTTGAATCTAACATGCCATTTGTTGTTGCCTCTTCTTTTTTGCCCTTGTCTCTGTAGTGACCACTACCAGAACGCCACCATGAGAGACCCTCTTTACCTAGGACTAGGAGGCGAGGGAGGGAGAATGAACCCTCTATTACCAATAACCCTAAACCTTTTATGTTTGTGGGGGTTTCTACAAAGATAAAGAGTGAGAATTAACAATAGCACCGACTAGTCGAGTTAATGAAAGACGTGACCCATGCTTTCCCTTTATTAGGCAAAATGGTCACCCAATTGTTCGCAGCTGGCATATACAAGTTTAGGGGAATGTTCTTCGAAAAGTTGTATAAAGTATTTATCAAGGAAAATCCGTATATATATATATATATATATATATATATATATATATATATATATATATATAGAGAGAGAGAGAGAGAGAGAGAGAGAGAGAGAGATGTAAATACTACTCCAATATTTTACTACAAATGTACACAGTTGGCGATTAAAGATCTTGCAAAGTAGCTATTTTTTATTAGATCACCCAACAAGGACATTGCCTATTGTCTTCATACATCGTCTTACAACCACCACCATTTCAGAGCCAACATGAGCAATGCCCCTTTAAGCCAAATAGGGAGGGAAAGGGGTGTGGACCCTCTATCCCATTAAACCCTAACCTTCCTTGTTGTGGCCCTCGCCAAAATGAAAGAGAGAGCGCTAATGATGACACACTCCATAGGTGGTCTATTTATAGTGCATGTTAAAGGACACATTTTCTTCCCCTTACAACCACGGGTTTCAAATCACCAACACTAGCAACGTCATTCTAAATATAGGAGTGAGGATATGCTGGGAATCCTCAATATACAGCGAACACCCCGTAGTGGCCTTTGTCGGAGATGAAGAGTGAGCATTAATGATGCTTGACTCGGTATAATTATTTATTATGCTAAAAGAAAATAGAACAATATACATTTATGATGAAGGCGAGTGCTCTTAACTTTGTGTGCATCGAGTTGTTCAAGTTGTTGCAAGATGAGACACACTATTTTCTTTAGTAGCCAAAAGAAGTGTGTGGATTCTTAAGTTCAAGGGCATGTTTTGAATTTAGTTGTACATTTCATTGAGATCAAACTCCACACAGATAGCAGCACATATTTCAAAATTCCAATTACTAGATGCACAACTAGCAAACTATAGACTTTATTTATACCCCCTCTTGCTCAGTTTGGCCCATACAAGAATAATATGATGAACATTCTCGTTATCTATTTATTTTCTCGTCTCGCGCTTAATATCCTCCTCTGTTGTGTCCTTGTCTTTCAAACGACCATTTCAGAACACCACTATGAGCGAATATTTGTCTAGGACGTACTGTAAGGCAACAACGAGAACGTGAACCCTTGTTTTTGCAAACCCTAAACCTTCGTATACGTAGGTTTCTCTGAGATGGAGAGGGAGCGTTAATGAAACCACACTTGGTAGTATAATTGATGTGTTTGCGAAAGGAGACATAGTACCAACAACACCCACTTCTACTTGAAGATGCAACAAGAGGTTAAGTTAATGGAAAACACGTTTTTCGTTTCTTTTGTTCGTATTTGTCGTATTCAAGTTCATGTAAATATTCACTCATTCTATAACCCCACTTTTTAGCACTGCTGAGTTGCCGGGGGATTGGCATATTCAAGTTCACGAACAACAATGCAAATGGAGTCCCACTTACATCACATTTATAGTCTGTTTGAAGATTTCTAACTTAATTTTTGTCTCAAAATATGATCTAGAAATCCTCGAATCATATTAGAAATATTTTTTGAAAAAAGTTGAGTAAATGCTTACTGAGGAAAAAAATCTTTATAGATAGCTATAAATTAATTACGCATATTAATTGCATATTTACACAGTGGGCGAATTAATGCCAGATACTTATTATTTCATAGATCGTTCAATCTCGTCGGCCGTCGAACCGCGGCACGAGGATAATCTGATCGATATTTCCCCTCTTCTTCTTAATCCGTCCCCTTTCCCTGGCTCGCCCTCCACCTTCAGTTACGAATTCCGCACCATCTCAGTCGCCCCTCGCCGTCTTCCCGGATCGAAGGTACGCCGCCGCAACCCACCTCTCTCGATTCCTAACCTAGCAAGGAGGCTCCTGACGTCCGCCGCCCTGCTGTACCGTACCGTCACCGCCGACGCCTCAATCCACGCCCCACACCCCCCACCCCGCCCCCGGCTCCGAACACCCCCACCTCTCACGTATCGCCGCCATCGCAGTTCCTATTCTTCCTCGCCGGGACATCAAGATCCTGGTGTCTCCACCCCGTCCGCAAGTCTCTGATGATGTTTTTTCTTTTATCCAGCGATTAATTAAGTCCCATCGACCTTCACAACTTGTGGGTGTGCCGCTGCACACCCCGCACCCCATCTAGATCCGCCCCTGCGAGCAGCCATGGTGAAGACTCCCACTAGCGCCCCCAAGGCCAAGGCCAAGGCGGCCCCTGCTGGCGGTGTGGCCGGACCGTCACAGGCGAAAGCTTCCAGCCCTGGCTCGGCGAAGATGTCCAAGTTTAAGAAACGGAAGGCCAATGGCGGCCCCGCGAAGGTTGCAGCTGCTGCCGTGGTAGCGGCGGACGGGGCAACCTCCGCAGGAAACGGAACCGCCTCTGCGTCCGTACTGAAACCATCCACTGCTTCTGAAGCATCGCCTGTGGCATCCTTGAGGCCAACCACCGCAGCTGAAGGACCATCTGCTGCCCAGGCACCAAAGGCAGATATCGCTGAAGCGTCGGCTCCAAAGCCGAAGCCGGCTGATGCTGCAGCTGCCACCAGCAATGGGATTGGTGCTAGCGGTGGTGATGGCAAGAAGAAGAACAAAAGAGAGCGGAAGAAGGAGAAATCTATGGCATTGAAGGGGAAGGGAAAGGAGGAGGAGGCACAGGCGCAGGCGCAGGGCAAGAAGGGGAACTGGAAGGAGGAGCGGGGCAAGAAAGAAGTGGGGGGTGATAGCAGGGGAGGAGGGCTTATATTCATGTGCAATGCACAGACTAAGCCCGAGTGCTTCCAGAACCGCTTGTTTGGCATGCCCATGGGGAAGAAAGAGATGGTGGAGAAGGTTCGACCAGGAATGAAGCTATTCCTCTATGATTTTGACTTGAGACTGCTATATGGAGTGTACAAAGCATCGTCAAAGGGCGGGATAAACCTTGTCCGAGATGCATTTAATGGCAAATTCCCTGCCCAGGTAATCCTGTTCTTCCATTATCTAGATCTGATCCACATGTTAGGAATATAGTAGCGGCATGAGCTCTTTTGCATTTTATGGGTGTGTGCATTGCTTTGGACGATGTGTGTGGCTCAGCTGCTCCAGTATTTTGGGAATGGAAATGAACGGTAGACAGGGCACATGAGTAGAAATCTTGTATTGGGTAACACGACATCTCAGGAAGATGAGCTCTATCTTAGGTCCAGATTGCATTTTCATTTTTATAAGATTTGGTGGTACATGAGCAGGGGTTATAGTATTGAGCAGAATTGTACATCAACTCCTGTTCTGCATTTTTTGGTAAGCGCTTATATGCAGCGGTAGTTCGTAAACCCTAAAACTACCAGTGGTGTGTCCAAGGCGTTACTAGTAGAGTAGTGACACTACTGTTTATCAGACAGTATGTGCACGTCTCATATGTGTATGGAGGGATCCTTGGTTGTGTGTCTTTCAACCAAGTTATTATGGAAGATGTAGCTAGGAATCATGATTTGGGCTGGCCATCATCAAATCATAGTCCTGTATTTTAGTTATAATTGTGATGCATGCGTGTATCATATAAGAATGAAAGGTAGACATATTGCATGAGTAGAAATCTTACTGTGTCACACTACATCTTGGAAGATAAGCTCTATTTGAGGTCCAGATTGCGTTTCAGTTTTGTAAAATTCAATGGTACATGCCCAGGGGTTTTAGTAACGAGCGGAACTGTACATCGTAACTTCTATCTGTATTGTTCTGGTAAGCTTTTATAAACAGCGGCAATGAGGATGTGCACCCTTGTTTGTAAACCCTACAAAATATCAGTGGTATGTACAAGGCATTATTAGTAGAGTAGCGCACTACTCCTGTTTGTCGGACAGTATGTGCACGTGTCATATATATGTAGGGGGTTCCTTTGTTGTCTGTCTTTCATCCTACTTATTATGGAGGATGTACATCCTTGTTTGTATCCCTAAAAAATACCAGTGGTGTGTACAAGGCATTATTAGTAGACTAATACACTACTCCTGTTTGTCGGACAGTATCTACACGTGTCATATATATATTTAGGGGGTTCCTTGGTTGTGTGTCTTTCAACCAAGTTATTATGGAAAATGTAGCTAGGAATCATGATTTGGGCTGGCCATCATCAAATCATAGTCCCGTATTTTAGTTATAATTGTGATGCATGTGTGTATCATATAAGAACGAATGGTAGACATATTGCATGAGTAGAAATCTTACTGTGTCACACTACATCTTGGAAGATAAGATCTATTTTAGGTCCAGATTGCGTTTCAGTTTTGTAAAATTCAATGGTACATGCCCAGGGGTTTTAGTAACGAGTGGAACTGTACATCGTAACTTCTATCTGTATTGTTCTGGTAAGCTTTTATAAACAGTGGCAATGAGGATGTGCACCCTTGTTTGTAAACCCTACAAAATATCAGTGGTATGTACAAGGCATTATTAGTAGAGTAGCGCACTACTCCTGTTTGTCGGACAGTATGTGCACGTGGGGTTCCTTGGTTGTCTGTCTTTCATCCAACTTATTATGGAGGATGTGCACCCTTGTTTGTAACCCTAAAAAATACCAGTGGTGTGTACAAGGCATTATTAGTAGACTAATACACTACTCCTGTTTGTCGGACAGTATCTGCACGTGTCATATATATGTAGGGGGTTCCTTGGTTGTGTGTCTTTCATCCAAGTTATTATGGAAGATGTAGCTAGGTGAATCATTATTTGGGCTGGCCATCACCAAAACATAGTTCCATTTTCAATTATATTCCCGCAGCATAGGAAAGAGCCAGCTTGTGCATCGGCGCGTTATTCTATGCTTTCTCATTCTCGCTGAGAATTAAATAGTATCTTCCTTAATATTTCCATCAATGAACCTTTTTTATGCTTGAGTTTTGTTCAGATGTGGACTTCATGATTACTTTGTCAAGTAACATTGAAATTGAAAAGAATGTGTTATAACAAGTTGCATTTATTAAAATTGTGTACCATATATGAGGTATGTTGTTAACCTATGCATTGCTTCTCCCATAAAATCTCACTTTAAATGGCCATTGATTATTTAGTTGTTATTCTGAAGGTTCTCTTTAGGAGTGTTTGAGTAGTCAGTCTAAATTTATGCGTCAGCCCACAAGGCTAGTTAGACAATCCTTGTTCTGGTTGGTAGCATGCTGACTCTTCACATGAATCGTTGGTTGCGATTTGGATGGGTTAGATTAAGAGGCACTTGAAGATACAACTGATATAAACCTGTAATAACCCTCCTTATGGAGAAATCATTTATGAGGCATCCTACCCTGACCTTGACCTCGATCTGTCCACAGACCACAGTCCAGCTTATTCAATTGTCCACGTAAAGAGTTTACAGGTTAACTTATAAAATGGGTTCATACTTGACACATGCCCGCTATCTTCACAAATTGCACTTTAACAAGCTCATGCCCTCCTATACAAGTTTATCTATGAAGCCCAATATTATATGCTACCGTGAGAAGCTAATCTAGGTCCTCTATGTTGCCCATTGGAGGATGAAAACTATCGAGAGATATTTGCCTCAATTTTTTTACAAAAGCATGACTCCACCTAACATCTTTTGTGCACAAATCCTCCATTTACCTTGTTTTGGTTAAGAATTTCATTGCCGCATCCGTGCATGCTTCTTTTGGTACTTGGTGAATTTATTTTATTTCACTACTTGGGAAAGGGCCAGCTGTTTAGTCCTTTGGAGGGATGCTGGTGACATGATAATAATCGTATAGGAACTGATGCTTCTCATCCATCTGAAAAATGGTGATGTATATTGTGCACTGTATACTGTAGTAATGCTAAATTGCCATTTGTGCTGTTAAACTGATACAGAGATGATGTCCAATCTTTATCATGAGGAGAACTTAATGGATTGAAAATGGATAGGGCGTCTGATATGGTAGTGGAAGTTCCATAGGTATAATGGTTGATGGTGTTTATCATAGTTGTAACTTATATGCAGATATAGTTTTGCTTGTAGTCGTATTTACTCTCAATGGACAATTTGTTTGATTGCACTTGGGTTTTAGTTGTATTTACTTAGTGACGTCCTCCAGTTGGCCCATTGGGTGCTTGGAAGGTCGCCGTGAGTAATGTTTGGATTTTGGAGATCATATATTTAAATTCTGAAATCTTGTATGTTGGACTGGTCATCTTACCACCGTGTTAGCCCTATAACATACATTTTTAAGTTGCATAGTGGACACTGGACAACAGAATATACAATTGTTCTGCTTACAATGGCCAAGACTAATTTGTGGGCACAAGATTCTGCACAACCTTTTGATTGAAATCAGACCTCATGCCAGAGTAGGTAGTGCTGAAGAGTGGTATTCATGTACTCAAAACTAGTTTATGTGTTTGATGTAGGTGAAATTTAAGACTGATAAAGATTGCCTTCCTCTTCCTGAGAGTAGTTTCAAGCATGCCATCAAAGAGAACTACAGTGCAAGCCGCAAGTTCGACCCTGAACTCAACTCTACACAAGTGAGTGTCCTTGGATTTTTTTATATAACTACACAGTTAATCAACAGAACTATTGGGGCATTTGAAACATAATTGCCCTTTTTTTACCTTGTTTACCATATTATGTGATTTATGCAGGTTCGTAGGCTAATGGATCTATTCAAGCCTATCAATGTACCTCAGTCAGCTCCAGAGGAAAGGCACCGCCATGAAGGAAGAAGGCAATATGAAGATAGGCCACATGCATTGCCCATTGAAGAAAGACGCCAGCAGGTGGTTGTGCATGTTCCTGCTCCCGAGGACTCATATAGGGCAACACGCTTTGCTCCATTTCCTACAGAGTCTCGCCTTGCTCCACTTGCTCCAGAGTCTCGCCATGCTCCTATTGTCCCAGAGCCTCGACATGTCCCATCAGCGTACTACCACCATTTGGCTCCTTCCTCTGATGATCCGTACTACCGCTCTCGTGTGGATCCAGTGCATGAGCGGTAAGTTCAGATTCATTGTGTTTTACTAATTCAAACTGACAGTAAATAGTGTGGTTACTACAAACAATATCATGTCTTTACTGAAGCTATCTACTGTGCTCTTGACTAACAAAATTCTTGAATTTCAGCATTACTGCCAGAACATCTCCAAGGGATTATACATCACAGCATGGGGGATTGTCTGCTCGTGCTGACCGCTTAGAGGAGCCGTACAGGACTGGTAACATTGTTGTCCGTGGTGCTCGCCTGGAGGATCCTTACCGTCCAAGAGAGATTGATGTCCGTGGTGCTCGTGTGGAGGATCTCTACCGTCCAGGAGAGGTTGCTTCTCGTGGTGCTCGCCTGGAGGATCCTTACCGTCCAAGAGAGATTGATGCCCGTGGTGCTCGCCTGGAGGATCCTTACCGTCCAAGAGAGATTGATGCCCGTGGTGCTCGCCTGGAGGATCCTTACCGTCCAAGAGAGATTGATGCCCGTGGTGCTCGTGTGGAGGATCTCTACCGTCCAGGAGAGGTTGCCTCTCGTGGGGCTCGTGTGGAGGATCACTACCTTCCAGGAGAGATTGCTTCGCGCGGTGCTCGTGTGGAAGATCTGTACCATTCAGGAGAGATTGCTGTCCGTGGTGCTCGTGTTGAAGATCTCTACCGTCCAGGAGAGGTTGCTGCTCGTGATGCTTATGGGGAGCTCTACCGTTCTGACCGACTTGTCACTCGTGCTGTGGATCCCCTGCATCCTTATGAGACTTCCAGCCATGCTTATGCTGAAACCAGCCAGAGACCTGTCCCTACAACAAGGGCTAATGGACCTGGCGTTCCAGTCTCCTCGCTCTATTCCTTTGCTGGAGCACCAGCCTATCGATGATTGGCTCTCTGTGACGTGCCCTTGAGCCGTCTGTAGTTGGATGTTTTCTTTTGGGTAAAACTATATCTCAACTGTAACAAGTCTGGATGTTGTCTTTATGTTGTATGCCTGTTAAACTGCTTATCCTGTTAAACTGCTTATTGGACGAATGGCATTCAGGTTCAAACCTTTTTGGTCCATGGTGCTGGATTGATGTGTTATGATCATACTTTTCTTGTGCTGATTTTTTTTTTGGATTTTATAAGGGCGGAATGTTCGGATTTTATGAAATCAGGGTGGACGTTTTGCTAAGTTGTCAGGAAAGTTTTCCTTTTATCCTGGCAATTTTGTTTTTTTCTCGGAATTTGCTGCACCGCGGATTTTGATGGTGGGGCAGGGGGGCCTTGTGCTGCGGTTCCAAAATTGGAACGCTATGGGTGTTCTTTTTTTCGACACCGGTTTCTTGTGCTGTTTGTTGGGTGTTCTTTTTTTCGACACCGGTTTCTTGTGCTGTTTGTTGGGTGATGATGGCTTGGCGGCCGAAGCTCTGTATGGGGTTGCGCAAGCACAAGTGCTACCAACCTGTGGTAGGGCACTTCCATCCAGGTACCATTTTGTGAGGCAGACTAGATTGTCGTGGAAAGTACTGCCTGTTTTTTGTTTTTGTTTTTTGATCATTTACGCTTATAGGTTTTCCTTGCAGGTTGTTTATAACTAGTTCTGATTTTTTTAATGGAACAAAGACTCCGCTAAACGGGCGGCCACCAAAATCTCCTGCTAATCCATAGGCAGTAGGCACAAGCCGGCACCGAATATGTTTTGCTGCTCTTTCCAGGAAACTCCAGGGATCGTCAAGAGACACCTAAATTGAAACACTAGCAGTGATGCTTACCAAGTGTGGAAAAAGGATGTGCAAAGAATCGGTAAGCCCCAATAGAATGGAACTGCACGGATAGAATTATAAAGGTCTAGACACCTAATTTGAAATGTTAACAGGCATTGCTTACCAAGCTTGGGAAAAAAATTACATGTCAAGACATATATTTGGACGTTCCGTAGGTGGGGACGGGCGACGACGATGCAGGCAAGCAGATGACGACCCGTCGGGCGTCGGCAGCGGTCATGACTCACGAGGATGGACGGCGGTGGCGGTGATCAGCGCCGACGAGGTTGGGTGGCTCAGGGTTGGGTGCGGGACAGAGATTGAAGAGTGTCATATGCCTATACGCGGACATACCCTTGATCTGTATGCCTATACATGGTATACCGACTGAGAAGCCTCAATTCTGAAATGATTTGATAATGGCGCCATGAATTACAATGAAATGCGGATAGGTTAGATGTGAAACCCAACATAAACATATGGAGACCAAAGAGAAAGTGGGACCAAAAAAAGTAAACAGAGTACGAGTAAACTAAGATTCCAGCAAGTGGATTATTTACTTCCATGCGGTCCAATCAAAAGCCAAATCTCTAGATACATTCTAATCTCTCAAGTCCCTTAGTGACAAATAAGAAAAAAAATCAGTGAATAAATATGACTTAACCAGATAAATATTTTAGATACATTTTTCTAACGTTCAAAAAAATTTTCTATTCCTTCCAGCCCGTTTTAATTGACGCGGCGAACATTTTGCAGAAAAGTCTTTGTTCTTTTTCGGACCCAACCTGGCGTCCTCCACCTCGCTTTAATTGTAGCAACAAGAATGGACGTAGTTGCTATATTTTGGAAATAAAGAAACAGAGCAGTTGCTATATGTCAATACTCTGCTGTGGAGACAAGTAGGACAGTACCTTGTTCAATTAATTTTTTTTGCGAAACTCAGCATAGACGCAGACGCTCACAAATACGTACATCATAGCAAGGCAACTTTCACATGTTAAAATTTAACATGTAGAATCCAATTGAATGATTCTGCATGTTTTTTAACTGAAATGTTTCTACATATCTTAAATTTCACTTGTTAAGGTTGTTGTGTGGTACTACCTATACTTTCTGTCAATTTCAGTCCAAGCAAACTTGCTGTTAGACCTGAAACTAATGCCATATTTATTCTTATCATGCAGGCAGGCTGCTGATACACAAGATTAATTTCACTTGGAAAAAATCGACAGGTTCTCTGACAACTGAATTAGATCTTGAAACCATTGCTGAGCAGGTAAAATTGGATAACTATTCCAAAAATTTGTGTTTAGACCTCCATGTAAGATAAAGTGGAGCTTTTTTACTAAAAATTCTAGCTAGCTAGAGCTACATCCGAATTCTTTGAAAATTCTGAATTTAGCGTAGCTGCGCGTGCTAATCTGGACAGCCAAAAATATTGAAGTCTACTACAAATTGCCATCCTTGACATACACACTTCAGTATTATACTTCTGCTGTAGCACTCATGTATATCAGTAATTACCTGATGGTTCTACACGGTTCTTGGGCATGCTAATTGTCTGATCAGTAAACTCTAACAATCATGCTGAAATGAGTAGAAGACTTTTTTTGGATCTGAAACCATTGATAACGAATGCTGTTGTGACTAGCAACTCCTAGCTGTTTTCTATCAGTGACTTGCTAATTGTCTGATCAGTACTAGTACAACATGATCAGCTGGATTATTATCTATATTGCTTGAAGCATATTTTCTGTTACTTCTGTTCTGCATTGCTAGAACTGAATTGGGGATTTAGGGGGGAACGAATTGAGGGCATCTATTTATCGGTTTTTCTTAATGTTAGGGAAAGACGTCTAAGTCGAATAGTCAATCCTCTGTTGCTCGTTCTAGGACTGCGTCTAGGAGTAACGCCACGCCACTGATGATTCCAAGGAGAATCAGTACACCAATCCTAAATACCCCCTATGGGTTCATGTTATAAGATACATCACAGGTGGTGAGTCTGGTCGCAGAGGGAATTCAAGATTTAAATGTCACTTTTGTGATGAAGATTTCTCAACGAGTTATTCAAGGGTGAGAGCACATCTTTTGAAGACTCGATGTGGTGGTGTGCATATTTGTAGCAATATTTCCCATTTTGTCCATAAGCAACTTTGCAGCAATATGTCTCTCTTCAACAGAGCAATCTTGGTCCGCTTTCCCTTTCTTTTCTTTGTTGATGGTGCCAAACTTGAAATTTTATGAGGAAGTTTGATTAATTGATTCTTTGGTGCACTAGTTGCCGCAGCTACAGTAGCTTCACGATCTTCCTTGCAAAGTTGCTTATGGAAAAAATGAGAAATATTGCTACAAATCTGCACACGACCACATCGAGTCTTCAAAATATATGCTTTCACTCTTGAATAACTTCTTGGGAAATCTCCATCACAAAAATGGCATTTTAAATCTTGAATTCCTTCCGCAACCAAACTCACCACCTCCACATGTGTTCTCTTGTAACATGAACCCATAGGGGGTATTTAGGATTGGTGTACTAGTTCTCCTCGAAATGATCAGTAGCGTTACTCCCAGACCCAGCCCAGAACAAGCAATAGAGGATAGACTATTCGACCTAGACGTCATTCCCTAACATTGAGAAAAAATGATAAATAGATGCCCTAAATTCGTCGCCCCCTAAATCCCCAATTCATAGCATCGAGGAAAAAAGAAGAAGAGAGATTGTAGTATGGATTGGAACTTACTTGTGAAGACAAGCAGCGGCGCCAAGAGAAGAGTTTCGAGATTACTTCGAGTCCTCGCAATGCAGCAACTGCTAGGTGACGGCGAGAGGGTTCTAGACGCTTAGGTTTTATCATCCATCGAGTAGGCCTTGATATGGGCTGTCGATCGAGTCGAGTGGCAACAGGCCGATATGTATCCTTGAGGTGTCCCCTACGTGTCCCAGCCGTATCTTGATTTTTTTATTTATTTTAATCCAAACAATGAGATGATCTAGGATACTCGTATCCCTCACGCTTTCTTGTGTATCCCCATCCTGATGCAGTATCCTGCATTAATACGACACCTTTGCGTTGTATCCCTGCAATGCAGGACATGAGGGGAGTGAAGCAACAGTTTGCTGATTTCTCTCTTTGTAAGAATGCGTGAAGCAACATTTTGCTGATTTCCCTCTCAGTATGAATGCGTTTGAAGACCCGGAAGCAATGGAAGATAGGGCTCACTTTGATCCAAAGCAATGGTGGGGAACTTAAGGAGCTCACACCCCAATTAAAAGGATTTAGCTTTGAAGCTACTCAGGCAGCCAACATTATCCTCTTGCTGCGACTGGAAATGGAGCACATATGCTTTTATCCATAGCTTGAAAAGGAATAGGTTGACTCCTGAATGAGCTGACGATTTGGTGTTTGTGCACAACAACTTGGGTCTCCTTTCAAGGAAGTCCAACGACTGAAAGTGGGTCAAACCGGATGTGGGATGTTGGTGGAGATGGTCTTGATGGCTTTGATGGTGTTCGCATTCTTGAAGGTGCTGATCTCGCACTTGACGAACCAGAATTTGAGCAAAAGATGGTAGGAGACAAAGCTATCTGAAGCTTGGCGCGTCAGCCTTCAACTTAGAACGTTTATTTCATATTTCTATTCCACTTTATTTTTACATGGATCTATAATAATGCACTATTGAACTATTGTCGTGTGTTGCTGCATGAACTACTGGACTATTTGTTGTGTGCTTCTTTGCTTTTAAATGGTGTGTGCTTCATTGCTTTTAACTATGTACCACAGTTTAAATATATAAGGTGGCCATATTTCTTGGATGTTTTGGTAAGCTATATATATTGCTGACTAACAATGACTGATACTTTTCCAAACGTTCAATGTCTCACTCTCATCTTGTATGATGTTTCTAATTGCAAGGAACCTGATGACTGCATACAACGAGTTGGGACTTGAAAAGGCAGTTACTCCTTCCAATCACCATGAATAAAAAAATATCAGGTTGTTTCAATTTTCTCATCCTCTATAATATTGGTTATTGCTGCTGATTTTATAATGCATTTATGAATATGCTCGCCGTATCCCCGTAAGGCTATTTTCACAAAATGTTCCTCGTGGACCTCCTCCTCGCCCTCGGGAGTTTCGGGTCAAGGGGTCCTTCCCCAGCCGGTGCTACCATGTTGTGGTGGTGGCCAGCGCTACCGGCGGCAAGGGAGAGGATGGTGCCTAGGAGGTGGTGATGGCGACAGAGATGGAGAGCTCCGTCGGGAATTTCACATTTTAATTTGAGGAACACATTGGAGAAGAAATGAATCACTAAGCACCTTTTTGCAAAATTGCCATTCTATTAGAGCCACGTCGATTAATAGTAGATTAAGCCGGAGGGAGTTGAACTATTCACATTTTGAGGATTTAACAAAGGCCTATTTGATTTCCTTACAAACATGACATATATAAATCATATTGGATTTTTCAATAGTGTTTGTTTGGAATTTATTTTAGCCACATTATTTTCCTCCAGATTACAATTCCAAAAATCCAAACTATATCTTAGATTTTTTAGGTCCCATGCTGCACACATGACCCTTTCTTCCTTTCTATTCTCTCCTAGCTAATTAGATGTCTTAGACATTTAGCCACTATTTTTTTAAAAGAATACATTTTTTAAAATAAATTTCACAAATAATACACAAAAATAGGAATTTTGAAAAGTAGAGCGGCCTCGGGATTTGAACTCCCGACAAGGACCTTTCAGGAGTTTAACTCCCGACAAGTACCTTTCGGGAGTTTAACTCCCGACCAGTTGGTCAGAGGTAAGCGCAGGGTGGTGCATGACAAGTGCTTGTCGGTGGTTCAACTACCGACAGGTTCAACTACCCATTCAGCCAATCACAACATCCACTCTTTATTTCCTTACATGATGTTCTTTTCTCCTTATCTTTAGTGGAGCAAGGGTAGTCTTGGGATTTAGACAAAATATTGTCAGGAAGTTCACATGGCGTAACCAGTTATGAAAGGTGCCACACATGCTCGGATCTAGGGAAGTGAATTTCTAGGCAAAGGCATATAGGCAAGAATTTGGACTTGTGTGATGGCAAAAAAACAAGGAGAGTTTGTTCGACGGCAATTCAATAAACTGAGGGTTTGCAAGGGGTTAATAAGCAAATTTATCGTTATAGAACTGACTCAACTTGTGATCAAAGACTTCCAAACTCTAAAAATCCGATTCAAATAAAACAAACACTATCCTGCTCATAAGTTAGGATTTCTAAGTCGAAATCTTAGAAGATAATTTGTCTAATTGAACTACTAGATCAGTGATGGCACAAACAAGAGGGAAGAGGTACCCTGTACTGCCGTAACTGCAGTACAACAGCTAGAGTACCTCGATAATTATGACGCAACTGTTGTTGTAGGTGCAGACGTGCAGTCCAGCCCACACGAGCTGATTAGTACTAATTATACATGAGCTTCTATGCCAGCTGATTATGCATTAATTTTCACATGATTCCCATTTAGCACTTGTGAGTTGGACATATGATAAGATGAGCTAGTGATTCTGAGAAATGTAAAACTTGCAACAAACTATTGTGATCTGAACAAGATGATATTTTGGATGGGCTGACCGTCATTTGATCTTTAAAAGGGGCATTATGCTGTCATTGCAATAGTATGGCACACACATACTAATTATGCTATATTACTACTAATTGTTCCTAACAGCAAGCTTTTGTTATGTTACAGAATTTTCACGAGAATCCAGCTATCTAGAGAAAATCTCCTTTTATTTATGAAAACATCACTAAGCAACAATCTTCATGTCAGCACACAGTTTTTATGTAACTATGATAATTAATTTGAACCAGGAGTAAAAAACACAACATACCTCCAATTCTGCTGCTGAACTGAATGTTGTCAGATCCACGGGCTCCTCTGAAAGAAGAGACTTGTTATCTGTTATCTGCAACAGAAGATTCTTCTATAGCCGAACCGGTATTATCCACATCTGTTTTCTCATTTAATTTGAGAACTTCTTCTGAAAGAACACTAATACCATTCTCAGAAGTTCCATTTTCAGGAGTGTTCTCAGGAGCAGGCTGATCCGATGTTCCACCCTCACACTCCAATGTACTCGTCGACTCAAAATCACATACTGATCTAATCATTAATTCCATGGATTCCTGAAGAGCATTTCCATTTTTCTCCGAACAACTCCTGAATGTGACCTAGAAACTGAAGCCAGATCATCCTTCTCATCCTCACTTTTGTTGGAGCCATTTGAGCAATTCCCATCATCAAGAGCTGCAGGTTTTGCATCTGCGCCATCATCATCCACATCGGTGTCACTTTCACTATCACTCTCATCGTCTGCTACCTTCTCCTTTCCCATCCTAAAACAGACCTTGATTAAATCAGGCAGTTAGCACTACTCCCTCCATTCATGTAAGTGAGGTGTATAGTAATTTGATTAAATCAGGAGTTAGCACTACTCCCTCCATTCCTGTAAGTAAGGTGTATAGTTTTCTGTGAACAATTCTTTTCCCTTTTTAAGTTGTGGGTGCAGTACCTTGGATTAGAGATTTGTTTCTCGTCTATCACGATCTCGCATGAGATAAACAAGCTAGATCAGGATCTCCCAAACGTTCCTCTTTTTTTCTTCTCTCTCTATATCTATCGGCAGAACCTTCTCTATCTATCTCATCACGGCCCTCTTTTCCTCCTCACGCCATCACAGATCCTATGGAGGCGAACAAGATACCAGCGTCTGGCTCGCCTCTCCCAGTCCATGCAGAAGGAAAGGAAACGCCGGCAAGTACAGAGAACGCCCAAGGTCTAGATGACAAGGAGAAGAACAACGGCTTGTTAGAACCACGCAATCTGTGTGGATATGGCCCCAGAGTTGCCCCATGCCCCCATGGGTTATTGTGTAGCGGGTGTGGCATCCTTTTTCTTATGCTTTGAACACCAAGATGAGAAACCTCAAATGATATGCATCAGATAACTACCGCAGCCACGACAAGTATGAAGACGTGGATCATGGAAGAGACTCCGAGACATACTTACTGATTCGCGAGTTTGCGAATCACAAAACTAGTTTGCAAAACGACACGATGGGAAGACGTAGAAGTTTTTAGTGTCCTCTACTCGTTTCAATCACATGATTGATGAGAATAAAATATATATGTTGTGTATACTCAATCAGCTCAATCAGATGATACATGAGCATGAATAAAAAATTATCTTGTGTAGATGATACATGGGCATGAACGATTTTCTTGTCGTGTGAGTAGTTGCAGAAGAAAGTACTCCATGCAACAATGACTTCTCACGATAATCAACATTTCAAAATAGTATGACAGGTAATTTATGATTTTTCATGATTGACGACTGTTAGACCGTGTATAGCTTCTGTAATTGTCTACGTGTATTGTACCAATTGTAACACACCCATTATATATATATATGTGATAGCCACCCCATTGTGGGTTGAGCCGCTTCCCCCAATTCTGTTGTTTCACATGGTATCAGACTTGGTTACGTCCTACGTTTCCGCCGCCTCCACCAAACCCTAGCCGCGCCGCCGCACCCGCCGCCTTCGCCGATCGCATCACCGATTGACGCCGCCGCCGCCATGATGAGCGCCTCCGCCTCCGGCTCCACCAACGCGGGCTACCTTCCCGCCTCCCTCGCCGCCCTCCTCTCCCGCCCCATCGATGCCGCCGCCATCCGGCCACCCCTGATCGGGACGAGGAGCATCGGCTCCTTCTTCTCCAACCATCCTCCGGCCTCTTCATCGTCGGGGCACTCGCTGCCGGTCCACACGTCCAACGCCTCCTCGCCCGCCTCCACGGCCGCAGTCGTCTCGCCGCTCGCCTTCGCGCCTGCGGCCTCCTCGGCAGCCTGGACCGTCGGGCCCTCTGCGTCGGATCTCGCACCGATGCACCCTGCTCTCACGGCGTTCGCGCCTCCTGCAGGGTCTCACCCCGCGCCGCACGCGGGTTTCTGGCGCGCACAGGTCCTTCCGCTCCTTGGGAGTCACTACCTGCTCGGCTACGTCGACGACACTCTTCCTTGCCCCCCCCCGCGCGCTGATGAACAGCGTGAACGGCCCGGTTTATAATCCGGCGCACCGTGTGTGGACGGGGCAGGACCAGGCAAACCTCTCCTCCATCCAGGGGTTGCTCACCCCGGCTGTTGCCGGGCTTGTCGTCTTTGCGAAGACGTCTCATGAGGCATGGACAATCCTTGAGCGCTCCTTCACATCGCAGTCGCATGCCCGTTCTAGCTCTCTCCGACGTCATCTAGGCGAGTGTGAGAAGCTCGACACCACCGCCACGGAGTTCTACAATAAGGTCAAGGCCCTCGCTGACACGCTGGCGTCCATTGGACAACCACTCACCGACTCTGAGTTCAACTCCTTCATCTTCAATGGCCTCGACGAGGAGTACGATGGCTTGGTCGAGATCATCAATGAGCGGGGCAACTCGACGCCCATGATGGCACACGAGGTCTACTCCCGCCTTCTCCTCACCGAGGAGCGTGTCGAGGCGTGTCGCGCCAACCGCAGCCGTGGAGGGGGCTCCTCCGCGAATGCTGTCTACAGGGGCAGCCAGCTCTCCTCGGGTGCCCCGTCATCCACCTCAGGCAAGGGGCCCAAGCTGTCAACCCCATCTCCGATCGTCCCCCCTTCGATGCTGTCTTCCAGCGGGGGTCGATGCTGCCAGCTGTGTGGTATTGAGGGGCACTAGGCCTCCAAGTGCCACCGCCGCGTTTAGAAAAGTTTCCTCGGTCTCGGCAATGAAGGCAAGGATGCGCGTAATAATGCGCGCCAAGCGGCTATGGCCGATCGTCCGACGCCGCCTACGAAGCCCTAGGCGAACCTTGGACAAACTCAGTCCTACTCCGTTGACCCATATTGGTACATGGACTCGGGGGCAACGGAGCACATGACGAACGAGATGGGGAAGCTCCACACCCACGAGCCATATCACGGGTCTGACAAGGTCTATACCGCCAACGGAGCAGGTATACACATCTCCCATATTGGTCAAGTATCTCTTCTCACTAGTCATGCCAATAGGAGTCTCCAACTTCGCAATATTCTTCGAGTACCATCTGTGACGCGTAATCTTCTTTCAATTCCTAGATTCACCCATGACAATAATGTGTTTTGTGAATTTCACCCGTTTGATCCTTTTTATTAAGGATCGGGACACGAGGGACGTGCTCCTTAGTGGGCGTCTGTGTTAGGGCCTCTATCGTCTGGAGCATCCTAGAGTCTCTCGCTTTTTCAGTGGAGTTTGCGTTTCATCGTCACCGTGGAATTCTTGCCTTGGTCATCCTGCCACTCCTATTGTTCGTCATGTTTTGCGTCGTCATGAGCTTCCTATCATGCCTAGTAATAAAGATGTATCTGAAGGGTTTCGCGGCATAGTAAATCAAAATTTTCTACGGATGCGAACAGAGGGAAAGCCAAGATCTAATCTAGGATATGCAAACAACGAGAGAGATTGGATTAGATCTTCATACCCTTGAAGATTCGCACAGCGGAACGTTCGTCGGAACGTGGGTGATGTAGTCGTACTCGCTTCTCCTCCTCGCGATCCGATCCGATCTAGCACCACAAGTGGCGGTGCCTCCGTGAGATGCACACGTGCAGCACCTCGACGTCTCCTCCTTCCTCGGACCATCAAGTATGGTGGAGAGACGGATTGGATCTACAACACGACGGCGTGGTGTATATGGTGGAGAATTTCTGCAGCAGGGCTTCGCCTACAAACAGTCGGGAGGGACAGAGGAGGGCAGCAGGGCGGCTAGGGTTGGAGGGGAAGGTGTGGGGGGTGGTGCGCCCCAAGCCCTCTTTATATAGAGGGGTGGGGTGGCAACCCTAGCCCCCTCCCCCAAGCCAAAGCCGGCGGCCAAGGAGTAGGAGTGGGGGGCAAGGAAACCCCCCCTTCTAGAAGCTCTATCTAGGGTTTAAACCCTCTTGGCCGGCTGGGCCCTATGGGGCCTTGTGCCCCTGGCCCAATGCGTCCAGGGCACTCCCTCATAGGACCATGCCCCCTCCCGGAAGGTGTGGCCACGTTGGTCCCCTTCCGGAAGGTTCTAGAAGCTTCCGGTACAATACCGATTAATCCGAAACAATTCCGAACTCCAAAAACTGCACTGCCTTATATGAATCTTATTCTCCGGACCACTCCGGAACCTCTCGTGATGTCCCGGATCCCATCCGAGACTCCAAACAAAAACTCATAAACCAATTATCCAATTTATCCTAGCGTCGAGACACGTTAAGTGTGTGACCCTGCGGGTTCGAGAATATGCAGACATGATCTTCTATCAATAATCAACAGCGGGGTCTGGACACCCATATTGACTCCCACACATTCATCGATGATCATATCGGATGAACCACGATGTCAGGATTCAATCAATCCCATATATATATTCCCTTCGTCTCGCGATATTTTACTTGCCCGAGATTCGATCGTCGGTACCGTCATACCTAGTTCAATCTCGTTCACAGCAAGTACTTTACTCGTTCCGTAATCCGATATCACTTTGTGATTAACTCCTTAACCACATGCTTTCAAGCGGTGTTGATATCGATTACCGAGTGGGCCCGAAGTATATCTCTCCGACTTGGGAGGAACAAATCCCATCTCGATACATACAACCCAACAGATACTTTCCGATCACCTGAGAGACACCTTTATGATCACCCTCTCATAGGATGACGTTTGATGACCTCAAAGCTTTCTTCCGATACCAGGGAGTTATATTATCTCATGGTCTAAGGAATACAATATTTGACATAAGAAAAAGCTTCGCAAAGATAAACACGATGACACGATCTAATTGCTTCGCTTAGTTTGGGTCTGTCCATCATATCATTCTCCCAATGATATGATCTCATTATTAATCGACAACTCATGTCCATGGTTAGGAAACCTTAACCATCATTAATCAATGAGCTAGTCCATAGAGGCGTACTAGGGACACGGTGTTGTTCACAAACCACACAAGTATTAAAGTTTCCGCTTAATACAATTCTAGCATGGAATATAAACATTATCATGAACAAGAATTATAATAATAACATCTTTATTATTGCCTCTAGGGCATAATTCCAACAGTATCCGTGTGTGATGCTTGTCAGCAGGGGAAGAGTCATCAACTTCCTTTTTTGGAGTCTACTCGTGAGATGAAACATCTTCTAGAACTTGTGTTTTCCGATGTCTGGGGCCCTGTCCAAACCTCTGTTAGTGGTCATAATTATTATATCAGTTTCGTTGATGCTTACAGTCGCTTTACCTGGCTTTATCTTATTAAGCGTAAGTCTGATGTGTTTGATATTTTTGTTCAGTTTCAAAAACATGTTGAACGCCTTCCTAAGCATAAAATTGTCCATGTTTAATCGGATTGGGGTGGTGAATATCGCAACCTCAACTCCTTTTTCCAGTCGCTTGGGATCGTTCACCGTTTAGCATGTCCACATACACATGAGCAGAATAGCTCCGTAGAACGTAAGCATCATTATATCGTTGAAACTGGTCTTACTCTTTTAGCTCATGCATCGGTTTCGTTTCGGTTTTGGAGTGATGCCTTTACCACTGCATGTTTTCTCATCAATCGTACTCCCACACGTGTTCTAGACATGAAGTCTCATATTGAACTCCTTCTTAATGAACAACCTGATTATACCTTTTTTAATGTGTTTGGGTGCACTTGCTGGCCGCATCTTCGCGCATACAATAAACGCAAGCTGGAATTTCGGTCCAAAAAGTGTGTCTTTCTTGGTTATAGTTCTCTTTATAAAGGCTATAAATGTCTTCATGTTCCCACTAATCGTGTCTATATATCTCGGGATGTCGTGTTTGATGAGCATGTTTTTCCCTTTGTCGAACTCCCTGTGTCCACCGATGAACCTCCATCCATGCATTCATCCTCCATTGCCTCTGACCAATTTGATGATGTTGCATACTCTCTTGTATTGTTGCCTAACCATGGTGCAGGCACTGGACGCGGGGCTCGTTTGGAAATTTTGAGACACCAGCACCTCCATCGCCGACATCATCCGACGCGCACGTCGATCCGCCAGTGCTCCTGCATGGCCTCGGACATCATTCCCATGTATGCCCGACCGATGTTCCTGTGACGTCGTGTCCGGCCTCGCCCCCTGAAGCTGGGCTGGCCTCGCCGAGTCTTCGGCCTTCCACGCATGCCTCGCCTATGTCGCCTTCGCTTGGGCTGTCTCCCTCTCCGAGCAGCCCAGCTGAAAGGATACAGATGTCGCCTATAGGGGGGTGAATAGGAGATTAATTTTTTTCCTAGAGTGGCTCAACAAAGGCGGAATAAAACTATTGTTTACTTTGTTAAGCACAACCTAGAACAACTAAGGTTCACCTATGTGCACCAACAACTTATGCTAAGCAATACAAACAACAAAGTGATAGCAAGATATATATTACTTCAAGCACGAAGGCTGTCACAATGTAAAGTGCATAAGTAAAGAGCTCGGGTATAGAGATAACCGAGGCACGCGGGGACACCGATATTTTACTGAGTTCCTCCCAACATGGAGTACGTCTCGTTTGGAGAGGGGGTGGTATCAAACCACCAATGCCACAAAAGGTCTCCCTTATTCTCCGGTGAATCTCACCCCAACGGGATCGATCCATGCTTCCACTATCGGTGCACTTGTCGGTGGCAACCAGAACCTCTCACAAGGTTGGGGCACAACTCCACAACTTAATTGGAGGCTCCCAACAAACGCCACAAAAGGCCTCAACAAATGCCACCAAGGCTACAATGCCACCAAGGCCACAAAACCGTCTAGGGTTCCAAGAACCCAAGAGGGACAAGCTCCAATGAGCAATTCAAACCAAATCCTCCGAGGAGAACTCAAGCCGATGCAACAAATGCAAATGGCAAGAACACCACAAAGATGCTCAAATCCCTCACTCTCAAGTTCCAACAAAGCTACTAAAGCTATTGGGGGAACAAGAGAGGAGGAATCAAAGAGAGACACAAAATCCCCCAAAATCTAGATCCCCAAAGATGCACTCACAAAGAGATGAATCGGTTAGGTCAAAACGTGGGTCTAGATCTCCTCCAATAACCCCTCAAATATATGCAAGAATCAATTGAGGGGTGTGTAGAAATCAAGCTTAAAGAGTAAAGCAAATATGGGCAAAGCTTGGACAAGAAAAGGAGGAAGAAGTAACCCTAAATAAAAATGGACAAAAGAGTTATATAGGGCTAGCCAAAATATGGCCGTTGGGACAATTTTTCTGGGCTGACCGATAGTACCGGATTGGCCCGGTACTACCGGACCGAACACAAACGCATACAGCGAGCGAGCCAGAGAGAGAGAAAGCAGCGGCAGCGCAGCAGCTAGCAGATGTGGCAGCAGCGGGCGGGCCCCAGCTCACGCGGTAGCAGCTGCGGGGCTACAGCTCGCAGCATGCAGCGGCAGCAGCAAGCGGAGCAGCAGCTGCAGCAGTGCGTGTGGGGGCCACAGGGGAGGCAGAGAGCACAGCGAGCGGCAGCACAGCGTCGCAGCAGCGTGCCAGGCATCGCGCGTGCGCGCAGCAGTAGCGCAGCTCCGCGACAGCTTGGGTGAGGCCAGGCGGGCCCAGCGCTCAGCGAGGCGCAGGCGCGCGCGTGCAACAGAGCAGCAGTAGCTCGCGAAGTCAACGTACGCGCAGAGAAAATCGGGGCAAAGATATGGATTTAAAAAAATAAACTGGGCCGACCGGTACTACCGGCCCACCCGGGCGGTACTACCGGGCCAGCCGGTAGTACCGGATTTAGGTACCTAGCGAGGCAGAAAGAAAACATGCCGTTTTTAGGCCCGGACGGTAGTATCGGCCCGTCCGGGCGGTACTACCGTTAGGCTCAGAAAACAGACAGACAACAAATATTCAAACGGCAATAACTTTTGACTGGAAGCTCCGATTGACCCGATTCAAATTGCGTTGGATAGAGGACGACAAGGGCTTCCCAATAAAATGTGGAAATATTGATTATCACCAAGTGAGAAAGTATCAAGTAGAATAATGTGAAATACCCCACTTGGTGAGAAACCAAAAAGCCGCATAAATCAAAATCGCAGCAAGATATATAAGAGGGATCCGATTTTGATGAACAAGAGCTTGTTATGAAGATTACCACAAGCTATATATCCTCACATGGATAAGACCAAATAACAACCAAATACGATGATGCAAGTATGCAAATGTTTGAGCTCTCTCCAAACGATGTGACCGAATTACTCATACGAGATCCCCTCTTGATAGTACGGTTATCTATCCTAAACCCGGTCTCACACACACAGCGTGAGACCGGCAAAAGGGAAAACCTATCAAGATTATACCTTTGCCTTGAGCATTTCACTTGAGCTCGATGTAGACGATCTTGCCCTTCTCAAGATGGAACGCCTTTCTTAATTCCTCATCATCGACCTCGCATATTGAGCTTGCATAACATATCTTCTTTGAATTTCATCGGCCTTGAAGCCAACACATGCTCCAAGTATAACTTAATACACACATTAGTCCATAAAGATTGTCATTAATTACCAAAACCATACATGGGGGCCCAACATGTTCTTTCAATCTCCCCCATTTTGGTAATTGATGACAATCCCTTTAAGAGGGTTTATATAAGTAATATTAATGAATAAAATGGTAATACCAATATCAAATACTACAAAAGTATGTGATATTGGTACCACCATCATATATAGAGCAAACTCCCCCACAATCTATGCATGTGTGATGAACTTGAATTTCATTGCATATATTATCAATCATTATCATTGGTGGAGTTTCCTCTATATATGCCACATGCTAAGCACCAACAAAGATGCAAGAGCATGAGAGGCAAATGCACAAGTACAAACTCAATGCATAAACCAACTTCCCTTAAACCCTCTAAAACTTCTTCCCCATTGGCATCGATTGCCAAAATGGGTGACAAGTTCTAGAAGGCAAATATAGTAATAATTCCTCCAAAGGTGTGCCTTCGCACATATCCAATGATGAATACTTGGGAGGGAGTAGAACTATATCGAGGACCCGAAGATTGCAAAAATAGTCAAGTGATGCAAGCAACTACAAGGTCCGACAAACCTGTGTGTATGACTGCTGCCATTGCGGATCCATCCTCCGAGCCCCGCACGTACCAGGCTGCTATGAGTATTCCTCATTGGAGAGAGGCTATGGAACAGGAATATCACGCTCTTATTCGCAATGAGACATGGACTCTTGTTCCTCCACCACCGCGAGTTAATGTGATTGATTCTAAATGGGTATTCAAAGTGAAGAAGCATTCTAATGGGCCTATTGAGTGCTACAAAGCGCGTTTTGTTGCTAGAGGATTTCGGTAACGTTATGGTCTTGACTATGAAGACACCTTCAGTCCAGTGGTCAAGCCTACTGCCATCAGGCTTCTTGTATCTATTGCCGTCACTCGAGGTTGGTATCTTCGTCAGCTTGATGTGAAGAATGCCTTCCTTCATGGTGTGTTGGAGGAGGAAGTTTATATGCGACAGCCGCCTGGGTTTCTGATCCTGACCGTCCTGATCATATTTGTCGTCTTACCAAATCACTATATGGCTTGAAGCAAGCTCCTCGTGCCTAGCATGCCCGTCTTGATATAGCTCTTCATGCTCATGGTTTTGCACCATCCACTGTTGATGCATCGTTGTTTCTTCTACAGAAGCCTGAGGTCACTATGTACTTGTTGGTCTATGTGGATGATATTATTTTGGTCAGCTCCTCTCAGCCAGCTGCCCATTCTCTTGTTCACTCTCTTGGTACTGATTTTGCTGTCAAGGATCTTGGGGAGCTCCATTACTTTCTTGGTGTGGAGGTTGCTTCTCCTGTTGATGGACTTGTTATGACGCAAAAGAAGTATTTATTGGACTTGTTGCAGCGGGCTGGGATGCTTAAGTGCAATACGACTACTACGCCTATGTCTACCACTGACAAGATCACTACTGTTGATGGTAAGCTTTTGTCTTCTGCTGATGCGACGGAGTACAGAAGTATTGTTGGTGGTCTCTAGTATTTGACGATCACGAGACCAGATATATCTTATGTTGTCAATAGAGTTTGTCAGTATCTCCAGACGCCTCGCGACACTCATTGATCAGCTGTTAAGCATATCTTACGCTATGTCCGTATGACAGTGTCTCATGGGATGCATATACGTCCGAACCCCTCTAGGGTCCTCTCGGCATATTCTGATGCGGACTGGGCTGGCAGTCCAGATGACAGGCGATCCACGGGGGGCTATGCTGTGTTCTTTGGCTCTAATTTGATCGCCTGGAGTGCTCGAAAACAGGCTACTGTCTCACGTAGCAGTACTGAAGCCGAGTATAAGGTTGTGGCTAATACTACTGTGGAGATTATTTAGGTACAGTCTTTGCTTCAGGAGTTGAGTATATCTCAACCGCAGCCTCCTATCCTTTGGTGTGATAACATTGATGCTACATACCTTTCTGCAAATCCGGTATTCCATGCCCAAACAAAACACATCGAAGTTGACTATCACTTTATGCGGGAACGTGTGTCACAGAAGCAACTACAGATCAGGTTCATCTTCTCTAAGGATCAACTTGCATACATCTTCACCAAGCCGTTGCCTCTACCACAGTTTGAGACCTGTAGGCGCAATCTTACCCTTCTAGATTCTTTAGGAAGTGGCTAAGATTGAGGGAGGGTGTTAGACCGTGTATAGCTATTGTACCAATTGTAACACACATATTATATATATATGTGATAGGCCATCCCATTGTGGGTTGAGCCGGTTCCCCCAATTCTGTTGTTTCACAACGACAGAATAAAACCACTAAGAGTTGAATCAGAAACATAAAAGCCGCACCAAACTAATTTGGTTACATAACGGGAGACATAAAATCACTAAGCATTTAACAAAATTTAATGGCGTTGTGAACAATAATTTGATGGCGTTGCGACAAATTCTCGTTAATCCACGAGATATGCTTCTTGGTATTATCCTGTTGGATATATTGACATGCCATGTTGTGCCATCTCGCCCTTATGGCAGGAAGCAACAAGTTTATCATGTACTGTCGGCTTACATCTTGAGTCACTATCGGGAGTAGTTTAGTGACATACGCATTGAAATTAATCACCATGTTAATATAGAAACCGATTGCCCATCATGCTAATATCAATAAAAATAAAGTAAACTCATTACATCATGGTTCCATCATAACTATTCTTGCTCTTTCTCTTTGCTACTTCTTTGTATGTAAATGACCAAATACCTAGTTTCCATCAAAAATCATCCGTGTCGCTTGCATCATATCATGATCGGGAGACCGCGGTAAAGAACATCAGCTACAAAACAACACCAGCATGTTTTAACAATAATACTTTCATAATCATGTTAACATCATATTGTTTTAGAAAAATCATCGCTTACTTTCTCAATGAAGTTTCTGCTCTGTCTGCTCTGGTACGGTGGGCCAAATAGTAATTCTGGCTACCGCGGGAGCGGTAGAACCATTTCTCATCAGTGTGTCTAACATTGTACATCCGTTTAAAAATTGGATCCACTGGAGAAAAATCTCATCAAGTGCCGATGTTGGGGATATGCTATATGGGTATCCTAATAGCATGTCACTTATCCGAATAACCCGAGTGACCCATAGTCGGTAGCATGGCCTATGGCCTGCTGGGCGGCTCAGTTAGATGGATCCAGAAGGGAGGCCCATGCCGGATAAAGGAAGGCTACGGTGGAGTTACCAACGTACCCGGAGCCTTGGAGTGCAAGATACACAAGACTAGTGATAGACGGTGTAGGACTCTGTAACCTGTCCGGCTAGGACTTTTCCTTGTAACCCTAGGACCTGGCGTCTTTATAAGTCGGGCCTATGGGAGCCTTTAGGGCACGATGACTTACAATCTTAGACGTTTATAGACAACTTCAGACAACCTCGCACAGCGAACCAATCCCTGTAACTCGGCGTATTGCCATTATAGTGATTTATAGCAGGAGTAGGATTCCGTCACCGTTGTGAGATCTGAACCTGGGTAAGTTGTGTTACCTCGTACCCGTCAACCGTCCGCCTTACCCCGCGTGTCTAAACACGCACTGTGAGGACCCCTCCATGGCGTACTCGTCGGCAATACCACGACAGCCGACAAACAAAATCTTACTCGGATTACCCTGTTATCATGGTGAAGACTACATTATGGCGACATTTGCAGGAAGGTTTGTTGAGAAGTCACACAGATGCCATAAAGTCTACATTGACAAATGATAACAAGGTAGACCGAGTAAGATTTTGTTTGTCAGCACTTGATGAGAATTTTTACCTAGCAGATCCAACTTTTAAAAAGATGTACAAAGTCATACATATTGATGAAGAATTGTTCTACCGCTCCTGCGGTAGCTAGAATTACTATTTGGCTGCTGGCGAAGAGGGTCGTACCGGAGCACATAGAGCAAAAAACTTAATTGAGAAGCTGAGCGATGATTTTCCTAAAACAATTTGATGTCCACATGATTATGAAAATATTGTTACTAATGGCATGTTGATGTTTTGTAGGTGATGTTCTTGGCCACGGTCGCCGACCATGATATGAGGCAAACGACATGATGATTTTTGATGGAAAACTAGATATTTCACCGTTCACATACAAAGAAGCAACAAAGAGAAAGAGCAAGAATAGGGATGGGGAACCTTGGTATAATGAGTTTACTTTAATTCTATTTGAT
Source organism: Avena atlantica (assembly GCA_910589765.1). NCBI lineage: Eukaryota > Viridiplantae > Streptophyta > Magnoliopsida > Poales > Poaceae > Avena > Avena atlantica. The sequence goes on along the minus strand of OU342739.1, from coordinate 52,485,281 downwards.
TTGATATCATCATGATGGCCAATTGGCTTTTTATTAACATGGTGATTAATTTCAACGCGTAGGTCACTAAAGTATTCCCAGCAGTGACTCAAGATGTAAACTGGCAGTACATGATAAAATTTCCGTTTCCTGCCATAAGGGCGAGATGACATGTGGCCGAGTGTGGCATGCCAATATATATCCAACAAGATAATGTGAGCCACATATCCCTGTGGATGACCTTGAATTTGGCGCGACAGCTCAAGCTGATGGGTAGGACATCCGCCTCACATGTCACGCTATAATCACCTTTTCACAGGTTATCTCTAGGTATTTGTATGACTGCGTATTTTAAATATGTTTAATTTTGTGGTGCGCTGATTTTGACTATTTGTGCAGGTTCTATTGAAGACATTGTGTTGAAGGTGCAGCAAACATTCGACGAGTACCCAGCCGAGCGAAGCAACAAGATCATCTTCTGCAAGCATGTATGTCAAAAGTGCTCAAGTAGTTGGGAGGGAACATATACAAGGTTATGCACATGAGGAAGGCTATGCTAGAGAGGCTCGCACTCCCGGTGCACATGCGGAAGGCTATGGCAGAGAGGCTCGGCACTCCCGATGGCACTAGAATGCGATGCGATTATTATTCGCAATGCCACCGGATTTTTGTAGAATGCTTAGTGATTTTTATGCCTTCCGTTATGTAATCAAATTAGTTTGATGCGACTTTTATGCTTCTGATTCAACTCTTAGTGGTTTTATTTTGCCGTCAATCATGAAACAGATCAGTTTTTTTAGGGTATAAACCGCAGCTTTTGTATTAAAATTAAAAGCAGTCATAAATTACTTGTCATACTACTTTGAGATGTTGATTACCCTGAGAAGCCATTGTTGCATATATTACCTCTTTTGCAACTACTCACAGGATAAGAAAATAATTCATGCTCATGTATTGAAAAAGGAGTACACAAGATAATTTTTTATTCACGCTCATATATCTGATCGAGTGTAGTACACAACAGAGATGTTTTATTTATACTGATCAATCATGTGATTGAAACAAGTATAGCATAATAAAAACTTCTACTTCTTCCCATCATGTCGTTTTGCAAACTCGTTTTGTCGCTTTGCAAACTCACAAATCAACAAATACGCCTCGAAGTTGCTTCCATAATCCACGTCTCCATACTTGTCACATATCCTTCAAGGTTTCTCAGCTTGGTGTTCAAAGCATAAGAAAAAAAAAGCCACACGCCGCACCCACTAAACAGTAACCCATGGGGCATGGAGCAACTCTGGGGTCATAGCCACACAGATTGCATGGTTCCAACTTCCAACAAGCCGTTGTCTTTCTCCTTGTCATCTTGACCTTGAGCGTTCTTTTTACCAGCGTCTCCTTTCCTTCTCCATGAACTAGGCACCAATATCTTGTTCGCCACCATGGAATCTATGATGCGTGAGAAAGAGGAAAAGAGGGCCGTGATGAGATAGAGAATGTTCTGCGGATAAATAGAGAAAGAGAGAGAGAAAAAAGAGAAACGTTTGGGAGATTCTAATCTAGCTTGTTTATCTCATGCAAGATCATGATAGACGAGAAAAAATCTCTAATCCAAGGTTAGAGCAGCCACAGCTTGTACAAAGGAAAAACATGCAACTCATGGATTATGTTTCCTATTGTAAGGAGTCACGGTTTATGATTCAAGGGCGTTCGCGCCTGATTTTTTTAAACGCTAGAGGTAGTTGGCCAGGACACAATTAGCAATCAAAACAAACTTCCTTAACTTAAGGGATTTCAGCTCGTGACTACACGCGCGGGGAGAGATAAATCTATGCAGCGCAACAGTAAACCTTTAGATTCCAAAATCGTTCACACTAAACTATACGCCTTGCTTACAGGAACTGAGGGAATAGATGTTAACCTGGCAAACTTCTCAAAGAAACCAAACATCAAAATCCCTAAGTAAAGCTAACAAGTTTATAAAACGAGCTACTAACTTATTCCAATGAACTAGTACAATTGAAACAACATGCATCAGTTTAGCCAGATTATATTATCACAATAATTGGTGTATAGTTGGGTAAACACCACAACGGATAAATGGTTCTTCTAGCACTCACCTAATCTTAAGCTTCTTGGCGTCGCGTGGCCTTACTCTTCCCAAGAGAGGCACGCACGGGCTCTTCCACGGCATTGACGCAGCTCTCAGCATCCTTGCGGTACTTGTCGACCTCGGCAGCCCGAATGCCGACACGGCCCGACTCTTTGGCCTTCTTTCCAAGGAAGTCCTCGCGTGCTTCGACCTGGCGGTCCCCTGCCTCGGCCTTCCACTCCTCGAGGCGGAGCCGGCGGCCGTTTATGTCGTGGCAGGCGTCGAAGTTGTGTCACCACGCGTGTTGTGTGACAGAGAGTGAGTTATCTAGAGTTGTGTGTGTGGGTCCACATGTCAGTTGTGTCGGGCCTAAGGCTGGTTGTAATCAGTTGAGTTTCGGACTACTTCAGCGTACGATGTACTCTGAAGAAAGGCATGACTGAAATGAGAAAGGAAAATTGAACTCTATCTCTCTCTTCTCTCCCGTGTTCTTTCTTCCTCCTCATGAAGGTCATCCTATCTCTGATCCTAACAATAGGTCATAGTGGTACAATTGGTATCAGATTCAACGAAGGAAGCTGTCTTCGGATCGCTCTCCCGGTAACATCCTCATCCCCGCGGCGGCGCGAATTTGGGCGATCTCCCAATTCACCGAGTCGTTGACCCGTAAAATCCCGAGAAGTGTTTGCGTGAATCGGTTGGATCCGGCCGGTGAGTATCACCACGGCTCCGTCGAAGGATGTGAAGCCGTCCCCGCAGACGGCGCTGGTACTGGCGTCGATGGGTGAAGCAACGACGAGGGCGGCGCCTTTGCTCAATGAGTGCCGCCACGCGGTCGATCTGCTGCACGGCCGCGTCACGGTGATGGATTCGACACAGTAAGGTCTCGTTGCTCAGGTTGGGCTCATCTCGGAGGCGGTGGCGGCAGGGGCGAAGGCACAAGCGGATGCGGCGCTGCAACTGGCGGCGCTTCATGCCAAGTTCATGGAGACGATGGACCGGCTCGATCGTGGTGCTACACAGTCTCTGCCTCTAGAAGAGGAGGATCTGGATCACGAGGACCAGGTGCACGCTGGCAGAAGCAGTCTCCATCTAGCCAATGCGAATTGGACATGCGACTCACCCGGTGTGTCCGGTTCCCATCCAGTTCAGGGCGGTGAACATTCTGGCGGCGGCGGTGTTCTCGGAGGAGTCGGTGGTGGTGTGCTTGGTGGTGCTAGCGGCGGTAGAACCGGTGGCGATAAACAATATACTCACCCTCAGAGCGATTTTGCAACAAAGCACAACCTCAAAATATCATTTCCTAGGTTCAATAGCGATCAACCTCGCATTTGGAATGAAAAATGTCTGGATTATTGTAACATCCCATCATTTAGAAACTAACGAAGGGTAGATTTAGGATTATGGAATGTTGCATACATTCATGTGTGAAAATGTGGGTAAAATTTTCACCAAGTAAAAACCTAAAGTGATCAATGTTTCTTTCATACTTTGAGATTAGGTTTAGTCTTAAGGGGTGATTGCTATAGACTTTGATATGAACTTTTAGGAATTATGTGTTTTAAAATGAATTTGAATTTTAAACTTGAGGGAGTTTGAATTATAATTCAAATGAATTAGGGATAAGTTTTGAATATTAATTTAATTAAGAGATAAATATTATAACTTCAATTCTATCCAAAGAAAAACAATAATGAATATGAAAACTTATTTCATATCATCAATATATAATCAAGTTACAAAATTGTAACATATTGAAATCATCCACACAATTCACAAAAGCAAATATATAAAGAATAAGAATATTCTTTATTAATAATAATGTAATCTTTATTATAGAAGAATAAAATGAAGATTACAAAAGAATAAAATGAAAATTACAAAAAGATAAAGAAGATTACATTGAATTGTTTTATAACTACACCTAAACTAAATCTTCACTTTAGATCTGTACCTGCAAAACAAACAAAGACTAAATAGAAACAAAAGAAAGTTAGAGTTAGTATTATTTTCTCTCAGACATGTCAGTGAAGTGCACTAGACAAATTCATCATTGAGAAATTTATTGTAGGGGCAAGTTTCACCAAATATGAAATAATTTATCTTTCATAAATTTCAAGCCAGAAGTTAAATAACAGCCAAGAGGGGCAAGTTTCACCAGCCAAATGAAAGTAACCAGATAACAGTAAGTTTCAAAATTCTGAACATATCAACAAGTGCACAGCAAGCACACAAGCAGGACACACAACTAAATGCATGTGTTGTGCTGTCAGCCTCACAGCACAGCTCCACTTCACAAAACCAGCAACACAGCCATGGAGGATCACACTAGTGCATATCTCCACTGCACACACACAAGAACAGCCAGCTTAGACAGCAGCTAAACCCAGCACAACAGCCAGCAACCAAATCAACCAAAGCCCAGCTCTCATCACCAGGATGGTGACATAAGGAGGGGGAAGAATCAGGTGGACAACAAGATCAAGTCCAGGAGCTAGGAGGAACAGGCTAGCTCAAGGTCAAGCATAGGAGTTCAGCAACACCAGATCAAGATCATCACCACCTTACTTCACAATCATCAGATTCTGTGGTGAGTCTCATAACACCATAACATGATCCAATCATAGTATCTAGACAAAAGCATGTGTTGTTTTAGGAAACAATCTCTCAATAATCACCCAAGTGAGGTGAATCTATCCTAGAGATTTCAAGTATAAAGATAAGAAATCAAACTCAGCCAAAAGCACCAATCTCTCAGACCAGCATCACAGAGTTTATTGTTATCAATTGCAACTCAAATACTTTTTCATTTGATCTTATCAGATCAGGGCACATCTCCCAGGGAGAGTAGCACCTATAATCTTATAAGTTACAAACAAATTATTTGCTCAAATAACTAGGACTTAAAATCCTAGAGCCTCAGACCAACATCATAGGCAGGAGAGTAAGAGAAGCTTCCATTTTATCTAGCCAGTATCAATCACAAGTATTGTCAAAGCTAAGACCAGAAATAAAACTCAATCACTTGTGTGCCGGATCATAATGGTATCACAAGGACAAGTTCTAATGAGCTAATCCCAATCTTTACTAAGATTCCACAAATAAAAGGGACAAGCCAATAAATATCATCTTCCTGAAGCCAAGTGCCAGGAATCAACAACAAATTCATTTATACTTCCATAGAAAATCATTAACATGTAATGATCATATTCAGTATGTATATATTCTCATACAAGCCACCATTATAATTACAGTAAGCAACTACTGAGAGCACTACTGTCAGTATAAGCATTCTGACAGTGGAGTGAGTTCTCAGATCAACAACATTCCAATTAGGGATTCCATAGAAACACTAACATTGGATCATAGTAAATTACCATTGGAATAAGTCTGACAAGCCACTAGCATCATCAAAGTCCACTACAAATAATGATCCACAACAAACAATCATTCCTCATGATCAAGTATGACCACCACTAGATCTAAAGCATCATGGATATGATCAATAGGGGGTTATGAACCCTAATCAGAACAAGAACCCTAATTAGGAGATGAACCCTAATCAAAACATAGTCACTAGGCACGAGTAGCCACTAGATACACACAAAGGGATTCATGGTGGTAGCATGAACAAGAACCACAGAGGCAACTTACCCGGGGTCCTCGCTAACGAATTGAAGAGGAAGCAGATTGGCCGATGAACCCGCAGCGGCACAGGGAGCGCCCCAGAGGGCGCTGCAACCTGCACCAGCCACAGCGGCGGCCACAGCAGCACACGAACACAACACACCACCATAGGGGGGACCGCGGCGGTGGCGGCAACACTTTTCCCAAACACTAGGGTTCGGGAACGGGGTGAACCTGGCCACGAGGAAGCCCCGGAGTCAAATCAAGTTGGACCAGATGAACGAGCGTAGTCGCAAACCTCGCCCTGCACCACGGCAGCTGCCAGGGGAAGCCACAACGGCGGCCATCGCCAGCGGCGGCGCCAGAGCCCCACGAGGTCGAGGGAGAGGAAAAGTGAGAACGAAGAAGAGATAGAGAGGATGAGCTGGGTGGGCCAAAACCCCTCGGGGTGATGATTCTAACCCTGCCCTATTGGGCCACACAGGCCCAATAAGCCCAAATGGCCAGCCCAAGTCATTTCAAAAGTTGTTTTAATAAGGAGGAAAAGACCAAAATACCCCTAAAGTCAATAAAATTCTAGAAAATAAAATAAAAGTCCAAAAATTATAAGTAATATATTTTTGGATTCACAAAAATACAAATTATCCAAATAAATTAAAATATAAATTTTAGACATTTAAATCTTATTAGGAATTTTGTAAATTATATATTCCTTATGGAATTTTACAAAATTATTGGAAGGTGATAAAATTAATTAAAATTCACTTTAATTATGTATTAATATTGTAGTATTTTTGAAAAATACTAAATAAATATTAATAAAAAATTTTAATGTTTAATTGATAATTCCTAAAAGAATTACTAAATCAATAAAAGTCAAATAAAAGGGAAATAAAAGAAAATAATTCAATATATGTTATAAATAGTAAAAGGTAATATTTGTAAATCCTTATTTATTAAAAAGAACTTTTTATAATAATAAGGTGAATGCATATCAAGTTAAAATGATGCATTCCATTATTGCATAATCATTTTGCTTCTTTAAATATTGTCCTTACCGGGCAATAATGATGTTTTTTAGAACTAGAAGCTCAAGGTCCAGTGCAAGCATCAGACTTCACTACCTTGCCATCACAAGGCAAGTTCATCACTTGCTCATGTCCTTTGAAGAGTCTTTATCAAAGTATTTGCAAATTGTGTGTTATCATTTATGTTAATAAAGAAAGAAAAAAATATTTTCACAAATAAAGAAATTATAGATATCATCCTAAGTGGTGATATAATGGAGCAATAGAACTTAGAGTTCTAATTGCAACAATGATGATCAAGTAGGGACTTAATAACCCCTGACATCAGTGATTCTAGCGTCGTATATTACGCGTTAGCCATGAGATTTGGAACGGGGCAGAGAAGTCAGCTGTATCTTCTTCCTCTCGCATGAAGCCGGATGTGCAGGTCGTGGTTGTTATCCTCGTAGTGTGCATATTAATTGGTAATTCGTAGAGGATATGCAACATATGGGTGGGAACCCTCATCGTCCCACGATAGTTCTGGCATCTAACGGTTTGTACCAACCATTTCCGTAATTCATTATGTGGGCATGGTGTACACCAAGGAGGCATGCGAGGTCGCGAAGGGGGCAGTGATTGGCTTGGACCAACTATTGGGCCCCACATCATGGAATTGTGGACGGGGAAGTACGCATGGTTGTGCAACAAGGAGTTGATCTCTCATGGGTAAAGTAACGCACCTCTGCAGAGTGTAAGAATTGTAACTTGTTACTCCCTGTTCCGGGAAGGAGCTACGAACGCGGCAGGAAAGGAACTCCATGAAAGTTCTGGTCAACCTGTGAAGGCTGATTGTCATAGTTTTTTTTCGGAATAATATCAATCTTTGAGATTTACCAAAGTTGCATAGTACCAAGGATTTACAATCTGAGGTGGTAGTTAGAGCATCAAACTTCCCACCTTGCATATAATGAACTTGTTGGGTAACGTTGTTACTCATTCTTTCCTTTGATGCCTTGCTTAGACTCTAAGAATCCCGAAGACGTGCCAATGTACGCAGTCGAATGCCAAGAAGATGTGTTCTACGAGGAACCTGATCTGTCCGGAGGTGTTGAAGGAGTGGATTACGAACTCTGCTACGGGGTTGACGATAAGGAGTCCAACTAAGTACCTAGTTAGTAGTAACTAATGGAGCCGAGCAGCATGAACTCTATAGGATAAGCTGCTGAGCTCAACTCCTAGTTGGAGTTGCTACTCTTTAAATTTCGCTGAAACAATTTATATTTTGGTTTGTAAGTTGAACCTTTTGAAGTCTTGAACTTCTGGTATTGTAATAATAATAACGTATGAATTTTTGTAATATGGACCCGCAATGTTTCTGTTGTACCACTCTGAGGGATGTGATATTTACGGAACGGTGTTCTGTGAGTGTCATGTCAACGACTATAGTGTACTACACATGCAGTGGTATGCTGGGTCACCGCAGTTGGTATCAGAGCAAATTGCTTTGACCTTAGGTTGGAAACCTAGTGAAGGGTATTACCTGTAGGAAAGTTAGCAACGATAAAGAATTCTCTAGAAGTAATATAATAGGTATTCAAATGAGAATATTCCGTTATATATTTTAGTGCGATAATTCTTTGTTATGATGCAATATGTCATTGATACTAATCAAAAATTATTTTTCTGATATACAGAGATATGGCACCAAAGTTCTAAAACAGACTTTGGTAAGGAAAGAGGAGACTCTTGATGATTATCAAGGATCATTCACAGAACAACTTCGTCAACTTTTAAAGCTCTTTAGTTGTCCAACTAGAATTCCAGTGAACACTATCACTTACCTTGATGGTCAGATGTTATCCAAGTATCGTGTGAGTATCCAACTTCCAGAGAAGCTTGGATTATATCATGATCTACCGATAGTAGAAGGTAGGAGTCATTTAGCAGCATACCATGTTGCTGTTGTGGAGGCGATAGCTAATATCCGGGAGCAGAAAACCAAGGAGCTAGAGGGTAGCACATTCTCTGTGATACCTCATGATTCTATAGACTCGGAGCCTATACCGGATCATCTTACTTTGGTTAAGAAGCATCCTAAGTTAGCTTCCAAGTTTATGGATAGATATCGAACACTCGTTGCGTCTTTTTATAAGACTCATCAAGTGATTGTTGAAGACAAAAATGATATGTTAGAGGATCTAACCGATCCGGAAAGGAGGAAGCAGTTAGCATCCCAGTTAGAGAAGGAAGCAAGTAGTAGCAGTGCAACACCTATCTTTAAGGACATACCTATAGATCCTGAATCTTTTATACCATATCCTTATTCACCAAGACCTGAACCTATACATGATCCTACTTTGGATATGAGGTATGCAGTACCACAGGGCTAAGAGGATGGTTCTGGCTCAGAACTTCCTATTGAGAATTCGGATGGTTGGAGAATGGGATCATATGATGGATCTCATGAACACCAGATGTCCACAGATGGTTCTAACAAGAATGTTGGACAAGCTAGTTGGATGGGTGCAAGTATGAACCCTAATAATAGTAGTAGTAATACCATGTCAATAGATAATTAGGATGAAGAAGAAGATCCTGAGGAGAGAGTGTTTGAATCATCAACATCTTCTCAAAACCCAGGGAATATACATTATCCAGTATTTAATTATCTTGCCCATATGTTCCACAAACTGTGCGATGAACAACACGTCATCACGGTTGGACATCAGGCATGTATGATGTGCGTAGTTACTAATAGAAGGAGGCAATTAGTTAGAGATATCTAGTACCGTGAATTGTACTCCAAGAAATAAAATAGTGAGATGAGTAAAGCAGTTATGTGATTATACCTATATGGTATATCTTGTCATGACTTTGTATTATTATGATAATATGTATCATATGTGAAATGCATATTTGGATTTTCTTTGGATCTTCATTGTGTGACTAGTTATGTGCGTAAAGTCGAGCTCAGAACACATGTGCATGATGTAATTATGAGTATTCGCTTTATGTTGCAGGACTAGAGGGTCATGGATACGGGTGTAGAAATGGAAACTGAGCAGCAGCGGATGGAGCGAGAGGCCAAGGAAAAGGCCGATGCAGATGCAGCAAACCAAGAAGCATTACCACCACCACCACCAATGAGGCCGTTAATGGAGTAGAATTTTATGCAATGCATGCAAATGATGCAAGAGACCCAGAACAAGTTCATGGAAGAGCTGCTGGGACGAGCAAATCAGAGGGCACCTGAAGGTGGAGGAGTGAGTCTATCTGATTTCCAGAATGCAAGACCATTACCTTTTGCATCAGCTCCTGAACCAATGGATGTAGAAGACTGGCTAGCAAATACCGAAAGGAAGTTGAAAACTGTAGGTTGCAATGATGAGGATAAATTGAGGTATGCAACTCATCTTCTGACTGGACCTGCAGCATCATGGTGGGAGAATTAGTTAGCCATGCAACCACCAGGAAGGGAGTTTACCTAAGAAGAGTTCAAGTAGAGATTTCGTGAATATCATGTTCCGAAAAGTGTTATGGAGTTGAAGCGGAGAGAATTTGAGGAACTTCGGCAAGGATATACTAGTGTTATGAAGTACATCCGGGACTTCAGTCAACTGTATCGTTATGCTGAGGAGGATGTCAACACTAAAGAGAAGCGGAAGAAGCGTTTCGTGAGTGGATTAAATCCATTTGTGAAGATGCAGCTAAGGTTAGCCAATAAGCAAAATTATCAGCAGTTGTTGGATGCAGCCATTACTTTTGAGGATGATTATAAGAATGTCCAAGAGGACCGAAGGAAGAGAGCCAAGAAGGAAACCAAGAGAATTCAGGCAAGCAAACCTAAACCCAACCTGGAGTTCAAACCTCAGAATAGGAATTATGGCAACAACAACAAGAACAAGAACAGTGGTGGAAATCAATCCAATCCGAGAAGGAATATTATTTGTAACAATTGTGGAATTCCAGGGCATTTCCAGAGGGAATGTAAAAAGCCTGTAGTGATCTGTTACGGTTGTGGTCAGAAGGGGCATATCAAGCCAGATTGTCCGAGCAAACCACTTGGAGGATGGCATACCAAGGGAGGAGGACAAGACAGTGGAGGAAATGGACAACCCAATAAAGGAGGAAATCATGGCAAGAACAACAATGGCAAGAGGAACCGACCTACTGGGAAACTGAACTGTGCAACCCTTGAGGAGGTGGATAATTCGGAGCATGCAGTGATAGGTACGCTCAATATCCTTACCAATCCCGGCAAAGTTCTATTTGATACTGGTGCAACTACTTCATTCATTTCTGAAGAATTTTGTGATAAGTTCGGGATTAGAAGGGCAACGTTAGAAAGTCCTATGACCGTAGTTACGGCAGGAGGGAATGTGATTATATGCCACATAAAACAAGATCGGGTTATCTTGATCTGTGGTTGTACTTATTTTGCAGACCTTTATGTGATTCCTTTGAAGGGAATTGCAGTAGTGCTGGGGATGGATTGGATGATGGAACACGGAGCTCAGATAAATTGTGAAGAGAAAATTGTCTCAATCAAAACTCCAAGTGGCACAAGGATAGTTTACCAAGCAGATAAGCACAGTCATATCATGGTGGATCTGCAGTTGAACTCAATGAAAGAGGTCAAATTGGAGGAGATTCCTGTATTAAATGAATTTCAAGATGTTTTTCCAGCGGAGCTACCAGGAATGCCACTAGACCGGGAGATAGAGTTTACTATTGACCTAATTCCTGGTACAGCACCAATAGCTCAAGCACCCTATAAGATGGGACCCAAAGAGCTAAAAGAACTCAAAGAGCAAATTGATGAGTTATCTAGAAAAGGATTTATACAGGAAAGGTATCCCCATGGGGAACACCAGTAATCTTTGTGGATAAGAGAGATGGTGGAAGACGGATGTGTGGTGATTATAGAAACCTGAACAATGTTACTATCAAGAATAAGTATCCTTTACCAAGAATTCAAGATTTGTTTGATCAAGTGAAAGGAGCTGAAGTATTTTCAAAGATCGATTTAAGATCTGGATACCATCAAATAAAAATCAAACCAGAAGATGTTCCAAAAATAGCATTTGTCTCAAGATATGGACACCATGAGTATCTCGTAGTACCATTTGGTTTGACTAATGCACCGGAAATATTCATGAATATGATGAACAAGATCTTCATACCATATTTGGTCAAGTTCGTCATAGTCTTTATTGATGATATTCTGATATATTCCAAGGATAAGGAAGAGCATGCCGATCATTTGAGAATAGCATTACAGACTTTAAGAGAACACAAACTTTATGCTAAGTTCAGTAAGTGTGAATTTTGGCTTGATGAGGTAGAATTCCTCGGTCATGTGATCAGTAAGGATGGAATTGCTGTGAATCCATCTAAAGTTCAGTCAGTACTAGAGTGGACTGCACCGACCAATGTGAAGCAAATTCGAGGTTTCTTAGGAATGGCTGGTTATTATCAGAGATTCATTGAAGGTTTCTCCAAAATAGCCGGACCAATGACCAAATTATTAAGGAAGAATACACCATTCAAGTGGGATGAGAAATGTGAAGCAAGTTTTCAAGAGTTAAAGACTAGATTAACCACAGCTCCAATCTTAGCAGTTCCTGAAATAGGGAAGGACTTCACAGTATACTGTTGTGCATCTAAAGAAGGTCTGGGTTGTGTATTAATGCAAGATCGGAAAGTGATTGCTTATGGTTCAAGACAACTAAAACCACATGAAGTCAATTATCCAACTCATGATTTAGAGTTAGCAGCAGTAGTTTTTGCGCAGAAAGGATGGAGGCATTTTCTTTATGGAGCCAGATGTGAGTTATACACTGACCATAAAAGTCTCAAATAATTCTTCACTCAAAAGGAATTAAATATGAGACAGAAACGTTGGTTGGAACTAATCAAGGATTATGATTTAATAATCAACTACACTCCAGGAAAAGAAAATGTTGTAGCGGATGCTTTAATCAGAAAGAGTTCAGATATTCGGCCTAGCAATAGGGAGCTACCAAAGGAGTTACAAATGGACTTGGAAAGATTAGAACTTCAATTCATTAGAACAGAGGTTCTTGGAGGATTAGCTACTATGCAGGTAGTTGCAGAGCAGGACAGTGATCTTAAGCAAGAAATTTTTAGACATCAAGAAGAAGATCCTTTTATTGCAGAGGAAATTTGTAGGATATCTCAAGGGCAAAAATCAGTTTTTCGCCTTGGAGATTATGGGTCTTTATGGTTTCAAGACCGTCTTTGTGTTCCAGATGTGATTGAGATTAGAGATGTTATACTCAGACAAGCACATGAAACACCATATTCTATACATCCAGGGAGTACTAAGATGTATATGGATTTGAAAAAAATATTCTGGTGGAATAACATGAAAAGAGATATTGCTAAATGTGGCATCCCGCAAAACCACTACTAGAAAATCGCGTTGTTTTTGTGCATTGCATCGCCATCATCTTGCATTGTTTGTCTGAACTATTTTGAAAAGCCTAGTTTTGCTTTGTACAAATACCCCTCTTTATTTCAAATGCAAAACCCCGATCGTATCGGATATTTTATTTCCCTAAAAACTAATTGCAAAGTAGCCTTGTTTTAAAATAAACAAAACCAAACAAACACATATTTACAAAACCTAAACTCTAAATCCTATATTCACCCAGACCTAACCTACCCACCAACCGCAGCTCGCCATCTCACCCCTTCCCCAATTCCCTACCCACCTTGCCACCTCACCAATCCCCCTCTTTTTCCCCCCTCTCTCTCTCTTTCTCACCAGCCATCCACACACCCCTCTCTCTCCCTCTCTCTTACACCTCGGCCCCACCCCCTGGTCAAACCCACCCCCTCTCTCTCTCTCTCACTGGGTCCCACCCCACCCCACTCTGCCCACACACACGTACACTCACCCTACCACGTCCAGCCCCACGCCCGACCCGACCTTCCCTGGGTCCCACCACTCCGGCCCCGTCCACACGCGCCCCACGCAGCCCCCACGCGGTGCGCCCGCGCCCCCCCTTCTTCCCCTTACTCCCGCCCGGCCTCCTCTCCTCTCTCCTCTCTGGCACGCTCCCTCCCCGTGCTCCGCCCGCGAGCTCCGCCCCTTCCTCCTCCGGCTGCCGCCGGCGACCCCCGCTCACCCCGCCCTTCTCCTCCGCTCGTTCCCGCGCCTCCGCTCGTCGCCGAACCACCTCCCCCGCAGGCCTCTGCCCGCCGCTCCTTCACCGCATCCTCCCCTCTCCGCGCGGCGCCTCCGGCCGCCCCCTCCTCCTTCCGACGCCGCCAGGCCCCCCCATCGCCACCGCCCTGCCACCTCCCTCCTCCGCCCGCATGCGCGTTCCCGCCTCCGCCCCGCCTCTGCATCTCCCCGCCACCGGCAGGCAACGCCGCTCCGCCCCGCCTCCCATCCTCGCCGGCCACCGCCTCTCCCCTCCCCGCCTCGCCGGAGCCGGCCCGCTCCTCTCCCCCCACCTCCCTACTCGACACGCCCCACCCCCTTCACCCTCCTCTCCGGCGAACCACCCCGTCGCCGCGGCCGCCGGAGCCGAGCCGGCCCCGCGCCCCGTCGGCCGCCTCCGGCCGGCCCACGTCCGCCGCTCGTCCCCGCCCTGCTCCGGCCAGTACCTCGCCGGCCCGCTCCGCCCGAGCCCTTCCCTCCCCGACGCTCGCCCTGCAGGCATCATCCTCGCCTTCGTCTGCCTCCCCATGCTCCACCCCCTCGCGAGCACCCTCTCCGGCGACCCCCACCCCGCGTGCTGCAATCTCCCGGCCCCGATGACCCTGTCGTGTCTCGGATATGGCGCGACTAACGGTTTCCAAGCCCTCCTCGATAGCAAGACGAACCGGAAAAACGGCGAAGACGACCCGAAGACCCCGTACCCAAAGGCCTTCGACAAGAAACGCCAAGATCTCCTTCCAGGAGGATGCCAAGTTCGCCTACATGAAGATCAAGACCGCTCCCGGCGGAACTGAACGGGACCCCGTCGAATCCCCCAAGATCGTCTCTCGGACGCCAAGTGCTTCGGCCCAGAAAAACCCGACGACCCGACCAAGATCCGAAGACCGAACCCGGGCGTGCCAAGTTCTTCGACCCGAGACCCCGGGGCGACAAGTACTCCTTCCCGGACGCCAAGATCGCCGAGAACCCGGATGCCAAGGTCACCGACACGGAACGACACACCGATGCCGACGACGTCGCCCGCCAAGCTCTTCAACCCGAACGCCATGACCGTCGACATGACCCGAAGACCACGGATGCGGCAAGATCTACCTCCGTTACCCGAGACCGAGCCCGTCGAACCCTGAACCCTGAGACCGACCTCGAACCCCGGAACCCCTCCGTACCCCCCCCCAAGACCTTCGACCCCAGATGTGCGACCCTAAGCCTTATTTTTATAATAATATATAAACATGTCGCATATTAAATTGTTCATGCATGCTTCCTTGTCTGTGGTTTAGGGGCCTTATGCCGATTCACCTTATAATTAAATATGGGGCCCATATGCGGGCAAATCTAGTCTCTCATATTGGCCTCATTTAAATTTGTGTAGCGAACCGGTGATATATTCTGCCTTGTTAAACAACATTTAAATTGCGGGGTAGCTAAACAACATGAACCACCTAATTAATTGTCGGGACCCCCGGTTCCGCTTAATATTGCCTAATTGCATTGCACCTTTGCCATGCCATGCATCATCCATGCATCATGCTCGATCTTTTGCCGTAGTATTAAATATTGCATCCGGTGTTTCTTCTAGTGTTTTGCTTCTTCGCGGATAAGGCCGTTGAGTTGATGCGAGTGTCGACCCGATCTTCGGTTGAACTTTCGGCAATGTTTTCAGGCGAGCATCTCCCCCTTTCTACCTATCTTACTTTTATAGTATTTATTCCCTCCTGTTGATCTATTGCTATCTGTGTTGCGATGCTCTAGTTTTCGTACCCGTGATATCCCTTGCAGCCTTATATTGCCTTGGACACCTCCTATTACCTGTTGTTTGGTAGATAGTTGGACCTGCGCGTCGTAGTCGCTTGCTCAAGTGCTGTTGCGTGTCGTCAAGTGCCACAGTTGTTGGTGTATTGCCGCATGTTTGATGTTGGAGATGATCATGGCTTTACTTTTCGTTCACTTTAAATACTGCTTAACAACTAAAATTGAAGTAAGTAAGCAGAGGCACAGGTGGGCAATAGATGTTATTTGGTTGTTAACCGTCCACTTGTGTCCCGTAGGACCCCGAGTACTTGATACTTGTTCCTTGATTTATCGCGCTATCCACATCCGGGAGGATTATGGGACCCCCCTTAGCCAGAGCTTGATTCATTCTTATTTCTTGGGGCCACAAACTAGTTTGAGGTTTTCTTTACGATCCTGTACTTATGCCATGCTACTGCTTTATTACGATTGTGCGAGGAGCACACTGTACTGTTTAGGATCGTGGCACGATTCCGCGGTATCGACAAGCCCAGTTTTGGGTTCCCAGTCGTTTACAGCCGTCCCCACAACCTTGAGTCCGTCTCGGAGCCGGCCGGCTTCGTTGCGGGTCTACTTTAAGGGGTGGCCCCCTGAAATATTTCCGAATCCTGTGATTGCTTTGTCGTGAAGGCCTCGTTGGGTTTTGATTTGGTTTTTCCGAGGTTGATCAAGTGTGTGTTGCTATTGGTGCACCCCGGCCGGGTAAAACTTTCTGAAAGCCGTGTCCGCGGTTATGGACGACTTGGAGCACAGTATCTCGATCATAGACAACTATAACTAAAGTAGTGCTGTAAATTTGACTTTATAATGACTAGTAAGCAGCTTCACTATAATGGAATGGCTAAATAAAACTGCCAACAATTGCTTGTTTGGATTGTCGCTTGCGACCTTTGTATCTGACTAGTAAGTATTGCAACTACAACGGAATGGCTAAATAAAAGTACCAACAACTTCTGGGTTTTGGGTTATCTCATGCTAATTGTATCTGACTAGTAAGTGTTGCAACTACAATGGAATGGGTAACTAAAACGGCCCACTGCTTATTTTATCAGGATGAGTATCTATACCTGACTAGTAATTGCTGCAACGATGACTGAATAAATAAAACTACCAACGGTGTGTGTTCCTCGGTTGACTTCCTCGTTTGGTCTCGAGGGGGAAATATCAGGATGGGTTTGTTTGGTGATAGTATCAGGTTGGTTCCGAATAGGTCTTTCTTACCCCTCTCTGATAGCCGTCAGTTGTATCGAGTCTCTATAGGTTGTTTAGTGCATGCTGCCGCTGCCGCTCAGTCCACCATACCTATGTAGGCGAGGACCGCCGAATTCTAGCCTCGCCGTGTACTGGCCTCAGTACTGACGCTCCTCTTTTTCCTTTGCCCTTTGTCGGCACCCCTTTTGTTTAAGCAGGTTTTGAGATCGACGTCGTTAGCAGGGTTACCCTTCCGGCTTGGCCTGGGCAGGGTTATGGACGCCATTGGTTATTCTTCAGGGCTCTTAGCCCCATTTGCATCTTGTCCGTAGTCGGACGCTCTATCGTTTTCAAGGTGATTTGGATCTTTGTATATTATATCTGTAATCTTGACTCATTGAGTCGCTGTTGTATATATATCTGTTCTGTGGGTCCCATCGAGGACTGTTGTGTAATGTTATTACTTCGTTTTCCACCCGCACGAAAGTGCCTGGTGGGCACCTTTGAATCGTTTCTATGCGGGTTTGGCGGGAAGCGCTGAAACTTGCATAGGTCCGATTCTGAGGGTGTTACAGAGTGGTATCAGAGCCGAGCAGTTGCGATACCCCACAAGTCCAGCCTGTAGGATAACCTAGCTAACGGCCGAAGTAGAGTGTCAAAACTATTTTTGAAAAATCGGTTGGATAGTTCTGATTAGGTCTGATTTTACTCCTTACCCCTCTGCTGCTCTCCTCTCACCTCTGCGTGTTTTGAATCCGCTCTCTTCTCTCTCTTCGAGTCTAGGATTTCTCGTGGTTGGGTTTCGTCGTACCTTCAGGGTTTCGCTTCCTCCTTTGATAACGGTGTTCTACCATCCGGTGTTCATGCTATCTGAGTGATCCTTTATCTGTGGTACCATTCTTTGTTCTTTGTTTGTGCCTTCCGGTGTTTTCCGACGCGACGACATCCTCTACGCCAGATCCGATGCCGAGTCTGCACCACTCCTTTATTCCTGAACCTCGCTTGTCAAGATCTTCAGTCTGATTCTGAGAGTTGGTTGCACAATTCGCCTATTCGTGTGCAGAGTAATGGTTTGAGTGTGGGATGGAGTAGATACCATACCACTACTCTTATCATTCGCTCCTGTACATTGAATTGGTGAATAAATGTGATTTCACTCTTTCCATCGAAGCTAGAGGTGGCTTTATTGGTTGATACCTCTACCTTCGCCTTGGTTTCCCGGAGTGTTCTCCCGACGATCACGGACAACGACCTCTTGTTAGTGGTGTACCGTGGATCTACACGAAGCGAGAAGACGTAGATCACCGACCTTCTTTCCGGTACCATGAGGCGGATCTCGAGGGCGACATCCATTGTTAGTGGTGTCGAATTGTGGCATCCCGCAAAACCACTACTAGAAAATCGCGTTGTTTTTGTGCATTGCATCGCCATCATCTTGCATTGTTTGTCTGAACTATTTTGAAAAGCCTAGTTTTACTTTGTACAAATACCCCTCTTTATTTCAAATGCAAAACCCCGATCGTATCGGATATTTTATTTCCCTAAAAACTAATTGCAAAGTAGCCTTGTTTTAAAATAAACAAAACCAAACAAACACATATTTACAAAACCTAAACTCTAAATCCTATATTCACCCAGACCTAACCTACCCACCAACCGCAGCTCGCCATCTCACCCCTTCCCCAATTCCCTACCCACCTTGCCACCTCACCAATCCCCCTCTTCCCCCCCTCTCTCTCTTTCTCACCAGCCATCCACACACCCCTCTCTCTCCCTCTCTCTTACACCTCGGCCCCACCCCCTGGTCAAACCCACCCCCTCTCTCTCTCTCTCACTGGGTCCCACCCCACCCCACTCTGCCCACACACACGTACACTCACCCCACCACGTCCAGCCCCACGCCCGACCCCACCTTCCCTGGGTCCCACCACTCTGGCCCCGTCCACACGCGCCCCACGCAGCCCCCACGCGGTGCGCCCGCGCCCCCCTCCTTCCCCTTACTCCCGCCCGGCCTCCTCTCCTCTCTCCTCTCTGGCACGCTCCCTCCCCGTGCTCCGCCCGCGAGCTCCGCCCCTTCCTCCTCCGGCTGCCGCAGGCGACCCCCGCTCACCCCGCCCTTCTCCTCCGCTCGTTCCCGCGCCTCCGCTCGTCGCCGAACCACCTCCCCCGCAGGCCTCTGCCCGCCGCTCCTTCACCGCCTCCTCCCCTCTCCGCGCGGCGCCTCCGGCCGACCCTCCTCCTTCCGGCGCCGCCAGGCCCCCCCATCGCCACCGCCCTGCCACCTCCCTCCTCCGCCCGCATGCACGTTCCCGCCTCCGCCCCGCCTCTGCATCTCCCCGCCACCGGCAGGCAACGTCGCTCCGCCCCGCCTCCCATCCTCGCCGGCCACCGCCTCTCCCCTCCCCGCCTCGCCGGAGCCGGCCCGCTCCTCTCCCCCCCACCTCCCTACCCGACACGCCCCACCCCCTTCACCCTCCTCTCCGGCGAACCACCCCATCGCCGCGGCCGCCGGAGCCGAGCCGGCCCCGCGCCCCGTCGGCCGCCTCCGGCCGACCAACGTCCGCCGCTCGTCCCCGCCCTGCTCCGGCCAGTACCTCGCCGGCCCGCTCCACCCGAGCCCTTCCCTCCCCGACGCTCGCCCTGCAGGCCTCATCCTCGCCTTCGTCTGCCTCCCCATGCTCCACCCCCTCGCAAGCACCCTCTCCGGCGACCCCCACCCCGCGTGCTGCAATCTCCCGGCCCCGATGACCCTGTCGTGTCTCGGAGATGGCACGAGTAACGGTTTCCAAGCCCGCCTCGATAGCAAGACGAACCAGAAAAACGGCAAAGACGACCCGAAGACCCCGTACCCAAAGGCCTTCGACAAGAAACGCCAAGATCTCCTTCCAGGAGGATGCCAAGTTAGCCTACATGAAGATCAAGACCGCTCCCGGCGGAACTGAACGGGGACCCGTCGAATCCCCCAAGATCGTCTCTCGGACGCCAAGTGCTTCGGCCCAGAAAAACCCGACGACCCGACCAAGATCCGAAGACCGAACCCGGGCGTGCCAAGTTCTTCGACCCGAGACCCCGGGGCGACAAGTACTCCTTCCCGGACGCCAAGATCGCCGAGAACCCGGATGCCAAGGTCACCGACACGGAACGACACACCGATGCCGACGACGTCGCCCGCCAAGCTCTTCAACCCGAACGCCATGACCGTCGACATGACCCGAAGACCACGGATGCGGCAATATCTACCTCCGTTACCCGAGACCGAGCCCGTCGAACCCTGAACCCTGAGACCGACCTCGAACTCCGGAACCCCTCCGTACCCCCCCAAGACCTTCGACCCCAGATGTGCGACCCTAAGCCTTATTTTTATAATAATATATAAACCTGTCGCATATTAAATTGTTCATGCATGCTTCCTTGTCTGTGGTTTGGGGGCCTTATGCCGATTCACCTTATAATTAAATATGGGGCCCATATGCGGGCAAATCTAGTCTCATATTGGCCTCATTTAAATTTGTGTAGCGAACCGGTGATATATTCTGCCTTGTTAAACAACATTTAAATTGCGGGGTAGCTAAACAACATGAACCACCTAATTAATTGTCAGGACTCCCGGTTCCGCTTAATATTGCCTAATTGCATTGCACCTTTGCCATGCCATGCATCATCCATGCATCATGCTCGATCTTTTGCCGTAGTATTAAATATTGCATCCGGTGTTTCTTCTAGTGTTTTGCTTCTTCGCGGATAAGGCCGTTGAGTTGATGCGACTGTCGACCCGATCTTCGGTTGAACTTTCGGCAATGTTTTCAGGCGAGCATCTCCCCCTTTCTACCTATCTTACTTTTATAGTATTTATTCCCTCCTGTTGATCTATTGCTATCTGTGTTGCGATGCTCTAGTTTTCGTACCCGTGATATCCCTTGCAGCCTTATATTGCCTTGGACACCTCCTATTACCTGTTGTTTGGTAGATAGTTGGACCTGCGCGTCATAGTCGCTTGCTCAAGTGCTGTTGCGTGTCGTCAAGTGCCACAGTTGTTGGTGTATTGCCGCATGTTTGATGTTGGAGATGATCATGGCTTTACTTTTCGTTCACTTTAAATACTGCTTAACAACTAAAATTGAAGTAAGTAAGCAGAGGCACATGTGGGCAATAGATGTTATTTGGTTGTTAACCGTCCACTTGTGTCCCGTAGGACCCCGAGTACTTGATACCTGTTCCTTGATTTATCGCGCTATCCACATCCGGGAGGATTATGGGATCCCCCTTAGCCAGAGCTTGATTCATTCTTATTTCTTGGGGCCACAAACTAGTTTGAGGTTTTCTTTACGATCCTGTACTTATGCCATGCTACTGCTTTATTACGATTGTGCGAGGAGCACACTGTACTGTTTAGGATCGTGGCACGATTCCGCGGTATCGACAAGCCCAGTTTTGGGTTCCCAGTCGTTTACAGCCGTCCCCACAACCTTGAGTCCATCTCGGAGCCGGCCGGCTTCGTTGCGGGTCTACTTTAAGGGGTGGCCCCCTGAAATATTTCTGAATCCTGTGATTGCTTTGTCGTGAAGGCCTCGTTGGGTTTTGATTTGGTTTTTCCGAGGTTGATCGAGTGTGTGTTGCTATTGGTGCACCCCGGCCGGGTAAAACTTTCTGAAAGCCGTGTCCGCGGTTATGGACGACTTGGAGCACAGTATCTCGATCATAGACAACTATAACTAAAGTAGTGCTGTAAATTTGACTTTATAATGACTAGTAAGCAGCTTCACTATAATGGAATGGCTAAATAAAACTGCCAACAATTGCTTGTTTGGATTGTCGCTTGCGACCTTTGTATCTGACTAGTAAGTATTGCAACTACAACGGAATGGCTAAATAAAAGTACCAACAACTTCTGGGTTTTGGGTTATCTCATGCTAATTGTATCTGACTAGTAAGTGTTGCAACTACAACGGAATGGGTAACTAAAACGGCCCACTGCTTATTTTATCAGGATGAGTATCTATACCTGACTAGTAATTGCTGCAACGATGACTGAATAAATAAAACTACCAACGGTGTGTGTTCCTCGGTTGACTTCCTCGTTTGGTCTCGAGGGGGAAATACCAGGATGGGTTTGTTTGGTGATAGTATCAGGTTGGTTCCGAATAGGTCTTTCTTACCCCTCTCTGATAGCCGTCAGTTGTATCGAGTCTCTATAGGTTGTTTAGTGCATGCTGCCGCTGCCGCTCAGTCCACCATACCTATGTAGGCGAGGACCGCCGAATTCTAGCCTCGCCGTGTACTGGCCTCAGTACTGACGCTCCTCTTTTTCCTTTGCCCTTTGTCGGCACCCCTTTTGTTTAAGCAGGTTTTGAGATCGACGTCGTTAGCAGGGTTACCCTTCCGGCTTGGCCTGGGCAGGGTTATGGACGCCATTGGTTATTCTTCAGGGCTCTTAGCCCCATTTGCATCTTGTCCGTAGTCGGACGCTCTATCGTTTTCAAGGTGATTTGGATCTTTGTATATTATATCTGTAATCTTGACTCATTGAGTCGCTGTTGTATATATATCTATTCTGTGGGTCCCATCGAGGACTGTTGTGTAATGTTATTACTTCGTTTTCCACCCGCACGAAAGTGCCTGGTGGGCACCTTTGAATCGTTTCTATGCGGGTTTGGCGGGAAGCGCTGAAACTTGCATAGGTCCGATTCTGAGGGTGTTACACTAAATATGTATCTGAATGCCATACTTGTCAAAGGGTGAAGGCTGAACATCAAAGTCCAGCAGGACCATTACAACCCTTAGAAATTCCTGAATGGAAGTGGGAAGAAATAGGTATGGACTTCATCACAGGATTGCCCATGACACCAAAAAGGAAGGATATGATATGGGTAATTGTGGATAGACTCACTAAGAGTGCACATTTTATTCCGGTGAATAAAAAAGATAATGTCAAGAAGTTAGTTGAAGTATATATCAAAGAGATAGTAAGTAAGCATGGAGTACCCAAAAATATCGTAACTGATAGGGGATCAGTGTTTACTTCAGCATTTTGGAAGCAATTGCATGAAGCACTTGGTTCAAAGTTAGATTTCAGCACAACATATCATCCGGAGATAGGAGGTCAAACTGAAATAACAAACCAAATACTAGAAGACATGTTGAGAGCTTGTGCACTAGATTTTGGAGGAACATGGGGGGATCATCTACCATTGGCAGAATTTTCTTATAATAATAGCTATCAGAGTAGTCTGAAGGCAGCCCCATACCAAGTTTTGTATGGAAGGAAGTGTAGATCACCAATATGTTGGTATGAACCTGGAAGCAGCAAAGAATTTGCGCCAGATTATATCAAGGAAAGACAAGATATCATTGATAAGATCAGGGATAGACTGAAAATAGCCCAGAGCAGGCAGAAAAGTTATGCGGATCAAAGTCGAAGATCATGGCATCCAGAAGTGGGAGATATGGTCTATTTGAAAGTAAGTCCAATGAAAGGGGTGAAAAGGTTCGGAGTTAAAGGAAAATTGAGTCCAAGATACATCGGATCATTCAAGATACTGAGTCAAAACAGAACTATAGCTTATGCTTTAGAGTTACCATCAAGATTGGCTCAAGTGCATAATGTTTTCCATGTATCACAACTTCGTAAATGTTTAAAAGTTCCATATGATGCAATCACACACCAAGAGATAGAACTACAAGCATACCTGACCTATATTGAAAAGCCCTGTAAGATTCTAGAAGAAAACTGGAAAAGATTGAGGAATAGAGCAATCAAATATTGCAAGGTACAATGGGAACATCACCCTAAAAGGGAAGCCACGTGGGAGAAAGAAGAGAATTTAAGGAAAGCCTATCAAGAACTATTCATGGAAATATCCGCAAACTTCGGGATGAAGTTTAATTTAAGGGGGGAAGTCTGTAACATCCTAGCATTTAGAAACTAACGAAGGGTAGATTTAGGATTATGGAATGTTGCATACATTCATCTGTGAAAATGTGGGTAAAATTTTCGCCAAATAAAAACCTTAAGTGATCAATGTTGCTTTCATACTTTGAGATTAGGTTTAGTCTTAAGGGGTGATTGCTATAGAATTTGATATGATCTTTTAAGAATTATGTGTTTTAAAATGAATTTGAATTTTAAAATTGAGGGAGTTTGAATTAAAATTCAAATGAATTAGGGATAAGTTTTGAATCTTAATTTAATTAAGAGATAAATATTACAACTTCAATTCTATCCAAAGAAAAACAATAATGAATATGAAAACTTATTTCATATCATCAATATATAATCAAGTTACAAAATTGTAACATATTGAAATCATCCACACAATTCACAAAAGCAAATATATAAAGAATAAGAATATTCTTTATTAATAATAATGTAATCTTTATTACAGAAGAATAAAAGGAAGATTACAAAATAATAAAATGAAAATTAAAAAAAGATAAAGAGGATTACATTGAATTGTTTTATAACTACACCTAAACTAAACCTTCACTTTAGATCTGTACCTGCAAAACAAACAAAGACTAAATAGAAACAAAATAAAGTTAGAGTTAGTATTATTTTCTCTCAGACATGTCAGTGAAGTGCACTAGACAAATTCATCATTGAGAAATTTATTGAAGGGGCAAGTTTCACCAAATATGAAAGAATTTATCTTTCATAAATTTCAAGCCAGAAGTTAAATAACAGCCAAGAGGGGCAAGTTTCACCAGGCAGATGAAAGTAACCAGATAACAGTAAGTTTCAAAATTCTGAACATATCCACAAGTGCACAACAATCACACGAGTAGGACACACAACTAAATG
This sequence comes from Avena atlantica, assembly GCA_910589765.1. Lineage (NCBI taxonomy): Eukaryota > Viridiplantae > Streptophyta > Magnoliopsida > Poales > Poaceae > Avena > Avena atlantica. The sequence goes on along the minus strand of OU342739.1, from coordinate 52,460,601 downwards.
CATGTGTTGTGCTGTCAGCCTCACAGCACAGCACCACTTCACAAAACCAGCAGCACAGCCGTGGAGGAGCACACTAGTGCATCTCTCCACTACACACACACAAGAACAACCAGCTTAGACAGCAGCTAAACCCAGCACAACAACCAGCAACCAAATCAACCAAAGCCCAGCTCTCATCACCAGGATGGTGACATAAGGAGGGGGAAGAATCAGGTGGACAACAAGATCAAGTCCAGGAGCTAGGAGGAGCAGGCTAGCTCAAGGTCAAGCACAGGAGTTCAACAACACTAGATCAAGATCATCACCACCTTACTTCACAATCATCAGATTCTATGGTGAGTCTCATAAAACCATAACATGATCCACTCATAGTATCTAGACAAAATCATGTGTTGTTTTAGGAAACAATCTCTCAATAATCACCCAAGTGAGGTGAATCTATCCTATAGATTTCAAGTATAAAGATAAGAAATCAAACTCAGCCAAAAGCACCAATCTCTCAGACCAGCATCACAGAGTTTAGTGTTATCAATTGCAACTCAAATACTTTTTCATTTGATCTTATCAGATGAGGGCACATCTCCCAGGGAGAGTAGCACCTCTAATCTTATAAGTTACAAACAAATTATTTGCTCAAATAACTAGGACTTAAAATCCTAGAGCCTCAGACCAACATCATAGGCAGGAGAGTAAGAGAAGCTTCCATTTTTTTTCCATACAATCCCCCAAGAAGAGGGATCGGGTTCCATTATCATCAGAAAACGGAACAACAACCACACATATCGTCATAGTACTGACCCGCCTAGGGGGTCAAAATGGGAAAACAGGAGTTCAACTTACACACTAACCAAAATAGACAGAAAACAAGAAGGAAGATGGAGACGCAAGAACACCGCCCGCAGGCTAGTGGGAAACCGTCCAAAACATCACCAAAGGAACTAAAGAGCAACACCAACATCATGTTGCCAGTCCCCCCTTTGTTTATCTTCCAGTTTTCCTTCTCTTCTCCCTCCCCCTTTCCAGTTCCGGAGCTTCACGACCACGATCTCCAGGAATTTCAGGCAGTCCCAGGAAAGGAACAGGGGCCACATCCATAGCCGCCGCATCAGCCAACGCATTCTGTTGAAGAGCATCTGCTCCAGCTTGCAGCACCGCCCGGTCGTCCTCCCCATGCAAACCTGCCCAATAACGAATGAACACACAAGCATATATGACCAAATCAACAGGTGAGTTAATGAGCTTTTTTTCAAAGCAAGCTCTATTCCTAAGTTTCCACATAGCCCAACATATAGCCGCCACCACCGTAATCTGCACATTCCTACTAACCCCCACATACTGAGAAGCCCACCAAAAATACTAGGAAAAAGATCCAGGTCTATTTGCGACACCAACAGCTCTGGCAACCATCCCCCAAACATATTTAGAAGCCACACACGAAAAGAACAAGTGCCCAATGCTCTCATCCTTCCTACAAAACTGACAAGTAAAATCTCCAACCTAATTCTTTCTTCTCATATTGTCTTTGGTGAGAATAGCATTATGCCAGATAAGCCACAACCAAATCTTAATCTTTAAAGGGATTTTTGCCTTCCACGGATGTTTAAAACTTCTATCAATCCCCACATTCGACAGATGTGTATACATTGACTTAACAGAGAACTTGCCAGATTTACTCCACATCCACACTGGCCTGTCTTTTTCCTGATTCAGACACACCCCAGACAACAATTCTCTCAACTGCTCCTGATGATTCAACCCATCAGTATCCAACCATCTCCTAAAAGAGAGACTCCATCTTTTCTTTGCCATGTCTGCCACTGTGATTCTTTGGTTCCGACAAAAATCAAATAAATCAGGAAACCTATCTTTCAGGGGTGAGTCCAAACACCAAGCATCATGCCAGAAATCAGTCAATTCCCCATTACCAATCTTCATTCTCCTACCAGCCAAATAGAATCCCCTAATCTTGATCAAATCCTGCCAACATGGAGAATCACTCTGCCTGTGTTTCACATTACTAATCCCACCTTTTTTTCAAATAATTTTTTCTCACAAAAGCTTGCCAGGGACCTTCCTCAGCTTCGAGGCGCCACCACCACTTACATAACAAACAAATGTTAAAGAGCCATCCCCAGTCCACCTTTTTTCCTGGGCCTACATACATACTTCCATTTAACCAGATGATATTTCTTCTTGCCCACTTTCCCATACCAAAAGAAGGCTCTAGTCTGTTTCTCAATTTCTTCCACATTTGACCTATGTAGGAGAAACATAGTCATAGGGTAAACAGCCACACTAGATACACAAGCAGTGATTTTAACATGTCTCCCTCCCAAGGACAGAGCTCCCCCCATCCAACCATCTAATTTTTTCTTCAACCTATCACCAATAAATCCCATTTCAGCCACTGAACATCTCCTGCTACAAACCGGCAAACCCAAATACTTAATAGGCCAGCTACCCTTCTGACAGTTAAACATCTCAGCATAATTAGAAAATTTCTCCTCATCCTCTAACACCATCATCACCTCACTCTTCTCAAAGTTAATCTTGAGACCAGACATGGATTCAAACAGATATAACAACAATTTTAAGTTTCTAGCCCCCTCAGGATCTTCCTTAATAAACAGAATGGTATCATCAGCATATTGTAAAATGGCAATTCCTTTATCAAACAAATTACCAACCAAACCTGTAAACAACCCACCAGCCTGAGCATTAGACACCATCTTAGCCAAACATTCCCCTGCCAAATTGAACAAAAAAGGAGAGAAGGGATCCCCTTGCCTAACCCCCTTAAAACTGCCAAAGTAAGGACCAGTTTCCCCATTGACCTTAACACTGAGAGTACCCTGAGTCACAGCACTTTTTAACCAAATCATCCAATCATCACTAAAACCTTTCTGCTTACAACAATAGAACAGAAAGTCCCAGTTGACCTTGTCATAAGCTTTCTCAAAGTCAATTTTCAAAACCACACCCTGCTGCTTCTGACTTTTCGATTCTTTCAAAATCACATGCAATAGAGTCACACCATCTGCAATAAACCTCCCCTTAATAAAAGCAGTCTGACAAGTATCAATTAGTTTCCCCATCACAGGCTTAGTTCTAACTGTCAGAGTCTTGGTAAAAATCTTAAACAACACCTGGAGCAGACAAATAGGCCTATACTTCTGAATCCTATCAGCATCATCACCCTTTGGCAGCAGAGTAATCACCTCATAGTTAATGCTTCTCAAATCAATCTTATGAGCAAAGAAATCATCAAACACAGCCATAACATCTGTTTTAATAACTACCCAACAATGTTGATAGAATTCAATAGGAATCCCATCAGGACCAGCAGCCTTATTTTTCTCCATCTGATCAATAACCTCCTTAACCTCTTTCTCAGTAAAGGGCACTCCCATTTTCTCCCTATCTTCATCATTAAGTTTCTCCCAGTCCTGCCAATTGTCATCTGCAAGCCTAATAGAAAACCCACCAGCAGGCCCAAACAAGGATTTATAATAACTAGTAGCATGCTTCAGGAGATCACAGGTCCCCTGAATCTCATTCTCCCCATCTTTCATTGAAAAAATCATTTTCTTTCTCCTCACCCCATTAGCAATCCTATGAAAATATTTAGTATTATTTTCACCCCTAAGCAACCAATTGTCCCTCGACCTTTGCTGCCAAAATCTCTCCTCATTTTCATACACCTCCAGAAACTCTTTCTGAACAACCGCTTTTCTTTGAAGTTGTTCAGCAGTAAGCAAAATCAATTCCTCAATACTTTCAAGTTCCTGCAGCTCCTCTACCAACCTCTTCTTCCTTTTCTTTTCCTCTCCCCTTAAATGGACACCCCAACCTTTCAAATCATTTCTGACATTTTTAAGCTTTTTCTGCAACCTATCCAGACTGTTCTTGCCATTCACACGTTTTTTCCAAACTTTCTCCACCCTGGCCAAAAAATCATCACACTGTAACCAGCTTTTCTCAAATCTGAATCCTCTACCCCCTGATTCCTTCCCTTCCATAGTATCCAGGATCAAAGGACTATGATCAGAAACCTCCCTAGACAACTTGTGTACTGTAGTGAGAGGAAACAGCTTCTCCCATTCTCTACAAACTAAGATTCTATCCAGTTTCTCCAAAGTCGGATTTTTCTGATTGTTAGACCAAGTAAATTGCCCACCAGACATGCAGATCTCTCTTAACCCATGAGCATTGATAATCGAATTAAACATGTGTCCCCACTTATTCAAAACATGACCTTTATTCTTTTCAGAAACACACTTGATCACATTAAAATCACCTCCTACCAACAAAGGAATAGTTTGATCCTGACAAACCTCAGCTAACTCAACCAAAAACTCCTCTTTATTCTCCTCTTGGGCAGCCCCATACACAATCACCAGATGCCACTGAATCTATTTCAAAACATCAAACACCTTCATCTTAACATGAAACTTGCCCACAAACACACCAATCTGAGTCAATTTAGAGGAACGTAGGCCCCCCAAAATGCCTCCAGATTTTCCAACAGATGGCAACCAACTCCAGGAAAATTGATTCATAGGATCAATCCTCCTGAAAAAAGCCTCAGAATAGTCTTTCTTAATAGTTTCCTGTAAACCAATAAAATCCACCCTCTCCTGCCTCAACAAACTATTCAGATAAGCACCTGCACCTTTCTTCCCCACACCCCTAATATTCAAAATAGCACCTATCATAAAACATATTTTCTCTCTCTTGTTCCAGTCACAATACCACTCATAGGGTGATAATTGTGAACCTTCACAGCAGCAGCCTTTAACTTTCTCTCCCTCATAGCAGAACCAATTCTCAGCTTTTTCTTTTGTTTCCTAGAAACCACAGGAGTGAAATCTTCGTCATCATTACTAGCCTCCTTCCAATCTAGAAACAAAACCTTCTCATTCATATCAGGAGCACATTCATTCACTACCTGCCTCCTATCCTGCAAACTATGTCTAGCAATCTCTAATTCTTTTAAAGAGTTAATATGTTCCAAAGATATAGAAGAAGCATCTATCCCCATTTCCAACGCTCTATGCATAATAACATCATCATCCAGAACAGCAAAAGAATTATGTAAATTTAGATTTGTACCTGAAAGGTCTCTAGGATTTTGTTGAGCCAAATGCCCTTCAGCCATGTTTCTAGCACCACCTTGATCAACCACCCTCAAGCTCCTTCTAATATCCTGCTGTTCTTCCACATCAACCACTTGATCAGATTGAGAATCCACACTTTCCTGGGTAGAACCATCAGGTTGAGACAAACCAATAGCCACTGTTTCCTGATCTTGATTGACAACTTCCATGTCCTGAGCACCCTCCAACCCAGAACCTCCAACAGTTCCTTTTTTCTCACTATCAAAAGAGGAACCAAACGAAGTATCAGTAGAAGCACTGTCATTTCTTGCCTGTGCACCCTCCTCTTGCTCATCCTCCTCTTCCAGCAGATGCCCATATTGCTTCATGAGTTCATAATGCTTGTCACTACTCTTATCCTTCAACAGCCCCCTGATAAAGTCATCAAACCTCTGGGGACCAGCAGCAACCTCAGTATTGACCTCTTTAGCCACATTAGAAGATGGATCTTGCTCCACATCCATGAGATTACTGCCCAGCCCATCTCCCCCAGCCACATTTTCCTGAGTATCAACCTGCATTCCCACAACAGCTGATCTATTTTGATTACCCGTCCCACCACCATCACCAGAGCCACCTGCAACATTCTCTCTAATCACTAGTCCCCTCGAACGACCAACACCTCCAGCACTAGCCCATATGTTAGCCATTTTAGTCCCAAAAGAGACACCCCCAGAGTCCTCCTGCTCCACCACAACCTGTTTTCCTTTGTCCAACCCAGCTTCACCAGCACCATTCCCACCATGTTGACGACCCCCAGCACCTCCAACATTACTTGCACCAGGGACAGTTCTTTGCCCATTACCATCAACAGGTCTCCCATGTTCAGCTTCACCCTCATTCTCCTTATTCACCCCATCATTACCATCCTGCCCATCAATCCCCACAGCAGAAGGCAGAGTTGATACATCATCTGGAGCAAAAATCTCCCTGGTATATTTGAATTCATAAATCCCACCTTGCATCTCCCCCCTTCTGGTATTAGGGACCATAGAAACATCTAAACAAGCAATTTTTACTCTCACATAAGCCAAGTTCCTCAAACTATTCCTGTCCAGGGCCACAGGTTTGCCCACTAAAGAAGCAATATAGAAGACAGTTGATTTCTCCCTGTACTTCATAGGGATACCCACAATTCTAAACCAGGCTTCTTCCAACCATTCAACAGGTTGCAAATCCCCATTCCACTTAGACAACTGAATCACAGCATCAGGAATTGTTTTCATGAAGACCTTCCCAAAATGGAAGTCATCAATAGACCTGGCAGAAGGAAACCTCATCAAAAATTCCACATCATTAATGGACCTGGTATTAAATCTCCATCCAGACCCCATAGCATCAGCCCATATTTGGAACTACTTCTCCAGATCCTTGCCAGTGACATCACCCCTCACCACACTTATATGAGCATAATGCAACTGCTCCATAGACTGAACATTTGACTCCACCACAGGAATAGAATGAAAACCCTGCTCAAAATCAGTACTGCCAAAGAAGAGAGGAACATACTCCCATGGTTTCCTCTCTTGACAGACCAAAATGCTATGATCCTTCCCACAATTATCACACACAACCTCTTCCTCAATCACATCAAGCAACTGCACATCCCCAGAACCACCAGCCACAGCACCATCCCTCGGCATACTCACTACTGGTGGTGGTACAGAGGACCCCACCAGAGTAGTAGCCATAGCATCCGACTGAGTAACTGATAAGACTGGGGACAAATTCACAGGACGATTCCCCCCAACAGGCACATTAACAGAAGTAGATGCCAAGGTGTTTATACCAGAAGCAGATCGAGTGATAGGCACAGAAGTGTTCAACACAACTCGAGGCACATTAACTTGCTCAACAGTTCGTGCAAAAACCGGCTCCCCCCTTCTAGGATTTGAGTCAGAGTTACCTGATCTGCCTGGGAAAGACGTCGCATCAGACCCAGAACCTTGCTGCATCTCCGGGCGATGGCTCCACCGGCCCCGATTACGAGCCTGTTCCGCTTCGCGACGGCGAGCCTCCGACAGTGCACGCTCCCGTGCCAGAGCCTCCCTGCGCTGATCCTCCAACCTGGCTTCAATTTCTGCCTGCCTCAACTCATCACGATGCCTCATATCACGACGCCGAGCATCCTGCTCCTCATGGCGCCGCTCCTGCTCACGGATCCACCCACTCTCCCTAGGATCCCCCTCCAAACCTCTGCGATCAACAGGGAAACGGCCCTGTCCATACCCAGATCCGAATCTGCTCGCATAGGGACCAGATCGGACTGGGGGACGAGAAGGCGAACCACGCCCACCACGAAATCTCCGATCCATGTCAGATTCCGCAGCCACCACCTGAGCAAACGATCTAGAATCCCCCGAAACAACTCCGCTCCACTCCACCGGAGCAGCAACCCGCGGCGACGATGGTTGAAGAGGAGGCGGTTCCCGGACGAACACCACACCACACACACCGCGAGATCTAGAAATGGCGAAAGGGGAAACGGCTCCCGATTTAGGGTTTGGGAAAACACGAATTGGAGGCGAAACTGACCGCGGCTCGAGCTCCACCGTATTAGTACTCCGCAGCTCCCCTGACAGGTGGTCCTCCCCCAGCGAAGCCCCACCGTCAGCGCACACTGTTTTCCCACAACCACCAAGCCGTATCACCCAGCACGTACGCACGTAGGGCGACGCACCGGCGACACCGCTAGAAACTGCCCTCGCCACCACCGGCGGACCCACGAGAACGTGCCATCTCTCATGTACCAGGCGTGTCCCGTACGAAAAACTCACCACCGAACACCAACTCGTCAGGATCTGTCCCGATGCATCCCACAACGACACCTGTCCCGAGCTCTCTCTCGAGATCTGGCCCCGTCGGCAAGGGCTAATCAGATCATCGGCCACCTCACGGATTATGGCCCTCCAGCTCCCGATCAGCCCCCGATGATCATCGGAGCAAACTGCCGTGGAGATAGGAAGGAGAGAAGGGGAGACGGGGAGAGAAACCATTTCTCCTAAACCATTGCAGGGTGGAAATGCAGGCCGAGAAGCTTCCACTTTATCTAGCTAGTATCAATCACAAGTATTGTCAAAGCTAAGACCAGAAATAAAACTCAATCACTTGTGTGCCGGATCATAATGGTATCACAAGGACAATTTCTAATGAGCTAATCCCAATCTTTACTAAGATTCCACAAATAAAAGGGACAAGCCAATAAATATCATCTTCCTGAAGCCATGTGCCAGGAATCAACAACAAATTCATTTATACTTCCATAGAAAATCATTAACATGTAATGATCATATTCAGTATGTATATATTCTCATACAAGCCACCATTATAATTACAGTAAGCAACTATTGAGAGCACTATTGTCAGTATAAGCATTCTGACAGTGGAGTGAGTTCTCATATCAACAACATTCCAATTAGGGATTCCATAGAAACACTAACATTGGATCATAGTAAATTACCATTGGAATAAGTCTGACAAGCCACTAGCATCATCAAAGCCCAATACAAATAATGATCCACAACAAACAATCATTCCTCCTGATCAAGTATGACCACTACTAGATCTAAAGCATCATGGATATGATCAACATGGGGTTATGAACCCTAATCAGAACAAGAACCCTAATTAGGAGATGAACCCTAATCAGAACATAGTCACTAGGCACGAGTAGCCACTAGATACACACAAAGGGATTCATGGTGGTAGCATGAACAAGAACCACAGAGGCAACTTACCCGGGGTCCTCGCTGACGAATTAAAGAGGAAGCAGATTGGCCGACGAACCCGCGGCGGCACAGGGAGCACCCCAGAGGGCGCTGCAACCTGCACCAGCCACGGCGGCGGCCATAGCAGCACACGAACACAACACACCACCATAGGAGGGACCGCGACGGCGGCAACACTTTTCCCAAACCCTAGGGTTCGGGAACGGGGTGAACCTGGCCACGGGGAAGCCCCAGAATCAAATCAAGTTGGACCAGATGAACGAGCGTAGTCTCAAACCTCGCCTTTCACCACGACAGCGGCCAGGGGAAGCCACAACGGTGGCCATCGCCAGCGGCGCCAGAGCCCCACGAGGTCGAGGGAGAGGAAAGGTGAGAACGAAGAAGAGACAGTGAGGATGGGCTGGGTGGGCCAAAACCCCTCGGGGTGATGATTTTGACCCTGCCCTATTGGGCCACACAGGCCCAATAAGCCCAAATGGCCAACCCAAGTCATTTCAAAAGCTGTTAAAATGATGCATTCCATTATTGCATAATAATTTTGCTTCTTTAAATATTGTCCTTACTAGGCAATAATGATGCTTTTGTAGAACTAGAAGCTCAAGGTCCAGTGCAAGCATGAGACTTCACTACCTTGCCATCACAAGGCAAGTTCATCACTTGCTCATGTCCTTTGAAGAGTCTTTATCAAAGTATTTGCAAATTGTGTGTTATCATTTATGTTAATGAAGAAAGAAAATAATATTTTCACAAATAAAGAAGTTATAGATATCATCCTAAGTGGTGATATAATGGAGCAATAGAACTTAGAGTTCTAATTGCAATAATGGTGATCAAGTAGGGACTTAATAACCCCTAACATCAGTGATTCTAGCGTCGTATATTACGCATTAGCCATGAGATTTGGAACGGGACAGAGAAGTTAGCTGTATCTTTTTCCTCTCGCATGAAGACGGATGTGCAGGTCGTGGCTGTTATCCTCGCAGCGTGCATATTAATTGGTAATTCGTAGAGGATATGCAGCATATGGGTGGGAACCCTCATCGTCCCACGATAGTTCTGACATCTAACGGTTTGTACCAACCATTGCCGTAATTCATTATGTGGGCATGGTGTACACCAAGGAGGCATGCGAGGTCGCGAAGGGGGAAGTGATTGGCTTGGACCAACTATTGGGCCCCGCATCATGGAATTGTGGACGGGAAAGTACGTCCGGTTGTGCAACAAGGAGTTGATCTCTCATGGGTAAAGTAACGCACCTCTGCAGAGTGTAAGAATTGTAACTTGTTACTCCCTGTTCCGGGAAGGAGCTACGAACGCGGCAGGAAAGGAACTCCATGAAAGTTCTGGTCAACCTGTGAAGGCTGATTGTCATAGTTTTTTTTCGGAATAATATCAATCTTTGAGATTTACCAAAGTTGCATAGTACCAAGGATTTACAATCTGAGGTGGTAGTTAGAGCATCAAACTTCCCACCTTGCATATAATGAACTTGTTGGGTAACGTTGTTACTCATTCTTTCCTTTGATGCCTTGCTTAGACTCTAAGAATCCCGAAGACGTGCCAATGTACGCAGTCGAATGCCAAGAAGATGTGTTCTACGAGGAACCTGATCTGTCCGGAGGTGTTGAAGGAGTGGATTACGAACTCCGCTACAGGGTTGACGATAACGAGTCCAACTAAGTACCTAGTTAGTAGTAACTAATGGAGCCGAGCAGCATGAACTCTATAGAATAAGCTGCTTAGCTCAACTCCTAGTCAGAGTTGCTACTCTTTAAATCCCGCTGAAACACTTTATATTTTGGTTTGTAAGTTGAACCTTTTGAAGTCTTAAACTTCTGGTATTGTAATAATAATAATGTGTGAATGTTTGTAATATGGACCCGCAATGTTTCTGTTGTACCACTCTGAGGGATGTGATATTTACGGAACGGTGTTCTATGAGTGTCATGTCAACGACTATAGTGTACTACACATGCAGTGGTATGCTGGGTCACCGCAATTATTTTCGATTGTTTAATGTGCATACTTCTCTATGGCTGGTCCCGGGAACGTTGCGCATGGACGGTAATGCTGACCTTTGGCTCAAAACTTATCGTCTGCGACATGAGATTAGTTCCTGGCCAGCACTGATGTCAGCAGTAGAGGAAAAAATTGGAGGCGATGATCATCAGAAGTTTATGAAACAGTTTTTTGCTTTGAAACAGAGGGGCACAATAGAAGAATATCAAGTGCAATTTGAAAAGCTGTCCTACCAGATCTCTATAAGGAATCCCCACTATGATGACCACTTTTTTGTCTCTCGGTTTATTAAAGGATTGAAGTCTGAAATTAGAGCAACAGTGGAAGCTCAGGTTCGGTACAGTGGAACGAGCAATTCTCTTAGCCATTGTGCAACAAGAAGTATTGTCAGATGCAAAACCTTGGGTTCACGAACTGATGCAGCAGTACTCAAAGCATACAATTCCAAAACAATAGTTAAATTGGGCAGTGGTGATCTTTAGAAGGACAGAAAACTCAGAGACTATCGTCGTACAAATGGTCTTTGTTTTAAATGTGAGGACAAATTCAACCCTACTCATTAATGTGGAAAAAAAGTGGTCAAGTTACATCTCACACAGGTGACAGAAGATCCAGAGGATTTGTCTGATAAAATTCTGAATATGATAGAGCAAAATGATTTTTCTCAGGCATAACAACTTAGTCTTTCCATTCATGCCATGTCAGGCACTAAGGGAGTGCAGACAATCATACTAAGTGCTATGATTGTTAATCAAGGTCTCCTTATTTTGGTGGACTCAGGGAGCAGTAGCAGTTTCATTAATGCCAATATGGTGGACATACTCAAGTGTACAGTGCATCAAATTCAAGCAATTGAGGTCAAGATAGCTGATGGGAAAGTAATGCATTGTGACCAGCTGGTGCCTGCCTTATGTTGGTGGTGTCAAGGGCATACATTCACAACGGATATGCGAGTGTTGGAGCTTGGTGCATATGATGAAATATTGAGCATGGACTGGCTCGAACAACATAGTCCTATGGTAGCTGATTGGAAAAACCACACATTGCCTTTTTCCTACTAGAATACTTTTATCAAACTGACAGGAGTGATAGCCCCATCTACAACAACTATCAGAGATCTCCCTGTGGAACAATTGGTCAAATGGTATAAAGGAAATGAAATATGGGCCATGGCTATGATCAAAGAGGATGAAGAGACATCTGGGGATCATATTCCACCTGGGATACAAGCTGTCATGGATGAGTTTGCAGATGTGTTTGCTATACCCCTGCAGCTACCACCATAGAGGGAATATGATCATACTATTACTCTAAAACCTGATTCTACACCTTTTAATGCCAGACCATATCGTTATTCTCCTGCACACAAAAATGAGATTGAGAAGCAGGTGAAACAAATGCTTGATGCGGGGATAATAGTTCCTAGCATGTTCCCTTATGCTTCTCTAGTGCCATTGTTGCAAAAGAAGTATGGCACTTAGCGTTTTTGTATTGACTACCGTCGTCTGAATGAGTTGACTATTAAAACATGTTTCCTATGCCAGTGATTGACAAGCTTCTGGATGAGCTGGCTGAAGCTTCTGTTTTTTCTAAATTGGATTTATGGGCAGGGTATCATCAGATTTGGATGTTGCCAGCAGATGAGCACAAAACTGCATTTAAAACTCAACAAGGACACAATCAATTCAGAGTAATGTCTTTTGGTTTATGCAATGCTCCAGCTACGTTCCAATGTGTCATGAACCATGTTTTGAGTCCTTATTTGCGTCAACCAGTCTTGGTCTTTATGGTTGATATACTTGTCTATAGTCCATCTATTGACTTGATAGGGGTGCTAGCTTTGCTCAGGGAACACAAGCTGTATGTTAAAACTAGTAAGTGTTTATTTGTCTGTTCTAGTTTGGAGTATCTCAGACACATAATCTCAGCCGATGGAGTTGCTACAGATCTAAAAAAGACTGAAGCTATGATCAGTTGGCCATAACCCACCACTCTCACAGAATTAAGAGGTTTTCTAGGGTTGACGGATTACTATTAGAAATTCGTACGAAATTATGCTGTCATTGCTCGCCCTCTCACTCTTTTTCTGAAGAAAAAGGCATTTTGCTGGACTGAGCATGCCACATAAGTTTTCCAGGCTTTGAAAACAACAATGACTTCCACCCCAATACTGCAGTTACCATATTTCAACAATAAATTTGTAGTGGAGACTGATGCTTGTGATTCAGGAATTGGGGCAGTTATAATGCAAGATGATCATCCCTTAGCTTTTCTGAGTAAACCGCTGAGTCAAAACCACAGGCAGCTCTCCATTTACGAAAATGAATTTCTCGCCTTGCTCATGGCGGTGGATCATTGGCGCTCGTACTTGCAGCGAGGTGATTTTGACATAAAAACTGACCACCATAGTCTATGCTATCTAGAGGATCAGACTCTCCAGTCACCACTTTGGTGGAAGGCGATGACTCGGCTAATGGGGCTTCGATTCTGGATCGTTTATCACAAAGGAAGTGAAAATCAGGGTGTGGATGCTCTCTCTCGCGGAGGTCATTTGATGGCTATTCAAGCTTGCTCTACAGTCCAACCGGCTTGGATGCAAGAGATACTCAATTTCCATGCCACAGGTGCTGATGCACAGCGCCGTCTTACAGAATTGGTATCGTCAGGGCGGGACGAACATGGCTATGAGTTGATGGATGGTGTGATTTGTTTCCGTGGGCGTGTCTGGCTGGGGGCGAACTCTGCGCTTCAGACGAAGCTGATCTCGGCTTTCCACGGAAGTGCGATAGGGGGACAATCTGGTGTGGAGGCAACTTACAAAAGGTTGAAAAGTTTATTTGCCTGGACAGGAATGAAGCTGGCTGTAGCTGATTTTGTGAAGCAATGTGACATTTGTCAACACGCGAAACACTCAAATCAACACCCACTAGGGCTTCTCCAGCCATTACCAATTCCCGCATGTGCTTGGCAAGATATTACGATGGATTTTGTTGAAGGGTTGCCATTGTTGGAAGGGGCTAATGCTATTCTAGTGGTGGTGGATCGATTTACCAAGTTTGCCCATTTCGTGCCCATGAAGCATCCATTCTCTGCACCACAAGTAGCTCGGGTCTTTGTCGATTCTACCGTCAAGCTACATGGCATGCGCGATCGAGTGTGTCAGATCGGGGAGCAATTTTCACCAGCAATTTTTGGAGTCAGTTGTTTGAGCGACTGGCCATCAATCTCAAATTCACAACATCATACCATCCTCAAACAGATGGCCAAACAGAGTGTAAACCAGAGCTTGGAGATGTATTTGCGTTGCAGCGTGCAAGAAAATCCTCGAGACCGAAAGAAGTGGCTGGCCATGGCGAAACTCTGCTACAACTCCTCGGTACACAGTACGAATGGCATGTCCCCGTTCAAGGATTTATATGGTCATGCACCGAATCTAGGGGCAATGCCTGGGGCCTCTTCGGCTGAACCGTCCTCTCTATCAACTCTGCTCGCTGAAGGGAGATTCAGTTGGAGTGTTTGAAGGTTCACTTGGCAGCGGCACAAAATCGAATGAAATTGAAGGCGGATAAACATCGCACTGAAAAAGAGTTTCAGGTGGGGGAAAAGGTACTTCTTAAGCTGCAGCCTTACATTCAGCGATCTGTGGTTATTCGTCCATATCCCAAGCTCGCCTATAAGTACTTTGGGCCGTTCGAGATTCTGGAGCGCATTGGCAAGGTGGACTATAAACTTTTGTTGCTAGAAGAGAGCCAAATTCATAATGTATTCCATGTGTCGCAGCTCAAGGAACATCGTGATGATTACACACTAGTGTTTAAGGTAATCTTAGACTTACCTGCCCTCGACCTGCATGATCCTACTCCAGAGGCAATATTGGATCGTCGCATGGTGAAGAAAGGTGGGGCAGCGATCACTCATTTGCTTATTAAATGGAAGGATATACCTGAAGAATCAGCGACATGAGAAGATTGGGGCGTGCTGACCACGCGATTTCCTGCAGTCCTCGCTTGGGGGGCAAGTGAGTGTTCCTCGTTGGGGGGGGGGGGGTGGTATTGTCATGATGAGAGTGCGTTATCTAGAGGTGTGTGTGTGTGTGTGGGTCCATATGTCAGTTGTGTCGGGCCTGAGGCTGGTTGTAATCAGTTGAGTTTTGGACTACTTAAGCGTACGATGTACTCTGAAGAAAGGCATGACTGAAATGAGAAAGAAAAATTGAACTATGTCTCTCTCTTCTCTCCAGTGTTCTTTCTTCCTCCTCACGAAGTTCATCTGATCTCCGATCCTAGCAATCAAACCAGGTCGGAGTGGTACAAGTTGATGGTCTTCTTCTGGCCGGGCTTGGAGGCAGCGCCACGAAGGAGGGATCCGAACCCGCCCTTGCCCGCCCGGAGGCGGAGGAGCGTGGACACGGAGGTGAATTGGCCGTCGGAGAAGGACGCGAGGAAGGAGGAGGGCGAGATGTGGAGGCTGCCGGGGCGCGGGGGAGCGCGGAAACAGCGTCAAGGAGCGCCGCGTCGAAGACGGTGGGCGTCGAGAAGCGGAGGCAGTGGGTGCGACCAGCCATGTCCTCGCGGTGGTGGTGGTGGACGAAGCCCTAGCCGCCTCCTTCCCACCTCTCGCCGGCGTCGTCGAAGAAAGTACAGGGAGGGGGCCGAGAGGGGACGGGTCAACTTTGGCTATGTAGCCTTAGGACCCGAACCTCAACAACCAGAGCCGTGCGATGTCGTGTTTCGACCCATCCGTCCGTCCGCCAGCGTCTGCGTCTTTCCACCGCCCCCCCCCCCCCCCCCCCCCCCCCCCCCCCCCACACGGCTGTCCGCCCAGCCAAAAAATCGTCGGGACCGGAGCCTGAATCCTGCCCTTCTCCTTCTGTTCTCCCTCGGCCACCGGCCCACCGCCCCTCCGGCCACTGCTGCTCCGGCCGGCGGCCGCGGACCTCTCCCCGTGCACTAGTTCTTCGAGAGAATATCCCTGCTCACAGGAGGGTGTGTCCAGCACGTGCCGTACTCGAAGGTGCGTGCGGTTAAAGTCACCCGATCCCGTCGTTCGCGACTCCTCCTGGTGTGGAGTGCAGGTCGGACTCACCCCGATTCGATCCCCTCACACCCGAATTCTTCATCAAGACGAGGAGAGGCAAGGGCTAACCCTACCGGAGCCGAGCGCCCGACGTCCGCACGGCCCCTACATACCGTGCCCCGTCCGCCCCGCGCCACCGAGCCGGCACCACTCTCGTCTCGTCCTCGGTACTTGGGCAGGCACGGCCAGGAGCCCAGTACTGCGCACACCGAGTAGCCGAGCACCGTCCCAAGCAGCAGAACGGTCGCGGTGAGTGTTTCAACTTCTTGATTTCTGACACATTTTTTTAATTCAGTAGTCACATTCATCAAATTTAAGAAACGATTTATTGATATATATATTTCTCGCTTCCAAAAGGGAGATCATAGAGTCAATTTGTAATTTTCTCATTGTTCTTGCAATGTAACTAAATTATTTGAGACATTGTGGCTACTATGAACAATTTGTGGTTTTGCTGTTGTTAACCTGAACTTTCATGTCTTTTATTATCGTGCTGCCCAAAAAAAAAACTCTTTACTCCTCATACCCATTTACAAAATCCTGGCTCTGACATTGCCTGCAGGTGCGACAACGTCTGGAGCTAAGTCCCAGTGTCTGCTGTGACATGAAGCCCAAGGTTGCCACCGCTGACGGTGGTGACAAGGGCCGTGGCGTGGACCCGTCGCTTCCGCGGTTCAAGTGCCAGGAGTGCCATCGGGCGCTTGTGGTCGTGGGCGTAGAGTCCTTCCCTGACAGGCTGCCTGCTCACGCCAACTCTGGTACCTTTTGCACCTCATAGGATTCATTCCCTTTTCTTTCTATGGGCCCGTAGTGATTGCGTCAACTATAACCAAGTGCTCCTTTGTGCTAACAATCTAGGGGTTTGCATGGTGTTAGCTTGAGCCGGAGAGTTTGGCACAATTGAGTTGTGTGTTGCAAGTGTAGTTTTCTTGGTAAAATGGGGGGTTTTGTGTCCACATAGATTCTAATGGAATGCATTGTTGGCAACTGATTTTTAGAGAAATGTAGTTTTTTTTACTTTGAAGCTGATATCAGATGAGAAATCCAAGTCTGTGCATAGTTGAGTTTAATTTGTGGTGTCATTTTGTTTGATATGGTGATGGGATCATATAATGCTTTTGGAGATCATGGTAGGGGCTTGAAGTTTCAGCACACCAAATACCCTATTTTGTGCTGGCAATTTGCTGTCATTTAACATTTACTAGAGGAACAGGTGTGCTCTGTCACGCTGGCCATCATATATTTTTATACTTTGTTGGCAGCAACTATGAACTGTGCCCGCCACTTTGTTGGGCACGGGCTCTAGAGATGCAATACTGCTAGAGTTAGCACGCTTTGATGCAACGAAAAAACATTGCAATCTCCACCCGGTTTGATATGGTATGAGGGCCATATAATGCTTTTGGAGACCATGGCTTTAAGTTTCAGCACACCAATTACCCTACTTCATGTCGGCAATTTGCTGAAATTTAACATTTATTTCCTTTATTGTTTTGGCCTGAGACCAGCATATTCTCCATAGTGGTGGCATATTTAGTCGACACAACCTATGCTTCTCTTCACAACCTTATCATGTGGTGAGCTGCATGTATTGGTACATAGTTCAACCCACAAAATCACATTCAGGAAAACTTAAGCCATCAAATGCTTCCACATATTCAGTGGAAGATATGCATATAATTGTGATTCAAAATGGAAAATGTTGCTACATTGATCATAATGCTACCTGCCGAATTGCTTCCAGTTGCTAGTCAAGTTCAAAACTAACCATTTCATTGCTTAGCCTAAGATAACGGTTGGCATTTGTGTTGCTTGCTTTTCTGTACACTGATGCTATCACAGATTTGTTTTTAAAGCAGTTTAAGTTTTTATTTTCTTGTTAACACCGCTAATTAAGTTTCTCTAAAATTTTATTTTGTGTTAGTAGTGATTCTTATGTATTATATGTCATTAATGGATACAGGTATGCATACATCCTCTGTTCAGGGCAGTATTATGGGGGCGAGCAGGATGGACAGTTCTTACGTTGTGCTATCCAAACAGAACAGATCTCAAGGCCCTGGAACTCCCCCACGCCCACCGAGTGCAGCAGCCCGACATGTCGAACCTAACCAATCAACAAGAGCAATGGAGGGGTCATATATTATGCTTCCACCCGCTGCAGCTTCCATATACAAGACATCCGCCTCGGAAGGAGGCGGTGCACATCTGCCTCCTCTAAGTCATAACTCCACTAGCTATTCGCCGGGAAACAATTCTGGATTTCACTCTAGTGTGACTGTATTAAAACGGGCATTTGAGATTGCTAGTTCACAAACTCAGGTAAAGTAAGTTGCTTAAAATGTCTCCATATTGGATATGTGGCATGTATATGCAATTGTTACCGTTTCATGTTATGCAGTCAACTTGCTTGAATGTATTAATGATATGCATTTGATTCAATTTCATCAGATTTGCTTTTTTTTTGGCTGATGCCTGTGTGTACATTGTGTCACTGCATTTAACAGTGCCTTTTTACTAGAAGCCATTGAGTTTTATTGAAAAGCAATGCGAACACATGTCTGAATATGAAATATACTTGCAGGTTGAGCAGCCACTTTGTCTGGAATGTATGAGGGTGCTTTCTGACAAGATGGATAAGGAAATTGAGGATGTAAATACTGACATTAAAGCTTATGATGTGTGTCTTCAACGTTTGGAGCAAGAAACCTACAACATCCTTAGTGAAACTGATTTCAACAAGGAGAAACAAAAGGTATCGATCTCTGTTACATAGTAACAATGCATGTTAGATGTTAATTAATGAGGTCACAAGATGCGACTGTTTGGCTGTTATCCTAGATTTATGCATTTATCATACATGTAGGAAATTCTTGATGCCAAGAAATGTAATAAGCTCCAGTTTTATGCTTTGACCTGGAGCTATTAGAACAAATAGCAATAGTTGGAAATGTATATTAGTCTCCCCTGAAAATGTAAAAGAAAATGTACTACTCTTCTGATTCATACTATGTATAGTAGTGCTTAAGCAGATTGTAAAAATTACATGAAAAAATGTAGGATAGCTTTGAACTTACTTTTGTATGTTTATACAGTTGACCTTGGTGTTGTACTTTCTGACACAGCTAGCTACAACCTGGACAAGTGGACAACAGTTTATGCCCTTCATACTGAATTGATTTCTGATTTCTATACATAGACTAATAACCTATCTAGGTAAACTATGTGCTCAGCTTGGGACAAGAAAATAAGGGAAGACAAGGAATAGTTTTTGTACATCATGTAGGCACTACACAGTACCTTCAGTGAAAATTAGTTCATTTCCATTTCTTCTGTATGAGCAATTATATGTACATAAATATATTAAAGTGTAGCCATTCATAAATTTGTGAGTGGTTGTATAGAAGAGTTCCTTATGTCTTAATATTTGTAGTCAACATTTCTTTCATTTTCTGGGCTGGTTAGCATTTATTTGTTTCTTATAGGATACACAAATTCTATTTTGCATCATGTGTGTTCTGTCATTTCAGATAGAGGAAGAAGAAAAGAAACTAAAAGCCGCTATTGAAGAAGCTGAAAATCAATATTCAAAAGTTAGTTCTGAGATGAAGGATCTGGAAACACAGTCTAAACAGTTTGAAGAATTAGAAGAGCGGTTTGTGGTTTCTTCACTATGTCACTTACGTTTCAGGCATAATTTTACTATTTTGCAATTCGACTTAAGAAGAAAGAATGCACATCATGTCACTTAAGTTTCAGGCATAATTTTATTATTTTGCAATTTGATTATAGGAAGAATAATGCAATATCGATTTATTTTTTATTATTCTTCGGTGTAAGCCTGCATACTTGGCACTAACAGAAGGATATACACCTGGTCATTTTATCTCAAGCACAATATGGTTACACTAAAAAACATGAAGATAACTGAAGGCATCACCGCATTAGGATAGTGTTATAATGTTTCTAGTATAGATATTTATAGTGGAAATGTTTCTATTATAGATATGCCAGATCGTTTCGATTAGGTAGTCAACTGAAAATAGTATTCCATATGATTGGCACCAAAAGACACCACCATTGGAGAATAATATCATACAGGCATGGTGTCACTTTTCCATCTAAACAGTGGTTTTGGGCTATCTAAACTGTTTGCTGGCTCATGTTAAGATCCAACTATTTCTGTAAAAAAATCTAATGCATCATATTTGTATTCAGGTATTGGCATGAATTCAACAGCTTCCAGTTTCAGCTGACATCTCACCAGGTATATACCTGTTACAGGACACAGAAACATCCACTTATACTAGAATAACAGCAATACTGTTTTCTTGTCATATGTTGAGATCTCATACACCATTGGTCATAAGATACTTTATAACATTTTCTAACTTACTGAACAATCAGCCATGCATCTTGTTCCAGATCAGTAAACCAGGCATCTGGTTTATTTTATGCTCCTTATTTTGTTGGCATAAATAGAACTCTTTTGAAAAGTGAGTGAACAAACCTCGACCAATAGGCATTAGCATCTGTTGCGTTTTTATTAAGAGAACTGTGAGCACACCCCAAACCCAGATGGGCTGGGCATGCACCTGCCCCCTAGCCACAGAGCAACAATTGGTTCTCTCTTGAAAAGCCAATCTGGTTCACACCGAGTCTGCATTGATAAACATCACAACGTTTTCTTCCTTCTGTATGTGCATTCTATCTTACTCTCTCCATCCCATAATATAAGATGTTATTACGACTAATATATGAGTTTGGTTGTAATAACATCTTATATATTATGTGACAGAGGGAGTACATCTGAACTGTTCGCTAGATTTTCCCCTGATTCTTTGAGTGATTGCCTAAAAATATGGCTTACTCTACTTTTCAGGAAGAAAGAGATGCGGTTTTGGCCAAAATAGAAGTTTCACAGGTTCACCTGGAATTGTTGAAGCGCACAAACGTTCTTAATGACGCATTCTATATTTCACATGATGGAGTGATTGGAACAATAAACAACTTCCGTCTGGGTCGTCTCCCTAATGTCCAGGTAACTATGCAAATGTGCGGATACAACATGGATTCATTTACTGTCCTTTGTGCTTCACTTCTGTCATATTCACATTTTGTCCTATGTACTGACGCACAAATCTCTATTACTCTGACCTTAGGTTGAGTGGGATGAAATAAATGCTGCTTGGGGTCAGGCTGCTCTTCTTTTGCATACCATGGCTCAGTACTTCCCAAAATTTCAGTATCCTTGACGCAAATGACCTTTCCTTCTTTCAATGTATCTACTTGTTATGAGTGCGTATTCTTTATCGCTAAGTAGCATACTAGCATAAATGATAAATATTAGTAGTTCTCAAATACACTACAGTTGTTCTAAGAAGAGATGATTTTGCTATCAAGTTCCTGAACTTTGTCCAGATACCGGATCAAGATTCATCCTATGGGAAGCTATCCAAGAGTAACAGACATCAACAATAATACCTATGAACTGTAAGGCTTATCCTGGAAGTGTACTCCTTTTCTGTCTAGGATGATATCCAGGGTAGATTATTTCATATGGTAGTAACAAAGATGAATTGAACATCTTCTGCGCATTCTTAGACTTATTAATCTTTTATCAATCTGCTTTCACTGAGCATTTTTTTATGTTGGTCAGTGCTGTGGGAATATATTAATAGGGAGGTTATGAATTAATCATTGTTCTTTCTAGTTTTGGCAGTGTGATTTGGGTCTTTATTTTACTTCCCTTTTCACCTGCACTTTCGGCAGTGCAATTTCATTATGCTTAGGAAGTTAATAAGATGCATTGTTGATGTTCAGGTTTGGTCCTGTGAATTTATTCTGGAGCACCCGATTTGACAAAGCAATGACCTGGTTTCTGACTTGCCTGCAAGAGTTCACCGAGTTTGCCATAAGTCTAGATAAGGAGAACAATGTTCCATTTGACAAGACATTGAAGCTCCCATACAAGTAAAGTCTCCTGCAACTTCTCTTGGTTCTGTCACTATTTCTGAATTTCATGAAGCACCAATCAAAGGTTTTCACATGAGGTGATTTTTGTAGATGGTTTAGACTTTGCTGGTAACCACATTAACTTGTTATTAGATATGATGAAGTGATCCGTCAATGATTGCGATTTTTTCCTTTGGTTCATATGAACAACGTATTATGACCATAAAACTGGAAGACATCTTATGTACACACCACAGTCTGGACCTGAGTTGTTTAATTTTCTCTCTTTACTTGGCAGGATTGATGGTGACAAAGTAGGGAGCTACACGATCTTCTTAAGTTTTAATAAACTCGAGAACTGGACAAAGGCGCTAAAATATATGCTGTGCAACCTGAAGTGGGTTCTCTACTGGTTTATCGGAAATACAAGTTTTGAGCCGCAATCAGCATCCTTGTACTTGGCGCAATCACCAAACAAGAAGGGGTTGATGTGATGTTTAAACACCGATGAAGTCACTGACCTCGGATGCTGAATCGCTTATGTGTTAACAGTACGCATTTGATGTATATAATTACCAGGCATAGCTTGCCTTACAGTTACTTGCAAGTCTTGGATGTATGTACCTGCCCAGTGCCCACTGTGTATATGGACTGTATGGGGTTGGGATCTATTAGCAGGCATCAATTCTGCAGTGCAGACAAACTGGAATGACAGCAAAATAGCACCCTGTAGTTTTTAAGTCCATTATATTTCTCCATTTCCGTCCCTAGAGTAAAATGTTAACTCCCTCCGTCCCCGTATGTTTTATTGATAGGAATTTCATACGGTTTGCATCAACCATTCTTGATTTTCGCCCTTTTGGTGAATTGAGTAGGTTTATATAATAATGAGGCTTTTTAAAAGTTTTGACCCGTTCTCCCTAAGGGTAGGATCTCCATGAACATACCTTTTTTTTTTCCACAACGCTAAAACGTGCTTGGAGGCCCCTTGTCATGTTCGAGCGTGGAAGACTGTGATGACTATCGATCGGATAGAAAGCAAATCAGATGCCACCACCGTCGTCCCCAGCCTGCACTTGCGCCGCCACCGGACCCTCAATTAAGTTGTCTTCCTAACATTTTATAGTTGTTTCTACCACTTAATTAAGTTGATTTGGCATCTTAGCATAATTTGCATACTGATCCCTTGTGTAAGTTTTGGGTTTTTTCACATATCTACGAATATAGTGAAGTTGTTTTAGCCAATATACTTAAGTTGCTTCTAACACTTGATTTAGGTTTTGTATTATTGGATATGGATTTATCAAGTTGTCGTGCGAACAAAGTTAAAATTACTTGTGCCATTTAATTAAGTTGATTAGAGATTTAGTCTAAGTTGTTTTTAATTTAGCCTTGTCATCTTTTTGGAGTATCTTTTTCATGATATAATTTATACTCTACTTAAAACGCCGTAACTATGACTGAAATAACTCAAGAAAGGAGCCCGGATTTTTCTAAGGCAACTCATGTTGAAACTGTCGCAAGTGGAGAACTCTCGAAATCTTTCTTTTGCTCCTCCGCCGAGAAAAGGGTTATCACACCACACCGTTTGCCCGCAACACCACACCATTTGCCCGCAACCAAACACATTGTTTCCAGCCCACCAAACGACGAGCTGGTCTCTCCGGTCTCTCTAACCAAACACGCCCCAGCCCCCAGATTTCCTTGTATAAGAGACGAGACCACGGCCAGTCCAAACCTCAGCCAAGTAAAAAGCAATGGGCGCAGTTTGCAGAGAATCTTGCGTGACGGCCGCATTATTTTCTCGGAAATTAGGGTTGAATAACCCAGCTTAGCTACCGCCCTGCCCAGTTTCGCCCGCCCATGGCATTTCAGATCAGTACAAACTGGAACAGATAGGAGTACTGCGCTGATTATCCTTCTCCTCCTCTTCTCTCACACACGGTCTCTACTTCTCCCTCTCGCCTCCGGCGGCGGTATCCCCCCTAAGCTTAATTTGTCTCTGGTCTCACCGGGATTCGCAGACCACCGCATTGCTGTCCTCGCTTTAAGCAGGCGCCTGAAGAAGCTCCGACCGTCTCCGAGCGGAGGCAGTCCGAGGAAGAGTTACCTTTCTTCCCTTTCCGCCCTCACGGAGTCTGGGCGGGGAGCTGTTGGAGCAAGCCTCCCTGTTCCGGCTCTGGTAAGATCCGGCCCGATTTGTTAGATTCTTCACACAAAAATGCTCTCTCGAGGCCCCAGCTTCGTCCGGGACTGCGCATTGCGGTTCCTGGGAGATTTAGGTTGCCTTTGGATTCGAGATTTGGGGGTTTCGCCTGTTTTTTTTTCACACCCAATTTGGTAAGCAGCAGTTCTAACTGTCTGGTTGTTTGCTTGCAGCGGCAGGGTCCATCTATTGGAGGCAGCGTCAGTAAAGAAAGATTTGGAGGACTGAGGGGCACAAACCGAGATGGAGTTTGCGGTCTCCGACGAGCTGCTCG
This sequence comes from Avena atlantica, assembly GCA_910589765.1. NCBI lineage: Eukaryota > Viridiplantae > Streptophyta > Magnoliopsida > Poales > Poaceae > Avena > Avena atlantica. Next base: position 52,436,187 of record OU342739.1, on the reverse strand, counting down.
GCACGTTCGTGCCGATTGCGGTGTACTGGCTCTACTCGGGGATTTACATCGTTCTTGACAGAATGGAGATCGAGAACTACCGGCTCCACCCCAAGGGGGAGGAGGAAACCAAGAACGTCGTCTCCAAGTGGACGGTCGTCAGGGGCGTCCTCGTACAGCAGGGGTTCCAAATCGCCGTCTCGCTTCTTCTCTTCACGGTAATTATCTGTCTTTGAGATTTTTCTTTACAGGTTGTTAGAAAGATTTATCGTCAATTTCAGTTCAAATTCAGTTTAAGATGCGTTCGACACGGTTGCATCATCAAACATGACATACTTTGGAACATAAGCAGGGATTAAGCCTTTGGCATTTGCTCAATGAAGGTTAAATAAGAAAGTTTAAAGCTTTCTTTGGGGAAAAAAGGAATTTCAGTCCTTTTACAGAATGGCTTGCTGCTTGCATTTTAGTATCCAAAATAGTTTAGTAGCAAACACAATTAGTGTTGATATGTTCATATGAACATGAACTCTTAGGCTCACTTATCAAGTAAAACAGACTAATATTGGCCAGATTTGCATTGTGGAAATTATTACCTTGAAGGCCTAACAGGGAAAGGTTCTTGACAGGGAACTAAGGTTTAATTTTGTTTTTGGGTGCTTCACAATTTTTGACCGGTTAGCAAACTAAACCCTAAGGGTTGCTTCATTAAAACATCTTCTTTCTCAATAAAAGGAGGAACTTGTGCCTGTCCATTAAAAAGGAGAACTGGAGTAGTATGAATGAATTTCCAGTAGCAGTGGAAGTTTGTTCTCTCTTTGAACCAACTTTTGCTCTTAAGTCTTGCCACTGATTTTATAATTACCAGATGAAATTTCATGGGTGACTACTGTACTTAAGTTCTGGAGATTTGATTAAAGTGCAGGTCATTGGTGATGACAATGGTACCGTAAGAAAGCAACCTCCTGCCCTGGTGATAGCACTGCAATTTGTCATTGCAATGTTTGTTATGGACACATGGCAGTACTTCATGCACAGATACATGCACATCAACAAGTTCTTGTACAAGCATGTCCACTCAAAGCACCACACTCTAGTGGTTCCGTTTGCATTCGGCGCTCTCTACAACCATCCCCTTGAGGGCCTCATTCTGGACACAATCGGTGGCGCCCTCTCGTTCCTCGTTGCCGGAATGACTCCTAGGACGGCCATATTTTTCTTCTCATTCGCAACCATCAAGACTGTCGACGATCACTGCGGCCTATGGCTTCCTGGGAACATCCTCCATGTTTTCTTCAGCAACAACAGCGCATACCATGACATTCACCACCAGCTCTACGGCAACAAGTACAACTTCTCGCAGCCGTTCTTCGTCATGTGGGACAAGATCCTTGGGACTTACATGCCATACACTCTAGAGGAACGCAAGGGAGGAGGGTTCGAGGCACGCCCTGTTAATCTCAGCCTGGCAGCACAGAGCAAGTCTGATTAAGCAGTTTGCTTTCTCCAGCTGATATTTGCTTCCCAGTGAATGAACAGAGCTCGTGTTGTGACTTGTGACACTACCTGATGTTTCTAACTAGATTTGTGTTGTAGAATTCTTTTCCTGTCCATATAGATAAAGCCTTTTTTGTGGCAATGCCATATTGTACCATGGTATAGCAAATAAAACATTGTTCAAGATATTACTCTGATTAATTTGTTTGTTTCCTCTGAACTGTGCCTGAACCTCCTCCATGCTTATGGACAAAGTGAGCTGATACTATTAGCATTACATATGTTATTATGCAGCAATGCCCTGGCCAGCACGTTCTCACTGCAAACATTGTTGATGCCTGATGCTAAGGCGGTCTTCAGCAATGAGCTGTACTAATATTCTTATGCACCAGGCTGTCGGATGGACAGTGCCAGCCTGAGGAACGTGGTTCCGCTTGACTGCAAGCCTAGCATTTGGCAACCATGGGCAGAGGTGACCCAAAAGAAGCAGTGCCCAAAAGAAAGCACACAGTGCGGCATGTGCATACATATAAATTTATTATGTCTCAGATTTTAAAATGAGCCTATGCACTCGTGCTTTTTGACACAGACCAGCTTTCTGCACTTAATTCTTCTTTTAGGTTGCTTGTTGGGACATGGAGCATAACAAATATGATTCTCTGCAGTCATGATAATTTCATTCTGTTCGACCTGACCATGTATGCTCTATTAAGTGTTCAGTTCAGTCACAGGGTATCTAAGGAAGACCTGAGAATATTTTGGCCATCTTATGCTGTGTGGCCAAAACCAATTATGTGACGGTTTATGTTTTATGTTTCTACTTTGGCTTGTACATACTATTGATCTAAAATTCTAGTTGACATGCTTGCTCAATTAAAACTTTGATGGTTTAGAGCCCTTCTGAAAGATGTGAATTCGCGCAAAAAATAATATCACAATCCTAAATATGGATAAAATGGTAACAAAATGAGTGAAAAGTCACTAAAAGTGGGAGGACACTAGATCACTGGTTATTATTTCGAAGTGTGGACACCTTCTATTTTTCTATAGAATCTATTGCAACTGATTTTGACCATCGCTTTGATGAATTGTCGTTAGAGTTGCTTCCGAATTTCTTGTGTTGACTCAAGTGACTTATTTTATAGGTTTAATGTGAATAAGATTTCTCGGCTTACAGAGATTTATCATAGGGTTTGAATATCTTCCACCGGGGTGACCGCTGGAAGAAAAACGACCCGCTCGCTCGTCTCGCTCGCCCCCGCGGGCGACGGGGCGGGCTCTCCGGTGTCCCTGCTCACAGCCCCTCCCCCATCCCCCTCTCACCGTCGCCAGGCAAAGCCCGTGCGGGGCCGGCGGCGGCGGGTCTTCTCTCTCCCGGCGGCGGCGATAGGGTCGCGGGACTCTCTCCTCGGCGGCGGTGCACCACGGGGTCTGGCAGGGGCAGGGTCCGGCGGCGACGGCGAGCAGGGCGCGTCCTCGGTGGCGTGGTAGCGGGAGCCCCCTCGAGATGGGAGACGGCGACACCAGGGGTTCCTGGTGGTGACCCTTGCAGGGCCAGATCTGGGCTAGGGTGGGCCGGGATCTGGGCCTGGCGGGTACCAGCCAGGGCCTTTGGTCACCAGGCGGGGGACTGGCACCTCCCGGGCTGTGTTGCTGCCGGTGAACTAGATCTGGACCGGGCGAGCCTAGATCTGGTTGTCGCCCGACAGTCTTGTTGGGGGACCCGTGGGCTGTACGGAGTTGTTGTGCTCGCCATGCTCGTCCCTCTGCGTCCTTGCGGGCCTAGGTGGTGATCCTCAGACCGGTGACGGTCCGGCTCTTTCGGGTGAGCGTGGTGGTGGTGCTACTTGGTGGCAGGGATAGACGGTGGGAGTTAATCCCCTGGTGGACGGCGAAGTAGGGGCTAGCGTGGGGTTGTCGTGGACGATGGTTCCCTTGCTGCAGTGCGGCAGCGGGGCTTGGCTAGGCCAGGAGGGCCTGGTTTGCCCTGCAGCTGTATCCGGTCGGCTACCGCCTTCTGGTGGTGGAGGTTGTTCCCTCCCGCGCACCGTGGTTCAGGCAACCTCCACCGATGCTTTCTCTTTGCTGCTCTTTCGGCCCTACTCCGCGTGTCACGATGCGACGGCGGTGGCAGATGCAAGACTGTGGTGGCGTGCGTTGGCGGGCGACGAGCATGGTGGAGCACTGTGAAGCGTCTGGGGGTGTGGTTTTTTTGAGGGGTCGGGAGAAATCCTTGTCACCTTGACACTGACGTGGTGACACCTGCGGGTGCCACCATCCTCCTTGAAGGACGTCGGGTGTACCTCTTTCCCACCCCCCGAAGCGTACCGGGGGAAACCCTAGGACTTGTCCGGGCAGCAGCAGCGTCGTCATCGTCGCTCTCCTTCTTAGAGGTGCTGCTTGGTGCGCGGCGTTTCAGAGTGCTAGGCACGTGGTGGTACTTAGCTGGAGGGCGCAACGGTTGTGGATCTTCCCTGTTTTGTTGGGCCACGCGGGGATAAAACAAAAAAATTCCTCTAACGTGGTGATCCCAAGATCTAGCTGAGGTAGAAGGCCACGAGGTTTACCACTAGACGCGCAGTTGCGGATTACTGATATAGCGCGTCAGTTGATGCAGTGCAGTCCTCACGATCCGATCGTCCTGGTGCTGATCGTACAACACCTCTGCTGGTATCCACACGTACAAGGAGGAGCACCGGCGGCGAACTGCTAGGTTCGTTACGGCGACAGTACTTCTGTGGAGCTAGGGTTTCCAACACATGGAATGACCTAACCAAACAACGATTAACCTTTCTGGGTTACGGTGCTCCACTATATATAGGGAGTGAACGTGGGCTCTGCTCGCGCGACCCATTCACTAAAGCCCATATAACACTAGTCACCGTGAGTCCAACTCACTTACTCACTCCTAATCCGGTTTAGGTCCAACCCAACCAGATTACAGGTTCAGATCCAATCCGGACTTGCTCCCGCTCTTAAGTGTGTGACCCCGCAGGCTCATGGCTACTTGGACACGATTGGAGTCTGACTCTCAATCGATCATTCGGTAGCGGCTCCTAGCAGAACGTGCCGACCCCCAAGTACCAAAGAGTCATGACGACTTGCCTTTCCAATGCGACTTACGTCCGAGTCCCTTTTGCCTCACGATATACCTTGTCAGACTATAGGCGAATATATGTCATCCCTTAAATAGTCTGACTCTCTTCTCGATCCGAGATAAGTGATTCACCCGACTAACTCTTAGTCGATCGCCTCGGTTAACACTTAACCGAGTCGTGCATGGCCATGCTTTCCGAATCATATCTCACGAGAGGGCCCAGAGAATATCTCTCCAAGTGGAGGGGCAAAATCCCATCTTGGTTATTCACATCACACAGCTTGATTCTCAGTCGACCCGAACTCTGCCTTTATAACTGCCCAGTTATGGATCAGCGTTTGACAGAACCTAAGTCTGTGATCCTCAACTCGGACTATGCAATAACCTCAGGTCTAAGGATTACATTGATTGAGATATACAAATGGCAACTTGTTCGTTGTACCTCAATATGGGTCAATCCGACTCGCTAAACTCTTTAGCCGAATCTGTGTAAGTTGGAATAGCATGTTCATGCCCATGACAAGTGGAACCGAGTCATCAAGCCAACTTTCACATTGGTCTAAGTTGTGTGTCCAGCACAACCTCAATGACCAAGGACATTTATTACAAACAATATGAATGTATAGTTCCACAACCGAATTACATATTCAATGATACACATCAGATGTTTATACAAGGACTACTTAATATCTTTATGAATACAATGGGAAATCTCATCATACATGATTGCCTCTAGGAAATATTCCTAAAAGTCTCCCACTTGCACTAGAGTCAATCTTCCGACACCACATGTCTAGGCATCTAATGCCCATGGCTCTCAGGTGCGCCTCATGCTTCGTCTGTGGTAACGGCTTTGTCAACGGATCCACAATATTTGCATCCGTGTGTACCTTGCATAACTTGATATCACCCTGATCCACGAACTGACGAATCAGGTGGTACCGCATTTGTATGTGTTTGTTCTTCTGGTGTTGTCTAGGTTCCTTGGCTTGTGCAATAGCACCATTGTTGTCACAATACACGTCCAACGGATTGGATGAGCCCTGAACCACACCAAGATCCATGAGGAAATTCCTCATCCAAACAGCTTCCTTTGCTGCCTCCGAGGCGGCAATATACTCAGCCTCTGTTGTAGACGCAAACACAGTCTCTTGCATGGAACTCTTCCAGCTCACAGCACCTCCGTTTATAATAAACACGTATCCAGATTGCGAACGAGAATCATCAGAGTCGGTAAGATAACTCGCATCCGTGTAACCCTTTACACTGAGTTCATCTTCACCACCATAAACCAAGAACATATCCTTAGTCCTTCTCAAGTACTTTAGGATATTTTTAGCCGCTGTCTAGTGGATCTCTCCAGGATCAGCCTGGTATCTGCTCACAACACTTAGAGAATAGGAAACATCCGGCCTAGTACAAATCATGGCATACATGATGGATCCGACTGCAGAAGCATACGGAATCGCACTCATCCGACTTCGCTCATCATTTGTCGAAGGACACTGAGTATTGCTAAGTTTTACACCATGGGACATTGGTAAGAACCCCTTCTTAGACGATTCCATGTTGAACTTCTTCAACACTTTGTCCAAATAAGTACTCAGACTCAATCCAATGAGCCTCCTTGATCTATCTCTATAGATCCGGATTCCGAGGATATATGTTGCCTCACCCAAGTCTTTCATTGAGAAGCTCCTTTCCAATGATTCCTTGGTTTCCTGCAACATCTGTATATAATTTCCAATCAGTAATATGTCATCCGCATATAGGATTAGAAAATTTACTTTGTTCCCACTAAACTTCTTGTACAAACAAGAATCATGATCACTCTTGATGAAGCCAAACGATTTGACTACCTCATCAAAGCGAATATTCCAACTCCGAAATGCTTGCTTCAACCCATAAATGGATTTCTGAAGTTTGCACACCTTGTCAGCATTAGCCGGATTGACAAAACCCTTGGGCTGTATCATATACACGTCCTCGGTTAAATTTCTGTTAAGGAAAGCCGTTTTGACATCCATCTGCCATATCTCGTAGTCGAAATAGGCAGCTATAGCTAACATGATCCGAACTGATTTAAGCATCGCTACGGGTGAGAAAGTCTCGTCGTAATCAACTCCTTGAACTTGTCGGAACCCCTTCGCGACAAGGCGTGCTTTATAGATTGAAACATTTCCATCCATATCAGTTTTCTTCTTAAAGACCCATTTGCACTCGACGGGTCTTGCACCGTCTGGCAGATCAACCAAGTTCCAAACTTGATTTTCATCCATGGACTTTATCTCTGATCTCATGGCTCCAAGCCATGACTCGGAATCAGATCCCACCATCGCTTCTGAATAATTTGCAGTCTCATCACTGTCTAACAGTAACACATCACGAACACTTCGTAATCTTGCCGATCTTCGTGGTACAGGTGTTGTTGCCGGCTCAGCTGCCACGACCGGCTCAACCTCCAAGGTTTTCGCCGAGTCGCCACTAGCCGGTTCCTCTCGAATTTCTTCGAGCTGCACCGTGCTCCCACTTACTCCCCGACTGAGAAACTCTTTCTCAAGGAAGACACCATTCCGAGCGACAAACACCTTGCCCTCTTCTCGGTTGTAGAAGTAGTAACCCAAGGTTTCCCTCGGATACCCCATGAAAATACACTTATTCGACTTGGCCGTAAGCTTGTCCGACTGAAGTCACTTGACAAATGCTTCACAACCCCAAATCTTAAGAAAAGACAAACTCGTCTTTTTGCCTGTCCACATCTCATGCGGTGTCTTCTCTACCGATTTTGATGGTACTCTGTTTAGTGTGAACGCTGCTGTTTCTAGACAATAACCCCAAAATGATAAAGGCAGATCTGTCCGACTCATCATTGACCACACCATGTCCAACAAGGTCCGATTCCGCCTTTCCGAAACACCATTCCTTTGTGGCGTTCCTGGCGGAGTAAGTTGAGGAACTATTCCACAACTTTTCAAATGGTCATCAAACTCATGGCTCATGTACTCGCCTCCTCGGTCCAACCGAAGAAACTTTATTTTCTTGCCGAGTTGATTCTGTGCTTCATTCTGGAATTCTTTAAACTTTTCAAAGACTTCCGACTTATGTTTCATCAAGTAGATATATCCATACCTACTTAAATCATCAGTGAAGGTAATGAAGTACTCATAACCACCCCTGGCTGTCGTGCTCATTGGTCCACATACATCACTATGTACTAGTCCCAACAAGTCGGACGCCCTTTCGCAACTCTTTGCAAAAGGTGTCTTGGTCATTTTGCCGAGTAGGCAAGATTCACATGTCTCGAACGACTCCAAGTCGAACGAAGTTAGGAGTCCATCATCATGGAGCTTCTTCATGCGTTTCCAACTTATATGACCAAGCCGACAGTGCCAAAAGTAAGTCATATTCAGATCATTTGGTTTCAACCTTTTAACATTTATGTTATAAACCGACTCACCATCAAGATTCAAAATAAATAACCCGTCCTGGATGGGTGCAAAGCCGTGAAACATATCATTCAAATACAAAGAACAACCATTATTCTTGATATTCGACTCATAGCCTTTCAGCATCAAACATGAAGCAGAAATAATGTTTCGACTGAGCACTGGAACATAATAACAATTATTTAGTTCCATAATGAATCCGGAAGGTAAATGAAGTTGCATCGTGCCGACTTCTAACGCAACAACTCTTGCTTTGTTGCCGACTCGAATATCAACCTTGCCTCTTGCTACGCTCCTAGTTCTTACCAGTCCCTGCAGCGAGTTGCAGATGTGAATAACTGATCTGGTATCATATACCCAAGAACTATTAGGTGCATCAGCAAGATATATGTCTATAACATTGCAAACAAGTGTACCTGAGTCAGAAGTCATACCTCCACTCTTGGCTTTATTGGCCAAGTATTTGCTGCAGTTCCTCTTCCAGTGGCCATCGGCCTTGCAGTAGAAGCAAGTGGATCCGGCTGAAGGAGATGGCTTAGTCCCTGAGGAAGCGCTTGGGACCGGGTCCTGAGCCTGCTTTCCTTCTGACTTAGCCTTCTTCTTAGTCCAAGAACTCTTCTTAAGCTTAGCCTTATTCTGCACCATCAACACTTGACTGGCGCCCTTCTTGAGATCCGCCTCTGCCTACTTGAGCATCCCATGTAATTCAGTGAGCTTCTTATCCATACCATGCATGTGGTAGTTCGAAATGAACTGCCCATATGCACTAGGAAGATAATTCAGAATTATATCCGTAGCGAACTCTTCGCTTATGGGGTAGCCAAGCCTCTCCAGAGACTGCACGAAACCAACCATTTTGATCACATGCGGGCTCAGTGGATCACCATCCTTAAGCTTGCAAGTCAGGAAAGCCTGAGAGACTTGATACCTCTCAGTCTTCGCCTGAGCCCAGAACATACTTTTGAGGCTTTCGATCATATCATAGGCCTCAACATGCTCGAACTGCTTTTGCAAGTCCGGTTCCATGTGAGCAAGCATAAGACAACTAATATACGTGGACTCATCCTTAGCCCGACAATAGGCATTGGTGGCAGCGACATTCGCATTCTCATTTGGCTCATCTAGAAGTGGGTTGTCTAGGACATGGTCATTCTTTTCTTGTTTGAGAACAATTCTCAGATTTCGATACCAGTTGGTAAAATTAGTGTCGTTCAGTTTATCTTTTTCAAGAATGGTTCTCAACACAAAACCAGATATCTGAGAGTGACTGTTACTTGGTGCCATGATCTACAACAGAAAATATGCAAAACACTTAAGACATGTATTCATAAAAGAGCAAGCATATTAAACATTTTAATATTTTATGCTCCCACTAGAACCAACACCCCTCCGATGGTTGCTTGGTGATTCAGGATCCTAAATAAGCAAGTCGGTAGTGAGCTTTAGCATCACCGCTAGCCGCCAAGTGATCTAGATAGACAACTCCTTGTCAATCGCATCTCATGCGATTCCTGTTGGACGGGTGGCATCACATGCCCAGGCTCCCATCCGACCTTTCCCCGAGCCCCACAACCGTTGTGATAGACCCGTCTAGCTTACTGAGTGTTTACGCAGTAAGAGTCCGACTCGAACCCACCTAGTCGGAAATAATTGGCAGCACCTCAATTTTATGAGCCCACTACCAAAAATGTCCGACTTGTGATGGTGCAAACACTGGCGGGAAAACCGACAAGACCTTCTTTGAGGGATTAAATTTTACCGACTATCTAATAGAGGTAAAATAGAGACATAACAATAACACAAAATAAAACAATTATAATGTGAAATGGTATGGCTCTCTTCATGGCGATCTCCATCTCCACAAAGCCTGTAATCCGACTCGTGCCAACTCTTGTCACTTGCCGTCTTACTCCATGTCGCCGACATGTACAACGCCTTGCATGCCTTCCGGGTTCTCCAAACAGCTACACTAGCTTAGTAAAGTAAATTACATGGAGAATCCGACACGCAGGTCGTTATACAATAAAATGACAGCACCTAGGCTCCAACCGGCTGACACCGTGATTCGCAGATCACGTATGGATTACACACATACATCACATGCACATGAACCATACCATTCACAACTTCCTGCAAAAACAAGTTATGCATAGATACAATATCTACCGGCGTTGTGAAACTCGCAACGACATCTAAGGCGCTATGACAGGGCGAAGCCGGCGGTCCCGACCATTGTTCCGATTCGATCAAACTTTTTGATCTTCGATCATCGCCTCTGGATTTACGTGTCACAGTCTACCCCGATGGCGGAAACCGACCGGTAGGGGTATGTCGTTCCACGACCTCAGCAGTATGATTACGGAAATCAGATCTACCATTCCCCGAGTACAGTTGATCCAATCAACTTCGTACAAAAAAGATCTATCTCATAGATCGACCACCAAACATCACATAGATCTCATCTACAACCAACCGCATATCACATATACGAGATCTCAAGTCTAAAACCAGAAGCTATCGCTCTGATACCACTGTTGGGCCACGCGGGGATAAAACAAATATTTTCCTCTAATGTGGTGATCCCAAGATCTAGCTGAGGTAGAAGGCCACGAGGTTTACCACTAGACGCGCAGTTGCGGATTACTGATGTAGCGCGTCAGTTGATGCAGTACAGTCCTCACGATCCGATCGTCCTGGTGCTGATCGTACAACTCCTCTGCTGGTATCCACACGTACAAGGAGGAGCACCGGCGGCGAACTGCTAGATTCATTACGGCGGCAGGACTGCTGTGGAGCTAGGGTTTCTAACAGATGGAATGACCTAACCAAATAACGATTAACCTTTCTGGGTTACGGTGCTCCACTATATATAGGGAGTGAACGTGGGCTCTGCTCGCGCGACCCATTCACTAAAGCCCATATAACACTAGTCACCGTGAGTCCAACTCACTAACTTAGTCCTAATCCGGTTTAGGTCCAACCCAACCAGATTACAGGTTCAGATCCAATCCGGACTTGCTCCCGCTCTTAAGTGTGTGACCTCGCAGGCTCATGGCTACTTGGGCATGATTGGATTCTGACTCTCAATCGATCAGTCAGTAGCGGCTCCTAGAAGAACGTGCCGACTCCCAAGTACCAAAGAGTCATGACGACTTGCCTTTCCAATGCGACTTACGTCTGAGTCCCTTTTGCCTCACGATATACCTTGTCAGACTATAGGCGAATATATATCATCCCTTAAATAGTCCGACTCTCTTCTCGATCCGAGATAAGTGATTCACCCGACTAACTCTTAGTCGATCGCCTCAGTAAACACTTAACCGAGTCGTGCATGACCATGCTTTCCGAATCATATCTCACGAGAGGGCCTAGAGAATATCTCTCCAAGTGGAGGGGCAAAATCCCATCTTGGTTATTCATATCACACAGCTTGATTCTCAGTCGACCCGAACTCTGCCTTTATAACTGCCTAGTTACGGATCAGCGTTTGACAGAACCTAAGTCTGTGATCCTCAACTCGGACTATGCAATAACCTCCGGTCTAAGGATTACATTGATTGAGATATACAAATGATAATTTGTTCGTTGTACCTCAATATGGGTCAATCCGACTCGCTAAACTCTTTAGCCGTATCTGTGTAAGTTGGAATAGCATCTCCATGCCCATGACAAGTGGAACTGAGTCATCAAGCCAACTTTCACATTGGTCTAAGTTGTGTGTCCAGCACAACCTCAATGACCAAGGACATTTATTACAAATAATATGAATGTATAGTTCCACAACCGAATCACATATTCAATGATATATATCAGATGTTTATACAAGGACTACTTAATATCTTTATGAATACAATAGTAAATCTCATCATACATGATTGTCTTTAGGGCATATTCCCAACACGTTTTCGTCAAGCCACTGTTTTCGGCTTTGTTTTCTCTTCTTTTCTTCTTTGGTTTCTTTGTTTTTCTTTTGGGCGTTGTGCTGTCTGGCCCAGCAGCGGTATCACATGGTGGCTATATTAATATAGCTGGGCGTATGCCTGTTTCAAGGAGATTTATCATAGGTATTGATCTTATTATAAACATGAGCATGTATAAAATAACCTGAAGATATTCATTATTCATATACGAAGAGTTAAAGACTTCAGAGATTTTCTTAATATTTAATTAATATGTCATGCTTCGTATCGTTTATCGTCTCGTTGAGTTGGCGTTTTCTTTACTTATGGTGATAACAACTGTTAAAACCGTTTTCTCCATGGAAAAGATCATCAAGACCGAATTGATACTTACTTTTTTTAGTTCGTCCTATCTTAGATTTTTTCGTAGCCATCAATCAAAAGCGTGCAGCGAACCGTCCAGAAATAACTGACTTGGATTTGTCTAAATTAAAATTATACGCTAAAATACGTCTAGATTTATTTAAATTCTATTTAAATCCAAGTCAGTTATTTGTGGACGGAGGAGTGAGTATACCATTGTAATCCGAATTACCAACCCTGGAAATTGGGCTTGATGGGCAAATTTTCCGGCTCTATTACAACTTGGGCTCGCTGTCTAGCCCTAATAAACCCAATTGGTTCCCATCATCCAGTCCTCCCCTTCCCGATTCCCACCAAACCCTCCGGCGCGATTCCCCCAAAATTCGAAATCCCTAGGCGGCGGCGGCGAACTCCACGGCTTCACCTAATTGCGGGCGGCTGGATCACACGACTATGGCCGTGACGTCAGAGCATCTCCACTCGTTGACCGAACCCAGGGCGAAATTTGGTCCGTTTTTCGGCCGGACTGAACTTGTTTTCGGCCTGGGTACGCCTATTCACCCATCCGCGTACCCAGGCCGAGCCCCCAAGTTCGTCAAACTAAGGCGATTTTCATTAAGTTGGGCGAAATATAGGCGGATTACATCCTCGCCAGGGTCGCCGCACCTCCATGGCGTGTAGGAGGGTGCGTTGTCGTCGTCGTCCAGGACGTACAACGGGGCGCCCTGGTAGGCGAGCTGACGCTCAGCCAGCGCCCGACGTCGTGCGGCCTGCTCCTCGGCCTGCTGCTGCAGGCCAAGGATGCGCTGATGCTCTGTCTTCTCCCAGTCCCTCCTGGACCATTCCAGGATGTATGACAAGGAGGGCTCGGCGAGCGGCAGCGGCGGCGCTTCGCGGAGCGACTGCTCCAACGCCATCTTCAGGGCGGCGTCCTCGGCCGGCGCCGACCCTTCTGTCTTGGGACGGCGTAGGCGCAGTTGGCCTGTTGGCGGCGTAGGCGCAGACGGCTCGCGGATGATGATACCGCGCGCGCGTGTCCGCCGGCGGTGAGCGCACCGGCGAGACAGCTTCGCCCTGCCGGATGAGTGCGATGCCGAAGCGGAGGAGGACGAGCTCATGCTCGCCATCCTCCTCGGTGCCCAGTTCGCCGAAGGTGCACACCTGCCCGTCCTGGCCGCCGGCGGCGGGTTGCGCAGGAAGCCCAGCCGCGGCGTGTTCCCGCGGTTGATGTGCTCCAGCACGGCGGCGAGCGTCCGCCCCGGTGCACTCCACCAACGCCGGCGCCCCGCCGAGTTCTTGCGCGCCGGCGGTGACTCGGTCGACGCCCCCTCGTGGCGGGCGAGCTCCTGCTGGCGCCACTCCTCGAAGAAGTGCGCCCAGTAGACGAGGTCGTCGGTGCTCACGGCTTCGCCGGGGTTGTCCATGCCGGCGATGTACTCCTGTACATCGTGCGACAACTCCTCCGGCGTCGGCCCCGGCGGGATTGGGATGCCGCCGGCGCTCAGCGTCCACCCCGGCGGCATCCGCGTGTTCAGCGGTGCCATGTACCCCGCCTCGTACAGCATGGACGCCTCCCAAGTTTGGAGGGTGCGCCGGCCGAAGCCGTTCGCCGCAGCGCCGTCGCCGGGCCCATGGTGAGAGAAAGGGGAGAGGTGAGAGCTCGCCGGAGTTGGGCTTATGGGTGGGGGAAGCTGCGACAGAATGCGAAGATCTCTGGCGAGGCGTACGGCTTATAAAGGCCGAGGTGCGCGGCGAGGACAGGAGGGGTGTAGCGGCGAGGGCGGGAAAGGTGAAAACGGCGGAAAGTTAGTGACCGCCGATCCGTCGCGAGTGACCGCCGATCCGTCGCGGGAGCCGAGGCGGCGACGGTGGCGCCATAAATCGGCGACGCGTGGCCGACGAGATGGGCAGTTATTGCCCGGCGGTCGTCGCGTTGTTCCGAGGATGTCGACGACTCGGCTTTCGTCACTGACTCGGCAGGTCCACGCGCCGTGTTGATTTTTTTTTGGCCGATTTCGCCGAGTCCGGCGTTCCCCGGGCGTACCCGGAAACCTGGGTTCGGCCTGGATAGTCCGGACCAAAATGGCTAAAATTCGACCGAAAACAAGTCTTTAGGTTCGGGGCCAGTTTTAGCCGTCCGGACCGAAATTCGGCGTCCGGATCGGACTCCTGGTTGGGCGAGTGGAGATGCTCTCAGGCTCGTCCAGCGGCAGCTCATGGTCAGACCTCCCGCCTGAGCTGTTGGGCCTCGTGCTCTCGCGGCTGCCGACGCACGCCGACCGCGTCCGCGTCGCCGGATTATGCTGCCCATGGCGCTCAAACGCGCGGCTGCAGCGGCCTCTGCCCTCCCAGCTCCCGTGGCTCGCCCTCTGCGACGGCACCTTCCTCAGCCAGTCAGCCTCCCCGACGGCGCGGTCCACCGCCTGCCCGTCCCGGATGACGTCTCCGGCAGACTCTCCACCGGAAGCATGCTCTTCCTAGTGCACGGCGACGACACGTGCTCCCTGATGAGTCCTTCCCCCACGAGGATGACTCCTCTACCCGAGCTGGCCGTCTTGTATCGGAGAAAGCCGGTCGTCCAGAAGGTGGTCGTGTCCGATCGCCTCATCGCCGCTCTGGTCAAGATGAGAAATTCCAACAACTCGATGACCACGAAAGTCATCATCTCTACTCGTGGGCAGAAATCGGACAGCACGAGGTTCTCGACAGTGAAGTGGGAGCAGCCTACAGGCAGCTTCATCAACGACATTGCACTCTTCAAAGGAAAGCTCCACATTCTCACCACAGAAGTGGAGCACTATCAACAGGAGCTCCATATCTTGGACGGCGGCCAAGAGCAGACAGCCATACACAGGATCCCGAGAGTTGGCAGCTATGACTACGGCCTACGGGTCATGGTATAATCCTTACTCTACTGACAACTATGTGCAGCTGCACTATCTCGTCGTCTCCGGCGATCAGCTACTGATGGTTGAACGTAGGATCAATCAGCCTCCAATGTTTCCGACAGACTCGGGGATTCAGAAGCAGACTCGCCACTTTGAGGTCTTTGAAGCTGCTGACCTGAGCAGCGGGCGTGGAAGGTGGATTGAGGTCGATACGTTGATGGGGCGTGCGCTCTTTGTCAGCGAAGGCTGCTCAGAGTCGCTCCCTGCAGTGGGTCAATGTGGCGGCGACATCGGAGTTCGAGAAGATTGCATCTACTTCATGAACGAGGATGAAACGTGCACGGACACACACAAGATGATTCGTGAGAATCCTATGCTGGACTCGGGCGTTTACAGTATGAGAGACAAGAGAGTGATGCCGTTGCTGTTGAAGACGACGGCTACGCCTGCAGCAAGCGACGGTCCATGGCATCCGACTTGGCTTTTTTGAGAGACTTGAGTTAAGCTGGTTAACGTGGTACTATCAATTGTTAGGTATTTATTTGATGTTAGTGCTGGAATATACATTAGTACTGTATATTTTGCAATGACTTTCTTTCACATTGCCAATTAGGAACTTCTAGGCCACATTTATGCAGAAGAATCTGAATAACCGATTATGTCTTGGCAGGGATATATGGAATTTGATGCAGTACACCCAATTCCTTTGTTTGTTTTACAAAACACGATCTTTATGCTTGCTTACACCTTGTGTGGCCCATGTGATTCTAAGGGAGTCTATTGTCAATCCAGGAAAGAAATCGAATTCATACCCTGTGTCGTGGTATTACCGACGAGTACGCCATAGAGGGGTCCTCACAGAGCGTGTTTAGAGGCGTGGGGTAAGGCGAAAAGTTGGCGGGTACGAGGTAACACAGCTTACCCAGGTTCAGATCCCACGACGGTGGCGGGATCCTACTCCTGCTATAAATCACTATAATGACAATACACCGAGTTACATGGATCGGTTCGCTATGTGCGATATGAGTTGATTGATGCCCTAGAGGCTCCCATAGGTCCGGCTTATATAGTCGCCAAATCTTAGGGTTACAGGCAAAGTCCTAGCCGGACAGGTTACAGAGTCCTATACGGTATACAACTAGTCTAATGTGTCTTGCACTCCAAGGCTCCGGGTACGCTGGTGACTCCTCTGTAGCCTTCCTTTATCCGACATGGGCCTCCTTTCTGGATTCATCTAACTGGGCCGCCCAGCAGGCCATAGGCCTTGCTACCAACTGTGGGCCACCCGGGTTATCCGAATTTAGGGCTGTCAACGAGCCGAACTCGAGCGAACATTGTTAGTCTTGACTCGAGCTCGGTAGAACCTCGAGCCGAGCTCGAGCGAGCCTAGGTTGACCTTCGAGCCTACATCTAAGCTCGAGTTCGGCTCGGCCAAAGCTCGAGTAGGCTTGAGCTCGGTTCGTTGAAGTTCGGTAAGAAAAATTTAGTACATCGACATGCAGCTATATAGCAAGAAAATAGTAAAGCTTGAAAACGGAATAGCAGAAATGGATTGGAGTTTCATATAATAGTAATACGGTGCCAACATTTCAGCATAATTATTTTAGCGGTCTTACAACAGATGGAATAATAATAGTGGTCTCAATTTTGCGGCTGTACAAAAATCACGAGATTTATCGAACTGTTTGAGTTTGGCTCGATTAAGCTCGCGAGCTCGAAAACAGGCTCGAGCTTGGTTTGTTCGAGAGACCAATCAAGCTCGAGCCGAGCTGTTAACGCGCCGAACTCGCACAGTTTGTCAAGCTCGAACTTTTTTGACAGCCCTATCCGGATTAGAGACATGCTATGAGGATACTCTTGTAGCATATCCCCAACAGTAGCCTCCGGAGAACTCCCAAGATCTTGCGTCGTCTTGCCTCTTCAGGTTGAATACTCCGTCTAGATGAATGTCGGCAAATCGTTAAGCAATATCTTGTAGCTCTCCCAAGAACCCTGCACTGCTCTCCGTCTTCAACATGTAAGTCGGAGAATAGCTGAATCTTCCATCGTACTCTTCTCGTAGCCAGACTGGATCCGTCCATGCCGGAATCTTTCAATGGGATGGTTCACCTGCCTGTGTCAGCAAAGCAACGTAGACCAGAGGTCAGCGACGCCTCGTAACTCACACATGCAGAGAACGTAATCATAGCCGTTTTTCCCGCGCGAAGGATACGAAACGTTGGCGGCGGCGGTGGGAACGTGGCGAAATTTCCGCGCACACGCTGTCCACGCAGCAACCGTTCGGTCAACTTGCACGAATCTTGACGTCGAGGGTTATAAATTACGACCATGGTAAATCTTATCCTTTCACCGTATTCTCCCTCGTGTCATATTCTTCCTCCTGCAAATGTCTCCTTGAGCTCACCGCGCGCACGGGAAAACCCTACTTCTTCCCCAATCTCCCAGTCACCTCTCTCTCCCACTCCAATGGCAAGCAGCAGCTCCACCCCTTCCATGGCGGCGACGAACGAAGCCACAACCAAGCCGACAAGCTCCGTCCACGTGCCTCCAGAGGGCGTGGTCATGCCTCTTTCCCAGTGGTGGAAACCACCGGCGGCGACCATATTCCAGCGGCGCTGGAACCGCTGGAGGAGGAGGGCGACTCTCACAAAGGAGAGTGGCGTGGCTCCGATATCGTCGATGGCGATCTCAAGGAGCTGCTCGCCGAGGGGTACCTCCCCGCGACGGAGGGGTTGGTCTGGCGGGCGACGCCGGCCGGCGAGGTTATCCCTTCTGGCGGCAAATGGTACGCGGCGTCTCCCTCCCAATCTCCAACTTCTTCCTAGCTGTCCTTAGCCATTACCGGGTTCAACCTCAGAACCTATCCCCCAATAGTATCCTCGTGCTTAGGAACTACGCGACACTTTGTGAGGGTTACCTAGGGATTAGGCCTATGTTAGATATGTTCATATATTTCTTCACCGTCAAGAGGGAAGCCGGAGCGAGCAAGGATGATCTCAGAAACTTCGGAACCATTAGCTTCAAGATCCGTCCTGTCCGGCGGTTCCCCGACATTGTAGGACACGAGTCCTGCAAAAACTGGCAGAAGACGTACTTCTACGGCCCATATATCCCTCTAGTCGGCCGAGAAGCCATGTACATGGACTTTATCGACGGGGCCGCCGCTGAAGCCCCGACATGGAGATCCCAAGCAATCCTTCCCTCCGACAACGAAGCCTCCCGCGCTATAAGGCAGATCGATTGGTTCGTAGAGATGGGTTTGACCGGATTGGACCTAGCCATGTGCTGGTTCGTCAGGCGGATCCAGCCTCTGCAGCACCACGGAAGCTGGTGCACCAGTATACCAAGGATCGGAAGGATAGCCTCCGCATCTCTGAGGACAACTTCTCGAGTGACTCCATCAAGCTCCGCCTCACAGATATCGTCAAAGTGAAGGACAGGAAGCGTGGCTTCACCATCACCTACGATATGTTCGAGGGCGGCACGTGCCGAGAGGTACATTTTTATTTTCCGTGTATGACATATACTCTAGTTATTCTGTCTAGCCGTTGACATTGTATCTAACACTTCGGGATTTCACTTAACAGCTAAAGAGTCTAGAGGAGGATAGCATGGCTGTCCAAATCTATGAACCCAAGATGAAGGAAGTCACCGTCATGTCCGACGACGATGTCTCGTTGGCGCGTAAGCGGAAGAGATCCACCTTTGACGCTGCCGACGGAGGCAAGAAGAAGAAGACGGAGGGTGGAGCCTCCAAGAAGTCCACCGCCTCCCTAGAGGCGGAGAAAAGAAGAATGATTGGTATTTCGTTTACCAAAGCACCAACCATTGTGTAAGCTTCTTATCATCTGACATTGTCCTTTGCTTGTCTTGTTCCTGTACTTATACTTTTGCACGTATTAGGAAGAAGGACAGTATGAGTTTGAAGAAGACCTCCAAAACATTGGGGGCTTCTAAAAACATTAGAGATATGTTGCACCAAGCATCTCCCGCCATCGTCCCTACCACTCCCAGCGTCCAGCCTGCTGCCGCACCGACAAGCTCTCCAGCTAAGGTAGCATCTGGCCCTTCCGCCATGGAAGTGGATCTAGGTGTTACTGTGGATCTTGTCATTGTCGGCGAGCAGGCGATACAAGAAAGTACCGCATCCAAAGTGGCCGAAGCTCCGATTAAGGATGACACTGGTAGCGGTAAGGCGATGGTGGAAGGCCGAACGTTTGCCGAAGGTGGCGCCACTGCACCTAGGACGTCGATAGAGCTCTCGAAGATTGTCTACCCGACAATTACGCCGAGTAGCTCAGCTCTGGCTCCTAGTGCAGCGCCGACTTATCCGACTTGCGGTCTTGAGGGGCTGCTCAGGCAGGCGAATATCTTGCGAGGAAATAGTCTTTCCTTCAGCAATATATTTGCCGAGAGCGCTACCAAACTCAAGATCATCGCACTTGTAAGTTTTATTTGCCTTTTCCATTTCAAATGTAGTATCCCACTATAGCCTCTGAGGATTTAGACAGAAAACCGTAGGTCTTTGCATCTAAATGCTTTAAGAGTGACTAAGTTAGAAAACTTCACACTGTAGCCCCCAAGTATTTAGTTTGAATGAATTATTCCGACTAGATACTTTTAGAGTAGCATACACAGTGTTTGTAAATTTCAATATTGTAGCCCCCAAGCCTCTAGTTGAAAAATTAGTTCCGACTAGATGCTTAAAGAAAGACTAAGTATTTTTCCGAGTTAAAAACTCTTTCTGTAGCCCCCGATCCTCTAGGTGGGTATTTATCCGGCTAGCAAATTTCATCTTGTTTCCATAGAATGAGAATGCTCGGAGAGGCGTCGCCAACGAGAAGTTCCACGAGATGCGCGCTGAACTGGAAGCTGAAAAGGGTAAAACTGCCTTCTTGAAGGAACAAATCACCATGAGCAAGAGTCTGTTTTTCCTTTTAATTTTGCACTCAAACTTGGTCTTATGCCATCACTCTCCGACTACTCATTATGTGTTGTTATTTCTCCGACATGCAGAAGCTATCGCCAAGGCTAAGTGACATGGTTATACCCTACGGGTGCACGACATTAGTATATCTGGTCCAACCCAAGGAAGCCCACGAGAACATACGCGGCCTGCGGAGACTTTAGGGTGGCCCAAGCCCATGATGCCTTCGGATCCTTAGAGAGCAAGACTAGAGTAGATAGAATTTCAAAGGGGTAAACCCTAATCTTTAACCGACTCGACCTGATGCCCGGGACGTGCCTATCTATATAAAGGCTAGGAGGGCACGAGTCGGACGACTCAACTCACCTCATATGCACCTCACGCCAGATTGCATCTGCGCACCCCTGTAACCTTCGGTTTCGTCGTAATCAAGAGCAGACAAGTAGGAGTAGGGTTTTCCCTCCAGGGGCCTGAACCTGGGTAAACCTCGTGTCCCCGTGTTCCTTATTTGCTAACCGTTCCGCGATTACCAGCATCCCCATCTTCTCCAAAACCCAAGTCCATAACAATGGGCATTGATGAGATCGAACCTCGTCACCAAGGACATTGTCGAGCAATCCAAGCGCATAGAACTGCTGGATAGCGAAAACAAGATCCTCAAGCATGAAGGGATGACACTCTGAAGATGCATGAGGCATCGATGAAGGCCTTACAGGAGTCTGCCGACACGAAAATCAACCGTCTAAAGGAGGAAGTTGCAATGCTCAAGGATCATAAGAAAGCTGTCGATGAGCAGAATCAACGCAACATTGATGCGTACAAGGTCCTCCGACAAGAGCGGGATTCCATGGCAGAGACACTCCAACAAGCCGAGGCGAGCATCTTTGGTAAGCGATCTCCGTCTTGTACTTATGTAAGCCAGGTACTCTGAACTTTTTATGTAATTGAACTCACGTACTCCTTTGCTTTGTCGGAAATGCAGCTCCTATTGGTTTAACCAATATGCATCCTCCGCCAAAGGAATGCATGATTCTCGCTGGCAACTTCATCAGTACCGCCGTCAAGCAAGCCAAAGAGAGTGCCAAGCCCCTGAACATCAACATCAAGGCGATGGATTCCGTCATGAAGTACTCGGAGATTCTGCACCAAGCCCCCGAGCGTATCGTAAGCTGGAAAGCTTCATGTACCCGGGCTGGTGCAAGAATGTTGCTGGAGATGGTCAAGGCCCACTAAGATAATGCCGACATCGACACAATGACCTCGGGTCTGCCTGACGTAGACGATGATGGCCAGAAGATTGATCACAAAGCTATATGGGCATCGCTCGCCGGCTGCGACACCAGAGTTGCCGAGTTGGTAGACGCAAACTCCTTAGTGCCTCTTGAAATCATTGATGGCGACCACCACAGCTCCTCCGAGTCCCTCAATACCACCGACTGTGAAGATGATCAGGATGGCTCTCCTGTCGCCGACGATGCTACCTCAAAGTCTCCTGCGCCAGAGGAATGAAAAAACACTTTGTAATATTTGTCTCCTCTGGATGTATGTATGCGGAAAAACTACTGTGTTAATATTAAGGTGGAAAACAATAGTTGTAAGTTTCCTGCTACTTAAGTGCTAGTTCCAGCATGTATATTTTTTTAAGCAAGTGTTGGCTTATCCATTATTTTGGTTTTTATGCTTGACTTTTCGTGAGTCGGAAGACTCGTAGTCGGAACCATGCTCTCAAGCGATGATGCCCAATGGCACCGTCAAAACCTAAGCACAAAATCGCCAACTTTAGGTGCCGAAAGTCACTACTCCAGAATCCACATAAAAACAACAAAGAACGTGTAGACCAGAAAACTAAGCTAACGCCCGTAGGCAGAATTTTCACAAGTGCAAATGCAAAACTTGCGCATAAAGGTTTTATACTATGACACCCCCGGGATCAGGGCTAAACAAATCCCAGACCTCCTTCTAACATAACCTTAACCTTGAGCTCGAGGATATCTAGTGAAGAATCCTACGACACAAAATTATTACAGCAAGCTCATAACTAAGCAGAGAACCAAATTATTACAAGTAGAGGTCACTGACCACAAACATCAAACAACAGAAGGAAAATTATGCTATTAAGTATAGCAAACTTAACAAATGGCCTAAGAGGCCTGAAGCATAACGATGACGTCCCAACCCATAGATTCCAGGCTTCCGGCCGGGAACCCCAAGCTACTCGTCGATGTCGATGTAGTACCAAACTCATCTTCAGGTGAACACTTACACCGCCAAAAGTATCAACAAAATAAGGGTGAGTATAGGGTGTACTCCGCAAGACTTTTGGCTGGTGGAGTTGTTTTGCATAAAGCCATCTTTGTTTATAAAACAAGAGAGAGGAGAAGCTCGTCTATTCAGGGTATTTTAAAAGGGGATAAGAGAGCGACGTCTCTGAAATATTGATCATCATATTTTGATATCCACCAAATCATCATCATCTCAACCCTAACTAGGATCACCCCCTCGTACCCATGAGGAAGCATCCTTAAGCACACGTTGATCTACCAAGTTTTACGATTAGGTTAATGTTATCCATGATCTTGAGTCCGGTCGCCAAGTAGTTCATAACCGTGAACACGGCTTTTCGAAAAGATTATTACCCTGCAGGGGTGTACAACTTTACCCACACGTACTAACATTCTCTTAATTCCACATGATTATCCCTCTTCCTTGGAAGGTCGGCAGAGGGTGGTTAGACACGACCTTTACCTTGATTTCACCGAGACCATGAGTCACGCAATAAGTATGGTTCCGCCGTAACGGGTCAAATCCCGAAGACGGTACTTAAAGATGTGAGGCGATTTTGGTTTACCAGGGGCGCTATCTACCCCAAGCAACCCGGTCCACGCTTCCCTACCTGTTATGAATGCACCTCCTTCACCGCCTTCGAGAAGATCCAGAATGCATGTCAAATGGAGTGCCCGAACTATGTGACTCATGGAATCTACTAGGCAAGTTAGTCAGTTATGAGGTTGTCCAGGCCCCGTATGGTTGTACGCTCGTCTTGGTTCCAAAGGCAAGAACTCGGGTCCTAGTGGTGGCGAGCATGGGACTAGAAAACCACATCCCACCGTGGCCTCCCATATAAGCCTTAGCATGTTTAACTCATGCCACCTCTGATATCATCTCATCACGTTCTCCTATCATACTAGATTATCTGCATCTGATACATCATCTGGATGGACCTATGCATGGCTAAGCAGACACATATATAAGCTCTAGCAGTGCACACAAGCCAAACCTAGTTATGCTAGGAGCAGTGGATCAGGTAATAGAAGCTCAAAGGGAGTAATGCAATAGATAGGATACTCTATCTATCGATAAAAGACCACAGTAGAATCGTATGCATCATGGCAGGGATTAAATGCTTTCGAAAACATATGATTATATCATGGTGGGGCTATGCTTGCCTTTGCAAGTTGATAACCAATAAGCAGAACTTTGGGATCCTTGTACTTGAATTGTTTACAGTTGGTCAAGTATTATTCGTCCGTCTTCGATCTTCGACGGTCTTGATCTCGGTCTTCGATCTCGATCTTGATATCGTATTCTATCGGAGAGAAGCAAACACCCGAAAGAGAGGGAAACAATCAACACATGGCGTCGATGCAATGCTCAATCAAGGATGATGATATGACAAGTTAAATTGTATTGAAAAGTAACCCTAAAACATGCTCAGCAGTTTAATCGGGGTTCCGAGGGGTGAAAACCCTAACTCGGGGAAACTCCAGAGTATATGACAGGGGTTACTATGTTCTTCTAATTAAACTTGTCATTTAAGTTGCTTAACAATGCATGATTATAGCTTAAAGAGGTAGAGCTCATTTTTCTGAACATTTTGATATATTATACACATTTTTCTGACTTATAAATAATAAGTTATGAATTTTACAAGTTATTCAATTTATGAAATTAAAACAAAAAGGGCAAATACTTTTTACACCGGGGCAACCCCTAGCCAGTGAGACTGACAGAAGGGCCTGATGCCACATCTGCAGCCACGCGGACACAGTGGGACCCGCCCGGGGTTTGACTGGGGCTGACCACACCTGCTGGTGTCACGGTGACGTCAGCCTGACGTCAACCGACGGTGCTCCTCTTAGGCGATGCACGAGGACGGCGCTAGGGGGCTCGCATGCGTGCGTGGTTGGGGGCGTTGGATGTGCACGGTTGCGAGGAGCTAGAAACTGGCGGCGCTGGGCAAGTTGGTTGCGGAAATCGCCAGCAGCGGGCGGCGGCGCACATCGCGGGCATGGTAGAGGGCGAGAGGAAGAGAACGGAGAGGTTCCTGAGAACCAATATCTCACCACGGTTGCGTCGGAGGGGTCAGGGAGCTCGGGAGGGGTCAGACGATGGCGAATCGATGGTGGTCGGAGCTCGGCATGTGGTGCCGATTGCGGCGTCTGGGAGAGCTTCAACTTGCACGTGATGGCGAGAAGAACTAGTGAAGCACGGGGAGCACGATGGCTAGCTCGGAGAGGCGAGGGCTGGTCGGAGTTGGCGGGGCACCGGAGCACCTGTGGCTAGGGTTCACTGGACAGAGGGGAACCAGAGAGGGAGAAAGCACGGGAGGAAGGTAGAGGCACAAGGTAAGGGAGGCACATCTCGAGTATCTTATCCCTCTCCAGAGCGGCGGCGTTCATCCTGGCGCTTGGCAACGCGGCGGTGGCATCGGACGACGACGCGCAGTCCACCGAGCTGCTTCGGTTCGTCGCGAGGAAGAAGAAAGAAGAGGCACGTCGAAGAGGTATGGGCGCTTCTGGACTCCGGTTTGGCCGAGGTGGGCTGCGGAAAAGGGAGAGAAGAGGGAAGGTTGTTGGGCTGCTCGGCCTGAGTGCTCTCTGCCTCTATTTTTTATACCAAAACCTTTTCTATTTCCTGTTTTCAATTTCTGTTTTGCATTTGAATTTCCAATCTACTTTGAATTATTTCAAAGTACCAGAAAGTTTTATAAAATATATAAATACTCAAGAGCCCTTATATTCAATTTGGGATCCATTATTTTTGTGATTTCAAAATATTCAAAACCTTTTGAATGCATTTCAAATAGAGAGGAAAGGATTAGGGTTTTGCATTTAATTTTCTTAGTGCATGCAATTTTTGATATGATGCTCATGAATGCAAAATCAAGCCCTAATTAAATATTGATTAAGTAAAACTGGGGTGTTACAGCTCTATCCCCCTTACGAGAATCTCGACCCGAGATTCCAAAGGTAGGAAAAGAGATAGAGAGAGAAACAAACAGGGTCACTCTAAAGATAAGAGGGAAACACACTAAACAACACAGAGTATCCCATGGTCAGCTCATGGATGGATTGTTCAGAAACAACTCTGAGATGACGAACATGAAACACGTCAAGGTAACGGAGGAAACAAGAGGGAAGGTTTTAAGTTGTTAGATAGATTATCTTCATAAGGATTGAGACCATGGAAATCAGAAGGGTTTAAGCTTCTGAAGAGGAAGGATTTCAACAGAAAGAGTATGATCACAGACTTCGATAGGGAACCTCTACTAAATGGCTTAAGTAGAGATTTCAGGTTGCGGAGATATGGATCAACAAAACAAAGTTGTTGAACTACTTTTGACACAGAAGGTTCACTCTTTCATTCAACAGAAGACCAAGAAAGAAAGGTTTTTTGGTGAAGAGGACTCGTAAGAGTCACACAGAACATGTATTCAGAGGAACTGTTGATTACCAAAATCATAGTCACTCTTAAAACATGATTAAGAGAATGAAGGAAACCCTTTATTCATCCAAGTATATCGAAATCTTTGCCAAAGATCGTGATATCACTTTACACCACTGAGGTGAATTGGTAATAAGATTCCTGATGACACGAGAGGAAATAAACTTCGTTCTCATACTTCAAGTACTTGGCACAACAACGATTGCCAACATAGAAGAGTCTGGAGGATCGACCGAGAGACATTTAGCAACACTACTTCAAATGTTCTCCTTGATGTTCGAGACACGAAACATCAAGTAAAGGTCAGACTTCGGATACAAGGAAACCATAAGCATAACTTCTAAAATAGACTATATAAGAAGCCTCATGAAGAGTGGTTGTTATTGCTGAATCAAGAGAATATAACAAAAGGTCTTTCTAGCTAAGTGTGGGTCAACCATTACAACAACCTTGCCAGATTTACAAAGAGCCCTATGTCAAGACCTTGAGGAACACCAACCATCATATTTGCTTGAGATTCAGCTTTGGTTAGGTGAAATGATACTTCAGACTCAGCATGTCCAAATAGAAAGTTCGCAACATTTACCTCAGAGGTAAAGTTACTAGATTCTCAAGATAGGAACTACGGTATAAAGCTCCGAAAGACGGAACTAGATTGTTAGAACCATGCATTAGCAACTTGTCGAAGGACAACTTCTTACGCATAAGTACTGACAATAGAACACATATGTATCCTTAAGGAATGGAGATAACTCTTCTCAAATCCACGGCGACATCTTTCAACAATTGTACATGAACTAGAGGAGGTCACTTCTGACATCCAGAACACATACTTCGAGATGATTCGAAGAAGGTTCTCGAAAGTTTCCAATATTAATGCCAACTATTCCACATGAATCTAATCTAATATGGATAAAATAAGTATGTCATTGATGAGCTTAACAACAAACTTATCATACACTCCAAGAAGATGGACTCATGTGTCATATGAATAAGGCAACTATTGGTCAGACCAAAGACACTAAGATGTACTCAAGTGAAACATCACAAGTAGAAACATCATCAAGATAATCCTTGGAACCGGGTTTGCTTTGATAATAACCCAAATCAAATCAAAGGTGGGGGAAGATAACATATCCACGAAGGAAATACTATCTTTCTTCAACACGAACAAAACTAGACATCCCTTTTAGAAAGAACTGAGTCGGATAACACTTTTGTCTTACAACTCTCCAAGTTGTTGTTTAAGCTCAACCAACTAGTTCAGGGGTATCCAGTATAGATTCTTGGAGAAAGGAGCAGTTCAGAGAACTTGCTTGCTCAAGAACTTGACAACATGGTCATGTGGCAACATGGCGATACTTCTAGGAAGACATCCAGAATATCACGAACCACCGATATGTCACTTAGTTCAAGAGGAAACTTGCTTGGTAAGGCAAAAAGACATGGTCTTGGAGCTTCAACACAAGCCTAACTCTTTGACCGAAGAGAGTGTACCAGAATAACGGACTTGGTGGCACAATCATGCTTCGCTTAGTGATAGGATTAACCAATCATGCTAAGCATGACACAAATGTCCTTGGATTTCAAAACAATAAAAATTGCTATAATCTCAGATGGCCACATTATTACGCACACGCATCACTCACAAGAGCGAAAGCTCGAGGGAGGGTGGATAAAGATGTGTGAAGCATCACTTTGTTAAGAGGGTCATGAAACTCGGCACGACCTCTTAGTATTAAAGAGTGTGATACTTTAATATAGAACAAATGGGAGACAATCAATGCCTCTTAATCTGCAGATTACAACACTTTGACCTGGTCCTAGATATGACGAGGTACTGGAGTTTGTTTCTCCTAGACATACCGAAATGGTTTGTCTTGACGGACCACAAGAGTATCTTGCATCGGAAGACACCAATGCAAGTTACTACTTGGCTACCAACCGGTAAACAAAGGTCGGATAAGAACAAGGTCAGTAGAACATGCTTAGGATAGAATCCCGAGATGTGGATACATAAGTCAACAACCTTTCAGAAACCAATGCAGAGAAGGGTAAAGTGTGGCAGAGTCACTAGTATAGATGCGAGACTCTCGAGGAGTACTCTTATCATGATCTTTTTGGTTCCATTGAAGAACATCTGCCATAGCATGTGGTAGGGGAAGTCCTTAATTGTCACAATTCAATCGCGACAATAACCACAAGCTTGAAGGCTAGAATTGTAGTACCAGCCATCCTGAGGTAATGTATAAACATTAACGACAGGGGTCAACAAAAGGGATCTTGGGTTAAAGGTCAGCTTCATGTACAAGATTCACAACACCGGAATCTAGCACAATCAGGGATCTTAGGTTCAAGTACAGGGGTTAAAACCCAAAGAAAGGAATAACTACTACTTGAGTGACTTAGCGTACACTGCAAGGTAATAATCACAAGGTAGCTTCCAAGAGAATAAACGACTTCTGAAGTACCCAAACAAAAGAAAAGGAGGCACACGAGGCGAAAGGAATCCTCGAAGCCTAGAACAGAACACTGAAGATCCAACAATATAATATTGTAGGTTCAAAAGGTAGAGAGATTATGGTAGAAAGGAATCTCTCAGTTGAATTAGAGCAAGGGGTAACAAGGATTCACAACACACACAACTGTAGAGAACTTATCACTAGGTCAACTGGTTGAGAAACGGCATGCCCAAAAGGCACCTAAGTTTTGAAAGACAAGAAGAGATATCAAAACTTTTCAAAGTCAACACCAGATAAAATAACCTAGGGTTGGAGTGAAATTGGATAAGGAGTAAAATAAGCATACTAGAATTTTCGCAAATACTATTTAGCTTTAAAATAGTTTTCACAAACACTAGACTCAACATCGACTAATAGCAAGGTTTTCCTACGGTCGGTACTGCTCTCATACCAAGAACTGTGACACCACCGGGATCAGGGCTAAACAAATCCTAGACCTCCATCTGACATAAGCTTAACCTTGAGCTTGAGGATATCCAATGAAGAATCGGTAACACAACAGTGACCCTACGACAAAAAATTATTACAGCAAGCTCATAACTGAGCAGAGAACCAAATTATTACAAGCAGAGGTCACTGACCACAAACATCAAACAACGGAAGGCAAATTATGCTATTAGGTATATCAAATTTAACAAATGGCCTAAGAGGCCTGAAGCATAACGATGATGTCCCAGCCCATAGATTCTAGGCTGCCGGCAGGGAACCCCAAGCTACTCGTCGATGTCGATGTAGTACCAAACTCATCTTCAGGTGAACACTTACTCTTCCAAAAGTATCAACAAAGCAAGGGTGAGTACAGGGTGTACTCCGCAAGACTTCTGGCTGGTGGAGCTGTTTTGCATAAAGCCATCTTTGTTTATAAAACAAGAGAGAGGAGAAGCTCGTCTATTTAGAGTATTTTAAAAGGGGATAAGAGAGCGACGTCTCCGAAATATTGATCATCAACTTTTGATATCCACCAAATCATCATCATCTCAACCCTAACTAGGATCACCCCCTCGTACCCATGAGTAAGCATCCTTAAGCACACGTT
Source organism: Avena atlantica (assembly GCA_910589765.1). Taxonomy (NCBI): domain Eukaryota; kingdom Viridiplantae; phylum Streptophyta; class Magnoliopsida; order Poales; family Poaceae; genus Avena; species Avena atlantica. Next base: position 52,406,812 of record OU342739.1, on the reverse strand, counting down.
AATCTACCAAGTTTTACGATTAGGTTAATGTTATCTATGATCTTGAGTCCGGTCTCCAAGTCGTTCATAACCATGAACACGGCTTTTCGAAAAGATTATTACCCTGTAGGGGTGTACAACTTTACCCACACATACTAACCTTCTCTTAATGCCACATGATTAGCCCTCTTCCTTGGAAGGCCATCAGAGGGTGGTTAGACACGACCTTTACCTTGCTTTCGCCGAGACCATGAGTCATGCAATAAGTATGGTTCCGCCATAATGGGTTAAATCCCGAAGCCGGTACTTAAAGATGTGAGGCGAGGTTGGTTTACCAGGGGCGCTATCTACCCGAAGCAACCCGGTCCACTCTTCCCTACCTGTTATGAATTCACCTCCTTCAACGCCTTCGAGAAGATCCAGAATGCATGTCGAATGGAACGCCTGAACTATGTGACTCATGGAATCTACTAGGAAAGTTAGTCAGTCATGAGGTTGTCCAGGCCCCGCATGGCTAAGCAGACACATATATAAGCTCTAGCAGTGCACACAAGCCAAACCTAGTTATGCTAGGAGCAGTGGATCAGGTAATAGAAGCTCAAAGGGAGTAATGCAACAGATGGATACTCTATCTATCGATAAAAGACCAAAGTAGAATCGTATGCATCATGGCAGGGATTGAAATGCTTTCGAAAACATAGGATTATATCATGGTGGGGCTATGCTTGCATTTGCCAGTTGATAACCAATAAGCAGATCTTCGGGATCCTTGTACTTGACTTGTTTATAGTTGGTCAAGTATTATTCATCGGTCTTCGATCTTCGACGGTCTTGATCTCAGTCTTCGATCTCGATCTCGATATCGTATTCTACCGGTGAGAAGCAAACACCGGCGTTGGATGCTGCGGTGACCCAACATACCACTGCATGATGTAGTATACTATAGTCGTTGACATAACACCAATGAAACACCATTCACTAGTATTACATCCCTTAGAATGGCACAACAGAAACACAGCGGGTCCAATACATGGCTAAAGGTTACAACTCACTCTTTACATAAGATCTAGAGAACACTCTAGGTTTAAGAGAGAGAAAGAACTTATTATGAAGAAGAATCAAAGATAAACAACGCAAAAACAATTATACTACTAGAACTAGTATTTTAACTACGGGTTTGGTGTTGTGGCTATTGCAACGCACTATATAGATAGGTTCTTTGGCTAGAGATTATATTACTATCTAATCAGTAACTTTGTCTTCACTTGAGTTGAGGTATGTTGTCTTCCTTGTCTTTATTGAAAAGCTTTAGCTCTTGACGATTCCTGGAGCATAACTTGATATAGTTGTTGTTTACTCCGGCTTCAGAATCTAGCAAGGGTTAAGAAGATACTTTGAGTACGAGCGTACTCAGCAAGTTCACTAGAAAAGGAGTGTTTGATGCACTATAACTATAGCCACAGACCGTAGGTCATAGGCAATGAAAGTTTTCATAAACATTGCTTCAAAGGTGGCTTTTATTCTGAAAAGCTATGTCCGTCAGCCTTCACGGGTTTACTAGAACCTTCATGGGGTTCCTTTCCTGCCGCGTTCGCAGCTCCTTCCCAGAACAGGGAGTAACAAGTTACAGTTCTTACACTCTGCAGAGGTGTGTTACTTTACCCATGAGAGATCAACTCTTTGTTGCACAACCGGGCATCTTATTCCCGTCCACAATTCCATGATGTGGGGCCCAGAAGATGATCCAAGCCAATCACCGCCCCCTTCGCGACCTTGCATGCCTCCTTGGTGTACACCATGCCCACATAAAGAATTACGGCGATGGTTTGTACAAAACGTTAGATGCCAGAACTATCGTGGGACGATGAGGGTTCCCACCCATATGCTGCATATCCTCTATGAATTACCAATTAATATGCACGCTACGAGGATAACAGCCATGACCTGCACATCGGAGTTCATGCGAGAGGAAGAAGATACAGCTGACTTCTCCGTCCCATTCCAAATCTCATGGTCAACGCGTAATATACGGCGCAAGAATCACTGGCGACGTTGGTTGTTAAGTCCTAGGTGATATAGTTCTGAACAGTGGTATCCCAACTGTCAGATTTAATAGATTAGCTGATCACCCTGGATCAGTAATCAATAGTTCTCATTATTATTGAAAATAGTGTTTTCTGACCTTTGTCAAATGCAGGTGAAGACAACATTGGATTTGTAAAATACTTTACAGAAAATAATCAAAGGACATGAGCAAGTGTGAACTTGCCTTTTGTGATTGCAAGATTATGCACTCACGGTCTTCGAGTCAGTATAAGATCCAAAATCTGAAATCAGCATCAGTGGTCCGGTAAGGACTAATGTTTAAAGAAGCAATATGCTTTTATGCATAAGTAATGTGATGCACGTTCTAAGCGTAAATCCTGGGAATAATGTTGTCCTAGAGTTTAGATTCCGAAAGTGGTTACTTTGGAATGTGTGGTCCTTTTAGATAAGTTTCATGGTTGTACTCTTATTAGAGTTTATAAGTGGTTGTAAACAACACATATGTAGGAGTAAAGCATACATACTTATGACATACTAGTTCGGATTACTTATACAACTTATTTAAAGTGGCAAAAAGGATAGCCTTCAAAGAAAAGGTTTGTCTTCTAAAGTCTAAACAAAATTTGTGATTAGTTAGTGGTGTTTGATGTTATTTGTTTACTCAAATGTTTTGGCTTGAGTTGCTTTATAGTTTAAATACTTTAGACCAAAGTTAACTATAAAACATATAATAATGCTTATTGTGTTATATTAAGATTCTATAGACTAAAGTTAACTTTAAAGTAGGGATAGTTTTGAAAGTATCGTACTTATACATTGGTATCTTGTATATCTGAAATGTGTTCTTTAAGTTACTTTAAGGATGTTTATTCTGTTACTTGAATAATGGTTTCTTGATTTTATAATAGAGTAATATCCTTCATCTTTTATAAATAAGTAAGTATAGTTTATAAATCCAACATAATGGTACCTTTTTCTGACAATAACAGTGGGGAAGACCCCCACAGTGTCAGATTTTCCATTATAAAAAGAGGAGTTACATGGATGAAATATTTACAGAGGGAGGGAGAGGAGGGATCTCAGATGAGGAAATTATAATGTGTCTATCCAAGTCAACATACCCTCCTTTAGGCTGGGTTTGACCCTATGCCTAACCAGACTAATAGAGTTTTTGAAATAAGAGAAACACTGCTCAATATCTCTAGGTTCATTATCAAAAATTATATTATTCCTGTGAATCCATAGGCTCCAACAGCCAGTAATCATACTTTCTTTGAAGAAACTGTTGTTGGTTCTTTCCTTTGCTTCTTGAAGCATGTCAATAATACCAAGATCAATATCCCATTCCTGATTCAATCTCCATCAAAATATCTGACTGAAGTCGCATCCAAAGAACATATGGATCATTGATTCTTCGACTTGGTCATCACATAAGACACAATATTTGGATTCAACATGAAAGTTTTTTATGGCCATAAGTGCCTTGGTATTCAGTCTATCTTGAATGAGTAGCCAGAAGAAGAATTTCTGTTTTGGGAGACAAGCCGACTTCCATAGCCATTTAAATGGGGCTAGGGCATCTGGGGCATTGATAAGGGCAAGATATATTTTTTTAGTAGGGTATTTCCTGCAGTTACCTGGGAAGCACCATTCATCAGGGGCATCAGTTTGATTAGAGCTGTGCTGCTGCAGTATCTGACAGAGAGTGTTGCATTGCTGAACTGCAATCATGGAAAGGGGGGGGTGTTGAACATGTTATAGATGTCATCTTGCCAAATCTCGACAGCTCTTTGTACTGTGATCATTTTATCCTTTGCAAATGAAAAGAGGTGAGGGAGCAGTGATTTTAGAGGCTGTTCCTGCCACTGGTCAAGCCAGAGTAAGATGGAATTGCCAGTTCCAGCTTTAATATTGGTAATCTGCTTGAATGATTCTTGGAGAGCCACACATCCTCTCCACCAGAATGATCCTTTGGCGCAGTGAGTATTCGGAAGCCTTCTGTCCTGATAGTATGCTTTCCAAAGAAGATCCACCTAGGGATGTCGTGCTGGTTGTAGAATTTGTATAGGTTTTTTTATCATCAGAGCTTTATTCTGTTCTTTCAGGATCATAACTCCAAGCCCGCCAGCAGATTTGGGCAGACATACTTTGTCCCATGAAACAAGGCATTTGCCTTTTTTGTGAATGTCTTTGTAACATCCCAGATTTTGTATTAGGATGTTATTAGTGTCATGCATCATCCTTGCATCATTGCATCCTACAATTGAAAATTGAAATAAAAATCCTAAACACCTAAACCTAGAAAACCCTAATAGTGGTTGCCTTATGTAAGCATTATTGTAGTGGTCAAGTAATGACCCTTCTAAAAAAACTTGTAAAACATTAAACTATGGTCCTATGTTGACCACCTTAATTTTACAAAAAATTAGAAACAATTTTCATCAAGTTTGGGCTTGGTAGGCAAAAGTTATTTAGGTTTTATTAAAACAGAAAAAGGAAAATGATAAAAGGGAAAAAAATGGGCAACCTACCTAACTGGGCCGCAGCGCAGCCCACCAGCGCCCACGCGGCAGCCAGCCTACCCACGCCAGCCGCTGCAGCCTAGCATCGGCCCGTTTCTCCCCTCCACCACTGACGCGGGGGTCCCATCCCGTCGTCTTCCTCCTGGAGACCGCGACGGACACAACTCCGGCTGCGTCGGGACATCCCCGAATCCCAACGGATTTCGACCGCCCCCTTCCCCAAGTCTTGGACTATATAAAGCCGACCCGCCCTATCGTTTTCCCCTCGATTTTCTCAAACCCTAGCCCAATTCCGAACTCGCCAGAGAATCCGCCTCGGAGCCCGAGGTTGGCGACTCTCCAGGGCACCTCGAGCCCTGTTACGCCTTCCACCCTTCTCGCCCCGACCTACCCTAACCGCCCGTCTGATCCGTTGCTTCCGAAACGCAGGATATCGCCGGCAATTTCTCGCCGGAGCCGTCGGAGCCGAGGAGAGGAACGGACGACGCCGGGAGAAGGAGGAGGAGAGGGACCGCGCTGAGACCGCTAGGGGATTCGCCATCGACGTGCGCATCGGGGGGCCATCTTCGCCGCCTTCACTAGGACCGCCAGTACCTCCGACCACCGTCGACTCCGCCGTCGTCTCCATCACCGCCACCGCCACAGGTCAGTGGAGCCGTCTAGGCCGTCCGATTGAAATCCTGCAGGCCAGATTAGAAGGGGGGGGGGGCGAAGGGGTATCGGCCAACCACGCAGCGCCGTGTGGCAAGCCGCGTGGCAAGCGCGTCGCCGCCGCGCCGCGTCGCCCGCCTGGCCAGCTGGCCCAACCCGAAGCCGCCACTTGGCGCGATCTGAGCTAGGGTTTAGGCTAGATTGTTTTGATTTTTGCAGATTAAGTTTAATATTGTGAAAATCATAGAAAAATAACTACTTGGCCAATTTTAGCTTATGATATACCGTTGGATTCCTAATTTTGAGTAGAATACAAATCTGCAATAACATCCTAGGTTCACAGTAAGTTTTTAGGTGTAGATTTTAATCATTAGATTAGAGAGTGTGATCTATAGAAAAATAATTAAAATTCTATTTTAATTGATTCTTGTTGCAATAACTTTGTATCCACAATACCTACTGAACCAAATCATTAAGCTTTGCTTAGGATCATTAGATCTAACTTGGGCTAATTAGATGGTTTGAGCTCCTTTAAACCTAGGAATTGTTTTTAGTGATTCAATTAGATCTAAATCTTTGGGAAATCAATTCTAGTGACACCCTTACACTATCACAACCCAAACTTGCTACCTTGGTCAATTTAGAAGAACCAACCTTGCATAAAATACCATGTTGCATGCATGCATGATTTTCTTTGTGATATGCTTTGAGCAAGTTGTGATCAGATCTATGTTTGTGATTCGTTAGATTGCTCGGAGTGCGCTAAGGAGTGCTATTGTGTAGAGTGCTGCTCGGATAAAGGCAAGTTACACCACTTGTTCATTATTTTGTCCCAGTTTTGATTCTATGCATGTGATCTTCAAAATTCTGTAGTATGCATGTGTAGGATATTCTAGTAGAATTTTTCCTTAGTATTATTTTGCAAGTGCGATGATTTTGTAGTATGACATGAGTAGCTCTATACTTAGGATTTTCCCTCCTAATAGGTTACCCCTATTTTTGCTAAGTATTGCTTGCTATGCTATATATACAAAGTACCGTTGGGGGGTTCGAAAGACAAAGAATTTTCTAAGTATAAAGGCTCTCTAGAGCAAACTTTTCTTCTCAAATCCACTTCAAAATAAAACTAAGTTTTCTTCTGGGTGGAATGGTTGTCGGGTCAACGAGTGAGATGGAGGACGGCCGCCCAGGAATCAAAGAAGTCTGCCATGTTTCAGAATTCAGAAGCTTCCAGTGCAACCACAATACATTACGGGCTCTGTCTTGGCCTAGTACTTAGTGGGAAACCTCACCTGGGTACCAACATTTGGAGGTTCTTGGCACGGTTGGATCCGGAAGGTAGAGGGGCTACTAAGGGAAAGCCTCGTCATGGTCTTGTCTGTAAAAGGACTTGATCGTGGATTGTGGGTAAAGTGCACAAACTCTTGAGAGTATTGCAATCTGATCGATCAGCCCTGTTCACGGTAACAGAACAACAATGAGCATCTGAAGGATGGAGCCTCTGAAGGATCTTCCTCTCTCTTTTCTAAAACAAAGTTTTGAAACCCCATGGCGTGCGTAATATCGCTAATGGGTGGGAATTTGGGAACTTGGTGTGTAATATCCAAGTGACGCTTGGTGCGTAATATCCAAGTGTTTGGTTGTTTGGACACTTGGTGCGTAATATCCTCGTGTGCCACTCGACCTTATTTTATCTAAGCAAATGTTTACAAAGTAGGACAATCCTCTCTTCTTCTCTCTACTTAAGAAAACTAGCTTTGAGCAAATAAACTCTACATCCTATACCAGCCTTGCATGTAGAGATAGTCTTTTCTCTCCTTGGTGTAATTTGCCAATACATTCAAAGTATTGACCCAACTTGTTGGCTGCACGTCTTATGTGCAGAATCCGAAGATTGAAAGGTGCGTAGGGATCGCGGTTCTACACTCGACAAGCCTGGGGCGTTGATGGACTCATGCTGCTTTTATGTTTCCGCTATTATTTGAGCTAGCATAATGCTAAGCAATTTTTGTAATAAATTCATACTCTGGATTCTCCGTGTAATAAAGACTTTGTGTTTTACATGATATTTCATCGACTGTGAGTGCTAGCTATTGATCCAGGGACTAGCATGTTAATCACAGGGACTTAGGATCCTTGCCGATCCGAGGTCACTACAGATGGTATCAGAGCACATCGTTGCCTGTAGGACGTGACCCTAGGATTGGAACCACCTCTAACTTTTGTGCCTTACCTGTTTTTCTACTAAGTTATTTCCCGCACTTCTAGTATCTGCCTTCCTCTACTTGTTTAAGTATATAACCTTCATTCTTCTAACTCAAAGATGACAAGCTTCCTCTACGACACCGTCGCGGACATCGAGACCCTTCGCTTTGGTGGATGCCTCATGGATCTACTCACACGTTTGGACCTTCCTCTCCCAACCATCCAGGGGAGCACAATGAAGAAACTCCACAAGGACGGCTGTTGGGGAGTCAAGGTCATCCAGCTAGGAAAAGAGCGAGGCAAAAACCCGGAGGAAGACATAGCAATCCACATTGTTAGCGATTCCAAGGAGAAGGCCCTTAGCATCAGCTTGCAGCAACTCATTGGTCGCCTATGTGGACGTCATCATGAAGCTCTCCAAGGACACTGCGGCGGCCTCTTTGGAAGGAATTCCCATGGAGTTAACCTTTGAGGAAAGAACTTCTACCAAGCACCGAAGAACACAATATCAAGACTTGGAGTGCCACATCCATGACCTTGAAAAGGGTACCTTCCTCGAGATGTTGAAGAACAATGAGCTATGCGCCCTCATCAAGGAGAAGGAAGAAATGATCAAGAAGCAGGAGGAGGCAATGAAGCTCCAAGAGATAAAATTCCAGGACCAAGAAAAGAAGTTCGCTAACCAAGAGAAGAGGGTGATAAATAAAAGCAAGAGAATTAGGGAACTCAAACATCAGATCGATGGAGATGAAGTGCAAACTGAAGGCCTTTGCAAGATAATCAATGATGTGCGTGCTTCCAAGAGGGACTTGGCAAAGCAACTTGAAGCCGCAAAGAAGTCAAGTTTAGTGGAGGAGCTACAAAGCGAGAAGGAGGGACTTCAGGAGCAGCTGGAAGCCACTACCAAGAAGCTATAGGATGAGATAAAGAACCTCCAGGAGAAGCTTGAAGCCACCACAAAGGAGAAGGAGTTGTACAAGACAACTCTAGAGCAGGAAGGCTACTCGTTCGAGGACGAGGAAGAGGAAGGCGTGGAAGATGTGTAATAGTTGGACCACCTTTAATTCTATAGTAGAATGTTATTCGCAAATGTAATAAATACCAAGACAAGTATGGCTTAGTTAAACTTGGTTGTTTTCTGTGTTAAGCTGTGTTATTATGTGTGCCTTGTGTGCTTAGTGTGTTTTTCATAAGGGTAGGAGTTTACTACTTAGTCTTTCTGTCTATTTCTTAACTATTCTCTTAAACCCTACAGATGCCGCCAAGACGTGCGAACTCCGAAATCCCGCCAGAAATAGCACAACTTTTGGCCACTCAGAACCGGCTGATCCAACTGCTCACTCAGAACATGCAAAACAACAACAACAACCCGCCGCCACCACCACCTCCGCCACCTCCTCAACATGATCGCTTGACTCGGTTTTTAAGGCTGAACCCACCTACCTTCACTAGCAGCACTGAACCAATCATCACTGATGACTGGCTGCGTACGATCAACAAGAATCTAGACACCGTGCAAGCTGTCGGAGCCGACAGGGTGCGTTATGCCGCACACCAGCTTGAAAGACCTGCTGCAGAATGGTGGGATAATTACCAAGTCACCCACCCGGATATTGATGCTATCACTTGGGAACAAATTGAGTTAGCTTTTCGCACTCATCATGTGGCTGCTGGTGTCATGACTCTGAAAAGGCGCGAATTTCGCGACCTACACCAGATGCACTGTTCTGTCACCGAGTATGGGGAGCTTTTCAATAAGCTAGCCCGTTATGCACCCGATGACGTTTCCACTGATGCCAAGAGACAGGAGGAGTTCTAAAGAGGGCTCAATGATGAGATATCCATTCAGCTTGTGGCTTAGAAATTTGACAACTTTCAGGAACTCCTGGGCAGAGCCATTGTGGTTGAATCAAAGAGGAAGAGCATAGAAAACCGCAAGAGGAAATCTAACCCTCACAAACACTCTGTTCCGTACCAGAAGCAGCGCAATTCCTCGTCACCACCTTATAACAATAATGGCCACAACTATAACGGTCATAACCATGGTGGCCACAAACACAATGGGCATAAGAACTGCAATGGGAATGGCAGCAATGGAAAGGATCTCAGTGAGGTGACATGCTTTAAGTGCAACAAGACAGGGCACTATGCAACCTCTTGCCCCGAGAGGAAGAATGGCAATGGCAATGGCAATGGGAATGGGAATGGACACAACCATGGCAATGGAAACGAGAAGAAGCCAAATCCGTTTGTCAAAGCCACGGTGAATCATGTTTCTATGGAGGATGCTTGTGATGCGCCAGACTCTGTGATTGGTAAGTTCAAACTCAATTCTATTCCCGTAGTTGTTCTTTTTTATACCGGTGCATCGCATTCATTCATATCAAGGGTATTTGTGGATAGAGGCAAGATACCAACGGAGACTATAAACTTTCCTCTAAGGGTAAGTTCTCCTGGGGGAGAAATAGTGGCAAACTCCGGTTGCCGAGAATTAGAACTAAGGATTGGGACACACATTTTTCCCACCAGCCTAGTGGTTCTAGAATCACAAGGATTAGACATAATCTTGGGCATGAATTGGATGACCGAATATGAAGGAGTCATAGATTGTGCCAAGAGAACGGTCATGCTCACAACACCGGAAGGGAAGAGGATTCGTATCAAGTCGAATTTCGGACTTAAAGAAGTGATGGTGAACTCTCTTAAGGGGGTTAGCTTGGAGGATGTACCTATTGTAAAGGAATACCCAGATGTCTTCCCGGAGGAACTACCAGGAATGCCACCCGACCGTGATATCGAGTTCCTCATTGACTTGATGCCAGGCACGGGGCCGATAGCTAAGAGACCATACAAGATGGATGTGGACGAGTTAAAGGAACTCAAGAAACAGCTTAGGGAACAATTGGACAAGGGGTTCATTCAACCCAGCGCGTCATCTTGGGGAGCACCCGTCCTATTTGTGGAAAAGAAGGATAAGACCAAGAGGCTGGTTGTGGACTACCGCTCGTTGAACGAAGTGACGATTAAGAATAAGTATCCTCTGCCCAACATCAATGACCTGTTTGACCAGTTAAAAGGAGCCAGCGTGTTCTCAAAGATCGATCTACGATCAGGCTATTTTCAGCTGAAGATTCGAGAACAGGATGTGCCCAAAACAGCATTCACCACAAGATACGGATTGTATGAGTACACTGTGATGTCTTTTGGTCTAACCAATGCCCCAGCATACTTCATGACCATGATGAACAAGGTGTTCATGGAATATTTGGACAAGTTTATCGTGGTATTCATATATGATATACTCATATACTCTAAGGATGAGAAGGAACATGAGAAACATCTGCGCCTTATTATGGAGAAATTAAGAGAACACAAGTTCTACGCCAAATTCAGCAAGTGCGAGTTCTGGTTAAAGGAAGTGGGGTTCCTTGGTCATGTTGTGTCGGCAAAAGGAGTTGCCGTAGATCCTAGTAAGGTAGCTTCCGTGACGGAATGGGAGTCACCCAAGAATGTGGGAGATATTAGGAGTTTCTTGGGCCTCGCAGGATATTACCGGAGGTTCATTGAGAACTTTTCCAAGATAGCAAAACCCATGACGGAACTATTAAAGAAGGAAAATAAATTCCTATGGACCGAGGCATGTGAAGCAAGTTTTCAAGAGTTGAAGAAACGCCTTGTAACGGCACCAGTTCTGTGTCTGCCTGATATCCAGAAGGATTTTCAAGTCTATTGTGACGCATCTCGACAAGGACTTGGAAGTGTGTTGATGCAGGATGGGAAAGTGGTATCCTATGCCTCCCGGCAACTTAAGAACCACGAACACAACTACCCCACACATGATTTGGAACTTGCGTCTGTGGTTCATGCACTCAAGGTATGGAGACACTACCTCATGGGCAAACATTGTGATGTGTTCACAGATCACAAGAGTTTGAAGTACATCTTCACCCAAAAGGAGTTGAATATGAGACAAAGAAGATGGCTTGAGTTAATTAAGGATTATGACTTGGATTTACAATACCACCCCGGAAAGGCAAACGTGGTGGCTGATGCCTTAAGTCGTAAGGTGTATGTGAATGGACTTACCGCAGGGGAATTTCCAGAGGATTTATGCAAACAATTCAGGGATATCAGGCTAGAGATAGTTCCGAAAGGGCACGTAGTGACTATGGAAATAGTGTCCACCTTCCTAGAGAGAATCAAGGAAGCACAGAAGGGAGATAAAGAGTTGGAAGAAATAAGAATCAGGATAAGTGAAGGAAAGACTAAAGAATTTCGACTGGATGAACAAGGAACCCTCTGGCATGGGAAGCGTTTGTGCGTTCCCAACGACCCCGATATCAGGAAGATGATTTTACAAGAAGCTCATGATTCTCCATACTCAATTCATCCAGGTAACACAAAGATGTACATGGATGTGAAGGATAGATTCTGGTGGAATAACCTAAAGAGAGATATTGCAGAGTATATTTCTCTGTGTGATGTGTGCAATAGAGTTAAAGCCGAGCATCAGAAACCGGCAGGGTTACTTCAACCACTACCCATACCCGACTGGAAATGGGACAAGGTAGGCATGGATTACATCACGGGATTGCCCCGGACTCGTTCTGGGTTTGATTCTATCTGGGTAGTGGTGGACCACTTTACCAAGGTGGCTCACTTCATCCCTGTAAAGACCACATATACAAGTGCTAAGCTTGCTAAGATATACATGTCAAGAATTGTAAGTCTGCATGGTGTTCCCAAGGGAATTGTGTCAGATAGAGGCACCCAGTTTACTTCAAAGTTTTGGCAACAACTACATGAGTCTCTTGGGACCCGACTAGAATTCAGTAATGCCTTCCACCCTCAAACAGATGGCCAAACAGAAAGGGTGAATCAAATTTTGGAAGATATGTTGAGAGCTTGCGCACTAGACTATGGGTCTAGTTGGGACGATAACCTGCCATATGCTGAGTTCTCATATAACAACAGTTACCAGACGAGTATCAAAATGGCCCCGTTTGAAGTTCTATATGGCAGGAAGTGTAGGACTCCATTGCTATGGAATGGAGTTGGTGAACGCAGTATTTTTGGACCTGACTTGATAAAGGATGCCGAGGAAAAGGTACGACAGATTCATGATAGGATAAAGGTAGCCCAATCCCGACAGAAGAGTTACGCTAACTCCAAGCGCAGAGATGTGGCCTATGAAATAGGGGACCGTGCGTATCTCCGAGTTTCACCCCTACGCGGAGTTAAGAGGTTCGGAATCAAGGGCAAGTTAGCCCCACGATCCATAGGACCATATAAGGTTCTGGCCCGTAGAGGAGAGGTTGCTTATCATTTGAAGTTACCGGAAGGACTGACTGTTCATGATGTGTTTCATGTGTCGCAATTAAAGAAGTGTCACCCGGAGATGGCCGAAACACCGCTAAGAGACACCGTTCCCCTAGATGAGGTTCAATTGGAGGATGACCTTACCTATGAGGAAAAACCCATCAAAATACTGGAAACAGCTGAAAGGATTACCCACACCAAGACTATAAGATTCTGCAAGGTACAATGGAACCACCACTCCGAGGAAGAAGCTACGTGGGAGCGTGAGGAAGACTTGAAGGCAGAACACCCACACCTATTTGCTAGCCAACCCGAATCTCGAGGGCGAGATTCTTCTTAAGGGGGGTAGGTTTGTAACATCCCAGATTTTGTATTAGGATGTTATTAGTGTCATGCATCATCCTTGCATAATTGCATCCTACAATTGAAAATTGAAATAAAAATCCTAAACACCTAAACCTAGAAAACCCTAATAGTGGTTTCCTTATGTAAGCATTATTGTAGTGGTCAAGTAATGACCCTTCTAAAAACCTTGTAAAACATTAAACTATGGTCCTATGTTGACCACCTTAATTTTACAAAAATTTAGAAACAATTTTCATCAAGTTTGGGCTTGGTAGGCAAAAGTTATTTAGGTTTTATTAAAACAGAAAAAGGAAAATGAGAAAAGGGAAAAAATGGGCAACCTACCTAACTGGGCCACAGCGCAGCCCACCAGCGCCCATGCGGCAGCCAGCCTACCCACGCCAGCCGCCGCAGCCCAGCATCGGCCCGTTTCTCCCCTCCACCACTGACGCGGGGGTCCCACCCCGTCGTCTTCCTCCTGGAGACCGCGGCGGACACAACTCCGGCTGCGTCGGGACACCCCCGAATCCCAACGGATTTCGACCGCCCCCTTCCCCAAGTCTTGGACTATATAAAGCCGACCCGCCCCGTCGTTTTCCCCTCGATTTTCTCAAACCCTAGCCTAATTCCGAACTCGCCAGAGCAGCCATCGTCGGAGCCCGAGGTTGGCGACTCTCTAGGGCACCTCGAGCCCTGTTACGCCTTCCACCCTTCTCGCCCTGACCTACCCTAACCGCCCGTCTGATCCGTTGCTTCCGAAACACAGGATATCGCCGGCAATTGCTCGCCGGAGCCGTCGGACCCGAGGAGAGGAACGGCCGACGCTGGGAGAAGGAGGAGGAGAGGGACCGCGCTGAGACCGCTAGGGGATTCGCCATCGACGTGCGCATCGGGGGGCCATCTTCGCCGCCTTCACTAGGACTGCCAGTACCTCCGACCACCATCGACTCCGCCGCCGCCGTCGTCGTCTCCATCGTCGCCACCGCCACAAGTCAGTGGAGCCGTCTAGGCCGTCCGATTGAAATCCTGCGGGCCAGATTAGAAGGGGGGCGAAGGGGTATCGGCCAACCATGCAGCGCCGTGTGGCAAGCCGTGTGGCAAGCGCGTCGCCGCCGCGCCGCGTCGCCCGCCTGGCCAGCTGGCCCAACCCGAAGCCGCCACTTGGCGCGATCTAAGCTAGGGTTTAGGCTAGATTGTTTTGATTTTTGCAGATTAAGTTTAATATTGCGAAAATCATAAAAAATAAGTACTTGGCCAATTTTAGCTTATGATATACCGTTGGATTCCTAATTTTGAGTAGAATACAAATCTGCAATAACATCCCAGGTTCACAGTAAGTTTTTAGGTGTAGATTTTAATCATTAGATTAGAGAGTTTGATCTATAGAAAAATAATTAAAATTCTATTTTAATTGATTCTTGTTGCAATAACTTTGTATCCACAATACCTACTGAACCAAATCATTAAGCTTTGCTTAGGATCATTAGATCTAACTTGGGCTAATTAGATGGTTTGAGCTCCTTTAAACCTAGGAATTGTTTTTAGTGATTCAATTAGATCTAAATCTTTGGGAAATCAATTCTAGTGACACCCTTACACTATCACAACCCAAACTTGCTACCTTGGTCAATTTAGAAGAACCAACCTTGCATAAAATACCATGTTGCATGCATGCATGATTTTCTTTGTGATATGCTTTGAGCAAGTTGTGATCAGATCTATGTTTGTGATTCGTTAGATTGCTCGGAGTGCGCTAAGGAGTGCTATTGTGTAGAGTGCTTCTCGGATCAAGGCAAGTTACACCACTTGTTCATTATTTTGTCCCAGTTTTGATTCTATGCATGTGATCTTCAAAATTCTGTAGTATGCATGTGTAGGATATTCTAGTAGAATTTTTCCTTAGTATTATTTTGCAAGTGCGATGATTTTGTAGTATGACATGAGTAGCTCTATACTTAGGATTTTCCCTCCTAATAGGTTACCCCTATTTTTGCTAAGTATTGCTTGCTATGCTATATATACAAAGTACCGTTGGGGGGTTCGAAAGACAAAGAATTTTCTAAGTATAAAGGCTCTCTAGAGCAAACTTTTCTTCTCAAATCCACTTCAAAATAAAACTAAGTTTTCTTCTGGGTGGAATGGTTGTCGGGTCAACGAGTGAGATTTTGGTGGAGGACGGCCGCCCAGGAATCAAAGAAGTCTGCCATGTTTTAGAATTCAGAAGCTTCCAGTGCAACCACAATACATTACGGGCTCTGTCTTGGCCTAGTACTTAGTGGGAAACCTCACCTGGGTACCAACATTTGGAGGTTCTTGGAACGGTTGGATCCGGAAGGTAGAGGGCTACTAAGGGAAAGCCTCGCCATGGTCTTGTCTATAAAAGGACTTGATCGTGGATTGTGGGTAAAGTGCACAAACTCTTGAGAGTATTGCAATCTGATCGATCAGCCCTGTTCACGGTAACAGAACAACAATGAGCATCTGAAGGATGGAGCCTCTGAAGGATCTTCCTCTCTCTTTTCTAAAACAAAGTTTTGAAACCCCATGGCGTGCGTAATATCGCTAATGGGTGGGAATTTGGGAACTTGGTGTGTAATATCCAAGTGACGCTTGGTGCGTAATATCCAAGTGTTTGGTTGTTTGGACACTTGGTGCGTAATATCCTCGTGTGCCACTCGACCTTATTTTATCTAAGCAAATGTTTACAAAGTAGGACAATCCTCTCTTCTTCTCTCTACTTAAGAAAACTAGCTTTGAGCAAATAAACTCTATAGCCTATACCAGCCTTCCATGTAGAGATAGTCTTTTCTCTCCTTGGTGTAATTTGCCAATACATTCAAAGTATTGACCCAACTTGTTGGCTGCATGTCTTATGTGCAGAATCCGAAGATTGTAAGGTGCGTAGGGATCGCGGGTCTACACTCGACAAGCCTGGGGCGTTGATGGACTCATGCTGCTTTTATGTTTCCGCTATTATTTGAGCTAGCATAATGCTAAGCAATTTTTGTAATAAATTCATACTCTGGATTCTCCGTGTAATAAAGACTTTGTGTTTTACATGATATTTCATTGACTGTGAGTGCTAGCTATTGATCCAGGGACTAGCATGTTAATCACAGGGACTTAGGATCCTTGCCGATCCGAGGTCACTACAGTCTTTCCCCTGCCAGAGGAACATCCTAGTAGATTTGTTTATGTGTTCAATGCCTGAAAGTTGGATTCTGAGTGCACACATAGCAAAGTTAGGTATAGCAGAGATAATAGCCTTGATTGCCACAAGCCTGGAACTGTATGCGGGTAGGTGAGATATTCCTAACAATCTTTTATCAACTCTTGAGATCATGGGCATAAGATCATCGACTTTGGGTTTAGTGGTTCCCATAGGTAGGCCAAGGTAAGTGAAACGCATAGATTCACATTTACAACCCAAAATATTGGCAATTGGTACAATGGAGGACTTGCTATAGTTAATCTTCAGTCGAGTGGACAAAGTGAATTTCTGAAGAATAATCATCAAATTCTGAATCTGAGTGGGATCAGCTGGCATGATGAGGAGTGTGTCATTAGCATACTGAATGATGGGGTATGCCTGTCCAAATGACTCATCAATTGGCAGGTTAATCTGACCTTCCTCCCATGCAAAGTTGACAACCATTTGTAAGAGCTCAGCAGTGGTGACAAATAATAAGGGGGATAATGGGTCCCCTTGTCTAACTCCTCTCTTGCAAACAATTTTCTTACCTAGGACACCATTGAGGATAACAGAAGTTGAGGCACTATATAGTATATTGCTAATCCATTTAATCCATCTCTCACCAAATCCCATATGTTCTAGCATGGTAATAATAACCTTATATTCCACTTTGTCAAATGCTTTCTCAAAGTCTAATTTGATGATAATGATTTCCTTCTTAGACTTGTGGCATATATGAAGATATTCAAAGGCCCAAGATAGGCAGTCCTGAATAGTTTTGGACTTAATGAATCCATATTGGTTTTTATGGAGCATAGGGATGATTTTGGCTTGCAATCTATTTGCTAAGAGTTTGGTGATGATTTTCATAGCCATAGTGACAAGTGAGATGGGTCTGAAGTCAGATGCTTTTTCAGGACAGGGGATCTTTGGGATTAGTGCAACATAGGCAGTGTTCATGCTGTGCAAATCAAGATCACCATCATAGAATGCATTGCATAAATCATAAAATTGTTGTTTCATAAGATGCCAATATTTTTTCATGAAAAGTCCATTGAAACCATCAGGTCCTGGGGCTTTGTCATTGGGCATATGCTTGATAATATCATCAATCTCCTCCTTAGTAAATGGCTGCTCTAATTCAGATAGTTCAAAGGGAGAAATCATTTGCTGAAGGTTGAACTGCATTGCATAATGTTCAGATTTTCCCAGTCTATCTTTAAAAGCATTCCATAGGATAGCAGCTTTTTGGTCATGATTAGTGGCTTCCATACCATCATCAGATTTCAGCATGGAAATATGGTTGTGTCTGTAGTTTCTTGTGGCAATGGCATGGAAAAACTTGGTGTTTTCATCACCAAGGTTGGCCCATATTATATTAGCTCTCTTTCTCCAGTACAATCGTTTAGCTTCAAGAAGTTTAGCATAATGAGCTTTGAGTGCTAGTCTGAAGTTCTTTTCCATAACAGATAGAGTTCTCTGTTCCTCAAGTCCATCAATTAATGCAAGGACATAGCTGCAGTTCCTGATAATTGTATTAAGCTTTGATAAGTTCTTGCTCCATTTCTTGATGCCTTGTCTTAAAGACTTGAATCTGGCAGTGATATCATGTGCAGAGTTTTTATACCAGCCATTGTTTTTCCAGCAATTTTCCACTGTTTCAGAGAATCCTTCAAAATCAAGCCAATATTCTTCAAATCTGAAAATATTAGATTTAGGAACAATGGTACTGATTTGGATTAAAATGGGAACATGATCAGAACCCAGATGTGACATTGGAGAATCTAGAGTATTGGGAAAATTAGTTGTCCAAGAACGAGAGGTAAAAATCCAATCTAACTTTTCCAAAAGAGGGTTGTCTTGCATGTTGCTCCATGTGAAGTTCCTTCCTTTTAGAGGGATCTCCTCAAGATCATGATGCTGGATGAGAGAGTTAAACAGTAGCATGTTATTGGTGTTTCCCCCTGGTCTACTTCTGTTCTCATTACTTATGATGAGATTAAAATCACCCAGTATGATCCATAAATCATATGTGGAGGAATAAAGATTGGAAAAGCATTGGACAAATTCTTGTCTTCCTTCATTGTTACAGGGAGCATAAATATTGGTAACAAAAAAGATTTGATTACTGTAGGTGCATGTGAGTTCAACAGTGATGTGGTGAGCAGATTATTCTGTAGTTCTGCCATTAAAATCATTGCCATTCCATACAGTGATTAATCCTCATGAATTGCCAACTGAGGGAGAGTATGCAAACTGATAATTGCTATCAAAAGTTTCTCTTTTGGTTTCTTGCATGCATAAGACGTTGCAATTGCTTTCATTGATTTTGTCAAGAATATCATTCCATCTGTCATGTGAGTTTATCCCTCTAATATTCCAATCCATCATATTCAAGTTTCTGTTGTGACTATTCACTGGGAAATAGATTGGACTTGGTGATAAGGGACCAGGTACTGATCTCATGATGCATATAACAGCAGGAAATACAAGCAGTCATAAACTACTTAGGAATTTATATAGTGTTGTAGTAGTTTTTGTAATTTGGTAGTTAATATAGTTTAGAAAAGATTTGATTGTTCACAAGTTGTTCTTTAAGGAGTTTATTATTAGTGGAATTCTTCTTAGAAGATAATCTTCATTTATGGTTGGGGATAAGGATGGCAATTTTATCCATGGATCCGGGTATCCACGGATATCCGATCCGACGGACAAGGGTATGGAGTCCTAATTATATCCAGGGATTTCATGGGCGGATATCCGCTAATTCATGGGGCGGGCATGGATAGTAGTTTCGCTCCACGGATATCCAACGGATACCCGGCTGACACATAGGACCCACATGTCAGTGAGATTATTTTTTTATGGATGCAATATTTACTAAATAAATGACCCCAAATTTCACGGTCTCGAGCGGAAGACTAATTAGTCCACATCGTAGTCGACTTGCAATAAAAATATCAGAAGCTCTCATATGTATGCAATTATGGTCTCGAGCGGACATGTTAGGTAATTCATTTATATATTTCCACCTTTGTTTCTAACTTCTCTTGTGAAATATGAAATATAAGTTGTTCTTATTTTTGGCAATTGCATTAGGTGATATTCATGGTAATCTCCTTGCTGTACAAAATGTTCTTGAAGATGAACAAGAAGAAATGGTACTATTTCTGTAGTCATTTACTTACTTCCATTATTCATTCTTGTGATGTGTAACTTTGATAAGCTTTAGTGTTTCTTCAATTGTAGGATGCCAATGAATCCATTGTCACCTAGGAATGAGGCTCTAATCATCCAAGTTTCAACTCAACATTTCTACTATGCATTGCTATATCTATTGAATGTATGAGATGTTGTATTGGAAACTTGTAATAAAACGCATTCTCTAAGACTGTTATGAGACATCTATGTACTTTGTGATGTTACCGTGTGATATTTTTAGTACTATGTGGTTAAAATATTATTGCTTTGACATTCCTATGTATTATCCATATAATATTTGTTGAAATGCTGCTGAAATGCTGTCGAAAATTGCTATTATATCGTAGTTATGCTGAATGTTATTATTATTGTATATAGTGTGTAAACCAATGGATATCCATGGATACTGGATATCCAGCGGGTTTGGATCTGGAGCGACATCCATGCTCATAAATATCTTCGTGGGCGGGCTAGAGTGAGTTTCATGGATTTGGATTTGGATTTGGTTTTGCTATATCCGTCCAAACCCGCTCCATTGCCATCCCTAGTTGGGGATACTTCTAGAATAAGGACATTTCTAATGTTTTAAACCATTATGGCATTATATTATTGATATTTAAGACTAATATTATTTATCAGACTTATTTGACTCATTTTACGAATATTAATAAATTTTATTTATCTTTATATGAATTATTAATGAAGTAAATAAGTTTAGATTTGAGTTTTTAATTTTCTTATTTACCTCAAAAGGAGATTATTAGATTTCTAACATGTAAATAATATTTTTGTGATCATTTTGGTATATCATATTCATTTTTGTGATTTATAAATAATAAGATATGATTTTTATAATTCTTATTACTTTATAATTACTTAATGAATAATAAATATTTAATTAAGTGAAATAATAATACATGATTATAGTTTTAAATTAGAATTCTTATTTTTCCAAGATTTTTGGTATTTTACTTATATTATAAACATTTATCATTATAGGAATATGAATTATTAAAGTTTTATTACTTATAAAACTTTTATTAAATAATATTTATTTAAATAATCATCATAATAATATTTGATAATAAGTTTAAGTTGTAGATTTTATTTTTCTAAAAAAATTCATATATTATACTTATTTTTCTGAGTTATAAATCAAAACTTATTAATTAAACAAAATTTAATCATTTATTAAATTTCTGCAATACGATTAATTGGATTATAACATTTTATTTATTTCTAAACGGAAAATACTTTTTATACCACGTCCAGAGCTAGCCCCAGTCACTGACATGTGGGCCATTGTCCACCTCAGCTCTGAGGTCAAAGAAATGCTTTTGCTACTGACCTCCTCTCTACTCACTATCGAGGACATGTGGGCCCTTGGCCATGTCATCCACCACGCGAGGCAAAGACTAGTCAAACAGCTGACGTGGCTCGATCATGAGGTAAGCATGGTGTCAGCATCGCCACCACCGTCGGTGAGTGGTCACCGGCGACGATCTCCGACGTCCTAGCACACGAAATGGACCTAATTCGAATCAGCGTGACCTATTGAACCTAATAGTGGCAGCACCGCTCGAAAATGGTCATCGGAGGTCATCGGTGACGAGCTACTGCGGCGGCCAGCGGCGGTGCTCAACAAAAACTAGACCTACGGTGCGAATCTGCAAACAAAACTAGGGTTCAGAGATGCGTATGCTTACCCTGATGACATTAGAGTTGTCGACGAGGACAGGCGCGGTCGGAATCGAGCTCCTCGACGAGGATTCCGACGAACTGCTGTGAAGAGGAATGACTAAATTCACCTGCTCCAGTGCTCCCCTTGATGCACGCTTCTACCCAGAGGATCTACGGAGCACGGCGCTTCTCCATGATGGCTCAGAATGGTGTGGGGAGGCGTGGTTCGATGGCGAGGAGTGGCACCGGCGAGCTAGGGTTCGGTCTCGTTCGTATCTGAAAGGATAAGGAGGGATTGGGGATAGGGATGGAGACAATGCGTCGCGGTGGCCTTCTTATCCCCTCCTGGCAACGGCGGCGAGTATCTTGGTGCAACGATGACGATGGAGGCATCGGGCGGCGACGAGCTCCGCCAGCGAGCTGCCTGTGTGTGTGACGGTGACGACGATGGTCATTTTGCGGATAACCCCCTGACGATCTTTGCTTCTCAACCTGTAGTCCTTTGCTGGCCCCACTTGTCAGTCACAGACAGAAACGAACCTGGGCTGGTTACTGGGCTGTTGTGGGCTGCATATAGGCGTCATATAAGTATAGGGTTGTTGGGCCACGGCCAGGTTTGGTTTTTATTTGCTTTATCATTTTTCTATTTTCTTATTCAGATTTGAATTAGATTTATATTTTGAATCTTTCTTTGTATAATTTGTTGGCTGGTTATTTACAACAATACAAAAATATACCTAGTCTCATTTGTGAATTCTTATTATATCCTCTTTTTGTATTTCTTGTATTTACTTAATGTGATCCCCCTTGTTAATATTTTACATAACTTTTCTTATTATTTTTCTCTCCTTATTTTAGTTAGGGATTTCTTTGGTTAATATATTCTTATTTGTTTATAACTCAACTTTTAGTGAGCTCATAGTTTGAATAGAAACTTTATATATATATGTATAATGATTCTATACCATTCTTGGATGCATGAAATATAAAGATAGTGATATGGTGATTATCACTCCCATTAATTTGGAAAATGGCAATGTATGTGATAAACAAAGAAGTTTAGGGTTTTGAATTATGAGCACTACCCTTGGCTTTAGGGTTTTGTATAAGCTTAAATTCCTTTTAAGAGTTAAGATTTAACGGCTGAGCATATTGCCTTATGTATATAGTCCTTAATGAAATCTTCCTTTTTAATAGGAAGTTGGAATTAGAGTGTTTTATAGAAGTGCGTATACTTAAGCACATATAGTTAGGATGTTTGGAATTAACAAAGATGTGCTTATGTAATTTGCTATAGGAGAACATTTCTATAAGTGTTATAGACATCAGATGATGGATCAATGGTATGAGATGGTTATTATGTTTGGTTTGAGATTTAGAGTTGATTGCTTACCAAGATTAAATAGGAAAATGAGTTACAACATATAATTATAGTTCACCATCTGGAATCTCTAATTAAGGAATTCCATTCCTAGATATAATACCTCTTTCTATCCATCATCATGGTTAGTTTGATGGACTTACTTATTAAAATCTTCTTATTCAATATATCATTCTTCAAAACTTATGGATGAATCCAATGAGTTTGATACAAAGGCACTTCATAGCTTCCTCTTGTTTAGTTGTATCTACTATTTTACTGTTGACAATCTTCCATCCCACCAGTAGTTCCTTCAAACTCTACTCCCAATCTTCCTTAATTCTCATCACTATTATTTCCCTAAAGTAAACTATCCTCAAAGGTGAATAACACCAACTTATAATTACTTAACCCTCATGACTTACACTTCAATCCCTGTATTATATTTATGTGGTTTGCAAAGACTTCTCTGGGATCACTTATCTTTACTAAGGTTCCAATCATGTTCTGCCCACCATTATCATTTATACTACATATAAGCATTCAGTATAGGTGGCTAAAGCATTACCATTATAATCCTCTAATCATTTCTTGCTTAAGTTCTTAGTTGGCTAAGCAAGGCTTTATCTATCCTACTTTTCCATTATCTTGGAATTATCTTATTAGTATCTCATATTGGGTTAAGGTTATTTATGAACTATGCCCTCTTTAAAATATTTAAGTAGATATTATGATAAGATCAGGAAATAGTAGATCAAAGATTGATAGTTAAAGAAATTGTGAATCAATGGGGAATTATCCAATATTGATGAACAACAGATATTGAGATAAGTTCCATAAAGATTGTATAGGAAGAAAGATATATATATATATATATATAGTGGATGATCTTGACTTAATCTCTTTCCATCTCCAACTCATCAAAAGAGTTTTTAAGGTTAGGTGTTACCATGATACTTAGAATGTATGCAGATGGGATTTAAGATATAGTGGTTACATTCTTATTATTTGTTTTGTATCCTTTTCTTGGTACTTATGAGTGATTATAATGAATACTATAATATGATCACCTAATGATCAAATATAATTCACATTATATGAAGGTTTAACTTATGGTACATTTTGATCTATCCTTAGATCAAATCTCTCTTACCCAAAATGTGATTTTAACAAAGGTCTTATTGAAACTTATCGTAGTCAACTTGATGATCTACTTCAATTCCCTCAAGCTAAGAGAAGCTTCAATCACTTTGACAAGTTCTGTCTGAAAGCGCGAAAATTATTCGGATTTTCTATGCATGAATGCAATGCACACATCTGGGTTCAACTTATTTCTAGGCTCTAATGTTGGGATGTTACAGACTCTCCTCCTTAAAATAAACTTCGTCCTCGAAGTTCGCAAACTCTCATGTTTTGGAGTAAGAAATTGTTTTGTAGTGGTTACTACACTCTCCACTCCATGATGATTTTTAATGGAATTAATTAGAGTATTCCATAACCTGATTAGATTTCCTCATTCAATTCCTTTACTTGAATCATCAAATTTCATTACTATTTTAAGTACACTTTGGAGGGTCTTGCTACCATAAGTTTTTAAGTTTCTATATACGCCTTTTAATAGTCAATAGACTATCTTACTATTCCTGTCATTATATATTTGATACTGGTTTTCCTTCTCCGATTGGATTTGAACTCATTTAGTCCATACCCATTAGAATTGTTCATTCTCGACACTTGTTTACTTAGGATTCTATATTACTTCTTAAGGGTTATTTTAAAAGTTGTTTATTTTCAATTTGATTGTTAAATGTATCCCTTATCACCCTCAAGTTTATACCTTCTTAAGATTTTTAAATAACTTTTCTTTATTACCTGTAGTATTTTCTTCAACTTTCATTCCTAATGTTTACTCTCCCCCTTAAGTTTTACTAATAGTTTTGAAAATCCATGCATAGAAGTCATTGATTCCTGAACTAAAATGTTGGTTCCTGTTCAATTTATATTTGACTGGTTTAAGGTCCAATGAAAGATTATTCGGTGCATCCACATAGTTGTGGATCTTCGAAGCAAATCTTTCCGCACAAAATGTCGCACTTACTATTGGGGTATTCTTGTTGAATAAACTGGATCATGCAAAGCATCTTGCCAAGCGATCGTCTTCAAATCTGTTAACTTTCTTAGGTCTTACTTAACTTAGGCCAAATTTAATGCTCTTTATGCAACTTTTAATAAGATTTGGTTACTATTTCAACCAAATACCAGCTGCGGACAAAATACCAGTTGTGGATTAGTTACTAGCTATGGATAAAATACCAGTTGTGGATTATTACCAGCTGTCAACCGTCCTAGGGTGTGTGTATTACCCTATGGTTTCTTACATACTTCTCACATTTTATCGGAATTGTCAGAGTTTGAATACCATTTTGGTTCCAAAGCTAACTATTTGTACTTATTCATGATACTTCCATGAACTTGGTACAACTATTCCATTACTTCTTAGTAATATTACCCACTTTGATTGAACTTTAAGTTTATTATTTCTTTTGGCTCCCTACATATTCTATATCCAACTTATTTCTTGGGTCTGGCTAGGAATAATTTATGCTTTACCTATTCTCCAAGTGGTGTTAACACTCCTTATATCTTGCTTCTTCCTTTCAGTAAGTCTTCCTTTTTGATCTTTGAAATCGTCGCTCCCTTACACGAATTCCCATTCCTATCAAGGTCTATATCATCAAGTAATAATTGGGTGTTACATCATGCATTTGCACACCTAATTAAACTTCATGTACAGATCTAGTCAATCAAGAAGATCCAATAAGATCCAAAAGTCGATAAACATCAAAACATATACCCTGTATCATACATAGGTTTTAGATAATTTACAAATGTACTGGATGTTCCCACGGTTTGCTTCATACCTATTTACACAACTATCTTACAAGAACAGCTTGTTCTTGTGGATATATCCTCACTTATTTCAGCAAACCCTTCAGACTACAATACGCATTACCCTCTATGTACATTATTCAAGCCCGCATCCCTTGGGATGTTGTTTATCTCTCATTTTCATCTTCCTCTAGTGCTTCCTGGAGTTCCGTCCATGATGACGTGAAGTCCTACGACTGCCTTCTGGAGCATAGGAGCATCTAGGAGGTGCGTAATCTTGATTAGAAGTACCGATATTGAGATTAGTCATTGAAAAATGACTAGAGTTGGCGTAATCTTCCACCGAATAGTTCGGGTTTTCTGGCAACGCTTCCTCATAGTAAGTTGGTTCCTTAACTTGTTCTTGGATCCAGTCATACAAATTGGTGTAGTAGCTATTGGGATACTCTTCTAAGTTGATTGGATTAGTATCACCCCCATATGGTCCATAAGGCTCTCTATGGTTATAGTTGGTCTCTTCTTCAATACCTGTATCGCAAGGTATAGGATTCCCTATGGTTTTACCTTGAGATTATGTTTCCCATCCATATTTATTAGGCTCGGGTTTATTTGGAATAACTTTATTCCATTCTTGTTGTTCGGAGTTATATTTGGTCCATAGGTCTTCAGGCGGCTTGAAGTCATTCTGGTAATAGGCATAATTTTCTGAGTTTGGGTCATCAAACTCAGTTTCCTCAAACACCTCTCCTGAAGGTATGTATTTGGGATGCCTAGCTTCTTTATCTAAGTTCTTCCTACGAGCCATTGCTTTATCAGGACCAGTAAAATCCTCAATGACCGTATCCAGCTCCTGAACTAAAACTTGGTGAGTGTTATGGTAAGTGTTTAGCAAAGACCGATAACGATCCATATACTCTACAGCTAGAGTAGGTTCAGTTTGGACTAAGGTAGAGTGGTCTAACTCATGCTCTGAGTTTGAGGTTTCATGTGGTATAATGGTGTGAGTACTACCTTCTAGATCTTGGGATTTATGCTCTCGAATCATGGCTATGGCTGCTGCTACGGCAATCTGATATGCAGATGACATGCACCTTGCCTCTCCTGCTGGCATTTCTCCCTTAAGTCCTAACTTCTTGGGTAACATGATCATGACACGGTATTTAGCTAATACCTGCCCATCATAGAAAGTGTAAATCTTGACCAAAAGTCTTGATTCACATTCCAAACTCCATAAAAGTTATCGGAGATTGTTTGTCCAATCCCCTCCGTAGTCATCCAACGTCATGTTCATCACTTGAACATTCTGGGGTGGATATCAAGGTGCCATGTGGAACTGTGGATAAGAAATTATCATCAGTCACATAGAGTTAAAACTCTTGGGTAATGTTTGGAATTTCAATCTTATAAAAGAGTTATCGCACTAGTAACATAACAGGATTATTCTCAAGTGAATATCCCTCATATCACTAGAGAACTCTTCATTATTGCTAGGATGTGTTCTACAGGTTCTACCCATTTACTAGGTTTCCAACCTAAGGTCAAAGCATATGCTCTGATACCAACTGCGGTGACCCAGCATACCACTGCATGATGTAGTATACTATAGTCGTTGATATAACACCAATGAAACACCGTTCACTAGTATTACATCCCTTAGAATGGCACAACAGAAACACAGCGGGTCCAATACATGGCTAAAGGTTACAACTCACTCTTTACATAAGATCCAGAGAACACTCTAGGTTTAAGAGAGAGAAATAACTTATTATGAAGAAGAATCAAAGATAAACAACGCAAAAACAATTATACTACTAGAACTAGTATTTTAACTACGGGTTTGGTGTTGTGGCTATTGCAACGCACTATATAGATAGGTTCTTTGGCTAGAGATTATATTACTATCTAATCAGTAACTTCGTCTTCACTTGAGTTGAGGTATGTTGTCTTCCTTGTCTTTATTGACAAGCTTTAGCTCTTGACGATTCCTGGAGCATAACTTGATATAGTTATTGTTTACTCCGGCTTCAGAATCTAGCAAGGGTTAAGAAGATACTTTGAGTACGAGCGTACTCAGCAAGTTCACTAGAAAAGGAGTGTTTGATGCACTATAACTATAGGCACAGACCGTAGGTCATAGGCAATGCAAGTTTTCATAAACATTTCTTCAAAGGTGGCTTTTATTCTGAAAGCTATGTCCGTCAGCCTTCACGGGTTTACTAGAACCTTCATGGAGTTCCTTTCCCACCCCGTTCGCAGCTCCTTCCCAGAACAGGGAGTAACAAGTTACAGTTCTTACACTCTACAGAGGTGCGTTACTTTACCCATGAGAGATCAACTCTTTGTTGCACAACCGGGCAGCTTATTCCCGTCCACAATTCCATGATGTGGGGCCCAGAAGATGATCCAAGCCAATCACCACCCCCTTCGCGACCTTGCATGCCTCCTTGGTGTACACCATGCCCACATAAAGAATTACGATGATGGTTTGTACAAACCGTTAGATGCCAGAACTATCGTGGGACGATGAGGGTTCCCACCCATATGATGCATATCCTCTACGAATTACCAATTAATATGCACGCTACGAGGATAACAACCACGACCTGCACATCCGGCTTCATGCGAGAGGAAGAAGATACAGCTGACTTCTCCGTCCCATTCCAAATCTCATGGTCAACGCGTAATATACGGCGCAAGAATCACTGGCGACATTGGTTGTTAAGTCCTAGGTGATATAGTTCTGAACAGTGGTATCCCAACTGTCAGACTTAATAGATTAGCTGATCACCCTGGATCAGTAATCAATAGTTCTCATTATTATTGAAAATAGTGTTTTCTGACCTTTTTCAAATGCAGGTGAAGACACAATTGGATTTGTAAAATACTTTACAGAAAATAATCAAAGGACATGAGCAAGTGTGAACTTGCCTTTTGTGATTGCAAGATTATGCACTCACGGTCTTTGAGTCAGTATAAGATCCAAAATCTGAAATCAGCATCATTGGTCCGGTAAGGACTAATGTTTAAAGAAGCAATATGCTTTTATGCATAAGTAATGTGATGCACGTTCTAAGCGTAAATCCTGGGAATAATGTTGTCCTAGGGTTTAGATTCCGAAAGTGGTTACTTTGGAATGTGTGGTCCTTTTAGATAAGTTTCATGGTTGTACTCTTATTAGAGTTTATGAGTGGTTGTAAACAGCACATATGTAGGAGTAAAGCATACATACTTATGACATACTAGTTCGGATTACTTATACAAGGTTTCTTATTTAAAGTGGCAAAAAGGATAACCTTTGAAGAAAAGGTTTGTCTTCTAAAGTCTAAACAAACTTTGTGATTAGTTAGTGGTGTTTGATGTTATTTGTTTACTCAAATGTTTTGGCTTGAGTTGCTTTATAGTTTAACTACTTCAGACCAAAGTTAACTATAAACCATATAATAATGCTTATTGTGTTATATTAAGATTCTATAGACTAAAGTTAACTTTAAAGTAGGGATAGTTTTGAAAGTATCGTACTTATACATTGGTATCTTGTATATCTGAAATGTGTTCTTTAAGTTACTTTAAGGATGTTTATTCTGTTACTTGAATAATGGTTTCTTGATTTTATAATAGAGTAATATCCTTCATCTTTTATAAATAAGTAAGTATAGTTTATAAATCCAACATAATGGTACTTAACTACTTAGGAATTTATATAGTGTTGTAGTAGTTTTTGTAATTTGGTAGTTAATATAGTTTATAAAAGATTTGATTGTTCACAAGTTGTTCTTTAAGGAGTTTATTATTAGTGGAATTCTTCTTAGAAGATAATATTCATTTATGGTTGGGGATACTTCTAGAATAAGGACATTTCTAATGTTTTAAACCATTATGGCATTATATTATTGATATTTAAGACTAATATTATTTATCAGACTTATTTGACTCATTTTAGGAATATTAATAAATTTTATTTATCTTTATATGAATTATTAATGAAGTAAATAAGTTTAGATTTGAGTTTTTAATTTTCTTATTTACCTCAAAAGGAGCTTATTGGATTTCTAACATGTAAATAATATTTTTGTGATCATTTTGGTATATCATATTCATTTTTGTGATTTATAAATAATAAGATATGATTTTTATAATTCTTATTACTTTATAATTACTTAATGAATAATAAATATTTAATTAAGAGAAATAATAATACATGATTATAGTTTTAAATAAGAATTCTTATTTTTCCAATATTTTTGGTATTTTACTTATATTATAAACATTTATCATTATAGGAATATGAATTATTAAAGTTTTATTACTTATAAAACTTTTATTAAATAATATTTATTTAAATAATCATCATAATAATATTTGATAATAAGTTGAAGTTGTAGATTTTATTTTTCTAAATTTTTTCATATATTATACATATTTTTCTGAGGCATAAATCAAAAGATATTAATTAAACAAAATTTAATCATTTATTAAATTTCTGCAATACGATTAATTGGATTATAACATTTTATTTATCTCTAAACGGAAAATACTTTTTATACCACGTCCAGAGCTAGCCCCAGTCACTGACCTGTGGGCCATTGTCCACCTCAGCTCTTAGGTCAAAGAAATGCTTTTGCTACTGACCTCCTCTCTACTCACTATCGATGACATGTGGGCCCTTGGCCATGTCATCCACCACACGAGGCAAAGACTAGTCAAACAGCTGACGTGGCTCGATCATGAGGTAAGCATGGCGTCAGCATCGCCACCGCGATCGGTGAGTGGTCATCGGCGACGATCTCTGACGTCCTAGCACACGAAATGGACCTAATTTGAATCATCGTGACCTACTGAACCTAATAGTGGCAGCGCCGCTCGGAAATGGTCATCGGAGGTCATCGACGACGAGCTACTGCGGCGGCCAGCGGCGGTGCTCAACAAAACTAGACCTACGGTGCGAATCTGCAAACAAAACTAGGGTCCAGAGATGCGTATGCTTACCATGATGACATTAGAGTGGTCGACGAGGACAGGCGCGGTCGGAATCGAGCTCCCCGACGAGGATTCTGACGATCTGCTGCGAAGAGGAATGA
The DNA here is from genome assembly GCA_910589765.1 of Avena atlantica. Lineage (NCBI taxonomy): Eukaryota > Viridiplantae > Streptophyta > Magnoliopsida > Poales > Poaceae > Avena > Avena atlantica. The sequence continues at coordinate 52,376,344 of OU342739.1, read as the reverse complement.
CTAAATTCACCCGCTCCAGTGCTCCCCTTGATGCACGCTTCTACCCAGAGCATCTACGAAGGACGACGCTTCTCCATGACGGCTCAGAATGGTGTGGGGAGGCGTGGTTCGACAGCGAGGAGTGGCTCCGGCGAGCTAGGGTTTGGTCTCGTTCGTATCTGAGAGGATAAGGAGGGATTGGAGATAGGGATGGAGACAATGCGTCGCGGTGGCCTTCTTATCCCCTCCTGGCAACGGCGGCGAGTATCTTGGCGCAACGACGACGATGACGGCATCGGGCGGCGACGAGCTCCGCCAGCGAGCTGCTTGTGTGCGTGATGGTGACGACGATGATCGTTTTGAGGATAACCCCTGACGATCTTTGCTTCTCAACCCGTAGTCCTTTGCTGGCCCCACTTGTCAGTCACAGACAGAAACGAACCTGGGCTGGTTACTAGGCTATTGTGGGCTGCATATAGGCGTCAGATAAGTATAGGGTTGTTGGGCCACAGCCAGATTTGGTTTTTATTTGCTTTATCCTTTTTCTATTTTCTGTTTTCTTATTCAGATTTGAATTTGATTTATATTTTGAATCTTTCTTTGTATAATTTGTTGGCTGGTTATTTACAACAATACAAAAATATACCTAGTCTCATTTGTGAATTCTTATTATATCCTCTTTTTGCATTTCTTGTATTTACTTAATGTGATCCCCCTTGTTAATATTTTACATAACTTTTCTTATTATTTTTCTCTCCTTATTTTAGTTAGGGATTTCTTGGTTAATATATTCTTATTTTTTTATAACTCAACTTTTAGTGAGCTCATAGTTTGAATAGAAACTTTATATATATGTATAATGATTCTATACCATTCTTGGATGCATGAAATATAAAGACAGTGATATGGTGATTATCACTCCCATTAATTTCGAAAATGGCAATGTATGTGATAAACAAAGAAGTTTAGGGTTTTGAATTATGAGCACTACCCTTGGCTTTAGGGTTTTGTATAAGCTTAAATTCCTTTTAAGAGTTAACAATTAATGGCTGACATATTGCCTTATGTATATAGTCCTTAATGAAATCTTCCTTTTTAATAGGAAGTTGGAATTAGAGTGTTTTATAGAAGTGAGTATACTTAAGCACATATAGTTAGTATGTTTGGAATTAACGAAGATGTGCTTATGTAATTTGCTATAGGAGAACATTTCTATAAGTGTTATAGACATCAGATGATGGATCAATGGTATGAGATGGATATTATGTTTGATTTGAGATTTAGATTTGATTGCTTACCAAGATTAAATAGGAAAATGAGTTACAACATATAATTATAGTTCACCATATGGAATCTCTAATTAAGGAATTCCTTTCCTAGATATAATACCTCGTTCTATCCATCATCATGGTTAGTTTGATGGACTTACTTATTAAAATCTTCTTATTCAATATATCATTCTTCAAAACTTATGGATGAATCCAATGAGTTTGGTACAAAGGCACTTCATAGCTTCCTCCTCTCCTTGTTTAGTTGTATCTACTATTTTACTATTGACAATCTTCCATCTCACCAGTAGTTCCTTCAAACTCTACTCCCAATCTTCCTTAATTCCCATCACTATTCTTTCTCTAAAGTAAACTATCCTTAAAGGTGAATAACACCAACTTATAATTACTTAACCCTCATGACTTACACTTCAATCCCTTTATTATATTTATGTGGTTTGCGAAGACTTCTCTGGGATCACTTATCTTTATTAAGGTTCCAATCATGTTCTGCCCACCATTATCATTTATACTACATATAAGCATACAATATAGGTGGCTCAAGCATTACCATTATAATCCTCTAATCATTTATTGCTTAAGTTGTTAGTTGGCTAAGCAAGGCTTTATATATCCTACTTTTCCATTATCTTGGAATTATCTTATTAGTATCTCATATTGGGTTAAGGTTATTTATGAACTATGCCCTCTTTAATAGATTTAAGTAGATGTTATGATAAGATCAGGAAATAGTAGATCAAAGATTGATAGTTAAAGAAGTTGTGAATCAATGGGGAATTATCCAATATTGATGAACAACAGATATTGAGATAAGTTCCATAAAGATTGTATAGGAAGAAAGATATATATATATAGTGGATGATCTTGACTTAATCTCTTTCCATCTCCAACTCATCAAAAGAGTTTTTAAGGTTAGGTGTTACCATGATACTCAGAATGTATGCAGATGGGATTTAAGATATAGTGGTTACATTCTTATTATTTGTTTTGTATCCTTTTCTTGGTACTTATGAGTGATTATAATGAATACTATAATATGATCACCTAATGATCAAATATAATTCACATTATATTAAGGTTTAACTTATGGTACATTTTGATCTATCCTTAGATCAAATCTCTCTTACCCAAAATGAGATTTTAACAAAGGTCTTATTGAAACTTATCGCAGTCAACTTGATGATCTACTTCAATTCCATCAAGCTAAGAGAAGCTTCAATCACTTTGACAAGTTCTGTCTGAAAGCGCAAAAATTATTCAGATTTTCTATGCATGAATGCAATGCACACATCTGGGTTCAACTTATTTCTAGGCTCTAATGCTAGGATATTACAGATGCGCACGGTTGCGAGGAGCCAGAAACTGGCAGCACTGGGCAAGTTGGTCACGGAAATCGCCAGCAGCGAGCAATACTGCGGCGGCGGGCGGCGGCGCATAGCGTGGGCACGGTAGAGGGCGAGAGGAAGAGAACGGAGAGGTTCGTGAGAACCAATAGGTCACCACGGTTGCATCGGAGGGGTCAGGGAGCTCGGGTTGGGTCAGATGACGGCGAATTGACGGTGATCGGCACTCGGCATGTGGTGTCGATTGCGGCGTATGGGAGAGCTTAAGCTTGCACGCGATGGCGAGAAGAACAAGTGAAGCACGGGGAGCGTGATGGCTAGCTCGGAGAGGCGAGGGGTGGTCGGAGTTGGCGGAGCACCGGAGCACCTGCGGCTAGGGTTCATTGGCCAGAGGGGAACCAGAGAGGGAGCAAGCACGGGAGGAAGGGCGAGGCACAAGGGAAGAGAGGAACAAGGGAAGAGAGGCACGTCTCGAGGATCTTATCCCTCTCCAGAGCGGCGGCGTTCATCCTGGCGCTTGGCAACGCGACAGTGGCATCGGACGACGACGCGCAGTCCACCGAGCTGCTTCGGTTCGTCGCGAGGAAGAAGAAAGAAGAGGCACGTCGAAGAGGTACGGGCCGCTTCTAGACTTAGGTTGGGCCGAGGTGGGCCACGGAAAAGGGAGAGAAGAGGGAAGGTTGCTGGGCTGCTCGGCCTGAGTGCTCTTTGCCTCTATTTTTTTTATACCAAAACCTTTTCTATTTCCTGTTTTCAATTTCTGTTTTGCATTTGAATTTCCAATCTATTTTGAATTATTTCAAAGTACCAGAAAGTTTTATAAAATATATAAAATACTGAAGAGCCCTTATATTCAATTTGGGATCCATTATTTTTGTGGTTTAAAAATATTCAAAACCTTTTGAATGCATATCAAATAGAGAGGAAAGGATTAGGGTTTTGCATTTAATTTTCTTAGTGCATGCAATTTTTGATATGATCCTCATGAATGCAAAATCAAGCCCTAATTAAATATTGATTAAGTAAAACTGGGGTGTTACATATACGATCTGAAAATGAACACTAAAGGAGGTAGAAGACTCAAGAATATGAGTGAACCAAAGATCTTTATTTCATTGATCATTAAGGACGTAGTTGTGCTATGTTCCATGGCCGATCAAGCTCCAGGTAGTCATCATCCGGGTCATGTTGCTTACGCTTATGATCATCTATGGGTCTATCCTCAAGTTCACGATTGTCAACGAGGTAGTAAGACCCATTGAGTAGCGCCTTGCTTATGATGAACGGTCCTTCCCATGGCGGGGATAATTTGTGTGACTTCTTCTGCTTAAGTCGGAGCACCAGATCCCCTTCTTTAAACGAGCGATGCCGAACGCGTCGACTATGGTAGCTGCGTAGCTTCTGCTGGTAGATGGCGAATCTTTGGCATGCCAATACATGCTCTTCCTCGAGAAGGTCCACATCTAGGCGCGTGGATTCTTCAGCATCATCTTCGTCGTAGGCGGCAACTCTTGGTGAATCGTGAAGGATGTCAGAAGGCAGGATGGCTTCTGCTCCATATACCATGAAATAAGGGGTGTCGCCGATAGATCTGTTAGGTGTAGTTCATAAACTCCATAGAACAGATGGTAACTCTTCCTCCCAGGCTCCAGCTTCTCTATGTAGTGGTGCCTCAAGACGTGGCTTGATTCCCTGCAGATTTAATCCATTGGCCCGCTCAACCTGACCGTTGGACTGTGGATGTGCCCCAGATGCTAGGTCAAGTTGGATGCCCTTCTCCCAATAATAGGCTTCCACTTCTCCGAGTGATAAGTTGCTGCCACTGTCGGTGATAATGCTATGTGGGAGACCAAATCTCACCACTAGATCCCGGAAAAACCTAAGGCCAGTTGCCCCGTCAAGCTTTCTAATGGGTTTAACTTCTATCCATTTGGTGAATTTATCAACTGCTACTAGTAGATGCGTAAAACCACATGGTGTCGTCTGTAATGGACCAACCATGTCTATCCCCCAGACTGCAAACGACCAAGTTATTGGTATTGTTCGCAATTCTTCAGCTGGAACATGTGGTTGTCGGGCATAATACTGGCATCCCATGCATGTCTCAACCAGCTGGTCGTTCGCCTTGGCGGTCAGCCAGTAGAATACTTGCAGGAAGGCTTTGGAGACCAATGATCGAGGAGTGGCGTGATGCCCGCAATCTCTGAGATGGATCTCAGGAAGGATTTCGATACCCTTTTGCTGGGACACACACTTGAGGTATACACCAGTGGTGCTTCTTTTATAGAGCTATCCATTGATTATGGTATAGCTCTTTGCTCGACGTACTATTTGTCGTCTTTCGACCTCGTCGATGGGCAAAGTTCTGTGTACGAGATATTCCATGAACGGTTTTGTCCAAGCCGGAGGGACCTCTGTCACTGTGTGAACGAAAGAGTCAACTCTATCCAGGTTCTCGGGGTCCGCTCCCTTCACAGATGGTGTCCGTAGATGCTCCAGAAAAATGCCAGACGGGATTTGTTTGCGGCCTAATCCAAGCTTTGATAGCAGATCAGCTGCCTCATTTTCCTCCCTCATAACATACTTGACTTCGTAGCGCAAGAAGCTCTTGGCTATCTCGTCCACTTCGTCTCGATATGCCATCATCATAGGGTTCCGCGCGTTCTAGGTACCAGCCACCTGCTGGGCAACCAAGTCAGAATCTCCACAGTAAACTATGCGCTTGATGCCAATATCCTTGGCTACGCAAAGTCCGTGAATGAGTGCTTCATATTCCACCATGTTATATGTAGCCTCGGAGTGGGTCTGCATAACGTAGTGTAGCTTTTCCCCTGTAGGCGACTGTAGCAGTACTCCAGCCCCCGAGCCATTGAGGAGCTTTGATCCGTCAAAGTGCATCACCCAGTATTCTGGCTCTGGTACAAGGGTAGCATCTGGCATCTCCGTCCAATCTGCAATGAAATCCGCCAAGACATGTGATTTGATAGTGTCGCGTATCTTGCAGGTGATCTCGAAGTCGGCAAGCTCAATTCCCCACTTCGCAACCCTTCATGTAGTGTCGTTGTTGATGATGTCGGACAGCGGAGCTTTGCTCACAACTGTGATAGGGTGCTCCTGGAAGTAGTGCCTTATCTTTCGAGAAGCAAGGAACACTCCATAAGCTAGCTTCTGGTAGTGCGGGTAATGCTGCTTGGACTCCGTCAAGACCTCGCTTACATAGTAAACTGGTCGTTGTACTCCGTACTCATGCCCTGGTTCCTTCTGCTCTATCATGACGACGATGCTGATTACCCGATTAGTGGGTGCCATGTAGATTAACATAGGCTCCATAGGCTCGGGTGCTGCAAGTATAGGTGACGAGCAGAGTATCTCCTTAAGCTTCTTGACGGTGACAGAGCCTTCTCTCCAAGTTGGCTGACGAACCGGCTTACTGTTGCAATGCGGCCTGTGAGCCGTTGTATGTCCTTCAGGCATGTCGGACGGTTTATGTTTAGGATGGCCTTGATCTTCTCCGGATTGACCTTGATTCCGCGCTGGGAAACGATAAGGCCCAACAATTTGCCGGCTGGAACCCCGAAGACGCATTTCTTTGGGTTAAGCATCATGTTGTATTTTCGGAGATTATCAAAGGTTTCTTTTAAGTCGGAGATTAAGTCGCTTGACTTTTTAGACATCACCGCTATATCGTCCACATAGGCATGAACGTTCCGACCAATTTGATCGTGGAGGCAACATTGCATAGTCCGCTGGTATGTAGCACCTACATTTTTTTCCCAAAGGGCATCGTGACATAGCAAAACATGCCGTAAGGTATGGTGAACAAAGTGGCCAATTGGTCCGAATTCCTCATCTTTATCTGGTGGTATCCTGAGTATGCATCGAGAAAACACAAAAGTTCCGAGCCAGTTGTCGAGTCAATGACTTGGTCAATGCGAGATAAAGAAAACGGATCTTTGGGACACGCTTTGTTCAAGCCGGTGTAATCAACGCACATTCTTAATTCTTTGGTTCCATTTTTGGGTACAAGTATAGGATTGGCCACCCATCGGGTGTGAAGGACTTCTCGGATAAAACTAGCCTGAGGTAACCTAGCTATCTCTTTGCCTATGATGCGTCTCTTCTCGTCTCTGAAGCGTCGTAGAGGTTGTTTCACTGGTTTGCATTTTGGATCAATATTCAAGCTGTGCTCGGCAAGTTCCCTAGGTACACCTTTCATGTCGGCAGGTTGCCAGGCAAAGATGTCCCTATTCTCATAAACAAACTCGACGATCGTGTTTTCCTATTTAGGGTCTAGGTTCAACACAATGGCTGTGGTCTTGGAGGCATCGCCTACCATAAGTTCCACCATCTTGGTATCGATGGTGGTCTTGAAGGCGGGATCGGAGTCAGAAATCTGCTTCTTTGATGCCATCATCTCCGTGGCATCGACCTTGCTCTAGATCTCCTTGAATTCTTCGCTATAGAGGATAGCTTCTACAAAGGCTGCTTCTCCTATAATCGCAGTCCCTTGCCTTGGTAAAGCTTCCGGATACGATGATGACACCTTTTGGTCCGGGTATCTTGAGCTTGTTGTAGACGAAGCATGGCTTGGCCATGAAGGCGTGGAATATGTCGCGTCCGAAGATGACATGGTACACGCTCTTGAAGGGGACCACCTCAAAGGTCATGCGTTTTTGGCGGTAATTATTAACATCGCCAAAAGCTACCTGAAGTGTGATGCACCCAAGGGACCGAGCCTCCCAACTAGGAACTATGCCATGGAACACAGTGTTGGTCCGCCTGAGGTTTGCCTCCGTCAAGATCATCTTGTGAAGTGTATCCAAGTACATGATGTTGATGCTGCTTCCAATGTCCACCATGCATTTGGTGAACTCGTTGCCGTCAATCAAAGGGTTGATGACCATGGCGTACTAGTTCTCCGTTGGAATGAGGTCTAGGTGATCCTTCCTATCCCAAGTGATTGGAATCTCCGACCAGCGCAGGTACTGGGGAACTAGGGGTAAGGTGGCCATTGATAACGCCCAGTACTGTCACGAGATGCTTCGTTGGAAACCCCAAGAGCAAGGTATGATGAGCACAGTAGCAAGTTTTCCCTCAGTAAGAAACCGAGGTTATCGAACCAGTAGGAGGAAGGAAACGTCTCAAAGGTGTTTCAAGCAACGTGGAAACCTGCACAACACAAACTCAAGACTTTGCCCCAATGAACAGTGAGGTTGTCAAGCTCACTGGTTTGCTATAACAAAGGATTAACCGTATGGTGTGGAAGGTGATGATGGTTTGCAGCAAGTAAACAGTGGAAGATGTATCAATGGGAAAGATTGGACCGGGGTCCATAGTTCACTAGAGGTGCTCTCCTTATATAAACAACATGGCATGAAGGGTAAACAAATTACAACAGGGCAATTGACAGGAACTGAGCAAGGCAAAACAATGCAATACTAGACAAAAAGATCCTATGAGATTCGATTGGGCAATAAAACAATATACATAGACCACCATCCAACTGCATCAATGACTAGAAGTCCACCTTCAGGTTATCATCCGAACCCGCTCCAGTATTAAGTTGCAAGCAACATACAACTGCTTTAAGCAAAGTGTGTAAGATAAACAGTCCACTTGTTCCATGAACAAGAGACCGTTGTTTTCTCCCTAGTGGCAACAACACATCTACAACCGAAGAGATTTGTGTCACTTCCCTTGGAAACTGGAGGCATGAACCCACTATCGAGCATAAATACCCCCTCTTGGAGTCACTACCAACTAATTAGCCAAGATAGCTACTAACAACGGAGAGCATGCAAGATCAAAAACAACACATACATGATAGAATCAAATAGACAAAATCATTAATTAATCTGACATAGTAATCTCAATATCCATTGGATCCCCACAAACACAACATGCATGATTACAGATAGATTAGATATTGATCATGAACGGACCTCACAAGATCTATACATGAAAGCACAAGGAGGAGATACAACCATCTAGCTACTACAAGGACCCATAGGCCAAGGTGGAAGTACTCACGCTTCATACCGGTGAAGAAGGCCGCTGGGATGATCTCCCCTTCGGCAGGGTGCCGGGAAGAACTTCATATCACACCGATCTAGGGACGATGGTGGCGGCATCTACAGAAGGTTTCGTGGAGTTTTGATCGGGTGCCTAGGGTTTCTGTATTCGGGGCTTCTTATAGGCGAAGAGGCGAGGATGGGAGGCGTCCAGGGGGTCCACACCCTGCCTAGGCACGGGCAAGGCCTAGTCGCGCCTAGGGGGTATGGCCACCCTGTGGCGCCTCTCCGTCTCTCCTTTGGTCTTCGTGTTGCCCACGGTAAAATATTAACTTTGGCTTTTGTCCCGTCCAATTCCGAGAATATTGATTTTCTACCTTTCTGGAACCAGAAACAGAAGAAAACAAGCAACTGGCACTGTGGCAACTTGTTAATAGGTTAGTTCCAGAAACATATAAAAACACCTCAAAGTGTAGACAAAGCAAAGAAAAGTAGATACTAAACAAGCATGGAACATCAAAAATTATAGATACGTTTCTGACGTATCAAGCATCCCCAAGCTTAACTCCTGCTCGTCCTCGAGTAGGTAAGTGATAAAATAATAAATTTTTGAGGTGACATGCACCATCAAAACCAAGATCAAACCATTTGCAAGCATTGAAAGCTGGGATCAAAGAACTCTAAACATGTGCATGAAAGATGGAGTTCTAATAGTAAGACAAAGTAACTGTGCATGCAACATGAAAGGCTACAAACAAAGATCATGAATAGCATGCATTGAAAAATGTTTGGTTGTTTCACATACAGAAAACATGGCATAATGGCAATCAGCTTGTCCCTCATAGAGTAGCAAATAGATGCATAGGACACCTTCAAAGTTCATAAGAGTGACTAGATACAAATAGCACAAGAACAAGCAATATCAAAATATGCATCAATCATTAAGTTTTGGGACACTGCACATAGAACTAAGAATGACAACTATGCTCTCTTAATAGTGCCTAAAGGTAGAAGGTGGAGACTCAATATAGTGGAGGAAGAAAGTACCTTCATAAAGGGAAGCAGGGATTTAAAGTTTCAAAAAGAGCTTCCAAAAATTATGGTACTTGTTAGCTTTTAGCCCTCATTGTCCATATCATAAGCATCTTGAAGTGATTAAGGTTAAAGTGAACAAACTATGGAGTATATGCTTGACAAAGTATAATCTGGCAATCTCATGTACCTTGAATATGAGGGCCACACCTCATGCTACTCAACTTTAGTCACCTGTAAGTTCTTGTCATAGTAAGTACATGTGTATCATACATAACCACCAATAGGGTACCCCTTGCACATGGTACAGGAGCTATCCCATAACCAAAATGACAAGGCAAGCAGACAATGAGCATCTCGGCGATCTTTTTATTTACTATGTGCATAGCTTTTTATTGAGGATGCTTCACAGATAGCTCAATATGGTGACGCTGGAGGTTTCCACCATGATTAGGCATGGGCCCAGGCGTTTCTCTAACACAAAATACATAACTCCATGGACTTACAAGCTCCCTCTTTATTTCACACCGGTGACATCAATAGACAAAAAAGCATGATATCAACTGTGTACAAAGTACAAGTGCAATGTTGAAAACGTTCCCCATGACAGCATGGTTCTGCTAATTCCAACGTATAAGTGCAAGCATATACAACATAGACGACACAATGGTTCAAGTTTATTAGGGGCAAAGAATATAAAGTGTGCCATCAAGTTCGTGGGAACTTTAATCACTAAGTTTTCACATAACAAAATAGCTTTTTAATTGGAAGATAGCTGAAAACAAGAATATACTTGGAATGGTGTAACACACCATGCATAGGAATTTATAGTGGACACTTTGGAATAATTGGGTTTCTTGGGAGTTGGAAGCATGAGTAGAGCTTACTCATACAAATGGAGGCTAGCAAAAGACTAGGAACAACCAACTAAGAGAGCAATAATGGCCATAATCATGCAGAGCGACAAAACATTACTAATCAAAGCATAGAGTGGTACTACAAGTCAAGGACTAAATGATCATAGAGGCTATGGTGACTTGTTTAAAGTCATAAAATGGTGTGAGAATGTGCTAAGTCAACCCAAACAAAGCATCAAAGGAGAATACCACAATACTATGCTTTTGTATGCTAAAACAACGCATAATTTCTTCAAGGCACACTAGGCAATCCCAATTGTTTGGAACAAGACATGCTACAACAATAATCACTAAGCATAAGGTCAAAACAACACCTAGCATGTCATGCTAAAGTCTAAGTCACAGTCAATGCAAGCTCCTCTTGCACTTCCAAGCAAGAACTTTCTACTCCTTTCCAACACCAATCGACTTATTTGAAACAACACAGCGAGAATGGGGGTCCAAACTACTTTATTCAAGCAAAATAAACAAACTAAGCAAAGAAAAAGAAAACTAAGACGCTCCAATAACAACACAACTGTGCATGAAACAATAAAAACGAAGTGTCTAGACAGACCTGAGCTTTTTATTGATGAAGAAGGGGATGCCTTGGGCATCCCCAAGCTTTGACGCTTGTACCTCTTGGATATTTCTTGGGGTGACACCAGGGTGGCATCCCCAAGCTTGAGATTTTGTCCATTCTTCATCTCATTACATCATTCTCTCTCTACACCTGATTTTTTTTGTAACACCCCAGTTTTACTTAATCAATATTAGGGTTAGTTTTGTGCATCATGAGCATCATCATTTAAATTGTGCATTGGAGAAAACAAATCACAATATAAACCCTAGTTTTCTCCCCTCTCTTTGAAACACATTCAAAAGGTTTTGAATATTTGAAAAAAATACAAAAGTGTGGAGCCCAAATGGATTATAGGGTCCCCTGATTATTTTATATATTTTACAAAAAGTTCTGGTATTTTTGAAATGCCCAAAACAGTATTTGAATTTGGAAAATACAAACAGAAATAGAAACAGAAAACAAAAAGGTTTTACAAAAAAAGAGAGACCTAGAGCCTCTAGGCCGCTCAGCCCAGAATGGCCCATCTCTTCCCTCTCCTCTCTTTCGCCTGCGCAGCAACTCCCGCAGCCCATCTGCAGCCCGTAGCCGGCCCAGGCCCACATACTGTTTCGTCCGTTCTATCCCCGTCGTCCACCTCTGGCCACGTCAGAAGCACCTCGCTGGCGCCACCGCGTCGCTCGCCGGCGCGGAGATGCACGCCGCCGCCCCGGACGCCTACAAGTGTCGCGGCTTCGACAAAGACTAACCCTAGCCGCCACTTCCTCTCTTCCCCTTCCTCTCTGGCTCTCGCACGCGCAAGTCCGAAACCCTAGATTTGCAGACCGCTGTCGCCATGCCGCCTCCGGCCTCCCCAAGCCATGTTGTGACGCCCAGGAGCTCCGCCTCGTCGCCATGACCTCCCTCATCAAAGGAATCGGACTCACACGGCTGGAATCGATCGCAACGGCCCCGTCTTCCCGAGCACCGGTCGCCACCATCGTCGTCGATTGCGGCCGTTACGGGCCGCCCCGAGCTTCACCGACCCTCCCACCGCAACCACGGTGAGCTGCTGGTCACGCCAGCACCTTCCTTTGCTCCTCTTGCTTCCTGGTCTGGCCTCCCGTCGTGCGCCATCGTCTGCCGCCGCAGAAGGTCGTCGTCGACCATGGTCCGGTGGCCAAACATTGGCGGCGCCACCACTGGTTGGCTCAGCGTGATGTGCTGAGTCGAACAAGACCCTCCTCGCTCGCCCGCGCCCTCCCGATCGACGGATCGAGCCTCGATCTAGAGATCAAGCTCCTGATGACATCAGCATGATGTCATGATGATGTCATATCTCCTTTTTTTAATTCTTGTAAATCATTTCAGTAATTGCATAATACATGACATGTGGGTCCCTGCTGTAAGTGATATAAACATTTTCAGAAATGTTTTCTAATTAATAAAAATGTTTAAGTAATTCCAAAATGTAAAATTATTTTATAATATTACAAAAATGAATTAAAATTGGGAAAAATCATAACTAATTCATTTTAAATCAGAAAAATACAAATAATATATCAAAATGTTTAGAAAAATGAGAAATATCTAATTAAGCGATAATCATGCATTGTTAAGCAACTTAAATGACAAGTTTAATTAGAAGAACATAGTAACCCCTCATAGGTGATTCCGGAGTTTCCCCGAGTTAGGGTTTTCACCCCTCGGAACCCCGTTTAAATGGTCGAGCATGCTTTAGGGTTACATTTCGATACAAATTAACTTTTCATGTCATTATACTTGCTTGAGCATTGCATCGATGCCATTGTTGATTGTTTCCTCTCTTTCCGGTGTTTGGTTCTTCTCAGTAGAATACGAGATCGAGATCAAGATCGAAGCCAGAGATCAACACCATCGAAGTTCGAAGATCGACGAACAATACTTGACCAACTATAATAAAGTCAAGTACAAGATTCCTGAATACCTGCTTATTGGTTATCAACAGGCAAAGGGAAGCATAGCCCCACCATGATATAATCCTATGATTTCGAAAGCATTTCAATTCTTGCCATGATGCATACGATTCTACTGTGGTCTTTTATCGATAGATAGAGTATCCTATCTATTGCATACTCCCTTTGGACTTATATTACCTGATCCACTGCTCCTAGCATAACTAGGTTTGGCTTATGTGCACTGCTAGAGCTTATTTCATGTCTGCTTAGCCATGCATAGCTGTTGAAGCTGGTCCATCCAGATGATGTATCAGATGTAGAGAATCTAGTATGACAGGAGAACATGATAATATGAGATTAGTGAGATGAGATTAAACATGATAAGGCTTGTATGGGAGGCCATAGTGGGATGTGATTTTTCTAGTCCCATGTTCGCCACCCTTAGGACCCTAGGTTCTTGCCTCTTGAACCAAGTGACATGGTTATACCCTTTGGGTATGTGATCTCAGCATACCTGGTCCAGCCCAAGGAAGGCCCACGGCGGATGTACGCCGGCCCATGAAGACTTTCGGGTGGCCCAGGCCCATGACGCCTTCGGATTCTTGGAGAGCAAGACTAGAGTAGATAGGAAATTCAAAGGGGTAAAACCCTAGAACCTGTAACCGACTAGGTCTATGCCCGGGACCTGCCTAAGTCTATATAAAGGCCAGGAGGGCACGACCTAGATCTCCTCCTCATACTTTCGCATACACACCTCCACGCCAGATTGCATATGCGCACCCCTGTAACCTTCGGTTCCGCCATAATCAAGAGCAGACAAGCAAGAGTAGGGTTTTCCCTCCGGGGGCCTGAACCTGGGTAAACCTTGTGTCCCCGTGTTGCTTGTTTGCTAACTGTGCCATGATCTCCAGCATCCCCATCTTCTCCAAAACCCAATTCCATAACAATGGGCATTGATGAGATCAAACCTCGTCAATTGGCGCCGTCTGTGGGTACTGGGGACGCTGATTGTGCGGTCATGACGGTCCCAACCCGATCGATCTACAACTCTGCAGCGATGGAGAGCCACCTCCTCTTCGGCGCTTTCGACTTCACCGCCCACTCACCGGCCACCATGAAGGACTTCGAGCCCGTAGGCGACGGACTCGAAATCCTGTTCGGGAGCTTCTGCTTCCAGGTAGGGCAAACCGGCACCCTCCGCCTCCCTGAGCGGGTGCCCCTGCCATCAACCAGGCCCGCTTGGTGGACCCCACACCCCGTGGTACGCACAACATCATCAACAGATGATTCCTACGACAGCAGCAGCTGCAACTCCGATCTATGCGATCCGCCATCGGATGCAGGGACTTACGGTTCCGGATCTGAAAGTTGCGGCAGCAGCGGACCAATCTACGAGCGCTACCAATGCGCCGTAGTCATCCAGAGCGACGTGGATCAGCAAACACCCAACCCGCCGCCCAACCCGACGCCTAACCCGCCTGAAAGAAACGGTGGGAACAGAAGAAGCCAGTCCCCCCCACCCAAAGGGGAAAACAATTGCGGCCACGTCATCCGTCTTAGCAAAGAAGGATGGGCCCAGGTCCGCAACGCCGTGGCAGGCAACATAGTACTGCCTGCAGACGCCTCTCGGGATATGCTGATGGCCTACCACCTGCTCCTGATCGAGGAGCACAAGAAGCAGGTCAAGATGCAGGAGGTGCTCGACAAGCGCAAGCAAGCAGCCTCAGAGTCCAGTGCGCGACGAGCTGCGCTCTCCGCCATGGGCATCGGCTCCAGCTCGAATGCCAACCAAGGCAACAAGCACCTCTCTAGGGTGGAGAACATGGACCCCAAGGAGCGCCGTGAGGTGACCTGAACCCTCCACACATCCTTCATGGAGATGGACGCCGACGGCAACGTCATCCCGAAAACGCCGCAGGCTGCGATCATGGCAGCCACTGCGTACCTCGCGGCCCACCCACCGCCGGAGGGGGACCCGAAGAGGGCCATGCACAAGTCCGCACTCACCGGACTCGGACTCGTTGGAGCTGCGCTCCACCAAGAAGCTCCCATGGAGCCGAAGAAGAAAGCTCCGGTCAGGTTCGACCATAGCCCCACCCCTTCATCCGAAGAAGAGGAACATGACCTTCCTCGAAGGAAGAAGAGTTCGCGCCGCCGCGACCGCGACTACGACACCAGAGATGCGCTCACACAGCGCAAAATCGACAAAGCGCGAGCCAAGTGCGCATGCTCGTCTGAATCCGAGATGGACGAAGACGAAGGAGAACTCTGCGGAGCCCGATGCTTCAGCAGATCCGTACGGCGGACGCGGATGCCGCGAAATTTCAAGCTTCCTTCAGATACTCCGAAGTTCGACGGCACTCAAGACCCAAAGGCTTGGCTCAGCGATCACTTATCATCCGTCAAACTGCACGGTGGAAACAAGGAGACTGCCATGCAATGCCTTCAGCTGCAGCTGACAGGTGCAGCCCGGATCTGGCTCAGCAGCCTATCTTCAGGGTTCATCCGAAGCTGGGATGAGCTAGCTTACAGCTTCATCCGAAACTTCAAAGGCACCAGCAAGAGGCCCGCCTCAATCGAAGAGTTGCGATCCTGCAGTCAACGAACGGGCGAATCCATTCACTCGTACATACTACGCTGGCCCAACACAAAGAACTCCGCAGCACACATCTCCGAAGAGAGGGCCATCGACGCCTTCAGGGACGGCGTCAAACGTTAAGACTTCAAGGAGGAACTTGGGCGCGTCAAGCCCAAAACACTCGACCACCTCATGGACATTGCCAATAGGTGGGCTAACAGAGAAGATTCCATTCACCGAGCACAATCGGAAGAAGAAGACGACTATGGCCGACGGCGAGAGCGCAGTAGCAAAAGAAGATCGCGCGTCTACGACGATCGCGACGGACCCGACATGGTCGCGGCTGGCTACGCCGATCGCCGCAATGACGCCAACCGCAACAGCGGAGGATACCACGGAGGAAACTTCCGCGATGGGGGGCGCCCAGCGCAGTCGTGGCAACGCCGCGACCGCGATAACGGACCCTCAGCATACGAAAAGCTTTCGGGTCCATGCACCATCCACTTCTACATCGACAAGCAGGATGGCAAAAAGAAGGCGAGCCACATGCTCAAGGACTGTCGCGAGTTCCAGAAACTCAGCGAAAGCATGGTGCAGATGAGGCAACAAGCCCCAATCCCTGCGTTCGGAAACGCACCCGCGCCAGGTGAAATAGCGCATGGAGCTCCTCCACCGCCACCTGTTGGAGGCCCGAACCAACCAGTCGCACCAGCACAGAACAACGCTGGGAATGGGTATCCCCAGCCGAAAGGAGCACTGATGATCCAGAAGGGGCGCCCCATGAATAGGGTGCAGAAGAAAATCACCCGACAGATCAACCTGGCCGTGGCAACTCCACCCGCCATCCCTGAGTACCTCAGCGGATCGGAGTCCTGCATCACGTTCAGTCGTTCGGATCACCCTTGCCAGATCCCTCGCCCAGGTCACGCTGCCCTGGTGCTGGAGGCGCAGATCGGAGGTTTCGAGATGAGTCGCGTCTTCATGGACGGTGGCAGCGGCATCAACCTGATGTTCGCAAGCACTCTAGCAGCAATGCAGATCCCGCAGTGCAGCCTGGAACAGTCAGACACAACGTTCCACGGCATCGTTCCAGGGAAGGGCATATTTCCCCTGGGCAAAATATGGCTCGACGTCATATTCAGCAAGCCGGAAAACTTCCGGCTGGAGCGACTCGAATTCGAAGTGGTGAACTGGCCATCACAGTACCACGCCATCCTCGGGCGTGTAGCATTCGCAAGGTTCCTGGCTGTCCCACACTATGCATACCTGCTACTCAAGATGCTAGGGCCGAAGGGCGTCATCACAATCCACGGGAGCTTCACCCGATCGGACCAATGCGACAGGGATTTCAACAGAATCTCCCAGTCATTCGGCATGCAGGAGGAGCTCCTAAGGCTCCGCGAGGTGACAGACAATGGGGCACCCCCAGTCGCACGAAAAAACGCACCTGACATGTCTTTCGACTCCAGCGCGAACACAAAGAAGGTGCAAGTCCATCCGACGGATGCCTCCAAGACGGCGCTGATCGCCAACGACCTCAGCCCCGCATAGGAAGGCGTGCTCATCGAATTCCTCCGTGAGCGCTGGGAAATCTTCGCCTGGTGTCCTGCGGACATGCCAGGAGTTCCCAGGGAATTCGCCGAGCATGCACTCAACGTCTTTCCAGACACCAAGCCCGTCAAGCAGTCCATCCGGAGACTGTCCAAGCCACGAGCCAAAGCTATCGGCAAAGAAATCAACAGACTACTCACTGTAGACTTCATCAGGGAAATCAAAGAAAGCGAGTGGCTTGCAAATACAGTGATGGTCCCAAAAAAGGACACGGACATCCTGCGGATGTGCGTGGATTTCACGTCACTAAACAAGCACTGCCCAAAGGACCACTTCCCTCTTCCTCGGATCGATCAGATCATCGATTCGACTGCAGGTTGCGAGAAACTCTCCTTCCTCGACGCCTACTCAGGCTACAATCAGATTCGACTCAAGGTCGAAGATCAGGAGAAAACGGCGTTTATCACACCGTTCGGAGTGTTCTGCTACAACACAATGCCCTTCGGGCTCAAGAACGCAGGTGCCACGTACCAGCGATACATGCAGGAATGCCTCAAGGACCAGATCGGTCGCAACGTTCAAGTCTATGTCGACGACATAGTCATAAAAACTAGGGAGGCGAGGACACTTATCGACGATCTCCGCGAGACGTTCGACAACCTCGACCGCTACAGGATCAAACTCAACCCCGAAAAGTGCGCCTTCGGTGTCCCATCGGGTCAGCTGCTTGGGTACTTCATCTCTCAGCGAGGGATCGAGGCGAACCCAAAGAAAATCAGAGCCATCATGGAAATGGAGAAGCCGAAAAACCTCAAGGGTGTCCAGCAGCTCGCAGGACGAATAGTGGCGTTGAGCAAATTCATCAGTCGCATGGGCGAGAAGGCCCTTCCATTCTACCAACTGCTACGCAAGGCAGATAAATTCGAGTGGACGCCCGAAGCCGACGATGCGTTCGAAAGCCTCAACCGGCTACTCTCCACCTCGCCCGTCCTGGTCACGCCAAAGGAGCGCGAGTCTCTGCTGCTATACATAGCAGCTACACACCAGGTGTTCAGCATCGTGCTAGTGGTCGAACGACCCGAAGAAGGCAAGACCCACGGGGTCCAACGCCCAATCTACTACCTCAGCGAGGTACTGACGCCAACAAAACAGAGGTACCCTCACTACCAGAAACTCGCCTACGGCGTGTTCATGACGGCTCGACGGCTGAGCCATTACTTCCAAGAGCACCAGGTGATGGTCGTCAACGAGGCACCCCTGAACAGCATCCTGGATAACCCTGAGGCCACAGGACGCGTGGCCCTGTGGGGCATTGAGCTATCACCTCTGGACATCATCTACGAGAAGCGACTCGCAATCAAATCTCAAGTCCTCCCGGACTTCCTCGTACATTGGATGGAGCTGCAGCTGCCAGACACCCCAGACATGTCGCAGTCATGGACAATGCACTTCGACGGCTCCAAGCATGAAGCTGGAGCAGGAGTCGGGGTCATACTGACCTCCCCGCAGGGCGACCAGATTCAGTACGTCCTCCGGATGAAATTCCGAGCCTCCAACAACGAGGCCGAATACGAAGCCCTCAGCCATGGCATGAGGATGGCAAAGATCTGCGGCGCAACGCGCCTGGTCATCTACGGTGACTCCAACCTCGTCGTCCAGTAGACGATGAATGAATGCGACGCACACGCCGAAAACATGATCGCGTACCGCTCACTCTACAATGCACTCGAAGGAGAATTCGACGGCTGCGAGCTTCGGCACGTTGGAAGAGAAAGCAACGAGGAAGCCAACAGACTCGCCAACATCAGCTCCACCTGCGCAAAGGTGCCACCGGGTGTGTTGCTCGAACAAATCTGCGTGCCATCCATCAAGCGGAAATTCCCCAAGGGATACCCGAAGAAGCAGAACACTCGGGGGCTACGCTCCCCGAAGGACACGAAGGACCCGAGAAGCTGGACACAGAGGTCGCTATGGTCAACCTGATGCAGGTCATGGCAGTCGAAGAAACTTGGACGCGATCGTACCTCTAGTTCTTGATGATGGGGATATGCCTACTGGGGTATACCCAGCAGGACGTTTCCGACTGGCCCGTGAGCTGGCGAGTGGGCCTGCAGAACGGCGAGTGGATTGAAGCCCAGCAAGGTACCGAGCGACTGGAAGCTGAAGGCCCAGGCGAGTAGATAGGCCTAGTCGGACTAGGTTAAACAACTACTGAAGCTGTAACCGAATCGGTTGAGATATGTAAACCCTAGGGGAGGTGAGCCTATATAAACCTCCCTATAGGGTGAGTAGAGACACGTTCCCTCATACACCCCAGCGACTCGCCGCCTAGTCGCCGAGCTCGCCCATTGTAACACCTCCATAATACAATCTAGCAGGAGTAGGTCTTTACCCTCCGGGGGGTCGAACCTGGGTAAAACCCTGTGTCTTTTCCCTCATCTCGCACCGCAGATGGCTGGCCGCCCTTGCCCCTTGTTCTACTACTCGCTGCCGATTGCAGCATCTGCCGTGACCATTCCCACGACAGTGGCGCCCACCGTGGGGCCTGGCCGGTCTGGCCAGTGTTCTGCGGCGAGATCCAATCTGCCCATCAACGAGACGGTCGCCACCGGCCGCATGATAGCGATCGGTGAGATGCTCCAGATCTTGCCGATCAGCTACGTCCCGGCGGCGCGACCCGTCACGCACAGCGTGATCCTGCCTATCGGCACGATCAGCCTCTTCGTCGGCCTCACCGACGTCGTCGTCTCGGAGGACTCGGCTCGCATCCGCGAGTCGCCGCCACGCGATCGGCTCTCCGAGAGCCAGATCCGCACGATCCATCGCCTCGCCTCCGAGTACAACTCGGCCCACAGCAACGTGGCCGGGAATTCAGCGGCCGCAGAGGATGCGGCCCTCACCGACGACGCCGACTCGGCGACCCCGGCGTCACTCGCCGGATCCATCACCGCGGCCTCGTCCGCGGGCTCCATCGCCCAGGTCTCCAACGCGGGAGACTTCGAGGACCCTTCCATCCTCGGGATCTTCGAATTCGACTCTGGGTCGGAGAACTCCGCCGACCTCCGCGACGGAACCGGTCGCCACGCCACGACCAACATGGCTACCGGCGCCGATCCGCCGGAGGATCCTTTCTCCACTCCTATCCCTCCTAACGCCACGGCAACGGAGGTCGAGGAACTCCGCCTGAAACTGGCGGAGGTGGTGCGCAAGGAGCAAGCCGAGCGCGAAAATTTTTGCCTCGAGCAGGTGACGGCGCAGGAGCTATCACGCTACCACCAGCAGCGGATCAGGTCACGCCTGAACCCCACCGTTCAAGGGCGTGCCCTGAACTTCGACGACGAAAACGACCCGGCCCGCGTGGCCGAACGCGCGATCTGCGAGAACGCGCCACCAGGAGGAAGCGCCCGGCCCCCGCCAGGATCAACGGCGAGGGGCGCCCCACCTCCACCCAACCGCACCCCTCCCAGGGACCAGCCGCGGATAGTAGTCTCCTCACGGGAGCGAGACGCGAACGGCCTCCCACTGTTCTCCACCCCGATGGACAACCTCGTGGCAGGCCGAGCAGCAGCCGACAGCATCACGGCCATGGGCGACGGCGCCCTACAGATCCAATACGTCAGGGCCCTGCTCGCAAAGGCCGTCGAGCAGCAAAAAGCGGGCGCCGACTCGGCAGGTCGAGTATACTCGCGTTCCTCGGGAAGCAGAGCGGCCTCCAGCGGCCGCCCAGCGGCGGCAAACACCCTCAACTGCCCGCCACCAGAGCCGCTGCAGCTCTAACACCGACCCGCGAACGCGGCACTCTCCACCAACGACCCCAGGCCGGCAACCCACCTTGTCGCCGCCAACGGGCAACCCATCGATGCCCACACCCACATCATCAACAACCAAAGCTGGCGCGCACGCCAGCCCGACGACTTGCGGCACACCCTAACTAATCGTCGCGACGGCGAGCCTATGGGGTCGCTCAGCCGACTCGGACCCAAGTGCTTCGGACCAATGATCCGAGGCGAGAAGTACCCGCCAAACTTCAAGGTGCCAAAGGAGATAGAAAAGTACGACTCCTCGTACGACCCCGCCGTCTGGCTCGACACATACCTCATGGCAATGGGGATCGCGGGTCACACTGACCTGCTCGCCGCCCATTACCTCCCCCTGATGATGGAGGGGACGTGCAGGCAGTGGATCAACACTCTCCCCCAGGACAGTATCGACTCCTGGGAGGAAATGCGCGACGCCTTCGTCAGGCACTTCGAGTGCTCCTACACCCGCGCCACCACTATTGAGGACCTAGAACGGTGCGTCCAGGGACCCCGCGAGTTGACCCGTAACTGGGTCCAACGGTGGCAAGAGCTTTGGTACAACGTGTCCGGCATCCACCCGGACACCGCGATCCATTGCTTCAAGACCTCGTGCCGCTATGAGCCAATAGTCGCCAAGCTCAAGCGACACTCCCGCACACTCGACAACATCCCCGACCTCCTCGAGATCGCCAAACGGTACGCCGAGGAAGACCCAAACCAGGAAACTGACGACGAGTCAGGAGGTCAATGCCGCGCAGGCTGCAACGACGGCGGACGCCGAACCGACCTACGCTACAGCGGCACTCGCCTCACTGGCAAGCGCCGCAGTGACGGGCGAGTCGACTTCGTCGCCAACGCCGGGCACGCGCAGCGCGAGCCCAAGAGCTTTCGCCGCGACGGAGGGCAATGCCGCGACGACGGCAACTACAAGAACAAGCCAAGGTTCGACCCCGCGGCCCTCCTTAACCAACCATGTGCGTTCCATAGCAGGGAAGGGAAGCCCGCAACGCACACCACCGCCGACTGCCACACCCTAAGGGAAATCGAGAAGGCACGGCAAGCGCGGGAGGACCCTGACAACGACCCGCCAAACGGCGGAAAATTTGGCAAAGTAGCCGGCTCGCTCCACACCTTCACAGGCTTCAACACGAAGCGCGAAAAGAAGGTCATCGCCCACGCCGTCGCCGTCAACGCGGTGGCCCAAATAGACGTCCCCTAGTTCCTGAACTGGTCGGAGCAACCCATCACCTGGAGCCGCCAAGACCACTCGCTGCGCATCGAGTACCCAGGACGAGTCGCCTTGGTGGTCAAGCCCAAGGTTGGCGACTACTGGCTCCCCAAGACACTGATGGACGGCAGTAGCTCCATCAACATCCTCTACCTCGACACCTTCAGGCGGCTGCGGCTCCCGCAGTCGATGATCGAGACGACCCACACCACGTTCCACGGCATCGTCCCCGGTTGGAAGGCGTACCCGATCGGCAAGGTCACGCTGCCAGTCACCTTCGGCACACCGGCAAACTTCCACACCGAGCGGTTCGTCTTCGAGCTGGTGCCCTTCGACAGCCCCTACCACTACGTCCTGGGGCGCCAGGCGTTCGCTAAATTCATGGCAGCGCCCCACCACGCGTACAACGCGATGAAGCTCCCCGGGCCGTGCGGCGTCATCACCATCAACGGCGACCCCGACAAGGCCGCCGAGTGCGAGGCCAAAGGAGCCGAGCTCGCCGACCCCGTCATCGCGGCGGAGACTAATCATGCCGACGAGCTCGCCAAGTACGTGAGCAGGGTCAACAATGACGACCCCACAATACTCAAGAAGCCCAACTCAGAAGGCGCAAACACCTCAACCTTTGAGGCCACGACGCACACTCGCACCGTCGAGCTGGTCCCAGGCGACTCCAGCCAGACGGTGACGATCGGGACAGGCATGAGCCCAGCATAGGAAGGCGCGCTCATCGAGTTCCTCCGTGAGAACAGGGACATCTTCGCATGGAAACCCTCCGACATGCCCGGTGTCCCTAGGGAGCTCGCTGAGCACAAGCTGAACGCCGACCCCAAAGTGCGACCTGTCAAGCAGTCGCTACGGCCCTTCAATGAAGAACGTCGTCGAGCAATCGCCGAGGAAGTGCAGCGTCTACTCGCTGCCGGCTTCATCCGGCCAATCAAGTACTCCAAGTGGCTGGCAAACCCAGTCCTGGTCGAGAAGAAAAACGGGACCTGGAGAATGTGTATCGACTACACAAACCTGAACAGCGCCTGCCCAAAGGAGCAGTTCGTCCTCCCGCGGATCGACCAGATAATCGATTCAACCGCCGGCTCGGAGTCGCTATGTTTCCTCGACGCCTACTCTGGGTATAACCAGATCAAAATGGCTATCGAAGACGAGGAGAAGACGGCGTTCATCACGCCATTCGGAGCCTTCTGCTACACCGCCATGACCTTCGGCCTCAAGAACGCCGGGGCGACCTACCAGCGGTGCATGCAAGAATGCCTCGCGAGCCAAATTGGCCGCAACATCCACGTCTACATCGACGACATGGTCGTGAAGTCCGCTCGCCAAGGCGACCTACTCGCCAACCTGGCGGAAACCTTCGCCAACCTGCGAAGATACAAGATAAAGCTCAACCCAGGCAAGTGCACCTTCGGTGTACCCGCCGGACAGCTACTAGGGTACGTCGTCTCCAAACGAGGGATCGAGGCGAACCCAACAAAGATCGACACGATCGCCCGGCTCGGCAAACCCGAGTGCCTGCGCGACGTCCAGAAGCTGGCCGGGCGAGTGGCGGCTCTCAGTCGCTTCATCCCCCGCCTGGGGGAAAAGGCGATTCCCCTATACCGCCTGATGCGCAAGAACCCCACCTTCCAGTGGGACAAGGAGGCGGACGACGCGCTCCGCGACCTCAAAAAGGTGCTACTCGCCGCACCACTACTCGCCGCCCCCGCCGACAAAGAACCCATGTTGGTTTACGTCGCGGCGTCCGAGCGCGTCGTCAGCGTCGTGATGGTCGTCGAACGACCAGAGGAAGGAAAGGAGCGCCCGGTTCAGCGGCCGGTGTACTACATCAGCGAGGTCCTCACAGAGTCGCGCCAGCGGTACCCACAGTACCAAAAGCTAGTATACGCGGTCTTCAGGGCTCAGCGGCGCCTGCCGCACTACTTCCAGGAGCACCCGATCACGGTCGTCTCCTCAGCACCACTGCAAGACATCTTCCGCAATCGCGAGGCGACCGGGCGGGTCGCCAAGTGGGCCGTCGAGATCGGCGTCCACAACATCAAATACGAGCCACGAAAGGCGATCAAGTCGCAGGCACTGGCAGACTTCGTCGCCGACTAGGAGGAAGCCCAGCAGCCAGAGAAGCTGCCGTACCTCCACTACTGGAGCCTGCACTTCGACGGCTCCAAGAACGCGGACGGTGCAGGCGCAGGGATAGTGTTGACCTCACCAAAGGGCGACAAGCTCCGCTACATCCTCTGCCTCGACTTCACGCCCTGCACCAATAACATGGCTGAAGACGAGGCCCTACTCCACGGCATGCGAGCCGCCAAGGAGATGAACGTCAATCACCCCCGCTGCTACGGAGATTCCGACCTTGTCGCGGGGCAAGTCGCCGGCACCTGCGACGCCGTCTCCCCTACCATGGTGGCGTACCGCCAAGCGGTGGACAAGCTGGGCGGCCACTTCACCGGCTACTCTGTCGAGTGGATCGACAGGCGGAAAAACGAGGAGGCCGACGCCCTCTCTCGCATCGGGTCGGCTTGACTCGCACCACCCGCCGGCGTTTTCCTCGACACTATCTCCAAGCCATCAGTCTCTCCCCCGAGGGAGATCGACATCGGAGTCCCACTCCAACCAGAGGCAGCCTTGGTCGCACTCGTCAACGAGCCAGACGACTGGACCAAGCCCTACATCGCCTACCTGGAAGCCGGCACCCTGCCAGCAGACGAGACAGACGCTCGAATGATCGCTCGTCGATGCAAGTCCTACACCATCATCGACGGTGAGCTCCACAAGCGCAGCGTCACCGGCGTGTTCCAACGCTGCGTCCAACCAGCTGAAGGACGCAAAATCCTCCACGACATTCACTCAGGTGACTGCGGCCACCACGCCGCCGCTCGCTCCCTGGTCGCCAAGGCTATGCGACACGGCTTCTACTGGCCCACCGCACACGCCGACGCTGTCGACATCGTCCAGCGATGCGCTGGGTGCCAGAAGTACGCCAATCAGACGCATGTACCGAGCTCGGCGCTCAAAACAATCCCCATCACCTGGCCATTCGCTGTGTGGGGCATGGACATGGTAGGCCCCTTCCGGCTACACCCACCTGCTAGTCGCCGTCGACAAATTCACGAAGTGGGTGGAGGCCAAGCCAGTCCGGAAATGCGACGGGAAGACCGCCACTAAATTCCTACGCGAACTCATATATCGCTACGGGTTCCCAAACAGCATCATCACGGACAATGGCACCAACTTCTCCAAGGGAGCCATGGCCGAATTCTGCGAAGAGCACCACATCCGGCTCGACCTCGCGTCAGTCGCCCACCCGGAATCCAACGGCCAGGCGGAACGGGCCAACCAAAGCATCCTCCACGGCCTGAAGCCGCGACTCCAAGTACCACTCGAGCGCACCGCCGGGTGCTGGGTCGAGGAGTTGCCCTCTGTCATCTGGGGGATCCGCACCTCAGTCAACAGATCGACGGGATTCACTCCCTTCTTCATGGTCTACGGTGCCGAAGCAGTCATGCCCACCGACCTCGAACACGACTCGCCGCGAGTCGTCCACTATACGGAGGCTGCAAACGAGCTGGCCCGCCAGGATGGGGTCGACCAGCTCGACAAAGCACGCGATCTCGCTCGGTCATGCACCGCCATCTACCAGCAAGGACTCTGCCGCTACCACAGCCGGCGGGTGAAAGCTCGCACCTTCCAGGAAGGCGACCTGGTGTTACGCCTCATCCAGGACAAGAAGGGCATGCACAAGCTTTCCCCTCCATGGGAAGGCCCATTCGCTATCGGGCGCGTACTCGGCAACGACGCCTACTACCTCATCGACGTCCGCGGGGACGGCGAACTCGACGTCAAGCGACCATGGAATGTAAACCTCCTCCGGAAGTTCTACTCCTAGAACCCAACACATGTACTCTCCAGTCGCTATGAAATAAAAGAAACGGTTACCGCAAATTGCGCCTACTCTCCATGACTTGTGCCACTCGCACTCGTAAAAACAGCGTTATGCTAAATGCAGAAGTCAACCTTTGGTACAGCGATCGGCACGGCTAAGTAGTGCGGTGTAAGAGCACTGAATCACTTCAGGTCTTGCATCGTCCACGAATAACGCCAACCCGGAGCCCCATTGGAGTCGCCTAGCTCGACTAGTTCTACGAGCCAAGACAACTGCCCTCGCTTCTCACAGCGACCTTGGTCCTCCGCATCCTCGGCATAGCGACTCGAACGGCTAAGTACCACGCTCGGGGACTGAAGACCAGTTCGTCGTGAGCGGTCAGGGAAAACGCCAAGTAAGAGAGCATGCCCAGGACTCGCCACGCGACTGACCCCACGGGCCAGGCAGGAGTGACGCGCTCACACCAACGCGCTAAGTCCTCAACCACCGTCGAGTCGCGCCTAGAACTACCAAGTACCACGCTCGGGGACTCGGCCACCTGACCTCGTTCGCGCACGGGAAAACGGTAAAGTATAGAGCACTCAAGGGAGTCGCCTAGCGACTGGCTCTTCGAGCTCGGGCGAGTCGACTAAAACATCAAAACACATAACAATAACACATACATCATACACGAGATAAACCCCACAAAAGGGCGGACGCGCTCGGGGACTCGTTCAACACCAATCAAAAGCACACAAACATATACCAAAATAGACACGACGTCTCATTCAATCGCATATTGCATTGTTTTACGTTACAAAATATGCCCGTGCGGCAGAACTGCTGCTAACGCTTCAAGGCAAACTACCCTACTCTGCAGGCTTCGATGACGACTCGCCAACATCCCGGCGATTGCGGATGAACGCCGTGTACGGGTTTGACGGATACGTCGTCAGTTCACCAGCCATCGCCGCGCGAAAAGGTTGCTCAACTTTGAAGTCACGGTGCGGCGGCTCGGGGTCGTTCGGCGTGATGACGTCTCCTGGTACGGCAGGAGGTCGCCCATTGCCCAGACACGTTCTGAGTACGTGGCGGCACGCTCCTACAACTTGAGAACCTCGGACAGCTCCACCGCGCTAGTTGACGATGGGTATCCACTCGTCACATCGTCGATGTTGAAATCTTCGGGGAAGTGGGCGAGTCCAAGGCTCAGGGCCATCGATGCTCCACGCCAAAACGCCGATCGCGTCATGAATTCAACGACCGCGGGCGCCTTCTCCAAATACTTCCACACCTCAACGAGGTCGCTGGGAACCACCTCCGTGGGCGACATTTCTTGGAGGTAGGCGCGGATGCAGGTCGCCGACAGCGTCGCCGAGTCGACAAGCATGCTTACGCACTGCCTCGCGTCGAGCGAGCTCGCCTCTTCTTCGCTATCAATGATACGGCCTGCGAAGAAGGAGACAATGATGAGTATGACCGACACCACAAAAACCACAACTGTAAGAAAGGGAGGATGCACTCACCAAGCAACGGGCGGGCGGGTCCCGTGATGAAGCATTGAAGCGACGTGTGGTCATCCTGAAGCCCAGCAATAAGGACTTCTGACACCTTGCGATCCTCCTCAGCGGCCACAATGGCGGCCTTAGCTCGCCCGTCCGCCAAGCTCGCTTCTTCTCTCGCCTCCCGCAGTTCACGCTCGAGGTCGGCGATCCGCTGTTCAGCGGCACCCAGAGCAGAACGTGTCGCCACCAACTCACCAGCAGGGACAAGCCCCTGGCGATATTCCTCCGCCTTCGCAGCAACAGCCTGAAGACCTTTGTTCGCCTCCTGGACGATGGCCAGCTCCTTCTCCGCGTGCTGTTTCGCGGCCAATCGGTCCGCCGACTCAAGCTGCAGACCCTGCACATCACCGAAAAAGTTAGTTAAAACGAAATTCCTAAGTTCCCACCCGCTGAAATTCAGCGAGTGCGCACTCGGGGACTGGCGATCAAGAAATTCTTAAGTGCCCACCCGCTGAAATTCAGCGAGTGCGCACTCGGGGACTGGCGATCAAGAAATTCTTAAGTGCCCACCCGCTGAAATTCAGCGAGTGCGCACTCGGGGACTGGCGATCAAGAAATTCCTAAGTGTCCACCCTCTGAAATTCAGCAAGTGCGCACTCGGGGACTGGATGCGAAAATAAAAGACGGGAAATTATAAGAATCAAGCCGCTGCAAAGCACCGACCTGATCCTCGGGGACTAGATGTACCTGGATGGCTGCGCCAAGCATGCCATGGAGTTGTATCGCGTCCACGGACGCGAGTAACACTGGCGTGTGCCCACGACGCTGGTCGACTTCAGCATCGGCGGTCCCAGGAGCGTGGCTCAAGGGCGCAGCCCCACTCGCCGTGGACGCCTTGGTCACGAAGCGTGGGAAGGTAGCGATAGAGGCACCCGCTCCAAGGGAGGTCGCCTCCGCCGTTCCAAGCAAGGAAGCGCCCTCCTTCGTAGACGCGGCTGCCTCCACCGCGGGCCCGGCCAGCGCGGCCGTTGTGTCGTTAGAGATAGTGACGATGTCGTCGCCCTTGGCCTTCTTACTGCCATCCGCTGAGGCGACGACCTCGTCCGCCTTCCTCTTGTGGGAAGGATCCTCCTCGCTAGCAGCGGAGGGCACCTTGGCCACGGTCGGATGGCCCATCCTTTTCACTCCGGTCCTGCGCATTAATCGAATCAACAAAGACAATTGAAATAGTTATGGAAAATAAGGAGGGGTGAGCGCACTTACTTGGCGACTGGGATGAAACGTAGCCCCGTACGAAGGCCGGACGGTTTTTCCAGTTCAGGGCCCAGTCGGCGACTGAGCCCCAGTTCCAGGACGTCGCGTGCCCAAGACACGGACGGCTTCTTCGTCGTTGAGGCCGCAGCTGGCGCCTCTGGGACATCCTCGGCGGGAGCTTCCTCGTGAGTTGGAGCCTCTACAGCCGGAGCCTCCTTGCGAGGCGAAGTCGCCACAGCCAGAGCCTCCCCCAGCCCAGAGACTGGGGTGAATGGCGGAGGCATTGAGGCCAGCGGCACTTCCACGGTCGCCGTGTCCAGCGCGGTTGTCGCTGGTGGCGCGCCGTCACCAGCTAGGCTGGGAGCATCGGAGCTGCTCGCCGAGTGCGGCGGTGAGGCCGTCCTCGACGGCTTCGTTTTCTTCTTCGGGGGGGCCCTCGCCTCCCTCTCCTTCTTCTTCTTCTTCGACGGAGTGGCTTGACGGTGCGAGGTGGTCTCTGGGAGCTCTTCGTCGTCATCATGACGCTCGAGGCTTCTGCTCGCCTCGATCTCGCGCTGACGTTGCCCGCGGGTCTTCCGGACCAGCGGGGCGACCTCCTCTTCGGACTCGTCCTCGTTGCCCCTCGCGGGTGGCGATTCGCCTATGTCCTGGGCGGATAGACCCGGGCTTTCATCATCCGAAGGTGGGAGCCACCCTTCCACCACTTGGAATAGCTGCGATGAATATAAAACAGAATCAGAATTGCCGCGACTGCATACACTGCGACTGCGAACAAGGTAAAGAAATTACCGTTGGAGCCGGACGCTTCGCGGTGTAGGGGGCGATCCCAGCCTGCGCATCCAGGTACACCGCCTGGGTAATCTGCTTCAGCGCTGGGAGATAATCTTCCAGCTTCCACTCGTCGAGGCAGGCCTTCATCGAGTCCCCCCGGCCCGTGTATTGGTACATGTAGTGGTCGCGCTGGGCGAGTGGAACGAGCCGCCGCCCAAGCCAGCAATTGTACAAATTTATCGTTTGGAGGCCCTTCTTCTTCTTCAGACCACGGATGGTCTGGAGCATCTCGTCAACGACCATCCGCTGGTCGTCGGGGAGCTTGCCGACTTGGAGATGGCGCGGCTCGGAACGACTAGCGGAGTACCGCGGGATCACCGCCTCGCCCTCCGGGGTCGCCTCGGTCACGTAGAACCACGACTTTTTCCAGTCGCTCGCTGCCTTGGCGGGTAGCATCAGATCAAAGAAAGAGGCTTTGGACTTGAGCTGGAACGTCAAGCCGCCCGCGGCTAGCATTGGGCCGCCTGCCTCCTCGCGGCTGATCCGTCCGTGGAACAGGTCTTGCCACAAGGGAAAGTAGGGCTGGCAGCCCAAGTAGCATTCGCAGAACGCCACGAAGATGGAGAGCTGCTCGACACTGTAGGGACCCAGATCTGAAGGCTGGATCCCGTAGTAGGCG
This sequence comes from Avena atlantica, assembly GCA_910589765.1. NCBI lineage: Eukaryota > Viridiplantae > Streptophyta > Magnoliopsida > Poales > Poaceae > Avena > Avena atlantica. Next base: position 52,346,058 of record OU342739.1, on the reverse strand, counting down.
CAAAAGCGCCGGAAGAACAAGGACGTGGGAAACCCTAGCCCCCGCTCGAGATGACTGGTGAAACAGACGAATTCCCTCTCTCGCGGGTTTGGAGTCGTTTCTCCGGCTGCGGGGATACGCCAACAGCCGGCTCGCAGGATCCCGGCCTCCTCGAAGGAGGCCAGCTGCGCCCTCGTACACTTGGACCTACCCCATGGTTCGGTGGAAAGGGCCATGGCCGAGAGTTTGGTTGGAGATCGGAGGGTTTCGGGTCGACTGGATCGCGGAGCGAAGGAAGGAAAATGCGTGCACTCGGAAGAAGTGGTGAGCAGTTGGATCTACGATTGCCTGCAATTCCTCTTATATAGCGGGAGATACCCGCCAAATCAGGAGGCCGTTACCGCGCGATGATTACGCCGAAAGTTACCGTTGGATTACCCCAACGGCTAGTTTGACCGCGCCTGACGGTCCAACTCCAGCCACTCGGCTCGCCAAGTCAATCACTATGAGCGCGTCTCGCCGACTCGACTCGCCAAAGTCGCGACTTGGTTCACCGGATTTCCTCCTTTATACAGGAGACCGCCGATGATTCGACTGGATGCCTACTCTGAAGCCGTATACTCCGACTGCCAGCAGCCACTTACGCCCAATCGACGACGGCCTCGGGGACTACTGATGGGGATATGCCTACTGGGGTATACCCAGCAGGACGTTTCCGACTGGCCCGTGAGCTGGCGAGTGGGCCTGCAAAACGGCGAGTGGATTGAAGCCCAGCAAGGTACCGAGCGACTGGAAAGTGAAGGCCCAGGCGAGTAGATAGGCCCAGTCGGACTAGGTTAAACGACTACTGAAGCTGTAACCGAATCGGTTGAGATATGTAAACCCTAGGGGAGGTGAGCCTATATAAACCTCCCTATAGGGTGAGTAGAGACACGTTCCCTCATACACCCCAGCGACTCGCCGCCTAGTCGCCGAGCTCGCCCATTGTAACACCTCCATAATACAATCTAGAAGGAGTAGGTCTTTACCCTCCGGGGGGCCGAACCTGGGTAAAACCCTGTGTCTTTGCCCTCATCTCGCACCGCAGATGGCTGGCCGCCCTTGCCCCTCGTTCTACTACTCGCTGCCGATTGCAGCATCTGCCGTGACCATTCCCACGACACTTGATAAATGGAGAACTGCCTGACAGCCCGACAGATGCCCGGCGCATATCTCGTCGGTCAAAAGCCTTCACCATCATCAATGGCAATTTGTACAAGCGCAGTATTACGGGTGTACTACAAAGGTGCGTCACCATCGGTGACGGGAAAGCCATCCTCCAAGACATCCACGAGGGCATCTGCGGCCATCACGCAGGCAGCCGTTCCCTTGTCGCCAAAGCTCTACGAGCCGGATTCTACTGGCCAACGGCCATGAGCGATGCAAAGGACATCGTCCGAAGATGCAACGGGTGCCAACGGTTCGCCGACAAACCGCACGCACCCGGGTCAGATCTCAGACCCATACCTATAGCTTGGCCCTTTGCTCAATGGGGCCTCGACATGATCGGCAAACTGCCAAAGTCCTCGAAAGGGGGGCACGTTTACCTCCTGGTCGCAGTCGACAAATTCACCAAGTGGGTCGAGGCCATGCTGGTCACCAACCAAAAGGGCAAGACTGCCATCAAGTTCTTCGAATCCATTGTCTACAGGTTCGGCGTACCGCACAACATCATCACCGACAATGGATCGAACTTTATCTCCAAGGAATTCCAAGACTTCTGCGAAGGCCTCGGGAACAACATCACGTACGCCTCAGTGGCACACCCGCAAATGAACGGGCAAGTGGAAAAGGCCAACGGCCTAATCGGCGCTGGCATCAAGAAGCGCCTCATGAGCCCACTCGAACGAAAGGCCGGAGCCTGGACGAAAGAGCTGCCATCCGTCTTATGGAGTTTGCGTACTACGCCAAACAGCTCCACCGGCTACACACCGTTCTTCATGGTGCACGGAGCCGAAGCCGTGCTACCAGCCGAAGTACGCCACCAGGCCCCCCGGGTCGTTGCTTACAGCGAAGACGAATCCACGGCTTCACTCGAAGACGCCGTGGACACACTCGACGAAGGAAGAGACGTAGCAGCAGCTCGATCAGCGGTGTACCAGCAGAGTCTCCGCAACTACCACAACCGACGGCTACGCCCAAGGTCCTTCGTCGAAGGAGACCTCGTCTTGCGACTTAAGCAAGAGCGACCGAAGAAATTCGAGTCGCCATGGGAAGGACCCTACGTTATCACCGAAGTCATCCCAGGTGGCGCCTATCGCGTCAAGCACGTGGAGTCTGGAGTCGCATACTCCAACCCATGGAACATCGCACACTTGCGGCGATTCTACCCATAGCTACCTACCCCTTTTACTTTCAATAAGGCTTTTCAGCCAAGGCTATTCAGCCGAACAATGTACTTCCTCCATTACGATATAAATAAAGCTAAGTGTTCGGCCCCAAAATCTTGTTCGCTACTTGCAACTTTACTTTATGCTACAAACGCACTCGGGGGCTCCCCCCACATCACGATTTCATCGATGAGGATCACACGTGTACACCTGAGTAGCTGACAACGTCAGGCAAACGAAAAGGACACGTACTCAAACAAAGCACTACGTGCTCACAATAAACAAACCTTTATAACAAAGGGCACAACACGCCCAGTCGAAATATACAAATTTTACATCTATCTCTTTTGCAGGTACTACCTATTCTGAAGAATAACTTGAGCACGCTGCTCAAACAAATCTACTACCTGTTCGGCATACTGCCTTACAGCCGCATAATGCGGACGCATATCCCACTCGCCACCATCCATCCGAAGAGGTGGCCCAGCTGCTACAACAGACAAATCTACATCAGGTCGGTGCACCCTCACAAGGGACAAAGCAGCCTTCACTCCTGCTACGAGCTGTTGCCGCACCAACTCCTTGACATTGCTCACGCTTCGAAACTTCGAAAAAAGACCCGCAAGGCTTGTTGGCACGACATCCAAAGGAAACATGACATGCAACACCGATGCAAGCGACGTCTGCACCTGACGAAGCACCCGCGAAACCTGGTGCACACGATCCTGCACCGTTGCCAGAGCAATGGCACGGTCACGATCCATCCAGAAGAAGCCGCCAGCCTCCATGTCTTGTTGAGTCAAGCAATTGACCCGAACAGCGACACGCTCTTTCTCTTCCCTCGGAGCAAGGTTAGCACCTGCGACACTCGCAGAAAATAAGATGAAAGGCCAGCAGGCGCTTCCAAAAATCTGAGCTGCAGCCCAAAACAAAGAACAACTTACATTGAAGTTGCTCCGACAGCCGAAGCAGTTCCGCCATTAAGAATTCCTCCCTGGCCGCACCGCGATCTTCCTTGGACTTCCAAACATCAGCGTGACCATGCAACCCAAGCAACTCCCTCTCAAGACTACGAACATGGTCCCGAAGAAAAGCGAGTTGTGAGGAATCATCCAAAGATGGCCGCAGTTGCGCTGCAGGCGAGGTGTCAACGGGGTCAGCACCCGAAGGAACCTAGAACAGCAGAAAAGCAAAGGACATAAACACTCAGACAGAGAAGAGCACAACTCATAAGAGTCCATTAAGCATATAAAGGCCACTACGTGGCTCAATGATTGCGCTTCCTCAAAATATTTACAGCAAAAGAAGACTACAAACTATCCTACAACTACAACGCCTAAGACGCGGCACCCTGAGTAGCCTCGGAGCCGGATTGCCTCGCCTTGGCCTCCCCCTGTTGTCGCAGCGCATACTCAGACAGCAAATCAATGAGCTTTGGCCCATATCGCTTGCAGCGAGCAGAATAGGCAGCAAAGGCTACCTCGCATCCATCCGCGGTCGTCGGCATCCGGGAGGTTATCTGGGGAAGGTCCAGCTCCACTCCAGCCGCCAAGGCCATCGCCAGCCTGACGGACACGCCGATGCCCTTCTGCTTGCGCTTGTACGCCGCAGGCGCTTCGGCTGACAAAGCCTCCGCCAGGGCATCAACATCATCAAGGGTCGCGCCCTTGGGGACAAGCTCCTTGTAGAAGCGGCCAAGGACTTCCTTAGCCTTGGCGAGGGAGCTGACAACGGTGCTGCAGCGATCTTCGACCGCTGCAGTAGCATCATCTAGAGCACTCCCGTGCTCCAGAGCGCTGCGGTCAAACTCGATGCCTGCGGCATCTAAGACAAAAAAGAAAAGGAATGAAGAAAGACAAGAAAACGAGAAGAAAGGAGCAAAATAAGGTACTCACCCGAAACAGCCTTGGCAGCAGCCATGAGCTTGCCCGCCACCTCTCTTTCACGCACAGTCGCAGCCATGGCAAGCTGCTCCTCGCGGTTCGTAGCCTCGTGCTGAAGACGCTCCTTAGCCTTGGCTGCCTTGGCCAGCTCCAGCTCAAGGCGCTCTTTCGCACCAGCGGCGTACGCAGCCTTCTTCTCCGCTTGACCAAGGCTCTTTTTGAGAGCATCAATCTCACGGAGGGAAGTGTTATGCTCCTCTGCATTCAACACATACAAGCGTTAGAAAGCAAGACAATAGTGCAAAAAGAAAGAGGTACCAAAGCATACAGGTACCTTGAAGCTGTTGGAGGTTGGCCTCCAGCACCAGGTGCTCCTGCACCAGCCGCTTGGCATCCTGCACAAAAGGCTGCAGGAAGAAGAACTACCAGTAAGGACAAGGACTCGGGGGCTGCGCTCACCACGAAGGAACAAAGAGCAAAATTCGCACACGAAAACGCTCGGGGGCTCCCCCCGAAGACTCGAAGAAAGAACAAGACAAGATTTTTTTTTCAGATGCTCGGGGCTCCCCCCCATAGCAGGAAACAGAATACTTACATGCTCTGATGGCGACCCCGAAGGCCCGCTCACAGCCTTCTGAGGCGCAACCACCTGAGCTCCCTGCGGAGAAGGGACCGGCGCAGCACCCTCAGAGGTGGCCACCATCTGAGGAGGGGGAGACGCAACCTTCGACTCTCCCATCATCTCCCGAGCACCATCGCTGGAGGAGTCGTGGGAGGAGTGCCTGCACACGAAAAATTTAGCACAAGCACAAAGTCAACAGGAACAAGACAGCGATACAAAAGAAACTTATGAGTCCAGTGAGCTCAGGTCGAAGACAGGAGGAGTCCTTCGGGCTCTCTTCTCCCCCTTCTTCTATTCTTTCTTCTATTCCTTCTTTTCTTCCTTCTTCTGCTTTGCTGGCGGATGCGGCGCTGCAGCCCGCACAGGAATGGCAGGAAAAGGGGAAGAAGAGCCTCCATGCCCGTCACTGTGACGCTCAAGGCACAGAGGGTTCCTAGGAGTCAGAGGAGTCGAGGCATCCGAAGACTCGCTGGAGCTCCGCGATCGTTTGCGCGTGTGGTCCTCGCTCGACTCGTTGGCATCTTCCGTCGGAGATCGCGCCGACGGCAGCTCAGACACGGAATCCACCACGTCATTATCCGGAGCATTCGGAAATAACTCAGGCAATGGCGGCACCATGCCCGGCACCTTGAAGCTCTGCAAAAAAGAAGGACCTTTGTTAGCAAACAAAGCAAAATAAATATGCAGTCGACGAAAAGCGCTACGCGCACGAATTTACACCTGCAGAACGGCCAGCATCGAAGAAAACAGAGGAGTCACCGACTTCCCCGGGATTTTTTCTCCGACCTTGAACTTCAGCAGCAAGCGAAGGGCCCTGTCAAGATCTCCCTCGGAGATTTTCTCAGCCGAAACTCTCGTCGGATCATGGCGCCCAGAATAAAGAAACATCGGGTGCGCCCTAGCCTGGAGAGGCTGCACCCGACGCTCGAGAAACGTGCGGATAATATCCACGCTGTTCACTTCCTTCTCCGGAATCAACTGGAGATCCTCCACCCGACGGTAAAGGGCCTCTATCTCCTCTGACTCGCCATCCAAGATCTGGTTTTTCCAGGACCTTTTCGGCTCGATTATCTGGGAGGAGTCGAAAGGAGCAAGACCAAAATGCTGCCCAGCTACTGTGGAATCGCGAATATAAAACCACAGCCTCCGCCAGTACTGGACAGACTCAGACATAGAGAAAGAAAAGAAAAGAATATTGGCCTTGAGGGAGATGATGCAACCCCCAATGGGATACACACCATCCGAACCAGATTGCCTCTTCACGGAATAGAGTTTCCGGAAGAGGCCAAAATGCGGCTCGATACCGAGCCAGCACTCGCAGAAAGTGATGAAACAAGCGATGTGAAGAAGAGAATTCGGCGAAAGATGATGCAGCTGGATGCCATAGAGAAAGAGCAGCCCACGAAGGAAGTCGTGGAATGGGAAGGAAAACCCACGCATAACGAAGGCAAGAAACATAACCCGATACCCAGCGGGGGGACGGGGGATTACCTCGTTGTCAGGGAGTCTGATGGCCTCCCTATCCTGTGGGATCAAGCCCCGCTCGCGAAGCTTGCGGAGGTCACTCTCCCGCGTCTCTGATCGCCGCCAACCACCGTCGGTGATACGGGTAGCTGCGGCGCTTTTCTTTCTTCCGGCGGCGCAGGTACCAACCGCGGATGATGACTTCTTCGGTTTCCCCATCGCGCTACGGCGGCGCCGGCGGGAGAGCGCAGAAGGGAAGATGGAAATGTGGAAGGATATTCCAGCATGCAGCAAGAATTGCTAGAGCACAAGGAGGCAGTGAAAACAAGAGTAGATGCGGTGAAAACAAACTGCAGCTTTCCCCAATGATTATAACAGCGAAGACGATGCACGACAACCGTCCATCAAGAAGACCTAACGCCAACGGCAGATCTGGCCATACACGTGTCAGCATCACAACGAATCGTCGTTACCACGCCGTCCACTACGCGCGGAAATCGAGGAGGCGCCGTAATTATCTCCACGCCGCGCCTGACCGGTCAATTCAAGGTCAGCAAGTGGGACCCACGATCGTCCAGTCAAGTCATCTCTGTCGTAGAAGATGCTTGAGGTCATTTGATTGTCAGCACTGATGTCATCAAAAGCTATACTAGCAACAACTGCAATTTCTTCGGCTTTAAAGCTAAGAGTACTCACTCGAATCTACGATTCGACTAAATACTCGGGGGGCTACTCCTATTAGGAGCGCTGGCCGCGCACCCGAAAGATGAATAAAAACAAACTATGTCTTTGAGTCCTACGAAGAGTCTACGACTCCACTACGGACTCGGGGGCTACTCCCATAGGGAGGATGGATTTAATCATCCGAAATTTTTTGAGTCCTACGGACTTAACAACTGAATAATGTTTGAACTAAAGTCTCCGCTCGAGTCTACGACTCGAACAGACACTCGGGGGATACTCCCATAGGGAGCGCTGGTCGCACACCCTATGAAATCTTCGACTGCGATCCTTCGGATCAGCATGCAAAAACTTTTCGGCAACTCTGCCCCAACAAAACGCTGAGTGATCAACGATCTCCTTGGCCACCCGAAACACCTCCGCGGTGACAAACATTCGGATGCTGTGTCTACGACACAAAGATATGTCCTACAGATATCATCTGATGGCCTGGCAACGCACACGACTACGCTCTGCTAGTAAAAACCCGTGCTAACAGGTGCGATGAAAAATCCCGACGGATGCATTGGGTACATCAATTAAATTCACTGAAATTCCACTCCTGTAAGTCCTCTGCGGCCTGAGTCGAATTACGCCAGCATATGTTCCGATTTCGAGTTGAGAGACTAGAATCTGAGGAAGATCATGTTGTTTCGTCCTAAGACAGTTAACTGACCCTGATCCGTCGGATGAGTCAGGCACACGCATCAACAATCCCTACATACATACTGTTAATACATAGCTACACCCGAAGGATTAAAGAGTCCTCAGCCGAATCTACGATTCGACTGATCACTCGGGGGCTACTGACATGGTTATACCCTTCGGGTACGTGATCTCAGCATACCTGGTCCATCCCAAGGAAGGCCCACGGCGGATGTACGCCGGCCCATGAAGACTTTCGGGTGGCCCAGGCCCATGACGCCTTCGGATCCTTGGAGAGCAAGACTAGAGTAGATAGGAAATTCAAAGGGGTAAAACCCTAGAACCTGTAACCGACTAGGTCTATGCCCGGGACCTGCCTAAGTCTATATAAAGGCCAGGAGGGCACGACCTAGATCTCCTCCTCATACTTTCACATACACACCTCCACGCCAGATTGCATCTGCGCACCCCTGTAACCTTCGGTTCCGCCATAATCAAGAGCAGACAAGCAGGAGTAGGGTTTTCCCTCCGGGGGCCTGAACCTGGGTAAACCTTGTGTCCCCGTGTTGCTTGTTTGCTAACCGTGCCACGATCTCCAGCATCCCCATCTTCTACAAAACCCAAGTCCATAACAATGGGCATTGATGAGATCAAACCTCGTCACCAAGACAAGCGTACAACCACACAGGGTAAATGGGGACCCCATGATTGACTAACTTGCGTAGTATATTCTATGAGTCACATAGTTCGGGTGTTCCATTCTACATAGGCATTGAAAACGTTTTCGAAAGAAGGAGGTGAAGGAGGTGCACTCATAACAGGTAGGGAAGCGTAGCCGCGGTTGCTTGGGGTTGATGGCTCCCCTGGTAAACCGACCTCGCCTCACATCTTTAAGTACCGACTTCGGGATTTGACCCGTTACGACGGAACAATACTTATTGCGTGACTCATGGTCTCGGTGAAAGCAAGGTAAATGTCGTGTCCAACCACACCCTCTGTCAGCACACCAAGGAAGTGTGTCAAGTGGCATTAAGAGTCGGTTGGTACGTGTGGGTAAAGTTGTACACACCTGCAGGGTAATAATCTTTCGGAAAGCCGTGTCCACGGTTATGGACGACTTGGGAACGGATGGGAGATCATAGAGAACATGAACCTAACCGTAAAACTTGGCAACTAATGTTTGTTAAGAATGCTTCCTCATGGGTACGAGGGGGTGATCCTAGTTCAGATGATGATGATTCGGTGGATATCAAAAGATGATGATCAATACTTTGGACATGTCGCTCTCTTATCCCCTTTTGAAATATTCTGATTAGACGAGATTCTTCTCTCTCTCTCTCTCTTGTTTTATAAAGAAAGATAGCTTTTCCCAAAACAACTCCACTAGCCAGAAGTCTTCCGGAGTACACCCTGTACTCACCCTTGCTTTGTTGATACTTTTGGCAGAGTAAGTGTTCCTGAAAGATCAGTTTGGTACTACATCGACATCGACGAGTAGCTTGGGTTCCCGGCCGGCAGCCTGGAATCTATGGGATGGGATGTCATCATTATGCTTCAGGCCTCTTAGGCCATTTGTTAAGTTTGCTATACTTAATAGCATAATTTGCCTTCTGTTGTTTGATGTTTGTGGTCAGTTATGAGCTTGTTGTAATAAATTTTTGTGTCGTAGGGTCACTGCCGTGTTACCGATTCTTCACTGGATATTCTCGAGCTCAAGGTTAAGCTTATTTCAGATGGAGGTCTCTGGGATTTGTTTAGCCCTAAACCCGGGGGTGTCACATTTTTCCTTCATACAAAACTTCACACAATCTTCATTAGCAACATTAGTGTATTCAAAAGATAATAGACCTTTAGGCTTAGCTTTGGAACAGCAAGACTTTTCACTAAAAACACAAGCTACTGAAGCAACTTCCTTTAAAAAGGTCAATTCCCCAAAAAAGAACTCAAAAAGAAATCGATAAGAAGCAAATGCAAATAATGGCAGAAATCGGTCAAAACAGACCAGCAGGTAGAAACCGATTTTTTAGAAACTCTTATGTTGCTCAAATCAAAAAGTGTTGAACTAATGAAAGTTATCTAACATACTGGGGAATTTATTCGTAAATTTTCAGCTCAATCCTACTTACAGAGACTCCTCATGAATATTTATGGTGGAGGACAGAAATCTGTTTTGGGACAGCAACTCCCCAAATATTACTTCTCTCTCATTAGAGGTCATTCTTGGCACAAAAAGCAAACAAAAAGGATAAGGAGAGGTCATTATTGACGTAATAACTTCCAAAACTCAAGGAAACTCTTGGGTTATCTCCCAACAAGTACTTTTCTTTAACGCCTTTAAGTTAGGCACAAGAAGAAAGAAAATCAAGTATTTTCAAATGAAGAAGCATTAACATCAATACTTGCAAAGTCTTAAAATATGAAAGGTATCTCATCCAAATGAGTTTTGGAGGATCCCTTCCCATTTCTCTTTGGTTTACTACTTTCATCAAAAAGATTTTTAGGAGCGATCCAATCAAAATTCTTTTTAAAGGTTTCATCCATTCCAATAAGCTTAAAGGGTATGGGTATCTTGAATTCTTCTCTAGGTTTGGTTTTATATGAAGTACCCATTACATATACACATGAGTCTAGCATATTGAAACGCTCAAAGACCTTTTTGGCTTCCCTAGCAACATCATGGAACTCTTTTAGTAAGGTTTTAAGAATGAATTCTCTCTTTTCAACATTCTTTTTTTCTTTTAGTTTTAGGAACAAAATTTGTATCATGGGGTTAAGGCTAACAAACCTAGCCTCCAACATATGAACAAAAGAAGCTGTAGAAATCTCATAATTAGGACCAAGTTCTGCTATATATCTATCCTTAATATCTTCATGCTTGCTAACATGATTAAAGAATTCTTCAATATTGTCTTTCCCAATTATGGAGCCACTACCTATTGCAAGATCCTTCAGGGCGAACTTGGGGAACAACATGGTGAGCTAGAGCAAGGTGGCAACTAGAGTAGGAGCTAATTTTTTTTGTGTTTTTGAATAAAGAAAGCAAACCAAACTAAACTAATTTTTTTGAGTTTTTGATAAAAAGAGGCAAACAAAACCAAGCAAAAGAAACTAAGAAAACTAAAAACAAAGTAAAGAGAAAGGTTGAGGAGGACTCCCCTTGTGAAGACGTCCTTAGCCTCCCCGGCAACGGCGCCAGAAAAGGCTTGATGGCGCCCAGTACTGTCACGGGACGCTTCGTTGGAAACCCCAAGAGCAAGTTATGATGAGCACAGTAGCAAGTTTTCCCTTAGTAAGAAACCGAGGTTATCGAACCAGTAGGAGGAAGGAAACATCTCAAAGGTGTTGCAAGCAACATGGAAACATGCACAACACAAACTCAAGAGTCAAGACTTTGCCCCAACGAATAGTGAGGTTGTCAAGCTCTCCGGTTTGCTGTAACAAAGGATTAACTGTATGGTGTGGAAGGGATGGTTTGCATCAAGTAAACGGTGGAAGATGTATTGATGGTAAACATTGGATCGGGGTCCATAGTTCACTAGAGGTGCTCTCCTTAGATAAACAACATGGCATGAAGGGTAAACAAATTACAACAGGGCAATTTACCGGAACTGAGCAAGGCAAAACAATGCAATACTAGACAAAAGATCCTATGAGATTCGATTGGGCAATACAACAATATACATAGACGCCATCCAACTGCATCTATGACAACTGCTTTAAGCAAAGTGTGTAAGATAAATAGTCCACTTGTTCCATGAACAAGAGACTGTTGTTTTCTCCCTAGTGGCAACAACACATCTACAACCGAAGAGATTTGTGTCACTTCCCTTGGAAACTAGAGGCATGAACCCACTATCGAGCATAAATACCCCCTCTTGGAGTCACTAGCAACTACTTGTCCAAGATAGATACTAACAACGGAGAGCATGCAAGATCACAAACAACACAGACATGATAGAATCAAATAGACAAAACCATTAATCAATCTGACATAGTAATCTCAATATCCATCGGATCCCTGCAAACACAACATGCATGATTACAAATAGATTAGATCTTGATCATGAACGGACCTCACAAGATCTATACATGAAAGCACAAGGTAGGAGATACAACCATCTAGCTACTACAGGGACCCGTAGTCCAAGGTGGAATTACCCACGCTTCATACCGGAGAAGAAGGCCTTCGGGATGATCTCCCCTCTGGCAGGGTGCCGGGAAGAACTTTAGATCCCCCCAATCTAGGGACGATGGTGGTGGCTACAGAATGTTTCGTGGAGTTTTGATCGGGTGCCTAGGGTTCCTGCATCGAGGGCTTCTTATAGGCGAAGAGGCGAGGCTAGGAGGCGGCCAGGGGGGCCACACCCTTCCCAAGCGCGGGTCAGGCCTGGCCGCGCCTAGGGGGGTCTGGCCGCCCTGTGGCACCTCCATCTCTCCTCTAGACTTCGTGTTGACCACGGTAAAATATTGACTTTGGCTTTTGTCTCGTCCAATTCCGAGAATATTGATTTTCTGCCTTTCTGGAACCAAAAATAGAAGAAAACAGGCAACTGGCACTATGGCAAATTGTTAATAGGTTAGTTCCAGAAAACATATAAAAACACCTCAAAGTGTAGACAAAGCAAAGCAAAGTAGATACTAAACAAGCATGGAACATCAAAAATTATAGATACGTTTCCGACGTATCAGCCATCAGTATCCTCATGGAGGTTTTCTATTGACGGACAGTAAGGGTGCCAAGGAAAGTGTGGTAGACGGCAGCCTTCTTCTCGAAGGGGTTCTTGCCCTTGCCATCGCTCTCGTCGGCGTGCTTGGGGTCAACATCCTCGTCCATATCACTTGAATCCTTGGACTCCTCTTCCTTCTTATTCCCTTTGCCCTTGCCTCATGGTCTGTTCTTCCGGCTTCGCTTGTATCCGGACTCCGGGTCCTGCTTGAGGTCGTTGACGAACTTGCAATGGCAATTAGTGTGAGTGGCTTTGCCGTTGGCGTCGAGGTGTACAAGGCATGGCATATCACGGTATTCCTCGTATGTTTTGGGAACGCGGAGCGCTGCCGGGGTAGTTTCACTACCTCATTGCTGCCCACGACCAGCCCCCCGGCCTCAGCCATGTTGTCCGCCATCACCTCGTCCTACAAAGGTCATGGCGACCATGTCGGATGTTTACTTTTCTTCTGGCGGGCTTTTCAGATTTATGTTGTTGTTCCTCTTAGCTTGGGTTGGAACGGCCGTTGCCGGCAGGGAGCCGCGAGCATCGTCGTCGGCAGCCGCGAACTCACTGGCCAGCTGGATCATCTAGGTGAGATCGAGCCTGTGATTGTCCTGCAGGTGCTTCAACTTATGTCGTAGAAACGCACCTTTCTCCAACTCATCGATGAAGGTGGCCATGGCGGTCTGAGCATGCACTCCTGCGCAGGAATTCTTCATATCCAGCCAGCGGGAGAGGTAGGCGCGATATGATTCTTCTTTCTCCTACACGCACTGCTCTAGATCGCCAACAGCGCAAGGACGCTTATACGTACCCTCGAATTTTTGGTGAACACTTCTTGCATGTCCAACCAGTTGCAGATGGACTTGTCCGGCAAGTCATCGATCCATTGGCGGGTCGTGCCCGTCAACATCAGTGGGAGGTACTTGACGGCAATGTTGGGGTTACCCCCGGCGATCTCCACCGCGTTGGCGTAATTCTGCAACCACGTAGTCGTCTTGGCGGTGCCGTCATAGGGCTTGATGGTATTGTCTATCCGGAAACCCTTGGGGTAAGTTGCAGTCCGTATTACAGGTCCAAAACAATGTGGTCCCAGGTATTGTACTTCCCGGGCCTCATGAATCTTGTCCAGGCGTGAACGTGCGTCGTATGGCTCCGGGCTTGCTATTTTCTTCTTTCCGTCATGGGATGGGCTACGTGAACGACGCGGGCCTCCTCCACCATCGTGGTTGCTAGGTGGTGACGAAGGCGGAGGTAGCGATGGGTTAGCCTTCTTGCTATTACCCTCCTGCGACGCCTCACGCTTGTCACGATTGTTTGTCGGACGTGGAGGGTCATGACGCGACCTGCTCTTGTGTCCTTGGTTGCGCTCTCCATCGTGACGGGGCTGCTCCATGTTGTCGCGGATGACGATGCCTCTTTGCCTTGGCGGAGGCATGCTCGTACGATGGTGGGCCCTTGGTTCTTCGCGATGTCGGGGAGACCGGAGCGATGGAGATGGGCGACGAGAATGAGCCTTGCCTCCATGGTCGGAGGATATGGGGATAGCGTCCTTCTTGTTGCATGCATCCCTCCGTCTTCATTTTGATGAACCCGTCTGGGACTCGACATCCTAAGGAGATCGGTCCCTTGGCGGCTTAGGATTGCTAGACTGGCAATATGATGGATCAGACTCAAGCCTTTAAGAGGTAGCCTTTTCCGTGCTGTTTGACCGCCTTCACTACAAGGTCATAGACCTGTTCCACTGCTGCGGATGATCTATCCTGCTCTAGAAGGGTCTTGGCCACTGTTGCGGATGACCTTCCTGCCTTAGCTGTCAATGTATGGCTTGGCTTGTGTCGGCTTCGGGGGATCCCATCCTAGGTTTCGTCGTACACCAGGATCGTTGATGATGCGAGCTAGATCTTTCTTAGCCTTCTGCTATTTGAGAAGAGTCTTATACTCGGCCTCCATGGCTCTAGCTTTCTCTATTGACTTCTGCTCCTTGGCCAGATCTTGATCTAGCTTTGTGCCTTGCTCCGCGATGGCATGTGCTTCCTCCAGCAGCTGCTGGCGCTTCTCGTCAAGCTGGACTACGTTCCGTATATGAGCCACAGTCATGGGCTCGATGAGCAGATTGTCGTACATCACTCTATCAGCTGGAGTGATTTGGGTAGCTGTCGACATAGACGCCGGAGGCGGCGGGTTTGCGGTGTTGTTGTTACTCGGACCGAGGTTGAGTTCTTGGGACGCTGCACTGGGTTAGGAAGAGGAAACATGGCCTTTGTGCAATCATTGTCGGCAGCAATAGGTGGTCCCTTCCCCTTGTCCAGTGCTTTAGGCGGAGCTTGTCCAGGTTGATCTTCCTCCAACACGGTCCCAATAGCGACGAACACTTCTCGGGATGTGACGGTGTTGTCGACATGTTCGTCGCGCCTGTAGTCCTCCTCCATCTCCTGCATAGCAGAGTCGAGTTCCTTCAGGCTGAAGTCTATATCCTCCGAGTCCACGCTGATGTCAGCATAGAGCGTGTCCAATACGGAGTCGGAGGGTGCTGGGGCTTCCTCGATGATGGGCGGTGGCGGTGCGACAACAACGACGATGACTAGAGGCGATGATGCGGCCACGGCGACGACGACCGGCAACGGCGGTGGCGGTGGCTGAGGCGGAGGGGCGCCGGGTAGAACCGCGAGCGCTGCCTGAGCTTCTGCTTCAGCTGCCGCGTAGTTGTTGACGGTGTGAACCATGCCCTCGAAGGTGAGGAGTCATGCTTCCTGCTGTCATCTTGGCGTATGCCGGAGAAGTGTACCGCGGTCCAGTCCTTCCACAAAGTGATAGATGGCATCATCATTGGGGTAATGCTCCAGGTCGGCCCGTATACGGAGCCACCTGGATAGGTAATCGCGGGAGTTTTCACCCTCTCTCTAAACGCAACGCGCTAGATCGAAGATTGTAACCATGCCGACGAACTTGGATCTATGCTGTCTAGACGCACGGGTGAAGCCGGCGGACTTGCAGCAATCTCCCACCATTATATCCTGCACAGGGGCGGTTTGGGTGGGCCTTGAATTTTTCCGATCTATGTCGGCAAACTCCGAAGAGAGATCCGACTTTGATCCTTCCGCGAATGTGTCCTGCCTGTAGGCGGTCCGTGCGGGCCTTGACGCTCCTCCGACCTCCAGGGAACTAGTGCCCAAGTCGGTTTCGCCGGTGAAGAGGCGGATGTCCCCGATTGGGACCGATCGAGCAACGGGTGGGGTTCGTCTTCGCCGGGATCCAGAACTCGTCGGGAGGGACGATCAGAATGTTGCCGGAGAAGAGAACACGGCCGATGGCTATGGTTTCGCTGATTCCCGCAAAGAGCTTGGACCTCGCCCGTGTAGATCTTGAAGCGCCTCTTGCCCCACGGTGGGCGCCAACTGTCGTGGTATTGCCGACAAGTATGTCATGGAGGGGTCCTCATAGAGCGTGTTTAGATACGTGGGATAAGGCGGAAAGTTGGAGGGTACGAGGTAACACAACTTACCCAGGTTCAGATCCCACGACGTAGGCGGGATCCTACTCCTGGTATAAATCACTATAATGGCAATACGCCGAGTTACAGGGATCGGTTCGCTGTGCGCGATATGAGTTGATTGATGCCCTAAAGGCTCCCATAGGTCCGGCTTATATAGTCGCAAAATCCTAGGGTTACAGGCAAAGTCCTAGCCAGACAGGTTACAGAGTCCTACACGGTATACAACTAGTCTAATGTGTCTTGCACTCCAAGGCTCCGGGTACGCTGGTGACTCCTCCGTAGCCTTCCTTTATCCAGCATGGGCCTCCCTTCTGGATCCATCTAAATGGGCCTCCCAGCAGGCCATAGGCCTTGCTACTAACTGTGGGCCACCCGGGTTATCCGGATTAGAGATATGCTATGAGGATACCCTTGTAGCATATCCCCAACACCTTGTACAAGTAGATTTTTGCGACTGAGACAATTAGGTTAGGATTAGGCTCAGGATAGCTTAATGGATGGTGTATGCAGAGACAATACTTTCTGATCTCATACTGAGTGATAAAATTGCTATATAGTGTCACATACGAATTATTGCCAGTGAGGAATGTTGGATATATAAGTGATCTGCAGTTTTATGTAGTCAAATAAGCCAAGATTATGGCTTTTATGGGTTGTTTAATTACAACCATTGGATGCCCTGATTAGGGGCATGCTGACCATCCATACTTTGTGTGCGGTTCCCCTGGTGTAGATCCTATATAATGGGGTCCTAGGGTTTGAGAAGAATAATGATATAATTTCTCTCACTCTCTCCTCTGCTCACTGATCAAGCAAGGACTGAAAGCACCAGGAAGAACCACTCACTGCTGAAGATCAAGAACAGGAGTGGAAGCACATCAAGAGGAGGCTATGGCTGGACCTCCACATCAAGGTATTCTGATCTTATCTTTTGTGGTTTAAACTTGAGCTAGATGATCCAAAGGATCTAACAGTGGTATCAGAGCAACTAGCTCTAAGATTGAGCCCTCTATTGTTAAGTTATGATGCTTTAGTGTGGCTGTTCTTCCTGGTTTTATCATGTTTTGGTTGCTAAAGTTTTCGTTCAGATCATGTTCTTCTTAAGAACAGCAGAAAGGTGATGTTTTAGCCCTAAAATTACTAAGTTTAAGTTCTATCTGATCAAGAACAGGTGCTAGGGTTGCTTTTATGCAATTTTTATGTGGGGATTTGAGTTGTTGGTGCAAACCCTAACCCTAATCCCCAATTCCTGATGAACCTAACCCTAGTTCATCGAATCGAAGAACCCTAACCCTAATTTCCCTAATTACTAAGGAACCCTAACCCTAATTTCCCCAATTACTGAGGAACCCTAAGTACTTAAGATTAAGGAGCAGCGGGCACTTACATGAGGACTCTACCGTCGTCGTTGGCCACAGCGGTGTCGGGGTCGCCACCTAAGAAGAGCAGGCCTGCGCGGGCTCGTCCCGAGCGGTCTCGCCATCTGCTACACCGGGCCATGGCGGTGCTTCCTCGTGCGCTCATCGCCGTTGAGGCTCGCCGTGGTGCCGGACTCGGCGATGGCGGTCGACGTGGATGCAGGGATACCTGCACGCGTCGTCCCCATGCATAGGGCACCGTCCAGGGCTGCTCGAGGAGGCGCGCGCCGGCTAAAGTCGCCCGCAGCTCCGGCGAGGGGGCCTGGTCAACGCCGTCCCTTCTTCTCTGGTGCTGGTGCTCGTTGCCGCCGCCGCTCGCTCTCTTTTCTCCACTGTAGTGGCTTCGTCGGGCCACGTTGCTCCCGTCGTGTTGGGAGGCAGAGGAGAGGGGGAGAGGCAAATGGGGGTTAGGGTTCAGGGATGGGCGTCGTCGCGAGTCGGTTTTTGTTCCGACCCGGCACGCCCTCTGCCATTAGATCGTATCCAACGGCTCATAGCCTCGGCTGTTTGACGGGCCAGTGGGCCACTAAAAGGGGAGAAGGGGAGAAGGTTTGGGCCAGTTTTGGCTCAGTCTAGAAGGTTGTTCTTTTAAATTTAAATTTAAATTTAAATTTAAATTAGTAAAGGGGTTTTAGGGTTTGTGGGCCAAAAATCCTTTTGGGCCCAAATAATGAATAAAAAAGAATTTAAGTATTAATGTTTATAAGAGTTAGGGTTTATATAAATAGTTTTTGGGGCTAAAATTTTGACATATTTTATTATGTCAACTATGGAACATAATTATGTGACAAATTATTCCTTTGTCATGCAATTATGTACCTCACTTAAGTTATTATGATAAAATAATTCTTTCTAATGTGTTTATTATATTTAGTTGGTTCTTTTGTGATTGTTTTACAAATAAATTGTGAAAATAATGTTTTGCTGCAAGATCAAGGTTTGGAAATCCTCAAATTTAGCATGGCTTATGTTAATCGTTCTGGCCAAAGCTGATTGATGGGCATTTTGACCATGAAATTTTATTGGTCTGGTTCACTTCTAGCCAAAGCTGATGTGTTCTAGATTGATAAAAAATTCTATATGATTAGAAGATCTAATTAAGTGTGACTTATATCTGTCATTCTGGCCAAAGCTGATTGGCAGATATTTTGATCACAAAAATTTGTTGATCATGTCTATTTCTGGCCAAAGCTGATGTAGACTAGATTGATGAAAGGAGTATAAAATTATGATGCTTATTCAAAGGATTTGTTTTTTTTGCAGCATTTAATGCCTCTCAAATTGCCGGTATTATAAATGGCATAGAATGGTTGACTGGTAGCAATTTTGGTACTTGGAAGGAGAAGCTTGAGATAACTTTAGCTTTGCTGAATATAGATTATGCCTCCTTAAGGATCCTCCTATAGCACCTGCTGAAGGTGATGAGAATTATGATGCCTTGAAAAGGTCTTATGATGATGAGAAAACTAAATGGGAGGATTCAAATCGTAAGTGCCTCATGATTATTAAGGGCTCCATTACTCAAAGTATGAGGGGAGCTGTTCTAGACTCTCAGACTGCCAAGGGTTACCTTGGAAAGGTTGAGGACCAGTTTAAGGGATTATCCAAAATTTATGCAAAAACCCTCATTAGAAGGCTTATTGATGAAAGGTATGATCCAACTATGAGTTTGAGAGAACATATCATGAGGAAAATTAACATGGCCACTAAACTTAAGACAATGGAAATGGAAATCCCTGAAGGTTTCCTTGTCCATTTTATTATGTCATCCTTGCCCATGGAGTTCTCTCCGTTCAACATCAATTACAATGCGATGGATTCTAAATTGGGCGTGGATGAAATGATGGCTAGATGTGTACAAGAGGAGGAAAGGCTTAAAGCTGGACGAGTTGATCATGTAAATCGGTTCAAGCATTCTCAGAAGAATAAAAAGTTTATAAAGCCTAAGCCTGCTCAGTTTAAATATAAAGGGCAATCTTCTAAGTTCTTTCAGCAAAAGAACCCTAATAGATCTCCTAATGCAGATGCACCCCCTAATGTTGATGGTAAAGATCCTAATGGATGTCGCTTTTGTGGGAAAAGCGGACACGTCCAGAGGGATTGTATTGGGTTTATGAAATTGCTCAATAAGAAAGGTACTAATGTTATAACCTTTGTTGACGAATCCCTTTATGTTGATTATGCCACCAATACATGGTGGGTTGACTCAGGTGCAACAATTAATGTTGCAAACTCCTTACAGGGATTCGATACGAAGTGGGCCCTAAGAAGAGGGGAAAGAACCATTAGAGTTGCTAATGGTGTTGAAGCCGAAGTTGAGGCTATTGGAGAGTTTTCACTTACACTCCATAGTGGATTTATGCTTCGTTTACGTAATGTACTTTATGTACCCTCTATGAGACAAAACCTTGTGTCCGTCTCATCTTTAGATGATGATGGTTTTCACTGTGACTTTGGGAACAAGAGATGTATAATTATGTTTGACAATAATGATGTTGGTCTTGCCTTCCGACAAGACAAACTTTATATTGTTTCCTTAAGTGATTCCATAAGGGAATTTAATGCTTCCTCTAATGTAAATGTTAGTACCAAGCGTAAGCGCGATGATGATGAGACTTCTTCAAAACTATGGCACTATCGTCTAGGCCATATTTCAAGGGGGAGAATTGAGTGTATCATTAAGGAGCAAGTTCTTCATCCTTTGAATTTATCAGATGCGGATCTGGATCATTGTATTGATTGCATCAAAGGGAAATATGCTAAGAAAATTCAGAAAGGTGCAAATCGAATCACGGGAGTTTTGGAAATTGTTCACACGGATATTTGTGGTACGTTTAATGTGAAATCACTGGATGGTTTTGTTTCCTTCATAACATTCACTGATGACTTCTCCCGCTTTGGATTCATCTATCCTATCAAAGAAAGATCTGAGGCATTAGAAAAGTTCAAGATATTTAAAGATGAAGTTGAGAATCAAGCTGGTCAAAAGATCAAAGTTGTAAGGTCTGACCGTGTTGGTGAGTACTACGGAAGACACACTTCTTATGGCCAAATTCCTGGAACTTTTGCTAAGTTCCTTCAGGAAATGGATATTGTTGCTCAGTATTCAGCATCGGGCAAACCTCAGCAAAATGGAGTCGCTGAAAGTCGAAATCGTACCCTTAAGGATATGGTAAGGAGTATGTTAAGTCACTCCACTTTGTCGCTTGGTTTATGGATAGAAGCTCTAAAGACAGCTTCACATATTCTTAATAAGGTCCGTAGTAAATCAGTGCCAAAAACACCATATGAATTATGGACTGGGAGAAAACCTACCCTGAGTTATTTTCATGTGTGGGACTGCCCTGCCGAGGCAAGAGTTTTCTATCCAATTATAGAAAAGTTAGACCCCAAGACTATCAACTGTCATTTCATTGGTTACCCTGACAAATCTAAGGCATATCGTTTCTATTGTCTAAAGCAATTCACTAAGTTTGTTGAAACAAGACACGTTGTGTTCTTGGAAAGTGATATATTGAGGGGGAGTATGACTCCCAGGGAAATAACCTTAGAGGAGAAACAGGAATATGTCCCGGTACCTATGATCCAAGAACTAGTGTTTCCTGTTCATGCTGAGTTTTCATCTTCAGTTGTGAGACTGCTAATGCTACTCCTACTAAGATACCAGTGGCTCCGTCAGAGTCCACATCTAATGATACTTCTACAAAAGATGCTCAGCAACCTGAAGTTGTGATTGAGGTACCAAATAATGCACCTCTCAGAAGGTCAAAGTGGGCTAGAAAGTCTGTTATTCCTGATGATTGTGTGACTTATATAAGTGAGGATATAAATGAGTCGATGTTGGATGATGATCCTGCATCGTTTAAGGAAGCCATACAAAGTGATCATTCATCAGAATGGCTTGATGCTATGAAACATGAAATGAAGTCCATGAGCATTAATGATGTATGGGACTTAGTAGAAATTCCTAAAGGAGCCAAAATTGTGGGCAGCAGATGGGTCTATAAGACCAAACGTGACTCCAAAGGTGATATCGAAAGGTTCAAAGCAAGGCTTGTGGCTATGGTCTTCACTCAAAGAGAAGGTATTAATTATAATGAGACTTTTTCACCTGTCTCTTCTAAGGACTCGTTTAGAATTATTATGGCACTTGTGGCTCATTATGATCTAGAGTTGCATCAGATGGATGTCAAAACGACATTTCTGAATGGTGACTTACATGAGGATGTTTACATGGCTCAACCGGAAGGTTTTGTTATGGAAGGAAAAGAACATTTAGGATGCCGTCTTAAGAAATCCATTTATGGATTAAAGCAAGCCTCAAGGCAATGGTACTTCAAGTTTGATCAAGTCATAAGGAATTTTGGTTTCAAGGAGAATGAAGTGGACAATTGCATTTATGTGAAGTTCAGGGGGAGCAATTTTGTCTTCCTGATACTATATGTTGATGACATACTCTTAGCCAGTAGCGATAAGAATATGCTGCTGGAAACTAAAAGGTTTCTCTCTTCAAAGTTTGATATGAAAGATCTTGGTGAAGTCGCTTATGTCTTAGGCATTCAAATTCACCAAGATAGATCCAGAGGAATCTTGGGGCTATCACAAAGAGCATATATTGAGAAGGAACTCAAAAAGTTCAATATGCATAAGTGCTCAGCCTCGCTTGCTCCTATTGTCAAGGGCGATAAATTTGAGACTTTTCAGTGCCCAAGTAATGATTATGAATCTACGCAGATGAAGTCAGTTCCTTATGATTCAATCATTGGAAGTATGATGTATGCACAAGTGTGCACTCACCCTGACTTAGCATTCATAACCGGGATGCTTGTCAGATACCAGTCTAACCCCTGGTTGGATCACTGGAAGGCTGCTAAGAAAGCTTTGCGTTATTTGCAAGGCACTAAAGGTCTCATGCTCACATATAAGAAAACTGATAACCTCGAGGTGGTGGGTTATTCAGATGCTGATTTTGCGGGGTGTGTTGATACTAAGAAATCCACATTGGGTTATATATTCACCCTTGCAGATGGTGTTATTTCTTAGTAAAGCACCAAACAAAGTGTTACTGCATCGTCAACATTGCAAGCAGAGTTTGTGGCATGTTATGTGGCAACCAGGCAGGCAGTATGGCTGAAGAATTTCATTTCAGTTTTAAGGGTGATTGACAGTATATCTGAGACACTCACTCTTTTCTGCGATAATCAACCCGCAGTGATCTATTCAAGTAACAACAAGTCAAGTGGTGTTGCCAAACACATTGACATCAAGTACCTTCTTGTGAAAGATAGAATCCAGGATCAGACAATAAGTATTAAGCATATAAGGACTAACACAATGTTAGCAGATCCACTTACGAAAGGCTTGCCACCCAGTGTGTTTAAAGAGCATGTTGCTAACATGGGATTGGCAGAAAGCATTTGATCCTGGAATTGGAACCGTTATGACACCATCTCCCCATAAGTCTAAGAAGGGTTCTTCTCTTTGATGGAATGATGTACTGTAGTCAATTAGTTCAATGGTACTTAACTGAACATTGCAATTTATTGTCTCTGTATAAGTTTCAACAAAGAGTTGAGCTCATAAGTTTGTAATAAATATAAGTTTTTGGAGCTTCTAAGTTAAAGAAGCTTTGTTTTGAAATAAAGCGGTATATTATAGTAACTGGGGTTCTGCGGTATTCTATATGACCGTTGTAATTCTGTCGTCTCATATGATGTTTTGTTGAGAAATGGGCTTATAAGTTTATCCTTACGATCAAGGGGGAGAATGTTGGATATATAAGTGATCTGCAGTTTTCTGTAGTCAAATAAGCCAAGATTATGGCTTCTAGGGGTTGTTTAATTACAACCATTGGATGCCCTGATCAGAGTATCCTGACCATCCATGATTTGTGTGTGTGGTTCCCCTGGTGCAGGTCCTATATAAAAGGGTCCTAGAGTTTGAAAAGAAGACTGATACAGTTTCTCTCACTCTCTCCTCTGCTCACTGATCAAGCATGGACTGAAAGCACCAGGAAGAACCACTCACTGTTGAAGATCAAGAACAGGAGTGGAAGCACATCAAGAGGAGGCTATGGCTGGATCTCCAGATCAAGGTACACACTTCTGATCTTATCTTTTGTGGCTTAATCTTGAGCTAGATGATCCAAAGGATCTAACAAGGAAGAGTAAGAGGAGCTTGTTGGACAGAGGTGACGCTGAACCATATTAATCTGGAGGTGCATCCATAGTTCTGTATATATACTCTGTAGCCTTTGCCTCCAAAGAAGTAGTACGAGATCGGCAAGAAAATAATTGGATTCTGAAGGCTTGGCTTTTCGGAAGACTTGAGTTAGATGACATGTGGTACTATAACTTGGAGTTTTCTTAGCCGTCAATGTTGGTGCATATATGTGTTGCATATGTTTTGCAATGTAGTTCTTTTTTTACAGTGCCAATTAGGCACCTCTAAGACATATGCTTATGGGTGGGGATATGGAAGCAATTAGGCACTTCTATAGGTTCATTGTATGAGTAGCTATTCTTGAACAAAACTTTTTCTATCGGATGAACATGCTTGGGAGCATCACCAGTCCCTCGATCCTGGTAACTGGTGTTTTTCTTACAAGTTACAAACATCGAAGCTGAGTACAAGATGTTGGCTAATATAGGTACTAAGGTTAAGCTGGTTATGTGGTACTATCAACTGTTAGGAATTTCAAAAAACCTCACAAGAAGTAATCTCTGTAAACTTTTGGTTTAATGAAATATATGGTTACTTAAAAAACTGTTAGGAATTTCTATTCGGCAAAAAAAAAATGTTACTAGTGCTAGAAATGAAACGAAGCGAACCATGACAACCAGCCCGAACTCCGAACTCCGAACAAACGAGACAGTTTTACTGGGCCTCGTATGAAGCGGCCCACCAAGCCATGGCTGCAGGCGGCGCAGGCGATTGGCGCCGAGCGGTGTACAGGCAGAGAAGGCGACGCCCACCAAGCCATCCTGGAAACCGGCGGGCAGAGAGGCGACGCCTCCGACCTGCGTTCTTCTGCGACCGGCGACCGGCGACCGGCGACCGGAGCAGGGCCCTCCCGACATTCTCCTCACCGTTTCTCCTCTCCCGCCTTTCCCCTCTCCGGCGGTCGTCTTCTCCTCCCAAGATCTGCTCCGCCGCTAATCTTTGTCCCCTCCGGCGACGAGGACGGCCGGCAGTTGCGTCTGTCTTTTTCCTCTTCGACGAAGGTTAGTCCCCTACTCCTCCCCCTCCTTCTTTTGCTTTCTCTAGTACATGTCTAGGAACGTGAGCACTGACGAGTTACTGCTCCAGATTTAGGAACGTGAGCACCGTCTTCAGGTCTTCTTGTTGGAGTTATTGGTGTTGCTTAGAAGAACGTGAGCAGCTTGATTGCTTGATATCTTACCGTTAGAACAAGTGATAGATATGGCTCATGGCAAGTTCTTGCAGCCACCATGGCCCTTATTAATTTTGGCTCTTGGCTTTGCATTTTTACCTGAATAAGGACGATGGCTTATGTAGCTCGGAACAATTTTTTGGTCTATTTGTTCTTCTCGCCTGAACATGGATTCAGACACGGGTGCAATAATATATAACCTGTATAAATGTATACCTCTTTTTCCTTGATCCAGTTGATTGATCGCCCTGGAATCTTCCTCATTTTGCTGTCAGCTGCGGGTCTGTTTCCATGTATATGAAAAATATGAGTACGGGAGACAGTCTATTGACGCTGAAATATAGCATAGCATAGGAGTTTGTTTTGCTAGCTCGATTCCTATACGTGGCGCACATAAATCTATACTGTTATGCATTTTTGTTTTGTTATTGTTGTTTGAGTTATTCATATGCTAGTTAGTTGAGCTTGTACTTGTTAGTTGCTCATATGCTTAGTTCTTACTTTTACGGTAGGGTTTTCTTTAGTTCACTGCCATATGTGTTGAGCTAATTGATATATCTGTGTTTGAAGTTTTTCTTGTCCTCTTATTTATTTTGTGTATGCAGAGATTCTGTTTAGGGTTCCTTGTCGGGGATTCAGCTCGACGATCTTGAGGAAGAAGCACCCACAATTAACTGATCAGGAGTTGCAGGTACTCGCTTTGTATCCTTGTCCCCTGCTATAGTGCTATGCATGCACAACTTCTGAAATAGCTGTACTTTTTTAACTAGCTAGAGAAATTAAATAATCTGCACTTGTTAGTATATTAGTTCAGTATTTAGGTGAGGAGTTAGTGTATTAGGACTGATGTATTGTTGTCCATTTTTGTTAGCTGGCTGTAGCAACTGGTTTATAGTATTTGCAATGGTTATACTGTAAAGTGTTATCTGCATACATAGCACTGATTCTCAACTTGCTATGATGAGTTACTCTACTCATTGTGGTGTCATTGTGTTGCAGGGGATATAACTGCATGTTAGATCATTGAAAAATATACAGGTTTTTTTTTAAACCAAAAACTACTATGGTGTTGATCTGTTATATGTTTCTGCCCTTCTTTGCCTGATCTTTCTGTTGATTGTTCTCCTAAATACCTGATTTTTTTAATATTTCATTAATTTATTTCTTGTTGAAATAATAGTGATGGTTCTAGAAGGGAAAAAATTAGGAAGTTTATATTGCAAGAACAAGAGAAAGACGTTGAACTCTTCTTCGCTTTGGTGCCTACTGTATATTCATCTCTTTACGAGGAAAAAGGACTAGTCCACACATCATATTTACCTGGTGCTAGATTGGCCAAGCAGATATTAGAAGGACATGGGAGTTGGTCTAGGGTCGAATTTCGGATGGAGCCCAATATTTTTAGATCCACCTCAAATTATCTTAGAAGAGAGCATCTATTGGAAGGCACACTGAGGGTGAGTGTTGAAGAGGAGTTGGGCATGTTCATCCTTGTTTATCTAAGGCCAGAGTTCATGCCTATATCGATGCGATCAACTTGTAAACCTGCTCCTTATTGTGCAAGCAATGCTGTTTTTGTTGATTAGTTGTGTAGCAGTATTTGCCATGAAATGAACTTGTGCATGACAATCTACACCACTTACTGTGTATTTCACATAGACTTGATACCTATATTGCCAGTGATTGAACTTGTGTTTGTTTCTGTATCCGATGTTCTCACTCAATCGCAAATCACTATTTGGGGAACATCTCGATTTATCTAAGGCCAGATTTCACACCCGTATCAGCGTGATCAACTTGTTAAACATGTTTGTTATTATGCAAGCAATGTTGTTTTTATTGATGAGTTTGTTTAGTACCATATACTATGTGTGATATTGATGAAAAATCTAACAGCCATGGCTAGCTAGCTTCTCAGGTTATTTTCTGAGAGATGGTATTTCTTTGTTATCTCATCTATTGGTGGGAGATTTCACATGATTCCGTATTTGAAGTTTTTCAAACTCTTTTTATAATGTATTACTTTTGTCATTTATGTACTTGTATTTCACAGTATGTGTTTCCATGCTGATATTGCAGTATGGCAGCCAGATGCAACATTCCTTATTCTGTTCTTCCTACCGAGGACAGGGATGAAGACAATGTTGATCGTCGGTTCACATACACTCCAAAATCCTTGAGGAGGATCCTGTGGAAGTCAATTGCTCTAGCGTTGTTCCTCCTCCTCCTGGGAAGCACTCTCTTGTTCCTATCATATTTCATATCCATGGGTCACATGGAGGGTGATAGCTCTCAGGTGTATGGCCTATTGTTCCTTGGTATCCTTTCCTTTCTTCCCGGTATGTCCATGTATACCGCTTCAGTTACTGTATTGAGATTGATATGCATCTGTTTCATACTCTAGTATGAATGTTGTCTTCCTAAAATTATTCCGTGAGCTTCTGTATTTACTATATTAC
Organism: Avena atlantica; assembly: GCA_910589765.1. NCBI lineage: Eukaryota > Viridiplantae > Streptophyta > Magnoliopsida > Poales > Poaceae > Avena > Avena atlantica. The sequence goes on along the minus strand of OU342739.1, from coordinate 52,318,901 downwards.
TATGGCCACTTGCATACACCCAACCAGTTGTCAAACTCAAATATTTCATCGTGTTTACTTTAAACTTTCTGTAAAACTAATGGCCACTCACGTCACCGTAGTAAATTAAGCATAGCTTAGTTTTTCTCTTATCATTGCATATGCCTCCTGTAGAAACAATGTCCACTTGCATCACTGAAGTAAATTATGTAAGACAAGCTACACTCTTGATATGTACTGTAACTGGTAGCGAACTGTTCTATTTCAGACGAAGCATGTTACTTTTGGCATCTTGATTATTATGCTGAAAACATAACCATTCCTACCCTTCAGCATCTTAACTATTACACTGAAAACAAATATTTTCTCTCTTTAGCATCTCAATTAATACGATGTGCATTAGGGGAAATGATGTGCTTTGTTCTAGTTGTGTGAAAACATCTATAGAACTGTTCCACTTTCCAGAAGACTAATTCTTACATATACACATTTACATTATTTCTGCAGGATATTATGAAACTCGAGTTGCTTACTATTCATGGAGAGGAGCACAGGGGTACACCTTTGCGTCCATTCCAGACTATTAGTCTTCGGTTTTAACTCATTGACTGGGCAGTGAAGATATTGAACAGGGTGAGGGAAATGTGAAACGTCATCCAGAATCAAACGAGCACTTATTCTTAGCACTATAAACAGTTAACATGTACACGAGGTCACCTAGTGATGATTACTGTCACATATGTTGCTGCTTCATCAGAATATTTGCATGTGCTGCAGGGTCTATTGTGCTTGCTTGCTTGTTCATTGCTATGTAGATGTTGTTTTGGAGCAATGTCAGATAATAGCTTCATAATTTGACTGTTAATCTATGCCGGATTATATTCTTTACACTATGCTCACTAACACTTTAATCTTAAGGCTTATTCTGTTTCCTTGCTGAAGATACTATTTGTCATCTCATGCTTTGTGTATTTGTTGGTCATTTACATCATCATTTGTGTACCTTCGTTGGGTGCTGATGCTTGAACTGCTGTACTGGTAGTCTGGTAGTACAACAGAATTCAGAATTCCTTTGTAAGATCGAGATTCATTTACGTGTTGTGCAAGTGGTAAAAAATTGCATGTTTTTTATTCTTAATCCTGAATATATAACATCCAGTTTATCTACTGTGCTATCATTGCCATCCTGAATCCTAAATGTCTGAGCAAGTATGTGAGACAGTAGTTTCTGGGGTTTGTTTTGAGTCCAAGATAACAATCCTGGCAACGTAATGAGTAACCTTCATTTTTTTTCATGCAAGCCTTGGCAAATTTGACACTTGCAGTAAAAATATTGGCCAATGCCTTCCTAAATTTGACTAGTTTGAAATATTCTTTACTACTACGCTAAACAAATCTGATACGGAGCAACTCCCTGACCAAAGGAACAACATGCCTCAAAAGCCACTCCAAACTCAACACTCAGACAGTCTGCGGGCTCAGCAAGTTCGTGTTTGCTGTGTGGGAGTGGGAGTTGAGGTAGTACTTCCTCTGTTAAGAAATATAAGACATTTTAGCTTATAAAATAAATATAGTAAACTTATACACTAAAAAACGTCTAGATATATTCTATTCATAAAGCTAAAACATCTTATATTTTTTAACGAGAGGGTACGTGACATTGTGACTAGTGAATTCCATTGTCCATTTCACCCGAACACATCCGACAAGCTGCATCGAACCTGTCTCCCCTTCAGCACTCGTGAGTACCAAAAACATACTACCTCCATCCCAATGCTTAAGGTCTATATATTTTTTGAAAAGTCAAAGTATGTCAAGTTTGACCAAGTTTTTACCAAAAAATATTAATATGCAAAATACATAATCAATATCATTAGATAGATAATAAAATATATTTTCTTATGATATCTACAAAATATCATGTTTATTGATAGTTTTTTCTAAAAGTTTGGTTAAAGTTCAGTTGGTTTGACTTTTCAAAAAAAATATAGGCCTTAAGCCATGAAATGGAGGGAGTATAAGCCGTATATAGTCTAGTCGCCGCAAGTTTAAATCCCACCATTCATAAAAACAATTCCAATTTAGTGACGGTCCAAGATAATCAATATTGTAATCCTTGGAAGCTGCGCTTGAGCGAAAACGCCGCAATACACCAGGAGCTAAAGGTGATGGTCCTGGATACGTAGGCATCTTAACTGTAGCCCATGAGAATTTAGTCAAGACCGAACAACCTGCTATGTCGTCGTTGGAAGCAACACTGAAGGCGAAGCTGGTACGCGCCTTGACGTCGTCGTGCCTAAATAGTGTTGCCGAGCGTACACCAGTGCTCTAGCCAGTCACCGCCTATACACCTTATGCCATCTCCTAGACGCACCACCAGGGCCGGTCCTGAGAATTTAGGGGCCCGGAGCGAGACTAAAAATTGGGATCTTTATTATAAGGACCATAATAATATTAATAAATATTATATGCGTAAAAAATATGTTAACAATAACACTTGAATGCATCGAAAAGTAGTAGGTATATCGAACAATTTATACATATTACCTTAAAATTTTCTTCTAGCATTTCTCGATGCAAAATCACTTGTGATGGGCTCAATGTCGATGTCGTCCAATAATTAGGCAAAAAATTGGAGTAAATAAAAACCCTAAATCGATCCTGAATCAAGTAGCTTGGATTCTTACCGTACCCTGATTGTGGTTTAATCCCTGCTGAAAGCCTAATTGCTGTCTCGCTGAATCAACGCGCACCTCGCTCCTGGCCGATCATCGATCACGGCCTGGCCGCGTGGCTGGTGGCCTAGCGCTAGGTCGCTCCGTCCTCAACAGGTCCCTCCGCTCCGCCAGTTTCTCAATCTCTATCGCTAGCGGAGGCCAGCAAGGTACGGAGGAGCATCGATCCAGTCATCATGTTGCCGAGCCATGACGTCGTCGTGCCTAAATAGTGTTGCCGAGCGTACACCAGTGCTCTAGCCAGTCACCGCCTATACACCTTATTATGCCATCTCCTAGGCGCACCACCGTCGGTGCACTCGAGAGCGTTGTCACCGCTCGCCTTCAGGGAGGACGGAGCCACCATGCATGGATCGTAAGGACATGCCAGCCACGACATGCAGATTCGTTGAAGACTGTTGTTATGCCCCTAGTTATGAAGGGGTACGGAGCAATCTCCACTAGTGCAGACCCCCCTTTAACTCCGGTTGAGAGGGCCCTCTAACAGCGGTTCTATAACCGCTGTTGAGGGTTCGGTGTTAGAGGGGGGCCCCTTTTAACACCGGTTCGTATAAGAACCGGTGTTAAAGGGTGGCGCACGTGGGGCTGCCGCAGGCCTCAGGCCCCTCCCCCCTTTAACACCGGTTCACCGGTTCGGGGCTGGAACCGGTGTTAAAGGTTCTTCTGCCGCGGCAGAGATTTAGGCCGTTTTCCTACCGCGGCAGAAAAACGGCCTAAATCTCTGCCACGGCAGAGTTCTGCCTCTGCCCCGTTCTGGGCGTATTTCTGCGGGAGGGGGGAGGGGGATCGATCGGGAGCGGTATACACATACATCGTCATCGGTACATACGAGTACATGAATAATTAAGCAACTATTATTATACACAAACATCGTCATCGGCACATACATCGTCATCGGCACATACATCGTCATCGTTCGTTTTGGTGGATATCTAAAGAGTTCTCCGCCAGGCGTGACGACCTCATCAAGTATGAACCCCGCCAATTCCTCTTGAATGGCTCGTATGCGTGCAAATGGTAGGAGTTGGTCCCGCATCCGTTCGATCTGAATATATATGAAGAATGGGTCGTCAATATATATATATATATATATAATAATAAAGCTCAACACAATTGATGGTAATAAAATAATGTTGTGGACTTTGTTTACTTACTCTAAGTTGTTCTAGTGCGGCTTGGCCCGTCGCACATATCGTGTTGCGAATGAACTCGCAAACATAGTACCCACATAAGTTATTGCCGTGTCCCTGATGCGCGCACTTTACGAGAATAGAGAGTTCAATCAAAATAATAATCAATAAAGCATGATATAATGGAATTGGAAGCAGAATCAAAGAGATACGCAGACCTAGCTAGCTAGTATTACTTACATTTTGGTCTACAAATTTTAGTTCTTCTGACCATTCACCCACGGCCCTGCCCGTGAACCTTTTCCAAAAACTGTCCGGCAAAGAAAATGGATAAAGGAGTAATTAATTACTTGTTGTCACGAAAGTTGCCGATCTAGTGCGATAATATGATCTCTCTGCCCATATCTCTCTAAAGTTTCTCTAAAGTCTGCCCATATCTCTTTTTCTTTTCGTAACGAGTCCATGACAAGGACTTTTCCTGAGTCGGGTTGAATGACTAGCAGAATAAAGTGGAACGTACGCACGCATAACTCATCATCAGTTACACTTAACATCGAGTAAGCTGAAATAAAATGTGTACAAGAGAGAGGGTAACAGTACTCACGAGAAGTTGTAAGGCAATAGTATTTCCCTTTTGGTTTGTTGTCTCAGTAAAGACCTTAGCAAGTAATCTTCTGTTTGCCCGGGTTTGGTTCTTACCACTTCTTCATGAACTCTATTTGGGTCAACGAATCCAATGTCAAAAGGGCCTCCTTTCCTGCATAATAGTATATACATATATGGTGAGCATATATATATATACATGCAATTAATGAAGTGAATGAGATGAGATATAAATTACAGAAATAGTACTTACACACAATAAAGGCTGATGGCAGCTTTGTCGAGTTCCTTCTGATTGAATAGAAAATACAAGTCTTGAATGTTGAAGTCGATCCCGTCGTCTCCGCAGAAGAAAATCTCATCTCTTATATGCGCCGTGATCCATTCTTACTTTCTCGTCTTGCAGAAATCAAGGTACCACTTGTGCAATTTTCGCATCTTTGTTGGTAGATTCTTGAGCTCCTCTTTCTTGACGAGATTCTTCCCATACTTCCATGGCTGTATAGGGTTGGCATCGCATTCGGGCAAGTTGTCTCCCATGATGTTCAAGTATGCAATGTAACTCATCCCCATCTCATTGGCCTTTCTTTGTAGCTCTGCCTCGTAATCATTTACGGGAGGAGCGTCCCGTGTGTCGAACATTTGGAGCGGGGCACATGATTGGTTTTCCTGCTCTCCGAGCATGGGAACTGTTTTCTGGGGTGCCTCATGACTGCTACTTTCAGTCTTCCTACGGCGCCTTGCATCCGCCTTCAAAATCTGGCGCTCGTAGCCGGCACAAGTGGGGTTTTAGGTTTCAAAAGATTTTTGTAAAACTTCTCCACCACCGCCGGATCTATTTTCTCCTTTGGCTCGGCCCGTCTAGTGCAAAGAATTTCTTGACCTCTTCTTCCGAGATCCTATTGGTCTCCTTGTCGTTGCGATTCCACGGTAAAACCGGCAATGGCTTGGCGGAAGGTTGTGGGACGTAGTTTTTTGAACTCTTTGGCGTACGGTTTCCTGCGGATTTATTTGTGGCAGTGCTAGTGATGTTCTTTGTGGCAGTGCTCTTCCGCTTACGTTGAGGAGATGGCTGAAGCACCGGAGATGGCTGACGGGCCGGAGATAGCTGGCGCGCCAAAGATGGCTGAAGCCGCGGAGATGGCTGCCGCGCAGGAGATAGCTGAAGCGGCTCAGACTGCTGACGCTGCGAAGACGGCGAGGGTTCCAGTGGAATCCAATTTGGAAGCACGATGTGTTCCTTCTTCCAAAGAATGGTTGTTTTCACTGCAAATTTGAGTTGAGTTTCCCCTTCACCTGTAGCATGGTCAAGCTGTGCTTTCTCATATTCCTTCACAACCTCATCCACCCCGACAATAGCATAGCCATCTGGAATCGGTCGGCAGTGGTAAGTTCCACTAGCTACAGGAGGTAAGGCATAGCCGACAGCCACCTTAATGGATAAGCCCATTAATCTCACATGCAGCTCAGCGTGTTCGCTCTCCGTGATCTCATCCACGGGGTATCGAGGACCCGCCATTTCAAGCATGGGCTGCACGTTCTCCGTGGAAGCCACGTTGCTTTTCCGCGCAGAGTCTGGGCCGCCGGCAGCTTCCAATGCAGGCTCTTCGTGCCGCTGAGATGGGCCGGTAGCTTGATGGCTCTGTTGTGCATTCACTTGCGCCTGCAGCGCCACAAGTGCATGTTCTATCTGTGTCATCCGCTCTATACGCTCTTTTTCTTTTCTGCCGTGCCATCTGTAAGAGTCGCTCCACTCGGCAAACCCATCCTTCCACGTCATACCCCCTGTGCCTCGTGCATGTCTAGGGTGTTCTTTTTTACCGATGGCGCGTGTGAGCTGGTCATTCTCTCTGTCGGGATGGAAGGTCCTGGCGGATGTTTCCTCGTATGCCGTGATGAGTTCAGTGACGGGTTTGGCAAGGAGGGTTGGGAAGATACACAATCCTGTTTCTGGGTCCAACCTTGCCCCGATTCCGTAGAACCAAGTCTTTGCACGTAGGTCCCACCCATCTGTCTGGGGTGTGATCCCTCTAGCGCGCAGGGCCTTCTCAACTTCCTCCCACTTAGGCCTCTGAGATATGTAGCCACCTGACCCCGTCCTCTGGTGATATTCCTTCTTCTGGGCATTAAGCGTATTGGTTTCTGACCTCTTTTTAGCTATAGTACTTTTTTTATATGTCACAAATTCGGGCCAGTAAGGTCTTATCTTCGCATAATATGCGTCTTCGAAATCTGGAGTCTCGCCAGCTTTGACAAATTTGTTCAATTTTGTCTTCCAGTTGCGGAAAGCCTCAGCCATCTTCTTTAGAGTCCACTCTTTGACATTTTCCTTTATAACCGGGTTGTTTTCATCCTCCTCTGGCGGAAGGGTGAAATTTACCAACAACGAATTCCAAAGCGTTTCTTTGGATCTTTCATCGACAAAGGTACCGTCGCCCTTCTTTGGCTTATTCCAATTTTCAATTATGATTGGGATTTGGTCCCTAACAAGAACTCCAGCCTGACGTACAAATTTGTCTGCGGCCTTCTTGGGCTCCATTGGCCTGCCATCAACACGGACTGCTTCGATCGTGAACTTTGCACGATCTTTCAACCGATGGCTCGCGCCTCGCTTGCTCTTTTTCGTAGAAGAAGATGGTTTCTGGCTGGTCGATCCAGAGGGCTAAAAGAAGAAAGAAGCGTTAATTAATACATGTAGAAGAAGATTGTTGGTGGAAGTCAGCAGAGGCTTAATCAATGCATATACCTCGCCGGACTTTGTAGAGTCTTCATCTTCTCCATGACTACTTGAGCTGTCATCATGTCCCTCCAAGTTCAGATATTGTGAGGTGTCCTCATCAATAATGTTCTCCATTACTTCTTCTCCTTCAAGGTTTCTACTAAGTGGATCCATAGTTTCTAAAACAATAATATTATCTAGAGTAAGTGTGTAAACATTCAAGTGGACATGGATTCATACACAAATATACATATTATTCATACAAAAATACACAAATAAATACACAAATGAAATTAAAACCCTAAGGATGCTTGATAATTTTAAACGAGTTCTGAGGGGTCCAAACCCTAATCAGGATGAGTCAGAGCTCCACAAAGACACCCCCAAGAGGGTAACGTTGGCAGGATGCAAGTTTGTATACAAGTGGGGCGGGTTTGCGGACAATTATTTAGTCTCAGACAGCTACACCTACACGCAGTCCAATTTGTATACAAGTTTTAATCTATGCATGCAGTACAATTTATATTAGCCGGTGAAACTATGTTGCCCACGAACCCGCCCCGCTTGACACCCTATCTATACTACTACTCCCTCCATAATTACATGCCATCTTAGTTTCGAGTTTCCCGATTTTGACCATCAAGTTCACCACCAACACTAAGTAAACAATATTATCGATGTTACAACATCAGAAACTTTACTCAAATATGAATACACGACTATATCTTTTATACATCACACATATTCCCCACATTGTTCACCAAATGATCGTCAATATTTGTGGACGGATGGAGTACAAATGTAGTATTTGAGATAAATATATGCCCATGGTTTTTTCTCTAGCTCTAATCGGATTGATTCAAAGTCTATTCATTTCTTTCTACAAAGTTTCACTACAAATAAGTAACAAAGACATGTAAAAAAAGTAACAAAGTTTCACTACAAATAAGTAACAAAGTTTCACTACAAATAAGTAACAAAGACATGTAAAAAAATAACAAAGTTTCACTACAAATAAGTAACAAAGTTTCACCACGAGCACGGCGGCTTCGGTGGCGCGGTGGCGGTGGCGGTGGCGGTGGGCGACGGCGGCTCCGACGTATGGCGAGGGCTGGACGCGGCGCCGGCGCGTCTGCTCTCTGCTCTCTGCACGCGCGAGGGCGACGGCGGCTCCGACGGCGAGGGCGAGGGCGGCGGCTCCGACGGCGAGGGCTGGACGCGGCGCGTCTGCTCGCTCTCTACTCTCTGCTCTCTGCTCTCTGCGCGTCGGGCGGTTTGATCTGGCTCTAGGGGGAAGAAAGGGAGGGGATGGCGCATTTAATACCCTCCCCCTTTAACACCGGTTCGGGGCTGGAACCGGTGTTAAAGGGGGGGATTCGTTTCGCGTGCGCATTTATCAACACCCCCCCTTTAACACCGGTTCCAGACACGAACCGGTGTTAAAGGGGGTGCGCGCGCGAAACGAAATAAATGCGCCCCCCCTTTAACACCGGTTCGTGTCTAGAACCGGTGTTAAAGGGGGGCATTTATTTCATGCATTAAAGGGGCATTTTTAATTCAAAAAATAGGATATGAATTTGGAAAATTCATATATTTTTCATTTCAACTCAAAAAAATATGAATAATATATCATAATTTTCAGAAAAATATTATCTATCCATTCATGTAAAAACATTTTATATTTACTTTACATGAAAATTTTCAAAATGATTAAAACACTTACATATAAATTTTGATTATTCAATTCAAACAAAAATAAATTGTTAAATCCTAAAACTTTGAACATAAGAAATATTAAGCATCTAAAAAGGAATCTAACCCTATTTTATTAGAGCAAATCATATTTTAATGCCGCGTCTTTTGTATTAACATTTTTGAATTGATTGGATATTTAAATGCCGCATATTTTGTATACACTTGAGTCTGACCAAGCCTCGCTCAACTTGCATTTTTTTTGATAAAATAGCATATTGTGAACCTAAAAATGAGTTTTATAAAAAATCATGAGCATCGTATCATGTACCTGTAGTTCATATCTGACCCACTTCCTGCCGATTCGGCAGGAATTTGTCTTTTTCACCAGAGGTGGACGGAAAGGTTTCAGATCCCCCCGTTGGTACATTGTCCATATAAGGTGGTCTAGTATTTTTGTAAAATGTGTTGGTGGTTTTTTGAATTAGCCATTTGGTGGTTGCTTCACAAAACCGTCCGTTTTTATGCTCGGAAAATGGAAAATGCCTTTTTGGTGCGATAAAAAGGAAAACTTACCCTTGCAACATTGTTTGCCATGCCATGATGCACATGTATGCACAATATGGCCATATTATCACAAACTATGCCTTGATTCTAGCCATAACATTGGTCATTTGACCCGAAAGCCAAGAAACCTCGAATGAGAATGCAACTAATAGTAAGTTACATAAAGCCGAACTGGAACTGAAAATTAAGAGACATAAAAGAACTGAAAATTAAGATACATGGCCAGATTAAGTAACAATCGGCCGAACTTGTTTCGGAATGTTGGAGTGATTCAGTCATGCTCCTGCCTACACCTGTAATACTCGCCACTGTAGTCGTCGTACTCGCCGCCGCCGTCATCGCTGTCGTCGTCGGGGTCGTCGTAATTGAACCTCTGGAGAGTACGCGTGGGCTGGACTTGAGGGTAGCGCGTGGGCTGGACTTGAGGGTAGCGCAGGCGGGGGTTAGAGTCGGCGGCAGCGTCATAGGCCATGACGCTCTGGAGAGTCCGACCGCGCCACCATAGCCGACGGCCGGCCTCGTTGAAGTTAGGAGGAGGTGGGCCGTCCTCCTCGTGCCTGGCGAGCGCCCTCTCACGCCGATCCACGAAGAAGGCTTCCCAAGTAGGGAAATAGTCGGGATGCCATCTGGGATTCCTCCGCCGCTCCGGCATGAGCTCGAAGTAGTAGTGGTTCGTGATGGCCATCCGGCGCGCCACACCTAGAGGGACAGGAGGAACCGGCACACATCCGACGCTCAGCATCCAGTCGACGGGGACACAGTAGCCCGGCGGGCAGGGGTAGTTCGAGGCGCAAAGCGCCTCCGCCTCCCTAGGGGTTAGTGCTACGGTGGAAGCCGTGGGAAAGAGTGATGAGGTTGCAGATATGAGTCTAGAGATGTGCAATGACAATGGAGGCCAACCCTACATACATATATAGTGAACTAGCGGGAAGAACTGGAGGGAAGAACTGGCGGGAAGAAAAATGGCGGAAAGAAAAATGGCGGGAAAAATGGCGGGATGAACCTTTAGTCCCGGTTGGAGACACCAACCGGGACAAAACACGAGTCAGCACTAATAATAGGGGTGAGTGTCGACATTATGTCGTGCGGCGTGTACCTTGTCCCGGATGGTGTCACCAACCGGGACTAAAGATGAACCTTTAGTCCCGGTTGGAGACACCAACCGGGACTAAACATGAACCTTTAGTCCCTGTTGGAGACACCAACCGGGACTAAACACGAGTCAGCACTAATAATAGGGGTGAGTGTCAACATTATTTCGTAAGTGTCGACACTATGTCGAGCTGCTTGTACTATAAATAGGCATCCTTGTGAGTTCAGTCCTCCAGCCAGTTTGAGGCATCTCCAAGATGGTTTTCGAGAGCAGGGACACCACTACGGCCAGTTTCAGGGATATGCCGACGGAGCCCAGTCCTCCGGCATCTCCGAGAAACTGGTCATAGAGGCACTCCCTAATATGTGAAATTAGTTAGCTCCCAGGTGTATTGATCTAGTTAGAGAAGTTACAAAGCTGCAAGATGGTTTTCGAGAGCAGGGACACCACTACGGCCAGTTTCAGGGAGATGCCGACGGAGCCCAGTCCTCCAACATCTCCAAGAAACTGGTCATAGAGGCACTCCCTAATATGTTACCGCGCGCGTTTGGAGATCAGATCTTAATGGTAAGTACGAATCGGGACAACTTCTTCTCATAGTCCCGGTCCATCCACAAAACAAGACTAGCACTCAAGACATGTATTAATATTAAAAACATGAACTAGAGTTACATAATATGAGCATGAACTTCTTGGCATATGTCCTTCCTTATGATCGCTTCAGACGTAACCATGGAGCATCTTCTTTACTTAACGGAATGCTTGGGTCAGTTTTCACTGTGAAGGGCGGAATTTCATCAAACTTATTATAATCTTCTGACATGTCTGTCTTGTCCTTGATTCCCACGATGTTTCTTTTCCCTGAAAGAACTATGTGACGCTTTGGCTCATCATATGATGTATTCGTTTGCATATTTTTTCTCTTTTTTTGTCTGGAGGACATGTCCTTCACATAGAAAACCTGAGCCACATCATTGGCTAGGACGAATGGTTCGTCTAAGTTCTTGTCTACCTTCATAAGATTGTTGAGATCCACCGTTGTCATTCCGTACGTCTTGTCTACCTCAACCCCTCCTCCTGTTAACTTGACCCATTTGCATCAAAACAAGGGGACCTTAAAATTAGGTCCATAGTCAAGTTCCCATATCTCCTCTATGAACCCATAATACGTGGTCTTCTGCCCATTGTCTTCTGTTGCATCGAAGCGGACACCACTATTTTGGTTGGTGCTCTTTTTATCTTGGCCTATCGTGTAAAATGTATTCCCATTTATCTCGTACCCTTAGAAAGTACATACAGTCAAAGATGGTGTCCTGGCCAACAAGTACAGCTGATCCCCAATAGTGGTGTTATTCGTGAGAAGTCTTTGCAGCCAGCCGCCAAAACTCGCCATGTGTTCACTTATAATCCATTCATCAGACTGTCCCGGGTGTTTGAGGCGTATTAAATTCTTGTGTTCATTGATATACGGGGTAACCAAGATATATCTTTGTAAAACCGTGTAGTGTAATTGATTGAGAGAATGCCCGTCCCTACATATCATTGCTTTACATCCTAGGGTGCCTTTTCCACGTAGTCTCCCCTCATTTCGTGATTCTGGAACACCAATCGCCTTAAGGTCAGGAATAAAATCAACACAGAACTCAATGACCTCCTCTGTTACATAGCCCTTGGAGATGCTTCCTTCTGGCCTAGCACGATTATGAACATATTTCTTTAAGACTCCCATGTACCTCTCAAAGGGGAACATATTGTGTAGAAATACAGGACCGAGAATGGCAATCTCTTCTACTAGGTGAACCAGGAGATGCGTCATAATATTGAAGAAGGATGGTGGGAACACCAACTCAAAGCTGACAAGACTTTGGGCCACATCTGTTTTGTAACCCTAGTAGGCTTTTTGGATCGATTACCTTCTGAGATATTGCATTGAGGAATGCACATAGCTTCACAATGGGTACTCGAACATTTTCAGGTAGAAGCCCCCTCAATGCAATCGGAAGCAATTGTGTCATAATCACGTGGCAGTCATGAGACTTCAGGTTTTGGAATTTTTTCTCTGCCATATTTATTATTCCCTTTATATTCGACGAGAAGCCAGACGGGACCTTGATACTGCTCAGACATTCAAAAAAGATTTCCTTCTCTGCTTTGGTAAGAGCGTAGCTGGCAGGAGTTAAGTGGCATCGTTTACCCTTCTCGTTCTCAGGATGCATAGGCTCTTTAGGGGCTTTCAGACGTTGATGGTCCTGCCGTGCTTCCGGTGTATCTTTTGTCTCCCCATACACTCCTAGAAAGCCTAGCAGGTTCACGCAAACATTCTTCGTCACGTGCATCACGTCGATTGAAGAGCGGACCTCTAAGACTTTCCAATAGGGTAGGTCCCAAAATATAGATTGCTTCTTCCACATGGGCGCGTGTCCGAGATCGTCATTCGGAACAGATAGACTGCCAGGACCTTTTCCAAAGATTACTTCTAGGTCCTTGACCATACCAAATACCTCCTCACCGGTACGGAGGACAGGCTTCCTCCGGGGTTCTGCCAGACATTTGAAATGCTTGCCTTTCTTTCTTACTGGATGCAGGTTCGGAAGAAATCGGCGATACCCTAGGTACACAACCTTCTTACATTTATCCAAATATACACTTTCAGTCTCATCTAAACAGTGTGTGCATGCATTGTATCCCTTGTTTGTCTGCCCTGAAATGTTACTAAGAGCAGGCCAATCATTGATGGTTACGAAAAGCAATGCTCGTAGGTCAAATGGCTCCCCTTTGTGCTCATCCCACATACGTACACCTGGTTTGGCCCACAGCTGTAAAAGTTCTTCAACTAATGGTCTTAGGTACACATCAATGTCGTTTCCGGGTTGCCTCGGGCCTTGGATGAGCACTGGCATCATAATGAACTTCCTCTTCATACACAACCAAGGAGGAAGGTTATAGATACATAGAGTCATAGGCCAGGTGTTGTGACTGCAGCTCTGCTCACCAAAAGGATTCATGCCGTCTGTACTTAGACCAAACCTTAAGTTCCTTGCGTCACGTGAGAAGTCCGTGTACTCTCGCTCGACTTTTCTCCACTGTGACCCATCAGCGGGGTGTATCAACATCGTGTCTTTCTCACGGTCTTCCATGTGCCATCGCAACAACTTGGCATGCTCTTTATTTCTAAAGAGACGTTTTAACCGTGGTATTATAGGAGCATACCACATAACCTTGGCGGGAACCTTCTTCCTAGGGGCCTCGCCCTCAACATCGCCAGGATCGTCTCGTCTGATCTTATACCGCAGTACAGTGCATACCGGGCATGCATCCAAATTCTCGTACTTCTCACCGCGGTAGAGGATGCAGTCATTAATGCAGGCATGTATCTTCTGCACGTCTAATCCTAGAGGGCAGACAACCTTCTTTGCTTGGTATGTACTGTCAGGAAACTCATTATTTCTTGGAAGAAGATTCTTCATTTTTACCAACAACTTTGAAAATGCGCTGTCAGTCACACCATTATCTGCCTTCCATTGCAGCAAATCCAGTGTGGTACCTAGCTTTTTGTGGCCATCTTCGCAAGTTGGATACAACAATGTTTTGTGATCCTTTAACATCTGCACCAGCTTCTCCTTCTCCTTTTCAGTTTCACATTCTTCCTTTGCATCAGTAATGGCCCGACCAAGATCGTCATCAGCGGGCCCATCTGCTCCCTCTTGATCTTCATTATCTACCCCCGTTGCAGTATCATCATATTCAGGATACATATTATGATAGTTGTCATCATCCTCTTCTTCTTCGTTGTCTTCCATCACAACCCCTTTTTCTCCGTGCTTGGTCCAACAATTATAGCTGGGCATGAAACCGGATCGAAGCAGGTGGGCGTGAATGGTTCTGGTATTTGAGTAGTATTTCTTGTTCTGACAGTGAACACATGGACATCACATAAAACCATTGTGACCACGATTTGCATTAGCCACAACGATGAAATTTTGGAGGCCCGTAATGTACTTGGAAGTGCGGCGGTCACCGTACATCCATTGCCGGTTCATCTGCATTAATATGTACTATATATCAAAAATTAATAGGGAGATGACCATTTATATATATAGTACATCAATGACACATGAAAGGATAGTTGCCGACCTCGACCGAGACGGAAAGAGCAACGAGAAAACTTATTTTGAGCTCTCGGGCATTTCACCGAACACCTCTTGTGCATATGAAAAAAACACAAACTAGCACTCTTCACACCCTCTTGCTAGGCTCCAAAATGAGATAGTGAAAAAATGGAAGAGTGGGGTGTGTGTGGGCTGCGGTGGTGTCTTATATAGCCCCCCCCCCCCCTAACACCGGGCCACGAACCGGTGTTAAGGGGGGGGGCTGCGCGGGCCACTGTTGCATTGCAGGGTCCTTTAACACCGGTTCGTGGCACGAACCGGTGTTAAAGGGGGCTCCTTTTTTGCCGCAGGGGCCACGCTGGTACGGCCCCCCCTTTAACACCGGTTCGTAGAAGAACCGGTGTTAAAGCCCCTTTTCTGGATCAACAAAAGACCTCGTTTCCACTAGTGCTCGGCCATCGTTGTGTTTAAAATTTTGTATAGGAAGGAGCACCCAACCAAAGTGTTGGTGCATTTCTTGCTCTGATCACATAATACGATTGTTGTTGTTTGAGTAGTTCATGAGCTTGTGTGGACTGTGGATGAAAGATGTAAGCTGTATGTTTGCAACTGACAGTTATAGCTTAATTCGTTAACAAAATGCGATATCGTTCCTCTGCGAAATGTAAGAACTTTGGAGAACATAGGTGGTGGTACAGACAAAAAAAATTGGCTCCTCCAGCCACATTGTGACAGTGATGCCATGCAGTCGGGCCAGGCGAAGCTACCCTTTTCATCTACTCCGGCAGCAGCAGTAGTAGTAGTACCGGTAGCAGCCGCGGTACCGTAGGCCGTAGCACTACACTGATCAGTACACGTACATGATGGTATGGTACGTCGTGTAGCCGGCTTAGAAATTATTCCCTTTTTCAGACACGATCTAGAAAACAAACTAAAATCCATGGCCCCGTGAGACCCCGTCTTTTGAGGGGAAAAAGGGTGAAAATTGAACCGATATTAGCTATGAGCAGGTATGAACATGATTGTTTGATTACAGCTTTCAGTTGGTCGACGTACGTCAGAGATGACCAGGTGGTAATCAGGGAGTATGTATCTATCACCGGTGCATCAACCATAAATCATGACGGTGCACACTCTATGCATGGGCTCTCGATCCATCCATCCATCGAGGCAGAAAGGAGGGATATGATCGTAGCGGCCGGCCGGCACCAGCAGAGCAGAGCATGCTGCAGGGAGGAAGAAAGCTGAGGCGCAAATTAGCTCTTTCTGAAAAAGCTGTGGCGCGGCAGTAGAGGAGGGGAAAAGGAACGCTTCGCATGCACCGCGCCAGCCGAAAAAGGAACCAGAGAGAGTGCGAGTGAGCAAACAGTAATACGTACACAAGCATCCCCTCCTCTAGCTAAGAGCATCTCGTCGTTCTCGGTCGAAATCCGGACTAAAATATGGCCTGGATGAAACACGTTTTTTTGTCTGAAAACAGCGAATTTTTCACTCGCTGCCAAATTTTTAGGACGTCTTTTTCTTGTCCAAATTCGGCTCAAATTCGACCAGTTTTCAGCATAGTTCGGCATAAATATAATACAGAGCAATGTTCGGCAAAGTTCGATATAAATTTAAACATAGTTTAGCGTAAAATTAAAATAGTTCGGCAAACAATAACAATACAACATATTTATTTTGGCCTAGTTTAGTCAGTTCATGTTCGGCATCTATGTGTTGTCCCTGCGTATTCATAGGTGCTAGCTCAACCAAATCATCCTGCAGCTGTTGATGCCCTACCGGATCTCGAATCTCCTAACGCATGACGATGAAGACAGCCCAGGTTGGAGGCACCTGGTGATCAGGCTCGGCAAGAGGTCACTGTCTATAGTATGGCTCATTCTGCTCGACCAAACTCACTGGGCGTTTCCTCTTATCCTCAATGATCATCATGTGCAAGATCATACAACAGTTTATCACTTTCCACATCTGATATTTTGACTAGGTCATAGTAAGAAATCGGACAACTGCAAACCTCTGTTGGAGAATATCAAATGCCCCCTCCACGTCTTTCCTGCAAGCTTCCGGTTCCTGGGCAAACTGAGCATGCTTAGGGAGCATCGGGCTTGAGATAGTCTTCACAAATTGGCCAACTTGGATAGATGTCATCTGCAAGATAGTATCCTTTGTTGTAGTGGTGCCCGTTGATCTCAAAGTCCACTAGGGGAACATGACCCTCAACAAGCTTGGCAAAGACATTTGAGAAGTTGAGGATGTTGATGTCGTTGTTCGATCCTGCCATGCCAAAGGAGTGTCAGATCCAAAGATCATGTGTAGCAACTGTCTCGAGTATCACAGTGCAACCTCCTTTGTGGCCTTTCTACATTCCCTGCCATGCAAATGGACAGTTCTTCCAATGCCAATGCATGCAGTCTATGCTTCCAAGCATCCCAGAAAATCCTCTATTTTCATTGACTGCGAGGATCCGAGCAGTGTCTTCAGCAGTGGGTGTTCTCAAGTACTGTTTTGCAAACACTACAATCACTGTCCTGTAGAACTTGTACAAGCAATCGATGACGGTGGACTAGGCCATGCGGAGATAGTCATCGTCACTGTCATCCGGCGCTCCATATGCAAGCAACCTCATCGCCACTGTGCAGTTCTGCAGTGAGGAAAATCCAACCATGTCAGTGCAGTCCTTCTTGCACACGAAATAGGGGTCGAACTCCCGAATGACATGCACGATCTCGAGGAAGAGCTTCCGGCTCATCCTAAAACGACGCTGAAACACGGCCTCTTCGTGCAGCGGCTCGTCGGTGAAGTAGTCGGCGTGCAACATGCAGTAGCCCTCCATCCTCTGCCTTGACTTGCACTTCTGACGATCCTTAACCGAACCTCCACGCTTCGGCCTTGCCGTCTGCACGTACAGCTGGGCGAGGGAGGCGAGGATCTGCATGTGCTCTGTATCTTCGCCGGCAGCGGCGTTCTCCTCCTCCAGCAACATGACGAACATCTCCTCGTCGTCGGAGTCCATGGACAAACCAGCAAAACGCCGAACACTTGGCGGGCGAGGTGGTGGGAGCTCGCAGTGAAGCCGAGCTACAGCAAAGTTTGGGCGGCGAAAGATGGCCTAGGCCGAGGGAAAAGGGGCGGCGACTGCAGCGAGCCTATCTAGAGGCGGCGACTGCGGCGAGCTCCACCGGCGAAGTCACGGCGGCAGGGGTAGCTGGGGATCTCTTCGCCGCAGTCTAGGCGAGTGGATGTGGGGAATGAGACTGTCTAGCTAATAAGGTTGGCCCACACCCGTTTTCGCTTTGTTCGGCGTTCCTAGGACGTTTCCGGGATCCTGGAAATGGCCCGGAAAGTTCGGAACAAACTTAGCCTAAATCCGAATGAAACTAAGATCCTGGGAACACGACTAGACCAACTTTTGGTATCCGGACTAAAAATTCGCCTTGGGTTTGGTGTTATAGGAACGTGAGTGGAGATGCTCTAAATGTGGCTGTGCGCCACTGCATGCGTCTGTTCTATACAAAGCTGGTGTTCAAATATGAGCGATGGATAATAGCGATGAATCAATCCCTTGCCGGCTGGCTGGCGACGATAGTGTTAGGGCCCGTTTGGAACACGGGAATTTCATAGGAAAATCAAAGGATAGGATTCTCATAAGAAACATTTCCTTTGCATCCTTTGGATCATAGGAATAGGAAAAGGAAATCCACGGGATAGGATTCATGAGGTTCACATTTTACAGGAAAAAAAACATCCGATCCAATCTATTGAAAACTTTCGTGTGGGGTGAAACAAAGTGTCGCCACTCTTCTCATGGGAAGATATTCTAACCTACGACCACTCTTCTCACACAGCTGACCGACGTGCTTGTTTTCCTTGCCGTTGTCGTCGGCCGGCCGGCCACGGGCGTCGATGGTGTTCTTGGAACAAGTCTAGCTTGGCGTTCCGGCAGTGTTGAGAATGTTGCATGTCCGAGTAGAAAGAGTTTACTAATGTATCTTGGAAATGGGTCATGAAAGCATGTGTGTTTAGAAATGAGCAGCACGTCAACGGTAGCTTGGAAGTTGTTTCAAATTTGAAAAATTCATGTATTTTCCTATCCTACAATCCAAAATGGCAACCTTTTCTCATTCCTGCGTTTTAGATTTCTATAGGATTGTTGTGGTATGACATCTCAATTCCTGTGGGTTTTCTATTCCCGTATTTTTCTTTTTTCTGCGTTCCAAACAGGGCCTTAAAGGAGGAAAAGCTAGTGTAGTTTGCGTTTTGCATCCGTGGCCATGTGTGGAGATTCCCCAGGTGCTCGTTCCCTCGCTCGCTGGACTGACGACCGAGCAAATGATGCAGGGAGGGAGGAGGAAAAGGACGCGACGCGAAGACGCACTGTGCGAGCGTCTGCGTGACTGCGTGTAGCATATGTATATGTACCTGGGTGTGTGTGCGGAGCAAGTCGGTCGTTGCTTTACACTCATGATGATCCCCATGAAAGAAAGAAAGAAAGAAAGAAAGAAAGAAAGAAAGAATTCCCTGCGGAAATTTTGGTGCGGATGATCGCCTCCTCGGGCTGGACGTACGGACACACACACATGCGCCTGCCAGTCCCTGCCTGCTGCCGCTGCCTATCTTTTGAAAAGAGGAATGCGCGCGCCAGCCAGCCAGCCAGCCCTGACAAAAGCGACCCTAGCTAGCTACACTACAACCGAGGTCAAAATCAGAGCCAGCCACAGGGGCGACCGCGCAAAAGCTCTCTCCTAGCGCGCTCCCATCATGCATGCAGGTGCAGGCCTCCCCTCGTCGTCGTCTGTTGCCAACTCGTCCCTGTTCACGTCACGCACTGCTACTCCCTGACCTTCAGCACATCTTGCCATGTACTACTACCAAGGGCACTAGGGCGAGGTCAAGCTCAACAGCTCAAGCATATCTGCGTTTTGGTACCAAAAAAAAAGAAACTGGAAAGAAAGGTCAAATGTGTAGTAGACCAGTCAAGGAACACTTGTAGACCGGCGAGGCGAGGGACGACAAGGATGCATAGACGGCACATGTGGTTTATGGACGGGTACTGGCGTACGTACTGCAGGACGCAGAGGCAGCAGCAGCGGAGAGCCATTCGATTAGGTAAAATTAGCTTTGGTAGGCCTCCACTCACTCACTCAATATATGCAGCTAGCCAATCAGCTGAGCACATGTGAGGCGAGGGCGCGTCCGGTTTGGGTCGTCAGAGAACAACCGACAGCTCCAGCACGTCATTGGCCTCATCATCCTGCAGCGCAGCGCAGGGCAGGGCTCTCTTTTTCACACTGCCTTGCCTTGCCTGCGCAGCACACATTGTGGCTAATTATGTGGCCATGCATGCATGCAATGCATGCGTCAGCTCGCCCATCCGAGATCCAGCTGCGCTTGTGTTTACGGTTAAACCCATCGTCATCATCGTCGTCGTCTCTCCCTGCACTCCTTCATATATCAATCACCACGCAACACATGCGTATGTTTGCTACCTACTAGTAGGAGCTAGGAGGATGGGGATGGTTAGGTTTACCACGTACGCAATAATACGGTGTGCGAGTGAACGAGCGTACGTGTAGTAGTAGTAGCAGCTAGCCGGGCGAGTCGTACCTAGCTACGTGTTCGTGTCGAGAACGAGCCAAGACCCCAAGTGGTCCAGCATGTACCGCGCGCGGTCAAGGGGCCACAAAGTGGCACTGTGCACGGGCGGGCGGGCGTACTGTACGTGCCTAGCTGGATCCCGCGGGACGGGACGGGGTCCGTGTTTAATAGGAAGGATTCATCGAGCAATGGCAATTCAACCGCGCGCGCGGCGCGGGCTCCGCCGCCGCCCGCCGGCCGGCCGGGCCGACAACCCTGGCGCGCGCGCGCCCGGCCGGCCAGGACCACGCTCAGGCTCAGGCTCAGATTTATACGGGTGAGTGAGTGAGTCGCAGCGAGCGAGCGCGTGGGCCTGTCTGTCCGTCGACCGAACTTTGCCCCGGCCCCGTGCGTCGTACACTTGCCCGCGACCGCATCGGCCGGCGTCGCGCACGCCCGCGCGCAAGCTAGCTGGTTCTCCGATCCGGGCGGGTCATGGCGACAGACGGCAACGCGAGCTCCTGCTCCCGCGCGTCCGTGCGCGTGTCACGTCCATCGGGTCAGGCTGGTGCCGCGACGTCATGTCACGCGTGCGCGATGGTCTGGGGATTCCCCCGCCCGGCGGCCGGCGCGCGCGCTACTGTTTTGGGATGCTACTATTGCGCCCTGCATCCTACCCCTTTTTTGGCACGCTCGCTCGCTCGCTCGCTCGCTGCTACAGGATCGGCCGGCCGGGTCGTATACATTCAAGCAAAAGGAACTTGAAATGACAGGACAACAAGATTCGTCGTAGTAGGATCCTCGTAATGTAGGAACATGAAAATAACTTGTCAAGCACGTAGTGTATGATTGCAAAGAAAATCCAAAGCAAATGTAGTAGTACAAAGAGTTGGATTAGATGTACAAAGAGGTTGGAGTAGATGGTAACTTTTCTTAGGGTGCAGACGAATCATTTTAAGAAATTCTTAAGGACTATACGTGTTCCTTTGAATCAAACGACTTTTGCATAAAAGATTTCTTAAGGATCTAAATCATTCAACAAAAAAAAAACCGTGGCGGAATTGACACCCTGCTAGTACACATGTTCCAATAAAAGGGATCTCCTCTGCGCGAGGGTCCCGACAGGCCCTACCTACTCCGTCCGGTCGGTGACCGTCTATGGCGATGGAGGACATTTATCTCCTCCGAGTGACCGCGGTGCTACCGGAGGCCAATTTCAGGCATGCAACATGCGGGTCTAGATCTACCTGTCGATGACCGCGGAGTGCGACTGGTGGGTGGATGTCTGTCGATTGCACTTCTACAAACCATGCAAGACTGATTTGGCACTAGTTTACCTCATCTGATTCATCGAGTTGGTGACCGCCTATGGCGTTGGAGGACGCAGATCTCCTCCGAGTGACCATGGCGCTGCCGGAGGCCAATTACAGGCCTGCACATGCGCGTTCAGATATGGCCGTTGATGGCTGCGGAGTGCGACTGGTGGGTAGCGGGTGGCCGTCTTCCGACTGCACTTATGTCGACTATGCGAGTAGTATGTTTTGGTGTTGCCCTACTTCATCTGATTCGTCGGTCTCATGGCGAGCTACCTATCGTTTCCTGATCCTGAGATCATGGTCGCTGAGGCGGAAGCCCCGGAACATGGACCACGCATGTGTCTCTATAGAGAACAACGTGGTGGTGGTGGTGATGGTCGCGCTCTTTGGTCATTGGGATGGCAGGGAGCGAGTGTCTAGGGATCTTGGTATTGACTGTGCTTCGCCAACTGCAGCTCCAAGATCACATTTTAGAGGCTTGGCTTTGGGGACTATCGATGGCCTGAACTATCGAGCTTGTGCCTTTATTTATAAAGTGGGGCGGACCCCTGTTTCGAAGAGTAGATCCATTCCAAGAAAACAATGCGTATCTTTTGTCAAGGATCAAACGTCATGTCCTCGTCGATTTCCATTATAGATAACAAGTTCAATCAATATTATAGAAAAAAAATAATATCTATAAAATTAAATAAATATGCTATGAAAATATACCTACAGTGAATCTATCCATATTGGTTTAGGATTGTAGATACTCCCTCCTTGCCATAATATGAATTTTGACTAAACACATACGTCTACATACTTACTATTATGTACATACTCCCTCCTTGCCATAATATAGTGCATAAAAGGTTTTTAAAATCAAACATCATCAACTTTTACTAAGTTTATTGAGAAAATTATTTATATCTACAATACCAAATGTATACCATATGCAAATATAGATTACAATGTTTGGTATTGATTTGTTGTTCCATATGTTGATATTTTTTGTATATAATTGGTCAAACTTTATAAAATTTGACTTTTACAAAATCTTAGATGCACTGCATTTTGGCAAGGCGGAGGTGGTACTTACTAGTCTACATGGCGTTCGATGCAGAGCCCAAATGAAAAGGAATGGGTTATTTAACGCGGGAAGGATTGCGCAGTTGGACTAGGGTACAAAACTGGGTACACAATGGGTCAATGGCAACCACATATTTCTAGTTTCTTTAGCTCCTAGCGTTCAGCAAAACCCTAATTAGCAAAGCTCCGGCCGGGGGACAAAATGAGAAGAAAAAAATCTAGATCGATCGGCGACCGAATTCCTCCTGGCAACAAAGATTTAGAAAAATAATTCACCCTGATATGATCTATTACGAGATCGATGCAAAATGTAACTGTAAGTTGTAACAAGCGATCAAATGACACAGACAAAACCATAAATAAGAACAAAAAGAAACTACGTAATTGATATGCCAAACCGGTCGCCGCGAAGTCCCTAGGAGTCGCTTGCGCTCGTGCTCTCGTTCCGCTCGCCACCGCCGCCGTGCTGCTGATGATGCTGTTGCACGAGTTGGTGCTGGTGGTGGTGCGTACTGCCTTCAGCTGCTCCGTTGATGTGCCCCGCCACGGTGACCTCCGACGCCGCCGCATGTTGCCCACGGTACGCGTTAAGCGCGGCGAGGATCCCCATGTGCCCCTCGCCGGATCCGGCCTGGCCGAGACCAAGCTGCTGCGCGTGCAGCGCCATCGGCGCCGGGATGTTCATGAAATGTAGCCCGCCCGGCATGCCGCGGTAAACGGTCGCGGCGCCGTCGCCGCCGCCGCCGCTCCCGGATTGCGGGAACGTCCAGATCGACTGCTCCCCGCCGCCTGCAGGCGACGCTCCACCGCCCTGCGCGTTGCTGGTCGGCATCATCCATACCGTGCCCGGCATTTGGCTCTGCGTGTACCCGGCCATCTGCTGTTGGTACTGTTGTTGTTGCTGATGTTGGTGTTGTTGTTGTTGCCGCTGCTGCTGCATTTCTTGCTCCCACCGCCGCTTCTTTGAGAGGTCAGTGTTGGCGGCGGCCGAGGTTGACGACGGCGAGACGTCGAGGCCGACGCTTCCGGAGTGGAAGCTCAGCAGCAGCGGGGACGACGAGGAGGTCGTGGTGGAGGCCGGGCTCTCGAGGCTGCCCCCGAACCCGAGGCCGACGAAGCGGTCCCACGCGTCGGCGCGTGCGCCGCCGTAGCGGAGGTGGGCGGGGATGGAGGAGAGCATGGAGCCGGACGAGCGGAGGGAGATGTTGAGGGAGGTGAAGTTGGCCGGGATGGTTCCCGTGCCAGTAGCCGCGATCACCGCGGGCTCCGCCTGCTGCAGTAGCCACTCGATGGTCTCGCCGTCCGTCTTGTGCCCCAGCTCCCGCGTCAGCTGGAACACTCGCGCCGCGCAGATAGCCGGCATCCGGATGCGCCGCCCACGCCCGTCAACCTTGGTGTGCCGGTCCTTGCTCGTGGTCCGCTTCGGCGCCGCCTTCCGAACCTGCAGCTCCGACCCATTCGTCCGGCCTGCTGGGACGACGCCCAACCCAGCAGCCGGGGAGATTGAGCATGGATGTTCCTCCTTCTTCTCGAGGAGCTGCAGGGGAAAGTTGAGTCGGCGACCTCCACCGGCGTCTCCGGTAACGTCCATGGCATCGATTAGACCATAGACATGGATGCTATCTTTTGGTGTGGGGAAGTCGAGCGGTCGGTTGGGTGACGTACCAAACTGTTCTTGTGGGGTTTGCTCGGCTGGTTGGTTGGTGTTGGGACGGCGGTGGTGGCGGCGCTGGCGGCGCTCGAGTGGGAAAGAGATCGAGCAGTAGAGAAAGAGAAAGAGCTATCTGTTAGGGAAACACTGTAGGTTGGCAAGAACTATTTTTCATAGAGTAGCATGATGAGAGAGAGAGATGGGTGGGTGCCTGTGGAGATCAGTGAAACACTATTTTATGGTGTTTGGGTAGGTTTGCTTGCGTCGTGTATGCGCTGCAGGGAGGAAGAGAGCTGGAGGAGGAAGAGGGAGCATATGATAGGGGAGAGGACAGGAGAGAGAGAAGGGGAAACATCAAGGCAGGAGATGATGGTGTACTTTGTCGGGATTGGAGGAGAGAGATCACGACGCATTAAAGGTATGTTTTGAGAGAGACAGAGAAAAAGATTAGGATAAGGAAGAGGTACTCCCTCCTAGTCACAATTACTTTGCATTCTAGGTTTAGTCAAAGTGAAATTGTACAAAGTTTAATTAAATATTTAGGAAAATATATGAACATCCACAATCTAAAATCTATAGTGTTCAAATCATTATAAAGCACATTTCACATTATATGTATTTGGTATTGTGAAAGTTGATATTTTTTCCTTTAATTTTATTATTGGTCAAACTTGACAAAGATTGAGTTTGACTAATTCCAAAACACGAACTAAATAAAACGGAGGGAGTACATGCACGGTTTCGGAATCATAATTATTTCATACCTCGCAAAGTCATCTGAAATTTCAAAAATTCTTTTCAAATGATTCCATCTATATGTCATCTACTCCCTCCGATCCATATTACTTATCGTTGAAATAAATATATCTAGCACTAAAACATATAAAGATACATCTATTTTCACGACAATTAATATGTATCGAAGGGAGTAGTTGGAAGATTATTGAACAAATTTTAATTCGATTTGAATCAAGTCCGAAATTTGGAGGAAACATATACCCATCGATTTTTTTTTAAAAATGGAAAAGGTGAGTGAAATCATGAGGTTAGCTTAGCTTTTGACAAGCTGAATGAAAGGCCACACATAGAAAAGTAGGTATGTTAAACTGGTAGATAAATAACTACTTATATGTCACTGCCGAGGGTCGTTTGATTAGATTTCATGCCGTCTTTGGTTTGGACACCTTGGGCCTCTCCCAAGTGCAACTTTTTTGTTTGGTTGATTTTTCAAAATAGAGTTTGGACAACGTATAAATTTGACCAAAGAGGATTGAAAAATTGTGAGTTTTGCAAGCTATGTAACCAAGTGCAAGAATTGACCGCCCATCTCCTCTTCCAATGTCGGTTCATTATTCATGTTTGGTCCACCTTGAAGACTTGGCTTGGCCTACACGACACTGAACCACGGGATTGGGATTTCATGCACACCGTCATGGATTGGTAGGTTGAGGTCATCCACAAGAATGGACAGTCAAAGAAGGCCATGACCTCACTTGCATGTTGGTTCCGTGGGAAATTTGGAAGGAAAAAATTCCTATGTCTTCCGAAATCACTCAATAACCTTGATCATGCTTGTTTCAAAAAGAAAAGATGAGGCGATGATGTGGTGTTTCGCTAGGGCAAAAATCCTTGAGTTATGTAGTGCTGCGAGAGTAGGCTTTCGTTTTGGCCTTGGCCAAGATTTGGATTGTAAAATCTCTGAAGTAGCTCATTGATCAATGTCTTTTGCCTTGTTTTACAAAATCTTTTTAGCATAAATATATGTATGTAGCGGAATTAGAGTGTATTGATCTTCGGGTCTAGCGGCTAGGACAAGGGCCACATTTTTGGTGTTGAATGCAACCAGGTGAACTGGAACACCTTTGCCCATTGCACCTATTGAAATAAATTTTCTAGCCTTTCCGTTAGTCCGGACTGTTGATTGCGTTGGCAAACGCATGCATTTCAATATGGTATCAAAGCAGGAGGTACTAGGATCAAATATTGGCCAAGGCAATAATTAAAAAAAAAGGAATATGACGGCTCCCAAACACACGTCACAATAGACCAAAAGGAAAAGGCGTAGGGTGAGTGTTGAAATAAACCATAAAATTCGTGGTCCTAGTGCATGTTGTACTACTTCCTCCGTTCAAAAATACTTCGAACTAAAACCACGTCAAATATTTTAGAACTGGGGGAGTACTATACTAGGCATGCTGAAGTGAATCCTCCCATGCATGCTTTGCTCAATAGCTTGGAGGGTGGAGTAGCCGGTGCATGCCAAACTAAAGATGCAGCAAAAGAATGAACACGGCGACCATGGATATCTTTAGGAGCCTAGCAATCTAGAAAGAGCGCAGCCAAAAGAAAATACTAATCTTGGGAAGCATAGTAGTACTAGTAAACAGTATTTTTCATTGAGAAGAAAAGTCATTTCTATGAAGAATAAGCCCTTTTTATAGAACGAAGAGTAAGCTCTCTTTTATTTCCAGTTGTCAAAAAAAGAGAGCTCTCCTTATTTCACCAAAAGAACAAAATCCCTCGTGTGTGTATACCTTGTACCAAGACTAGTTAAGACTACAGCTACAAACATCAGCAGCAGGGAAGCTAGGATCTCTTTTAGCTCATAAAAACTAGGTTCTAGGCAAGCTTTTGATAAAAGCACTCTCTTTTAGGTAAAACTAACTTCTGATTCTTGCTATGAACCACAGGAATTTCCTACTAACGTACAAGGAAGTGCGAAAAAATGACAGGAAGATATTGGAACATCAATGTCTTCACTCTTCAAGTCTTTGGATAAACCTAACCAAATGTACGTTTCTTTATTTCTCATTAGGGTCATTTTAAGGATGCATGTCTCCAGACCAGCACTAGCTAGCATGACACAGATGGCACTATCAGTCTCCAGGCCCCATGCCAAGCCTCAATTAGCTAGCTATTCCCGATCTCACCATCTCGCCGTGGGCCACTCTCTTTCTCACGCTGTCACAGTGTCACACACACACAAACACATGCACTTGTTGGCCTGCCACAGCGCTACAGCAGCGAACAGATCTGTGGATAAAAAATAAAAATATCACCAAGGGAGACCCCGTTTGTCTAGTAATTGCTGAGCTCTACTAATTGGAGAGTAGGCTAACATGGAAGAATGGTAGTAAAAGCAAAAGTTGTTGGTTGTCTGAGGTAAGACAGGCAACAAGAACCACTCTAGCTAATTATTAGCACCAATCAGCCTTTTTTCTTTTCATCTCGTATTTTTAATACACACATATTCACTGAAGGGAGTATTGTACACATTCTATGTGGCATGCGAATCAGGTTGTTTGTTGGTTTAGGGTGGGAGATAGGAACATATAATGCCAGCCTTGGGGATGTGAGCATGAGCACCTGGTCTGAGAAAATAATTCGTCCAAAGCAACACTTATAATAAACTACTTGCACTTGTAAACCATGCATATGTTTGTGAATCGTACAATAGAATTACTTATTTTTAGGATATGCCAAAAATCCTTACTGGGTACCATACATTTGCATGTTTGGCTTTATATATAAAGCGGGGCGAAATGTCTGTTTCGAGGAGGAGGTACCGTCCATTCTCATGCTACTAGTAACAAGGATATAGTGTGTACATAGCAGTATTCCGCTTTTAGGTTGGGTACAGGTGGATGGCCACCAATTTTTAAAGGCTTAAAGGGTTGAATTCCATATCACTTTGTACAAAAGATTGGAAAGAATGCAAAAGACGAGGAAACAATCTACAATTTCTCAGCTTTTGTTATTGCAACAGTAGTACGGTACTGTCGGGTTGGTGCTAATAATTAATACTATGCATTATTGTTAGTATGAAGATCCATAACTATGATTATTAAGTTGCTTGCCCCAGGCTTGATAATTAGTAGGGCATGCAGGTTGTGATGAAGCCCTCCTAAAAGGCAAATTAATGGTGGCAACTTGCACACGTTTAGGTTTGTGCATGCACCTTTGGTGGGTGGACCTTCCTCGACTTGTGATCAGAAAACACCTCTCATAAAGCAGCACCAAGAAGGCAGCTCACATAAAATTGCTGCTGGTTGCAATAACAAAGTCTGAACAAGCATAGTACTCCCTCCGTCACGGTTTGGAGGGCGTCTTACAAAAATCATGTATTTTCAAAACTCCTCTCCTTTTAGGCGCGTTAGACTTAATCACGAAATTAATGCCCATTTTTCCTCCCCACTTCCTACTCCATGCAGCCAAGAAATTAATTCTTTTATGCAACTCCACCAATGCATGCGCCTAAACTCCTCGTTTTCATTGAATAATTACGTTTAATAGGGCGTCGAATAATTAATATGCCTATTTTCTCTCAAGGAATTTGCATATTTTTAACACAAATCTGGCCCAATCAACACCTATCTAGGTCCCAACAATCTCTCTAAAACGCCTTCCAAACCGTGACGGAGGGAGTAACCAACATCCGCAAGAAACATTATTAGATGTGTGGATTGCTTGGTGCATTAAATTCTTATTTTTTATGGAAGAAAGTATTTTATTGATTTCTCTAGGTGGCGCGGTTATTAAGGAGCTATTAGCACGGAGAAAACTACCATCAAAATTTCTAATTTGCCCCTGCATGCGCTTGAGGAAACCTCCATAATTCTCTCTCGTACGGTTGTCCTGACTCCTTAACAACCGGGGATGCTAACAAGGGAAACATAACGGAGGGGTAAAACGGGGATGCTAGCAAGGCTCCCGCACCCACATCTTAAGCTTTGAGGAAAATTCGAAAAAAAAACTAACGCCCTAAGCTATGAGACCGAGGGAATAAGAGTTATCTCTATGTGACACAACTCATCTTAGGAAAAAGGTGGGTGTTAGTAATATTTAATACTCCCTCCAATCCTAAATAAGTGCCATGGTTTTAAACTAGAGTGGTTCAAAACTAGAGTGGATTAAAGAAGAGTTCTCTAGTCTAGGTTTCTTAAATATTAGAGAGCCGAAATACCGTATTTTGGAAGGACATTTCACATGGTGATGCGCAATTACCACAACAATACTCATTGTTATACAACATAGTGCAAAGGAACGATGTTTGTGTTTTTGATGTTCTATCTTAGATTTTTTTCAACATCGATATTTCAAGAGGACCTTAATTAACTAGCAGTGAGTGGAACAATTGGTTACACTCATGCCAAAGATTAATGATGGTACAACTATCAGATAAGCCAGATAAATTCATTTGGAAACTAAGGGATAGTATATTCTTGGTGATGTCTATGTATGCAGACCTAATGAATGGCCATACTAGTTTTCTTTATAAGTACCTTGGAAAATAAAAATATCACTCAAGATAAAAAAATTCCATGTGGCTCATTCATAGAAAATTGTTGCTTACTAAGGATAACCTAGCTAAAAGGTAGTGTAAAATGGTGTTTTCTCTCATGTCCTTTTGCGGATCTTATATGGTGCATGCGTCACATTAGATATAATATACCCCATAAACCAATATCACAAAGATGTTTGGAAATTGACTGGATAGAATATATTAGAAACTAAAGCTATAATTCATATTGGCATTTTGGTTTTAAGTTGGTTCAAATGGCATTGTAGAAACAACATTATTTTTAATAAGACTAGAGCGTTCAATATTTTGCAGATTATCAACATAATGACACATTGGATATGGTTGTGGTCCTTCCTCCTTCCTTGGGTTCAGCGGAAATGTATGGCTTCCTCATGCAACTGTCTATTGATAGTCACTTAGGACATCTTTGGTCGGGCTACTCTGGTTGGCAGCTCGCTAGAAGACTATATATATATGCAGAATAGTTATTTTGCACCCCATATAACTTTATGTTGTCACGTTTAGAAATTTATGTTTTGTATACAAATAATTATGTTCGTATTCATCCACAACGCAAAAAAATTGACATAAAAAATAATTTATGAGTAATTATAGTGTAAAAATCACTAAAAATACACATTTTATGTCGTATTTTTATACGGCATGTAAACAAAAAAAATTATGACATGTCTATATTTTCTTACGTTCTTCTCAACTCTCGAGGTAAGACAAAATTTACGCAATGTAAAAATAATATACAGTTCTAAAGATAGAGGGTGGGTGTAGAATAGTTATTCTACACCCACCCTCTATCTTTAGAACCATTATTTTTACGTCACGTAAATTTTGTACTACACTATAATGAAGAAGAACATAATAAAATTTAGAAATGACATAATTTTTTTTGTTTACATGTCGTAAAAAATTCGACGTAAAATACATATTTTTTGTGCTTTTTACACTATAATGACCCATACATTTTATTTTTATGTCAATTTTTTTTGGTTATGATGAATATATGAACATAATTATTCTATACAAAACATAATTTTTTCAATCTAACAACGTAAAAATATGTTGGGTGCAAAATAACTATTCTGTACCCTGGGTGTTGAATAGGGTCTCTCTCTCTCTCTCTCTCTCTCTCTCTCTCTCTCTCTCTCTCTATATATATATATATATATATATATATATATATATATATATATATATATATATATATTTATATATTTAAGTTTTATGTTAGTCTTTCTGTCTTGAAATAAATGTCATAAATTTGTCTAGATTCATATGTATTTATACACTAAAATATGACTAGATACATGAGCATCTAGACAAACCCGTGACGAGTAATTCAGGGCGAGTGAGTAGATCTTTTCTGATGATTGATCGATGTATCGACCTTGTGTGACCCGTTAGATGTAATACCTTGAACTTCGCAATAAATTTGGTTGTATGAATCAATCGATGCAGAGGCCGGGGTTATACTCCTCTTTTCAAAAGAAAAAAAAAGTAAAACCCCAAAAATATTTTAAGAAGAAAACCTTGTAAGCAAGAGTCCTCAATTTCCACAGCAACAAGAAAAGGATGAACTTCGTCGCAACAAACTGACAACAGAATCTTATTTTCCAAAATATCAAGTATAATTATTTTCTCTATTTTCGGTTATAACAAAGTAAAGCATTAGCATCTCCAAGAATTCATTAGCAGTGCATGCCCTAATGAGTGTGCATGATGGCAATGAGGCTGGGACTTGTGCCTTCCTCTTGGTAAAGACATGGAGATAATCTTATCAAATCCATCCTTAAGGCCTAACAAAGCACAGCACCAAGTGGTGTGGTGCCATGCTAATTATAGCTTCTAAAGGGACATTGAGTTGGTCATTAGTATTTTTGCTTTTTGCGGGAGAGTAACCATTAGTTTAACCACTAAACAGTCACACCAAGATATCAGTAATGATCGTCCCTGGTTCATTGCGTTGTTGACAATCAAGAACAAACGAAATTATGAAGTGTGTCACTGTCGTCTTGCTTTTTCTGGGTTTCAGTGATTTGGTTTAGTGAGCAGCACTTCTTTCCAATACGTTAACCTCACGCTAGTTCTGATTATTCAGTGACGGGTTCTGGTTGTCATAAGGGGGAACTGGCTCCTGGTGTGCTAGTGAATTTTACTGGTGACTGAGCGTGACCTAATGATGGGTGCTTTCTGTGAAATTAATCGCGGGACTTCTCATTTGATGTTATATTTGAGGTTGGTCCGCGGTTGACCGGTAAAATTACACCAGACCGAGATCAGGAAGGAACTGGATTCTGAGTTCTGATACTTTGCTGATGCGTGCTACTGTCTCTGGTTTTTGTCATCACGTCTGGATTAGTGATGCCATTAATCTGTGGACTTGACAAAATCCACGCCTGGAGTATTTGTCGTTTCTCTCTGACCTTCCGGCCGGGGAAAAAGGTTCATCATATATATATGTGGCTCTCGTCATCTACAGAGATCAGGTACATGCATTGGAGGAATCAGAAGGAACGAGATCTCAACAATAAGATGACGTGACCGTGTGTAGGCCATTTTCATTTATTTGCCGGTTCATGCACCGCCATGCTGAATTGCTGATGCATGTATACTGCCCTACTATGTCAGTAATTTACTAATTTTATGCATATGAAGAAGGGCATGCTAAACTCAGCTGCCAGAACAGTATAAGCGCTATACAAGAGATGCACAACTGCAGGAACATGAAGACATGATGGACCCCGCGGGAAATTATATATAGCAAAAAAGAAAAATTAGAGCAATCGGCAGGAGCACTTTCTTTTCTATTAGAAGAGGGAATAACCAGTCACAGTATAGAATGACATATTTAGATTAAGGTGAAAACATACCAAAATCACCGAAAAAGACAAACCCCCAAAAAAAACTAGTCTGGCTCGGCTGGGATATCCATTGCTCTCCACCTTGTAACTTTTGTATGTTATATATGAAAAGGACACAGTGGGGGGCCTTCCCCACTGTATTTGTGTCAAAAAAAATGATAGCAAAAGCATGCGTCCATTGAAGGATGTCGTCTCTGGCAATGGAAGCGGCCTCTATGTAGGTTAGCCGTCAACCCGTGAAAATTCTTCAGAGTTATGTTCCTTCCTGGCATTCCATAGAACGTAAAGCATGCGACCACTGAGGCGGTTCTATTCCTTTGTTGATCTCCTGACGATCAAATCATCCCACCATTCCGAGATGGAGGGGAAGGACTGCCTAGGGTTGCCGATTATATCGTTGTCCCAATATTGCGTTATGTTCCAGACAACGGTCATGAAAGGACAATCTTTGTATAGATGGTTGGCACTTTCCAGGGCCGATGCACAAAGCGGGCAGTTGGGGGGTCGCGAGGCCATCCCCTGATGGCCAGCATGTCAGCGGCCAGTAGTTTGCGCTGGAGGGCCAGCCAGAAGAAGAGCTTGCACTTCGGCTCAGCATATGGGCGGCCCGAATCTTCCGCGCCTTGAATTTGGGAAAAAAACAGCGATTAAATTGTGCGTGATAGGCCGAGCTGGCGGAGTATACCCCGTCAGCGGTGACGGTCCATTTGATGGAATCAGGAAGCGGTCGTGCTCAATTGAGTCTGTTGGGCAATGTCCGAAACGTCCATGTATTGTGCTAGCTGGTGGCAAATTTTCCGGTGACTTTCGAGAGATTTGTCTAGCTAGGAATGGGCAGTTGAGAAACCATAGCTATGATGGTTGATGGAATAACGTATATATATTGCTGGGACGTCACATCACATTCACTGATTCACCCCCGTTGCATTTACCACGGATAGCGAGCTCCCTGGAGAAGAGCTCTCTAGGTAGATGCTTAATTATATCCTAGCTTTTGTGCTATCGCTATCGAGGAAAGGGACTTGACTGCCCACGATCCGTGAGGTGGCGGAGTGACCCGTCATCAGCCATATCCCCTGCTTCCCAGTCCTCCGCGCGCGGTATGCATTATCCCAGGTGTCACGCAGGAAGGAGGATGGTACCGTGCGTGTATCCTCATCGGAACATCGCGCTCTGCCGTCGCGATCGCCACCGTGCGTGTGCAGCGCGACTGTGCAAGTAGCAAGTGTGAGGCTTAATTGGTGTGGATGGGACGCCGTGCGCACGTAGTACACCCCTCGATCGAGACGCGGCGTGTGTTGTTTCGATCTGTACCTGTAGTACGTATCTCGTATGTGCACGGCCTCTGCCTCTGCGTCGGCCTGTAGTAAACGTTATCCCTGTCCCCTGCCCTGATCGGTCCATCGTCTCTGCGCCTGCGTGCTCCACAGTAGCGTGAATGCGTGGCCAGGCCGCGCGCTGAACCCAGAGCAGAGACCGCCTGGATCGTACTACTCGCAACGCCATTCGCTCCATCTCTATCCATGCATGGTCCTAACGGGCTAACGCCCGACACCGTGGGTTTTACTACTTTTAGATACGTACTAGAAAAACGATTGTTTACTACGCTTTTTTCTTAGCACAGTACGTCTGGCCACTTATAGTACAAGTGTAGAACTAGCATTTTAGTTTAGAGACTACTATTGTTTTGATATTATTATTTTTTTCTCTAGAGGAATAGGAGATCTCATTTCAAGTGGCAGAGAAGGAGAAAATCGCACCTCTTCTCACGATCATCCAAGGACAGATTTCACGAGTTCTTTGCATTACTAAACATTTATACGCCGCAAAGAAATCCTAGAGGAGGCCTATTCAGGTTCTTGTTCTATATATCAAAACGCAAAAAAAAAAAAAAAAAAGGGTCCAAGTTCCCCTATAGGCAAATCACAAGCGGCAGATAGCGGCGGATGCACGCCTCAAGGAAAGCCCGCAGTCGTCGTAATGTGGAAAGCCCAACAACGTATTTCTTCTTCTCCTGTTTCTTTCCCTTAATTTATTTCCCTACTCTATCTACTCTTCTTTTTTCTCGTTTCTCTATCTTTCCTTTTGTAAATATCTAGAATTTATCTTTATTTTTCTTATAAGAGAATATAGACGAGCGCCATTTTACGTAAATCCATGGATGATTTTTTCCTTTCCCCATAGATATAGATACATGAATAATATGAAAACTTTAAAAAAATATGTATGAACATATTTTGGATGAATATGTACAGTTATGTCTCCATATAAAAATATTAAAAAATAGAAAACCATTTTTGAAGTATGTGAACAATAATTTAGGAATATGCGAACATTTTACTAAATACACATGAACCCTGTAAATTATATGAATAAAATAAAACACTTTCGTTGAACTAAAATATTGACACGTGTTTTCTATATTTTTATAACAAAATGATTTCACTATGTACTTTTTTAGATTTGTAAAAATACTATAAAAATTATGATTGTTATTGGGTGGCCTCAAATGCAGCACATATAGCAATATCTTTAGACAGTGCCAACTATTGCACACTCAAAGGGGCAATAGGGGTTCCCCTCCCTAAATAAGAGCATCTCCACTAGCATTTCCAGGACGTCGATCCAGACGCCGAATTTGTTGGAATTATGCCCTAGAGGCAATAATAAAGATGTTATTATTATAATTCTTGTTCATGATAAAGTTTATATTCCATGCTAGAATTGTATTAAGCGGAAACTTTAATACTTGTGTGGTTTGTAAACAACCCCGTGTCCCTAGTATGCCTCTATGGACTAGCTCATTGATTAATGATGGTTAAGGTTTCCTAACCATAGACATGAGTTGTCGATTAATAATGAGATCATATCATTGGGAGAATGATATGATGGACAGACCCAAACTAAGCGAAGCAATTAGATCGTGTCATCGTGTTCATCTTTGCGAAGCTTTTCTTATGTCAAATATTGTATTCCTTAGACCATGAGATAATACAACTCCCTGGTATCGGAAGAAAGCTTAAAGGTCATCAAACGTCATCCTATGAGAGGGTGATCATAAAGGTGTCTCTTAGGTGATCGGAAAGTACCTGTTGGGTTGTATGTATCGAGATGGGATTTGTCCCTCCCAAGTCGGAGAGATATACTTCGAGCCCACTCGATAATCGATATCAACACCGCTTGCAAGCATGTGGTTAAGGAGTTAATCACAAAGTGATATCGGATTACAGAACGAGTAAAGTACTTGCTGTGAACGAGATTGAACTAGGTATGACGGTACCGACGATCAAATCTCGGACAAGTAAAATATCGCGAGACGAAGGGAATATATATATGGGATTGATTGAATCCTGGCATCGTGGTTCATCCGATATGATCATCGATGAATGTGTGGGAGTCAATATGGGTTTCCAGACCCCGCTGTTGATTATTGATAGAAGATCATGTCTGCATATTCTCGAACCCGAAGGGTCACACACTTAACGTGTCTCGACGCTAGGATAGATTGGATAATTGGTTTATGAGTTTTTGTTCGGAGTCTCGGATGGGATACGAGACATCACGAGAGATTCCGGAATGGTCCGGAGAATAAGATTCATATAAGGCAATGCAGTTTTTGGAGTTCGGAATTGTTTCGGGTTAATCGGTATTGTACCGGAAGCTTCTAGAACCTTCCGGAGGGGGACCAACGTGGACCCACCTGCCGGGAGGGGGCATGGGCCTATGAGGGAGTGCCCTGGCCGCATTGGGCCAGGAGCACAAGGTCACATAGGGCCCAGCCGGCCAAACCTTGGGGAAACCCTAGGGGAGCTTCTAGAAGGAGGGGGGAACTTGCCCCCCACTCTTCCCTCCTTGGCCGCCGGACTAGGCTTGGGGGAGGGGCTAGGGTTGGCGCCCACCAATATATATAAAGAGGGCTGGGGGCGCACAACCCCCCCCCCCCCCCACACACACACACACACACGCACACCTCCTCCTCAAGCCCTAGCCGTCCTGCTGCCCTCCTCTCTCTCTCTCCCTCCCGACTGCACGTAGGCGAAGCCCTGCTGCAGAAATTCTCCACCACTTGCACCGCGCCGTCGCGTTGTAGATCCAATCCGTCTCTCCACCATACTTGCTGGACCAAGGAAGGAGGAGACGCCGAGGTGCCGCATGTGTGCATCTCTCGGAGGCATCGCCACTTGCGGTGTTAGATCGGAGCGGATCGTGAGGAGGAGAAGCGAGTACGACTACATCACCCACGTTCCGACGAACGTTCCGCTGTGCGAATCTTCAAGGGTATGAAGATCTCATCTAATCTATCTCGTTGTTTGCATCTCCTAGATTAGATCTTGGCTTTCCCGTTCGCATCCGTAGAATTTTTTTGATTTACTATGCTGCGAAACCCTTCAGTGGTATCAGAGCTAGATCTATGCGTAGATGTGTTTCACGAGTAGAACGCAACATGGTTGTTGCGGGCGTTGATGTTTTCTGTTGCAAGCCTCTTGTTTGTGTTCTTCTTATGACGCGGGATAGTGAGATTGAAACGGTCCAGGCCAACCTTACGCGACGTCGTTCGCGAGACCGGCTCCGCACTTGACGTGTGGCTTATTCCACACATGCGGCTGGTAGATGCCAGTTTCTCTCACTATAGTTGTCATGGGATTTACACCGGAGATTGGCAACCATAATATCACCGTTGTGGCTTTCCGTAGATAAGAATCGTTCTTAGCTTGCTACTCCCATAAGCCACGTAAAACATGCAACAACAAAGTAGAGACGTCTAACTTGTTTTTGCAGGGAGTGTTTTCTGTGATATGGTATGGCCCAAGATGTGATGTGTATGTTGTATGCAATGATCATGTTTTTTAATGTTTCACGACTTGCATGTCGATGAGTACACAACCGGCAGGAGCCATATGGTTGTCTTTATAATTGTGTATGACCTGTGTGTCAACTTCTTATACGCCATGTAATAGTTTCACTTTATCGCTAAGTAGTTAGCAATAGTTGTAGTTGTTATTCGTGGTGGAGGCAATCATGGTGGAGTAATGGAGATCATGCCGGCACGCACAAGATGGAGATCATTGCGTGAAGATTGGCTATACCATGTCACATAAAGTTATATGCATGTGATGTTTATCCTTTTATGTATCTTATTATGCTTAGATCGCGACAGTAGCATTATAAGATGATTCCTCACTTAAAGATCAAGATAAAACTGTGTTCTCCCCATGTATGCACCGTTGCGAAAGTTCGTC
The DNA here is from genome assembly GCA_910589765.1 of Avena atlantica. NCBI lineage: Eukaryota > Viridiplantae > Streptophyta > Magnoliopsida > Poales > Poaceae > Avena > Avena atlantica. Next base: position 52,281,247 of record OU342739.1, on the reverse strand, counting down.
GTGTCCAAGAATCACGTGATGATCGGGTGCTATAGACTCTACGTTCACATACAACGGGTGCAAGCCAGTTTTGCATACGCGGAAATACTTGGGTTTGACTTGACGAGCCTAGCATGTACAGACATGGCCTCGGAACACATGAACCGAAAGGTTAAGAATGAGTCATATGAATGATATGATCGACACTTCGTTGTCCACCATTGAAGCCACATCTCTTCTTGTGAAGATCGGATTAGGTGTGGTGAATTTGGATCGTGTCCACTAAACAACTTGAGGGATGTTGAATTTAGTGGGAGTTCATCTAGTAATTTGATTAAAAGTCGAACTAATTATCATGAACATAGTCTAATTTGTAATTGCAAATATTGTAGATCAAATGGCTAAGTCCAACTTCAAAGTTTTTGCTGAGAAGGAAAAGCTTAGAAACAATGGGTCTAACTTCACCAACTGGTTCCACAATCTGAGAATCATTCTCTCTGCCGGTCAAAAGGACTATGTCCTTGAGAATGCGTTAGGTGACCCCCCTGTTGTAGATGCGCCGGCTGATGAGAAAGATGTCTATCAGTCGCGCAAAGATGATTATGGTGTGATTAAGAGCACCATGTTATTTGCTATGGAATCAGACCTTCAAAATCGTTTTGAAGACTATCCCGGGCCCTTTGAGATTCTTGAGGATCTGAAAACCATGTTTCATACTCAGGCCCGTTCTGAGAGATATGAGATCTCTGAGAAATTCTTTAACTGCAAGATGGAGGAAGGGAGTTCCGTTAGTGAGCACGCCATTAAGATGTCGGGATACACTCAACGCCTTGAGCAACTGGACTGCAAGATCCCAGAGGAGCTCAAGATTGACAGGGTTCTGCAATCACTCCCTCCAAGCTACAAAAAATTTGTAGTGACTCATAATCAGATTGGTTCCACTGATACGATCACCGAGCTCTTCGCAAAGTTGAAGGCTGCGGAGGTGGACATCAAAAAAATAATCATGTGTTGATGGTCAACAAGCCCCCCACCTTCAAGAAAGGTAAGGGTGCAAAGAAGCCCTTCAAGAAAGGCGGCGGCAAGCGCGTTGCCCCTGCTGAGAAGAAGCTCAAGTCTGGACCCAAGCCAGACACTGAGTGCTTCTATTGCAAGGACAAGGGTCACTGGAAGCGCAACTGTCCGAAGTACTTAGCGGACAAGAAGGATGGCACCATCAAAGGTATATTTGATATACATGTTATTGATGTTTTCCTTACTAGCTCGTTGTAGTGCCTGGGTATTTGATACTGGGTCAGTTGCTAATATTTGTAACTCGAAACAGGAGCTACGGAATAGAGGTTGGCTTGCGAGGGATGAGGTGACGATGCGCGTTGGCAACGGATCAAGAGTTGATGTGATGGTCGTCGGCACGCACTCCTTAGTTTTACCTTCGGGATTAGTTTTAAACCTTAATAAGTGTTATTATGTGCCTGCGTTGAGCATGAACATTATTTCTGGATCGTGTTTATTGCAAGACGGTTATTCATTTAAATCGGAGAATAATGGTTGTTCTATTTATATGAGTAACATCTTTTATGGTCATGCACCTGCAGTGAATGGTTTATTTCTTTTGAATCTCGAAAGGGATGAAACACACATCGATAACATTGAGGCTAAGAGATGCAAAGTAGATAGTGATAATACTACTTATTTGTGGCACTATCGTCTAGGTCATACTGGTGTAAAGCGCATGAAGGAACTCCATTCTGATGGACTTTTGGAGTCTCTTGATTTTGAATCATTTGACACATGCGAACCATGCCTCATGGGCAAGATGATCAAAACCCCGTTCTCCGGAATGATGGAGCGAGCAACGGACTTGTTGGAAATCATACATATTGATGTGTGCGGACCGATGAGTGTTTCGACGCGCGGTGGATATCGCTATTTTCTCACTTTTACTGATGACTTAAGTAGATATGGGTATATCTATTTAATGAAACATAAATCTGAAACATTTGAAAAGTTCAAAGAATTTCAGAATGAAGTGGAGAACCATCGTAACAGAAAAATTAAGTTTCTATGATCCGATCGTGGAGGTGAATATTTGAGTTATGATTTTCTCACGCATCTTAAAGCAAGCGGAATAGTTTCGCAACTCACGCCACCCGGAACACCAAGCGCAATGGTGTGTCTAAACGCCGGAATCGAACCCTATTAGATATGGTCCGATCAATGATGTCTCTTACTGATTTGCCATTATCATTTTGGGGTTATGCATTAGAAACCGCTGCATTCACTTTAAATAGGGCACCATCTAAATCCGTTGAGACGACATCGTATGAACTGTGGTTTGGTGCTAAACCTAAGTTGTCGTTTCTTAAAGTTTGGGGATGCGAAGCCTACGTCAAGAAGTTGATGTCGGACAAGCTCGAACCCAAAGCGGAGAAATGCGTCTTCATAGGATACCCTAAGGAAACTATTGGGTATACCTTCTATTCAAGAACCGAAGGCAAAGTGTTTGTCGCAAAGAACGGTTCCTTTCTTGAGAAGGAGTTTCTCTCGAAAGAAGTGAGTGGGAGGAAAGGAGAGCTAGACGAGGTTGTTGAACCTTCTCTTGAATTGGAAAGTAGCGCAGCACCTGAAATTGTTCCAGTGCCGCCTGCACCAACAATAGAGGAAGCTAATAACAAGGATCATGAAGCTTCGGACGATGCTGCTACTGAACGTCGCAGGTCGACAAGGTCACGTGCCCCCCTGAGTGGTACGGCAACCCTGTCTTGACTGTCTTGTCGGTAGAAGACAGTGAACCTATGAACTATGAGGAAGCGATGATGAGCCCATACTCTGAGAAATGGCTAGAGGCCATGAAATCCGTATTGGGATCCATGAGCGAAAACCAAGTATGGACTTTGGTGGACCCTCCTAGCGACCGAAAGGCCGTTGAGTGCAAATGGATCTTCAAGAAGAAAACGGACGCGGATGGTAATGTTACCGTCTATAAAGCACGACTTGTCACAAAAGGTTTTCGACAAGTTCAAGGTGTTGACTACGATGAGACTTTCTCTCCCGTAGCGATGTTTAAGTCCATTCGGATTTTATTAGCAATTGATGCGTTTCATGATTATGAAATATGGCAGATGGATGTCAAGACTACGTTCCTCAATGGCAACATTGATGAAGAGTTGTATATGATGCAACCCGAAGGTTTTGTCGATCATAAGGATGCTGATAAAGTATGCAAACTTCAGCGTTCCATTTATGGGCTGAAGCAAGCATCTCGGAGTTGGAACCTTCGCTTTGATCAAGTGATCAAGAGCTTTGGATTATTCCAAATTGCTACGAAGCTTGTATCTACAAGAAAGTGAGTGGGAGCTCGGTGACATTTCTGATACTATATGTGGATGACATATTGATTATTGGAAATGACATCAACATGCTTAACGATGTGAAGAGTTATTTGCACAAGTGTTTTTCAATGAAAGACCTAGGTGAAGCTGCTTATATATTGGGCATCAAAATCTATAGAGATAGACAAAGGCGCCTAATAGCTTTAAGCCAGAGTACATACCTAGATAAAGTTCTGAAAAGGTTCAGAATGGATAAGACAAAGAAAGGTTCAGTGCCTATGTTGTCAGGTAAGATATTGAGCAAGGCTCAGTGTCCAGCTACGGTAAATGATAGGGAAGCTACGAGCAAAGTGCCTTATGCCTCGGCCATAGGTTCTATCATGTATGCCATGCTGTGTACTAGACTGGATGTGTCCACTGCTCTTAGTTTGACGAGCAGATATCAAAGTGATCCAGGAGTGGAACACTGGACAGCCGTGAAGAACATCCTAAAGTACCTAAATAGGACTAAATAAATGTTCTTAGTCTATGGAGGTGATGAACAGCTCGTCGTAAAGGGTTACGTCGATGCTAGTTTCGACACCGACAAGGATGATTCTAAGTCTCAGACAGGATACGTTTATATTTTGAATGGAGGAGATATGAGCTGGAGAAGCTGCAAGCAAAGCGTGATCGCGGGATCTACAGTAGAAGCGGAATACATGGCTGCTGCATAAGCATCAAGTGAAGGAGTTTGGATCAGGAACTTCATCACTGAGCTTGGCGTGGTTCCAAGTGCATTGGACCCACTGGAGATATTGTGTGACAACACTGGCGCCATAGCACTCGCTAAGGAACCAAGATATCATCCAAAGACCAAGCATATCAACCACAAGTTTCATATAATCCGAGATTATATAGCAGATGGAGATCTGAAGATTAGCAAAGTACATACAGATCTGAATGTCGCAGATCCATTGACTAAACCTCTTCCACGTGTAAAACATGATCAGCACCTTAGTGCCATTGGTGTGAGATTGTTGCCAAATGTAAACTAGATTATTGACTCTAGTGCAAGTGGGAGACTGTTGGAATTATGCCCTAGAGGCAATAATAAAGATGTTATTATTATAATTCTTGTTCATGATAAAGTTTATATTCCATGCTAGAATTGTATTAAGCGGAAACTTTAATACTTGTGTGGTTTGTAAACAACCCCGTGTCCCTAGTATGCCTCTATGGACTAGCTCATTGATTAATGATGGTTAAGGTTTCCTAACCATAGACATGAGTTGTCAATTAATAATGAGATCATATCATTGGGAGAATGATATGATGGACATACCCAAACTAAGCGAAGCAATTAGATCGTGTCATCGTGTTCATCTTTGCGAAGCTTTTCTTATGTCAAATATTGTATTCCTTAGACCATGAGATAATACAACTCCCTGGTATCGGAAGAAAGCTTTGAGGTCATCAAATGTCATCCTATGAGACGGTGATCATAAAGGTGACTCTCAGGTGATCGGAAAGTACCTGTTGGGTTGTATGTATCGAGATGGGATTTGTCCCTCCCAAGTCGGAGAGATATACTTCGGGCCCACTCGGTAATCGATATCAACACCGCTTGCAAGCATGTGGTTAAGGAGTTAATCACAAAGTGATATCGGATTACGGAATGAGTAAAGTACTTCCTGTGAACGAGATTGAACTAGGTATGACGGTACCGACGATCAAATCTCGGACAAGTAAAATATCGCGAGACGAAGGGAATATATATATGGGATTGATTGAATCCTGGCATCGTGATTCATCCGATATGATCATCGATGAATGTGTGGGAGTCAATATGGGTTTCCATACCCCGCTGTTGATTATTGATAGAAGATCATGTCTGCATATTCTCGAACCCGAAGGGTCACACACTTAACGTGTCTCGACGCTAGGATAGATTGGATAATTGGTTTATGAGTTTTTGTTCGGAGTCTCGGATGGGATACGAGACATCACGAGAGATTCCGGAATGGTCCGGAGAATAAGATTCATATAAGGCAATGCAGTTTTTGGAGTTCGGAATTGTTTCGGGTTAATCGGTATTGTACCTGAAGCTTCTAGAACCTTCCGGAGGGGGACCAATGTGGCCCCACCTGCCGGGAGTGGGCATGGGCCTATGAGGGAGTGCCCTGGCTGCATTGGTCCAGGAGCACAAGGTCCCATAGGGCCCAGCCGGCCAAACCTAGGGGAAACCCTAGGGGAGCTTCTAGAAGGAGGGGGGAAACTTGCCCCCCACTCTTCCCTCCTTGGCCACCGGCCTAGGCTTGGGGGAGGGGCTAGGGTTGATGCCCACCCCTCTATATAAATAGGGCTGGGGGCGCACCCCCCCCCCCCACACACACACACACCTCCTCCTCAAGCCCTAGCCTTCCTGCTGCCCTCCTCTCTCTCTCCCTCCCGACTGCACGTAGGCGAAGCCCTGCAGCAGAAATTCTCCACCACTTGCACCGCGCCGTCGCGTTGTAGATCCAATCCGTCTCTCCACCATACTTTCTGGACCAAGGAAGGAGGAGACGCCGAGGTGCCGCACGTGTGCATCTCTCGGAGGCATCGCCACTTGCGGTGTTAGATCGGAGCGGATCGCGAGGAGGAGAAGCGAGTACAACCACATCACCCACGTTCCGACGAACGTTCCGCTGTGCGAATATTCAAGGGTATGAAGATCTCATCTAATCTCTCTCGTTGTTTGCATCTCCTAGATTAGATCTTGGCTTTCCCGTTCGCATCCGTAGAATTTTTTTGATTTACTATGCTGCGAAACCCTTCAGAATTTAGGTTCGGACACCGAAAATTGGCTCGGTCGCGTTCCGAGGAACCTCTTTTCATCCGGATTCGGGCGAACTTTGGTCCGGACTTCCGAGGCCATTCCCAGGTGTAGGGTTTTGTAGCATGGAAAACAAAAAATTTCTATCGCATACAAACAAACATGCCAAGATCTATCTACTAGATTGTAGCAATGAGTCGATGGAATAACTCACCCTCGAAGATTCCAAAGTGTTTAACGAGAGCGGATTCTCGTGGGTGATGTAGTCGTACTCTTCCCGATCTCAAGATCGCGTAGACGATCCTTCCGGCGCTGCGTTCCGGCAGCGCTCCCGCAGTCGGTCACACGTTCGGTACTCGACGAAGACCTTCCTCTCCCTTGTTCCAGCAGGCAGCGGAGGTTGTAGCACTCTCCTCGCGATTCCGGCAGCACAACGGCGTGGTACCGGAAGTAGAGGGGAGATCTTGCAGGGCTTCGCCTTAAGCCGGAGCGAGTATGGTGGAGTATGAGAGAGTCCCTCGGTGTTCTAGGGTTTAGACACACCAAGGAAGGGGGCAAGCCGGCGGCTAGGGTTTAGCTAGGCGGTGGCGGTTTTCCCTAGGGCCGGCGACGGCTATGGAGGCGGCGGCGGCTTGGGGCTAGGGTTTAGAGGTGTAGGAACTTGTGTCTAGGAGGGGAGCCCTGCCCCTCCTTATATAGGTGGAGGGGGGCGGCCAAGGGGAGGGGAGTCCCTCCCCAACTCGGCTTGGTGGTGCGCCAGCGGTGGGAGGAGGAACTCCTCCCCCAAGTCGGTTTCCACCTCCCTCTCCACTTCCCAAAATTGTCGTTTGACTTTCAAACTTGGCGTTTGACTTTTCAAACTAGGATTTGAATAAACCCTCTATTTTGTTCAGCGATGACACCAAGTACATGATGCAATCATACCAAATTGATATAACACATTCATGTACCCTTCCCCTCCGGAGTGCCGGACATTCCGGAACCTCCTAGAACATTCCCGATGAGAACACCGGAACCATTCCCCAACTCCGAAACAGGACTTTCCTTATATGAATCTTATTCTCCGGACCATTCCGGATCTCCTCGTGATACCCCGAATCCCATTCGAGACTCCGAACAACATTCGGTCTCTTTCTCATCATTCCATAACTACTCAAACAACGTCGAATCCTTAAGTGTGTCTCCCTACGGTTCGTGAATTATGCGGACATGATCGAGACACTTCTCCGAACAATAACCAATAGAGGAATCTGGAAATTCATATGGCTCCCACATATTTCTACGATTACTTTGCGATCGAATGAACCATTTACATACGATACCAATTTCCCTTTGTCTCATGATAGTTTACTTATCCAAGGTTATGATCGTCGGTATCTCTGCATACCTAGTTCAACCTCGTTACCGATAAGTACTCTTTTCTCGTTCCCGTGATATGTGATCCCTTGTGAGCCAGTCACATGCTTGCAAGCTAATTGGATGACATTTCACCGAGAGGGCCCAGAGTATATCTATCCGTCATATGGATGGACAAATGCCACTCTTGATCCATGTGTCTCAACCAATACTTTCAGAACACTCAATGCCACCTTTATAGCCACCCAGTTACGGTGTGGTGTTTGATGTCATCAAAGCATCCATCCGGTAAAGGTGATATGCATGATCTCATGGTCGAAGGAATTAGGTTACTATGTATCAGAAAGCATATGGCAATTGAACTATTAAAATGACTTGATCTTTATGCTACGCTTATCTATAGGAGTATGTCCATCATATCATTCTCCTAATGATATGATCTTGTTGTTAATAACATCTCAATGTTCATGATAGGGAAACCAAAATCAGCTATTAACCGACAAGATAGTGATGTATAGAGGTTTTACTAGGGACTTCAAATTAAGTTTACAAATCACACAAGTATTAATGTTTCCATGTTAATACCATTATAGCATGAATGTAAACATTTATCATAAACACAAAGATATAATAATAACTATATTTATTATTGCCTCTAGGGCATATCTTCAACAGTCTCCCACTTGCACTAGAGTCATCTAATCTAGATTACATGGTAATATACCGAACACCCATGGCAGTTTGGTGCTGGTCATGTTTTGCCCTCGGGAGAGGTTTAGTCAACGGATCCGCCACTTTCAGATCTGTGTGTACTTTGCCAATCTTTATGTCCCCATCTTGGACATGTTCTCGAATAGCGTGAAAACGTAGCTTGATATGCTTCAGCTTCTTGTGTGACCTTGGTTCTTGCGCATTGGCTATGGCGCCCATGTTATCACAGTAGATAGACATTGGGTCCAGCGCACTTGGAACCACACCGAGCTCTGTAATGAACTCCTTCATCCATATCGCTTCTTGTGATGCCTCCAAAGCAGCTATGTATTCCGATTCAGTTGAAGATCTCGCCACAACGCTTTGCTCTGCACTCGTCCAGCTAACTGCTGCACCATTCAAAGTAAATACGTATCCAGATTGTGATTTAGAATCATCCGGGTCGGTGTTCCAACTATCATCGGTGTAACCATTAACAACGAGTTTATCATCACCTCCATAAGAAAGAACCATATCCTTAGTTCTTCTCAAGTACTTAAGGATGTTTTTGACCGCTGTCCAATGATCCACTCCTGGATCACTTTGATATCTGCTAGTTAAACTAACAACATATGCAATGTCGGGTCTAGTACATAGCATGACATACATTAGAGATCCTATGGCTGAGGCATAGGGAGTCTTACTCATCCTTTCTCTATCTTCTGCCGATGTCGGACTTTGAGTTTTACTCAAGGTCGTATTGGGCAACATGGGCAAGAACCCTTTCTTGCTATCTTCCATTCCAAACCTCTTTAAAACTTTGTCCAAATATGTACTTTGTGACAATGATATTTAGCGTCTTGATCGATCTCTATAAATCTTTATGCCTAATATGTAAGCTGCTTCGCCAAGATCTTTCATTGAAAAACTATTATTCAAATATTCCTTGACACTATTAAGAAGGTCTACATCATTCCCAATCAACAATATGTCATCTACATATAGTATTAAGAATGCTACAGAGCTCCCACTCACTTTCTTGTAAATACAAGCTTCTCCATAAGTTTGTATAAAACCAAAACTTTTGATCACCTTATCAAAACGTTGATTCCAACTTTGGGATGCTTGCTTCAATCCATAGATGTACCGTTGAAGTTTGCATACCTTGTTAGCATCTTTAGGATCGACAAAACCTTTGGGTTGCATCATATACAACTCTTCATCAATGTCTCCATTGAGGAATGTTGTTTTGACATCCATCTGCCATATCTCGTAATCATAATATGCAGCGATTGCTAACATAATCCTAACAGACTTTAGCTTTGCTACTGGTGAGAAAGTCTCATCGTAGTCAACTCCTTGAATTTGTCGAAAACCCTTTGTGACAAGTCGAGCTTTATAGACAGTAACATTACCATCAACCTCTGTTTTCTTCTTGAAAATCCATTTGTTCTCGACAGCCTTCCGGCCATCCGGTAAGTCCACCAAAGTCCATACTTGGTTTTCGTACATGGATCCCATCTCGGATTTCATGGCTTCTTGCCATTTATTGGAATCTGGGCTCATCATCGCTTCCTCATATGTCTCAGGGTCATCGGTGTTGTCCACCAACATGACACTCATAACGGGATCATACCAATCTGGAGTGGTACGAGTTCTCGTTGACCTGCGAGGCTCTGTAGCAACTTCAACCGAAGTTTCATGATCATCATCATTAGCTTCCTCTCTTATTGGTGCAGGCACCACAGGAACTTCTTCCGGTGCTGCGCTACTCGCAATTTCGAGAAAAGGTTCGACAACCTCGTCGAGTTCTACTTTCCTTCCAGTCACTTCTTTCGAGAGAAATTCCTTCTCTAGAAAGGATCCATTCTTGGCAACGAAGATTTTGCCTTCGGTTCTTGAATAGAAGGTATACCCAATAGTTTCCTTAGGGTATCCTATGAAGACGCATTTCTCCGCTTTGGGTTCGAGCTTGTCCGGCTTCAACTTCTTGACGTAGGCTTCGCATCCCCAAACTTTAAGAAACGACAACTTAGGTTTAGCACCAAACCACAGTTCATACGGTGTCGTCTCAACGGATTTAGATGGTGCCCTATTTAAAGTGAATGCGGTTGTTTCTAATGCATAACCCCAAAATGATAGCGGTAAATCTGTAAGTGACATCATAGAACGAACCATATCTAAGAGAGTTCGATTACGACGTTCGGACACACCATTACGCTGTGGTGTTCCCGGAGGTGTCAATTGTGAAAGTATTCCGCATTTCTTCAAATGCTCGCCAAACTCGTAACTTAGATATTCACCTCCACGATCAGAACGTAGAAACTTAATCTTCTTGTTACGTTGATTCTCTACCTCACTTTGAAATTCCTTAAACTTCTCGAAAGTTTTGGACTTATGTTTCATGAAATAGATATACCCATATCTACTCAAGTCATCCGTGAAGGTAAGAACATAACGATAACCACCGCGTGATGCTACACTCATTGGACCACATACATCGGTATGTATGATTTCCAATAAGTCTGTAGCTCGCTCCATCATACCAGAAAATGGAGTCTTAGTCATTTTACCCATCAGACATGCTTCGCATCTTTCAAGTGATTCGAAATCAAGTGATTCAAGAAGTCCATCGGAATGGAGTTTCTTCATACGCTTCACTCCAATGTGACCAAGACGACAGTGCCACATATAGGTCGAGTTATCGCTCGATTTCAAACGTTTAGCCTTAATGTTATTAATATGTGTATTTCCACTATCGAGATTCAATAAGAATAGACCATCTATCAAAGGTGCATGTGCATAAAACATATTACTCATATAAATCGAACAACCATTATTCTCGGATTTAAACAAGTAACCGTCTCGCAATAAACAAGATCCCGATATAATGTTCATGCTTAACGCAGGCACCAAATAAAAATTATTTAAGTATAAAACTAATCCCGATGGTAGATGAAGGGGTAGCGTGCCGACCACGATCACATCAACCTTTGATCCGTTTCCCACGCGCATCGTCACCTCGTTCTTCGCTAGCTTCCGTTTATTCTGCAGCACCTGTTTCGAGTTACAAATATGAGCAACCGAACCAGTATCAAATACCCAGGCACTACTACGAGTACTAGTGAGATACACATCAATAACATGTATATCAGATATACCTTTCTTCTTGATGTTGCCGTTCTTCAAATCCGCCAAGTACTTTGGGCAATTCTGCTTCCAGTGACCTTCTCCCTTGCAGTAAAAGCACTCAGTATCAGGCTTAGGTCTAGCCTTGGTCTTCTTCGTCGGCGTGGTAACTTTCTTACCACCCTTCTTGAAGTGTCCCTTTTGCTTAGACTTGCTTTTCTTGAATTTGGTGGTCTTATTGACCAACAACACTTGGTGCTCTTTCTTGATCTCCACTTCTGCAGATTTCAACATGGCAAAGAGTTCTGGCAACGTCTTGTTCATGTTCTGCATGTTGTAGTTCATCACAAAGTTCTTGTAACTTGGTGGTAGTGATTTGAGGACACGGTAAATCCCCAAATCATTAGGAATCACTATACCCAAGCTTTGAAGTTTGTTTGCGTGCCCAGACATCTTAAGCACATGCTCACTGACGGAGCTTCCCTCTTCCATCTTGCAGTTAAAGAACTTTTCAGAAGCCTCATAGCTCTCAATTGCCGCATGAGTCTCAAAGATCAATTTGAGATCACGGACAATATCATGTGGGTCTGAATTCTCAAACCTTTTCTGAAGCTCCAATTCTAAACCATACAAGATAGCACACTGAACTATGGAGTACTGAGTCTTCCGAGCGAGGTAAACATTCTTTACTTCATCGGTAGCAGTAGCTGCAGGTGGGTCACCCAGCGGTGCATCCAGCACATAGGTCAAATTACCAGCTGTGAGGATAATCCTCAAATTGCGGAACCAATTCGCGAAGTTGCTTCCATTGTTTTTCAACTTTTCTTTCTCTAGGAACACATTAAAATTGATGGTAGGGGCCGCCATTGATCTACAACATATTTGCAATAGTTCAGACTAAGTTTATGACAAATTGAGTTCTAATTAATAGTTAAATTAATCTAGGTGAACTCCCACTCAAAACAATATCCCTCACATTGTTTTTGTGATCACACGAACCAAATCCACCACATCAACACCGATCATCACGAGAGTTGATGTAGCTTCAATGGCGAACAATCGACATGTTCATCATATCCACTATATGATTCATGCTTTACCTTTAGGTGATCCGTGTTCCGAGACCATGTCTGTACATGCTAGGCTCTTCAAGATCAAACCTTAGCTTCCGCATGAGCAAATCTGGCTTGCTCACGTTGTATACACTTGCGGAATCTAACACACCCGATCATCACGTGGTGCTTCGAAACAACAAGCTTTAGCAATGGTGCTTACTAAGGGTGAACACTTTAGAACTTGAAATTCATGTGCATGAGGGATCATCTTATAATGCTACCGCCGTCTACTAAGAAATACAAGATGCATAAAGGATTAACATCACATGCAATTTATAATATGTGATATGATATGGCCTTTCTTCTTTGTGCTTCCGATCTCCATCTTAAAGCACGAACATGATCTCCATCATCACCGGCATTGCATCAAGGTCAATGACGCTTCTCCATGGTTGTCGTCCACCGAATTCAACTATTAAAACTACTTTGAATAGACACGCGGGTCTTTAACATAAATTAAAGACAACCATATGGCTCCTGCCGGTTGCCAACTTACAATAAGGAACATTGCATACATAAAATATAATCACAATCATGGCCATATCACATCACTGCACACCCCTGCAAAACAAAGTTAGACACTTCTACTTTCTTTGCATATTTTACGTGGTTTGGGGCTTCCAATAAGTGTCGTTCTAACTTACGAACATGAGCCACAACATTGATACTAGTATTGTTAATCACCCCTTGTAAATTGGATCTTAACTATGCTAGGAGAAACAGGCACCCGCAAAGCCACTTATGCAATACAAGTTGCATGTCAAGCGTGGAGCAAGTCTCATGAACGATGTCATGTAAGGTTAGCCCGGGCCGCTTCATCCCAACATCCCGCAAGATGCAAAGTACACCAGAAGCAATCGACAATAAAAGCATCAACGCCCACAATGACCATTGTGTTCTACTCGTGCAACAGATCTACATATAGACACGACTCTGATACCACCGTAGGGTTTCGTAGCATGGAAAACAAAAAATTTCTATCGCATACAAACAAACAAGCCAAGATCTATCTACTAGATTGTAGCAACGAGTCGATGGAATAACTCACCCTTGAAGATTCCAAAGTGTTTAACGAGAGCGGATTCTCGTGGGTGATGTAGTCGTACTCTTCCCGATCTCAAGATCGCGTAGACGATCCTTCCGGCGCTGCGTTCCGGCAGCGCTCCCGCAGTCGGTCACACGTTCGGTACTCGACGAAGACCTTCCTCTCCCTTGTTCCAGCAGGCAGCGGAGGTTGTAGCACTATCCTCGCGATTCTGGCAGCACAACGGCGTGGTACCGAAAGTAGAGGGGAGATCTCGCAGGGCTTCGCCTTAAGCCGGAGCGAGTATGGTGGAGTATGAGAGAGTCCCTCGGTGTTCTAGGGTTTAGACACACCAAGGAAGGGGGCAAGCCGGCGGCTAGGGTTTAGCTAGGCGGCGGTGGTTTGCCCTAGGGCCGACAGCGGCTATGGAGGCGGCGACGGCTTGGGGCTAGGGTTTAGAGGTGTAAGAACTTGTGTCTAGGAGGGGAGCCCTGCCCCTCCTTATATAGGTGGAGGGGGCTGGCCAAGGGGAGGGGAGTCCCTCCCCAACTCGGCTTGGTGGTGCGCCGGCGGTGGGAGGAGGAACTCCTCCCCCAAGTCGGTTTCCACCTCCCTCTCCACTTCCCAAAATTGCCGTTTGACTTTCAAACTTGGCGTTTGACTTTTCAAACTAGGATTTGAATAAACCATCTATTTTGTTCAGAGATGACACCAAGTACATGATGCAATCATACCAACTTGATATAACACATTCATGTACCCTTCCCCTCCGGAGTGCCGGACATTCCGGAACCTTCTAGAACATTCCCAATGAAAACACCGGAACCATTCCCCAACTCCGAAACGAGACTTTCCTTATATGAATATTATTTTCCGGACCATTCCGGATCTCCTCGTGATATCCCGAATCCCATTCGAGACTCTGAACAACATTCGGTCTCTTTCTCATCATTCCATAACTACTCAAACAACGTTGAATCCTTAAGTGTGTCTCCCTACGGTTCGTGAACTATGCGGACATGATCGAGACACTTATCCGAACAATAACCAATAGAGGAATCTGGAAATTCATATGGCTCCCACATATTTCTATGATTACTTTGCGATCGAATGAACCATTTACATACGATACCAATTTCCCTTTGTCTCACGATAGTTTACTTATCCGAGGTTATGATCGTCGGTATCTCTGCATACCTAGTTCAACCTCGTTACCGATAAGTAATCTTTTCTCGTTCCCGTGATATGTGATCCCTTGTGAGCCAGTCACATGCTTGCAAGCTAATTGGATGAAATTTCACGGAGAGGGCCCAGAGTATATCTATCCGTCATATGGATGGACAAACCCCACTCTTGATCCATGTGTCTCAACCAATACTTTCCGAACACTCAATGCCACCTTTATAGCCACCCAATTACGGTGTGGTGTTTGATGTCATCAAAGCATCCATCCGGTAAAGGTGATATGCATGATCTCATGGTCGAAGGAATTAGGTTACTATGTATCAGAAAGCATATAGCAATTGAACTATTAAAATGACTTGATCTTTATGCTACGCTTATCTATAGGAGTATGTCCATCATATCATTCTCCTAATGATATGATCTTGTTGTTAATAACATCTCAATGTTCATGATAGGGAAACCACAATCATCTATTAACCAACAAGCTAGTGATGTATAGAGGTTTTACTAGGGACTTCAAATTAAGTTTACAAATCACACAAGTATTAATGTTTCCATGTTAATACCATTATAGCATGAATGTAAACATTTATCATAAACACAAAGATATAATAATAACTATATTTATTATTGCCTCTAGGGCATATCTCCAACACCAGGATCCTGGGAACGCCCTGGGAACGTCGGACGAAGCGAAAACGGGCGTGGGCCAGCTCTGTCGATGAGACAGTCTCATTTTCCCCCACTCCACTCGCCCAGACTATGGCGAAGAGCTCCCAGCGCCTCTGTCGCCATGACTCCACCGGCGGAGCTCCTCCACGCCGAGACATGCCCACGCCTCTAGATTTGCTCGCTGTAGTCATCGCCCATTCCACCGCCCATTCAGCCGCCGCTTCCACCGCCCGAACTTCGCCGTAGCTCGGCTTCGCTGCGAGCTCCCACCACCATGCCTGCCAAGTGTTCGGCATTTGGCCGGTTCAGACATGGACTCCGGCGACGAGCAGACACTCACGGTATTGCTGGAGGAGGAGAACGCCGAGATCACCGAAGATGTAGAGCACATGGAGATCCTCGCCTCCCTTTCCCAGCCATACCTGCAGATGGCGAAGCCGAAGAGCGGTGGTTCGATGCCGGGTCGTCGGAAGTGCAAGGCGAGGCAAAGGATAGAGGGCTAATGCTTGTTGTATGCCGACTACTTCGCAGACGAGCCGCTCCACGGAGAGGCCGTGTTTCGGCGCCGTTTTAGGATGAGCCGGAAGCTCTTTCTCAAGATCGTGTATGCCATTCGGGAGTTCGACCCCTATTTCGTTTGCAAGAAGGACAACACCGACATGGTTGGGTTTTCCTTACTGCAGAAGTGCACAGTGGCGATGAGGTTGCTTGCATATGGAGCGCCGGATGACAGTGCCGATGACTATCTTAGCATGGCCGAGTTCACCGCCATCGATTGCTTGTACAGGTTCTACAGGGCAGTGATTGCAGTGTTCGAGAAACAGTATTTGAAATCACCCACTGCTGAAGACACTGCTCGGATCCTCATAGTCAATGAAAGTAGAGGATTTCCTGGTATGCTTGGAAGCATAGACTGCATGCATTGGCAGTGGAAGAACTGTCCATTTGCATGGCAGAGAATGTACAGAGGCCACAAAGGAGGTTGCACTGTGATACTCGAGGCAGTTGCTACACATGATCTTTGGATCTGGCACTCCTTATTTGGCATGGCAGGATCGAACAACGACATCAACGTCCTCAATTCCTAAAATGTCTTTGCCAAACTTGTTGAGGGTCATGCTCCCCCCTGTGAAATTTGAGATTTAACGGGCACCACTACAATAAGGGATACTATCGAGCAGATGACATCTATCCAAGATGTCCAATATTTGTGAAGACTATCTCAAGCCCAATGCTCCCCAAGCATTATCAGTTTACCAAGGAGCATGAAGCTTGTAGGAAGGACGTGGAGAGGGCATTTGGTGTGCTCCAGCAGATGTTTGCAGTTGTCCGGTTCCCTGCTATGACCTGGTCGAAAGATCAGATGTGGGAAATGATGAACTGTTGTGTAGTCTTGCACATCATGATCATTGAGGATGAGAAGAAGGACCCCGTGAGTTTGCTCGAGCAGAACGAGCCATACTACAGATAAGGACCTCTTGCCGAGCCTGATCACCAGGTGCCTCCAACTTGGGATGCCTTCATCTCCATGCGTCAGGAGATCCGAGATTCGGCGGTGCATTAACAGCTACAGGATAATCTTGTTGAACACCTATGGATACGCAGGGGCAATACGTAGATGCCGAGCATGAACTAGCCGAACTAGACCGAAATATGTTATATTTTCACTATAGGCCGAACTATGTTTAAATTTATGCCGAACTATATTTAAAATTTCGCCAAACTATGGTAGAATGTATGCCGAACTAGGCCTAACAATGTTATGTATTCATATTATGCCAAACTATGGAGAAATCTGGACGAATTTGCCGAATTTGGGCAGAAAAGAGCGTCCCGGAAACTCGACGTTCCCAGGACGAAAACATGTTTCGTCCGGCCAAAGTTTGGTCCGGATTTCGCCATGGGAACGCCCAACGAGTGGGGATGCTCTAATCTTGTTGGATTGGAGATGCTAGGTAGTTCTCTTTAACAAACAATAAAAAATCCATTTTGACAGCTCATTTAGAAAAAAACATGAGTACATATGTACTCCCTCTATTTCAAAATATAAGATGATTTAGCTTTGTGAAACAAATATATCGGTGAATCTAAACACTAAAATAAGTCTAGATTCATTTTCTTCACAAATCTAAAACATCTTATATTTTGAAACGAAGGGAGTATGTAATAGATGTAAATACTAGTTTGCATAGACATGTGTATTAAAAGTGTACTAAGAAAAATGAGATGTTTTTCCTTTTAAGAGCCATGATTTTTTTATGTATACCAAATGTATTAAAAAAACTTTACATGTTTGTAGAGCACATATGTATGCATACACCGGAAATATTTCAAAAATTTTAGAAACTTGTATTTCCAAAAATTTGAAAAATCCAGGCTCATTGTACCCAGGAAGCCAAACTCCTCCCCTATATCGCCAAAATATACTAATCCCATTTTTTTAGGTAACACCAATCCCATTTTGTGCAGAGCTGCAAAATTCTCACCTTCAGTTTTTTGAAAAAAAAAAAAATCTCACCTTCAGTTTTGTCAATTTAACGGACTGAAAGAACACTCCAACCCAGGTCATATACACAGACACTAGCACCATATTTCGCGAGTAAAATGCACCAGCAGTCCTCGAAGTGACCGGCTATGTCCAAAACAGTCCCAGAACTCAGGAATTGCCTCAATACAGTCCTCGAATTTGATCTCGATGTCCAAATACGATCCTAGGTACGGTCCCTCACCGTATCTTGTTGACATGGCGTCGTTTCGGGCCCACCATCACCTATCGATCACCGCGGGTCGCAGGACCACGACGCAGCATCTCAGCCCGGGGAGGGACACCTCCATGGCGTGCTCCATCCACCACTCTGTGTCCATGCCCCTATCGCCGGCTGCCTCCCTTCACCGCCTAACTAGCTGTGAACCAAAGGAAGGACCAGAGGGAGGACAGAGGCGACGACAACCTCAATTACGAGCGTCGAGCGGTGGACGGAGTCAAGGAAGATGGCATTCGCGAGCTCGATTCACGGCGCGGTGGTTCGATTCCTTCGGTGCGGAAGACGCCAAAGAGGTGGCGAGGACTCCTGCCGGCTTGGAAGGACACAAGGATGGCCAGAGTGGCGGCTTGATGTGACGGTGGCGAGGTGCGGTTCTCAGACGCGCGGGGAATAGTATCGAGCCCAGGACCAAGCCAAATTGCCAATCCCTGAAGCCCAAAACCAAATCGTCCCTGCTCCTGTGCAGACGGCTTCCTCCGCGACAATGCGTATCAACAATAACTTGATCGGTTCTCCTCTCCTCTTGTTGTGTTCGTCAGTTCTGTTCCTGATTGCATCTGGCTATTACACATCCGAAAACTGAGATGTCAGAGAAATACTTAGCGCCTTTAAGAGTACAAAAAAATTGCCACGCGTGATTGCGGTTATTACTGTAATCAACAATGTAATTTCGTCTTGTTTGAACCATTGATACTGTCATGTGTTCCCAACCTTCCATTGTATCTGATGCTAGTCTAAAGGATGACATGTAAAATCCACCAACAGATCAAAGTCTTGGATATTTTCCCGGGGTTATTAAGGAGTGTGGGTTTGGGTTTGGGATGTACATCGATGAGGGTAGAGGATTAGCACAGAGCCATAATTAGCACGAGGTGGAGAAGTGTCGTACGCAGTATATGGAGCAATTCCGGAGGCGGTCTCGAAATAGCTATGTGGGCCTGAATCGGTGCCACCTAAGCAAGATACGGTGATGAACCGTAGCTAGGACCGTATTTGGACATCCAGATCAATTTTGAGGACTGTATTAAGGCAATTCCAAAGTTCTAGGACTGTTTTAGGCATAGCCAACAACTTTGAGGATTATTGATGCATTTCACTCATATTTCGCCGATGGGCCGAACCCAATGAGCCCACCTCCTGGCTCGGAAGGCACAAGAAAATCTAGAACCTTCTGTGGTGGCCGCCACCAAGAACAGTCGGGCTCCAGGCACAGTCGGTCGGCCATAAACAACGAATAAAAAGCCTGTAAATAGACCGAAGAATATCGCCAAAAGAAAAGAAGAAGAGCTAGTGAGGCCGGAGAAAAAGATTCCAAGTGAAAGAGAGAGCGTGCCCTGCCCTCCCGAACCATACACCACAACGGCTCGCAGCAAGAAGAATCTGCTCCCATTACTGTGCTCCCACGGCGCCGCACTAGACTCTCTGAGCTGCCTCCGGAACCAGCTCAAAGGAGGGGAGACCGGGCCGGGGGGGGGATTTGGTGGAAAGCAGAGTGCAGGGCGCGAGATGGGGTCCGGATCTTTCCTCAAGGTGCTGGCCAAGAACTTCGACATCCTCGCCGGGTACGGCCTCCTTTCCCCTTTCTTGCTCTGCTTGCATCCTCACCCTAGCTGCCGATAGATTCGTGGATTGATTAGCTGGGGAGCTCGTTACGGCGGTTCTTGATTGGATCCGTTGTTCATGCCGTTAGTCCGCTAGGCTGCGCCGGGGCTTGCGCGGAGGGAAAGTGTCGGAGAATCTTGGGGGTGGCCGCTTTGTATGCTGCTATCTCGTGCCTCGCGGCAACGGTGAGCGAATGCGTACTTTGGATCCTGCTGGCGCTGGGCATGGAATACTCGGTACTTCAAAACCCTAGTGTCAAAGTTAGGGTTTTATTTTTGTCTTTTACATTGATGCTTTCTCTGAGAGCGTCACGTATCTGGTTGTGTTTGTATCTTCGAGTAGTGGTATGCTTGATGAATCCGGAGACAGAGCCAACCATGTGGTGCCGATGTTGACATCCTTTCCCCACTGTGATGTGGCCTGTGGGGTTAATACAAGGTTTGGAACAGAGATCTAATTTCTGTGCCCGATAAGCATTTATATGTTCAGCCCGAACATTGTGCCTAGAAATGGAATCAATGCTTCAGATAGTTTTGAACGGAGTGGTTGATGGTCTAGATAGAACTTGAATTCACAGTGTTCTGCAAACCTGCTCAGTTTAACTACTGGATCAGTTTCTTGTGCTGCTACATTCTTCTGCCTTAGTAGCTAGGTGTAGTAGCTCGTCTGCATTGTTTGTAATGGGCTGTATGGAGAATGGGGTCAACTATTGAGAAACAGAAATGTTTCATTGAAGTAAATGAGAATGCCGTGTTATCATGAGTTACCTGGGAGATAGAGCCTATGTCTATGCGATGCATTTTAGCTTTGGGCCTGTTTGGTTCCCGGACACAATTTGCCAAGCCAAAGTTTGGCAATTTGGTGTGTTTTTGGTTTTTGCCACACTTTATTATTCATAGGACCCATCTGTCATAAATTGAAACTTTTGCCAAGTTTTGCTACACTTTTGGGTGCCCAATTTTTCAGCCACACTTGCCAAACTTAGGCTTGGCAAAGTGTGACCGGGAACCAAACTTGGCATGTCTAGGATAATTTTTCCAAATGCTTCAAGTGTATTTGGATGCTTACAGTTCTAACTTTCTATTTCCCTCTTTGCAGGCCACTAGTTTCGCTTGCTTATCCTCTGTAAGTATTACCATCATCCTAGTTTACATGATTCACTTACCTTGTTTCATCTTGGTATTAACTTACACCGTTGTAAGTTCTCACATTTTCTCGTTTGACACCGACTGTAGATATGCCTCTGTGAGAGCAATTGAAACAAAGTCTCAAGTAGATGATCAGCAGTGGCTCACTTACTGGGTGTTGTACTCGTTTATCACTTTGTTTGAGCTCACTTTCGCTCCCATACTTGAATGGTCAGTAAAACTTTTCTGGCTCTTGAGATACACTGTATTTTAGACTTTATAAACCGTTTAAGATTCTACTATTTGATTCACCAGAGCCTTAAGATTCTTTTTTTGCAGGCTTCCTTTCTGGCCCTATGGAAAGTTGTTCTTCAATTGCTGGCTAGTTTTACCTTGCTTCAATGGTGCTGCTTATGTTTACGAGCATTTTGTGCGGCCAATGTTTTTGAATCGCCAAATAGTAAACATCTGGTACGTCCCGAGAAAGGATAAGTCAAGTAAACCTGATGATGTACTCTCAGCTGCAGAGAAGTATATTGAACTGAATGGACCAGAAGCATTTGAGAAGCTAATTAGCAAGGTATTCCTGTTTTTCACTTGCAATTTTTTTTGTAACATCTTGTCTGTAACTAATGTAGTGTTGCTATATTCCTGTGTATATCATTTACGTGACATTTCCCATTTTTTTCATGCTAATCAGTGTAGTAGGTTTATGAATCCATCCTGACTGGAGTGACTTGATATAATCGGCTGATTTATCCATTCTTCTGTGCAAGCTTGCATTACTATCCATTCTTCTGTGCAAACTTGCATTACTATCCATTCTACTATGAATGTGTGCATTCCATTAGTATTTCCATGAATGTTTCCTTCCATCAGTGTGTTCAAATTGCTACACATGCATAAATTGGACTTCTACTCTGTACGTTTATACTTTTCTTTCTAACTAGTATCGTTGGTTAACTCTTCTTTCAGTCTACAAAGCCTTCAAACTTTAGGAGCAAGAGGCTGTCGGTCTTGCAGGAAGCAAAAGCTGATAGAGCAGGCAAGGCCGAAAGAGAATCCTGGGGTGAAAATCCATTCTATGATAAGAATTACCGGCACTAAAATGGCCTATTCTTTTCAGCCATCCACTCATCAGGTTAGCCTAAAGTGTACCTGCAAGCTGAATGATAAGTGCAGTTACATTTGTGTTATATAGTCTCGTGTGTTATTTACAAAGCTGCATTACTACTTTTCCTGCAGTCTTCATGGATGTGCCTGAGGAGAGGAGCTTTTCCACGCATCTTAACTTGAGGACTGTACTCTGATGCGTCCACTATATTGATATCTTGTTCTGGAACTATGGGATGGTTAAATTTGCTTGTAAATAGATGCCCGTGTTGACAATTTCCCTTGGGATTTAGGTGTTGTAATGTTGACTTGTGTGTCGTAGTGACAGCTTTGGCGGTCAAATTGGTCATGTGGAAGGTTAAATAGCAACGACTGTTGGATCGGTGGTGTCGGTGTTTCCATCTGCTCTGCATCCGCCGTAATCAGACATTTCTTGCTTGGAAGATTGCAATTTGTGTTGTCATTTGCAGCCTTGAAGCAACTTCGAATGGACAGAGCTTTGGTTTGCTATTTGTGGTCGAGAAACGACTATATTTCTGAAGACACCAAGATCTATCCTATTGTCATTGAGATTTGTGTACTGATGGATGAGGAAAACATCATTGGATGGCTAATATTTTCAAGAATAGTTATTTCTAATTCAGTTAAGAGAATAGTTGCTCCCAAGAACAAAATGTATCAGACACTAAAGATCAACGTACTTAATGACATGAGAGCGTGAGTGCATGACCCCTACACTGCCGACCCTTCTGTCTAGCCACTCGTAAGGCAACAGGAGAAGTTAAAGGTGCGTCCGGATTGTGTGTTCACGACGCAATCTATGGCCTCAGTTAGAAATATCTTCCGGTCTTCAATACGAGCATTGTCCTGTAATTTTTTCAGGCACTTCTTGAGGGATCAAACCATCAGGTTCCGTGGCCTCATTTTTCAAAATGATGTTTATGTTATAGTACAATGACATCACCGTTCCTTCTGCAATCAACCTCTAGCAGACCCCTCGCGAACCCAACCTGACATAATCCACCATCACTCTTTGCTATGTCTAATAATGCCTATCTGCATGTCTGATCCGCGTATAATAGAAATTAGAGAATAAAGCTGGAGTGAAATTCCAATGAACTACGACAAATCAAGTATGCATCTCTGGATGCTCGCATAGGCTCTGAGCTTGCTAGGAGGTACCAGAGATTAGTTGGATATAACATGCATGTAGATCGTCATAATGTGTTCACGATTTTGTAATGTATGAGTTTTAATAAATTTAGTATATCTTGTGTCTCAATGCAAAGAGTAAAGCTGGCAGGATACAAAAGCTAGGTAATCCCTACAAAAACTGTCATTTTCATCCTCCCCCCACACTCCCCTATCTGGCAGCAGCGGTGCTCGTGGTAGTATCAGAAGACCAGGCCACTCGACAACATCACCGTGGAGGATCTGTCGTGGGAATAGTCACGGCAGATGCTGCAATCGGCAGCGAGTAGTAGAACGAGGGGGCAAGGGCGGCCAGCCATCTGCGGTGCGAGATGAGGGCAAAGACACAGGGTTTTACCCAGGTTCGGCCCCCCGGAGGGTAAAGACCTACTCCTGCTAGATTGTATTATGGAGGTGTTACAATGGACGAGCTCGGCTGTTAGGCGGCGAGTCGCTTGGGTGTATGAGGGAACGTATGTCTACTCGCCCTATAGGGAGGTTTATATAGGCTCACCTCCCCTAGGGTTTACATATCTCAACAGATTCAGTTAAAGCTTCGGTAGTTGTTTAACCTAATCCTACTGGGCCTATCTACTCGCCTGGGCCTTCAGCTTCCAGTCGCTTGGTGCCTTGCTGGGCTTCAATCCACTTGCCGTTCTCTGTTGGTGTCACGGAGAAGGAGGCCCGGAGGCGAGGTCGTGGAGGATCTGATGGCACCATGGAGGAGGTGGACCAGACAGGAGGCAAGGCTGTGGAGGTTCTAATGGCTTCGTGGAGGAGGCGGACCAGACAGGAGGTGAGGCCGTGGAGGTTGGCCATGACAGAGATGAACCTCTCATCAACCACTTAACTTTGGAGGACATGCACATCAATCATTGGCATAATAGTTTTGCATGTATGTTTATGCCATAATATATTTGACCAACTGGAACTTGCACAAAAATTTCATCAGTACCGTCATCTTTCTCTTCTCCACTATGAGGGGTAGAAATCAGTGATTCAACACTAGTGTTCTCTTCATCTTTCCCTCTGTTCACATCCCCATCACTCTCCTCATCAGCTTCTTCGAAGTCTTCCACAAAAATGTCTACATATCCCTCAATCATGGCACTTTCCATCTTCCGAACTGAAGCATCATTATGCAGAAACATCAGACCATCATCCATGTTCTTTCCTAAAATTAACTAGTACAACTTGTAGCTGTAAATTCCATACACATGTCCCCTCTTAGCCTCATGCAAATCCCTAGCAAAATCATGAACTTCTTTGAATAAAAGATCTTCCCTTTTGATCTGAACCTCTATTCTATCTCTCCTGTGTGTAGAGGCTTTGAAGCACTCCTATCGAACTTACATGCGATATGATATCTGACAAAAAAGTAGTCGAAAGCATTGAGTGTTGTATGCCCGGGAGAACCTAAAAAAATTAAAGAAAATTCAAAACTTTTATAAACTAAAGAAAACTAAATCCTTAAACTATTCGACACCAATATTATCCCTTGATAGTAGAACAAACACCCGATCATCAAAACCCGTCTTAATCCCTTCAATCTATAACTAAATCCGCAGTTATAGGCATGCCGACAATCTAAATTTCGGACTGAAGAATAGAGTAGGCATAAGTTCAGAAACGGAGAAGGGCGAGTGGAGAACTCACATGACTCATGCTTGAGTCAGCGAACACGCATGGCAAAGTTTGAGACGGCTTTAGTTGAAGGTGGAGACGGATGCCACCGACGGAGATGACGACGTAGCCTTACCTGGTTGTGGCGGCGGTAGAGGCCTCGAGGAAGAAGAAACGGAAGAGAGCCAAAGAAGTAAAAAGGAGGCATGATCGTACCTCTGGGTCCCACCTTCACCTAGTCACACACGTTCACACCACGGGATTGGTCAACGTAAGCGCCAAGTAAGCCGCCACGGGATTGGTCTAGGGGAGAAAACCACCTTTGATGTAACAGAAACCACGTGAGGGGGTTATTAACCCGATTTTTTATATTTTAGGGTGAAAATTGTGCCAAATTGAAGTTGAGGGTGAAATGTGTCCAAACATAGCCCTACCTCACGCGGCGGTAGTGGAGGCCTTGCGAAAGACGAAACGGAAGAGAGCCGAAGAAGAAAAAAGGAGTCAGCGATCGCCTAGACATAATCAATGATGCCACTTACCTCTGGGTCCCACCTAGCTCACATGGTCGTGCCACGTGATTGGTTCATGTAAGCTCCAAGTAAGCCGCCACGAGATTGGTCCTGGGGAGAAAACCACCTTTGTTGTGACAGAAACCGAGGATTATTAACCTGGTTTTCTAGATTTGAGGGTGATAATTGTGCCAAATTGAAGTTTGAGAATGAAATGTGTCCAATTAGATGGATTTGAGTGATTTCTAAACCCTTTTGAAAAAATAAATGGGCCGTGCAGTGTTTGCCCGCTGGCCTCACCTAGGCGAACAGCATGGCCCATCTGTGCCGGCTCGCGAAAATTCGGCCTGTTGGACAGTATAGACAGCCCGCGACCTTCTTCCCCGAAGCGCGACGAGGGAACTGGCCGTCTCTCTCCTCCGCCGCTGCGCCCATCTTTCTCGCCCACCGCACACGCGTCGAGCAAAACCCTCGCGCTCGCCGATCCCTCCCCACGCACGCATTCGGAGGAATCACCTCGCCGGCGCCGGCGGCCCCGCCGCGCCGAAAAGGATTGCCTCGGTCCCGTCCATTCCGGCCATGATTCGAGACCGAGCTTTGAGGTCATTTCCCACGATTTAGCTAGCGCATGTTATTTTGGGCGGTGCTTTGCGAGACCCTTTCGCATTGCGTCAATATGGGTCCGAAATCGAAACATCTTTATGCTGGAGCGTTTTAGGGTTAGATTTCTGTCGCTGGGCTTATTTTGATGCCCTGAATCCAACGTTTCGGGATGTTGCCCCCCAGTTTTCTGGTGGCATTTTGCGAATCTGGGGCTTTGGCAGCTACCCCGTGTAGACCTCTAGGGTTAACTTGATACAAATCCATTCCAGCGGCTAGTTCAGGGGACAGGGGTGGTGCTTTATCTGCACAAACTACAGCAGCTGCCACTGCAATTTTGGTCAGATCATTCGTCGGTATCTCTTGTATCTGCTTGTGCAATGTCGATGCAGGGTGTTGCTCAGTTTAGTTTGTGTTTCTACCCAAAGAAATTTGCAGTACTGTAGGCCTAGCACTATGGATTGAATTATGTTATTTGAAGTCCAAAGTGATAATGTCAGCCATATTTGGAGCATGTGCTTATCTTATCTCTTATGTCATGCTTGCGTAGTATAAAAATTGGAAGAAATGAAGAATCTAGCTGTAGTGATGTATTTGAATTAGTGATTCAGACTTCATAATTCTGCAGATCCCTTGCTACAGGGTTTTCCTCTTGTGGTATTGGTCTGGAGGAAGTCATGTTGCGACAGACATGTGGTCTTGGAATGATATCAGCTTGCGAAATATGACTCTGGGTGTGGCTGCATGGCTGCAGATTATTCGAAGAACGATCCCTTTGAGAGGGACGTCGAACAGGTAAGTGTTTATCAACTTAGTTGGATGAGTAAATTGATCCGTAGGAATCGAGCTTGTCTGTCCCATTAGAGTGAGCGAGTGGATGTACAACTCCCAAAATCCAAGTTCAAGTCCACTTGTACTCGAATTTGGCTTCCTTTTGTCCTTTTCAAAGAAAGTTATCTGCTTCCTCCCTAGGTATTCTGATTTGCCAAACTAGCAACTATGTGCACTTGCAATTTTGTTTTTGAAAAAAAATTCATAATTGTGCATGGAAGTATGAGAAAAAAATATACCAAAACATGCGTATTCTCGGTCTGTACAAAAAAGATAGCAATTTGGCCAAAATATAGCAACATGGTGTGCGCAAATTTGTCCTTTCGTGCAGTTTAGAAATGAGTACATTTTAGCTCTTTTGTTAGTGCTCATACTTCTATGTAATACACATTTGTGAAGAATTCCTATTATTTTTTAAAAGTGTATTCCTTTTGCAATTCCCGCGTATGCCCCTGTGTTGACCGTATTCTGGCACTAACATTTAAGTTGTGTAACCAGCCTTTTTCTCATCTATTTATTTTGTTTGAAACTTCAAACGGGCTTTATGAGCTAGTAACAAGAGTTGCATCTTGTCGGAAACTCTTTATTCTATGGCATGGGAAACATAAAACACAAGCAGATCGTTAGCACCTGGTGCAAACTACAGTTCAACAACATTTTGGTGTTGGGAAGCTAGGAGCATCAATCATTTAATCTCTTATTGAGAGTGTTGAGAGCATGTAACCTTCTAATGATATAATTCAACTTCTATATGCAGTGCTTTATTTTTAAAACTTGATTTTTTTGTGTGCCTTAGTGGTGTACATTGGAATGTTCCTTCTCATGTTGTATCACTTAACAAGGTCCTCATAAATTGCTAGGCAATAATAGCCCTGAAGAAAGGAACACATTTATTGAAATATGGGAGGCGAGGAAAACCAAAATTCTGCCCATTCAGACTTTCCAGTGTAAGTAGCATAGCATTCTTCTGGGAAGAAATAGTGCTAGCCTATTTTCCAACATTCCTTCTCACAGTTTGGTTGTTTCTCTAGCGTCACTTGTAATTCTAACCATTGTGCATAACAGTTTTCCTGAGACTAAATCTTTTACATTTAGCATAAGCATTCTAGTTGATCCATCTATTAATTCTCAGTTAGATAATGGGTGCTGAGGAGACATCAATGTTATATAAAATTTGCAAGTGACACGTACATTCTGCATCCTAGGATCATTTAAAAAGAATCTGCATGAGCCAAAAGAATAAAATGTCCTAATGTATTATATCAAAAGCATTTCATGGATAATTCTCGTTCATGTGTGTCTTATGACCTATCATCGTTGTTCACTTTTCCTAGGATGAAACCATGCTCATCTGGTACTCTGGGAGAATGGAGAAGCAGCTAAACCTTATTCAAGTATCAAGAATAATACCTGGACAACGTACGGTATGTCTATACTTGGATAATTTGCTATTTTATGATTCTAGAGTTCACCTCATTGTTCCTGGAAGTGTGCTCTGTTTCAAACAAGATCAAATGCAGCTCGGATTAATTTTAGTGTTGTTCTTCTCCTTCCAAGAACACACAAAAGCTACCTGTATCTTTTCTTTAAGAAGACATACACAGATGCCAAAATAAAAAACAATGTTGCTAAAGGCGCTTTTCTTTTTCTCTTTCTGTTGTCTGGCTCACTTGTCAACTCCTCTCTTTTTCTGAAACTTGGTCTACTTTCATGCTAACGGAGAAATACCTTGCTAGACGAAAGATAACCATGTTTCCTTTCTTGTCTTCTTTGCCAGGCTATCTTCCTGAGACATCCAAGACCTGATAAAGAGTATCAATCATTCTCCCTTATATATGGGCAAAGATCATTGGATCTGGTTTGTGAAATTCATATCTTATTTATGTTCATGATTCAGTTTGTAATACCACTGTTTATTTATATACTGATCGAAGTCAAGTATTGGGAAAACACATTCTTATGATGTCATTACAAACCTTCCTTTAGTTTAATAACCCTCAGTAGGTAATGTGCTACAGATCTGCAAAGATAAGGATGAGGCAGAAGCCTGGTTTGTTGCTTTAAAGGCACTTATTTCGCGAAGAGCATGCAAGTGGACAATACAGACAAAACATGATAAAGCTTCCTATAGTCCAACTAACCATACACATGGAGATTCACCAATGGCGTCTTCATGTTATAGTACTGATGTTGAAAATAAGGTTAGTAAGCAGTGATTTTGATACGTACCTGGTAAGTTTCTACCTATGTACATCATAACATACTAACTATTTTTTTGCAGGTATCGAAAAGCATCCAACAATGCGGCACAAATCGTGATGCTCGTCCATTTGCTAATTTTGCGAATATCTTTTCTGATGTGATCCTACGCACTGGGCAGGGGAGGAATAGAGTTAGTACAGGTTTAGTTAGTAGTTCTAAATCCTTGATATCTGGAAGTGCAGATACCTCAGATGAGGGAGCATCTGGAGTTGATAATGATGTCAGAGTTAGCTATTCGAGTACAGTAAGTTCATGCAGCTATGGATCAAGTGATGATTTTGATTCTAGGGGTGATGTTCTTCTTTGGGGCAAGGGAGTAGGTGATGGCACACTTGCTTATTCTTCACATTTATCTGGAAATTCGTATGGTTCTAGGATTGATGCATCTTTACCAAAGGCACTAGAGTCAAGGGTTCTGCTGGATATTCACAGTATAGCTTGTGGGAGTAAGCATTCAGTTCTGGTTACTAAACAAGGAGAAATGTACAGTTGGGGTGAAGAGTCAGAGGGTAGGCTCGGACATGGAGTTGATACCGACGTTACCCACCCTAAGCTTATTAGTACCTTGAGTGGAATTAATATTGAATCCGTTGCATGCGGGGAATTTCATACTTGTGCTGTTTCTTTTAGTGGGGATCTGTACACATGGGGTGATGGTATGCACAATTTCGGTCTTCTTGGTCATGGGAATGATACTGCTCACTGGATTCCGAAGAAGGTCTGTGGCCCGTTGGAAGGACTGCATGTGTCCTCAATATCATGTGGACCTTGGCATACAGCCGTGGTGACATCAGCGGGCCAATTGTTCACTTTTGGCGATGGAGTATTTGGTGCATTAGGCCATGGAGATCGCCAAAGCACAAATATTGCAAGGGAAGTAGGCTCTTTAAGAGGCATGCGTACTGTACGTGCAGCCTGTGGTGCTTGGCATACAGTTGCAATAGTTGAGGTTGCAGATTCTCTAAATTCTGGCACATCTTGTAAACTATTCACATGGGGAGATGGGAATAAAGGTCAGCTTGGACATCGTGACAGAGAAACAAGGCTCCTTCCAGCTTGTGTAGAATCACTTTTTAAGCCTAGTTTCTGCCAGGTATCATGTGGGTATGACTTCACCATTGCTTTGTCAACTTCTGGGCAAGTGTATACAATGGGCAGTAATGCCTATGGACAACTTGGAAATCCAACGAATAATGGGAAGCTCCACAGTATTGTTAAAGGGAGCATCTCCAGCCGTTCTGTTGAAGAGATTGCCTGTGGCTCTCACCACGTTGCTGTGTTGACTTCTAAAGCCGAAGTTTATACTTGGGGCAAGGGTGCAAATGGTCGCTTAGGACACGGCAATAATTTTGATCGGAATACTCCAACTCGTGTTGAAGCTTTAAAAGATAAGCAAGTCAAGAGCGTGGTATGCGGTACAGATTTCACTGCTGTTGTGTGTTTTCACAAGTGCACATCTGGTTTAGATCAGTCAGTATGCACAGGCTGTCGTTTGCAATTTGGGTTTAGAAGAACGAGACATAACTGTTATAACTGCGGCTTATTATATTGCAAAGCATGCAGCACGAGAAAATCACTGAAAGCATCTTTGGCTCCAAATTCGCACAAACCATATCGGGTATGCAATGAGTGCTACACCAAACTTAATACTATTGGGGATGCTAAAAATCTGCAGAACTCAAAGCTTCATGAGGGAAACCCACAACAATTGTCAAGTGAAGCAGCTGATAGAGAAAATTCAGTTAAGAATTTGCGATTGCGACTATCTAGGTTTTCGACTATGGAACCATTAAAGCCTGAAGGAAAACACTCACGGAGTAACAGCCGGCTTCCTCTTCATCGTTCAGCAAGTCTAAACCTTGGCAGTATAAAATGTGTTGGTGACTCCAAAGAGTTGATTTCTTCACGCATTCCTGCCTCGGCGACATCACCTTTGTCCTCTGGGCTGATTTCACCACATTTTACTAATAGGTTAACTACATCTGGCCTAGCATTACAATCACCAGGCTCTGCGTGTACGTGTATGTCAAACAAGAATCTGACTGAAGAAGTTGCTAGATTGCAATCACAGGTGACAAAACTCATTTTTTTCCCCCAGATCCCAGAAGTTCTGCTGCGATTCTCAGTTCTTCTAAAGATTGATGTTCTCATAGGATGTCAGTGCACTAAGCAGCATAGATGATCATTCAGAAAACTAGGATTAGATTTCCCAATCCTTTGCTTGGGACTTAATATTGTACTGCTCTATCTTTACCTTGGAAAACATATTTATTGTTTTTCTCATACTGTGACCTGACCTGATTGATTCTCGTAGGTGAATGAGCTCACACATAAGTCCGAGTTACTTGAAGCAGAACTTGCTAAAACTAATAATCAGTTAATAGAGGCAAGGACTAGCGCTGATGTGGAGAACTTGAAGTGCAAAGCAGCAAAAGAAGTTATCAGTTCCCTTACTGCCCAGGTACTTTTCTGTTTCTTCTACTGTGAATTCTTGGAGTGAGAGTGATCATTTGCCCAACCTTTATATGGGGAACTATTGTAGGTGAGAATATGGGAGGCGTGGTGCAAACATATACTACAGTTTAATAGTAGCCTTGTTCCACATTGGGCCAGTGCGCCATTCTCTTCATTAATCATACATGTATCTGGAACACATTCCCACTTGAAGTTCCTTCATTAGCTTGTATGAACTTGCATTCGTTTTTGCACTAGTAATATGAAATGCTAACCTAGTGAAAACAAAAATTGGGAGTCCAGAGGACACACACTGATAGAGAAAACTAAGGTTCAGATAGTTGAGTATGATGAGAAGTGCAAACAGATGGCATCACCGTAAAGCTTTGTCCTATAAATCGATGCTGATAACACGATTTTTTTTTTCTGTCGTCAGATCAAAAGTATAACTGAAAGAGCACCTGCAGAGTGCACCGTGAATGAAACCTCGGCCGGTCAAGTATCCAAGTCGTTAGGAAGTCTTCTCCGCGAGAATCACTCGGACGACGTGTCAAGGCCACCCGATTCCAGAGTCCACCTGGACAATGAGCCGCCTTGCAAAGGGAACAACAGCATGGCAGCAGAAGACACCGACTGGAACGAACAGGTTGAACGCGGCGTTTACATCACTCTGTTCCGCTCGCCAGCAGGTCATAAATACCTCAGGCGTGTCCGTTTCAGGTATGACATCCTCCTATGGCTGCTTCTGATCCTCATGAAGGTCAAACCTTAATGCATTTTTTGCCACCGTGATTTTTTTTTTTGATTGTTCACTTGGTTTTGCTCTCACCTGAAGCAAGAGACACTTCACTGAACAACAAGCAGCGCGGTGGTGGGCTGAACACAGACAGACTCTGCAAGAGCAGTATGGTGTTGTTACCGGAGACAGTATCATCCCGTCGTGAGCGCCCCGAGAAGGGCTTGTTCGGTTTCATAAAATTTGAGCGGGATTGGCAGGGATTGAGGAGGAATAAATCCCATCTAAGTCAAAATCCCCCCAAATCCCTTCCAAATCACTCCAATCCACTGGGGAAGTGGGTTAACCGAACAAGGCCGAAAGGGGATAGGATTTTTGTCATCGACTTTCCTCCCTGCCGGTAAACGTAAAACTGTATTAAACTGGTGGATTCTGTAGGCGGGCGCCATTTTTTTTTTTGGTGTCCTCGCAAACTGATGCATTGGAGCAACGTGAGGTGTATGCTGTATAGAGCTAGAGCTCAGTGAGTCCCTTGAGCTTACCCCGGGCCCCTGCTTGGCGAGGTCATTGTTAACCATGCATGGCTTCTCTCTGGACAATAGAAATTTTGGTATGTAATATTTATTTTCCTTTTCTATTTAATGACACATGTATGTACTACTAGCTAGGATGTGTTGGGTGAAATGTTCATGCGAAGTACTCAGGAGGAGCTGTTGGACTTTTGCAGTAAAATGGTTGGGTTTGGGTGGTTGAATGAATGGTGGAAATTGCTTAGTTTTCTGACATTGTCTGACTTTTGCTCTTCTCTCCGCATGCATGCACATTGCACAGTGATTGTCCTGGCTCGTACGTACGTACCCTGCGCATGTAGGCATGCACATGCAGGCTGTACTAGGCGACAGGTGACGCCAAGGCCTTACGTAGAGAGCCCGAAAAGAGTAGAGTCCACCAACAACCAACCGATGGAAAAGAAAAGGAGGCATGCATGCATGCATGCGAGTCCGTCCTTTCCTCGCTCGACCCGTTCCTTTCTTCCGCCCGATCGAACGGCACGGCACGACACGCGCAGGGAAAAAAACTGTCCATCCCCGGCCGTGGCGCGCCGTACGCGCGTACGTTGCCGCTCACTCCCGTGTCATCGCATGTGGCCCATGCATGCACGGAAGCGACTACGACGGCATCGGCATGCATGCGGACGGACGGAGCAGAAAAACAGAGTGGAGTAACCAACCGGCGCACCGCTCACCGGCTCAGCTCAGCTCCGGTCAATTCCGCTTCATTCCCAGATCCGTGTAAACAATTAACCGTCGTCTGATTGATCTCTTGATCAGCTTCCTCCATGCGGAGGAGACCGAAGCTTCCACGAAAGAGAGTCTAGCGGCAGGCAATCATGCATGCAAATACTCTCCTCTTCTGCATGGTTGGAGACTTTGGAGTATATAGATACGTGTTACCACGCGAAAGAGAGCGCCGGGCTTGCAATCATTTGCGTTGTGTTTGTGTCACTACTCGTTGTTTCCTAATATAAGACGTTTTAGCATCTTATATTAAAGAATAGATGAGGAAGTAGTAGTAGTAGTAGTAGTAGTAGTAGTAGTAGTAGTAGTAGTAGTAGTAGTAGTAGTAGTAGTAGATCTCATGGACGAATCAAAGTAGAGATAACACATCAGACTGAATTAATTAAGCTGAAGCGAGCTGACAGTACAATATTCATGGGATAGTAGTGTCTATTATATTAGCAGTGGCCGGATGGGTAGCTAGCGGTCGGTCGGTCGGTTGTCTGTAGGCGAAACAACTCGATCCAAAACCGCGAGTTAACAGGATTACATACATATAAGCTATTAAGCTGCAGGCAGAAGTGAATGAAGAGGAAACTGCGCGCGAGTGAATGAAGAGGAAACTGCGAGCTAAGAGGGGATCGATGATCAAGGTGGGCACAAGCAACTATATGAAACTTAGGCGGCCCTATAGCTATCTAGCTAAGGATGCACTACTGCCAAAGTAAAACTTAGGTGGGTGTATCTCGATCGATCTGCGGTTCTGCATATATATACACGCAGCTAGCTAGTAGCTAGTGCAGAGATCGACAGGCAGACATGTATACATGTGTAAGTGTAGACGACATATATATGTAGCTAGGAATGCACGAGCTGCATGTGTGGGTGAAGGGCTAGCTTAATTGATTAGGAGAATAATCTGTGTAGACGCGATATATGTAGCTAGGCATGCAAGGAGAAGCTGTGGGTGAAGAGCTAACTTAATTGATTAGGACAATTAATCAGCATCCAGGAGGCGACGACGACGCAAGATGATGATGAAGTGCAGCTAGCTAGCCGGCCGGTAGCTAGGTGGGAGGTAGCTAGCGGAGGAGGCTGCGGATGATCTCGGCGGCGGGGCTGTTGTTGTCCATGGTGGACATGAGTTCGGTGAGGCGGTCGCTCAGGTCGTCCACCTCCCGGTGCAGGCTCTTGATGTAGCTGCACGTCTCCTTGAGCATCTTCGCCGTCGACGCCGCCTGCGTGCATGTATGCATATTGAGTTATTGACCGATCCCCATCATCGTTAACCCCAGCCAGCCGTTTCTTCATAAGCACATTACTCTTAAATTAAATTACTAGCTGAGCCAGGCAAGCTAGCTACACATGCTGACATGCAAGAGCATGAGTTCAGTGCCAGATTGTGTGTGTGTCCGCGCGCGGTGGGGAGCTGCTGCAACATCTGAAACTACATACGTGTAGTATCGTACCTGGCTGCTGCTGCTGCCGCCGCCGCCGCGGCGGCGCGCGTTGGGGAGCAGCGACTGGAGCTTGGAGATGAGCTCGTTGATCTCCTCCTCCGAAACGGACGACGACCCGCGCGACCTCCTGCCCGACATCGTCGATCGATCGTCTGAGAGAGGGAGAAGAAGCTAAGGCAGCTCTGTGTGCTTTCGTCTATGAAGCAGAGTAGCGAGTGTTGTCTAGCTGAAGGGTGTATGATGGACAGAACAAGGCGAGAGAGAGGAGGGTTTTATAGGGAGATGGAGCTGGCTAGCTAGAGCTCAGGCCGAGGAGAAAGCTAGCTAGCAAAGATACTACAAGACGATCGGTGGATGCGCGCGGGAGGCAAGACAGAGGCGACTGAGAGATGGAGTTTGGCGATGGAGCCTCTGCCTATTCTACACACACGAACAAAGGAAAATACTGGGCCGGCCGGGGAACCGGCCCCACATGACGTCCCCCTCTCTCTCTCTCTCTCTCTCACGCACTGTGGATGTTCGTGGGCCCCCACCTACTAGTTATGAGCTACGGCCACACACACCAACCTCCCCCTTCCAACTTGCCACGTGCCCAGCAGCCCCCTGTCGATCTGTACTGCCATCATGCATCCTCGATCTCGATCGGTAGTAGTATTCGGTAGCGTAGCAAAATGGCCAGGGAAAACGCTGTTCACGTACGTACGTACGTCGTCCTCTCCGGCCGATGCCGATGCCGGTCCCTCGATCGCGGGAACGCATGCTCGCCATCAGCAGCTACTCACAATCAATTCGAAATGTTGCAGGGAAATCGATCGACGCTGTACGTGTGTGCGCGCGCGCCGTGTGGTGTTCCAATCGATCGCGTCCTTTCATGTACGATCAAACGGCGCGCGATCCGAGCCCCACCTGCTCCCAGTTAATCGGTGGAAACTTGGTCTTTAACTAGTAACTAGCTCGGGCACGTCCATGTCGTGGAGCGACCCGATCGAGCACGGAGCAGACCCACGAGATGCCCTTGTCCCCCGACGGCCCCGGTGCCCGAACAACAACTCGCCTCCACCCTAGCGGCCGGTCGGCCGGGTCATCCGTGCATCCCGCATGGATCCATCCCCTACCTTGTCCTATCTGGGTTTTTTTACACGTACGCAAAGCTCTCCTTTGTCAGCATTTACCAGCAGAAACATGCAAACAGCGTTCGCCTCGTCGCCGGCCAGGTGGCGGCCCGACCGGCCGCGTGTACGTCGATCGGACATGTATACGCATTTTTCTTCTGTGGGCCGGGGCCCGGATAAAAACAAGGCACGCCGTACGCGTACGTCCACGTGACGGTCAAGGCGCGGGATCGTAGCCTGGTGGCGACTTTTATTTCGTTTCATCCATCCATTCATTTACTAGAGAGAGACAAAGGCTGGTACGTGCATGTGCCCATGCATGGCTGCCTGCCTGCCCCGGCCCGTCGTGCCGCGCGCGCGAGGCGGCAAGTGGGAACTGGCACGAAAAACGCACGCACACCTCCATTTCTCCATCCCCTGGCCGCGGGCGCCCGGGCGGTCACGTCTCGCCGCGCAGCGAGCTGTCCCGCGCGGGGCACCCCCACGCTAGCTTGCCTGCTGCCGCGCGGTTCGCCTCGTTTTGGCTCGGCGCGCCCTGCCATTGCGGGAAACGACCGATCGACCCCCTCCGGCGGGATCGGAGGTGCGGAGAAACGAAGGTATTGCCCTGGGGCCGGCGACGACGACGACGACGGGACTGGCCGGCCGGGCGCACGGGTCCGCGGGGTCGTCGCTCGCCGGCGTAGGAATACGTACGGAGTACGACCGATCGCGCACCCTAGCTACGTACTCGCGTCTACACGGCACCGGCGTAGTACGTAGGAACGGACGACGCGCGCGGTCCTGCGGTCAACATCGCGCGCGCGGGCGCAGATATCTCGGACACTCGCATATGCGCGCCTTAACTCCGGCGATGTACGTCCGTGTTAGCCCCGGTCGCGTCCCTGTCGATCCCGTCCCGGAGGAGGCTGTCGATTGTAGTCGTAGGTCGTGCGAGATCGAGACTCGTACGGTACGGCCTAACGTATGTATGTATGTATGTATGTATGCGTACCGGCCCCCGGCAGGCATGATCAGTTGGGGAGACGCAACTGTTCTCTGTCCAGGGATAAATGCGCGCGCCCGCCCCCCGACATGTGTCGACCGCTTGTTGATCCATCTCGTCTAGCACAGTGATTCGGCCCTTTGATTGCGCGCGCGCGTTACGACCGATCGATCGAACACACAGAAGCTAGATCGGAGTACGCATGCATATGCGCCCGGCGGTACGTCCCGGCCGGCTCTCGCGGGGCCCGGGGCCGACGAGAAGGCCAGCACGTCCATGGTGTGTGGTGAAGCGAGATACGCGCATGGTGGATAGCCCGACCGGCCCCCAAGTTGCGCTAGCTGCGGGTCGCCGTCGGCGGCGTTTATCGCGCGTGGCGCTGCCGGCCGGCCGGCGGTGGGATCCCACACGTGCCGCTGCCCCGTTCGGGCACCACCACGACCCCGCTAGCTAGCTACTCCGCCGGCCGCGAGGTACACATACATATGCATCTATCACCGGCCATGTGCGTGCCATGCGCGGCGCGCCTGCTCGCTCGGAACTTGGTCGGTCCCTTCCCTAGATGTGGAGCCATCGGTGTCGACCGGCCGCTCGCGCACCGGCGGTTAGTTCGTTGGGTCATGCGCGATGCGTGCATCCTATGCTTACCACCGACTCCCACGTAAGTAACGTCCACACACAGACAAACGCATGACTTTTCACGGCTGTTTTTTTCTTGTCAATTGGCCGGAAAACATCGAGTCTATACTACCACATAGTCTAGACACAAAGACACGTATATCATCATCACATGTACGAGTACTCACACGTGTCTACCCCTGACCGGAGTCATGGAGTCTTAAAATTGACGAAATCACCACCGAACATCTCATTATCAGCGGGTACCACAAAAGAACAAATGGTATAACTCTCTTTAATGAGACAAAGGAGACTTCAAACACAGAGACTAGCACTTCTAACCATCCAACCACATGTTGACTCTTTCGTGACCCCTCCTTCCACAATAGTAAAACTTGTGGACCAAGGACATTCAAAACTTTTCACACAAAAAAAAACGGTTCTCAAAAGCATACAACATTCAAAACGGTAGAAAAAATGGCTTCTTGATGTCACAAAAATCTCAAAACGTTGTAATCCATGCATACTCTATGTGTACATGTAAGATTTCATGGACAAAGAATATTGTGGCATACCTGAAAAAAAACAAATTTAGTTCTTTAAAAATGCTTTGTAGAGCACCAATCTTTTTGTGTCTAGGGAAAAGAAAAACTCACATCCTTACTGAAACTTTTAGGTACATTCAAAAGAAAAATTTACATCCTTTTTGAAACACCGCCCTGGTTTCTTACTTATTATTTGTACGGATTTGCTAGTTCTTAGGCGCATGAGAACTTCTTAAGTCTCAGTCGCTTCTTTCACCATTTGATTTACCTCGTGATTCGTGCTACACATGAGTTGCACCTTGGGTGTAACTGAGAATTTAATGAGTTGCAACTAGGTTGCAACTGAAAATTAGCACAAATATTAGGATGACATCAGCGACTTAGACATAACTAATTCTCACGCGCATGAGATCTAGGCACTCCCTTACTTGTATTACGAAAAACGAAATACTTTCTAAAAAAAGAAAGGGAATTTAATTGTATAACACAATTTTGCTGATTTCTGAAAAAAAAACTATAGTATGATATTTTCTTCACAAGTATAAATCAATTTATGAGCTTCATATTAAAAAAATGCACACCAAACTGAATTTCTGCTCTTAAGAAATGGACTTAGAATCAAGAAAGTCTCCCCGTCAACTCCTGGTCTAGCCCTCGTCTTCTCGCCATGGCAGCTAACTGAGTATACAATTGTTCTACCAGTCATATACTAGAAGTGTATACATTGCGCCTGACTGGCGAGCGGCAGCTCGTTTGATCAAAGCATCTGAATCCGACCAGGTGATCAACGCTGGTCTACCCTTTCCCACCGGCCGGCGCGTCGCCGTGGATCAAAAGACTTCTCAGCTGGTCAAGCTCCGATCGATCTGAGCAATTAGTCGGCATGTGCCGCTGCTACTGGACACTCGAGGTGCATGTACATATGCATGCATCAGAATTCAGCAGTCTCGCCTTGCTTTGAAACTAGCCGACCGGGCAGCAGCAGCCGCTACTGCATCAATGCATCGCTGCCGCCTGCCGGCCTGTTACTCTGACTGGTTGTGGCGATGATCAGCAAGCTTAGCTAGACGCATTCACAACCGTAATTCTTTGGTGGAGATTTCTCTGAATCTGTAGTACTCTCTTTGTTTTAAAATATAAGATATTTTAGGTTTATGAAAAAATGTATCTAGACTTATTTTAGGGTGTAGATTCACTTCAAACATAAGTGAACCTATATACTAAAAAAAGACTAGATGTATTTGCTTCACAAAGCTAAACGGAAAGAGTAGTTCTGGTATTATTGGTAAGGGGGGAAACACAATCATGAAATGGCTTCGTCAGCTATAGCTAGCGAGTGAACGACAATATACAACTTCATAAGAATTACAGGTCGACCAAGAAAACAATGGGAAGATCGAGAGATGAGGGCGACAGTATTACTTTGAATGGTGTACACACAACAATGGGAAGATCGAGAGACGATGGGGAGAGTATTGTGGCCCAGGCGCTC
This sequence comes from Avena atlantica, assembly GCA_910589765.1. Lineage (NCBI taxonomy): Eukaryota > Viridiplantae > Streptophyta > Magnoliopsida > Poales > Poaceae > Avena > Avena atlantica. The sequence continues at coordinate 52,241,666 of OU342739.1, read as the reverse complement.
GGTACAGTGACATACACGTACATGGCGACAGTGTCTGAAAAAAATGAACTTTTTATCGACGGGACCAGCAAACCCACTCCAGATATATACTGGTCCTGAATGAACCTGTATACGGACAAAGCAAGCACGTCATAATAATTCTCCTGTTTATTTGGACATCAATACCGTACCATATTTTTAGATCAAGCAATACGTACTCCTACTCCTAATCCAGAAACTAAACTAAACTAAACTGTGTGTTCCTAATCCAGAGATAAGCATATAGACCACAGAACCCGTGACCCTACCTGCTGTTGATTGATTGTCCTAGCTTCGACCATGTTGTCTGCTGTTGCAAAGCTCGGACGGGCCGATCGATCGATCCTACGCATAGCATATGACTCCAGGAGCATGGGGAAAGGGGATCTCTCTATCTAAGCACCTGATGTGTATAGAAATAAGAACCTTAGCTCATTGTAAACTTTTATTGCCACCTTATCTCCTATCCTCGAAACAGACATACGTCCAGCTATATAAATATAGCAAACACCGGTGAGATCGCTGCTGGACAGACAACACAACATCCAAAGACAAACTAAAAACGATACAAGATGCTGGGGCAGCAGTACACACCAAGGTTTTGGTTACCGGTCGGGAAATTCGGTTACCGGTTGGTAACCGGATATCCCGACCACCCTCGGGAAATCGGTTTATCGGACAAAAAATCCCGAATTTATTTGAATTGTATGAAATTGATGAATTTTAACAAAAAACCGATGTAATGGTCATACCGAGGACTTTGAATTCGAATTTTGAAATTTAAATTCGTCCGGTAACCGGTCGGGATTTCTCGGTAACCGCGGTAATCGAAAATCCTGATCACCCTCGGGATTTGTTTCGTACCGGGAACCAAAACCTCACACACGCTCGAAAGAAAACAAAGAAAAACAAAATGAAGACGAAGACGGCTAAATTAAACGAGGAAGACCGCAACCGCTGCGCCTACCAAAACATTCCCACTATGCTCCTAGCCCCGACTCGTCAAGAGGGCAACTTATCACTTTACTAAAAGTCCAATCTGTAAAATATTTATGGCAACTTTCATTTCCAGAATTTTGTATAAAAAAGACCAATAGACCTTGTCAAAAGATTTTTGAAATTCAATTTTATAAAATTCTTCCCTCTGTGTAGATCATTATTGAATTCATGTAGGACCACCACACCTTCCATTCTACCTTGTAAGAAAGCGGTCTATAGGAGGTTTTAATAACTTCTCATATCACCTTGTTTTGTTTGTTAACTAGTACTATAATGAACAATTTGAATATGACATTCAAAAGACAAATAGGTCTATAGTTTTGGATTTTATTACCATCTTTGCTTTTTGGACAAGAGTAATAACACCCATAGTTAGCCTATAGATTTCTAATTTCCCTTAAAAAAGCCTCAAATAGTGCACAAATATCAGTTTTGACCATATCCAATTTTTTTGATAGAATTCAGCATTCATCCGGACCAGTACTTTGTTTGTAGCCATATCAAACGGAGATGCTTTAATTTCTTCGAGGGTGAATTTGTCAATTAAAGAATTTTTGTCCTCATTAGTTAACCTACGGATATCTGTGGGGTCTAGTGTCACATTTGTGTGCATAGATCTTCCAAAAAGATTTTTGCAGAAGTTAGTGATGTAGGTTTTCAGTTAACCTTCTGCTATCACCTCTTCTTCTTGTGCAAACTTGTTATAGTTGTTAGATTGATCTCTCCCCGTTCGAGCCCAACGGCCCGAACGAAGTCCCTCAACCGCGCCCTGATCGGGGGCGCCCAACCTTATCATGGTTGGTGGGCCCCTGTCGCCGCGCTATATAAAGAGGTGGGGAACATGCAGCACGAGTAACGAGGTTAGTCGTTGTGACGCTCGCCCCACCGATATCCCTACCGATCTAGGGTTCTAGCGTGAGCCGACGGGAAGCACCGCCACCACCCGCACACCCACGCCGTCGCCCCCTTTCCCCATGGCCACTAGCTCTAGCGCCAACTCCGGCATCCCATCTGACTCGTGCTCGTCGAGCCAGGGCGCAGGTCTCTCTCTCTCTCTATCTCTCTCTCTCTCTATCTCTCTCTCTATATATATATCAGATGCAATAGATTAAACCCATATAGATGCTACCGTGACTACTATACTAGGAGATCCTAAAGGCTATTCTATCATTGGTATCAGGCCAAGCTCTAGTCCTAGATCTTTCAGTAGAAACAGAAAAGGCAAAAGGAAACCCTAGATCTAACCCCAAAAGTGCGCCTGCCCATCTGGCCGCGCCGTTCCTCTCTATCTCGACGCGCATCGGCAAACCGAGGTGTAACATCCCAAAAATATGAAACCATGATCATCAAACTCTAATCACTAAAATTAGGGTTAACAAAAACTTTGATTAAATAAAAACCAAATGAATGCATGTGTGTATGTGATGATTTGATAAATGCATGAATGGACTTGTGTGATTCAACTAAATAGCAAGGAATTGTTTAAAGATGAAAATAACATCATCTAAAACATTTCCAAGCAGAAAAACAAATCAAGAGAAAATAAAAAACAAACCAAATAAGGCAAATGGTCATTTTTTCCAATCTTGCTCACTAGGTCACTTTGAGTGTTTCTAGTCCAAGATTTCAAACAGAAACTTTTCCAATTCTTTTCACCCCTTGCTACACCAAGTAAAAGTGAATCAAAACCCACCTTTCAAACTTGCAAAAACATTTAGCAACCCCATTCAAATGACAATTCAAAATTGAATCTTTAACATATGTGAAGATCACACATTTTCAAAACCCAACCAAACCAGTGCCCCTTGACCAATCCAACTAACCAGATACTCCCTAGTATGTGCCTAGGAAACCCACCAAGTTTGAATCCAAATTTCAAATTTGAATTTTTTTGGCCATTTCATCAAACACCTTGTCAGCAGTAAACAAACAAACACAAAACACTATAGTGAGCAGTGATCAGTGCCTAACTTGCTCCCTCTATAGCTCACTCTACACTCTCATTAGATGATCAAAGTAATCTAACTAGCTTTAGCACCACTGTGAGCAAGCCTAGCCATTAATGGTGAGCATGCCGAGAGCATCATTGTCACCCCATGTCGCCAGTGAGCTAGAGGAAGAGCTAGCCTCGCCAACCTTGTCTGGGACACGCAGCACCGTCCACCGCCACTCCCTGTCCAAGCCCCAAGCGCAGCCAACCACTGGACCACCCGCCAAGCACGCGCCTAGTCTCTCTGCGTGCGAGCCGAGAGCGCGCCAGTGCGCCGTCAGCGACACCAGCCCACAGACCACGCGTCGCCCTCGCCGCTTGCAGACGTGATCACCAGCACCCCGACACCCCGCTAGACAACCTCGTTCGCCGCCGCGCGGACCACGCACGTTGTGCGCCATTAAAATTGTCGTCGGACCCGCCCAGAGCGCCGCGACGTTCCGACCATCTCGCACCGCCCCACGCCTCGCCACCATGCCGTTGAGCATCGCCAGGGAGCACAACATCGCCCCCTATCGCTGCCCATGCAAGTATCACTCTGTGCCATCGACACCGACGAGCTCCACCTGTGCCATTCAGTCCCCTTCAGCCACTATAAAAGGAGGCCTCCCCCGCTCATTTTCTTCACACCAGTTCACTCCCCACCTCTCACTGATACCCCCCACTCACTCCCGGAGCAAGGCGAGCACCAGGTGGCCGGAATGTCACTGGAGTTCGCCGCTGCAGAGGAGGAGAGGCGCCGCCGATTGGATCCGCCCTAGGAGAAGCTGCCGATACCAGGAGAATCGCCGTCGTCGACTTCGTTGTTCGCCCCCATCACCAACCATCGTCTGAACCCTGGTGAGCCTCACACGACCCACACCGGCTGCACTAGGGTTCTGTCTCGCCGGCGCTGCCCGACGTGGACAATGAACCAGAGCCGTTCGATTAGAGCTAGATCCTATGATTAATCGCCCCATACCGCTTCGCCCCTTGTTGTTTCACTGACGAGTGGGGCAGCTCACTTAACCAGCCCGCGCACGCACTGTGCATAGTGGGCCGGCCCAGTTAAACATCCCGCGCAAACCACTAATCCAAATTTAGATTTATTCATTTAATTTCAAACCCAGTTCTGTACCTAGATTCAAAAATCAACCCATCTCGATTCACTCAAACCAAATGCATGAAACCACTTTTGTTAGAAAGGTACTGGAATTCTTAATCCAAGCCCATTGGATTCAAACCATTTAGATTTGTAGATCACCCATGGTAAAAATAACAAGGCAGAAGCTTTTCTGCATTCAAACATTTTTCAAAATTCAACCATAAGAGCTTTTGAGTTGATTAAAACTCTCAAAAATCACATTTAACCATACCTTTCAGAATATATATAAATATATAGGTTTACTTACAAAAATAATGATCAAGTAATAAAAGAATGCCACATAGGTATTTCTAGTCACTTTAATTAAATAAAATAAAAAGGTTAAACCTTATTAAATTGAGACACCACTTTAAATCACATTCCCATCTACTGAAATATGTGGTGATGACATGTGTCTCACATGTTTAAGTTGGAGAATATTAAATATTAAGCAGTTTTTCAATGAGTAGAAATTACTTTTCTCAAATAAAATAAATGGGACAAGCGCTTTAATCTTGTAATGTTAGTGATGATGCTAGATCATCTAGTATGAACCTTTGTGTGATGATTAGAAATAGTTAAGTATTGTTTGGTGATTGTGTACCTCGTATATATTTATAGACGCTAGTACCGACCAAGGATACGAGGAGGAAGGAGGATACTACGAGGAAGAAGCCGAGGAGAATTTCAACCACTGCTCTGCACAAGGCAAGCTTATATTAATATCTTAGCAAGCCAATACTTGCAAGCTACTAATCAAGCAAGCTACCACTTGCAAGCTCTACTTGCAAACTTATACCCATTGGATGATAACCAATCCTAGTTTTACTTGCAAGCTTAATACTTTATTTCTTTATCAAATCTTTCTCTTAGAGTTTACTTAGTAACTTGTAGATAATAGAAGGATATTGGAAGGTAGCATAAAAAGCATAAAACTTGGCCTAAGTTAGATAATCTTGATGTCATCCTGAGGCATGAGACTGAACTTAGATAAGATACACTTATTTACCACCCCTCATTAGTATTTACCCCCACTTGTAGATGCTAGTGTGAAAGGATAGAAATGTCGCCTAGAGGGGGGTGAATAGGCAATTTCAAAACTATTACGGTTTTGGCTTGATAGAATACGGAATTAAACTAACATTTATTTTACAAACACAAAACCTAAATACACTAGGCTCAACTAAGTGCACCAACAAAAAATTAAGCTAAGCAAGATAACACAAGATAAATATACCACAAGTGATAAGAAAGATATAAGTACTTCAAGCTCGATGGCTATCACAAGGAAAGTAAGCTCGGATATAGAGATAACCGAGGCATGCGGAGACGAAGATGTATTCCCGTGTTCACCACCTTTGGGAAGGGGGCTACGTCACGTTGGAGAGGTGTGAGGTTCCACGAAGGATTCCTCACGCGCCACAAAGGCTCACCTTCTTCTCCGAGTCTATCCCATGAAGGAATATGCCCTTTCCTTATGGCTAGCTTTTCCTCCACTCCGGAGATGGCAAGCTCCATAACCACTTCACAAGCTCCACGAAGGAGAAGCCCGAGTCTCTTCACAATATTCCATGAAGAGAGCACCGCGGCACCAACCGCCAAGCCAACTAGGAGGTCACCCTCCAAGAGTAACAAGCTCACGGTCTCTCACTTGAACAAATCATAATGGAGAGATCAACACTTATGCAAGAATGCAAACCAAGAACACCAAGGCTGCTCAAATCCTTCACTCTCAAATCCCACCAAAGCAACAAGTTCTAGGGAGGAATTAGAGAGGAAGAACAATGGTGGAAACCAACAAATGACTCCAATATCTAGATCCAATGGGTTCCCCTCACTTAGAGGAGGAATTGGTTGGTGGGGATTGTAGATCTATATATCCTCTTCCAAAGCCCTCAAAAAGATGCAAGAATCATAGGAGGGAAGCGGGAGGAAGCAAGCTCAAGAGATTCAACAATGGAGGTAAATTTCGTGGCCAAGAACACTCTAAAACGTTGGGGGAAGAACCCCCTTTTATAGTGGAAAGCAAATATGTCCATTGGGAGAAAACTGTGCGAATCCGGTTGAAAGTTTGGTTGGACCGGCTCCAGAACCGGATGGTTAGGTTCCTAGACCAGAAAACCGGATCTCAACCGGGATAAGGGTCAGTACACAGTATCGGATAGACTCGGTATAGCAAAACCAAAAATCCTGGTTGAATCTCGGTTGAAACCAGGTTGAATCTCGGTTTTCCGGTGCTGGCACCGGACCACCCGGTCTGGGAACCGGTTGAATCAGATCCACAACCGGGATGAAACTGACTTCACGGAAAACGCAATAACTTTTGCATCCGGACTCCGATTTCGATGATCTTGGGCTTATTTTGACGAGGACAACAAGCTCTACAAGATTGTACAGAGACCCAACAAAGGAGGATAGAACCAAATGAAGAAAGGTAAGAAGCCTCCCTAAATAAGAACCGATAAAACCTTCAAACTCGAAAACGCCATAGAAGATGCATACAAATTCCGTTTTCGATGAACTTGGGCTTGTTGAAGAGCTAGAAACAAGCTCAAGAACATCACATGGAGAAACACCAAGAAAAAAAATAGTAAGATGCAAAGTATGCAAACGATTGAGCTCCCTATGACGATGTGATCAAGTTACACAACCGAGAGCCCCTCTTGATAGTGCGGCTATCTATCCTATAAACTGGTCTCCCAACAACCACCTTGAGACCGGTAAAAGGAAAACCTAGCAAGGCCATACCTTTGCCTTGCGCATACCTCTTGATCTTGATGACAACGCTTCAAGCTCCACCTAAGCCGGAATGCAACACTTGATCATTGTTGCTTCGTGAAGACTCCTTATTTGCTCCCCATACACCACTATGGGATAACTTCATTAATACATGTCTTCACATGTCCATTATCACCAATATGGACGACAAGATTCAAGTAAATGATCTTCTCGAGATGCTTATCTTGAACTTGCCCTTCTCAACCTTGATGATGATCACCACTTGATGTCATCCTCTCATGGGCTATATAATATCTTCATTTTTGAAGCATGCCCATGGAAAGATACATGTCCCATATAGAAAACGAAAAGGCAAATATATAATGGGTTAGTTCATGATGCATAATTGACAAGGCTTACCATACCACAAGACCATGTGGTACATTATTTATGCTTCATGTGTTGACCAACTTGAAATCACTCTTCACTCTTTGTATTGGTCAACCAAGTATCTTCTCGTGCTCCATCTTAATATCTTGAGGTACATAAGGAACTCTTCATTTGATTACATGCTCTAAATCTTAGTCAACCATAGCTCAACTAATGAGGCTATCATGACATCGACTTAGAGCCATATCTTGAATTCTTCTATTGAGATCACACTCTCAAGATCTTGATCATATCATATTCTTCTCTTTAACTCAATGATTTTGATGCCAATAATCAAGGTATATCTTTATCTTCATGGCATCCATACTTGAATCCAACACATGGACTACACACATGACCTATGGAATATACCTTCATATAAAACTCAATGAAAACATTAGTCCATAGGGATTGCCATTAATCACCAAAACCACACATAGGGGAAATTACCCTTTCAATCTCCCCCATTTTGGTAATTGATGACAATCACAACAATAGGGTTTATATAATGAATATTAGAAACAAGTACGCAGCTTATACGAGAATAAGTTGTATACAAGAGGTTGTATTTGATATGGTTAAGTAACACAAAGATACTAGCCCATATCAAAACCGATTCTACTCACATAAACTACAACTAATGCAGGAGATGTGAGTAGAACCAACATATATAGAGCAAACTCCCCCACAATATATACACGTGTGATGATCTTGAATTTCATTGCATACATTGTTAAGCATAGACTTTGGGAGAGTTTCCACTATATATACAACCATGCAAAACATAATAAAGATGAAATGCATGAAAGGCAAACACTTAAGAACAAACCAATCTTAAGTAGAAAACCATTTCCCTTAAAACCCTCTAAACTTCTCCCCCATTGACAACAAGTGCCAAAATGGATAACAAGGTTAGAAGGACAATATAGTATGAGTTACTACACAAGGTGTGCATTACTCGTAATATGAGTGAAATCACATGCACATATCCAATGACGAACACTTGGAGGAAATCAAACTATATTGAGGATCAAGGATTGCTAAAAGGATAACAAGGTGAAGGAACTTCAATGAATGAAGCAAGCAATCAAAATATCCAAATAATCAAATGTACAAATAGTGCTCTAAGTGAAATAAGGAAGCTCCCCAAGGTTTGTGCATAAATTGGTTGTTTCATTTGAATACAATATGCACAAACATGGAATCCTCACTCCCTCTATATTATTTAGAACACAACCAAGATACAAGGATTAGATATAAACCAATACACTTGTCAAGAAAAGATTAAGTCCAAAAGAAACCAAATATGAGATATGAGTGTGTGAATATGCAATAAAAGTGAACCAAGCACTCACAAATCAAGAACTTACCAAAACCATTAAAAATCAAGAGGATAAGAGTGATGGTCGGAAAAGAGCTAGCATATCAAGGCAAGAGATTAACACTCTCGTGTATATAAGTTTCTAAGGGAAAACATGAGAATAATCCACAAAGAAACATCCACACATAAGAGGTTAATAAAAAGAATACATGATATCCAAGCGGAAGTCATAAGATATACCAAAAAGGATATTTTGCTTAAGTGCATATATAGCCCATGGCTCTATTTTATCTTATTGTATATCAATGAACTTCACAAATAAAAACAAAAAAAATCTCAAAACCATCACAACTAACACTAAGGGAACTAATGCTAGTTGGGATACTTTGAGAAAGGCAACAAGTATCAAAAGGAATGATTCAATGCAATTTCAACAATATTGCACATGAGAGTACCTTGAGGAGTTGATATGCAATAAATTGCTAGAAGGCATATTTGGAATTGGTGAATCATGAACATGATTTTATATACTCCCCATTATATGCATCATATCAAATTACTCACATAATCAATAAGGATACAAAAGTTTTTCAAAGATAATTGCAAGAATCGAACATTTACAAACAAATAAATTCATGCCAAGATGCAACCTACAAGAGATTGGATGGAAGAATAGTATGCATGAATAAGATACTTGTTACCGAGATAGCAATGGTATGATGTAGTAGATAAGAATTTTTAGATCATCCTAGCTTGTATCCAATTATCATGTGGTGACAACACTTTCCTTATAGACGAGACAAGCATCCATTGCATCTTCAATGTACCTAAAACAACATTCAAGTATATCTTGGTCCCCAAACTTATTGGGTCCAAAGTGGTTAGAATAACCACAAGACATAGGATACACTCCATAAAATATGTGCATATTTAGAGATGAAATTTGAATTTCATGCACATCTTAGCTGTTTAAGGATTTGGTGGAGTATACCCTATATATTGGATCAAAGAAAGCAAAACATGATATAAGATATACATTTAGTAAACATGCATGCATGAGACTTTCAAGATCCAATGAAGATATACTTTGGACAAATCACCAAAAATATTCAAGAAGGCATACAAGGTGTGACAAAACACATTTGTTGTCCAAACTATATCAAAGAATCAAATCAACACAAGATTTGTTCAAAAAAGTTCAACAAATGAACCGAGCAAAAACTATTAAGCATGAAAGATGAAATAAAAAACAAATGCTCAAAGATTTATCTCATTCAAGAAAATAAAATAGAGAATAAAGAATGAGATAACAAACTCCCAAAAGAGCAAGGTTTCAACAAATAAACCAAACCCTTAACACTTTTCACAATGGCACAAGGTTCCGAGAAGAAAAGGTTTGTCTTCCACTAAAACACATTTGATAATAATCAAAAACATCATCAAAGAGATGTTAAAAATCCAAGGAAGACAATGGGAGCCACACCAAAGTTTTGGAAAGAAAATAAGGCAATAATAGGTTAACTCCAAAGTGAAGATGTCCACAAATGCTACCACACACAAGTATATCAATTGTCGAAGACAATGAGTGTATTGGAATAGATTTCCGTGGTATATTGCATGGATATTAAAGATAAATCTTCACAATAAAAGCATAGGATAGAAATAAAAAGATTAAGCACTATGCAAAGATAGAGATTCTTGATAGCTTCAACTAGTCACACAATCATGCAAAGCAATGATTAGAATAACTTGAAGCAAATGGTATCCCAAATAAGATATAGATATATGTATTTGAGAAAGACCGCGCCAAGAATTTCTTACTTACACAAAGGTCAAAAGACGAGCAATAAAATCTTCTAACAAAAATAGGACCTTGTTTGAGCCAACATGCCACCTAGAAACAAGATAATCAACAATATCAACTCTAAGTGGCACTACCTCATATATTCACATTTCCTAGGTTTGTGATATGCAAAAGAAGAATATTAATCCCCCAAAATGGGATGTTCCATTAACCACTCTAAAAGAGCCGAATAAGATACCATCAAGATGCATTGGAGGCTCAAAATAAAACACATGAGTAAATGATGTGCCAAACACCAAATACAAACACATACTTGGTACAAAACAAAAACATGTAAAGGGGCAAGTAACTTACAATATAAATGAGTTAAGTACAAGTTACCGCGAAGAGGCACATTGGATATAAGATAGGGAAATGATAATCCTTATAACTTGGCTTGATCAAATATAATATATGAAGATCCCTTAATTATTCAAGAGTTAGCCAAATCTCCAATGCCCTCCATAAACACCTATTGATCAAGTTTGAGATAGTTGGTCCCCAACCAAGTTGGGTCCTAAGAGGTTAGTCACAATAGGCTTGTGTCACATCCCAAAATTTTCCAAATTTTGTAATGTAAAAAATAAATAAACAAAATAAATAATTGTTGAAATTTAGGGTGAAAAGAAACTTTTTGATTCCAAATGGAAACTTAAAATCCCATCTTGAACAAACTTTGATTAATGTTTGAATCCAACTAAATTCAAATCAAGTGAAATGCATTCTTCATAAATGCATCTTGAAATTTAAACACTTGGAAAATAAACCAAAACTCTAAAAACCCTAATGGAATAAAAACATTTCCAAGTTATCTCCAAGATCATGGATTGGATCCATATAAAATTTGTCAACAAATATTTATAAATGATCAAGAATGACAAATAGAAATATTATAAAACCATAGAAATTGATTTCATTCAATTTGAAACCATAGATAAAATCTTATGAATTTAATAAGATAAGGAAAATTAATTTCCAAAGATAATAAAGCACCTATCTAAAATCCATACCAATATGTGAGCAATTAATCCTAAAAGAGATATAAAAGGATAAACAAATATTAAATAAGATTTTACAAATTTGAATCACCAAGTTTGAATCTTTAAATAAAAGGATATGGATTTTATAAGGTAAAGAAAGAAATAATTAATAGGGAATATTTAAAAGCCAAATTAAAACTTGGCCAAGACCATAAACAAATGGAATAAACATAATCCAAGTTCAAATGAAGTAAATGGATAAATAATATTGAAATAAAATAATATGGCCTTAACCAAATTCTATTCCATTTGATTAAGACAAATCCCTAATAGAAACGATTAATTAAATCAGGGGAAAATAATTGGAATTTACCCAAGTGGAATAAAAGTTATTTAATTAACTCAATTGAAATAAAAGAATCATCTAAATAAAGTTATATGGAATTAAAACCATATTTGAATTTCATTGTAACAAAAACAATTGCCCAAATTAAAATGATTAATAATCATATTAAAATACTATAAATAATTCAAAGTGAATTATTTAGCACCCCATTAAATAAATAAACCTACTGAAAAGGTTTTGTAAAAAGATTGGAATTTAAATAAGGTTTGAAAATATATCTTATTTGATTTAACACAAGGGACTATTTTAAATAATTATTATACCCTAAAAAGAATTATTCTAAATTTGACTTTAGAATGTATTATTAATCATTATTTGAATATACACAAAGTTTGGTTGAAGTTTGAATTCAAATAGTTGTTTGAAATGATTAAAAAAAATCAAAACAGAATAAAAGAAATGGAAAAAGAAAAATAAACAAGAGAAGGAAAAAAATAAACAAAGCAGCCAGCCCAGCAAACCTAGCCCACTGGCCGAGTTAGCCCATTTACCACTTCCCGCGAGAAAACTATTCGCACCGAAGATTCGACCCGTCCCCTCACTAGCTGCCGGACCCCACTGCCCCTCTCTCTCTCGCTGTCAAGCAGACCCCACCTGTTAGTCATCTTCCTCACCCCCGCGGTGACCACGCCTCGCCGGCCGTTACCTCCCCGGCTTAATTCTGCGATAAAGGCTCAGTAATTAACCCTCGCGACCATGCTTGATTGATAACCCGTTTCTCCTCTCCATTTCCCCCCAACCAACGTCACCAGAGAGCCACCGGGCTGCTCCAATTTCGTTTCGCACCGCCGCGGCCTCCGGCAAGCTTCGCGAACGACTCCGGCCACTCCTCGACGAGCCTTGCCCCCTCGACCCCATGAAACTGTTCCTCATCTCCCTACGCACCTTCCCGTGCCCTCCTCTCTCTCGCGCGTGCCCCGTATCCACAACAACGACTTCAACTGAGCTCCGCCACCGTCTGCCTCGACTCCGGCGACTTCCCTGGTAACGTTCTGACCGCCCCTCTTCCTTATGATGATACGCCTGTGGCCAGTGACCTCTTCCACAACTAACGCCGCCGTTTTCGTGACCTATCTTGCACCGTAGCGTCGCCTTCGTCTTCGACAGTAAGCATCCGTCGCCAGGAGCTTCTCCGACGAGCGATTAACGTCGCCACCGTGTGCCCCTCCGTCGACAAAGAACACCGCAAGAATCAGCGCTTCACGGTGAGTCTGGTAAGCTCCTTTTCCCTCTTCCGCGCACCCTAGCTTCGCCGGAACACTCCTGCCCGAGCGCGCCGCCACTGCTCACCGTTGCTAGCGCCGCCAATCCATGACCAGAGGCTCAGAGCCGTTAGATGCAGATCCATTGGCTAGGATAGAATCACTTATCGAAGATGTATGAGAGCATCTATGCCGTGCAACTTGCATTAGATCCAACAGCCCACGTTAGTCGATCCACGTGAAACGGTACTGGCGAATAGGAAACAGCCACGTGGCCAGAGTCTGTTCTAAATTAGAAACTTTGAACTATTAGATGCTAGATTTTGTAAAATTCATAATTTTTAAGCCACACGTCCAAATTTTATGAATTTTATATCAATGGAATCAGCAAAACAAACCCTACCTAACCATGCACTTTGTTTAAAGAATTGCATCTGTTAAATTGTTTGTTTTTGCAGAAACATGTGTAGGTATATTTTGATTATAAAAATTGTTCTAGCAATGTTTTTAGGATAAAATCTTTGGAAAATGGTTTGTTTTGAACCTACTGACCATATAAAACTGTGGAATTAAAAGTATATTTTGTGAAGTTAAAAGATGAATCTTTGATTTAGAACATTTCTAGTCAAATAAAAATAATGTTTTTATGTTAAAAATACTTTTGGAGAAAAACCTTTGAGAAATGGTTTGAAATAAACTCTCTGACCCTAAACACAAAGTTTTATGATTTAAAAATATATTTGGTGAACCCTATAAAGAATATTGCTTTGCTAAAGGCAATTTCAACAACATAAAATATTGATTTAGTATAAAAGTGGTTTATAGGTAAAACCTTTTGCAAATGGTTTTAATATTAAACACTTTACCATAAAACACCAACATTTGTGTTTAAAAATGTATTTGTTAAACACTAGAAAATATTACTTTGGTTTGAACCATTTCTAGCAAAACAAAAATGATTTAAAGTGGACATTTCCACTAACTTAATATCAAATGGTTTTACCACTTTTGCAAATGACCAATAGGTGTTTTCAAATGTTTATAACCTATTAGAAACCACATTTCCAAATAAAACAATCTTTAGCATGATTGCATGCATTGCTTTGTCTCTATTATTTTATGTGATGTTTGCTTGAATGGTGGATTGAATATTGCTTGCTTGGTTGAATTGTAGTGGAATTTGAAGTGTGAATATTGCAAGATCAAGGAGTGAACTTATAATTCTCTACCAAAAGGCAAGTTATGCTCCATACTGTTGTCCCATTATTTTCACTATGCATTAGTGATATTTCTAAGTAGGACTTGCATGGAATTTTTGCTAAGTGTAAACTATGCCATGGGAAATCCTAGTAGATGAAACCTTAGTAGAAATTTCCTAAGTTAAGATTCCTACTACTATCATGCTTAGCTTAGCTAGTAGAAAACAAGGGTGGAATATATTCATACTATGGAATATTTCTAAGTAAAGGACTTGTGTTTTGTTTAATAAAACAACTAAGTGAATGAATCACCTGGGTGGAATGGAAGGAATGGTTTGTGTTGAGTGGTTACACAATGCCCATTTTTATGGTTTACCTTGTGTATCTCACTTGTGGATGGCCACCTAGGAACAAAGAGATTTGAGATGTCAAATGTTGAGAAGCTTCAAGTGCAGCCACTTGGCATTATGGGCTCTGCCTGGATCATATAGGTTGCAACAACTTAGCCAAATGGACAGTTGGCGGTAGGGGTTTGATAGGTTGGAGCGCGTCCATTCTGGTCTAAGGGAAGGCTTCTGAAAGATTTTGTCTTGGTGAAACCAAGTCTTGTGGGGAAAGTGCACCACCCCTGCAGAGTGTAAAATCTAAGTACTTAGCCATGTTCCTGGTAAAGGACAATTTGAGCATCAAGACATGGAAGCTATCAAGATTCTCCTCATCCCAATTTCTAAGTTAAAATTTTTGTGGTTGAACAAGGGTTGAAGGATCACCAATTTCTATTGGGAGATGCCTTGGGTGATTTTGACAAGCAAAATCTTAGTGTTTTCAAATTGATAAGGAAAATCTCTTTTGAGCAAAGCAAGCCTAAGCTCCATTTATCCAAATGCATATAGATGCTAGTCTCCACTATTCTACCATAGTATCACTTGCCAATACAATTTATATTTATTGACCCTTATGGCTGTAACTTATTATGTTGCAGGTTTGTTTGATGTTATTTAAGTGTGTTGATTAGGATTACAAGTCTAAAACCAACATGTTTGCCTGTGGCACTTTGAAGATGAAGGACTCCATGCTAAAGTTATTTCTGCTGCATTGTAATGAGATAGCCACATGAGCTATGTAAGATGTAATGAATTATTTTATTTCTGGTTATAAAGTTGTATTATGACCTTTGTTTCTGGATATTACATCTTAACTGTGGATGCTAGCTATTGATCCAGGGACTAGCATTGTAAACACAGGGATCTCTACCTTATTAAAGGTTGGGACCTCTAAAGATGGTATCAGAGCACTGTGTTGCCTGTAGGATTGTAACCCTAGGATTGGACAAAACCCCTTAGAAAAATAGGAGTTAAATTTGTTCCAAAACTTATTTACAAACAATATTGTATACTCTTTCCTCAACCATTTTGGTTTTAATTCTACATCTCTTCTAATTCAACTTGATGAGCAAAGCCTCAACCATGAGCAAAGGACTTCACCAACTCAAATGAATTCAACTTTAACATCATCAAAGACTTCAACTTTATTTGCACCAAGGACTTCAACTTGGATATTACTAAGGACTACAAGTGAGACAAAAATGTTACTCAAGGTTTGAGGGCTAAGGAAATACAACTTAGAAGGAACGATCATCACCTTTGAAGTTTTGTGACCAAGATGCAAGAAATTCTCCAAGGATACAAAGACATTGATCAAGAAGAACCAACTAAGAAGGATGGAATGCTCTCAATGAACCATATAGTTGGACCACCATATTAAGTATAGATCAAACCCACCAACTTATGTGGTGTATCAAACATATTTTATTGCCTAAAAATGTGCTTGAAACCTGTTGTTTGAGTGAAATGTTTGTTTGTGATTGATTGCACATTGCTTGTGTGAATTGTGATATGTGTGATTAGAATTATTTCCTTAGAAATCTTTGCCTATTCGAATCCCAATCCAACCCAAACAGATGACTACCCCAAGAGACTCCAACATCAAGAATGGTGACAACAACAACCAAGAGATGCACATGAGAGAACTCATAGTAACCCAAACCCAGTTGAACCAAGTGATAAATCAGTTTTTAGCCAACAACAATGAGTTAGACCCAACCATGCAAAGGATTTTGGAAACCCAAACTCAATTTATGCAAAAGGTGACAAATCAAATGATCAACATGGGAAACAACCCTTCCCAAGGAGTTTATGACAACAATGATGTCAAGGATGATATTCTAGAAGGAACCCAAGCTTGCAATATTTGTGGAGACAAGGATCACACTTCCAAAGAACATGAAGACCAATGCCCCAATTGTGAAGAGAAACATCCAACTAATCAATGCCCCACATCTCAAGCTACTTGTTTCCTATGTGAATGAAATAATCATGTCCCTATCCAATGCCCCATCTATTCCATAGTTCAACAAAGGAAACAAGGTGGAGTGCATCAACATCTCGTAAACCCCCATGAGGGAACAACTTCTACCAAGAAGGATGAAGATAAAGGAAAATCTCAGCTTGCACCTCCATGCAATATGACTCACCTTGATGGATAGAAGAAGAGACATATGTATTATCCAAGGAAAAGATTAAGGAGACCAGGAGACTTTCCCACCTTTGAGATAAGATATGAAGAGCATGAACTAGAAGAACTCCTAGCTTTGGAGAAACCCAAGAAGAAGAAGGACAAAAGCCAAGTGAAATGCTACAATTGCAAAGAGATGGAACACTATGCCAATGAATGTCCATAAAAGAATAAGAAGTACAAGGAAATGAGCCAAGTGTGGTGCAACAACTGCAAAGAGCTAGGCCATTATGTATCAACTTGTCCACAGAAGATTCGTGAAGAGCTCAATCTTGTCACATGTTACAATTGTGGTGACCAAGGACATTATGCAAGCAATTGTCCAGAAAAGATGAAGCACAAAGTAAACAAGCCTATGAAGGATCTCAGCCTTGTCACATGTTTCAAGTGTGGAAAGAAAGGACACTATGCAGATGTTTGCCCAGAGAAGTTTCATCAAGATCCCAAGCAAGCCAAGAAGTAATCTAGTTGGAAAACTTTTAAGGGTGGTAGTACCCTACTTGCTTTGAACCAACTTGTAACCCCTATCTTTCCCAAATCTCGGGATGAGATTTCTTTTAAGGGTGGTAGCCTGTCACATCCCAAATTTTTCCAAATTTTGTAATGTGAAAAATAAATAAACAAAATAAATAATTGTTGAAATTTAGGGTGAAAAGAAACTTTTTGATTCCAAATGGAAACTTAAAATCCCATCTTGAACAAACTTTGATTAATGTTTTAATCCAACTAAATTCAAATCAAGTGAAATGCATTCTTCATAAATGCATCTTGAAATTTAAACACTTGGAAAATAAACCAAAACTCTAAAAACCCTAATGGAAGAAAAACATTTCGAAGTTATCTCCAAGATCATGGATTGGATCCATATAAATTTTTTCAACAAATATTTATAAATTATCAAGAATGACAAATAGAAATATTATAAAACCATAGAAATTGATTTCATTCAATTTGAAACCATAGATAAAATCTTATGAATTTAATAAGATAAGGAAAAGTAATTTCCAAAGCTAATAAAGCACCTATCTAAAATCCATACCAATATGTGAGCAATTAATCCTAAAAGAGATATAGAAGGATAAACAAATATTAAATAAGATTTTACAAATTTGAATCACCAAGTTTGAATCTTTAAATAAAAGGATATGGATTTTATAAGGTAAAGAAAGAAATAATAAATAGGGAATATTTAAAAGCCAAATTAAGACTTGGCCAAGACCATAAACAAATGGAATAAACATAATCCAAGTTCAAATGAAGTAAATGGATAAATAATATTGAAATAAAATAATATGGCCTTAACCAAATTCTATTCCATTTGATTAAGACAAATCCCTAATAGAAATGATTAATTAAATCAGGGGAAAATAATTGGAATTTACCCAAGTGGAATAAAAGTTATTTAATTAACTCAAATGAAATAAAAGAATCATTTAAATAAAGTTATATGGAATTAAAACCATATTTGAATTTCATTGTAATAAAAACAACTGCCCAAATTAAAATGATTAATAATCATATTAAAATACTATAAATAATTCAAAGTGAATTATTTAGCACCCCATTAAATAAATAAACCTACTGAAAAGATTTTGTAAAAAGATAGGAATTTAAATAAGGTTTGAAAATATATCTTATTTGATTTAACACAAGGGCCTATTTTAAATAATTATTATACCCTAAAAAGAATAAAAGAATTATTCTAAATTTGACTTTAGAATGTATTATTAATCAGTATTTGAATATACACAAAGTTTGGTTGAAGTTTGAATTCAAATGTTTGTTTGAAATGATTAAACAAAATCAAAACAGAATAAAAGAAATGGAAAAAGAAAAATAAACAGGAGAAGGAAAAAATAAACAAAGCAGCCAGCCCAGCAAACCCAGCCCACTAGACCAGTTAGCCCATTTACCACTTCCCGCGAGAAAACGATTCGCACCGAAGGTTCGACCCGCCCCCTCACTGACTGCCGGACCCCACTACCCCTCTCTCTCTCTCTCTCTCTCTCTCTCTCTCTCTCTCGCTGTCAAGCAGACCCCACCGGTTAGTCATCTTCCTCACCCCGGCGGTGACCACGCCTCGCCGGCCGTTCCTGCCGTTACCTCCCCGGCTTAATTCCGCGATAAAGGCTCAGTAATCAACGCTCGACACCACGCTCGATTGATAACCCGTTTCTCCTCTCCATTTCCCCCCAACCAACGTCACCAGAGAGCCACCGGGCTGCTCCAATTTCGTTTCGCACCGCCGCGGCCTCCGGCAAGCTTCGCGAACGATTTCGGCCACTCCTCGACGAGCCTTTCCCCCTCGATCCCACGAACCTGTTCCTCATCTCTCTACGCACCTTCCCGTGCCCTCCTCTCTCTCGCGCGTGCCCCATATCCATGGAAACGACTTCAACTGAGCTCCGCCACCGTCTGCCTCGACTCCGGCGAATTCCCTGGTAACGTTCTGACCGCCCCTCTCCCTTCTGATGATACGCCTGTGACCAGTGACCTCTTCCACAACTAATGCTGCCGTTTTCGTGACCTAGCTCGCACCATAGCGTCGCCTTTGTCTTTGACAGTAAGCATCCGTCGCCAGGAGCTTCTCCGGCGAGCGATTAACGTCGCCACCGTGCGCCCCTCCGTCGTCAAAGACCACCCCGAGAATCAGCGCTTCACGACGAGTCTGGTAAGCTCCTTCTCCTTCTTCCGCGCACCCTAGCTTAGCCGGAACACTCCTGCCCGAGCACGCCGCCGCCTCTCACCGTTGCTAGCGCCGCCAATCCATGACCAGAGGCTCAGAGCCGTTAGATGCAGATCCATTGGCTAGGATAGAATCACTTATCGAAGAGGTATGAGAGCATCTGTGTCATGCGATTTGCATTAGATCCAGCAGCCCACGTTAGTCGATCCACGCGAAAATGTATTGGCGAATAGGAAACAGCCACGTGGCCAGAGTCTGTTCGAAATTAGAAACTTTGATCTATTAGATGCTAGATTTTGTAAAATTCATAACTTTTAATACACATGTCCAAATTTTATGAATTTTATATCAATGGAATCAGCAAAACAAACCCTACCTAACCATGCACTTTGTTTAAATAATTCCATATGTTAAATTGTTTGTTTTTGCAGAAACATGTGTAGGTATATTTTGATTATAAAAATTGTTCTAGCAATGTTTTTAGGATAAAATCTTTGGCAAATAGTTTGTTTTGAACCTACTGACCATATAAAACAACTTGTGGAATTAAAAAGTATATTTTGTTAAGTTAAAAGATGAATCTTTGATTTGGAACATTTCTAGTCAAATGTTTTTATGTTAAAAATACTTTTGGAGAAAAACCTTTGAGAAATGGTTTGAAATAAACTCTCTGACCCTAAAGACAAAGTTTCATGATTTAAAAATATATTTGGTGAACCCTATAAAGAATATTTCTTTGTTAAAGGAAATTTCAACAACATAAAATATTGATTTAGTATAAAAGTGGTTTATAGGTAAAACATTTTGCAAATGGTTTTAATATTAAACACTTGACCATAAAACACCAACATTTGTGTTTAAAATGTATTTTTCAAACACTAGAAAATATTACTTTGGTTTGAACCATTTCTAGCAAAACAAAAATGATTTAAAGTGGCCATTTCCACTAACTTAATATCAAATGGTTTTACCACTTTTGCAAATGACCAATAGGTGTTTTCAAATGTTTATAACCTATTAGAAACCACATTTCCAAATAAAACAATCTTTAGCATGCTTGCATGCATTTCTTTGTCTCTATTATTTTATGTTATGTTTGCTTGAATGGTGGATTGAATATTGCTTGCTTGGTTGAACTGTAGTGGAATTTGAAGTGTGTGAATATTGCAAGATCAAGGAGTGAACTTATAATTCTCTACCAAAAGGCAAGTGATGCTCCATATTTTTGTCCCGTTATTTTCACTATGCATTAGTGATATTTCTAAGTAGGACTTGCATGGAATTTTTGCTAAGTGTAAACTATGCCATGGGAAATCCTAGTAGATGAAACCTTAGTAGAAATTTCCTAAGTTAAGATTCCTACTACTATCATGCTTAGCTTAGCTAGTAGAAAACAAGGGTGGAATATATTCATACTATGGAATATTTCTAAGTCAAGGACTTGTGTTTTGTTTAATAAAACAACTAAGTGAATGAATCACCTGGGTGGAATGGAATGAATGGTTTGTGTTGAGTGGTTACACAAGGCCCATTTCTATGGTTTACCTTGTGTATCTCACTTGTGGATGGACACCCAGGAACAAAGAGATTTGAGATGTCAAATGTTGAGAAGCTTCAAGTGCAGCCACTTGGCATTATGGGCTCTGCCTGGATCATATAGGTTGCAACAACTTAGCCAAATGGACAGTTGGTGGTAGGGGTTTGATAGGTTGGAGCGCGTCCATTCTGGTCTAAGGGAAGGCTTCTGAAAGATCTTGTCTTGGTGAAACCAAGTCTTGTGGGGAAAGTGCACCACCTATGCAGAGTGTAAAATATAAGTACTTAGCCATGTCCCTGGTAAAGGACAATTTGAGCATCAAGACATGGAAGCTATCAAGATTCTCCTCATCCCAATTTCTAAGTTAAAATTTTTGTGGTTGAACAAGGGTTGAAGGATCAGCAATTTCTATTGGGAGATGCCTTGGGTGATTTTGACAAGAAAAAGCTTAGTGTTTTCAAATTGATAAGGAAAATCTATTTTGAGCAAAGCAAGACTAAGCTCCACTTAGCCAAATGCATATAGATGATAGACTCCACTATACTACCATAGTATCACTTGCCAATATAATTCAAATGTATTGACCCTTGTGGCTGTAAGTTATTATGTTGCAGGGTTTTTTGATGTTAGTGAAGTGTGTTGATTAGGATTACAAGTCTACAACCAACATGTTTGCCTGTGGCACTTTGAAGATGAAGGACTCCATGCTAAAGTTATTTTTGCTACATTTTAATGAGATAGCCAAATGAGCTATGTAAGATGTAATGAATTATTTTATTCCTGGTTATAAAGTTGTATTATGACCTTTGTTTCTGGATATTACATCTTAACTGTGGATGCTAGCTATTGATCCAGGGACTAGCATTGTAAACACAGGGATATCTACCTTATTAAAGGTTGGGACCTCTACAGCTTGGCAACCCAAATGGTTCTTTTCTTGACACCACTTTGAGTTCCAAAAAACTTGGCAAACACATTGCCATCCTTATCCTTCCTAAGAGAATAATCATCATCAACAATGATAGGGTTTGATAAGGTACCGTTTGAACATGAAGAGGCAAAGTGCCCCTTCACACGACATATGTAGCAACAAGTGCTCCCCTTTCTCTTCTTTGTTGATTTCTTGGCTTGGGGATAATTATCTTGATTCTTCTTAGGAAGTGGCCTCACTTCAACTTGGGCTTGAACATGAGCTTGTGGCCGCTTCCCTTGTTGCTTCTCACTCAAGTGCTTTTTCTTCAATGGACAAGATCTTACATGATGTCCTTCAACCTTGCACTTGAAGCAAATAATCTTGGCCAAATTCTTTACTTGGTTTTGGCCCTTCTTCTTGTTTATATTGGTCTTGTTCTTGTTATTGGAGTTGAATCCAAGTCCACTTTTATCATTAGGGGATTTTTGCACACTCAAGACATTATCGAGTGTGGATTTCCCTTCAAGACTCTTTTCCAAGTCATTCCTCAAGGAAGTGACTTGGGCCTTGAGCTCTTTGATTTCCTCTACATGGTTAGTAGAAATACAAGTACTAGAGGAAGTATAAGCTTCATTGTTAGAGCATTATTGTTGATAGAAATACAAGTACTCAAATAATTTCTAGATGATATACAAGGACTAGCACCACAAGGGGATATAACATTATTGTTGCAAGAAGTGCTTAAGTCCAAAGAAGAAACATTGCAATGGGATATAGATGAAGGATCATCATTAGCGAGCATAATATCAACATTGCAATTCCCAACACCACTATCATTTATAGAACAAGATTCATTGGTGTAAAGAGAAACACTACCATCATCACATATGATTTTTCCACTCACCATGCCATTACCTTGTGACTTGTCACATGTAAGTGAAGTGGAAAGAATTGAAATCTCATTGCGGCCGGAGGTGGAAGCAACTTGGAGCTCTTCATGATGTGAGGGAGAAGAGAGCTCCTTGGAGATACCACTAACCCTATGAGCAATGGACCCACCAAATATTTCTTTAAGCTTGGTCCACATCTCATGAGATGACTTGCGCTTTACAATCGTCAAGAACAAATTAACTATGGGGATCAAGGAGAAAATAATCTCATTAGATACTTGAGCTTCGAGATGTAAATATTTCTCATCCTCTAAAGATAGATTTTGAGGATACATAGGAGGATAAAAACCTACATCTAGAAATCGCTCAATATTTGGACACAAGGTCCGAAGATTATAAAGCAAGAAATTTCTCCACAAAGCATAATTTGTTCCATCAAAGATAATTGTGTCATTGTGCACTATACTACTAGCCGACATCTTTACACTCTAGGCGGTGAAGCCTGAACAAGGAGAGACCTTGCTCTGCTACCAATTGAAAGGATAGAGATGTCTCCTAGAGGGGGGTGAATAGGCAATTTCAAAACTATTACGGTTTTGGCTTGATAGAATGCGGAATTAAACTAATGTTTATTTTACAAGCACAAAACCTAAATACACTAGGCTCAACTAAGTGCACCAACAACAAATTAAGCTAAGCAAGATAACACAAGATAAATATACCACAAGTGATAAGCAAGATATAAGTACTTCAAGCTCGATGGCTATCACAAGGAAAGTAAGCTCGGATATAGAAATAAGCAAGGAACACGGAGACAAAGATGTATTCCCGTGTTCACCACCTTTGGGAAGGGGGCTACATCACGTTGGAGAGGTGTGAGGTTCCACAAAGGATCCTCACGTGCCACAAAGGCTCACCTTCTTATCCGAGTCTATCCCACAAAGGCTAGGTTTGTTGGAGATATGCCCAAGAGGCAATAATAAAGTGTGTTATTATCATATCTTCATACTTATGATAAATGTTTACATACCATGCTATAATTGTATTAACAGGAAACATTAATACTTGTGTGATTTGTAAACATAAAAGAGTCCCTAGTAAAGCCTCTTGTTAAACTAGCTTGTTGGTTAATACATGATCATGGTTTCCTGATCATGAACATAGAGATGTTATTAACAACAGGGTCATATCATTAGGAGAATGATGTGATGGACATAATCCTATAGATAAGCGTAGCATAAAGATCAAGTCATTTTAAATAGTTCAATTGCTATATGCTTTCTGATACATAGTAACCTAATTCCTTCGACCATGAGATCATGCATATCACCTTTGCCGGATGGATGCTTTGATGACATCAAACACCACACCGTAACTGGGTGGCTATAAAGGTGGCATTGAGTGTTCGGAAAGTATTGGTTGAAACACATGAATCAAGAGTGGGATTTGTCCATCCATATGACGGATAGATATACTCTGGGCCCTCTCGGTGTAATGTCATCCAATTAGCTTGCAAGCATGTGACTGGCTCACAAGGGATCACATATCACGGGAACGAGAAAAGAGTACTTATCGGTAACGAGGTTGAACTAGGTATGCAGAGATACCGACGATCAAAACCTCGGATAAGTAAACTATCGTGAGACAAAGGGAAATTGGTATCGTATGTAAGTGGTTCATTCGATCGCAAAGTAATCGTAGAAATATGTGGGAGCCATATGAATTTCTAGATTCCTCTATTGGTTATTGTTCGGAGAAGTGTCTCGATCATGTCCGCATAATTCACGAACCGTAGGGAGACACACTTAAGGATTCGATGTTGTTGAGTAGTTATGGAATGATGAGTAAGAGAGCGAATGTTGTTCGGAGTCTCGGATGGGATACGGGATATCACGAGGAGATCCGGAATGGTCCGGAGAATAAGATTCATATAAGGAAAGTCCCGTTTCGGTGTTGGGCAATGATTCCGGTGTTTCCATCGGGAATGTTCTAGAAGGTTCCGGAATGTCCGGCACTCCGGGGGGAAGGGTACATGAATGTGTTATATCAAGTTGGTATGATTGCATCATGTACTAAGTGTCATCGCTGTACCAAATAGAGGATTTATTCAAATCCTAGTTTGAAAAGTCAAACGGCTAGTTTGAAAAGTCAAACGGCTAATTTTGGTAAAGAGGAGAAGGAGGTTTGATTGAAACCGAGTTGGGGAGGAGTTCCCTCCTCCAACCGGCGGCCCACCTCCAAGCCGAGTTGGGGAGGGACTCCCCTCCCCTTGGCCGCACCTCCCACCTATAAAGGGAGGGGCAGGGCTGCCCCTCCTAGACACACAAGTTCCTATCCTCTAAATCTAAACCCTAGCCACAGCCTCCGGTTTAGAGCCGTTTTGGTTTAGAGCTTCTAATTGCCCTAGCCTTCGGTTTAGAGCCTTCTAATTGGTGTGTCTAATCCCTAGACCACTAAAGCCTCTCTCATACTCCACCATACTCGCTCAGGCTTAAGGCGAAGCCCTGCGAGATCTCCCCTCTACTTCCGGTACCACGCCGTTGTGCTGCCGGAATCGCGAGGAGAGTGCTACAACCTCCGCTGCCTGCTGGAACAAGGGAGAGGAAGGTCTTCGTCGAGTACCGAACGTGTGACCGACTGCGGGAGCGCTGCCAGAACGTGGCGCCGGAAGGATCGTCTACGCGATCTTGAGATCGGAAAGAGTACGACTACATCACCCACGAGAATCTGCTCTCGTTAACCGCTTTGGAATCTTCGAGGGTAAGTTATTCCATCGACTCGTTGCTACAATCTAGTAGATAGATCTTGGCTTGTTTGTTTGTATGCGATAGAAATTTTTTGTTTTCCATGCTACGAACCCCTACAAGGTTTTCCTCCACTCCGGAGATGGCAAGCTCCACAACCACTTCACAAGCTCCACGAAGGAGAAGCCCGGGTCTCTTCACAATCTTCCACAAAGAGAACACCGCGGCACCAACCGCCAAGCCAACTAAGAGGTCACCCTCCAAGAGTAACAAGCTCACGGTCTCTCACTCGAACAAATCGTAATGGAGAGCTCAACACTTATGCAAGAATGCAAAGCAAGAAAACCAAGGGTGCTCAAATCCTTCACTCTCAAATCCCACCAAAGCAACAAGTTCTAGGGAGGAAATAGAGAGAAAGAACAATGGTGGAAACCAAAAAATGACTCCAAGATCTAGATCCAATGGGTTCCCCTCACTTAGAGGAGGAATTGGTTAGTGGGGATTGTAGATCTAGATCTCCTCTTCCAAAGCCCTCAAAAAGATGCAAGAATCATAGGAGAGAAGGGGGAGGAAGCAAGCTCAAGAGGTTCAACAATGGAGGTCAATTTCGTGGTCAAGAACACTTTAAAACGTTGGGGGGAAGAACCCCCTTTTATAGTGGAAAGCAAATATGGCCGTTGGGAGAAAACTGTGCGAATCCGGTTGAAAGTTCGGTTGGACCGGCTCCAGAACCGGATGGTTCGGTTCCTGGACCGGAAAACCAGATCTCAACCGGGATAAGGGTCAGTATACAGTCTCGGATAGACTCGGTATAGAAAAACCGAAAATTCCGGTTGAATATCGGTTGAAATCCAGTTGAATCTTGGTTTTCCGGTGCTGGCACCGAACCACCCGGTCTGGGGGCCGGTTGAACGGGATCCACAACCGGGATGAAACTGACTTCACGGAAAACGCAATAACTTTTGCATCCGGACTCCGATTTCGATGATCTTGGGCTTGTTTTGACGAGGAAAAGAATATCTACAAGATTGTACAGATAAAAACATAGCCCAACAAAGGAGGATAGAACCAAATGAATAAAGGTAAGAAGCCTCCCTAAATAAGAACCGATAAAACCTTCAAACTCGAAAACGCCATAGAAGATGCATACAAATTCCGTTTTCGATGAACTTGGGCTTGTTGAAGATCTAGAAACAAGCTCAAGAACCTCACATGGAGAAACACCAAGAAGAAACAAAATAGTAAGATGCAAAGTATGCAAACGATTGAGCTCCCTATGACGATGTGATCAAGTTACACAACCGAGAGCCCCTCTTGATAGTGCGGCTATCTATCCTATAAACCGGTCTCCCAAAAACCACCTTGATACCGATAAAAGGAAAACCTAGCAAGGCCATACCTTTGCCTTGCACATACCGCTTGATCTTGATGACACCGCTTCAAGCTCCACCCAAGCCGGAATGCAACACTTGATCATTGTTGCTTCGTGAAGACTCCTAATTTGCTCCCCCATACACCACTATGGGATAGATTAATTAATAAATGTCTTCACTTGTACTCGCTCAGACTTAAGGCGAAGCCCTGCGAGATCTCCCCTCTACTTCTGGTACCACGCCGTTGTGCTGCCGGAATCGCGAGGAGAGTGCTACAACCTCCGCTGCCTGCTGGAACAAGGGAGAGGAAGGTCTTCGTCGAGTACCGAACGTGTGACCAACTGCGGGAGCGCTGCCGGAACGTGGCGCCGGAAGGATCGTCTACGCGATCTTGAGATCGGAAAGAGTATGACTACATCACCCACGAGAATCTGCTCTCGTTAACCGCTTTGGAATCTTCGAGGGTAAGTTATTCCATCGACTCGTTGCTACAATCTAGTAGATAGATCTTGGCTTGTTTGTTTGTATGCGATAGAAATTTTTTGTTTTCCATGCTACGAACCCCTACAGTGTTATCAGAGCCGTGTCTATATGTAGATCTGTTGCACGAGTAGAACACTATGGTCATTGTGGGCGTTGATGCTTTTATTGTCGATTTCTTCTTGTGTACTTTGCATCTTGCGGTATGTTGGGATGAAGCGGCCCGGGCTAACCTTACATGAAATCGTTCATGAGACTTGCTCCACGCTTGACATGCAACTTGTATTGCATAAGTGGCTTTGCGGGTGCCTGTTTCTCCTAGCATAGTTAAGATCCAATTTACAACGGGTGATTAACAATACTAGTATCAATGTTGTGGTTCTTGTTCGTAAGTTAGAACGACACTTATTGAAAGCCCCAAACCACGTAAAATATGCAAAGAAAGTAGAGGCGTCTAACTTTGTTTTGCAGGGGTGTGCAGTGATGTGATATGGCCATGATTGTGATTATATATGATGTATGCAATGTCCCTTATTGTAAGTCGGCAACCGGCAGGAGCCATATGGTTGTCTTTAATTTCTGTTAAGACCCGCGTGTCTATTCAAAGTAGTTGTAATAGTTGAAGCCGGTGGACGACAACCATGGAGCAGCGTCATTGACCTTAATGCAATGCCGGTGATGATGGAGATCATGTTCGTGCTTGAAGATGGAGATCGGAAGCACAAGAAGAAAGGCCATATCATATCACATATTATGAATTGCATGTGATGTTAATCCTTTATGCATCTTATATTGCTTAGTAGACGACGGTAGCATTATAAGATGATCCCTCATGCACATGAATTTCAAGTCATAAAGTGTTCACCCTTAGTTGGCACCGTTGCTAAAGCTTGTTGTTTCGAAGCACCACGTGATGATCGGGTGTGTTAGATTCCGCAAGTGTATACAACGTGGGCAAGCCAGATTTGCTCTTGCGGAAGCTAAGGTTTGATCTTGACGAGCCTAGCATGTACAAACATGGTCTCGGAACACGGATCACCGAAAGGTAAAGCATGAGTCATATAGTAGATATGATGAACATGTTGATTGTTCGCCATTGAAGCTACATCAACTCTCGTGATGATCGGTTTTGATGTGGTGGATTTGGTTCGTGTGATCACTAAAACAATGTGAGGGATGTTATTTTGAGTGGGAGTTCACCTAGATTAATTTAATTATTAATTAGAACTCAATTTATCATAAATTAAATCAAAGTGAATTTGCATAGTTGTTGTAGTCATTGGCATCCGTTTACCACCTTGCGCTTAGTTATAATTGAGATGATAGAACTATAGAATTCTGGTTAGTTACTTTACGAACTGGTATCGTATTGTTTTGAAGTGTTAATCTAAAGTTTAAAAGTCCTATTGCAAACTTTCAGTAAGTTCTGGTTACTCCATGAAAGTTTAATAATTGGTATTAAAACAAGAGTGACAATTCCAAGAGTTAGTGTATGAGTATCATGTTTGTATCCATGATTCTTGATATTCAATGGATTGTCTTAATATTAAGGTTATCTAGGATCTGAAAGAGTTGTTTCAGAAACCATGATGTGTGGAAGATATTGTGATATCTGAAACGAAGTTTTGGTTGCAACATGACAGAGTATAATACGACAAAAGTCATGTTCTCATATTTGATGAGAATTTGCAAAGGGTTGGAGACACTAGTTGTCCTAATTCACCAAAAGGTTTTGGATAGCAACATTATACTCACGATTCATCTTTATAAGCTAAAAGTAGCTTGATCATGGATAATTCCATGATAAGGGTGAATATTTGATGTAGGTAAAATATTTACTACACCAAGAGATTACTAAAGAAAGGAATTTGAAAGAACACCAAACATTTGATGATGGTGATCTACTTCAAAGTGCAAGTCCAAAGACATTGGTATTTAATTATACACGCTTTGGATTATGTGTCATATGTATGACTCCACTATTGATGTTGATAGATTCTTTCAAACAGAAAAGGAAATACTGAAAGAGAATCTCATAAATATATGGCAGAAAAGAAAAGACTAGAATTGTTCAGTTTAAGTATATAGATGATATACATGTTATGGCTATATTCTTTGCTTATTAAACAATGTGGTTCTTAAGTATTTGATACTGAATTTGTTGGTGTGAATCGTCATACGAAACAACAGATTTCATGAACTACAATGGCCTAAGTAACTAGCAAAAGAATATGTGATGATATTCATCGAGAACAAATAATGGGTTATTGTGTTGCTCGTTAAACATCAAAGCTTGCCTTCAAGATTTGTTTTATCAGGTATTATGAGAACAAAAGGGTTGTTCAAATAATTGCCGTAATCCATAAAAGATGGATGATTCACAAATCTCGTTGGAGAAATCACATCCATAAAACTAGTGCTAAAAATGTCAAAAGACAAATTGATTGAAAGATCACTTAGGAAGTGACATCGCCGTTTAAATTATATTGGAAAGAAAACATGAAGAAACTCCATGTGGATGGAATTTTGGAGTCTTTTGATTTTTGATCACATGACGCTTGTGAAACTTTCCCAGAGATAATTAAAACCTCATTCGTAGGCCAAAAGGGAACGAATGACTAGCTTATTGGAACTTGTACATATTGTTGTACGAAGTCCATTATGTGTAGTCAAGAGCGATGGATTTCAACTTCATATGCTTTCTCCGAAAATTTGAGTGAATATATGGATATTTACTTAATAAGGATGAAGTGTGAAATATTTGAAATGTTCAAAGACTTTCAACATGAAGTGCAAAATCATTGTAACAAGAATATAAATAGTTTATGATAAGATCATAAAGGAAGATATTTGAGTTACAAGTTTAGCATAATACCTAAGATTTAAGGAATCGTTCCGTGGATTTGCATTTCCCGAAACACCATAAGAGTATGGAGCGTTCGAGATATGTAATTAAACCTTGTTTAACATGGTAAGATCGAAGGTGTAATTCATAAAACTGCCATTGTATTTTAAAGATTAAAATCTTTAGAGATTACCGTTTTTCCACTGAAAAGAGCTTCATCATAATCCGTTGAAATGACACCATATAAAGTTATGGTTTGGGATAAAACCCAAGTTGTCTTTTCTTAAACATTGGTATGCTATGCATAAGAAAGATGTTTGCAACCAAAATCGAATGAACCTGTCTTTGTATGTTATTTCGAATAACTGTTCCTCCATAACATCGGAGACAAAAATGTTTGTCACTTAGAACGTCAAGTTTCTTTGAGAAGGAATTTTTCGTAAAAAGATAAGTGGGAGGACAATAGAACTTTGATAAGGTTAAAAGAACCTTAGCTATATGTGCAGAGTTGCGCAGCGCCGAAAAGTGTTCCGGAGGCAGCAATAATTCTCATGGCTCACGTGCCTCAAAGGTTGTGGTCATGGCGATCTAAGTTCCTATTGAAACAAGTAGATCGGGTAAACAATCAAATACCAAGATTTGAGGGTTGAATCATTATTTGAGAATAATGAACCGACTACATGCAAAGAAGCGATGATGAGCCCTGACTCCGTCAAATGGCTTGAAGCCATAAAATCTGTGATAGTTCCATACACGAAAAATCAAGTTTTGAACTTGAAGGACCCTCGAGAAAGGTGTAAGACCTTACAGTCGTGTTTGGATCTATAAAGAAATAGACATGGATGTTTTACATCTAAGAAATAGTCGACATGTTGGGAAAGAGTTCACAACAAAGTTCAAAGGTTGACTATGACAAGATCTAATCTTTCATAGCGATATTTAGTCTAGACGGATTAATGTAGCAACCACTACATATAAATTTGTTATGTGGTAGTTGAATAAAGAAAACAAGTTCTTCTAATAGAATTGTTAACTAGGACATGTGCGTAACATGGTCCATAGGGTTTTGTTAATTCAAAGGATGCTAAAAGCATATGCAAACTTCAATGGTTGAAGTAAGCATAGCGGAGTTGGAATCTTCACTATGATGAAACTGTTAAAAGAGTTTAATTTCATTAGAGACAATGAAGATGCTTGCGTTTGCAAGAAATTAAGTGGGAGCGCTAAGAAATATTTCTAATACATTATGTGTAAGACATATTGTTGATTGGAAATGATTTATCTTTTATTAACACATATTAAGAATTTCATCCTGATGAAAGACTTAGGCAAAACCCAAATATTTGGCATCAATAGACGCTAATATGGTTGTGCCAAAAGTACATAGATGATATATTGAATGAGTTCAATATAGGAACTACAAGAAAGGTTCTTGTTGCACAGAAAGGATTGAATGAGTTCAATATTGATGATATATTCAAGTGTATTGACACTTGGCAAGTGAAACAAAGATTCAAGTATAGATTGATACTTGATGTATGAAATCACAAAGAGTATTTATATCAATCATACTGTGATATGTACAAATCCAGATATGTCCTATGCTTTAAAAGGTTATGAGCATATACCAGAATGATTCATAAGATGATCATTGGACGATAGTAAGGATAGTCTTATGATCTTTTGGAAGAACTAAGAATATATTGTTTGTAGAAGTGACAAATAGATGGTTAGTTCATTGTAAAAGTACTACATTGATACTAGTTTTGTCACAAAGTACAAATTAAGTTTATCTCAATCTAAACTAAGGGTGGCACAATATAATGGAAAGTAAGTTCCATAATGGATTTGGATGAGTTCCAAAGTTAAGACATTGTGACAGATACAACAACAAAAGGCTAAGTATATGACTGCTATTTTAGCAGCAAAAGAGGGCATTTGTGTCAAGTAGTTTGCTATCAAACTAGGTGTAGTTCACAGTGGGATAATACTATGAAGATATATTGTACGACAATATTATCAACATGTTTTTAACCCCAAAGAACTAAAGGTCACACCAAAGGACCAAATTTATACAAAGCCATCTCATTAGAGAATGAGTGATGCGTAGAGACGCAAATACATGCAATTACACACGGACTTGGAAGTGTCAGATCCGGAGATCAGTTGACCACTAGCAATCGTGTACATACAACACCGGAAAGCCATAGGTGTTGAATACACAAATGTTTGAAACTAGATTATTGACTCTAGTGCAAGTGGGAGACTGTTGGAGATATGCCCAAGAGGCAATAATAAAGTGGGTTATTATCATATCTTCATACTTATGATAAATGTTTACATACCATGCTATAATTGTATTAACAGGAAACATTAATACTTGTGTGATTTGTAAACATAAAAGAGTCCCTAGTAAAGCCTCTTGTTAAACTAGCTTGTTGGTTAATATATGATCATGGTTTCCTGATCATGAACATAGAGATGTTATTAACAACAGGGTCATATCATTAGGAGAATGATGTGATGGACATACTCCTATAGATAAGCGTAGCATAAAGATCAAGTCATTTTAAATAGTTCAATTGCTATATGCTTTCTGATACATAGTAACCTAATTCCTTCGACCATGAGATCATGCATATCACCTTTGCCGGATGGATGCTTTGATGACATCAAAAACCACACCGTAACTGGGTGGCTATAAAGGTGGCATTGAGTGTTCGGAAAGTATTGGTTGAAACACATGGATCAAGAGTGGGATTTGTCCATCCATATGACGGATAGATATACTCTGGGCCCTCTCGGTGTAATGTCATCCAATTAGCTTGCAAGCATGTGACTGGCTCACAAGGGATCACATATCACGGGAACGAGAAAAGAGTACTTATCGGTAACGAGGTTGAACTAGGTATGCAGAGATACTGACGATCAAAACCTCGGATAAGTAAACTATCGTGAGACAAAGGGAAATTGGTATCGTATGTAAGTGGTTCATTCGATCGCAAAGTAATCGTAGAAATATGTGGGAGCCATATGAATTTCCAGATTCCTCTATTGGTTATTGTTCGGAGAAGTGTCTCGATCATGTCCGCATAATTCACGAACCGTAGGGAGACACACTTAAGGATTCGATGTTGTTGAGTAGTTATGGAATGATGAGTAAGAGACCGAATGTTGTTCGGAGTCTCGGATGGGATCCGGGATATCACGAGGAGATCCAGAATGGTCCGGAGAATAAGATTCATATAAGGAAAGTCCCGTTTCGGAGTTGGGGAATGATTCCGGTGTTTCCATCGGGAATGTTCTAGAAGGTTCCGGAATGTCCGGCACTCCGGGGGGTAAGGGTACATGAATGTGTTATATCAAGTTGGTATGATTGCATCATGTACTAAGTGTCATCGCTGTACCAAATAGAGGATTTATTCAAATCCTAGTTTGAAAAGTCAAACGGCTAGTTTGAAAAGTCAAA
This sequence comes from Avena atlantica, assembly GCA_910589765.1. Lineage (NCBI taxonomy): Eukaryota > Viridiplantae > Streptophyta > Magnoliopsida > Poales > Poaceae > Avena > Avena atlantica. Next base: position 52,207,927 of record OU342739.1, on the reverse strand, counting down.
CGGCTAATTTTGGTAAAGAGGAGAAGGAGGTTTGATTGAAACCGAGTTGGGGAGGAGTTCCCTCCTCCAACCGGCGGCCCACCTCCAAGCCGAGTTGGGGAGGGACTCCCCTCCCCTTGGCCGCACCTCCCACCTATAAAGGGAGGGGCAGGGCTGCCCCTCCTAGACACACAAGTTCCTATCCTCTAAATCTAAACCCTAGCCACAGCCTCCGGTTTAGAGCCGTTTTGGTTTAGAGCTTCTAATTGCCCTAGCCTTCGGTTTAGAGCCTTCTAATTGGTGTGTCTAATCCCTAGACCACTAAATCCTCTCTCATACTCCACCATACTCTCTCATAGATCTTGGCTTGTTTGTTTGTATGCGATAGAAATTTTTTGTTTTCCATGCTACGAACCCCTACAAGGTTTTCCTCCACTCCGGAGATGGCAAGCTCCACAACCACTTCACAAGCTCCACGAAGGAGAAGCCCGGGTCTCTTCACAATCTTCCACAAAGAGAACACCGCGGCACCAACCGCCAAGCCAACTAAGAGGTCACCCTCCAAGAGTAACAAGCTCACGGTCTCTCACTCGAACAAATCGTAATGGAGAGCTCAACACTTATGCAAGAATGCAAAGCAAGAAAACCAAGGGTGCTCAAATCCTTCACTCTCAAATCCCACCAAAGCAACAAGTTCTAGGGAGGAATTAGAGAGAAAGAACAATGGTGGAAACCAAAAAATGACTCCAAGATCTAGATCCAATGGGTTCCCCTCACTTAGAGGAGGAATTGGTTAGTGGGGATTGTAGATCTAGATCTCCTCTTCCAAAGCCCTCAAAAAGATGCAAGAATCATAGGAGAGAAGGGGGAGGAAGCAAGCTCAAGAGGTTCAACAATGGAGGTCAATTTCGTGGTCAAGAACACTTTAAAACGTTGGGGGGAAGAACCCCCTTTTATAGTGGAAAGCAAATATGGCCGTTGGGAGAAAACTGTGCGAATCCGGTTGAAAGTTCGGTTGGACCAGCTCCAGAACCGGGTGGTTCGGTTCCTCGACCGGAAAACCGGATCTCAACCGGGATAAGGGTCAGTATACAGTCTCGGATAGACTCGGTATAGAAAAACCGAAAATTCCGGTTGAATATCGGTTGAAATCCAGTTGAATCTTGGTTTTCCGGTGCTGGCACCGAACCACCCGGTCTGGGGGCCGGTTGAACGGGATCCACAACCGGGATGAAACTGACTTCACGGAAAACGCAATAACGTTTGCATCCGGACTCCGATTTCGATGATCTTGGGCTTGTTTTGACGAGGAAAAGAATATCTACAAGATTGTACAGAGAAAAACATAGCCCAACAAAGGAGGATAGAACCAAATGAATAAAGGTAAGAAGCCTCCCTAAATAAGAACCGATAAAACCTTCAAACTCGAAAACGCCATAGAAGATGCATACAAATTCCGTTTTCGATGAACTTGGGCTTGTTGAAGATCTAGAAACAAGCTCAAGAACCTCACATGGAGAAACACCAAGAAGAAACAAAATAGTAAGATGCAAAGTATGCAAACGATTGAGCTCCCTATGACGATGTGATCAAGTTACACAACCGAGAGCCCCTCTTGATAGTGCGGCTATCTATCCTATAAACCGGTCTCCCAACAACCACCTTGATACCGATAAAAGGAAAACCTAGCAAGGCCATACCTTTGCCTTGCGCATACCGCTTGATCTTGATGACAACGCTTCAAGCTCCACCCAAGACGGAATGCAACACTTGATCATTGTTGCTTCGTGAAGACTCCTAATTTGCTCCCCCATACACCACTATGGGATAGATTAATTAATAAATGTCTTCACATGTACTTGCTCAGGCTTAAGGCGAAGCCCTGCGAGATCTCTCCTCTACTTCCGATACCACGCTGTTGTGCTGCCGGAATCGCGAGGAGAGTGCTACAACCTCCGCTGCCTGCTGGAACAAGGGAGAGGAAGGTCTTCGTCGAGTACCGAACGTGTGACCGACTGCGGGAGCGCTGCCGGAACGTGGCGCCGGAAGGATCGTCTACGCGATCTTGAGATCGGAAAGAGTACGACTACATCACCCACGAGAATCTGCTCCCGTTAACCGCTTTGGAATCTTCGAGGGTAAGTTATTCCATCGACTCGTTGCTACAATCTAGTAGATAGATCTTGGCTTGTTTGTTTGTATGCGATAGAAATTTTTTGTTTTCCATGCTACGAACCCCTACAGTGGTATCAGAGCCGTGTCTATATGTAGATCTGTTGCACGAGTAGAACACAATGGTCATTGTGGGCGTTGATGCTTTTATTGTCGATTGCTTCTTGTGTACTTTGCATCTTGCGGTATGTTGGGATGAAGCGGCCCGGGCTAACCTTACATGAAATCGTTCATGAGACTTGCTCCACGCTTGACATGCAACTTGTATTGCATAAGTGGCTTTGCGGGTGCCTGTTTCTCCTAGCATAGTTAAGATCCAATTTACAACGGGTGATTAACAATACTAGTATCAATGTTGTGGTTCATGTTCGTAAGTTAGAACGACACTTTACGAAAGCCCCAAACCACGTAAAATATGCAAAGAAAGTAGAGGCGTCTAACTTTGTTTTGCAGGGGTGTGCAGTGATGTGATATGGCCATGATTGTGATTATATTTGATGTATGCAATGTTCCTTATTGTAAGTCGGCAACCGGCAGGAGCCATATGGTTGTCTTTAATTTATGTTAAGACCCGCGTGTCTATTCAAAGTAGTTGTAATAGTTGAAGCCGGTGGACGACAACCATGGAGAGGCGTCATTAACCTTGATGCAATGCCGGTGATGATGGAGATCATGTTCTTGCTTGAAGATGGAGATCGGAAGCACAAAGAAGAAAGGCCATATCATATCACATATATATTGAATTGCATGTGATGTTAATCCTTTATGCATCTTGTATTGCTTAGTAGACGATGGTAGCATTATAAGATGATCCCTCATGCACATGAATTTCAAGTCATAAAGTGTTCACCCTTGGTTAGCACCGTTGCTAAAGCTTGTTGTTTCGATGCACCACGTGATGATCGGGTGTGTTAGATTCTGCAAGTGTATACAACGTGAGCAAGCCAGATTTGCTCATGCGGAAACTAAGGTTTGATCTTGACGAGCCTAGCATGTACAGATATGGTCTCGGAACACGGATCACCGAAAGGTAAAGCATGAATCATATAGTAGATATGATGAACATGACGATTGTTCGCCATTGAAGCTACATCAACTCTCGTGATGATCGGTGTTGATGTGGTGGATTTGGTTCGTGTGATCACTAAAACAATGTGAGGGATGTTGTTTTGAGTGGGAGTTCACCTAGATTAATTTAATTATTAATTAGAACTCAATTTATCATAAATTAAATCAAAGTGAATTTGCATAGTTGTTATAGTCATTGGCATCCGTTTACCACCTTGCGCTTAGTTATAATTGAGATGATAGAACTATAGAATTCTGGTTAGTTACTTTACGAACTGGTATCGTATTGTTTTGAAGTGTTAATCTAAAGTTTAAAAGTCCTGTTGCAAACTTTCAGTTGTATGCCAAGTCAGAAGAAGAACATGAGCTACACCTAAGGACCATTCTTGGAACCCTTAGAGAGCATCAGCTGTATGCCAAGTTTAGCAAATGTGAATTCTGGTTACAGGAGGTAGGATTCCTCAGACACATTGTATCAGCCGAAGGAATTGCCGTTGACCCTATGAAGGTGAAGGATGTTGAAGATTGGCAGGCCCCAACCATTCAAACCCAAGTTCGTGCATTTATCGGATTAGCGGGATACTACCGCAAGTTCATAGAAGGATTCTCGAGTATTGCCAGACCCATGACCCAATTGCTGAAGAAGGACAAGAAGTTTGAATGGACAGACAAATGTGAAGCGAGTTTTTAGGAACTCAAGAGGAGATTGATTTAAGCCCCAATCTTGATCATGCCGGATATCACGAATCCCTTTGATGTGTATTGTGACGCATCCAAGATCGGTCTCGAATGTGTGCTAATGCAAGAAGGCAAAATTATCTATCCCGACAGCTGAAATAGCATGAACAGAATTATCCAACCCATGACCTTGAACTCGCAGCCGTAGTTCTATCCCTGAAGACATGGAGGCATTATCAGATGGGAAACCGTTGTGAGATTTATTCGGATCACAAGAGCCTGAAGTATATATTCACTCAGAAGGAGCTGAATATGAGACAGAGAAGATGGATTGTGCTAATCAAGGACTATGATCTGGACATTCACTATCACCTCGGTAAAGCCAATGTGGTAGCAGATGCCCTTAGCAGATTACCGTGCCGCTTGAAGTCCATGATTCTAAAGGAGCAACCAAGTTTGCACAAGGAGATGGAAGATTTTAGAATGGAATTAGTAAGTGAAGGATTTTTGGCTAGCATAGAACTTCAACCCACTTTGATCAGTCAGATCAAAGAGGCGCAGAAAGGAAATGCTAGTATCGACGGAATCACAACATCGTATCGGTACAGGAAAAGTACCCGGATTCACCGAGGACGAAGGAGTTCTGTGGTACAAAGGACGCCTCTGTGTACCAGCAAATTCGGAGTTGAAAGAAGTTATTTTGAAAGAGGCCCATGATACTCTTTATTCTATCCACCCCAGAGGAACGAAGATGTATCCGAATTTGAAGGATCAATTTTGGTGGCATAAGATGAAGAGAGAAATCGGAAGCTATATCGCCAAGTGTGATATATGTCAGAGAGTCAAGGCGGGACATCAAAGATCTGCAGGACTGTTGCAACCATTATAGATTCCAGAATGGAAATGGGATTCCATTGGAATGGACTTTATCACCGGATTGCCTACTTCTAGTAGGGGAAATGACTCTATCTGGGTCATAGTGGACAGATTGTCCAAAGTCGCCCATTTCTTACCAGTCAAGACCACATACCAGAGTTCGAAGCTAGAAGAGTTGTACATTGCTAGAATCGTCAGTTTGCACGGAGTCCCCAAGAACATCGTATCATATCGAGGAACTCAGTTTACCTCGAGATTCTAGAAGAAAGTCCAAGAAGGTTTAGGAACCCGACTGGATTTCAGCACAACGTGTCACCCTCAGGCCGATGGACAAACGGAGCGAGTAAATCAAATACTCGAAGATATGTTGAGAGCATGTGTGCTAGAGTATGGATCTAAATGGGAAGACTATCTGCCTTTCGCAGAATTTTCATACAACAACAGTTATCAAGCTAGTCTGCAAATGGCCCCATTTGAATTCATGTATGGAAGGAAGTGTCACACCCCTTTGAATTGGTCGGAAGTAGGAGAGAGTCAGATTTTCGGACCTGACATCCTACGAGAAGCAGAACAGAAAGTTAACAAGATTCGTGAGAACCTCAAGACCGCCCAGTCAAGACAGAGGAGTTATGCCGACAAGGGATGTCGAGACCTCGCTGTCAATATCGGAGATTTTGTGTATCTCAAAGTGTCGCCTTTGAAGGGAATGCAGCGTTTCTAGCTCAAAGGAAAGTTAGCCCCCAAATATATCGAACCCTTCAAGATTCTGAATCATCAAGGAGAAGTATCATATCAGTTGGAACTGCCAGAGGAAATGTCACCAGTGCATAATGTGTTCCATATATCGTTACTTCGCAAATGCCTTGAAGTTCCGGAGAAGACTGAATTTTTCAAGAACATCTATCACCGGACCATAGAGATCAACGATGACCTGACGTATCCTGAAGTACCCATCCGTATTTTGGAAGAAGCTTGCGGAACCACCAGAACCCGAAGAATCAAGTTTCTCAAGATTCAGTGGAGCAACCACACTGAAGAAGAAGCTACCTGGGAGCGAGAAGATCACATCAGGACGGAGTTTCCCGATCTCTTTAAATCCGAGGTAATATTTTTTTATTTGTTTCTTCTTTCTCAAATCTCGGGATGAGATTTCATTTAAGGAGGTAAGGTTTGTAACATCCCAAAAATATGAAACCATGGTCATCAAACTCTAATCACTAAAATTAGGGTTAACAAAAACTTCGATTAAATAAAAACCAAATGAATGCATGTGTGTATGTGATGATTTGATAAATGCATGAATGGACTTGTGTAATTCAACTAAATAGCAAGGAATGGTTTAAAGATGAAAATAACATCATATAAAACATTTCCAAGCAGAATCAAATCAAGATAAAATAAAGAACAAACCAAATTAGGCAAATGGTCAGTTTTGCCAATCCTGCTCACTAGGTCACTTTGAGTGTTTCTAGTCCAAGATTTCAAACAGAAACTTTTCCAATTCTTTTCACCCCTTGCTAGACCAAGTAAAAGTGAATCAAAGCCCACCTTTCAAACTTGCAGAAACATTTAGCAACCCCATTCAAATGACAATTCAAAATTGAATCTTTAACATATGTGAAGATCACACATTTTCAAAACCCAACGAAACCAGTGCCCCTTGACCAATCCAACTAACCAGATACTCCATAGTATGTGCCTAGCAAACCCACCAAGTTTGAATCCAAAATTCAAATTCAAATTTCTTTCGGCCATTTCATCAAACACCTTGTCAGCAGCAAACAGAAAAACACAAAACACTATGGTGAGCAGTGATCAGTGCCTAACTTGCTCCCTCTATAGCTCACTCTACACTCTTAGTAGATGATCAAAGTAATCTAACTAGATTTAGCACCATCGTGAGCAAGCCTATCCATTAATGGTGAGAATGCCGAGAGAACCATTGTCACCCCCATGTCGCCAGCGAGCTAGATGAAGAACTAGCCTCACCAACCTTGTCTGGGACACGCAACACCATCCACCTCTACTCCCTGTCCAAGCCCCAAGCTTAGCCAGCCACGGGACCACCCGCCAAGCATGCGCCCAGTCTCTTTGAGTGCGAGCCGAGAGCGCGCCAGTGCGCCATCAGCGACACCAGCCCACAGACCACGCGCCGCCCACGCCGCTTGCAGACGTGATCACCAGCACCCCGCTAGACAACCTCGTTCGCCGCCGCGTAGACCATGCATGCTGTGCGCCATTAAAATTGCCGTCGGACCCGCCCAGAGCGCCGCGATGTTCCGACCATCTTGCACCGCCCCACGCCTCGCCACCATGCCGTTGAGCATCGCCAGGGAGCACAACACCGCCGTTATCGCCGCCCATGCCAGTAGCACTCTGTGCCGTCGACATCGACGAGCTCCACCCGCGCCATTCGGTCCCCTTCAGCCACTATAAAAGGAGGCCTCCCCCGCTCGTTTTCTTCACACCAGTTCACTCCCCACCTCTCACTGATACCCCCACTCACTCCCGGAGCAAGGCAAGCACCAGGTGGCTGGAATTTCATCGGAGTTCGCCGATGCAGAGAGGCGCTGTCGATTGGAGCTGCCCTAGGAGAAGCTGCCGGTACCAGGAGAATCGCCGTCGTCGACTTCGTCGTTCGCCCCCATCGCCGACCATCGCCTGAGCCCCGGTAAGCCTCCCACGACCCCCACCAGCCGCGCTAGGGTTCTGTCTCATCGGCGCTGCCCGACGTGGACGATGAACCAGAGTCGTTCGATTAGAGTTAGATCCTACGATCCTAATCGCCCCATACCGCTTCGCCCCTCGTTGTTTCACTGACGAGTGGGGTCGCTCACTTAACCAACCTGCGCATGCACTGTGCGTAGTGGGCCGGCCTAGTTAAACATCCCGCGCAACACACTAATTCAAATTCAGATTTATTCATTTAATTTTAAACCCAGTTCTGTACCTAGATTCAAAAATCAACCCAGCTCGATTCACTAAACCAAAATGCATGAAACCAATTTTGTTAGAAATTTACTGGAATGCTTAATCCTAGCCCATTGGATTCAAACCATTTAGATTTGTAGATCATCCATGGTAAAAATAACAAGGCAGAAGCTTTTCTGCATTCAAACATTTTTCAAAATTCAACCATAAGAGCTTTTGAGTTGATTCGAACTCTCAAAAATCACATTTAACCATACCTTTCAGAATGTATAAAAATATATAGGTTTACTTACAGAAATAATGATCAAGTAATAAAATAATGCCACATAGGCATTTCTAGTCACTTTAATTAAAGAAAATAAAAAGGTTAAACCTTATTAAATTGTGACACCACTTTAAATCACATTCCCATGTACTGAAATATGTGGTGATGACATGTGTCAACATGATCCCATGTTTGAGTTGGATAATATTAAATATTAAGTAGTTTTTCAATGAGTAGAAATTACTTTTCTCAAATAAAATAAATGGGACATGTGCTTTAATCTTGTAATGTTAGTGATGATGCTAGATCATCTAGTATGAACCTTTGTGTGATGATTAGAAATAGTTAAGTATTGTTTGGTGATTGTGTACCTCGTATTTATTTATAGATGCTAGTACCGACCAAGGATACTAGGAGGAAGGAGGATACTACGAGGAAGAAGCCGAGGAGAACTTCAACCACCGCTCTGCACAAGGCAAGCTTATATTAATATCTTAGCAAGCCAATACTTGCAAGCTACTCATCAAGCTAGCTACCACTTGCAAGCTCTACTTGCAAACTTATACCCATTGGATGATAACCAATCCTATTTTTACTTGCAAGCTTAATACTTTATTTCTTTATCAAAGCTATCTCTTAGAGTTTACTTAGCAACTTGTAGATAATAGAAGGATATTGGAAGGTAGAATAAAGAGCATAAAACTTGGCCTAAGTTAGATAATCTTGATGTCATCCTGATGCATGAGACTGAACTTAGATAAGATACACTTGTTTACCACCCCTCATTAGTATTTACCCCCACTTGTAGATGCTAGTGCTAAGCATAAAAATTGATCAACTTTAGATGGGAATACTTGGTGAAAATGGTTATGAAAACCTTAGAATGATGAGTCATTCTACTGAAATGTTTTGACATGTGTTTCCGAACACCAGATGATTTTGATGATGAAAATGTCAAGGCATGAGCCTTAGCCTTTTATAGAACTGATGGTTGTCTGGATGTGATACCATTCCAATTTTACCGTAAAAACACAATACCCGAAATTTGGGTAGGGCTTGACTGGAAATTTATATACCTTAGTATGGGTTCCCTTGCGGCCAAGGTCTGAGCTGAGGCTACCTTGTGAAGATTGTCCACCTGTGCAGTATCCAAGATGACATTTGGTCATGGTTGGGAGGCCAAACTCACAGGAGAGGTGCCTATACTAGGGCGTGTAATTGAAAGGTTAGGATTTATTATCCTCATACTGAGTATGGTGAATTCAGGATTTTCGTGACGGATGTATTGAATGTTGTGGTGAAAGTGTACAATCTCAGCAGAGTGTCAAACTATTCGAATAGCCGCGTCTGTGGTTATGGACAGTTGGAGTGGCCATACTGTTCCCCCGTAAGATGTTTTCAAAAGGACTTGTGAAATGATTTGTGACTTTGACTTGACCACAACAGAGTTGTGATATGAAATTCAAGTTCCCCTTTAGGTGTTATAAAACTTTCAACTAGCTTTCTTTGCTTCTGAACTTAGTAGAGGTAAATCTAGCTTTTTGCAAAACAACCCTGGAGCTTAGTATATTCTATTCAAAACCACTTCACTTGTTAGTATTAGTTTGCGAGTACTTAAAGAGTACTCATGGCTTTGTCCCTGGATATTCCTGTGGCTAGAATATGAAGAAGAGTATCAGGAAGAAGGACAGCAGGAAGGTTACGACAACTAGGATCATCTCCCATCGTCAGCATTGCCTGTGACCCTGAAGATGGAGCTTCGCCTACGCTATCGTTACTATTACGTTATTCCGCTGCTTGAATTGTATTAAGAACTGGATCACTATATCCTTATTGTGTAAGACCTTTTGTATGGTTTGTAATGGATGATGTACTGTGATATCCAATCTGTTATGTCTCGCAAAAATGGTAATCCTGGGATTGTGATGTATGGCATAACAGGCATCTGGGATTAAAAATCCAGGTGTTGACACGAGGCGTCGGAAGAAGAACAACCCCCTTCGGGGGGCAAAGCAAATAAAATAAAAATACCAAAGAAAAGAAATCCCTAGTTTCTCCCCAGATCCCGCGTATAGAAACCCCAAATCCCACCAAAAAAGGATCCCCAAAGCCCTTGTTTTCGATTTTCCCCAAAGTCCCGATTTGAAAAGAAATGCATCTGTCGCCGCCACACGCTGGCAATAGGGCACCACCGCTGGCCACTTGACGGCAGCGCTCCCACGCGCGGGTGGAGGAGCTCGTCGGCAAGGAGCCAGAGGGGCGCCGCTGCTCCCGTCTGAAATGGATCGTATGGGCACCTAGAGGGGGGGGTGAATAGGTGCTAACCAATTTTTAATACTTTTTCAATTTTAGGCTTGACACAAAGTAAATTCTCTAGATATGCAACTACGAGAATTTCCCTATATGCAACCCTAACTACTAAGCACGTAAAGAGAGGAGCGAAGAAACAGTAGTGGAGCACGCGGAGACACGGGGATTTGTTTTACCGCAGTTCCTTCCTTATTAAGGGAAGTACATCTGCGTTGGAGGGGTGGGCGGTTCTAAGACCACCACGCCACAATAGGCCTCACCCTATTCTCCGATGGATCTAGCCACAAGAGGCCTGATCCACCTTCTCCACTATTGGATCCCTTCGAGGCGGGAACCGCTGCCTTTTACAACACTATCAGGGCACACACCCACAACCGAATTGGGGGCTCCCGAGATGACAACAAGCTGCCACAAGAACAAGGTTTATCAATATAAACAAAAACAAGGATCTAGGTATTTGCAAGAAATACTAGATCGGTGGTTCTCCAAATGAATGGAGAGGAGATGAAGCGCTTGATTGCTGATGATGAAGATCGAGTTCTCCTCTTTCGATTCCCCAAGGAACGGGGCCGTTGGGTGGATCTAGGTGGAGCTATCTTGGATGAAGGTTGCAGATCAGATCTTGTCTTTTTCGAATGAATCAAGAGATCTGCCAGGAGGGGGAAGGCTGGCTTAAATACCCCCCTCCCCAGATCTGGCCGTTGAGCAACTTTGGGGGCGGATTATCTGCCCTCCACTAGGGGCGGATTATCCGCCCCCTGGGAAAACTCCGCCCAAGGACGGATTTTCCGGGACAAACTCCGCCCCCTCTCTGGGGCTGGCGCCTGCGTGACTTGGTGAAGATCCTGGGGGCGGATAATCTGGCCCCCTCCTAGGGCGGATTATCCTGTCAGGCCGGAAAGTTCGGCCAACACTCTGCCCCCTCTATAGGGCTTGCGCCTTGGCGGTGAGCAAGGGAGGCAGACTATCCGGCCCCCCTGAGGGGCGTATTATCCGGCGGGGCAGGAAAATCTGCCCAGAACTCCGCCCCCCTTCTGGGGCTTGCGTCTGCTTGGGAAGAGGGAGGGGCGGATTATCCGCCCCCCAAAGGCAGATACTTTTCCCTTTTTCTCAGAGAGAGCTGCAACACTTCAACACACATTAAAATACTCCTTGATATTGTTATCTAACACACAAAACACTAGGGATTAAGAAATGTTCTTTCAATCTCCCCCTTTTTGGTGTTAGATGACAATACTAGGATTTGCAATGAAACCGGCTAACGCCACCTTAAAATGAAAGACGCTCCCCCTAGATATGTGCATATTTAAAATTTGCATTTGAATACATATACACACACTAGAGACAACACAACTTCCATAGCAAATATAATTGAAACAAGGTGGGTTGGGAAACAAGGTCATACCACCGGGATGTGATTATAGCCAAAGAATATAATTAGCTTGATAGCCTCCAAGCACATCCCAACAATATTGATGCATACATTAGATAGACCCATGATTCCGTATGCCATCAAATATGCTCCATAGATAAATCCAGAATTCCATGAGATCCGCAATAGATAAATCCAGAATTCCATGAATACCACACATAGTACCAAACAAAGTGGGACACGACACAGTCTTACATAATCAAACACGAATAGCAAATAAGTTCACGCTAAAAAGGCACAAGCAAGCAAATAAAACGACTGAAAGGTAGATGCTTGCGCCCGACCCTTGCAAATCCACGAGACCTAATAGAACTACTTCTCCCCCTTTGGCATCGAAACGCCAAAAAGGAAGAAGAGCGATGCTAACGCCCCTGAATTTGCACACACCTTGAATTTGCAAGAATCAAATCAAACAAAAGCCAAAATTGAGTGTGTTTTCCATAAGAACAAGATATATGCAAGAAAATTCAAAGAGACCCATTAGAAACCAACTCTTCTCTAGGAAGAGGGCGGTGGCTGAAGCCACCATGTTGGAGCGCATGGCATGACACCGCGAAGATGTATCTTGAGTTCAAAACCAATTCTCATCGATGACCCACATATCACAAAATGATATTAAGGGAAATGATTTGACTTGCTTTCGGCATTATGGGGAGAGGGTTGGCCCAATCAATTAGGACCACACCCCCTATGTCTATGCCCGCATCTAAACCAAATACATGAATACGGGCAAGTGAGTGTGCAAGGGTAGTCAAGCCAGGCTTCTTGAATCTATGATATTTAGCTCATTCCTCAAATAACAAAATCTTGCTTCATCAAGGGGCTTCGTGAAGATATCAGCAAGTTGGTTCTTCGTGCTCACAAAGGATAGGGCAATATCACCACGAGCAACATGATCCCGAATAAAGTGGTTATGAATCTCTATATGTTTTTTTCTTGTATGCTGCACGGGATTGTAAGCAATTTTGATATCACTTTCATTGTCACATAATAGATGCACTTTGTCACAATTGACACCATATTCCTTCAAAGTTTGCCTCATCCATAACATTGTGTACAAGCACTTGCAGCAGCAACATATTCAACTTCGGCGGTTGAGAGTGAAATACAATTCTGTTTCTTTGAAGACCAACACACTAGAGACCTGCCCAAGAATTGACATGCACCAGAGGTTGATTTCCTATCATCTTTGTCACCAGCCCAATCTGAATCAGTGTAACCACATAGAGAGAAACTTGAACCCTTGGGATACCATAACCCAAAATTTGGGGAATGAACCAAATATCGGAAGATTCGTTTGACCGCCACTAAGTGGCTTTCTTTAGGAGCAGATTGGTACCTTGCACACACTCCTACACTTAACACGATATCGGTCCTAGATGCGCAAAGGTAAAGGAGAGAGCCGATCATGGGTCGGTATACCTTTTGATCCACGTCTTTACCCTTGGGATTGAGCTCAAGATGACACTTTGTTTGCATTGGAGTAGCAACGCCATTGAGATCCGTCATCTTGAACCTTTTGAGCATGTCTTGGATGTACTTAGCTTGATTAATAAAGGTTCCCTCTCTAATTTGTTTAATCTCAAATCCAAGAAAGAACCTCATCTCACCCATCATGGACATCTCAAACCTGTCAGTCATAAGCTTTAAAAATTCATCGTTAAAAGCTTGGTTATTAGAGCCAAAAATAATGTCATCTACATAAAGTTGGCATACAAAAAGCTCACCATTAACCTTCTTAGTAAAAATAGTGGGATCTATTTGCCCAACTTCGAATCCACGGTCTAGCAAAAGCTCTTTAAGGTGCTCATACCACACACGTGGGGCTTGTTTAAGGCCATATATCGCCTTATCGAGTTTGTAGACATGGTTCGGAAATTTGGGGTCCTCAAAACCCGGGGGCTGCTTGACGTATACTAACTCATGGAGAGGACCATTAAGAAACGCACTCTTAACATCCATTTGCTGTAATTTAAAGTTATGATGGGCAACATAGGCAAGAAGGATACAGATGGAATCAAGACGAGCCACAGGAGCATAAGTCTCGCCAAAATCAATTCCTTCCACTTGAAAAATCCTTGAGCCACGAGTCGTGCTTTATTTCTCACAACAATGCCATTTTCATCTTGTTTGTTCTTGAAGATCCACTTGGTACCGATAACATTGCGACAGTCCTTGGGTTTCTCTACGAGCTTCCAAACTTTGTTGCGTTCGAAGTTATTTAATTCTTCATGCATTGCAACAACCCAATCGGGGTCTTCAAGAGCATCAAAGACCTTCTTAGGTTCAACCATGGAGATGTGAGCTTGATGATCATAGAAGCTTGCAAGTTCTCGTCTAGTAGATTCCCTTCTTCGTAGATCACCAACAACCTTGTCAAGAGTGTGACCCCTTAGTTCAAGGTTCCGATCAGCACGAGCCTTGCGACGAGCCTCAATGTCCTTATTGTTTCTAGAAGGAGTTGATTCAGTATTTGTATCCTTGTCTTGATCACCACCTTGCCCTTGATCTTGATCTGAGTTAACACCAGGAGGTTGCTGCAGAGCTTGTTCTTCAGGGGCGGATAATCCGCCCCTTGGAGGGGACGGACTATCCGGCCTAGGAGATGAAACACCAGTGACTTCTTCCTGAGCATGCCTAATAGGACTTGGAGAAACAGAGCCGGATAATCCACCCTCGAGGGCCGGATAATCCGCCCTCGAGGGCCGGAGAATCCGGCCTGGGAGTTTCTTGGTTGTTGTCTTCTCCTTCGGATCCCCTGGAACGAGTTGGAGTGCTAGGGGCGGATTGTCTGCCCCTTGGAGGGGGCGGATAGTCCGGCCTTGGACTACCAACTTGTCCAGGAGACAGATGATCTTTAGCAGGTTGCGGTGTTGGTGCCGAGTTTTCTCCAACAGTAGGAGCTTGTTGATCTTGTGTAGATGAGGGATCCACTTGAGTGGAGCATTGTCCTTCCCGATCCACCACAAGGGGTTCCTCAATGGGGCGGAAAAATCCCACGCCCATTCTTCTTATGGCATCTTGGGGTATTTCAACATGTGCATCACAAACATCAACTTGCCCTACAAAGGAGCCGTTATTTTCATCGAACTCCAAACTACAAGATTCTACAACAATCCCAGTGAGCTTGTTGTAGACTCTATAAGTGTGGGATTCGGCACCGTAACCAACAAAAATACCTTCTACAGCCTTGGACTCAAATTTTGACAAGCGGACACCTTTAATAAGAAAGAAACACTTACACCCGAATACCCTGAAGTATGAGATGTTGGGATTGTTACCGGTAAGTATTTCATATGGAGTCTTGTCCAAAATCTTTCGGAGGTAGAGCCGGTTCGATGAGTGACAAGCAGTGGATATGGCTTCAGCCCAAAAATTATAAGGAGACTTGAATTCAGCCAACATTGATCTTGCCATATCCATCAAAGTCCGGTTCTTCCTCTCGGCTACACCATTTTGTTGAGGGGTGTACGCAGCGGAATATTGATGTCTAATCCCCTCTTCGCTAAGAAACTCATTCAAAGTGTAGTTCTTGAATTCGGAGCCGTTGTCACTTCTTATTGCCAATATAGGAACATTGTGTTGACGTTGAACTTCATTGGCAAAGTCAATGACAGTTTGTTGAGTCTCACTCTTTAGCTTGAAGAAATAGACCCATGTATATCTTGAGTAATCATCGACAATGACCAAGCAATATTTCTTCCCACCAAGACTTGCATGAGAAGGAGGACCAAATAAATCCACATGAAGTAATTCCAAGATCCTCTTTGAAGACACAATAGTCTTCCTCTTGTGGGGAGAGTCATGCATTTTTCCTTCAACACAAGCCCTGCAAACACGATCTTTGGCAAAAGAGACATTATCTTTTAGTCCAAGGATTTGGCCACCCTTGTGGAGACTTTGCAAATTTCTCATGTTGACATGGGCTAAACGGTGATGCCATAGCCAGCCCACGTCGGCCTTTCCGAATAGACACATCGGACACGAAGTGGTTTTCCCCGAAAAGTCCACACAATACAGGTCATTTTCGACGTATCCAACGAAAGCGACCTTTAGAGACTTGCTCCACAAGAGTACCACCAAATCATCATCGATAAAAACAGCAAAACCCATCTTGCCAAGGGCACGAACAGAAAGAAGGTTGTAACCGAGGGTCTCAACAAGCATGACATCCACGAGAGAGATATTGTGGGCAAACACAACCTTGCCAAGACCTAATACCTGAGATTTAGACTTATCACCATAGGAGACTGTGATATTATCATGATTTGGACGCATCTCCGTGATGATATCCTTGCTTCCGGTCATATGACTAGTGCATCCACTATCCATCACCCATTTCGACCCACCGGAAGCATAGACCTGCAAGAGAATTACCTTTTGGTTTTAGGTACCCATTTTTCAATGGGTCCTTTCATGTTAGTAACAAGGGTCTTTGGGACCCAAATAGACCAGGCAATATATTCATCAAAGGGACCGACATAATAAGCATAAACATCTCCATAATAATCACAAAAGAGTTCATAATTTGGATTGTGAGACCCTGCAAAACCAATATTGTTACTTTCGTCTTTTGTGACAATCTTCTCAGCGGTGCTTGTCTTTGATTGCACATTCTTGGTCTTGTTCTTCTTGTTTTTATTTTTCTTGGACTTGGTGACATACCCAAGTCCCTCTTTACCATGATTTGACCTTTGCTTGCCAAGAACTTCATCAACACACCCTTATCCTTGGGAGTGATGTCCTTGACCACTTCTTTTTCCACACTAGCATTAGCATTTTCCTTGTGACGATATGTTAAGTTGGATGAGCTAGGAGCATCATATTTGGCCAATCGACTTTGAAGCTGATCATGTGACACATTGAGAATGGATAACTCGTTTTTCAACGCCTTATGAGCATTGTCAAGTTTCTCCAATTCCTCGGAGAGTCTATCATGAGCAGCCCCAAAGTCAATCTTTTCCTTCTTTAACTTCTTTGCTTTGGTGACTGCATTGTCACGTTCCTTAACAAGTTTAGCCACAATTTCTTCATGTGACTCTTCAATAGACTCAAGCCTCTCTTCAAGAGAGACCCGAGCCTCTTCTTCTTCTTCAAGAGCATTTTTAAGGACTCCCTTTCAATTCTTCCCTTTTCTTCGAGGAGAGCTACGTTTTGGGCCAACTGATCCATAAGAGCTTCAAAACGAACTTTGTGCTCACCTTACAAGTTAGTATAGAAATAATCCAAAGCAATAATCTCTTCTTTAACCTTAAGACTAGTAGGATCATCCATGTCAATCATAGCCTTAGGAAAAGAGTTAGAAGAAGTTACCTCGGAGCTTCTTGCCATGAGACAAGTAGCATTCTTGTTGATGATGTTTTCGTTCGGAGAGTTGAAGAGAGATGTTGTAGGAGACGTGGTGGCTATAGCAGCCACCTCTTGAGAGCTATCGTCTTCGTCCTCATCTTAACTTCCCGATGAATATTCTTCTTGAGACACTAGAACAATCTTTGGTTGCTTCTTGAAGGGAGCATTCTTATTTACAAACTGTTTCTTGCGTGGAGCCTTTGACTTGTCCTTGAAAATAACTCTTCCTCCATTATCTTCCCTACTTTGATATGGACACTCAGCTACAAAGTGCAGCCGATCACCACATTTGAAACATGTTCTCAGCTTGGGACCATTTTCTTTTCTTCCATAGGCTCCACTCTTGCGTTCTAGTTCAGCTTTAGCCTTGGCTGGATCTTTCCAAAAGTTTCTAGCATAAAGAGCCAAGTATTGTCCATGGATCCTTTTTATATCCTCGGGGTAGTCCAGACCTTCTATGGCATATTCATCATGATCAATCACACTAGTCTTCAAGGCCACGTTGACCCCCTTTTGCATCCCCATAGCTCGAGCACGAGCATCTTCGGCATTCTTGGCAGCCACTTTGAAAGCGGCCATTTCTTGCATTACCTCATTGGATGTCATGAGGTGATAGTTATGCCTACCTTGGAGACTTTTCAAATCTGTGGGCTCAAATGGCATAAGAGCACTGACATACTTGCGCTTGATCCATGCATCATCAACATGAGTGGCACCATGGTTTCTGAAATTTGTGGCTATTGTCTTAAGCCTCCTATACATGTCTTCATGGTCTTCTCCATCAATGCATCATATCTATTCCTTTTCATACTTTCATTTCCGATGAAGAGCTCGGTGAGAGCATCCCAAGCTTCCTTAGCTGTACTAAGATGCTGAATGTGTGGCATATCTTTGTCACCCACACCAAGCTGTATGATGTGTAGAGCTGTAGCGTTGAGTTGGCTATCGACAACTTCTCTTCTTGTAAGATTGTTGGTGTTTCCAACATGAAGACCATTTTCGATGATCTTCCACAACTCTATGGAGGAACTGCACACATGCGATTTCATCAAAAATTGCCATTGAGTAAAAGTAGATGCTGAAAGTTTGGGTGGATCACCCCTATTATGTATATGTGGGTGAGGGATAGGTGGATCAGGGGAATACACATGAGAAACCTCATTGTATCCATCCTTACCGCTATCCTTTTTCGAGGAGGAGCTCTTGCTAGTGTCATCACCAACCACTTCGTTATCTTTGGAAACAGTTTTACCCGTTTCCTTGGATTGCGGAGTGGTATCCTCAGAGTTAGATGGAGGTGATGCTGCGGATGTGGAGAGACGCATTATCAATTGACGCATCTCTTCCATCTTAGCCTCCATTGAACTCACCAAGGTTGTTTCCAACGTCTTGAGATCATTCATGGTGACTACCTCTGGAGCATCACTCCCATCTACCTTGGAACCCATACTTCTCTTAGGCGGTTAAGCTCGAAATAAGAGCCGGGGCTCTGATACCAATTGAAATGGATCGTATGGGCACCTAGAGGGGGGGGCTGAATAGGTGCTAACCAATTTTTAATACTTTTTCAATTTTAGGCTTGACAGAAAGTAAATTCTCTAGATATGCAACTACGAGAATTTCCCTATATGCAACCCTAGCTACTAAGCACGTAAAGAGAGGAGCGAAGAAACCGTAGTGGAGCATGCGGAGACACAGGGATTGTTTTACCGCAGTTCCTTCCTTGTTAAGGGAAGTACATCTGCGTTGGAGGGGTGGGCGGTTCTAAGACCACCACGCCACAATAGGCCTCACCCTGTTATCCGATGGATCTCGCCACGAGAGGCCTAATCCACCTTCTCCACTATTGGATCCCTTCGAGGCAGGAACCAGTGCCTTTTACAACACTATCGGGGCACACATCCACAACCGAATTGGGGGCTCCCGAGATGACAACAAGATGCCACAAGAACAAGGTTTATCAATATAAACAAAAACAAGGATCTAGGTATTTGCAAGAAATACTAGATCGGTGGTTCTCCAAATGAATGGAGAGGAGATGAAGCGCTTGATTGCTGATGATGAAGATCAAGTTCTCCTCCTTCGATTCCCCAAGGAACGGGGCCGTTGGGTGGATCTAGGTGGAGATCTCTTGGATGAAGGTTGCAGATTAGATCTTGTCTTTTTCGAATGAATCAAGAGATCTGCCAGGAGGGGGAAGGTTGGCTTAAATACCCCCCTCCCCAGATCTGGTCGTTGAGCAACCTTGGGGGCGGATTATCCGCCCCCCACTAGGGGCGAATTATCCGCCCCCCACTAGGGGCGAATTATCCGCCCCCTGGGAAAACTCCACCCCAAGGACGGATTTTCCGGGAGAAACTCCGCCCCCTCTCTAGGGCTGGTGCCTGCGTGACTTGGTGAAGATCCTGGGGGGAGCGGATAATCCGGCCCCCTCCTGGGGCTAATTATCCGGCCAGGCCGGAAAGTCCGGCCAACACTCCGCCCCCTCGCTGGGGCTTGCGCCTTGGCGGTGAGCAAGGGGGACGGACTATCCGGCCCCCCGGAGGGGCGGATTATCCGGCGGGGCCGGAAAATCCGCCCAGAACTCCGCCCCCTTCTAGGGCTTGCGCCTTCTTGGGAAGAGGGAGGGGCGGATTATCCGCCCCTGGTGGGGGCGGATTATCCGCCCCCAAAGACAGATACTTTTCCCTTTTTCTCAGAGAGAGATGCAACACTTCAACACACATTAAAATACTCCTTGATATTGTTATCTAACACACAAAACACTAGGGATTAAGAAATGTTCTTTCACCGTCTCAGCACCGCTTGTTCCATCAAGGTGGGCGAGGTGGATAGGACAGAGATAGAGAGGGGTAGGGGTTCACGTCAGGGAGAGAGGGGTCGGGGCGGCCCCTCGCCTCTCTCGCCAAGAGCGTCGCCAGAGAGAGGAGTGGGGGGCTCGCGGGATGGGAGGGTGCGAATGAGGGTTAGGGTTCCAGGAGAAGGCCTCTAGCCGGTTTTGTTCTGGCGAAAGCAGCGCGCGGCCATTGGATTTAGGTCGGGCTGCATCGGACGGCCAGGTTTTGGCGGTGACTGGCGGTGTCGGGCCAAGTGGGCCGCACGGCTAGGCGGGCGGGCCACGGTGGCGCAACACGCGAGCGCGCGTTAGACAGCGAGCAGCCGCAGCGCTAGCTGGGCCGTGGGCCGACGCGGGGCCGAGCATCGGGGCGTTTCTGGCTGCGCGGGCGACATATAGGCCGCTGCATCACACAGCGGTAGGCTGGCAATGGGCCGTGGCCCAGGGAGGGTCCTGGGCGCACTATTTTTTCTGTTTTATTTTTACAGAAGCTGTTTTTGATGTTTTTGTTCATTTTTTGAGCAATTTTCATATAGTTTTTTCTATTCAAAATATTCCAACGAAAATTTAGTTTAGAGAATTCAAAATGATAGAATTTTTTCTGTAAAGTTTTAAAAGTTGATTAATTGTGTTATTTTTTCCACTGCAAATAGTTGATAGAAATTGCTTGAATGCAACAAAGTGATAATTAAAATTATTTAAAGATGTGATAATGTGATTTTAAAGTTGATGATGATTCCGTTATTATATGACCAACGTTATTAATATCATGATCATGGGTTGTTTATTAATGAGATGAAAGGTGCATTTATCTTTATTTTTGCCCAACGGTGATGTAATTTTAATTGCAAAAACAGTTGCATGTTTAATCTATACCAACGTTAGATTAATGCATACAATTTTTTTTTGTTATCTCACATCTTTTGTGGTTTTCAGGAGGTCTCAACCTCATGAGTTGCCTCAAGGACATTCTGATGCTTAGGGGAGACAACTACACTGAGTGGAGGAAGAAAGTAGACCTGGTATTTGTGTGTGCCGAGGTTGACTGGGTTGTGGAAACCAAACAGCCAGTCAAGCCTACAGACCCAGTAAGAGATGATGCTGATGATAATGCTGCTTGGGAAAAGAGGAAAAGGTACCATGCTCCAGTGGTGTTGGCTTACTCCATTGACAACCAAAAGTGGGTAAATGCCAACAAAAAGTGCTTGGCCTTTGTAAAGAATACGATTGAGAACGCCATTGTGGGATCAATTGAAGAGTGTGCTTCCATTGGGGAGTATCTAGCAAAGATAAAGAGTGAGTTTACTAGCTCTTCAAAGATGTATGCCACCCAGCTGCTCAAACAGCTAGTCACAGAAAAGTATACTGGAGGGGCACATGGCATCAGGGAGCACATCTTGAGGATGAGCAACATGGCTGCTAAATTAAAGCCCATGGATGCTGACCTCGAGCTCAAGCCTGCTCTGCTGGTTCACCTTGTCATGGCCTCTCTCCCCCAATAGTTTGAGAACTTTTTGATCAACTACAACATGTCTCCTGAAAATTGGGACATTGAAAAGACCATTGGGATGCATTCTCAAGAGGAAGAAAGGCCCAAGTCCATTCATGGTGGTTCTCTAAACTATGTGAAGGACAACAGGAAGATAACCTTCAACAACAGCAACCATGGTGGTTCCCCCTCCAAGCCACATGGCAAAGTCCCCCTGCAGTATCAGCATCAGCAGAGTCTCCCAGGGGACAAGGACCAGTGTCACCACTACAAGAAGCCCGGTCACTTCAAGAAAGATTGCCCAATATGGCTCAAGTCCATAATGGCAAAGAACAATAAATACACAGTTTCTTTTGTAAATGAATCCTTGTATGAACAGTTTTCTAAATCTACTTGGTGGATTGACCCCGGTGCAACTATTCATGTTGCAAACTCCTTACACGATTCCATTCGACAAGGACTTTGCAAAGAAGTGAAAGATGCATAGAGGTCACGAATGGAGTGCAAGCAGAATTTGAAGCTATTGGCGACATCCCTTTGGAGCTAGCTGATGATTTCATTATTCTGTTAAAAGATGTTTTATTTGTTCCCTCGCTTCATAGAAACTTAATAAGTGTGTCATGCTTGGATAAAGACAGTTTTGAATGTTGTTTTGGACATGGCAAGTGTGCCATATGGTTTAATGATGCTTGTGTGGGTACTGCTTTACTTCACGATAAGCTTTATTTGTTATCCTTGCATGAAAAGATACTTTGTGTGTAATGTGAGTGAGAAAATTTCCTTGTCGAACAAAGAACAAAAGAAAAGAAAGCGAACTCATGACTCATCGAAGTTATGGCACTGTCGATTAGGCCATATTTCGAGGGGAAGAATAGAAAGCCTCGTTAAAAATGACATTCTTCCTCCATTAGAGTTCTCAGATATCAAACAATGCATAGACTACATAAAAGGAAAATATGTAAAGCAAATCAAAAAGAGTGCAAACCAAAGTATAGCAACACTAGAAATCATTCACATTGATATTTGTGTACCGTTTCCTGTGAAAAGTGTGGATGGTTATGATTCGTTCATAACATTCACAGATGATCACTCCCGATATGGTTATATTTATCCAATTAAAGAAAGATCCGAGGCATTGGATAAATTTAAAATGTTCAAGGCTGAAGTTAAAAATCAGCATGATAAAATAATTAAAATAGTCCGCTCCGACCGTGGGCGGGAGTACTACGGTCGGCACACCCCATATGGTCAAGTACCTAGACCTTTTGTAAGGTTCCTATAGGAAAATGGAATAGTCGCCCAGTATTCTATGCCGGGCAACCTCGGCAAAATGGAGTAGCTGAAAGGCGTAATTGTACCCTCATGGATATGGTGCGCAGCATGATGAGCTATTCCACCCTCCCATTGGGATTATGGATGGAGGCGCTTAAAACCGCCATTCAGATTCTCAACATACTACCAAGCAAGTCGGTACCCAAAACACCGTACGAGTTGTGGACAGGCAGAGTCCCCTCTCTGTGCCACTTGAGGGTCTGGGGGAGCCCAGCTAAGGAAAAAGTTTTTAATCCAAACATTGCAAAGTTAGACCCCAAAACAGTGTCTTGCCACTTCATTGGCTATCTCGATAGATCAAAAGGTTATCGTTTCTACTGTCCTAACAAATACACAAAGTTTGTAGAAACAAGAAATGTAGTCTTCTTGGAGGACGAATTGATGAGGGGGAGCATGGTAGCTCGGAAAATTGATCTTGAAGAGAAGATGGTGCATGCACCTAATCCGATGACTCAGGAGCCATTTTTCTTGCTACCTGTCGTGCCACCATCTACAACCCCTGAGGTTGTGGTGTCGTCACCTGTTGTGACTCCACACGTGACAACAATGGGAGAAGGTTAGGAACATGTCCGCCATGAGCCGCCTGAACCCACTATTGAGCACGAAAGGGAGCCGGAACAACCACACAGAAAATGTGCCAGAACCTGAGGCACGAAATGAGCAAGAGTCTGACGACCTCAGAAGGTCAAAAAGAGAAAGAAGACCAGCCATTTCTAAAGAAATTTACAAAGTTTACAACACATAAATAGTTCATATGGAGGGTGATCCCACCTCATATGAAGAAGCCATGAGAAGCCCTCACTCATCCAAGTGGGTGGAGGCAATGGAAGATGAAATGAAACTGATGAGTTCCAACAATGTTTGGGACTTAGAGGAAATTCCTAAAGGAGCCAAAACAGTAGGATGCAAATGGGTCTACAAAACAATGTATGACTCCAATGGGAATGTAGAAAAGTACAAAGCAAGACTTGTAGAAAAAGGCTTTACGCAAAGAGAAGGGGTAGATTACAATGTGACTTTTTCTTCGGTATCATGTAAGGATTGTTGCAGATATGCCTTAGAAGCAATAATAAAAGTGGTTATTATTATATCTTTGTGTTTATGATAAATGTTTACATTCATGCTATAATAGTATTAACCGGAAACATTAATACTTGTGTGATTTGTAAACTAAATTAGAGTCCCTGGTAAAGCCTCTTTGTAATACTAGCTTGTTGTTGATACATGATCGTGGTTTCCCGATCATGAACATTGAGATGTTATTAACAACAAGATCATATCATTAGGAGAATGGTGTGATGGACATACTCCTATAGATAAGCGTAGCATAAATATCAAGTCATTTCAATAGTTTATTTGCTATAAGCTTTCTGATACATAGTAACCTAATTCCTTCGACCATGAGATCATGCTAATCACCATCACCGAAAGGATGCTTTGATGACATCAAACACCATACCATAACTGGGTGGCTATAAAGCTGGCATTGAGTGTTCAGAAAGTATGTGTTGAGGCACATGGATCAAGAGTGGGATTTGTCCATCCATATGACAGATAGATATACTCTAGGCCCTCTCGGTGCAATGTCATCCAATTAGCTTGCAAGCAAGTGACTGGCTCACAAGGGATCACATATCATGGTAACGAGAAAAGAGTACTTATCAGTAACGAGGTTGAACTAGGTATGCAGAGATACCGACGATCAAACCTCAGATAAGTAAACTATCGCGAGACAAAGGGAAATTAGTATCATATGTAAGTGGTTCATTCGATCACAAAGTAATCATAGAAATATGTGGGAGCCATATGAATTTCCAGATTCCTCTATTGGTTATTGATTGGAGGAGTGTCTCGGTCATGTCCACATAATTCACGAACCATAGGGAGACACACTTAAGGATTCGATGTTGTTTAGTAGATATGGAATGTCAGTAGGGAGACCAAATGTTGTTCGGAGTCTCGGATGGGATTCGGGATATCACGAGGAGATCAAGAATGGTCCGGAGAATAAGATTCATATAAATAAAATCCAATTCCAAAGTTCGGGAATGATTTCGATATTTTCATCGGAGAGGTTCTAGAAGGGTCTAGAAGGTTCACCGGACCGAAAGGGGAATGGTTCATGAATGTTTCATGGTTAAGTGTAATGATTGGATCATGTCCTAGGTCACTTGGTTGGGCATTTGCAAGAGAGGAATTAAGCTCCAAATTGCAGTCAAAAGGTAGGTTTGAAAAGTCAAACTGGAACAATGGTTTCCTAGTGGAAGAAGAAAAGAGTCCTTCTTTCCCTCCAACAAAAAGAGGGAGTTGGGGAAGGATTCAAACTCGCATCTCCCAAGCTGCCCTCCCTCTCATAAATGGAGGGGAGAGGCTGCCCCAAGAGATCACAACCAGCCCTCCGCACCAAGCCGCGCCGCCGACGTCGCCGCCGCTTGCCGCCGCGCCACTGCCTCGCGCTGCCCCGGGGTCTTCGCCGTCGCCCTAGCCGCCGCCGACTCCACCTCCTCCTCTCCGGCCCTCTAAATCTAGATCGTCGGAAACCCTAGATCCACAATAACCTGCTCCGGCTTAGGCGAAGCCCTGTAGGATTCCCTCTACTTCCGACACCACGCCGTCGTGCTCCCAGAATCGCGAGGGGAGAACTACAACCTCCGCTGCCTGCTGGAACAAGGGAGAGGAAGGTCTTTATCGAGTACCGAACATGTGACCGACTGCGGAAGCACCGCCGGAACGCAGCGCCGGAAGGATCGTCTACGTGATCTTGAGATCGGTAAGTGTATGACTACATCACCCACGAGAATCTGCTCTCGTTAACCGCTTTGGAATCTTTGAGGGTGAGTACTATAATCGACTCGTTGCTACAATATAGTAGATATATCTTGTCTTGTTTGTGTGCATGCGGTAGAATTTTTTTTGTTTTCCATGCTACTAACCCCTATAGTGGTATCAGAGCCGTGTCTATATGTACATCTGTTGCACGAGTAGAACACAATGGTTATTGTGGGCGGTGGTGCTTTTATTATCAATTGCTTTTTGTGTATTTTGCATCTTGCGGTATGATGGGATGAAGCGGTCCGGGCTAACCTTACATGACATCATTCATGAGACTTGCTCCACGCTTGACAAGCAACTAGTATTGCATAAGTGGCTTTGTGGGTGCTTGTCTCTCCCATCATAGTATAGATTCAATTTACAACGGGCACTTGATAGTTCAAGCATCAATGTTGTGGTTCTTGTTCATATAAGTTAGAACGACGCTTATTGAAAACCCCAAACCACGTAAAACATGCAAAGAAAATTAGAGGCGTCTAACTTTGTTTTGCAGGGGTGTGCTGTGATGTGATATGGACATGATTGTGATTATATATGATGTATGCAATATTCCTTATTGTAAGTTGGCAACCAGTAGGAGCCATATGGTTGTCTTTGAATTTGATTAAGACATGTGTGTCTATTATTCAAAGTAGTTGTAATAGTTGATGCTGGTGGACGACAACCATGGAGCGGCACCATTGACCTTGACGCAATGCTAGTGATGATGGATATCATGATCGTGCTTGAAGATGGAGATCAGAAGCATAAGAAGAAAGGCCATATCATATCACATATTATGAATTGCATGTGATTTTAATCCTTTTATGCATCTTGTATTGCTTAGTTCGTGATGGTAGCATTATAAGATGATCCCTCTCACAAAAAAATTAAGTTATAAAGTGTTCATCCTTAGTAGGCACCGTTGCTAAAGCTCATTGTTTCGAAGCACCACGTGATGATCGGGTGTGTTAGATTCTGTGAGTGTATACAACGGGATCAAGCCAGATTTGCTCATGCGGAAGCTAAGATTTGATCTTGATGAGCCTAGCATGTACAAACATGGTCTCGGAACACGGATCACCGAAAGGTAAAGCATGAGTCATATAGTAGATATGATGAACATGTTGATTGCTCGCCATTGAAGCTACATCAACTCTCGTGATGATCGGTTTGATGTGGTGGATTTGGTTTGTGTGATCACTAAAACAATGTGAGGGATATTGTTTTGGGTGTGAGTTCACCTAGATTAATTTAACTATTAATTAGAACTCAATTTGTCATAAACTTAGTCTAAACTATTGCAAATATGTTGTAGATCAATGGCGGCCCCTACCATCAATTTTAATGCGTTCCTAGAGAAAGAAAAGTTGAAAAACAATGGAAGCAACTTCACGGATTGGATCTGCAACTTGAGGATTGTCCTCAATGCTGATAATTTGACCTATGTGCTGGATGCACCA
Source organism: Avena atlantica (assembly GCA_910589765.1). Classification (NCBI taxonomy): domain Eukaryota; kingdom Viridiplantae; phylum Streptophyta; class Magnoliopsida; order Poales; family Poaceae; genus Avena; species Avena atlantica. Next base: position 52,180,936 of record OU342739.1, on the reverse strand, counting down.
CTGGGTGACCCACCTGCAACTGATGCTACCGATGGGGTGAAGAATGTTTTCCTCACTCAGAAGAATCAGTACTCCACAGTTCAGTGTGCTATCTTGTACGGTTTGGAATCAGAGCTTCAAAAAAGGTTTGAGAACCATGACCCACATGATATTGTCCATGAACTCAAAATGATATTTGAGTTTCATGCGGCAATTGAGAGTTATGAGGCTTCTGAAAGTTCTTTAACTGCAAGATGGAAGAGGGCAACTCCGTTAGTGAGCACGTGCTTAAGATGTCGTCTGGGCATGCAAGCAAGCTTCAAAGCTTGGGTATAGTGATTCCTAATGCTTTGGGGATTCACCGTGTCCTCCAATCACTACCACCAAGTTACAAGAACTTTGTGATGAACTACAATATGCAAAACATGGACATGTCATTGCCCGAACTCTTCTCCATGCTAAAGTCTGTGGAAATGGAGATCAAGAAACAGCACCAAGTGTTGATGGTCAATAAGACCACCAAATTCAAGAAGCAAGGCAAGTCTAAGAAAAAGGGAAACTTCAAGAAGGGCGGTAAGAAAGTTACCGCGTCGGTGAAGAAGACCAAGGTTGGGTCTAAGCCTGATATTGAGTGCTTTTACTCCAAGGGAGAAGGTCACTGGAAGCGGAATTTCCCTAAGTACTTGGTGGATTTGAAGAATGGCAACATCAAGAAGAAAGGTATATCCTATATACATGTTATTGATATGTATCTCACTAGTAGTCGTAGTAGTGCCTGGGTATTTGATACTGGTTCAGTTCCTCATATTTGTAACTCGAAATAGGTGTTGCAGAATAGACAGAAATTAGCGAAGAACGAGGTGACGATGCGTGTTGGAAATGGATCAAAGGTTGATGTGATCGCGGTCGGCACGCTACCTCTTCATATACCATCGGGATTAGTTTTATACTTAAATAACTATTATTTGGTGCCTACGTTGAGCATGAACATTATATCCGGATCATGTTTATTGTGAGACGGTTACTTGTTTAAGTCCGAGAATAATGGTTGTTCGGTTTATATGAGTAATATGTTTTATGCACATGCACCTTTGATAGATGGTCTATTCTTGTTGAATCTCGATTGTAGTAATACACATATTAATAACATTGAAGCTAAATGTTTGAAATTGAGCGATAACTCGACCTATATGTGGCACTGTTGTCTCGGTCACATTGGAGTGAAGCGTATGAAGAAACTCCATTCTGATGGACTTCTTGAATCACTTGATTTCGAATCACTTGAAAGATGTGAAGCATGTCTGATGGGACAAATGACTAAGACTCCATTTTCTAGTATGATGGAGCGAGCTACGGACTTATTAGAAATCATACATACCAATGTGTGTGGTCCAATGAGTGTAGCATCACGTGGTGGTTATTGTTATGTTCTTACTTTCACGGATTGTTGGGGGGGTGACCCCGAATAGGGTCAAGACGGGGGAAGCCAAAAGGAGTTTCCCCGGTCTTATGCCGAGTTACTGGTTATATCGGCCGAATCATGTAAAGGACGGCCAAGATGAGCATGACCATGACCTTTACCAGAGGGGCTGTACGTTATTCGACCGACGTACGAGTCAGGTCGGCTGGGCAAGTCCGAATAAGCCATAATGCAGGTGAAGGCCGAGCCGAGTTAAGCGAGGCAGGGCCGAATAACACGAAGCTTGCAGGAGAAGGAAGAACCTAAGGTCAAACCCTAGCGTCGGGCTAGGAAGAATCTGAACATAGCCAAGCGCAAAGGACAAGGCACAGAGCAGCAGAGGAGCAGAAGGAGGTCACGGAGGTGACAGTCCTGGAACCCGAGGCATGCAGGTGGGGCTCTCTGGAACTTTGCCGCCATTAGAAGGGGGACACAGAAAGGAGCTCGCCGAGTTACTATATTGGGACAAGCATATTCCTCGAATATGCTTTCCATGTCAGCCCTAGAGGAGCCAAGGCATCCCTTTATAAGGAGAGGCTTGGGTACTGAGGAAGGGATCGGCTCAGTTCTATACCGTTAGGCTGGTAGAAATTCATCCTCTCTTCCTGTATACCGCTCAAGGAGCACTTGTAGTCCAAGAAAGGAGAAATAAAGATTTGTATGTTAGTCATTTGTGTGTAGAATTAACTACATCTTCCCTCCCCAGATCCCTCTAGCATCCATTGGCCCCAAACTTTAGCCTACCCATGGCATCTGCCGTGCCACCACCACGACAGTTGGCGCCCACCTTGGGGCCAGCAACGGTGCTAGCTGGAGTCATGATCCGGACGGGAAACTTCATCCACACTGGCGAGCGCGTTGTCTCTGGCTTAGTCCGGAGATTTTATCTCTGTGACTATGTCAGCGATAACGCAGGCAGCTTCAGGGGAAAAACTCCTCCGCGCAATGGCGTCTTCATCAACTTGGGCATGCACCAGATCTATGTCGGCGTCGACACCTCCAGCGTTTATCCTCACCCAAGTTATTGTTGAATGAGAGCCCCCCCTTAGTGCCGCAAACAGTCCACGTGGAGAACGCCCCGTCAGCAGCGTCGAGGTGATGGTCGCAGCCGGGGTGCAGGCGAGAGCAGCAGGCGTCGGATCAAGCAAGGATCCGACGACGGGAGTGCAGGTGACCACAAAGCAGGCAGCTCCACCGCCCACCGAGGTAAATCCTTCGGCAGCCAACCCAGCCGAGGTGCAGGAGACGACCCCGAAGGCACCAAGGGTAAGATGGCCACCTCTGGAAATACCAGAAAATATTCTCCAGGCAACTATAGATAATCTGACCACGCTTATAGCGCCGATACTTGATCCGGCTAATGCTCAGGCAGAATTAGAAGAAACCAGGCAAAAGGTACTGGTAGAGGCAAAAAAGGTGTCGGCATTGCGGGAGTCCTTAAACAGGACCCTGCGAGAATATGCTAAGGCAAACAAGCTTGACGTCTCCCCCGAGCGGGTTGATGAATTAAGATTGAGAGGGAAGAACCTCATGGATGATATCAATAAAGAGCATGAGACTCATAAGGCAGATTCAGTCGATCTAGGCTTGCCGAGGTATAGCACCCCGGCAAAGAACCTAAGGGCGGCAAAAGCCGCTGCACTAGAGTTAGAAGGACTGACCGGCGAAGCCTGGCAGAAACAACAGGAAAGAGTGAATGAGCTGGTGCGCATTGCGAACCAGCAGAATGAAGAAATGCTCAGGGTAGACCCGGCAAGGCCTGGTGCCTCGCGTATGGTTCATTCGGCTGGTGCAGCACCTGCCCTATCAGTGGCAGCAGCATCCTCACCCGGAAACAATGCGCGAAAAGACAGAGCAGTAACTTCGGGAAAAAGAAATAACCAAATTGTTCCATACGATCCGACAGTAGCCGGAAAAGCAAATGAAAACAGAGGCAATGGGAGCCGAGGTAACAGTGGAGAAAGAAACACCGGCCGTGCCAACAAAGGCAACGGAAGCCGAGGTAATGGGGATATCGGAAGAGGAAATCATTAGAATAATATCCCCCCAGAAGGAAGGAGGGATCCGCCGCCTAATCCTCAGCCGAGATATGAACCTCGGCAAGAAAGAGAAGTGAGACCAGCTCGCCACAATCAGGTGAATGAGAGGTACAATGATGGTTATTCAGATATGGAGTACGCAGGGCATGCTGGAAATGACCATATTGGAATACAGGAAAGAATCATTTACAGAAACTTGCTGTCGAATGACGCAAGATCAAAATTGGACAGGTTGTACCGGTATGAGTTGTTGGAGGAGCAAGGTCCCCCGGGTCCGGCATGTTTCGGACCCCGGATCATGGGCGATCCGCCTGTGCCGAATTTTTAGCTGGCGAGGGGCACAAAAACATACAATGGGAGCAACAAACCACAAGACTGGTTAATTGACTATGCCACTGCAGTAAAAATAGCTGGCGGAAACTTGCGATGGGCAGTAAGATATGTTCCGCAAATGCTGGAAGGGCCGGCCAGAGTATGGCTGAATAATCTGCCAGCGGGCAGTATCAATTGTTGGATAGATTTTGAGGAGATGTTTGTCAGCAACTTTACCAGCACTTACAAGAGACCAAACAGGCGACAACATCTTGCAATGTGCAAGCAAAGGCCGAATGAGATAGACAGATAATTCTTGACTCGGTGGTGTAACCTCAGGAATTCATGCGAGGGTGTTATAGAATCACAAGCGATAGCTTGGTTCGCTCAAGTATGCCGTTATGCCAGTGTCTTGTGGCCGCGACTGCAAAGAGATATGCCAACCACTTTGGCGGAAACCATCAGGATAGCGGATTCGTATGCATTGGGAGATCCGACGCAACCAGAGCTGATGTCGGCAGACCATCGGGAACATCAAGATCAGTATGCAAGAGATACGGCCGGATCATCGAGGCGCAATGAGTTCAGAGGAAGAAGAAGAGAGAAAAGACCAGATTACAGATATGCCTCCAATCATGTGGCAGCGGTAGTGCAAGATCAACCGAGTCACGGAAACAGTCAGCGGAAGAAGAATGGTCCTCAGCAACGGACACCAAGGAATGAAGGGAAGAGACAGTGGACACCAAAACAGAATAAGGAATGGCAGGAAAGGCCGAAGTACACGTTTGAGTCCATGTTGGATCAACAGTGTAAGTTTCACACTCCAAACCCGGCCAAGCCGGCCAATCATACAACTCGGCAATGCGCCTGGATTTAAAATGCAATGGGTAACCTGGCGGGAATGCAAGCACCTTCCCATCAGGCACATCACAGCAGCAGCCGCAGTTGACTGGAGCAAATGCACAGCAACTAATGTTACCCCCTCCTCCCCCGAGATATGATAACTCGGACCGGAGAGATGCAGTGCATCAAGTGACAAATCAGGGTCAGGATGGAAGGACAAACCCCGGAAATAATGGACACAATGATTACAGGGAACACCATCAATCATATTGTGTGTTCACAACAGAACAACAAGACAGGCAAAGTGTACAGCGTCGGCATATGGAAGTAAATGCAGTTATGCCGGCAGTACCAAGATATGCGCTTTGGTCAGATCAAGAAGTACCTTGGAGCATAAAGGATCATCCCAAAATAATGCCAAATCTGGGGTCGTACGCACTCGTACTAGATCCGACATTTGTCGGACCCAGCATTAATGTGAAATTTTCAAAAGTACTCATTGACAATGGGAGTAGTATCAATATCATGTACAAAGATACAATGCATAAACTCGGAATATCGCAGAATATGCTGCAATCCACAAGAACCACATTCCATGGAATAGTGCCTAGACTTTCATGCGAACCCATTGGGAAGGTTCGAGTAGATGTTTTATTCGGTACAAGGGATAACTGCAGAGCGGAAAATTTTGAGTTTGAGGTGGTGGACCTAGAAAGTTGCTATCATGCTTTACTCGGTCGGCCAGCATTGGCCAAATTCATGAGCAGCTGCCACATAACTTACTTAAAAATGAAGCTACCCGGACCTCAAGGGGTGATAACGGTAGCAGGAGATTACAGGAAGTCGATGGAATGTGCCTCGGCCGGATCAAACCTGGCCGAGTAATTGGTGATCGCAAGAGAAAAAAGAAGGATTCAAGAGGTAGCGGCTCTCGCCCAGTCGGCGCAACTGAATATGCCGGCATTGGCCAACCCGCATGGAAGCGTTTCTTTCCAGCCGACTAGAGAAACGAAAAAGGTCCAGATAGATGAGCAGTTCCCAGAACGCACCATCACCATTGGTGCCGGCCTAGATGCCAAATAGGAAGGCGAGCTCACCAACTTCCTCCGTGTGATGGGGATATGCCCACCGGGGTATACCCAGCAGGACGTTTCCGACTGGCCCAGGAATTGGCGAGTGGGCCTGCAAGACGGCGACTGGATCAAGTCCCGGTGTGGATCCAAGCGACTAGAAGCTGAAGGCCCAGGCGAGTAGATAGGCCCAGTCGGGTTAGGTTAAACGATTACCGAAGCTTTAACTGATTCGGTTGAGATATGTAAACCCTAGGGGAGGTAAGTCTATATAAACCTCCCTCCAGGGCGTGTAGAGATACGTTCCATCATACACCCAAGCGACTCGCTGCCTAGCCGTCGAGCTTGCCCATTGTACCTCCATCATAATACAATCTAGCAGGAGTATGTCTTTACCCTCCGGGGGCCGAACCTGGGTAAAACCTTGTGTCTCCGCCCTCATCTCGCACCGCAGATGGCTGGCCGCCCTTGCCCCTTGTTCTACTACTCGCTGCCGATTGCAGCTTCTGCCGTGACCATTCCCACGACAGTGGCGCCCACCGTGGGGCCTGGCAGGTCTGGCCGGTGTTCTGCGGCGAGATCCAATCTGCCCATCAACAAGACGGTCGCCACCGGCTGCATGATAGCGATCGGCGAGATGCTCCAAATCTTGCCGAGCAGCTACGTCCCGGTGGCGCGACCCGTCACGCACAGCATGATCTTGCCGGTCGGCACGATCAGCCTCTTCGTCGGCCTCACCGACGTCATCATCTCGGAGGATTCGGCTCGCATCCGCGAGTCGCCGCCGCGCGATCGGATCTCCGAGAGCCAGGTCCGCACGATTCATCGCCTCGCCTCCGAGTACAACTCGGCTCACAGCAACGTGGCCGAAAACTCCGCGGCCGCGGAAGACGCGGCCCTCAACGACGATGCCAACTCGGCGACCCCGGCGTCACTCGCCGGATCCATCACCGCGGCCTCACCCGCGGGCTCCATCACCCAGGTTTCCAACGTGGGAGACTTCGAGGATCCCTCCATCCTTGGGATCTTCGACTTCGACTCCGGGTCAGAAAATTCCGCCGACCTCCGCGACGGGACCGGTCGCCACGCCGCGACCTACATGGCGACCGGCACCGATCCGCCGGAGGATCCCTTCTCCACCCCGATCCCTCCTAACGACACGGCAACGGAGGTCGAGGAACTCCGCTTGAAGCTGGCGGAGGCAGTCCGCAAGGAACAAGCCGAGCGCGAAAAATTTCGCCTCGAGCAGGTGACGGCGCAGGAGCTGTCACGCTACCACCAGCAGCGAATCAGGTCACGCCTGAACCCCACCGTCCAGGGGCGCGCCCTGAACTTCGACGACGAAAACGACCCAGCTCGTGCGGCCGAGCGCGCGATCTACGAGAACACGGCACCAGGAGGAAGCACCTGGCCCCCGCCAGGATCGACGGCGATGGGCGCCCCACGTCCACCCAACCGCACACCCCCCAGGGATCAGCCGCGGATAGTAGCCTCCTCACGGGAGCGAGACGCGAACGGCCTCCCACTGTTCTCCACCCCGATGGACAACCGCGTGGCGGGCCGCGCAGCAGCCGACAACATAACGGCCACCGGCGACGGCGCCCTACAGATCCAGTATGTCAGGGCCCTGCTCGCAAAGGCTGTCGAGCAGCAAAATGCAGGCGCCGACTCGCAGGGTCGAGTGTACTCGCGTTCTTCGGGAAGCAGAGCGGCCTCAAGCGGCCGCCCCATGGCGGCAAACACCCTCAACTGCCCTCCACCAGAGCCATTGCAGCTCCAACATCGACCCGCGAACGCGGCACTCTCCACCAACGACCCCAGGCCAGCGACCAACTTCGTCGCTGCCAATGGTCAACCCATCGACGCCCGCACCCACATCATCAACAACTAAAGTTGGCGCGCACGCCAGCCCGACGACCTGCAACACACCCTAACCAATCGCCGTGATGGCGAGCCGATGGGATCGCTAAGTCGACTCGGCCCCAAGTGCTTCGGACCAATGATCCGGGGCGAGAAGTACCCGCCGAACTTCAAGGCGCCGAAGGAGATAGAAAAGTACGACCCTTCGTACGACCCCTCTGTGTGGCTCGATACATACCTCATGGCAATGGGGATCACAGGCCACACCGACCTGCTGGCCGCCCGTTACCTCCCCTTGATGATGGAGGGGACGTGCAGGCAGTGGATTAACACCCTCCCCCAGGACAGTATCGACTCCTGGGAGGAAATGCGTGATGCCTTCGTCGGGCACTTCGAGTGCTCCTACACCCGCGCCACCACCATCGAGGACCTGGAGCGATGCGTCCAGGGACCCCGCGAGTCGACCCGCAACTGGGTCCAGCGGTGGCAAGAACTCTGGTACAATGCGGTCGGCATCCACCTGGACACTGTGAGCCATTGCTTCAAAACCTCGTGCCGCTACGAGCCCTTGGTCGCCAAGCTCAAGCGACACTCTCGCACACTCGACAAAATACCGGACCTCCTCGAGATCGCCAAACGGTACGCGGAGGAAGATCCAAACCAGGAAACCGACGAAGAGTCGGGAGGCCAACGCCGCACGAGCGGCAGCGACAACGGACGACGGTCCGACCTACGCTACAGCAACACTCGCCTCACTGGCAAGCGCCACAGTGATAGGCGAGTCGACTTCGTCGCCAACGCCGGGCACGCACAACGCGAGCCCAAAATCTTCCGCCGCGACGGAGGACAACGCCGCGACGGCGGCAACTACAAGGCCAAGCCAAGGTTCGACCCCGCGGCCCTCCTTAACCAACCTTGTGCGTTCCATAGCAGGGAAGGGAAACCCGCAACGCACACGACCGCCGACTGCCACACCCTCAGAGAAATTGAGAAGGCATGGCGAGCACGAGAGGACCCCGACAACGACCCGCCAAACGGCGGAAAATTTGGCAAAGTGGCCGGCTCGCTCCATACCTTCACAGGCTTCAACACGAAGCGCGAGAAGAAGGTCATCACCCGCGCCGTCGCCGTCAACGCGGTGGCCCAGGTGGATGTTCCCCAGTTCCTCAACTGGTCGGAGCAGCCCATCACCTGGAGCCGCCAGGACCACTCGCCATGCATCGAGTACCCACGCCGAGTCGCCCTGGTGGTCAAGCCTAAGGTGGGTGACTACTAGCTCCCCAAGACATTGATGGACGGCGACAGCTCCATCAACATCCTGTACCTGGACACCTTTAGGCGGCTGCAGCTCCCGCAGTCGATGATCGAGACAACCCACACCATGTTCCACGGCATCGTCCCCGGTCGGAAGGCATACCCGATCGGCAAGGTCATGCTGCCAGTCACCTTCGGCACACCAGCAAACTTCCGCACCGAGCGGATTGTCTTCAAGCTGGTACCCTTCGACAGCCCCTACCACTTCGTCCTGGGGCGCCAGGCGTTCGCCAAGTTCATGGCAGTGCCCCACTACGCGTACAACGCGATGAAGCTCCCCGGGCCGTGCGGCGTCATAACCATCAACGGCGACCCCGACATGGCCGCCGAGTGCGAGGCCAAAGGAGCAGAACTCGCCGACGCCGTCATCGCGGCAGAGACCAACCACGCCGATGAGCTCGCCAAGTATGCGAGCGGGGTCAACAACGATGACCCCATCATACTCAAGAAGCCCAACTCGGAGGGCGCAAACACCTCGGCCTTCGAGGCAACAACGCACACCCGCACCGTCGAGCTAGTCCCAGGCGACTCTAGCCAGACGGTGACGATCGGGACGGGCATGAGCCCAGCCTAGGAAGGTGCGCTCATCGAGTTCCTCCGTGAGAACAGGGACATCTTCGCATGGAAGCCCTCTGACATACCTGGTGTCCCTAGGGAGCTCGCTGAGCACAAACTAAAAGCCGACCCCAAAGTGCGACCCGTCAAACAGTCGCTGCGGCCCTTCAATGAAGAGCGCCGCCGAGCTATCGCCGAGGAAGTACAACGTCTACTCACTGCAGGCTTCATCCAGCCAATTAAATACTCCAAGTGGCTGGCAAACCCAGTCTTGGTCGATAAAAAGAACGGGACCTGGAGGATGTGTATCGACTACATAAACTTGAACATCGCCTGCCCGAAGGAGCAGTTCGTCCTCCCACGGATCGACCAAATAATCGACTCCACCGCGGGCTCGGAGTCGCTATGTTTCCTCGACGACTACTCTGGATACAACCAGATCAAAATGGATGTCGAGGACGAGGAAAAGACGGCGTTCATCACGCCATTCGGAGCCTTCTGCTACACCGCCATGACCTTTGGCCTCAAGAACGCCGGGGCGACCTACCAGCGGTGCATGCAAGAGTGCCTCGCGAGCCAAATTGGCTGCAACATCCTCGTCTACATCGACGATGTGGTCGTAAAATCCGCTCGCCAGGGTGATCTACTCGCCGACCTGGCGGAAACATTCGCCAGCTTAATCCAGGCAAATGCACCTTCGGTGTACCAGCAGGGCAACTACTGGGGTACGTCGTCTCTAAGCGAGGGATTGAGGCGAACCCCACCAAGATCGACACGATCGCCCGACTCGGCAAACCCGAGTGCCTGCGCGACGTCTAGAAGCTGGTCGGGCGAGTAGCGGCTCTCAGTCGCTTCATCCCTCGCCTGGGCGAAAAGGCGATGCCCCTATACCGCCTGATGCGCAAGAACCCCACCTTCCAGTGGGACAAGGAGGCGGACGACGCGCTCCGCGACCTCAAGAAGGTGCTACTCGCCGCACCACTACTCGCCGCCCCCGCCGACAAAGAACCCATGCTGGTCTACGTCGTGGCTTCCGAGCGCGTCGTCAGCGCCATCATGGTCGTCGAACGGCTGGAGGAAGGAAAGGAGCGCCCAGTACAGCGACCGGTGTACTACATCAGCGAGGTCCTCACCGAGTCGCGCCAGCAATACCCACAGTACCAGAAACTGGTATACGCGGTCTTCAGAGCATAGCGGCGCCTGCCGCACTACTTCCAGGAACACCCAATCACGGTCGTCTCCTCGGCACCGTTGCAGAACATCATCCGCAATCGCGAGGCGACCGGGCGGGTCGCCAAGTGGGCCGTCGAGATCGGCGTCCACAACATCAAATACGAGCCACGAAAAGCGATCAAGTCGCAGGCTCTAGCGGACTTCATCGCCGACTGGGAAGAGGCCCAGCAGCCAGAGAAGCTGCCATACCTCCATTACTGGAGCCTGCACTTTGACGGCTCCAAGAACGCGGACGGCGCAGGAGCAGGGATCGTGCTGACTTCACCGAAGGGAGACAAGCTCCGCTACGTCCTCTGCCTCGACTTCACCCCCTGCACCAACAACATGGCCAAGTACGAGGCACTACTCCACGTCATGCGGGCTGCCAAGGAAATGAACGTCAACCGCCTACGCTGCTATGGAGACTCCGACCTCGTCGCTGGGCAAGTCGCTGGCACCTGCGATGCCGTCTCCCCCACCATGGCGGCATACCTCCAAGCAGTGGACAAGCTGGGTGGACACTTCGCAGGCTACTCCGTTGAGTGGATCGACAGGCGGAAGAACGAGGAGGCCGACACACTCTCTCGCATTGGGTCGGCTCGACTCGCACCACCCTCCGGGGTCTTCCTGGACACGATCACCAAGCCATCAGTCTCCCCCCCCCCAAGGGAGATCGACATCGGAGTCCCGCTGCAGCCAGAGGCAGCACTGGTCGCACTCGTCACCGAGCCAGACGACTGGACCAAGCCCTACGTCGCCCACCTGGAGGCCGGCACCTTGCCGGCAGACGAGACGAACGCCCGGATGATCGCACGCCGATGCAAATCCTTCACCATCATAGACGGCGAGCTCCACAAGCGCAGCGTCACCGGTGTGTTCCAATGCTGCATCCAACCCGCCGAAGGACGCAAGATCCTCCACGACATCCACTCCGGCGACTGCGGCCACCACGCCGGCGCCCGCTCTCTGGTCACCAAGGCTATGCGGCACGGCTTCTACTGGCCCACCGCACACGCCGATGCCGTCGACATTGTCCAGCGGTGCGCCGGGTGCCAGAAGTACGCCAACCAGACGCACGTGCCGAGCTCAGCGCTGAAGACAATCCCCATCACCTGGCCATTCGCCATGTGGGGTATGGACATGGTAGGCCCCTTCAAAAAGGCTCCCTCTGGCTACACCCACCTCCTAGTCGCGGTCGACAAATTCACAAAGTGGGTGGAGGCCAAACGAGCCCGGAAGTGCGACGGGAAGACTGCCACTAAATTCCTACGCGAGCTCATATATCGCTACGGGTTCCCAAACAGCATCATCACGGACAATGGCACCAACTTCGCCAAAGGAGCCATGGCCGAGTTCTGCGAAGAACACCACATCCGGCTCGACCTCGCGTCAGTAGCCCACCCGGAATCCAACGTCCAGGCGGAACGGGCCAATCAAAGCATCCTCCATGGCCTGAAGCCGCGTCTCCAAGTACCACTCGAGCGCACCGCCGGGTGCTGGGTCAAGGAGCTACCCTCCGTCATCTGGGGCATCCGCACCTCGGTCAACAGGTCGACATGGTTCACCCCCTTCTTCATGGTGTACGGCGCCGAGGCAGTCATGCCCACCGACCTCGAGCATGACTCGCCGCAGGTCGTCCACTACACGGAGGCTACAAATGAGCTCGCCCGCCAGGATGGAGTCGATAAACTCGACGAGGCATGTGACCTCGCTCGATCACGCACCGCAATATACCAGCAGGGACTCCGCCGCTACCACAGCCGGCGGGTGAAAACTCGCACCTTCCAAGAAGGCGACCTGGTGCTGCGCCTCATCTAGGACAAGAAGGGCATGCACAAGCTTTCCCCTCCGTGGGAGGGACCATTCGCCATCGGGCGCGTACTCGGCAACGACGCCTACTACCTCATCGACGTCCGCGGGGACGGCAAACTCGACGTCAAGCGACCGTGGAATGTAAACCTCCTACGGAAGTTCTACTCTTAGAACCCCACATATGTACCCTCCGGTCGCTTTGAAATAAAAAGAATTGGTTACCGCAAGTTGCGCCTACTCTTTGTGTCTTGTGCCACTCGCACTCGTAATAACAGCGTTAAGCTAACTGCAGAAGCCAACCGTTGGCACAGCGATCGGCACGGCCAAGTAGTGCGTTACAAGGGCACTGGGTTACCTGAGGCCTTGCAACGTCCACGAAAAACGCCTACCCGGAGCCCCATCGGAGTCGCCTAGCCCGACTGGCTCTACAAGCCAAGACAACTGCCTTCGCTTCTCACAGCGACCACGATCCTCCGCATCCTCGACATAGCGACTCGAACGGCCAAGTACCACGCTCGGGGACTGCCGACCAGTCCAGCGCGAGCGGCTAGGAACAACGCCAAGTATGAGAGCATGCCCAGGACTCGCCATGCGACTGACCCAATGGGCCAGGCAGGAGTGACGCGCTCAAACTAACGCTCCAAGCCCTCACCCACCCTCAAGTCGCGCCTAGAACAACCAAGTACCACGCTCGGGGACTCGGCCAGCCGACCTCGTTCGCGCAAGGGAAAACGGTGAAGTATAGAGCGCTCAAGGGAGTCGCCTTGCGACTGGCTCTCCGAGTCCGGGCGAGTTGACCACAATAACAAAACATTCAAAAACCACAAACACATCACAAACGAGGTAAACCCCATAAAAAGGGCGGATGCGCTCGGGGACTCGTTCAACCCTCAATCGAAAAACACATGAAAAATCACCAAACAAACACGATATCTTGTTAATAGCATGTTGCAATCGTCTCAGAATACAAAATATGCCCAAACGGTAGATCTGCTACTAACGCCCCAGGGCAAACTATTCTATTCCGCGGGCTTCGACGACGACTCGCCATCACCCTTGCGATTGCGGATGAAAGGCATGTACGGGTTTGACGGGTATGTCGTCAGCTCACCCGCCATCGCCGCACGGAAGGGTTGCTCGATCTTAAAGTCCCGATGCTGCGGCTCGGGGTCGTTGGGTGCGACGGCCGTCTCCTGGTAAGGAAGGAGGTCGCCCAGACGCGCTCGGAGTACACCGCGGCGCGGTCCGTCAACTTGAGTACCTCAGAGATCTCCACCGAGCCAGTCGACGACGGGTAGCCACTCGTCACGTCGTCCAGATCGAAGTCCTCTGGGAAGTGGGCGAGCCCAAGGCTAAGCGCCGTCGCTGCTCCACGTCGGAATGCCGACCGCGTCATAAACTCGACGACCGACGGCGCCTTCTCCAAGTACCACCACACCTCGACGAGGTCGCTGGGAATTACTTCCGTAGGCGACATCTCCTGGAGGTAGGCCCGGATGCACGTCGCCGACAACGCCGCCGAGTCGACAAGCGTGGCCACACATTGCCGCGCGTCGAACGAGCTCGCCTCCTCCGTGCTATCAAGGATACGACCTGCGGATAGAAGATAACAATGAGTACATCGGATACTATAAAAAGGCACATGCGACAGGCAGGGGCAGACACACTCACCTATCAAGGGACGGGAGAGATCCGTGATGAAGCTCTGAAGCGAAGTATAATCATCCTGAAGCCCAGCAACAAGGGTGTCAGAAAATTTACGCTCTTCCGCGGCGGCCGTAACGGCAGCCTTGGCTTGACCTTCCGCCAAACTCGCTTCCTCTTTCACCTCCTTCAGCTCGCGCTCGAGGTCGGCGATTCGCTTCTCAGCCGAGCTCAACGCCGATTGAGACATTGCCAACTCACTCGCAGGGACAAGTCCCTGGCGGGCCTCTTCTGCCTTCGCGGCAACTGCCTGAAGCCCCTTATTCGCCTCTTGGACGGTGGCCAGTTCCTTCTCTGCGCGGTGTTTCGCAGCAAGCCGGTCAGCTGACTCACGTTGCAGGCCCTGTACACAGTTCAAACAGTCAACCAAAGCGAAATCCTAAGTGCCCACCCGCTGAAATTCAGTGAGTGCGCACTCGGGGACTGGCAATCAAAAAATCCTAAGTGCCCACCCGCTGAAATTCAGCGAGTGCGCACTCGGGGACTGGCAATCAAAAAATCCTAAGTGCCCACCCACTGAAATTCAGCGAGTGCGCACTCGGGGACTGGCAATCAAAAAATCCTAAGTGCCCACCCGCTGAAATTCAGCGAGCGCGCACTCGGGGCCTGGACGCGGAAAATAAAAACATGACATTAAAAGAATCAGACCGCTGCAACACACCGGCCTGATCCTCGGGGACTGGACATACCTGGATGGCTGCGCCAAGCATGCCATGAAGTTGTATCGCATCCACGGACGCGAGGAGAGCCGGCGTGTGCCCGCGACGCTGCTCGACCTCCGTATCGGCGACCCCAGCTGCATGGCTCGAGGGCGAGGTACCACTCGCTATAGCCGCTCTAGCCATGAAGCGCGGGAACGTTGCGATGGAGGCACCGGCACCAAAGGAGGCCGGCTCGGCCGCCCCAGGCGAGGGAGCACCCTCCTTCGTAGGTAAGGCCGCCTCCGTTACGGGTTCATTCGGCGTGATCGCCGTGTCATCTGAGACCGTGACGACTTCGTCGCCCTTGGCCTTCTTGGCACTATCCGCGGGGACGACGACTTCGTCCGCCTTCCTCTTCCGGGAGGGATCTTCCTCGCTGACGACGGGTGGCACCTTAGCCACGGTTGGATGGCCTATCTTCTTCGATCCGGTCCTACAAATTGATTACGTGAGCAAGATAATCCAAGTACAACGAAATACAATAGTAGGTGAGCAAACTCACTAGGCGACTGGAATGAAGCGTAGCCCCGTGCGGATGCCGGCCGGCTTCTCCAGTTCGAGGCCCAATCGGCGGCTGAGGCCCATATCCAGGACATCGCGTGCCCAAGACACGGACGGTTTCTTTGTTGTCGAGGCTGCGGCTGGAACCTCCGAAACATCTTCGGCAGGAGCACCCTTGGGCGGCAAAGCTACCGCGACTAGAGCAGTCCCCGACCCAAAGATTGGGGCGAACGGCGGAGGCAGCGAGGCCAGGGGCACCTCGGTCTGGATGGCGGCGATATCCGTTTCCTGTGGGGCTTCGCCCCCGGCCAGGCTGGTGGCGTCAGGGCTGCTTGGCGAGTAAGGCAGAGACATCTGCTTTGCTAGCTTCGTCTTCTTCTTCGGAGGGGCCTTAACCTCCTTCTCCTTCTTCTTCTTCTTCTTCTTCTTCTTCTTCTTCTTCTTCTTCTTCTTCTTCTTCTTCGAGGGAGTAGCCTCGCGACGTGAGGTGTGCTCGGGGAGCTCGTCGTCATCGTCATCGTGACGCTCGAGGCTTCTGCTCGCCTCAAGCTCACGCTGCCACTGCCCGCGCGTTTTCCGGACCAGCGGGGCGACCTCTTCTTCGGATTCGTCGCCGTTGCCATTCTCGTCGCTCTCGACGCCTCCCCTCGCTGGAGGCGATTCGCCCACCTCCCGGACAGACGAACTCGAGTTCTCGTCGTCCGCGGGCGGAAGCCACCCTTCAACTACTTGGAATAGCTGCAAAAGGCATAAACAACATCAGTATGACCGCGACTGCATTTAACTGCGACTGCGAATGACGAAAGGATGACTTACCGTTGGGGCTGGATGCTTCGCGGTGTAGGGGGCGACCCCGGCCTTCGCGTCGAGATACATCGCCTGGGTGATCTTCTTCAACACCAGGAGATAATCCTCGAGTTACCACTCGTCGAGGCAGGACTTCGGCGAGTCCTCCCGGCCCGCGTACTCGTACATATGGTGGTCGCGGCGGGCCAGGGGGACAAGTCGCCGCCCGAGCCAGCAGTTGTACAGATTGATGGGCAGGAGGCCCCTCTTCTTCAGGCCACGAATGGTCTGAAGCATTTCGTCCACGACCATTCGCTGGTCTGTTGGAAGCTTGCCGACTTGAAGTCGGCATGGTTCAGGCCGGTCGGCGGAGTACCTTGGGATCGCCACCTCGGTGACGTAGAACCAAGAATTCTTCCATTGGCTCGCCGCCTTGGCGGGTAGCATCAGATCGAAGAAAGAAGCCTTCGATTTCAGTTGGAACGTCAGGCTTCCCGCGGCGAGCATTGGGCCACCCGCTTCCTCGCGACTGATCCGCCCGTGGAATAGATCTTGCCACAGGGGAAAGTAGGGCCTGCAGCCCAGGTAGCACTCGCAGAACGCCACGAAAATGGCGAGCTGCTCGATGCTGTGTGGGCCTAGGTCTGACGGTTGGATCCCATAGAAGGCGCAGAAGCGCCGGAAGAAGAGAGATGTTGGGAATCCCAGCCCCCGTTCTAGGTGGCTGGTGAAGCAGATGAACTCTCCCTCGCGCGGGTTCGGGGTCACCTCTCCAGCCGTAGGGATGTGCCACCTGCCGGCGCGCAGGATCCCGGCCTCCTCAAAGGATGCCAGTTGCGCCCTCGTGCACTTAGATCTACCCCAAGGATCGGTGGAGGGGGCCATTGGCGGAAGGATTCGTGGGGGGTCGGAGGATTTCGGGTCGGCTGGATCGTGATGCGGAGGAAGGCGAAAGTGCGCGCAATCGGAGGAAATGACAAGAGGGTGGTTCTCCAATCGACTGCCATTCCCCTTATATAGCGGTTGTTACCCGCCAAATCAGGGAGCCGTTACTACGCGGTGATTACGCCAAAAGTTACCGTTGGATTACCCCAACGGCTAGTTTGACCATGTTTAACGGTCCAACTTTAGCCACTCGGCTCGCCGACCCGATCACTACGACAGTGACTGCCAGCTTTGAAGGCGTATACTCCGACTGCCAGCAACCACCTGCGCCCAATCACCTGCGCCCAATCACTTTAGCCACTCGGCTCGCCGACCCGATCACTACGATAGTGACTGCCAGCTTTGAAGCCGTATACTCCGACCCGGTGGAGGGGGCCATTGCTTTGAAGCCGTATACTCCGACTGCCAGCAACCACCTGCGCCCAATCAACGACGGCCTCGGGGACTACTCATGGGGATATGCCCACCTCGGGATATACCCAGTAGGACGTTTCCGACTGGCCCAGGAATTGGCAAGTGGGCCTGCAAGACGGCGACTGGATCAAGGCCCGGTGTGGATCCAAGCGACTGGAAGCTGAAGGCCCAGGCGAGTAGATAGGCCCAGTCGGGTTCGGTTAAACGATTACCGAAGCCTTAACTGATTCGGTTGAGATATGTAAACCCTAGGGGAGGTAAGTCTATATAAACCTCCTTACAGCGCGTGTAGAGATACGTTCCATCATACACCCAAGCGACTCTCCGCCTAGCCGTCGAGCTCGCCCATTGTACCTCCATCATAATACAATCTTGCAGGAGTAGGTCTTTACCCTCCGGGGGGCCGAACCTGGGTAAAACCTTGTGTCTCCGCCCTCATCTCGCACCGCAGATGGCTGGCCGCCCTTGCCCCTCGTTCTACTACTCGCTGCCGATTGCAGCGTCTGCCGTGACCATTCCCACGACACCGTGAGAATCGGGACATCTTTGCATGGTAAACTCAAGACCTGCTAGGTGTACCGAGGGAGTTGGCTGAGCACTCTCTGCATGTAAGACCAGGAGCAAGGCCGGTGAAGCAAACTCTCCACCGCTTCGCCGAAGACAGGAGAAAAATAATAGGGGATGAAATAGCTCGGCTCCTTGCGGCCGGGTTCATCATGGAAGTGCTTTATCCGGATTGGCTGTCAAACCCGGTGTTAGTAGAAAAGAAAAAGGATGATCCAAATGTAGCCGTCGTATGGCGAATGTGTATTGATTACACGAACCTGAACAAGGCGTGTCCCAAAGATCCTTTTCCTTTACCTAGAATAGACCAAGTCATTGATTCGACTGCTGGTTGTGAGCTGTTATCATTTGTAGACGCGTATTCTGGTTTTCATCAGATACCGTTAAATCCGGCTGATCAAATAAAGACTGCGTTTATTACCCCATACGGGGCTTATTGCTATCGCACCATGCCATTCGGCCTGCGTAACGCAGGGGCAACGTACCAGAGATGTATGCAAAAGTGTCTACATGACCAGATAGGGAAAACTGTACAAGTATATGTAGATGATGTGGTTATCAAAACCAAAGAGAGCAAAACGCTACTGGATGATATTCGGCAGACATTCGCGAACTTAAGAAGGTTCCGAATGAAGCTTAACCCGGAAAAATGCACCTTCGGTGTACCAGCTAGAAAACTACTCGGTTTTCTCGTATCTAGCCGAGGTATAGAGGCCAACCCAACTAAGATAAGAGCGGTAGAAAGGATGGAGTTGCCGAGATGTCTAAATGACGTACAGAAGTTCACGGTTTGCCTGGCCTCGCTTAGACGATTTGTATATCGGCTGGGAGAGAAGGCACTACCACTATATCAACTGATGAAAAAATCTGATAAGTTCATTTGGACACCACAAGCAGATAATGCATTTCATGAACTGAAGAAGATGTTGGTCACAGCACCAATCCTGGCCTCTCCATTGTCAAAAGAGCCTATGTTACTTTACATAGCCGCCACAAACAGAGTGGTAAGTGCGGTGATCGTTGTGGAACGAGTTGAAGATGATAAATCAGTACAAAGGCCGGTATATTACCTAAGCGAGGTACTATAAGCCTCAAAACAAAATTACCCACATTATCAGAAGATGGCATATGGAGTATACATGTCAGCAAAGAAACTTAAACATTACTTCGAAGAGCACCAGATCAAAGTGATCTGTGAAGCGCCCATAGCTGACATATTGAGCAACAAAGATGCAAGCGGCCGAATAGCAAAATGGGAAATTGAATTGTCACCTTATGCTCCACAATTTGATAGGTGAGATGCAATCAAATCTCAGGCTGTGGCCGACTTCTTTGTGGATTGGGCCGAGGTACAATATGATCCACCATTACCAAATCCGAATTATTGGACAATGCACTTCGACGGTTCCAAGCTGAGGAATGGCTTGGGGGCAGTGATAGTGTTAACCTCGCCAAAAAGAGATCAGCTGAAATATGTGATGCAGATACATTTTGCCGCATCAAACAATGTAGCCGAGTACGAAGCACTCGTCCATGGATTGAAGGTGGAAAAAGAGATTGGGATATGCCGGATCTTATGCTACGGAGATTCGGATCTAGTAGTACAACAAGTATCAGGCAATTAGGACGCGCTAGATGCCAATATGGCCTTATATAGATTCCATGTGCAAAAACTCAGTGGATACTTCGACGGATGTGAATTCCATCATATACCTCGGGCAAAAAATGACGCTGTAGACACGCTGTCAAAACTCGGATCAACCAGGCAATCAATTCCCCCGGGTATAGCCCTAGAGCACCTGAGAAAACCATCAATAACACCATCACCAGAGTCCGAATCCATCTTTATTCCGACAAAATCGAGAGAAGATAATATGCCAATGGAAGTTGACAAAGAATGTAACCCGGAGTTTCCGAAAGTGAACCCGGCCGATGCACGGATGGATGTGGAAAAATCCGAGATGGTTATGTCGGCGGAAAATATGGAAATAGACAGTGAGATTATCCCAGAGAAAATCATTCCAACATGGGCGCACCCCATATTTTCCTTTCTTAAAGATGCGACTTTGCCGAATGACGAGGTAATGGCTAGACAGACAGTGAGAAGAGCTAAAGCTTATACAATCATAAACAATGAGCTGTATAAAAGGAGCGTCACAGGCGTGCTACAAAGATGTGTGGATTCGGCGGAAGGCCAGGAGATTCTCCTAGATATACATCAAGGATAATGCGGGCATCACGCCTCGTCCAGAGCTTTAGTGGCCAAAGCATTAAGGCATGGATTTTATTGGCCAACAGCGTTGAAAGAGGCCAAAGAATTGGTGGGAAAATGTAATGGTTGCTAGAGATATGCCAGCAAGATACATATGTCATCGTCCGAGTTAAAAACGATACCAATTACTTGGCCGTTTTCTGTATGGTGCTTAGATATGGTGGGACCATTTAAGCCGGCCCGGGGCGGGATGACCCACATTTTAGTCATGGTCGACAAATTCACAAAGTGGATTGAAGTGAAACCAATAAAAAAATGTGATGGACCCACAGCAGTAAAATTCCTCAAAGATATTATCTTAAGATATGGTTACCCACATAGTGTTATTACAGATAATGGCACAATCTTTGCTGAAGGGGCCTTTGCTAGATTCTGTCAAGAAAAACACATAAGGCTAGATGTCGCCTTGGTGGCTCACCCAGCATCTAATGGGAAAGTAGAAAGATCTAATGGACTAGTATTGTCCAGAATAAAACCCCGACTCGTCGAACCACTGCAAAGGTCGGCAGGGTGCAGGATCGAGGAACTACCAATAGTGCTACGGAGCCTCAGAACTACCCCAAACAGGTCAACAGGGTATACCCCATTTTTTCTGGTATATGGAGCAGAAGTCGTGCTTCCAGCCGACATAATACATGACTCGCCAAGAGTTCCCCAGTATACAACGGCTGAGGTAAATGAGGTAGCTCGGCAAGATGATGTCGATCTGCTAGAAGAAGCCGGGGAGTTGGCATTATCAAGATCAGCAATTTATCAGCAAGACTTACGACGATATCACAGCAAGAAATTCAATCCAAGAGTGTTTAAAGAAGGAGATTTGGTTCTTCGGCTAGTGCAACGCACAACCGGCATGCACAAACTATCGCCCCCATGGGAGGGACCATTCATCGTGAGCAAAGCATTGCACAATGATGCATATTACCTAATTGATGCTCAGTCACCAGAAAAGAACAAGGCAAACAAAGCCGGCAAAGAATTGAAATGACCATGGAACATAGCTTTACTTCGTCCATTTTACTCGTAGGAGTCATCTATGATACGTTGTAATGTGACGCTTTAGGCCAAAGTATCGACTATGTGTTAAACCTCGGCACCTTGAGCAGTGACTCGGGGACTGCCCTATGTTATTTCTCATTTTTGGTTATGTATTAAACCTAGGCACCTTGAGCAGTGACTCGGGGACTGCCCTATCTTATTTCTCATTTTGGGTTATGTACTGAACCTCGGCACTTTGAGTTATGCACTTTGAGCAGTAACACGGGGACTGCCCAACGTTATTTTTTATTTCTGAATTATGTGTTAAGTTTCAGGACCTCGAGCAGGGAACTCGGGGACTATAACATGTTATCCTTGATCTCGAATTAGGTATTAAAACCTCGATCTCTAGAGCACTGACTAGGGAATTGCCCCATGATGGTCACCTGTTACAAATATGGGTATTAAACTTCGGCACCCCGAACGATAGGTCAGAAGCTAACTTGAACGACATTATTTCGCTTTCCCCAAATATGGGCTTCGAGATTTACAGATCGGATAGAGATCAAGAACACAATGGCTGAGCCGTCGAATTTATAAAGGCCAGGCAATATTAAACGCCGAACTAAGGTGGGTCAAATGAAAACACACAATCCGAACTTATGAGATTGAAGGCCACCAAAGCAAAGATTTAATCCAACAAGATCTGTTTAGACAGACTGATAACGATCACCATCATACATGCCTCAGCGGCAAAAGGCAAAAGAGGTTCATACCACACAGAAAGTCAGACAATTGTTTCACACACATCACACGCCCGGCATACCGGGGATAAGAAATAACTTAGAGTTTTTTGAACCTAAGGGGCAGCGAATTGGTCAGGCACTAGGCGCTCCGAGGTAGACGGCACCTCGGCCGAAGTTACTTCGCCCTCCACAGAACCAATAGCGACTTCGGGTGAAGCCCTGGGCTATTGAGAAACATTAGGTTGAGCTTGAGAGTGCCCAGTCCCTTTGGAAGATGATCGCACATCGCATTCCCCATCCGAGCTGGAGATGGAATCACCAGAGTTGTCCGAGTCACCCTCACCTTCGTCCTGATCGGCCGAACTATTATCAGAGGTATCTTCGACTTCAATATCATCAGCTGGGTTGGAAAGAAAACTCGGCCCTTCAATCCAGTTATGGACATCAGCATACTCAACAAGCTGGAAGGCACGAGCTTGTCGGCGAGCGACGAATTCTGGATCCTCAACCCAACGGGAGCCAGTGCGCAAGTTTATCAAGGTATCGAGCGAAATATCCTCGTACCAAGACATAATGACTGTGAGCGCCATATCAGCACCAGCCCGTCCAGCGGATTCCCTCCATAGATTTAACTGGTTCTGGGATGCCATTAATCTTTCCACCAGTATCTTGATCTCATCAATATCAGGAGTTCCAGAAGTATTCGGCCAGAGAACATGGTAGGCCCGGATGGCTGCCTGCACCAAATCCCTGCCCATAATCTTCATCGGACCAACGGCAGCACCAATGGCAACCAAGAAGTCTTCCATCGAGTATTCTGGGCTCGCATCTGCGGGGACACCTCGGCGCACGCGAGCACTAATCACTGCTCTAGAGCTCACGGGCTTGGCTTCTGGAAAATGGTCTATGCAAAATAAAAGTATATCGGTCAACAATAAGAAAGAAAAGAAGATAACTCGGCCACGGTCAGAGACTTATGATTAATATAGCTCAGCATTCTCTGAAGATCTTGAGCCCAATCACCCTTGGTCTTCTCAAAGCGAGTGATTTCCTCGCTCATCGTCCGTGTCTTAAGTTCGGCAGCCTCGAGGAGTTCTTTATCCTTCTGCAATTCCAGACTTAGCCGATTCTTCTCTTCGGAGAACTCCTGATCAACTTTCTCTAACTCAGATTTCTGAGAAAGCTTGAGGGACTCCACCTCGGTGCGCAAGCGAATTATCTCATCGTCCTTCTCTTTCAGCTGCGCCGAATGAGTAGCGGCTTGTTCTAAAAAATGCAGCATCATATCAGGCATGGGTATGCATTCTTGATGTGACGCTGCAAGAGTTTGTAACTCGGCTATATCAAAGCCAGAAAGTTATAAGAAACCCGGGATAAATCTCGAACGGGAAACAGTAGAGAGAAAGGATAACTAACCTTCTAGGGCCTTGACTTTCTTCTCAAGACAGATATTAAGATTGTTGATATTACCTGTTTACCAGCAAAATGAGCTAACACCTCAAGTCAAAAATATTAAGAAATTTAGGGACAATACAAAAGGTTGTTAAATTACCAGCTTTCTTCACCACGGGAACAACTTTCTCATACTTCTCTTGCAATTTCTTGTGTGCGAAAAGCAACCTTTGAAATTCGGCGGTCCGTCGATCATGAGCAACCTAAGCAACAGAGTAAATGGCAGTGAGATATTCGAAGCTAAGATAGATCCGAATCAAGCAAAATCTTAACTCGGATTTAGGTGGTTGGATATTCGAAGCCAAAACAGATCCGAATTAAGCAAAGCTTAACTCAGATCTAGGTGGCTGGATATTCGAAGCTAAGACAGATCCGAATCAAGCAAATCTTAACTCGGATCTAGGTGGCTGGATATTCGAACACTAAGACAAATCCGAATCAAGCAAAGCTTAACTCGGAGCTAGGTGGCTGGATATTCGAACACTAAGACAGATCAGAATCAAGCAAAACATAACTCAGATCTAGGTGACTGGATATTCGAACGCTAAGAAGGATCCGAATCAGGCAATGGCTAATAAAGCTCCCAAACGAATAACAAGTTATTCGGTTGCAAGCTTCGGGGACTAGAGTATATATAATATAATTCGAATAATTAATCACATGTCAAATAAAAATAATTACCTCGTTCATCTTATCGCTGTCAAGCACGATCTTGGCAGCCATATGCAAGCGATTGCTGATGTCGGAGAGTTGAAATGGCTGACTACTTGGATTGCCCTCGAGCTGATCAGCAGCGTTCCAATTATTGGCATACTAAACCAAGGAGCCGAGGCTGTTCCCACTCTCAGTATGAGTCAGGACTTTACCTCGGACGCGTTGTGTTACCACCGCCGCCGCGGGACTCTTGTGGAGAGTGAGCTGAGTATCAGCGGCCGGGGTAACAACGGTCTTAGCAGAGGAAGCCCCCTTGCAGAGCGCATCAGCAATCGTAGGTTGAGAAGAGCTGGCGAGTCCTTTCTGAGATGAGGGAGGTTTGGTGACAATGACCTTCTTAGCCTTAGAAGAGGCGTCGGCAGGAGCTGTTACTTCGGCACTAGGGGTTGCGTCCATGGAAACAGGAGGAACTATAGTTTCTGAGGGCACCGAGATGGTGATATCCTCGGCTGGAGTTGGAGTTGCGGTTGAAATTGTGGGGGACAAAGGAGTCTCAGGGGAAACACCGGGGTTCACGATGGGGGCAGCGGGTTTGGAAGGAGGATCTACTGTCCGGGTTATGTTGGCATCAGCAACGGAAACCACGGGTGCATCTTGCCGAGGTAATGTGTGAATCGGAGCAGGAGGAGAGCCCACGCGAGCGGGACTAGGGACTCTGGTATCTTCAGGAGGCGGAGGAGAAGGCAGCCGGGTACTATGACTCGTCATGCTTGGACCACTGGGCTTAACAGAAAGAGGAGCGCTGCAAAAGCACAGAAAGTCAAAACAAAAGACAGAAAAAGAGAAACAAGAAATACAAATGAACATGAGCGTACCCAGTAACTCTGGGCATAGTTTTACGCTTCGGAAGATGCTGGGATGACTTTTTAGTTCGCTTCTTGGGAGCGGCTTCGGGGGCACTTGTTTGAGCGGCACGCTTCCGCGAGGTAGCAGGAGGTTGGGAGGCGAGAGGCTCGGCATCATGCACCTGAACGGCCTGATTAGCTGGGGAAGTAGAAGCCGGAAATGCATAAGAGATAGGCATTGCGGCGACTACCTCAAGAATTTGGACGTCATCTGAATCACCTTCATCCCCGTGAGCCGAGGTCTTTCCACGGGCGCGAGCCGGGGCGAGGTCCGACTTGGGAACTAACTCCTCCGAGTCAGGCTCCCCGCTATCCGGAGTGTTCCGATCTGCGGTCCACGGGAGGGCCAGAACCTCGGCATCCTCAATCTTCTGCTCCGCAAATCTCTACAAAAAGAGAGACAAAAAGGAATTAGCAAAAGGAATCACAAACGCAATTGGGGGGCAAAACATAAATGCGTAAACTTACCTCGGGAGGGGGATTCCCGCGGGTGAACGACTTCAGTCCCCAGGTCCAATCCTCCGGCATCTCCGTCTTAAAGATAGCTCGGGCACGTTTGAAAATAATATAATTATCGAGCTCAACAGTTGAGACTCGGTTGGGATCAAGGGGACCGCTCATATAGCAGAGCTTATGCGTGCGTTGCTGAAAAGGGCAGATCCGGCTGCTGACGAAGGTGGTCATCAGATCCTCGCCACGTAACCCAACGTGGATCAGCTCCTTCAGCCGAATCTCAAAGGCTTCGGCCAGAGCATGGCTCTTCCTGGGATTATAAGTCCAGTTCTTCTTGGAAGGGGGGCCGATGGAGAAAGCAGGGAGCCGAATCTTGTCTTCATTCCCAGAATTCTTGACATAGAAAAACGATCTATGCCATTTCTTGCATGACTCAAGACCAGCAACGCGAGGAAACTCGGATTTCTTCCGAGGTGTGATGGACGCGGCCCCACACTGGGTAAGCAATTTCTTGGAAGGATGAAGGGATTTGTCTGGAACGACATTGGATCGGATCTGGAAAAACTTGGACCATACATGCATAGACGGCCAGAGGCCGAAGTATCCTTCCGAGGCCGAGATAAAAGCGGATAGAGAAGCAATGGCATTAGCCGGAAGATT
This sequence comes from Avena atlantica, assembly GCA_910589765.1. Classification (NCBI taxonomy): domain Eukaryota; kingdom Viridiplantae; phylum Streptophyta; class Magnoliopsida; order Poales; family Poaceae; genus Avena; species Avena atlantica. The sequence continues at coordinate 52,154,749 of OU342739.1, read as the reverse complement.
ATGCGGCTGCAGGCCAAAGTAATCGAGGAATTCCCTAGCAAAATCGCTAAGGGGAAGACCAAACCCGCGAGCAAAATGGGACATAAAAACGACGTACTCTCCTTCGTTGAGAACGGGAGAAGATTCGCTGTCGGGTAAGCGACAGGCTACCTCGGCAGGAATCCAGCGAGTTCTAATTAACCACTCAACCTCTCGGCGGGTAACGGTGGAACCTTGCCAGGAGCCCCGCTCTGGACCAGACGCTGCATCGTCATCTTTGATGAGCGCGCTGCTGATGGAGCTTGACATGGGATCGCCGGAGGAGTCCACGGAAGAGGAACTAGCGGCGGAGCAAAGCCTAGAGGTGCAAGGCCCCGTCGTGGTCCTAGGAGAAAACGGTGGCGGAGCGGAAAAGAAACTGCCGCGGGGAACCAAGAAAGCGGCAGACGCGTCTAGAGAAAAATCTAGGCAATGAGACCACAGAGAAACTCACTGGCGACAGCGCCGGAGAAAGCGTACGAGGACGAGCTCGACGGAGCAGAGGAATTAGGGCCTCGCCGTCGAAGATTCCGACGAACGCGTCGCCGCAGAAGCACGAACGGGCGCAGGGGTGAAAGGAGGAAGAAGGGCAACGATGAGCGAAGGAGGAAAGTAAATCCTCTATCCCCGTGCCCCTCTTCATAACCGCGTGGCCTTAGCGGTAGTGGGATCGTGCGTGCGAGCACTAATCGTGTAGATCGTGTATGCGGCGTAACCGCTCGCGGCTGAGTGGAACCACACCGACGTCCACACAACGCGGGAGAGGATCAGGCCTCCTGACCGATGCGGTACGCGAGGCGTCGCAGTGCCGACGCGACAGGCGCAGTAAACACTGTAGCGTTGTCAGCAGGAACTATAGAGGAACAAAAAACTAGAGAAACAATGATGAGTGTTACACCTAGGATGAGGCATACACAAGAAGCTACACGGATACCTCGAATAAGAGAGAGTAACTCGGAAATAAGAAGAAATGAGTATTGGGAAACTGATGTGACCCGGCCGAGGTACGGACGGGACCACACCAGCTTCGGGGACTAATGTTGGGGGGTGACCCCGGATAGGGTCAATACGGGGGAAGACAAAAGGAGTTTCCCGGTCATATGACGAGTTACTGGTTATATCAGCCGAATCATGTAAAGGTCGGCCGAGATGAGCATGACCATGAACTTTACTAGAGGGGATGTACGTTATTCGGCCAACGTACGAGTCAAGTCGGCCGGGCAAGTCCGAATAATCCATAATGCAGGTGAAGGCCGAGCCGAGTTAAGCGAGGCAGGGCTGAATAACACGAAGCTTGCAGGAGAAGGAAGAACCTAAGGTCAAACCCTAGCCTCGGGCTAGGAAGAATCTAAACAGAGCCAAGCGCAAAGGACAAGGCGCAGAGCAGCAGAGGAGCAGAAGGAGGTCACGGAGGTGATAGTCCTGGAACCCGAGGCATGCAGGTGGGGCTCTCTGGAACTTTGCCGTCATTAGAAGGGGGACACAGAAAGGAGCTCGCCGAGTTACTATATTGGGACAAGCATATTCCTCGAATATGCTTGCCACATCAGCCCTAGAGGAGCCAAGGCACCCCTTTATAAGGAGAGGCTTGGGTACTGAGGAAGGGATCGGCTCAGTTCTATACCATTAGGCTGGTAGAAATTCATCCTATCTTCCTGTATACAGCTCAAGAGCACTTGTAGTCCAAGAAATGAGAAATAAAGATCTGTATGTTATTCATTTGTGTGTAGAATTAACTACATCTTCCCTCCCTAGATCCCTCTAGCATCCATTGGCCCCAAACTTTAGCCTACCCATGGCATCTGCCGTGCCACCACCACGACACGGATGACTTGAGTAGATATGGGTATATCTATTTCATGAAACATAAGTCCGAAACTTTTGAGAAGTTTACGGAATTTCAAAGTGAAGTAGAGAATAAATGTATCAAAAGGATTAAATTTCTATGATCTGATCGTGGAGGTGAGTATCTAAGTTACGAGTTTGGTGAGCATTTGAAGAAATGTGGAATACTTTCACAATTGACACCGCCGGGAACACCACAACGTAATGGTGTGTCCGAACATCGTAATCGAACTCTCTTAGATATGGTTCGTTCTATGATGTCACTTACAGATTTACCGCTATCGTTTTGGGGTTATGCATTAGAAACAGCCGCATTCACTTTAAATAGGGCACCATCAAAATCCATTGAAACGACACCGTATGAAATTATGGTTTGGTCAGAAACCTAAATTGTCGTTCCTTAAAGTTTGGGGTTGCGAAGCTTATGTAAACAAGTTATAGCCCGACAAGCTTGAACCCAAAGCGGAAAAATGCGTCTTCATAGGATACCCGAAGGAAACTATTGGGTATACCTTCTATCATAGATCCGAGGGCAAAATCTTCGTTGCCAAGAATGGATCCTTTCTAGAGAAGGAGTTTCTCTCGAAAGAATTCACTAGAAGGAAAGTAGAACTTGACGAGGTTGTTGAAACTTCTCTCGGACTTGAGAGTAGCGCAGCACCGGAAGTAGTTCCCGTGGCACCTACACTAATAAGCGAGGAAGCTAATGATGTTGATCATGAAACTTCGATTGAAGTTACTACGGAACCTCGCAGGTCAATGAGAACTCGTACCACTCCTGATTGGTATGATCCCGTTATGAGTGTCATGTTGGTGGACAACACCGATGACCCTGCGACATATGAGGAAGCGATTATGAGCCCAGATTCCAATAAATGGCAATAAGCCATGAAATCCGAGATTGGGTCCATGTACGAAAACCAAGTATGGAATTTGGTGGACTTACCGGATGGCCGGAAGGCTGTCGAGAACAAATGGATTTTCAAGAAGAAAACATATGCTGATGGTAATGTTACTGTCTATAAAGCTCGACTTGTCGCAAAAGGGTTTCGACAAATTCAAGGAGTTGACTATGATGAGACTTTCTCACCAGTAGCGAAGCTAAAGTCTGCGAGGATTTTGTTAGCAATCGCTGCATATTATGATTATGAGATATGGCAGATGGATGTCAAAACGGCATTCCTCAATGGAGACATTGATGAAGAGTTGTATATGGTACAACCTAAAGGTTTTGTCGATTCTAAAGATGCTAACAAGGTATGCAAACTTCAACGGTCCATTTATGGATTGAAGCAAGCATCCAGGAGTTGGAATCAACGTTTTGATAAGGTGATCAAAAGTTTTGGATTTATACAAACTTATGGAGAAGCTTGTATTTACAAGAAAGTGAGTGGGAGCTCTGTAGCATTCCTATTACTATATGTGGATGACATATTGTTGATTGGGAATGATGTAGTCCTTCTTAATAGTGTCAAGAAATATTTGAATAATAGTTTTTCAATGAAAGATCTTGGCGAAGCAGCTTACATATTAGGCTTAAAGATTTATAGAGATAGATTGAGACGCCTAATATCATTGTCACAGAGTACATATTTGTACAAAGTTCTAAAGAGGTTTGGAATGGAAGATAACAAGAAAGGGTTCTTGCCCATGTTGCCCAATATGACCTTGAGTAAAACTCAAAGTCCTGCGAAGGCAGAAGATAGAGAAAGGATGAGTAAGAATCCCTATGCCTCAGCCATAGGATCTCTAATGTATGCTATGCTATGTACTAGACCAGACATTGCATATGTTGTTAGTTTGACTAGTAGATATCAAAGTGATCCAGGAGTGGATCATTGGATAGCGGTCAAAAACATCCTTAAGTACTTGAGAAGAACTAAGGATATGGCTCTTTCTTATGGAGGTGATGAACAACTCGTTGTTAATGGTTACACCGATGCTAGTTGGAACACCAATCCGGATGATTCTAAATCTCAATCTGGATATGTATTTACTTTGAATGGTGCAATAGTTAGCTGGAGGAGTGCAAAGCAAAGCGTTGTGGCGAGATCTTCAACTGAATCGGAATACATAGCTGCTTCGGAGGCTTCACAAGAGGCAATATGGATGAAGCAGTTCATTACAGAGCTCGGTGTGGTTCCCAGTGCGCTGGACCCAATGTCTATCTATTGTGATAACATGGGCGCCATAGCCAATGCGCAAGAACCAAGGTCACACAAGAAGCTGAAGCATATCAAGCTGCGTTTTCACGCTATTCGAGAGCATGTCCAAGATGGTGACATAAAGATTTGCAAAGTACACACAGATCTGAATGTGGCGGCGGATACGATTGACTAAACCTCTCTAGAGGGCAAAACATGAACAGCACCAAACCGCCATGGGTGTTCGGTATATTACCATGTAATCTAGATTAGTTGACTCTAGTGCAAGTGGGAGACTGTTGGAGATATTCCCTAGAGGCAATAATAAAAGTGGTTATTATTATATCTTTGTGTTTATGATAAATGTTTACATTCATGCTATAATAGTATTAACAGGAAACATTATTACTTGTGTGATTTGTAAACTAAATTAGAGTCCCTGGTAAAGCATCTTTGTAATACTAGCTTGATGGTTGATAGATGATCGTGGTTCCCCGATCATGAACATTGAGATGTTATTAACAACAAGATCATATCATTAGGAGAATGGTGTGATGGACATACTCCTATAGATAAGCGTAGCATAAAGATCAAGTCAGTTCAATAGTTCGTTTGCTATAAGCTTTATGATACATAGTAACCTAATTCCTTCGACCATGAGATCATGCTAATCATCATCACCGGAAGGATGCTTTGATGACATCAAACAACACACCGTAACTGGATGGCTATAAAGGGGGCATTGAGTGTTCGGAAAGTATGTGTTGAGGCACATGGATCAAGAGTGGGATCTGTCCATCCATATGACGGATAGATATACTCTAGGCCCTCTCGGTGGAACGTCATCCAATTAGCTTGAAAGCATGTGACTGTCTCACAAGGGATCACATATCACGGGAACGAGAAAAGAGTACTTATCGGTAACGAGGTTGAACTGTGTATGCAGAGATACCGATGATCAAACCTCGGGTAAGTAAAATATCGCGAGACAAAGGGAAATTGGTATCGTATGTAAGTTGTTCATTCGATCGCAAAGTAATCGTAGAAATATGTGGGAGCCATATGAATTTCCAGATTCCTCTATTGGTTATTGATCGGAGGAGTGTCTCGGCCATGTCCGCATAATTCACGAACCGTAGGGAGACACACTTAATGATTCGATGTTGTTTAGTAGATATGGAATATAAGTAGGGAGACCGAATGTTGTTCGGAGTCTCGGATGGGATCCGGGATATCACGAGGAGATCCGGAATAGTCCGGAGAATAAGATTCATATAAAGAAAGTCCAATTCCGGAGTTCGAGAATGATTTCGATGTTTTCATCGGAGAGGTTCTAGAAGGGTCTAGAAGGTTCACCGGACCGGAAGGGGAATGGTTCATGAATATGTCATGGTTAAGTGGAATGATTGGATCATGTCCTAGGTCACTTGGTTGGGCATTTGCAAGAGAGGAATTAAGCTCCAAATTAAAAGTCAAAAGGCAAGTTTGAAAAGTCAAACTGGAACAATGGTTTCCTAGTGGAAGAAGGAAAGAGTCCTTCTTTCCCTCCAACAAAAAGAGGGACTTGGGGAATGATTCAACTCGCCTCTCCCAAGCTTCCCTCCCTCTCATAAATAGAGGGGAGAGGCTGCCCCAAGAGATCACAACCAGCCCTCCCCACCAAGCCGCGTCGTCGCCTCCCCGTGTCGCCGCCGTCGGATCGTTGTCGTCACCCTAGCCGCCGTCGACTCCACCTCCTCCTCTCCGGCCCTCTAAATCTAGAACGCCAGAAACCCTAGATCCACCATAACCTGCTCTGGCTTAGGCGAAGCCCTGCAGCATTTTCCCTCTACTTCCGACACCACGCCGCCGTGCTGCCAGAATCGCGAGGGGAGAACTACAACCTTCGCTGCCTGCTAGAACAAGGGAGAGGAAGGTATTCATCGAGTACTGAACGTGTGACCGACTGTGGAAGCACTGCCGGAACGTAGCGCCAAAAGGATCGTCTACGCGATCTTGAGATCGGCAAGTGTACGACTACATCACCCACGAGAATCTTCTCTCGTTAACCGGTTTGGAATCTTCGAGGGTGAGTACTTTAATCGACTCGTTGCTACAATCTAGTAGATAGATCTTGGCTTATTTGTGTGCATGCAGTAGAATTTTTTTTTTCCATGCTACGAACCCCTACAAGGATTCCTTCAGAATCATAATGGCACTAGTTGCACATTTTGATTTAGAGTTGCATCAAATGGATGTAAAGACGGCATTTCTAAATGGAGATTTAGAAGATAATGTTTACATGAAACAACCCAAGGGTTTTTTCATGGAGGGGAAGGAACATATGGGATGTCGCCTAAAGAAATCCATTTATGGGTTAAAGCAAGCCTCTAGACAGTGGTATTTAAAGTTCAATGATACAATTAAAAGATTTGGATTTAAAGAGAATGTTGAGGACAACTGCATTTATGCAAAGTTTAAAAGTGGGAAATATATTTTCCTAATTTTGTATGTGGATGATATCTTGCTTGCTAGCAGCGATGTCAGTCTACTACTAGAAACAAAGAAGTTCTTGTCTTCAAATTTTAATATGAAAGATCTTGGTGAAGCTTCTTATGTTTTGGGCATAGAAATTCACCAAGATAGAAAGAATGGAGTGTTAGGACTGTCACAGAAGGCATATTGCAAAAAGATTCTAAAGAAATAAAATATCCGTGCGAGTAATGCCACACCTACTCCCATAGTCAAGGGCGACAGTTTTGGAAAATTTCAATGTCCAAAGAATCAATATGAGATCGATCAAATGAATTCAGTACCATATGCTTCGGTCGTTGGAAGCTTACAGTATGCACAAGTGTGCACTCGCCCTGACTTAGCTTTTATCACCGGGGTACTCGGTAGATATCAAGAGATCCAGGCATAGAGCACTGGAAAATGGTAAAGAAAGCTTTGTGTTATGTGCAAGGCATAAAAGGCCTCATGCTAACATATAAAAGATCTGATTCCCTAGAAATAAGAGGGTATTTAGATGCAGATTTTGCGGAAGATAAATATGATAGAAAGTCCACGACATGATATGTCTTTACTCTCGTAGGAGGTGCTATTTTGTGGATAAGCGCCAAACAGTCAATAGTTGCATCATCTACGATGTATGCAGAATTTATAGCATGTTATGAGGCCATGGGACAGGCGTTATGGTTAAAGAAATTTTTACCTGACTTGAGAGTGGCAGACTACATTAGTAGGCCACTAAAGATGTACTGTGACAACGAGCCCGCGGTATTCTATGCTCACAACAACAAGTCGAGTAATGCTACAAAGTCAATAGATATAAAGTATTGTGTTGTGAAGGATAAAGTTCAGGATCAAACTATAAGTCTCGAGCATATAAGGACAAAGGATATGCTTGTGGATCCGCTAACGAAAGGCTTACCTCCCAATGTGTTCAAGGAACACTTAGCCGACATGGTATTAAGGGAAAGCCTATGATTCCTGGACTACAGAGTCCCAAAAGTAACAGGATTTATTTTAAAATAGAAAAGTATATAGTGGATGTCTGATTCTATCGGCAATTGAGCTGTGACGATGAAACATGCTCTATATACTGATCCATGATGGAACGAGTAAAGTATAAAGTTAAAAGAAAAGTCGAGATCAAGGGGGAGAATATTAGATTGATCTCTCCCCGTTCGATCCCAACGGCCCGAACGGAGTCCCTCAACCGCGCCCTGATCGGGGGCGTCCAACCTTATCATGGTTAGTGGGCCCCTGTCGCCGCGCTATATAAAGAGGTGGGGGTCCGTCAGCACGGGTAACGAGGTTAGTCACTGTGGCGCTTGCCCTACTGATATCCCTATCGATCTCGGGTTCTAGCGTGAGCTGACGGGAAGCACCGCCACCACCCGCACACCCACGTCATTGCCCCCTTTTCCCCATGGTCACTAGCTCCAACGCCAACTCCGGCATCCCCTCTGGCTCGAGCTCGTCGAGCAAGGGCGCATCTCTCTCTCTCTCTCTCTCTCTCTCTCTCTCTCTCTCTCTGTGTGTGTGTGTGTGTGTGTGATGCAATAGATTAAACCCGTATAGATGCTACCGTGACTATCTAGACTAGGAGATCCTAAAGGCTATTCTATATATCAATACTACCCTTACTTTTCCTCCCATTTGCTTTTGAGTGACAATATTTTGTGTGTGTGCCTCCTATATATACTAGCTAGAAGTGTATTGTGCCTGACTAGTGAGCGGCAGCTCATTTGATGAAAGCATCTGAATCCGACTAGGTGATCAACACTGGTCTACCCTTTCCCACCGGCCGGTGCGTCGTCGTGGATCAAAGACTTCTCAGTTGTGGCCAAGCTCCGATCGATCTGAGCCCTTTTTAATTATAGTCGGCATGTGCTGCTGCTACTATACACTCCAGGTGCATGTATATGCACTACAGGAATGGCCAGATGCGCAGACGGCCACCTGCTATGCCGACGGCCAAAGATCGGGGCCGTCGGCGTAGGACAGGGCCAGGCCAGTCCACGTCACCTGCCCTCGGCGTATCCAAGCCGTCAGCGTAAGCGTCTCTACCCTGACGGTCACCCTCGGAATAGCGAGGCCCTCGGCGTAGGCTCAAGACACGTGGCACATACCGGCCAGGTCGGACGGCGCTCTAATGGTGCCTGCCAGTACGCCGAGGGCCACCCTAGGCATAGCGTGCGTGCTAGTACGCCGATGGTCACCCTCGGCGTAGCCTCTGCATTTTTTTCCTCCTATTTACAAATTTATTTTATATTTGTATCAATTATTTATGTTCTATTTTTATCAACTGGATGATTTTGTACTCTGAATAGCAGTCTCCACGCCCACATGAAATGTCGTTGCGAATCTTCTCACACCCCGAGAAATTTCCATAAGTTTATATTTGTATCAATTATTTATGTTCTATTTTTATCAATTGGATGATTTCGTACCCTCTGAATAGCAGTCTCCACGCCCACATGAAATGTCGTTGCGAATATTCTCACACCCCGAGAAATTTCCATATGTTTGTAAGTGTTATTATCGCATGTGTGTGAATTTTATGTATCACACATTTTGGAGAAGTTGTTCAAAGATTCAATGCTTTTATCGCAAGTGGTTATGTCAACCCTCCTAAGGAGCGGACGATAGTTTCTCTTGTAGATATAGCATGTACCAGCTCTTCATAAGGATTGAGACCATGGAAGTATGAACTTTGCACTAGACCATAAGCTTCTGGATGATGCTGAAGTTCATGACCTAAACAAAAATAAAACAAGAGAGTGCTACGCCGATCTACCCCTGTCAGAGGAACGTCTAGGGGGGTAGACGATCCGAGTGTGCACAGATCAGGGTTTCGCCGCAGGAAGACCACGAGAACGTCGGAATCAGATGAAAACTTGCATGTGTCCCTAGAATATGTGTGTGAGTGTGGTGCAAGGTTGGTATAGGTGCTTGCATGTGTCCCCCCTCGCATGCATGTGCTCTAACCTAGAAGCGAAGGTTCTCGACCTGTATAAGGGGGAATCTCCCCGTTTAGGTGAAATCGGGTAGGACAGTGCCCCAACTTGTGAACCAACATGGTTTTACATCATCATATGACCTAAACAAACACAAAACAAGAGAGAGCTACACCGGGCTACCCCTGTCAGAGGAACGTCTAGGGGGGTAGACGATCCGAGTGTGCACAGATCAGGGTTTCGCCAGAGGAAGACCACGAGAACGTCGGAAACAGATGAAAACTTGCATGTGTCCCTAGCATATGTGTGTGAGTTTGGCGAAAGGTTGGTATAGGTGCTTTCATGTGTCCCCCCTCGCATGCATGCGCTCTAACCTAGAAGCAAAGGTTCTGGACCCGTATAAGGGGGAATCTCCCCGTTTAGGTGAAACCGGGTAGGATAGTGCCCCAACTTGTGAACCAACATGGTTTTACATTATCCTATGACCTAAAAAAACACAAAACAAGAGAGAGCTACGCTGGTCTACCCCTGTCAGAGGAACTTCTAGGGGGGTAGACGATCCGAGTGTGCACAGATCAGGGTTTCGCCGGAGGAAGACCACGAGAACGTCGGAAACAGATGAAAACTTGCATGTGTCCCTAGCATATGTATGTGAGTGTGGTGAAAGGTTGGTATAGGTGCTTGCATGTGTCCCCCCTCGCATGCATGCGCTCTAACCTAGAAGCGAAGGTTCTGGACCCGTATAAGGGGGAATCACCCCGTTTAGGTGAAACCGGGTAGGATAGTGCCCCAACTTGTGAACCAACATGGTTTTACATCATCCTATGACCTAAAAAACACAAAACAAGAGAGAGCTACGCTGGGATACCCCTGTTAGAGGAACGTCTAGGGGGTAGACGATCCGAGTGTGCACAGATCAGGGTTTCGCCAGAGGAAGACCACGAGAACGTCGGAAACAGATGAAAACTTGCATGTGTCCATAGCATATGTGTGTGAGTGTGGTGAAAGGTTGGTATAGGTGGTTGCATGTGTCCCCCCTCGCATGCATGCGCTCTAACCTAGAAGCGAAGGTTCTAGACCCGTATAAGGGGGAATCTCCCCGTTCCGGTGAAACCGGGTAGGATAGTGCCCCAACTTGTGCCAACATGGTTTTACATCATCCTATAACCTAATAAAACACAAAACAAGAGAGATCTACGCCGGGCTACCCCTTTCATAAGAACGTCTAGGGGGTAGACGATCTGAGGAAGATCACGAGAATGTCGGAATCAGATGAAAACTTGCATGTGTCCCTAGCATATGTGTGTGAGTGTGGTGAAAGGTTGGTAGGTCCCATGTGGAAGTCCTAAGTGTGACCCCCTTTGTAGACATGCATTAACACTTAGTAAAATCCTGGATATATACGTGGAAACTCCCGCCACGGGGCAACCAGAGCCTATTTTATGGCAAAGTCGACCCAACCTTTGCTTTCTATGTACATATGTCCTAAACAAAACCAAAACAAAAAGAAAATTCCACTGGGCTACCCTCGTGCGGAGAAAGCTATAGGGGTATACCACCGGTTCTCCAGGAGTTATAGCACTTGGAAAATCTGTGAGATGATCTTATTTATACTTAAGTTGCAAAGATTGAACTATACAATTCCATCATAGCATATAACTACATCTCGCAAGATGTCCATTAGACTCTTGAACAGAGATCCTGATTCTGTCAACCCTCCTAAGGATCGGGCGATAGTTTCTCTTGTAGATATAGCATGTACCAGCTCTTCATAAGGATTGAGACCATGGAAGTATGAACTTTGCACTAGACCATAAGCTTATAGAGGATGCTGAACTTCATGACCTAAACAAACACAAAACAAGAGAGAGCTACGTCGGGCTACCCCTGTCAGAGGAACGTCTAGGGGGGTAGACGATCCGAGTGTGCACGGATCAGGGTTTCGCCGGAGGAAGACCACGAGAACGTCGGAATCAGATGAAAACTTGCATGTGTCCCTAGAATATGTGTGTGAGTGTGGTTCAAGGTTGGTATAGGTGCTTGCATGTGTCCCCCCTCGCATGCATGCGCTCTAACCTAGAAGCGAAGGTTCTGGACCCGTATAAGGGGGAATCTCCCCGTTTAGGTGAAACCGGGTAGGATAGTGCCCCAACTTGTGAACCAACATGGTTTTACATCATCATATGACCTAAACAAACACAAAACAAGAGAGATCTACGCCGGGCTACCCCTGTCAGAGGAACGTCTAGAGGGGTAGACGATCCAAGTGTGCACAGATCAGGGTTTCACCGGAGGAAGACCACGAGAACGTCGGAAACAGATGAAAACTTGCATGTGTCCCTAGCATATGTGTGTGAGTGTGGTGAAAGGTTGGTATAGGTGCTTGCATGTGTCCCCTCTCGCATGCATGCGCTCTAACCTAGAAGCGAAGGTTTTGGACCCATATAAGGGGGAATCTCCCTGTTCCGGTGAAACCGGGTAGTATAGTGCCCCAACTTGTGAACCAACATGGTTTTACATCATCCTATGACCTAATCAAACACAAAATAAGAGAGAGCTACGCCGGCTACCCCTGTCAGATGAACGTCTAGGGGGTAGACGATCCGAGTGTGCACAGATCAGGGTTTCGCCGGAGGAAGACCACGAGAACGTCAGAATCAGATGAAAACTTGCATGTGTCCCTAGAATATGTGGGCGAGTGTGGTGCAAGGTTGGTATAGGTGATTGCATTTGTCCCCCCTCGCATGCATGCGCTCTAACCTAGAATCGAAGGTTCTGGACCCGTATAAGGGGGAATCTCCCTGTTCCGGTGAAACCAGGTAGGATAATGCCCCAACTTGTGAACCAACATGGTTTTACATCATCCTATGACCCAAACAAACACAAAACAAGAGAGAGATACGCCGGGCTACCCCTTTCAGAGGAATGTCTAGGGGGTAGACGATCCGAGTGTGCACAGATCAGGGTTTCGCCGGAGGAAGACCACGAGAACGTCGGAACATATGTCCTAAACAAAACCAAAACAAAAAAGAAAAGTCCACTAGGCTACCCTCGTACGTAGGAGCTATAGGGGTAGCCCACGTCTAGGGTTTGCTTGGAAAACGAGCACAAGACGGAATAAAAAGTATATAGTAATAATATATTATAGTTTCTTATATAATAGTAGAGACCAAATAATATATTATAATTTGTTATATTAGTAGACACCAAATAAAGTATCCTGTATAATTTGGTATTAATAAAAAAACCCTTCCTTCAAAAAAAAACTTGGCTACGCCGAGGGCAGCCCTCGGCGTACGCCTGGCCGTCGGCATAGTGGTACCCGGGAAAAAAGACCTAGCTACGCCGATGGCTGCCCTCGGTGTACGCCTGGCCGTCGACGTAGCCTTATCCCATTAGACTGTCGTGGCCCATCCCGGGCCACTCACACCCCACCCCTTTCCCTAGCTACCCGAGCCCGCCCCCGACCCCGCGCCGCCACCGCCAACCGCCGCCTCCATCCTTCCTGCCTCCTCCCCGAGCCTCCCTCCTCCCTCCTCCAGCATCGCCGCCTCCCTCCCCCTCCCCGATCCTCTGCCCCGAGCATCGCCGCCTCCCCTTCCCCTCCCCGAGCGCCGCCACCAGCCTCCTCCCTAGTGTCGCGCCTCCACCAACCTCCTCCCCGCCGCCACGACCTACTCCTCCCCGCCTCCACGAGCTCGCCCTCCTCCCCGAGCTCGGCCCCCGCTACCACGATCTCGCCCCTCCTCCCCGAGCTCGGCCCCCGCCTCCCCGAGCTCGACCCCTCCTCCCCGAGCTCGGCCCCTCCTCCCCGAGCTCGCTGGTCTCCGCAGGTACCTCCTTCACTCCCCTCTAGAAGCAAAAATTATTTAGAAATAGAATAGTTAGAAATAGAAATAGAAATAAAACTAGATGCAAAAATTATTTAGAAATAGAATTGGTAGAAATAGAAATAAAATTAGCATGTGTCAAGTATGACTAGAAACACTATATGAGCATGTGAGAAATAAAATGAGCATGTGAGAAGTATGTAGTGGTGGATTTAGGTTTTTAAAATGTATTGGTAGAAATAGAAATAAAATTGTTTATAAATAGGACTAGAAACAATATGTGAGAAGTAGAATATGTTTTAAATGAGCATAATTATACATGTTGTGACTAAGGTGTTCTCTTTATGTCAATATACAGACTTTGTAGTGTTTCGGGAGTGACCATCCTTGTAGGACTGACTGTCGTTGCGGGAGATGGTGTAGGTGACACCTCGATCCCGTCTCTGAGTTCTATCACCGACCTCGACACTTGGTTGATCGACTACTTCCTCTACCGTTAAGGGTGAGAATCTGTTCGCCTCTCTTGTACCTAGGTTTATTTTTTTGTCTAGATCACCAAGTTTGTCATGTCACCTAGGCGTCATCCCGACCGTAAGCGTTACGCGACTTAATATGCATTAGTGGTCTCGCATATTTTGAACCGTAAAGATTATGGCTTTTATCGGGCAGTCGGCGGATTCGTAGTTGGGTATGGTTCTCCCTGGCTCTGCCTTGATTCAAGACAGGATTTCGGTGGCGCCTCCTCGTTGTTCTACGGATGCACATCCTCGTGGCTTTTGTCGAGATGTGTATCTGGAGAGCAGCGGGGAGGTGCTGCCGAAATTCTGCTCGGATTGGGGTAGAACCAGGGAGAACTTACCCAATTTACGGATCCGGCGGCTGGTTAGGACCCTCTTTTCCTATTAGACATGTAGGTTGATGAATGCATAAAAGTATGAAGCATTTAATCTCCTGTTTGATATAAAATGTTATATTTGTTTTTTGTCTCCCAACAAAGCAGAAGAGGATGGCTGATAATGGGTGGATGTACAGTGGTTGTATTAGTGCGACTAATAAAACAGACGATTGGGTACGGAACACTCATTTGTTAGTGAATGAGTTAGCGCGTGGTTCGAAGGCAATGGTTCGGGAACTTTGTCCTTGCGCTCATTGCACTAAGCGTCATCGTCAGGGAAAGGATGACATGTATAAACACCTTCTGCAATATGGGTACATGTCTAACTATGTCACGCAAGTCGACTTTGCTCGGTACGAACGTGACAGAGGTGAGGTGATGCGTCAGCGGCTCAATGGCAATGAGCATGATGGGATTAGAAACATGCTAGATGATCTCATCGATGCCGACCAGCCGAATTCTCCACCTCCACGGGAGGAATCACCAGAACCGAAGGAACCGCTAGAACCGAAGGAACCGCTAGAACCGGAGGAACCGGAGCCAACCGCGAAGGCCTTCCTTGATATGATGGCCGCGGCTAAGAGGCCTCTGTACGAGGGTGCAAAGATTTGAGTATGATGGCTAGGCCTCTATACGCGGATAAGAGGCCTCTGTACGAGGCCAACCGCGAAGGCCTTCCTTGATATGATGGTCGCGGCTAAGTTGTCATTGCATTGTCTGGAGTTAAGTATTGCATTTTCAGGTTATCCCCGATTGGGCCGAGCCACACCGACTCACATGGGAGGAGCTAGTTAGGACGAGGTGGCTCAGAGAAGACGAGGATTTTGCAGCCTTGTCGAGGCGGAACACGGAGAACCGAGGCGATGGTGGAAAACACTGCGCGGGAAACCGCAACTTTGACCGCTTCAAGGGGAAGGTGGTACATATATACATGGAACGACCTGCGTGTCTTTCTCGTCATGTTCGTACTTCATATGCATAATATTTCTTTTCGCGATGCAGGTGGCCGAGGCACAACCCAGGGAGGTGATTCATGACGTCGCCGTCTATGAGATGATGCGGCGAAAGAATCCTAATTACTCGGAGCCTCAGCTCTCGTTGCCCGTGTACTTCGGCACTGCCCAGAACGACTTGGGGAACTACAGCACGATGGTGAAGGCTCGTCACCCCCATGTGGATGACCCCATTCACGCGGAGATCGACGAGGAGTCGTTGGTCCTGTCGGGGCACGGATTGCAGCATGGACGCCTCAAGATTCTGAATAAGAAGGTCAAGCCTAACCTCAGCACGAGCTTCAGCCGTCTCAAGGCTACCCACCCCACCGACGGCCCCCCTATCCCGCCTCGTGGCCAGCCTCGTCGATCCAGAGATGATGTAAGTTTTTCTCGTTTTCATCATCTTTATGACTTTTGTTCCTGCATGGCTAACCGCTAACGATATTCCTTGTATTTGAAATTGTAGCCTGAGTTAGACGCGGCCTACGATGCCGCTCATGAGAAATATCAGGTGGCCTTTCGGCAGCATCAGGAGGCGAATGCAATCTACATGCAATACATAAATATAAGTCTGAACCTTTATTTTTGTAAAAGATACAAGTCCCACTTCCCCTAGTTTTTTGTATTACGGCCTGACATCTAAACTATCTTGCAGGCCATGTTGGTGAATATTCAAACTGGACAGAATAGAGATTTAGGGCCCGTGCCTCCCATGCCAGGGCCGGCGCCATTTTTGCCATCGATGGACAGCTTTGCTAGGACATACTACGCATCGACACCGGTAAGTTTTTTGCTAACCCACTGGTTATCGTTTTACTTTGCCTCGCAAGTTGCTAACATGTAGGCAACATGTAGGGAACGGAACCTTCTGGGAATCGGCACTTTGGTCACGCCTCGCCGGATGGGCGTCAGATCACACCGCTTCATGACAATGGTCCTTCTCTTGGCCATTCTGCTGGTGGTTCTCCCGAGCTTCACACTTCTTCTACTCCCTCGCCAGATGGCTCTTCTGCTGCTTCTACTGGACGCAACCCTCGCTAGAGGTCGCCTCTTTTCACCAGGGGAGATCTCGGGTACACCCCGTCTCCCTCGCCAGAGTTGTAGGCATGTGTGATGATGTTGATGCATGTATGAATGATGTATGGATGATACATGTTTGAATTATGTGATCTTTGTTTGATACATGTATAGCATATGTGATCTTGTTTGAATTGTTGTGGAATATATATTGCTGTGAAATTTGGACCATATTGTTGTGAGTGGTGCTGTGAAAAAACAAAAAAAATGTGCCATATGGTCATGGCTACGCCGAAGGCAATGCCCTCAGCGTAGCACCTACACATACGCCGAGGGCCGCAGCCGTCGGCCCAACCCACGTCCTGGGGAGGCCCAGTAGCTGCCACGTACACGGCTACGCCAAGGGGCCGGCCGTTGGCGTACGTGCCGCTCCGTTAGGCGGTCATGTAACGGCGATGATGCCGTTCGCCGAAGGCTAATACGCCAACGGGCCGGCCACGGCCGTCGGCAAAGCACTACGTCGACGGCTATTTTTCCTCCGCCGAGGGGGCTACGCCGACGGCAGCCCTCGGCGTAGCGTATGCCGACGGTGAAACTGGCTAGGCCGAGGGCTTTTTACCGTCGGTCTAGTCGTCGCGTCCTGTAGTGATGTGTATGCATTAGAAGTCTCGCCTTGCTTTGAAACTAGCCGACCGGGCAGCAGCGGCCGCTGCTGCATCATATATGCATCGCTGCCGGCCCTGTAACTCCGACTGGTTGTCCGATGGCAAGCTTAGCTCGGCGTCCTGGTATGATTGGTAAGGGAGCAGACACAATCATGGAATGGCTTCATCAGCTATGGCTAGCAAGTGAATGGCAATATAACAACTTCATAAGAATTACAGATCGATCAAGAAAACGTACCAAATTACTTTGAATGGTGTACACACAACAACGGGAAGATCGAGAGATGATGGCGAGATTATTGTGGCCCAGGCGCTCGGTACTGTGACAGACGCGTACATGGCGATTGGCGACAGTGTCTGAAAAAATGAACTTTTTTTTCGACGGGAGGACCAGCAAACCAGCTCCAGATATATGCTGGTCCTGAATGAAAAGCATGCCATAATAATTCTCCTACTTATTTGGACATCAATACGTACGTACATATATACAACCAGAAACTTAACTGCGTGTCGTTCCTAATCCAGAACTAAGCATATACAGACCACAGAACCCGTGGCCCTACCCGTCGTTGATTGATTGGCCTGCTGGCTCGATCGAACATGTTGTCTGCTGTTGCAAAGCTCGGGCGGGCCGATCGATCCCCTGCCTCCAAGAGTTCAGGAGGGAGGTGGGTGGCGCCGCCTAGCTGGCCAGCGCGCACGGCGTCATGCACCGCGGTCATTCGAGGCGGCGACGGAGGTGCGACGGGACACGCCGGACCGGTGTACCATGCATGCATGTAGTATCAGGTGGCCCGTGGATGGAGCTGGACGTGGACCGCCGGGGCCGGCGAGCGAGCGGGCACGGTACCTGCCTGCCTCCGGGCAGGCACCTGGTTAACACACAGCGTGGCACCACCACACGATGCGTGCCTGGCGCGCGCGGGACAGTGGGAGGGACAGCGGCACGGGCGTGGAGTTTCATCAGGGCCCGGGCGGCGTCCCAGGTCCAGGTTGGTGGGAGGCCGTGTTTGTCTACTGCCATTGGCCTGCCGGGAGCCCGGGACCCGGGAGGCTGGGCATGGCCCATGGATGATGACATGCATGGACGAGTGATTTTTTTCCCTATTTTTACAAAATAAATCTTCCCTCCGATTTCTATTCTAGGAAGAAGCTAGGGATGCATGACCAATTGGTGGAGCGATCCGTGGATTTTTTTTTTGAGGAATTAGACAAAATGAATGGCCGCAGGGTATGCGCCACAATATAATTGCACACTAAAGCTGGTGTGCGTCCCGTTAGTTAGTGTGTTTTGGTATGGAAATGTACATGTAGGAAAATCATCATTCAATTTGCAAAAAAATTTATGAACTGTCATTCAATCTTTTTTTTGAACGTCGTCATTCAATCTGAATGTGTTGGCATCATGTGCTAGATAGTATGGTGGCCCAACTGCCCTGCCTAATAGGGCAGCCCAATAATATAGGGCTCGTTTGGTAGCCTGCATTAGATTCAGACAGGCCCGCTAGCGTAGAAAACTGCCAGTTTAGTTACCTAGACTCTTCTGCGTTGTGTCCAACACGGGTCTCAAAGCAGGTCAGAGCCAGGCCTAGGGACAACGGTCGAATCAGCCGTTTTCGTGGAGCTAGTCTTGGCTAGGCGCAGATTAGACTGCCGCTGCCTAACGGTTGCACGCGTGGGGAAGAGCGTGAGACGTGAATAACTCCCGTTTCACCCTGTCACTCTTGCTGTCACCGCCCCACACTGCCACTACCCAACGTCCCGTCCCATCGGAGAGACCCATGGCCTCCTCCTATCCTCCTCTGCCGTCGCCTCCGGCCAGCCTTCCCGCCGACAAGGTTGTGCCCCGCGTCAAGCACACACCCCGCAAGCAGGACGAACGCACCGTCCACCACGCCGTCGAGCGCGCCGTCGGCGAATACGAGGCAGGGGGATTGAGGAGCAGAGCCACACAATTCGACCCCGCTATTGTCCCCTCTCTATAGCAGTTGTCGCCTATTTTGAGGAAGCCTCGCGAGGCGCCCATAAGGGTTGCGGTGGTCGGGTGATGAGATCCATGGGGATTGCATCGGGGGTTTTCCCTGTCTCGACCCGCTTCAGCCCTGACCCCTCCGCCGGTGCATTGAGGGCGGTGGCCATCACCGAGGGGGCGCCGGTGTCGAGCAGCGAGATGGCGAGGCTGTTAGCCTTCACGGTCGTGTCGTTGAGTCGACACCTGCCATTACCGCTGGGGTTCGCTCCAATCCTGGTAGGGTTTCCCGGCATGTCCTTGGCCTTACCGGCCATATTTGTGGCGGCAACAGCGGGCATCGTCTCCTCCGGGAAGTTCGCGGCCATGATGACCGCTCCAACCCCCGCCATGATGGCCCAATCTGCCTCGGTTGCTTCACCCCCAACTCCGGTGATTAGGCCATCGACCGCTCTGCCGCAGGTGAGGCTTCTATTTTCCCCATTTGTTCTTGTGGTGCATTATAGATTAGCTTCACAATGTTGGCCCCTATTGCGTGATTAGTATCTGTTTTTTTCTTGATATGTTGCACATTTGTAGAATAGCTTATGTATGTTGCTTCAAATATTGCACAATTGTAGATTAGCATCTTGTGGAAGGGTATGCATGTGTAGATCAAATGGCATGGTCATTATGTATGTGTAGATCAATGCATGGCTATTTTGCATGTGTAGATCAATGCCACTTTCTTGCTTATTCCTATTTGCTTAATCACTGCCATTACCATATGTATGTTGCTTGCTCATTCCTATTTTCTTGATCACTAGCATCACCAACTGTATGTTGCTTGATCAATGCCATTTACTTGATCAATAGCATCATCATATGTATGTTGCTTGATCAATGTTATTTGCTTGATCACTAGCATCACCATATGTATATGTTGCTTGATCAATGCCATTTGCTTGATCATTAGCATCACCATATGTATGTTGATTCCTCAATGACATTTGCTTGATCACTAGCATCACCATATGTATGTTGTTTGCTCAATGCCAATAGTTCATACTATGTCAGCCAGTATGCAATGTACCTAGTTATTGTTTGCACAATGCATTTGCTAGTGTATTCTGATCATTTGTGATCAGCAAGGTATCCAAGAAGGATTAGGACACCTTGTGCAGGAACACAGTTCCTCCTGTACCGGGGTACGAGGACTTCATCTGAGGTCTCCCTCCCTCAACGGCTAGACTAGCCCTCAACAGCTTGCTGGCGGAATTGTAGTCGAAGGAGGCGAAGGATCGTTAGGGCCGCAAGCCTCGCATTGGTCACTACAACAATGAAGACCTCCCTCATCGCTTCTACGTCCAGATCAAGGCCACAGACATGACTGCACTCCATCTCCCGGACAACATGAAGGCGGTAGATTTGAAGCAGCTGCAGATAAGGCAGCAGGTCTGCACTCTCCCCCTAAAGACCTCCTCCTTCTATGAGTATGGTGTGCAGCTGGAGATGTTCGAGGGATAGATGTACTTCATGAATGGCTGGAAGGAGTTTGCGTTGAAGATTAAGTTGTGGGTTGGTGACGTCCTCGCCTCAAGTACATGAACAAGCAGAAGGGCTTCAAGATGACTCTCTTCGGGGCTTTCAACAACACCGAGGAGTTGATCACCTGCGACATCGTCATCTGATACTCCTCCACTGTTGATGAACTTGATTGACTGTATATAGTAGTGTCATGATCATTTGTGTGTACTGGATGTTAGAAGAACCAGTCTATTTTGGGTCACGGGTGTGTGTCCCTGACATGAAAAACCTATCAGATGGCATGGGATGCAACTGGGGATGAACTACTACCCTAGCTAGTATATCTTCCATGCAATATTCTTATATATGTGTGGTTCTATGGTGATGTGGTGTGATAAGGTCACCATATTTGAATGTGGTGAGTGTATCAGGTTGTCTATGCAAAGAGATGAAATCCGGCTAAGCATCAAACACACTTTTTTTCATCTGCTAAAAAAATATAACTAAACGGGCTGCAATTTAAGTCGAACAAAAACAACCAAAGCTACCAAACGGACTGCAAAAGTTAGTCCAAAGCCTCTATAAGACCATCTTCACTAGGCTACCCAGGACGCCGATCCGGACGTCAAAAATAGGTCCGGAGGCCGAAATTTCGCCCAGTCGCGTATCTAGGAACCTGTTTTCGTCCGGATTTGGGCCAATTTTGGTCCGGACTACCCAGGCCATACCCAGGATCCTGGGTACGCCCTGGGAACACCGGACGAAGCAAATTCGGCGAGTGGACCCGCCCAATCAGCATATATTTGCCCTTATTCATCCAAAGTTTGCCCTTATTCATCAAAAGTTTGCCCATATTCGCCCAAAGTTCACCCATATTCGCCAAAGTTGCCCATATAGACCATATTCGTCCAAAGTTTGTCCATATATAACATATTCGTCCAAAATTCGGGAATATTCGCCCAAAGTTCGTCCGTATCGCCCATATCGTCCAAATTTCGCCCAAAGTTCGTCCATATAGACCATATTCGCCCAAAGTTTGCCCAAAATTCGGGCATATTCGCCCAAAGTTGGTCCGTATCGACCATATTCGCCCAAATTTCGCCCATATAGACCATTCGCCCAAAGTTCGGACATATTCGCTCAAAGTTCGTCTGTATCGCTCATATTCGCCCAAAGTTCGCCCATAGTTCGTCCATATCGCCCATATTCGTCCAAAGTTCGTCCATATCGACCTTATTCGCCCAAAGTTCGCCCATATTCACCCAAAACTGCTTATATCCGTCCAAGGTTCGCCCAAAGTTTGCCAAAATTTGTTAAATTTTAGCCAAGGCGGAAACTCGTCTGGATATGCGAGTGGAAAACTGGGGCGTACCCAGGCCGAAATCAAGTTCCGTCCGGCCAGAAAAAGGTTCGGATTTTGGCCTGGGTTCGCCCAACGAGTGGAGATGCTCTAAGCCTGACAATAACATCGTCTGCTGGGCCGGAGCAAGAATCGGCTGCAGGGCGTCCCGCACTAAGAGCATCTCCACTCGTTGGGCGTACCGCCTGGGTACGCCCAGTCGCCCACTCGCGTACCCAGGCTGCGTTTCCAGGTTCGGCTAAATTCACTTAAACTCGGCGAATATGGGCGAATATAGGCGGAATTTTATTAAATTAGACGAGGGGAACATAGTACATCGGTTTAACTAGGAAAGGACTCTGCCGTGGTCGCCGTCGGACGCCGCAACTACAGGCCGAGGCGGGAGTTGTTACCGGCCTCGATGTGCGCCATGACTCCGGCGAGAGTCCGCCCTGGAACGCTCCACCAGCGGCGGCAGTAAGCCATATTGTTACGTGGCGGCGGCGGCGAGCCCGACGGTCCGTCGTGTCGGGCGAGTTCCTCGAGGCGCCTGTCGGCGAAAAACTGCCTCCAGAAGACCAAGTTGCCCTGATCCTCGGCGAGATCCGGGTCTTGCATGGCAGCGATAGCGGCCTAGATCTCTCCGGCGAGGTATGGGTCTTCCATGGCGGCGATAGTCGTCTGGATCTCTCCGGCGAGGTCCTGCCCGTCAGGCACCGGCGGAACAGGGATCCCGCCGGCGCTGAGTGTCCAGCCTAGGGGGAGGCGAGTGTCCGGCGGGGCCGTATTGCGCGCCTCCTGGAGGAGCCGAGCTTCCCACGGCGATAGTGTGCGGCGGCCGGCCATGGCTTCTCGGCGGAGTTGGGGAGGAAGCAAGGTGCGTACGTCCGAAGTTCGCCGGAGTTGTGGTGATGTGAAAAACTGTGAAGAGAGACGACGAGATCTACGACTTTTATAGGCCGGAAGAATGGCGGAAGGGGTGTAGCGGCGAGGGCGGGAAAAGGAAAACGGCGGGAAGGATGGCGGCGAGTCGGCTTCTGTCACCGACAGAGCTGGTCCACACCCATTTTCGTTGAGTCCGGCGTCCTCGGGGTGTACCTGGGATCCTGGGTTCGGCCTGGGTAATCCGGACCAAAGTTGACCCAAATCCGGCCGAAAACAGGTCCCTAGTACGCGACTGGACCGATTTTCGACGTCCGGACGTAATTTCGGTGTCTAGATCGGCCGCCTGGGTAGACGAGTGGAGATGCTCTAAGTGGGCTCGAACTTTTAGGCTTGTGAGATGCACAGTTCCTCTACGCGAGACCAGGAGTTCACCTGTCAGCACTCAGCAAATCTCACCGGCGAGCCGGCAGCAGCGACGACATCCCATCTCCCATTGTCTTCCTGCTCCAAGACAGCTACCAACTGGCTCCTGCTTTTTGCCCGCATGAAAGTTGAACGCAGCGTGCCACGACGAGCTCACGATTCGTCCCAATCGCTGAACTCCTTTGTGTCGCCTCTGAGGTCTTCTTGTTGTTCGGGGACAAAGTCCAGCCATCTGCAGTTCTGAAAATGAAGGCATGAGTGTGCATGTTCATACATGGTTTGGGAACAGTTGGATGGTGGTATGGTGTTGTTTTCTGATGACTCACACCCCACGAGGCCACCAGGCACACAGGTTCACGTTTCCTTCCGAAAATCACAGGGGAAAAGCCTTGATAAAATATCCAACGTGTGGTTCTTTGAAGTGATATCGAAGTCTCTTTTTTTTCATATATCGCAGAAAAAAGTCTTTTTTTTTCGAGCGGAATGTTTTTTTTTAGCGGAATGTGAACTGAGCAGTCGCCACAGCACTATGAAATCCGATGCATTTTGCTGCAGGCCCATCTTTAGGTGCGCGGTAGGAGCATCAAATTATTTTCTCTGCAGCCCAACACCCAATTAGGCCATAGCTCCGGACCGGATGAGGGCCGGCAAACATGAAAGTAGGCGCTCGAATGGCGAGGCCCATCAGCTGGCTCGCTTAGCAACTTATTTACCTGTTGGTCGCCATTTATTATGGCTAGGTATCCTTCCTGAGGGTTTAAACTTCCCTGTAAATCCCTCAAAAAAAACTTCCCTACAAACATTGTTTCAACTGTTGAATAAAATAAAATGGTTGGAGAGTTCTAGAAAAAAGAAAAGCTGGAGTAAATACTAATTCCCTGAAAGAAAGGGCAATGTAAAACGGCTTACTAAGATTTAATATCTATATCTATACATGTGGAGATTTGGTGCACATGGTCACCACTGCTCCCTTCGTTTTAAAAAGATCAAAATGTTACTTTTGAGTTTTAACCAAAAAAAACTCTCGGCTATGCATGTATATGGTCCATTCATTTGTGTAAAATTTCAATAAAACAATCATTTTATTTTAGGCTACAGAAAAAAACAGATTTTTGATAGTCAATAAGACTAGAAATACGTATTTTTCTCAGAAAATTGTCTTTTTTTGTGTACCCTAAAATACAACATGTTTTTGGACGATTTTTTTATTATAGTCTAGATGTATGTATCTAGTTATATATTTATTTTCATAATTTTTAAAGACCTAAAATTATAAGTTTTATTTTAAAAAATGATCACCAGTCCCCATGTGCCAAAAAATACTTTCCGTATATCTACTACTTATAAATGAGCAGATAGCGGAAAATGTGTTTGGGGGACATGCTCCATAGATCCCTTTTTGAATTTCTCTCAAATCAATATTTTAAAGTTTCAAAAAAAATCCAAAAGAAAATTCAAGATGTTGACAACTCTACGGCCCTGCAAACTCTCAGCGCAAAATAGCTTGTATACCGGCCTAGAAAATAATAACACATTCTAATAAATCTGAATATTTTCTAATTTGGCACTCTTCACCGTCTCAGATCTGGAATTTTTTTCGTATTTACACAGCCAAAAATACTGAATATTTCTTGATTTTTTGCACGTAGGTCGAAGTTCATCATTATCTATATCCAAGAACTTCTAGACCACCCGCAAAGAAAAAAGAACTTCCTTCTCGAAACAGGCATACGTCCAGCTATATAAATATAGCAACTACATATAAGACCGCTGCTGGGCCAGACAGCACAACGTCCAAAGAAAACACAAAAAACAAAACGAAAAAGAAAAAAGAAGAGAAAACAAAGCCACAACAGTGGCTTGACAAAAACGAAGATGACTCACGACCGTTGCGCCCTCCATCTAGGTTTCACCACAAGCCTAGCACTCCGAAGCGCCGCGCACCAAGCAACACCTCCAAGAAGGTATGCGACGATGACGACGCTGATGCCCGGACAGGTCCTAGGGTTTCCCCCGGTACGCTCCGAGAGGTGGGAAAGAGGTACTCTCGGCGCCCTTTAGGAAGGACGATGGCACCCGCAGGCGTCACCGCGCCGATGTCAAGGTGACAGGGATTTCTCCCGACCCCTAAAAAAAACCACACTTCCAGACACTTCCTCGTGCTCCACCATGCTCGCCACCCACCAACGCACGCCAACACGGTCACGCAGCCACCACCGCCGTCGCACCGAGACACACGCAGCGGGGCCAGTAAGACAGAGAAGAGGGATACTTCGGCGGTGGTTGCCAGGACAATAGCGCGCGAAAGGGAACAACCTCCACCACCGGAAGGCGGTAGCCGACTGGATACGGCCGCAAAGGCAAACCAGGCCCACCTGGCCTAGCCGAGTCCACAGGGGCCCGTGAAGCCCCTCCGCCGCACTGCAGCAGGGAAACCGTCGTCTACGACAACCCTCACACTAGCCCCTACTTCTTCGTCCACCAGGAGATCAACCGCCACCGTCGATCCCTGCCGCCAAGCAGCAGCACCACCACCACCGCGCTCACCCGGAAAGACCGGACCGCTGCCGGTCTGAGGAACATCGCGCCACTCGCCGGAGAGGTGCCCAACGGAACGCTAGCTCAACGAGTGAAGTCAGCACCAGGTCCAGACCTGCCTGGTCTAGACCCTGTCGAGGAGTGGGAGCGGGGTGTGACGAGCCATGGCAGTGGAACGCCGGCGGCCACCAGTTCT
Organism: Avena atlantica; assembly: GCA_910589765.1. Lineage (NCBI taxonomy): Eukaryota > Viridiplantae > Streptophyta > Magnoliopsida > Poales > Poaceae > Avena > Avena atlantica. Next base: position 52,129,040 of record OU342739.1, on the reverse strand, counting down.
GGGCTCGCCCGACCTGGATCTGGTGTCCTAGCCGCAGCTAGGAGGCAGGCCGAAGCCACACCACCGCAGCAGCAAACCCTAGAAGTCCAGATCCAGCCCGAATGGGCCAGATCTGGGCCGCACCGCCTAGGCAGCCACCAAACCGTGCCGTAGCCGCCCCCCTCACGCAGCCTGGATCCCCCGTCGACACCATAAGCACACCGCCGACACAGCTTCCCGTCGCCGCCGCCGCGCCGCTGCTCCCCGCGCGCAGCACAGTGCCCCCGACCAGCCGCGACGGCCCGCGCCACCACCGCTAAGCCAGGGGGAAGAAGACCCCACCACCGTCGATGCTGCCCGGACTTTGTCCGGCAGCGCGCGCTGGCGGCGGCGAGGGGGAGAGAGCACGGAGGAGGGGAGGAAGGGCCAGCGGCGCGGAGGGCCCCCGGTCGCTCGCGGAAGCGACGCGAGGGGTTCGGTTTAAAAAAAAAAGACTTCTAGACGACTGGTATGGGAAGATTTATGTGTCAAAGTGACGCCATGTTCTTGAAGTGTGGTTGCTTACTTTCTTCGGGGAGCAAAGACCAGAATTCCGTCACCGTCACCGACCACCAACCTCGGAGAGAAAAGCTAGCCTTGTCCTTATTGGCAGCTGGTTTCTCCATAGGCTATGGCCGCCATGGTCTCCACGGCATTGGTTTCTCGAGGGGTACAAGTCCAATCGTGGGCTCAGCTCCTTCAATTTCCTTCCCTCCGGAGAACCGCTACGCATCAACGCCGCCGAGTCTTGCCATTTCTGCTCACGATCGACCACGCAAGTCAGGAGGTAATAATATGGCGGAGACGGTACATAATGAATGCCAGATGCCTAGTCGAGTAGTAGTTGTACTGACTGCCAGCAACACGACATTGTGCACGAGCGCGCACTTGATGGGCATTGGATGCCGGTCCTAAGGACACCCGCCTCACGCTCTCTCAACATTGTTTGACTATGAAGAACTCTTGTTCACATGGTTCAGTCACAGTCAAAACTGCGGTGGTTAGAACTTCTGCTCTCCGCGACATTTGAATCGACAAAAAATTGTCTTCACAAATCAGATCAGCAGTCTAATTGCAGTTTCGTTGCAATCACAAGATGGCATATCCCTGTCAGTTTTCCGTGTTCGTCTGAACTTCTGTACAACCAACTAACGGGAGCAACGACTCGTTGTCGTAGACACGAGACATGCCAACACAGAATGCCAACACAGATAATGGCAACACTACATCGAAAGCGACTAACCTAAAATCATATTAATGAATACGAAAATCGATCGGATGTGAGTACATCCGTCGGACACACGACTTTGCGCGTTTTTTGACGATGCTAGGCGCACCACTGGAGCAAAGATAGACGGAGAGGACCTTGTTCTGATTTTAGAATATAGCCGACACAAACAAGCCAACCAAAGTACCGGAACCCTTCCACCAGTGAGGGGCCGTGGTCCGCCAAGCCTTCAAGGCCCCAAGGCTACCGGAGACGGAGTGAACCGACGGGGACACCAGTGAGGGGGGCGAAACCCTATATGGGTTCTAGGGGAGCCGCCAACGATCGCCTCTCTCCTCATGTACCGGTTCGGTTTTGATATGTACTTCTAGCTTTTCCTAACTCAAACTTTATAAAATTTCATCAACTTTATAGAAAAATATAGCAACATTCATGACACTCATTTAGTATCATTCGGTCTGTTTTATACTGCCCCCATTCCGGTTTATAAGTCAAACACATACTTCGATAAAATAGTTTGACCGTAAATTTGGTCAACAATATATGAATCATGTCACAAAAATTGTAACATTGGAAGCGTATTTTGGGAGCAACTAACGGGAGCAACGACTCGTCGTCGTAGACACAAGACACGCCAACACAGATAATGGCAACAGTACATCGAAAGCGACTAACCTAAAATCATATCAATGAATACAAAAATCAATTGGATGTGAGTACATCCATCGGACACAGGACTTCGCGCGTTTTTCGACGGTGCTAGGCGCACCACCGGAGTGAGGATAGACGGGGAGGGCATTATTCTGATTTTAGGATTTAGTCGCCGGCTCAGTATTTCGAAAAACAGACTGAAAACAAGCTAAACAAAGCACTGGAACCCTTCCACCAGTGAGGGGCCGTGGTCTGCTAAGCCTTCAAGGCCCAAAGGCCACCGAAGACGGAGTGAACCGGCGGCGTCACCATGAGAGGGGGACGAACCCTATATGGGTTAGCCTCTCTCCTCCTGTACCGGTTCGGTTTTGATATGTACTTCTAGCTTTTCCTAACTGAAAATTTATAAAATTTGATTATCTTTATAGAAAAACTTAGCAACATTCATGACACTCATTTAGTACCATTCGGTCTGCTAGAAGTTTCATGATATACAATTTTGATGTCCTGTATGTTGTTACATTTTTTAAAAATGTTACTCAAAGTTAAAAATTAGCTTAAAACAAGTAGCTAGAAGTACACTTATTGGTGGAGGGAGTGAGCATGACACATGGTTCACGCTCTGAACATTGTTTGACTCTGAAGAACTCATGTTCACATGGTTCAGTCACAGTCAAAAGTGCAGTGGTTGCTCTGACGAACTTCTGCTCTCCGCGACATTTGTTCTTCCTTAGTAGTACGTGTCTGATTTGAATCGACAGGAAGTTTGTCTTCACAAATCAGATCAGCAGTCTGAATGCAGTTTCGTTGCAATCACAAGATGGCAGATCTCTGTCAGTTTTTCTTGTGTTTTTTCTGAATGTCTGTACAATCACTAGCGGGAGCAAACGACTCGGCGTCGTCGATCCACACAAGGCACACGAAACAAAAATCGAAGCAGACAAAAAAGTCTTTCTTCCACTAACAGATCGGACATCTCACTAGCCCGTTCTCGTTGCAGTCCGGGCACCTCCTGAACGAGCCCGCCGCGCCGTCCTCGTCCTCGACGAACACCTTGCAGCTGCCGGAGCAGGCGTCGCAGGGCACGAAGCGCGCGCCTCCGCACCCCGCGCACGGCTCCGCCGGGAGACCCGGTATTGCTTTGCCAGCGCCCGGCGCCGCCTCGCAGGGCTCGAGCGCCTCCGCCAGCTTCCCGGACTCGTGCATGCGCCGCACCTCCTCGGCGCCGCCCAGGTGCCAGCCGTCGACGAACACCTGCGGGAGCCCGGGCGTGGCGAGGCCGAGCGCGCCGCGCAGCTCGTCCTTGTACCCCGCGTGCATCGACAGGTCGCGCTCGTCGACGCGCACGCCGTAGCTGGAGAGGATGGCGCTCGCCGCCCAGCAGTCCTCGTATGTCTGCCGGATGCCGCGGAGGCTCGTCAGGTACACGACCACCCGCCCCGCGCTCTCCGGGGGAGGAGTAGGCGGCGGGGTGGACTTCTTTCCCGACTTGCCGCCGTCGATCCTCTGCTGGAACGCGTCGACCTGCGACCGCACGACGCCCGCGAACACCTGGATTTCCTCCTTCCTGACGGCGGCGGCGGCGTCGGGAGGCAGCAAGAGTTCAGCCTCAGCGAGCGCTTCCCGGAACGCCGAGAGCACGTCGGGGTCGAACTCCGGCGACCCGGCGGCCGATCGCGCCACCACCACGCGGTCGCAGTCGTCGTCGTCGTCGAGGCCGTCCATGAGCTCCCAGACGTTGATCTCCTCGGGGTCGCGCGCCGGCGTCTTGGTGGGCGTCCGCGGCGGCGCCCGCCTCTGCCGCTTCGCCGGCTCCTCCACCGCCGGCGACGCCGGGAACCACCGCATGGACCGGCACCTCTCCGCCGCCGCGGCGCCATCCTTCCCCGCCGCGGCGCCACCAAAGGAAACCGCGGCGGCGGTGGCGCGGTCGAGGCTGAGCGTGCCGAGCGTGGAGGACCTGAGCGCGACGGAGTGCCGCGCCACGAGGCCCGAGCACCTCCGCGGCTCCGGCGCCCGCGCGCCGTCCAGCAGCGCGTGCTTCGACCCTTTGCAGCCCATGATCGACCGATTAATCCACCTGCCAGTAGTCCAGAACCGCCGCCGTTCCACGCCGAGGAGGCGAGAACGGGCGCCGCCGACTACTGTCTACTAGGCAGCAGCGATCGGATAGGAGATTAGAGGAAGACTCGATCAGGAGTAGGCGCAGACGGGCCGGGGCCCAACGCGGAACCGTTTCAAACGGTAGGAAGGAAGGAAGGAACGGTTCGTTGCCGGCGCGGGGCGTGGCGTGGCGGGTGGAAAGGAAAGGGAAGGAAAGGCTGCTGCCCGGGTGCAGCGGGGAGCGGCGGGATCTGTGGTGGGACTGGGTGGAAAGCGGAGACGAATAAGAAAGGGGAGGAGGAGGTGGCGGGTACGTACGGGAGCCGTGCCGTGCGAATTGAAACCGGGAGCAAGGATCACGTACGTACTTTTGGGGGAGGGCTAGGTAGTAAGTAGTAGTAGGTACGTACTTTGGGGGGCCTCGTGCCGTGGACGTGGAATTCTGCGACGTGATCCTGCCACGGAAACCATCATTCGTCTCCTCTACTCGGCGTGGTGCCGTACGGTGTACCGCTCCAATCCTGTGGGCTGTGGCACGGCGTCAGCAGTCACTGCCGGCGCCGGTCCGGCAGCAGCTGGCCTCGCAGATGTGCCTGGCCTGCCGTGATTCACTCGATCTCACAGAGGTCCCGTCGTCGCCGGTAGCGACGGATTCTTGCACCGGATTGATGGATTGGCTCGTCCGATCTAGTACCCTTGGTTGTCGGTTGGAAGTTACCATCTACTACTCCTTCCGTTTATCCATCACCTCATCACAAAGAAAAGATCTCTGTATATCCACGTGCTGGTGCATGGATCGTTAGGCTTTGAAAACGGAACGAAAATACGTGTTATCGTTCTCGTTTCCTCTTTCCGCCGTAATCCGAAACAGAACTGAAAACTTCGGAAATGAACTCGGAATCAGAAATCAACGAAGACGAATATGGAACGAAAACGACATGGAAATGAACTTTTGTCGAAATATAATAGTGAAATCGTATATTTGGTCTATACACCAAAAGAAACATATTATAGCATATAAGAACTTCGACAAGGGGGAATTGAACTTAAAGTAACACACGTAATTCAACACTTTATCAACAAGCTCATAAGTTCACACCCATAGTTTCACATAGACTGGTATGTAGACCCTGGATATATTCTTTGGCCCGACAAAAATAAGGAAAATCGCCGACAAAGCAGCACTTCGTACATGGATCTGGATGGTTATATTTTTTAGAAAGTTTCCGTATTTGTTTATCCATAATTTCTTACCTTTTTTTTCGCTGGAAATGGCTCCCTGTTTAGTTTTTCATTTTTGTCTTGAATATTCCATTTTTGTTCCGTTTCCGCACAATGCCGCCTCCGTTTCCGGTTTTAGCACTTCATTTCCTTTTTTTATTGAAAACAAACGGAAAGTTTCCTTACCTTCGTATGTACCTTTTGTGTTACACCGGACATTGGTCTTGCTTTGTACTCCTTTCCTTCGGAAATAAGTGCCACGCATTTGTCTAGTTAAGCATGCGCAAACCGTAGATTCAAAGGCCTAAAATACAATTTTTTATCAATTTTTTTTTTAAAAAAGCTGCTTCGGGCCGAAACCCCGAGCAAGCGTCCAGTCTGAAGGGACGCTAATTCCGCCATTGTATGCATGCCTAGCTAAATAAATCTGCGACAACTATTTTTAAACTGAGGAAGTAGGTTTTTTTGGGTGATTTATTGGACGTGTTTCAACAGTCACGGACGTGATGCATATAGTCTTGTTGATTGAGGAATCCAGCACGTACGCTGCAGACGGCTTGAGAGATATATGAATCTAGATGTGACACCTGCTGTGCCCCGACATCGGTAGTGGCTTAGCTTCTTCGATAAGATCCAACATCTGGGATCCAAAATCAGCTGAACCCCGGCAAAGTCACAAGCCCGCCCTTTAATCCCAGAAAAAAAAACACAGACAGACAGAGATGCCTGTAGAGCTATACTACTAGCCCAAGCTTTGTTCAACATCGCGGCACACTTCTTTGGTCTAAAGCCAGATGCCATCCAGACACGAACTTTGGCCTGTTTTACTTCGAACGCATCGACAGCGCTGGACCAACGTACATACGGCGGGAGCCAGCTTTGGTTTTTCGCTCGAAACGTAATAATCTTCTCCTTTTTTTATTCGAGGTTTTGAGCGGAGCTACTGTTGAGCGTTAGTTCAGACTTCAGACCTTGAGAGAGGGTCGGCGTCACACCGCAGCACAGCATATCAGCTCGACTCCTGGAGAGAGACGTTTTTTTTTTTGGCTTGTGTGATCGACGTGCTCCTGTTTCCAGCAGTCGGTGAATAGTCCACTTCGCTTCGCTATCCGTTTTCTCTTCGCAGTAGAGTTGTCGCTTTGCTTGGCCTAGAGCCTTGAGCATCTTAGATTAATTGTTGCACCCAACTGTTACTTGACGTTCACAAGATGGAGATAGTTGCGTGTTTTTTCAACGAAAAGAAGTAGCTAGGGAGATACGTATTTGTCATGGATCGTGGATGGATACGTGTATGTGTTGTCAATTACTCGCTCCGTTCAGGAATGTAATATATAATATAGCTTTCTAAATCGAATGTATCTAGATGTTTTTTAATGTATAGGTTCGTAGAGGTTTGAAGTGAATCTATACACTAAAAGATGTTTAAATATATTTATTTTATAAAAACTAACAAGAAAAAGTAGTTTATAAATTCTAAAGAACGACATAGAAGTTGCGCTTGGTTATCTTTGAATAAGACGAAGTCACTCACTATACAATGTACTTGGCTGTTTCGTCGATACAATCACCGATTAGGACCGGTGATCGGACGCCGGCCGGCCGGCCGGCCGGCCCGTTACATCAGTGGACCATTCCGTTCGGTTGGTTAAACCAGGCTTTTCTGCAGTGACCACGGATGTTAATTACTCTACTTACTCGTAGCAGCGATAACCGAACCCAAAAGGGACACGCTGCCTTTCGGCTTTCTCGAGCTTATGGCGGAGCTTGATTTCTCCACTCTGGTCAGCTTGTAGTGCACCACCTGCTCCTGCTCAGCGGCGCCCATGGCGGTTTGGTAGGACCGTAGGAGCGAACTAACGCCGGTGCAAATCGCCAAATCCATATTCAAAAGGAAACTGCTAGGCGTCCCTCGGACGATGGGAGAGCTCCCATCGTTCTGCACGTGTCCATTTGCTGCAAATATTCCGCGTTTGTTGCATATGTCACCGTTTTTGCTTCCGAAGCAAAAAAACGGTTCGTTTTAGAAATAGAACGTCTCGCCGGAGACCTCACCGGAGACCTCGCCGGAGACCATGCAGCAAAAAAATTGTGCTAATGTAGCAAAACCGTCTTCGCCGGAGACATCGTCAGAAACAACTCGTTGATGACCCTCGCCGGAGACCATGCAGCAAAAAAAGTTTCCGGCAAAGTCGGTTTTGCTGCATTAGCATAATTTTTTTTTGCTGCATGATCTCCGGCGAGGTCTCCGGCGAGACGTTCTGTTTTTAAAACGAACCTTTTTTTTTGCTTCAAAAGCAAAAGCGAAAATATATGTAGCAAAAGCGGACAGTTTTACAGAAAAATGAAAATTAGGGCGATTTTAGGGGAGGAGGATGATAGGAAACCCCCATCGTCCGGGGATCCATATCATTTTCCTATTCAAAAGGAGTTCCAACCAAACCACATGTGCGTGCATGTTGGACTCTGGATAATAGACCTACTTATTATAAGAAGACGTCAGAGTGCCCCGGAGCAGGAAGCTACGGCGCCTAGGGTCAAACGCCGTGCCCGTGCGGGAGCTGGTGTTGAGTTGGCTGGCACGACTCAGCAGGATATGCGTTCCGGCTCAGCCGGCCGTGTTTGGTTTCCGACTCTCAACTGCTGCACGGGGCGGTTCTTCTTCTTTTCCTTCGTAATAACAGTTGTCAACCTGTCGGGTGCTGAACTGTCTTAGGAGAATGCATGCGAGCCGCTGCATCGGATCATTGTAACATCCCAAATTTTAGTTAAAAAAAACATTCTAAATTTTAATTCCATATATCATTCATGACATTGCATCGTAGCATCATGTAGAAAATCTCAAGGCAAAACCCAACTTCCAAAACTATGTAAAAGGGTGCAAGTATGATCTTATAATGATCTACTGCTTTTTACAAAAATTTAGAGACCAAAATCATTGAATTTGGATTTAATAAGAAAAGGTTAATAAGACAAATACAAAATAGAAAAAGAAAAAAAAACTAATCTAAGCGGGTCGTCGAAGCCAGCGCGCGGCTAACTACCGTCCGCGTCCGACGACCGAGCAACATGCACCGCGGTCGCGCAAGTGGGCCGGTCTAGAGCTTCCACGTGTAGCTCGCCAGCTCCTCCCCACTGCGACTGATAGCCTGGGTCCACCTGTCATCCCCGAGATCAGGAAGAACCCGTGTTTGTCACGAACAACCCGCGCAGAAATGGGACGAAACAGAACCGAATCCGTGCCCCCCTCCAAGTTGGCTCCAACTATTCGTGCCCCTCTCCAAGTTGGCTCCAACTATTTAATAATCGCATCCGCCGCCTCTTTAACCTTTTTTTTTTTTGCAAACCGCCACTGGGCTGCTAGAATCCAGATCGATTCTGATCCAGTCGGATCCGCCACAGCAGAATCTTCTAGAGGTTGAAGACGATGCCGTCTCGGGGCACCCGGACCCTGCTCACCCGCTCTACCGTTTCCCTTTCTCTACTGCGCCGCCCTAACTCCTTTTCGCCCTCTGCAGCGCACAAGAGCGAGTTGACGTTCCCGTTGGAGCTTCATCATCACCACCCGCCTTCGTACGCCCACTATCGCTGTTCCAGGAAGAGAGGAGAAGCACCGTGGGCAAGAACGTGACCACGTTAATGTAACCGCCTAAGTTTGTAATATATGTAACTAGTAATTAAGCATTGCATGCATGTGTTAAACCCAATAAAATGTATGCATAAGATCAAGTGTGTGAACCAAAATACAAGTGCAAAATCCTAAACCCTAGTCCTTTCTACCCTTGAAGTGAAGTCTTCTATAGAGGATGAAATCAAGCTCGCTCAGAAGAATGACTTTGAAGTTACTGAGATCACAGGGAACATTGCTAGTGGAATTGCCAAGTGTTTCTCTGTTGATAATCAAGGTATTGTTTACTTTGGTAACCGTGTGGTAGTGCCGAAGAGAACAAAGTTGAGGAATTTAATTCTTCGGGAAGCTCATGAATCACCTCTTTCTATCCACCCTGGAGACCAGGTACCAAGATGTATCAGGATCTTCGCCAGAGATTCTGGTGGTCTGGTATGAAGAAGGATATCGCTCGTTTTGTTGCTGAATGTGACGTTTGTCGTCGCGTCAAGGCTGAGCACCAAAGACCTACTGGTCTCCTGCAACCACATAAAATCCCTGAGTGGAAATGGGATGAAATTGGTATGGACTTCATCACTGGTCTCCCTAAAACTCAAAAAGGAAATGATGCAATCTGGGTGATCGTTGACTACCTGTCCAAGGTCGCTGACTTTCTTCCCATCAAGGAAATCCTTCAAGCGAGTGAACTGGCTGATCTTTACATCTCTCGGATTATTGTTCTTCATGGTATTCCTAAGAAGATAACATCTGACCGTGCAAGTCTGTTCACCTCCAAGTTCTTGGAAAGTTTCCAAACTGCTATGGGAACTCGCCTTTCCTTCAGCACAACCTATCATCCTAGTACCGGTGGTCAAACCGAAAGAGTGAATCAAATCCTTAAAGACATGCTTAGAGCGTGTGTCATATCTTTTGGAAAGGACTAGGAGAAATGCCTTCCTTTTGCTGAATTCTCCTACAACAATATTTATCAGTCCAGTATAGAAATGGCATCTTTCCTGTTCTTATATGGAAGAACCTGTCGTACTCCTTTGAACTGGTCAGAAACCGGCGAAAGAAAGTTCTTTGGACCGGATATGATCCAGGAAGCAGAAGATCAAGTTCGTACCATTCGAGATCGTTTAAAAACTGCTCAGTCTCGCCAGAAAAGCTATCATGATCGTCACCATCAACATGTTGAATATGAAGTTGGTGATCAAGCTTATCTTCGGGTCACTCATTTAAAGGGTGTCCATCGTTTTGGCATCAAAGGCAAACTAGCTCCTCGCTATGTTGGTCCTTTTCGCGTTCTGTCCAAGCAAGGTAACCTCGCATACAAACTGGAGCTGCCCTCCAACTTCCGTGAGGTGCATGACGTCTTTCACGTGTCTCAACTCAAGCGTTGCTTCAAAGATCCTGTCTGTGGTGTTGATCACCATACCCTTGATCTCCAGAAGGATTTGACTTACCGTGAGTATCATGTTCGTATCCTTGATGAAACCGAGCGAAAGACTCGTCGTCAAAACATCAAGTTCCCGAAAGTTCAATGGTCTCATCACTCTGAGGATGAAGCAACCTAGGAACGAGAAGATCGTCTTCGGTCTGAGTACCCTGCCTTCTTTTCTAAAACTTAGGAATCTCGGGTCGAGATTCTTGTAAGGGGGGTAGAGCCGTAACAGCCCAAGTTTGTAATATATGTAACTAGTACTTAAGCATTGCATGCATGTGTTAAACCCAATAAAATGTATGCATAAGATCAAGTGTGTGAACCAAAATACAAGTGCAAAATCCTAAACCCTAGTCCTTCCCCTCTATTTTGAAATCCATTCAAAGTGGTTTGAATTTGAAAAGTATAAAAAATATGGAGCCCAGATGGATTATAAGGGCCCCTATGTGTTTCAAATAATATTCTAAAGTCTCTGATAATTTTTGAATGGTTCAAAAACAGATTTGAAAATGAAATTTACAACCAGAAAAAGAATTGGAAAACCATTTATACAGAAAAAATGAGCCAGATCCCAATCAGGCCGCAGCCTAGGCCAGCCTAGCTTCTCTTCTCCCTCTTTGCCGCGCTACGTAGCCCGCAGTAGTCCAGCTTGGCCCACCCGGGGCCAAGGAGCCAGCCCGGTACCCCTTCACTCTCTGTTCTTCGTCGTCTTCGACCACGACGCTAAGCAGCTGGGTGGCAGCGCCGCCATCGTCGATTTCCACAGCGTCCTGCGATGCTCGCCACCGCGCCGCCGCCCCCGGAGCCCAGGATAAGAACGTCGCTGCTCGGCTCTCTCTCCTCATACCCTTATCCCCTTCCCTCTCACCCTCTCTTGGCAGAGCCCCTCCCCACCAAACCCTAGCCGCCATGGCGACGAGCTAGAGCTCGTTCCCGTTCACCCCGAGCCCGGCCGAGTAGCCTAGGAGCTCCGCCGTGAAGCCCTCCGTCTCCTAGCCAGAGGAATCAAGTCGCGCATCCCCAGCTGGTACTGACGAGCTCGTCTCCCCGAGGTTCGGCCGCCACCCTCGTCATCAAATCGCCGTCATTCTGAAGCTCCTCCAGCCTCACTGTCGCCATCTTCGCGCTCAGGGTGAGCATGCGGTGATCAAGGGACCGCTAGAGCTCTGTGTCGCGCCCGCTCCGTAGATCACAGAGCACCGCCACCATTCGTCGACGCTGACCAAGCTCCGGTGACCAAAAATCGGAGGCGTCGTCGTAGTTAGGTCCGCCTCTGTGTTCTGATTCGAACGAGCCGTAGCACGCATCCTCCCGTGACCTGTAGCGTCGTCTCTCGCCGCCGTCTGACGTGGACTCCGGCGAGCCTAGGTGGCGCTCGCGTGGCTTGCCTGCGTGGCCCATGCCCCACTAGTCAGCCTCTCCTGCTAGAGCCAACCCCGGTGGAAAACGTCTCTGACCCCGCCTGGCCAACGTGGCTGCTGAGGTGGCCTCGGGCCCCTTTGTCAGTCTCTCTGGCTAGGGTCATCGTTTGTGTAAAAAAATATCTGGCGCCCGTGCTGATGTCAGCCTGATGTAATATTTCAATTAAACTGTTTAATAATTGCAGATAGGTTTAAATATTGTAAAATAAATAACTAATTATCTATAAGTCAGAAAAATACAAATAATATATCAAAATGTTCAAAAAAAATGAGAACTATCTAATTACACTATAATCATACATTGTTAACCAACTTTCATGACAAGTTTAACTAGAAGAACTAATATAACCCCTTAGGTGATTTCGATGATTTCCCTATTCTAGGGTTTGGACCTCTCGGATCCCGTTTAAAATGACCAAGCAAGTTCTAGGGTTCATTTTAACACTATTTAACTTGTCATATCATCCATATTGATTGCGCATTGCATTATGCCATGTATTGAATGTTGGTTCCTCTTTTCCGGTATTTGGTTCTTCGCGAATAGGAACCGACCCGAAGCTGATGTCAACGACACCGAAGATCCATACCTGTCTACTGACGAACAAGGAAAGCGTAGCCTCTCATTATAAACCTACTTTTACAAAGTATATTACCTTCTCGCTATGATGCACACGATTCCAATGTGGTCTTTTGTCAGTAGTTAGTGTTACCTATCTGCTGCATAGTTTCCCTCTTGTAGCCTTATACTCCTGATCCACTGCTCCTAGCTTACCTAGGACTGGCATTTGAGCGTTGTTAGAGCTTTTGTTACCGACATCTTAGCCATGCATAGTAACAACGTCTGATCTATTCAAACGATGAATCAGAGGTGCCAAGGAAGGTGGTAAGGTAGGAGATGGTGACATCATCGAAGGAGTTAACTAATCATGCTAAGGCTTGTATGGGAGGCCACGTCAGGTGTGGTTTTTGTAGTCCCATGCTCGCCACCATTAGGACCCGAGTTCTTGCCTCTTGAACCAAGACGAGCGTACAACCACACGGGGCCTGGAAAACCACATGAGCAATTAACTTGCCTAGTAGATTCCATGAGTCACATAGTTCGGGCTTTCCATTTGGCATACGCATTGAAAACGTTTTCGAAAGAGGAGGTGATGGAGGTGCATCATAACAGGTAGGAAAGCGTGGTCGCGGTTGCTTGGGGTCGATGGAGCCCCTGGTGAACCAACCTCGCCTCACATCTTTAGGGACTGGCTTCAGGACTTGACCCGTTACGGCGGAACCATCCCTAGGGCGTGACTCATGGTCTCGGCAAAAGCAAGGTAAAGGTCGTGGTCAACCACCCTCTGCTGGCCTTCCAAGGAAGAGGGCTAATAATTTGGCATTAAGAGTCGGTTGGTACGTGTGGATAAAGTTGTACACCCATGTAGGGTATTAATCTTTTCGAAAAACCGTGTTCACGGTTATGAACGACTTGGGAACGGACGTGATGATCGTAGAGAACTATAACCTAAGTAAAACTTGTTGATCCACGTGTGCTTAAGGATGCTTCCTCTGGGTCGAGGGGGTGATTCTAGTTAGGAGGTTCTGTTGAAGTTGGTGGTTATCGATATGTGATGAACAAGATGAAGAAGTCGCTATCTTATCCCTTTTAAAAGAATTCTGAGTAGACGAGCATCTCCTTTCTCTTGTTTACAAATAAAGATTGCTTTTCGCAAAAGTAAATCCAGAGAAAGCCTTTCTAGCCAGAGCATGTAGATACTAGATTATCTAAGTCTTGCGGAGTACATTCTCGTACTTTGCCTTGCGCCATTGTTGTTTTTCTACAGAGGATCTGGTTGCAACTGAAGGTGGCTTCTACGTTGACATCGACGAGTAGTTGGGGGTCCCAGGTAGCAGCCTGAGGACTATGGGATGGACGTCGCTTTTGTTAATGGCCTCTTAGGCCTTTTGCTAAGTTATTGTGTAGAATAACATATTTGCTTTCGCTGTGTGATGTAATGTTGGGTATTTGACCTCTAGTTTGTAATAACTCTAATATCTTACTCTGTTAAGAGTTTAAACTTATGTTGTTGAATCCCTGTGTTCTTTAATGTTACCAAATCATACTATGATCTTCCGTGTTTGGAGTTATACTTATCTTAGATGGTGATCTGAGGTTAGTTTAACCCTAATCCCGGGGGTGCTACAGTCAAGACACTGCACACCGTCATCCGCTTTCCCGAGACGGAGGACCACCGGACCGCTACCCACGTCAACCGCTTGCAGCCACCACCGTCGTCATCAAGAATCACCGCCACAAGGTAAGAAGCTTCTGTTGGAGATATGCCCAAGAGGCAATAATAAAGTGGTTATTATCATATCTTTATGTTTATGATAAATGTTTATATTCTATGCTATAATTGTATTAATAGGAAACATTAATACTTGTGTGATTTGTAAACATGTAAGAGTCCCTAGGTCTTCGGCCTAAGCCTCCGGCGACGGTCCTCGCTCCACTCGTCAAAAGTTGGTCTATACTTTGTAGAATTTGGATCAACATATAACAAACTTCACCTTAAGACAAATTCCTTCTTGTAGCATCAACATCAACCATCTTCCTAAACAAACAAAGCAAATACTCTTGGCGCCAATTGCCACTTGGGCTAATTAGTTAAACCAACTAAGTTTGAGCAAAGCTCAAACTTAGCAACAGGAATAGGTTTAGTCATCATATAGCAGGATTATCATGAGTGCTGATCTTGTATACCTTTAATTTACCTTTAGCAACAATGTCTCTAACAAAATGGTACTTGACGTCAATATGCTTAGTTCTCTCATGATACATCTGATATTTTATAAGGTATATGGCACTTTAACTATCACAAAACAAAGTAATGCAACAATCATCTCTACAAAGCTTCACAAATAAACCTTTTAACCAAACAGATTCTTTACAAGCTTCAGCAATAGCCATGAATTTTTCTAAGTGTTATGCTTGTGCTATGCTATATATATAAAATACCGCTGGGGTTTTTCAAAGACTGAATTTTTTATGCTAAGGTCATCCAACCTGGGCGAAGCACCGAGCCCAAGACGGAGGACATCGTGATCAGCATCACCGGCGACTCCAAGTAGAAGGGCCTTAGCTCTAACACGTAAGAGCTTATAGGACACCTATGTGGACGCCATTTCCAAGAGTTTGAGGGCCATTACACACAAACCTTTGGAAGGCGTGATGAGAAAGGAGTTCCAGTTGAGTTAAGCACGGAGGAAAGGGAGACTGCCAAGCGCCGAAGGATCTACTACCAAGACTTAGAGTGTCACATCAACGATCTTGAGGAGGATAGCTGCTTTATCCTAAGGAATGATCTCAAAGATTCCATGTAGCTGAAGTGGGTTCGATAAAATCAGACACCAACATTGGTGGATCATCGTGTAGACACGCAATAGGACGCAACATGTGATCATGCGGCAGCCAGTTTTGGTTCTATGCATGTGTCCCCTCACCTGTCCCAATTCGCTGAATAAGCACCATTCTCATAGCGTCTCGTCCCTTGATGATTGCTCGCCAAACCTGCGAGGGAGATGAGCCCAGGGTTACTTCCAGTAGCCCCATCTGTGGAAAGTAGACGACTTTTAGAATTCTAGAGCTCAGCGCCTCCGGGTTCTGTAGGATTCGCCAGGCCTGACGAGCCAGCATCGTCACATTGAAGAGCTCTATATCTCGGAAGCCCATGCCTCCTGAAAATTTTGGGGAGCACATCGTCTTCCAGCCACGACACCCAAGCGGTCTTCCGTTTGCCGTCCTTGCTGCCTTACCAGAAGCTATGCACTATTGCATTGATAGCCAGACACAAACCCCTTGGTAGCTTAAAACGTGACATGGAGAAAGTAGAAATTGACATGGCCATAGCCTTGATTAAGACTTCTTTCCCCCTGATGCAAGCAATTGTTCGAGCCACCCTTGGATCTTTTTCCAGATATGGTCTTTTAGGCATTGAAAAGCTCCGCTCTTCAATCTCCCAATATCTGAAGGCATCCCAAGGTATTTTTCATTCAAAGTCCCGGTGAAGACATTCAGGAACATCTTCACTGTCTATCGAGTGGCCTCTGTACAACCCTTACTGAAGAAAATAGAGCACTTTTCCAAATTAACACGTTGTCCCGAAGCACCGGAATACTTCTCCAGAATCTTATTAACTTTTTGAGTTCCCTGGGCACTCGCTCTTACGAACATCAGGCTATTCATCAGTAAAATAGAGAAACTATGGGAGCCACCTGGATCCCTTGAAGATGCAATGATTGATGACCATGTTTTAGGAGGCCAGAAAGGCCCTTTGCTACAAGAAAAAAAAAGGTAAGAAGAAATAGATTGCCTTGACGGAAACATGAAAGGACGAAACTCGTCAAATGGCGTACCATCCATCAAAACTGAAAATCACACCGATGATATCCCTGTCGGTGGTCGGTGTATAGGATTCTCCTGCATAGCACCACTCCCGCATCGCCTTCAGATCCAGGTTTAGACGTGATGGGCCAGTTGATATTTCCTCAACCCAAGCCCAACAAAGCAGAAAATCAGAAAAGCCTGACTAAATTTCCAAGCAGGTCCAGCAAAAATAGCCGAATCATTGGCGCCATCTGCGTCTGCGCCGAACCGGTCCAGCCACAATGCCACCCCCGCCGGCGGCATCGGCGGCGGTGGCGGCGCAGCACCTGGAGTCCTTCCTCCCGCGCCTGACCACGCTCTCACACTACAAGCAGTTCCACGCGCGCCTCCTCACCTCGTCCCGCCTCCACTCCGACCCTTTCCTCCGCGCCCGCTTCCTCGACCGCCTCGCGCTCTCCGCGCACCCCGCGGCGCTACCCCACGCCCTGCTCCTCCTCCGCTCCCTCCCGTCTCCAGCCACCAATGACTTCAATGCCGCCATCCGAGGCCTCGCCGCCTCTCCCCACCCCGCGCGCTCCCTCCTCCTCCTCGCGGGCCGCCTCCTCCCCTCCCCATCCCCACCGCCTCCCCGCCTCGACGCCCTCTCCCTCTCCTTCGCTCTGAAGGCCTCCGCCCGGTGCTCCGACGGCCCCACCACCCTCCAGCTCCACGCGCTCGTCGTGCGCCTCGGATGCGCGCCCGACGTCCGGCTGATCACCACGCTTGTCGACTCCTATGCAAAGTGTGGCGACCTTGCTTCCGCGCGGAAGGTGTTCGATGAAATGATCGTGCGGGACGTGGCCTCATGGAATGCGTTGCTTGCTGGTCTGGCTCAGGGGACTGAGCCGAACCTCGCGCTGGCGCTGTTCCACAGACTGGCAGGGAGCTTCCACGAGTTACCGCCAAGGGAGGCACCCAATGAGCTGACCATCATCGCGGCGCTCTCTGCTTGTGCACAGATTGGCTCATTACAGGACGGGCTGTATGTGCACGAGTTTGCTCGTAAAATTGGTTTCAGCAGCAATGTCCGTGTTTGCAACGCCCTTATTGACATGTACTCCAAGTGCTGTTCGCTGGGCCTGGCGCTAGAAGTGTTCCACTCCATCAAACGAGAAGACCGGACGCTCGTGTCGTACAACACTGCAATACAAGCAGTTTCCATGCATGGCCATGGGGAAGATGCGCTGAGGTTGTTTGATGAGATGCCGACGTGTATTGAGCCGGACGAAGTGACATACATAGCTGTGTTGGGCGGATGTAACCATGCTGGGCTCGTGGACGATGGTCTCAGGGTTTTTCATGGCATGAGGGTTCCTCCAAACGTAAAGCACTATGGCGCTGTTGTGGACCTTCTTGGCCGTGCAGGCCGCCTTGCTGAGGCATATGATACCATCAAGTCTATGCCGTTTCCAGCAGATATTGTCCTCTGGCAGACATTGCTGGGTGCATCCAAGAAGCATGGTGATGTTGAGCTCGCGGAGTTAGCTGCCACAAATCTTGCTGAGCTTGGTTCAAATGTTGACGGTGACTATGTCCTCCTCTCTAATGTATATGCGTCCAAGGCACGGTGGTCAGATGTTGGCCGAGTTCGTGATACCATGCGAAACAATGATGTGCAGAAAGTACCTGGCTTCAGCTACACTGAGATAAGTGGTGTAATGCATAAGTTTATTAATGGTGACAGAGATCACCCTAAGTGGCAGGAGATATACAAAGCACTAGAGGGAATTGTGTCAAGAATAAGTGAGTTGGGATATGAGCCAGAGACAAGCAATGTGCTTCATGACATTGGGGAGGAGGAGAAGCAGCACGCACTGTGCTATCATAGTGAAAAGCTGGCAATTGCATTTGGGTTGATTGCTACGCCACCTGGGGAGACCCTGCGGGTGATAAAGAATCTCCGAATATGTGGGGACTGTCATCTAGTGGCAAAGCTCATCTCTAAAGCTTATGGCCGGGTGATTGTCATTCGGGATAGAGCAAGATTCCATCGTTTTGAAGATGGCAACTGCTCTTGTAGGGATTACTGGTAAAACACTGGGCACTGGATCATTGGCAGGCTCAAGAGGCCAAGAAAGGTGACAGACTTTTTTGGTCTACTACATGGATGGATGTGGCATCCCGCAAAACCACTACTAGAAAATCGCGTTAAATTTGTGCATTGCATCGTCATCATCATGCATTGTTTACATAAAACTATTTTCGCAAAGCCCGTTTTGTTTTCTAAAACGCCCCATCTTTATTCAAACATCAAAATCCGGGTCGCCGGAATATTTTGTTTTGCCCGGTATCGGTTTGCAAAAGCCTTGTTCGAAATAAATAAAAATATTTATTATTTTAGCGGGGGCAGTCGAACGGGCCGTATCGACCCGAACGACCACCCCCATATTTCAGATCGGCCCACCCCTTATTCCTACAGCTACCCAGAAAACTACCCAACCCATCCCTCCACCTCGCTCCCTCCAATAGCATCCTGCCACCTCACCTAACCTTCCCCCCCTATCCAATCAGCTTCTTCCACCTAGTCCTACCCTCTCTCTCCTCCCTCTCCCTCTCACCCCACACACTCACACGCCACCCCAGCCGTCAAACCCCACCTGGCGCGACCCCCTACCCTCCCCTGGACCGCTTCCCCTGACCCCCGGGTCCCACAACCCCGTCCCCTGGCGCCTGGCCCACCGCCCACCTCCCCTGGCAGCTGGCACCCTCCCCAGGTACCCCTCCCCCAGGCCGAGCCTTCCCCTGGCCCCGTCCCCACCTGGCCCCACGCCCCGCTCCCCTCCCCAGTCACCGTCTCCCTCCCTCAGTACCGCCCCGCAGCGGCCGCGTCTTCCTCCCCATCGCCCCGACCCGCGCCCGAGCCTCCCCTTCAACCTCCCGTGGCCGCGCCGCCCCTCACCTCCGCTCCCGCCGGCGCTCGCCGCCGCCCCCAGGCCTCCCGCGCGCGCCCGCCGGACTCAACCGCTCCGAGCTCGCCCCGTCCCCTTCACCGCGTGCCGCGCCTCCTCCCCGCCGATGCTCCCCAGCGCCGCCGGGCCCGTCTGCCTCCTCCGGCCTGGTCGCGCCGCCGCCTCCGCCGCGTCCCCGTCCAGCCGCGAGCCAACCGCCGGCCTCCGCCCGCCGGAGCCGCCCCTGCCGTCCCCGCTAGCCTCGCCGCGCGTCCGCGTCACCGCCGGCGTCGCCTGCGGCCCCGCCTCGACCTCCGTCCCCGCGCAGGCCATCCTCTGCAGGCCGCCGTTCGCCAGGCTCCCCTCGCCGGCGTGCTCTCCCAGTCCCCGGCGTCCCCTCCGGCGAGCCGCTGCTCGAGCCCCTCGTCAGCGCCGCCCTGATCCTCGTCTGCAAGCCCAGCGTGCCCCGCGTCCTGCAGGTCCACCGTCGGAAGCCCCTGTTTTTGTTGGTGCCATGCTGTCGTACCTTCGGACAAGTCCACCACATGCTAGGACGAGGAGTGCGACAAGGTCATCCTCGGTGTTCTCGACAAGTTCTGCCTGCGATCACCGCCTCTGGAACCAATTACACCGGTAATTGAAGCCGGAACGCCAAGGCCTACATCGACGACAGGACCATCCGCACAACCTCGACCTGCCACCGAAGAGCGAACCTCCAGACTTTACCTAACCTTCGGTGCCACAAGATCGTCGAGAGAGAACCGGCGGCCCCGGTCCCGCGGACTCGAGTACCCCGACGCCCCGAGATCCGAAGGACCCCACAAGACCACGGGCGCGAGACGCCAAGACCGTACCAAGCCGAAGGTGTCCGAAGAATCTCCGACAAGAACTCCATCACGGAACATCTAGCACTCCGACAGGGAACCCTGGAGACCCCGACATCGAACGACAGGATCATCGTCACGGAACCCGAAGACACATGTGCGACAAGTACTCTTTTCCCGAAGGCGCCAAGACCCCGAGACCCCCAAGATCTACGCCGCGGAACGACAAGGCCTTCGATGCGGAACCAACACGATCTTCTCGAAGCGGGAACAACAAGAACTTTACGGACGCCGAGACCCCCGAACCCGAAGACCGATCCCGCCGTACGCCAAGGTCTTCAATCGGTCCGAGAACTCCACCCTGAACGCCAAGATCGCCTCAAGGTTCCGAAGAACCCCGGTATCGAGCCCGAGTTCGCCAACGACACTGAAGACGGAGCGCTAAGACTGTGCCCGGATCCGGAGTCCGAACCCGATACCGTCAAGGCCACCGACGCGGAGACGCCGAGTACTTCATCCCGGACACCGAGGCCCTGGTGCGACAAGTGCTTCATCCCGAACAACAAGAACTACCCCGTTATCCGAGAACGATCCCGTCGAGACCGATCCGTCGAGCCCTGGACCCTGAGACCGACCCCGAACCCCGGAACCCCAAGATCTGCCGAACCCTAATGTGTGAACCCTTTCCCGGAACCCTATTTTATAACATAATAACAACTTGTTGCATATTGAATTGCCATCCTTGCATGCATATCTGTGGTTTGGGGGCCTTACGCCGATTCACCTAATAATTAAATATGGGGCCCATATGCGGGCAAATCTAGTCTCGTATTGGCCTCATTTAAATTTGTGTAGCGAACCGGTGCTATCTTTTGCCATGCTAAAACCACATTTAAATTGCGGGGTAGATAAACAACTGGAACCATCTAATTAATTGTCGGGACCCCGGTTCCGCTTAATGTGACCTAATTGCACCGCATCTTTGCCACGTCATACATCATGCACGCATCATGCCGATCTTCTGCCGTTGTATTAAATAGTGTATCCGGTGTTCCTTCTAGTGTTTTGCTTCTTCGCGGATAAGGCCGTTGAGTTGGTGTGAGCTTCGCCCGATCTTCGGTTGAACCTTCGACAATGTTTTCAGGCGAGCATCTCCCCCTTTCTACCTATCTTACTTTTATAGTATTTACTTCCCTCCTGTTGATCTATTGCTATCTGTGTTGCGATGCTCTAGTTTTCCCTACCCATGATATCCCTTGCAGCCCTATATTGCCTCGTACACATCCTATTACCTATTGTTTGGTAGATAGTTGGACTTGCGCGTCGTAGTCGCTTGCTCAAGTGCTGTTGCGTGTCGTCAAGTGCCACAATTGTTGATGTATTGCCGCATGTTGATGTTGGAGATGATCATAGTTTTACTTATTGTTCACTTTAATTCCTGTTTAACAACTAAAATTGAAGTAAGCAGAGGCATCGGTGGGTGATAGATAACATTTGGTTTCCGAACGCCCACTTGTGTCCCGTAGGACCCCGAGTACTTGATACCTGTTCCTTGATTTATCGCGCTATCCACATATGGGGAGTATGGGCCCCCCTTAGCCAGAGCTTGATTCCGTCTTATTTCTTGGGGCCACAAACTAGTTTGGGGTTTTATTTACTATCCTGTACCTATACCATGCTTTACTGCTTTATTTACGATTGTGCGACATATAGCACACTGTACTGTTTAGGATCGGGACACGTTTTCGTGGTGTCGACAAGCCCCGTTTGGGGTTCCCAGTCGCTCACAGCCGTCCACCCAAACCTCGGGTCCGTCTCGGAGCTAGCTTACTTCGTTGCGGGTGTACTCCAAGGGGTGGCCCCCTGAAATATTTCTGAATCTTGTGATTGCTCTGTCGTGAAGACCTCGTTGGGTTTTGATTTGGTTTTTCCGAGGTTGATCGTGTGTGTGTTGCTATTTGTGCACCCCGGCCGGGTTAAAACTTTCTGAAAGCCGTGTCCGCGGTTATGGACGACTTGGAGCACAGTATCTCGACCATAGACAAGCATAACTAAAGTTTATCGCTATAAATTTGACTTTATAATGACTAGTAATCAGCTTCACTATAATGGAATGGCTAATTAATACTGCCCACAATTGCTTGTTTGGAGTGTCGCTTGCGACCATTATACTTGACTAGTAAGTATTGCAACTACAACGGAATGGCTAAATAAAAGTACCAACAACTGCTGGGTTTTGGGTCATCTCATGCTATCTGTATCTGATTAGTAATTGTTGCAACTATAACGGTATGGTTAACTAAAAATGGCCCACTGCTTATTTTATCAGGATGATTATCTATACCTGACTAGTAATTGCTGCAACGATAACCGAATAAATAAAACTGCCAACTGTGTGAGTTCCTCGGTTGACTTCCTCGATCGGTGTCAAGGGGGAAACGCCAGGATGGGTTTGATTGGTGGTAGTACCAGGTTCGTTCCGAGTAGGTCTTTCTTACCCCTCTCTGATAACCGCCAGTTGTATCGAGTCTCTATAGGTTGTTTAGTGCATGTTGCCGCTGCCGCTCAGTCCACCATACCTATGTAGGCGAGGACCGCCGAATTCTAGTCTCGCCGTGTACTGGCCTCAGTACTGATGCTCCTTCTTTTTCCTTTGCCTTTGTCGGCACCCTTTTGTTTAAGCAGGTTTGAGATCGACGCCGTTAGCAGGGTTACCCTTCCGGCTTGGCCTGGGCAGGGTTATGGACGCCATTGGTTATTCTTCAGGGCTCTTAGCCCCATTTGCATCTTGTCCGTAGTCGGACACTCTATCGTTTTCAAGGTGATTTGGATCTTTGAATATTATATCTGTATTCTTGACTCTTTGAGTCGCTGTTGTATATATCTGTTCTGTGGGTCCCATCGAGGACTGTTGTGTAATGTTATTACTTCGTTTTCCACCCGCACGAAAGTGCCTGGTGGACATCTTTGAATCGTTTCTATGCGGGTTTGGCGGGTTTCGCTAAAACTTGCATAGGGCCGATTCTGAGGGTGTTACCATGGATACTTGTAATGAGCCACTGACTTCACTAGGATAGCACATCACAAACTTGTCAGCTGATACATTCATACAATCCAGCTTACTAGTGCAGATTTGTGTGATTCAACTTCCATCTGAGAAGAATCTTGCAAGTGAAGCCAACTCCATGAGCTTGAACTTTTCTCTTGGGTTCTGTTGATACAAGAATTCACAACCCACCCAGGTATATGGTCACCAAGAGGTTATCGGATATTGCACCTATAAGCTGTAGGCAGATGATAGCTCGCAGTAGCATTATGCTAGTATGGTATTTGCGAGAACGCTGAGGTCTGTGTGGGATTGGGCTCATGATATTTTTTCCTTTCTGATCTGAGAGAAAATTTCGTATTTGTGGAGCAATTTTTTACGTTGCTTTTTTACTTTCTCCAAACCATGATAGATTATACTCATGGTTTGTTATGTACTCCCTCCGTTTCAAAATAGAAGATGTTTTAGGTTTGTGATAAAAATGTATCTAGACTTCTTTTTGTGTGTAGATTCACTCCAGACGTGAGTGAACCTACATACTAAAAGAAGTCTACATACATTTGATTCACAAAGCTAAAACATCTTATATTTTGAAACGGAGGGAGTATGTTAATATAGCATTGACTTCATCTGGTATCAAATTGTCTAACATTTGAGGATGCAATTTTTTGCTCCATTTTGATCTGTACTAAGGTGGTTGCACAGTTTGAAAAAATCAAAACGTTTTTTCACAAACGCAAAATCTGTCAACATGACATTCTTTTTAATCAATTATACAGGAAGCTGATAGAAAACTTCACTACGCAAAATGAAGTTACCGCCTTACCGTTGTTTTTTGATACCATTTTTCAAGATGTCTGAAGATTCAAGTTTGTAAAGGAACCTCTCTCTTCTTGCCTTTTTTTCCTATTTATTTATGTTCCAACCGCTTTCAGTATGCTGTTTGTTCCTTTCATCCAAGCACGAATTGCAGATAGTGTCGTATGGTGAACCTGTAAATTGTCGGCTTGTATTTTTCCTCTCTTTGTTTGGTATTTTGTTCAATACTTGTTTGTTATGCATGCTGATATGTACAGAAACTCTATGTAGCACTTTGTGGAAGGCTAACCCAATTCCAATGTTTTGTTGGTGAGACATTTATTGTTTTATCACAGGGTGCAAAGAGATGGCCTCAAGGAAGAAGGGGAGAAACCCACAAATCAGTAGATATAATGCATCCAACCAGAAGCATTCTGCTCGTGTAAAGGTAAGTCAGCTATTCTATAGCAGCATAATTAGCAATAGTTCTATTTGTCTTGTGAATGAGAATTGATTAGCCCATACTCCATGGATAAAGTAATGAAGTTTATCCTGTATTCGAGTTCCTTGGTATATATAAAAAATTGAGACCGGCAGAGGGAAGCGCCCCCTGCGGCTATATAGTAAGGTAATGCTATAGGTCTCAGGGGAGATATCGAACGCGAGATCTCGCGGGGGCACGCACTAACTGGTTGACGCCCAGTTCCTTGGTACAGAAACAACATGAACTTTCAGCAAGAAGCTCTGCATATCAAGTTTGTACTGAATTATGTATTGAGCACTGTATTTATCTATGCAGATTCAGGTAGTGTTTGGAAAATTTGATGATTATTATACTCCCTCCGGCCCATATTAATTGACTCAGATTTAAATGAATCTAGACACTATTTAGTATATAAGTTCATTCAAATTTTGACAAATCAAAGTCAATTAATATGGATCGGAGGGAGTAATTGATATTGCTTAGTGCTGATTATTTTTGAGGTGGCGAAGAATATAGCTAGCCAAAATCACGAAGCGGGAGATTAACGAGGCAAGAATGAAATGAATCTGAGAAAAAAGATGATCACACTCAGTGCTTCAGTGTCCAGAGTTGATACAAATCTTCTGGTCTACCATATGCTCCTGCTCTTCCTCTGGTCTATTGGTTTTCCGGGCCTTCAAAAAACATTCACATGGAGTGCGTGACCCTATCCTAAGTCTTTTGATAGACGGTTTTAGCTGATTCCGGCACAAACCCAATTCAGCCCGTAATGCACTGGTTTTGGTCGGTTTGAGCCTGACGGTTCATGGGTCCCAAGGGTTGACGGTAACCGACACCTCAACGGCATCGCATCATCTCTATGGACATCGTTCTAGCTTGCTACTTGTACTTGGGGTAGCAGGCTAGCAGCCTCTGCATGGCCTGCAGACTGAGAGGGACAGCGCCTGCCCAGCAGCAGTTGTTGTCCAGGCTCGGTGCTTCCTTGTCCGTTAAACCATAGTCACATATTTGTACATCCAAACTTTCTCAAATATTTCTAATTATTCTCATTCAAGATGGAGAGGCAGCACACAACTTACAGTCTCAGTCTTCTATGATATGAGCAGACGAAAATTTGCATAGGACTTGTTCTGATTTGCAGCACATTATTTCGCGCAGAATATTCACAAGATACAGTCCGCACCATTCAGCACAATAGCAGATAGCATGGCACGGTTTGTCGTTGCCGGATCGTAAACAGTATCTGACAAGGAAGAACAAAACGAGTAAAGGAAACAGTTTCTGACAAGGAAGAACAAAACGAGTAAAGGAGAACGGGAGATGCAGAGACTCATGTGTTCTGTGCTGTGTACAACTGCTACAGCTGTTCTGTTTACTTGCTTATTATCTATATGGATCAAAGATCCTTACATAGCCATGACTGAAAATGTCCACGCAACCACGCCATCCTGTGGTGCTCAACGTGCTGCAGCTACTAACCCGCCACGATTGCTACAACACTGTGCCATCCCATGACAGCCATCGAGGCGAGGAACTAGTCTAGGAAAGACTGAGTCTAAAACTGAACCACGGTGTACAGACACACACTTGGTCCTTATTCTGAACATAACTGAAACTAAACTAAAATGCAGCAGGATTATCCTTCACGGTTGTTTTGTTCTCACATATCACTGTATGTAGAATCTTTTGTTAATTTTACTTCTTTGGTGTGTCTGCATAGTTCCAGTTGGCATGTGCAAAGTAAGTACAACTCCTTCCGCCAGCCACATCTTCTTCACGTATCTGATTGCTAATTTCTTTCAGGCAATCTTCTGTGAGCTTTACCTTCAGGGAGTCAATGTTGGATTCCAGATTCTTGATCTTCGTTGTACCTGTGAAATTATACAGCATATTTTCCAGTTATGAAATGCCAGTCTATTGGACGAATGAGCTTGATTACTTGTCTACTACCAGATGGAGACATCAGTAAAATCACCCTACCTGATGAACACTATGCTATCAATGGCATGAGAAGGGATTGCAGCACTAACCTGGTATGGGAACCACATCATCCCCTTGATGCAGGACCCAGGCTAAAGCTAGCTGAGCAGGGCTGCACTTGTGTTCCTTGGCTAGTTCTTCCATCTTCAGATAGACATGCTTGTTCTTCTCCAGATTTTCTGCTGAAAACCGTGGGTGCCCTTTCTGGGAAGAAAGATACAAACAATGGGTTCAAGCCTGAGTAACTGGAAAGAATTGACTGCTGCGGATCAAGCAACTGGCTGCATTGGTACCAGATTAGATTCAGCAGACACTTGTTCCGTGACTCCTCTTCCGCCAAAGAACCCGCGGCCGATCGGGCTGTAAGGAACAATTCCAATCCCCAGTTCTCTGAGGAACCACAGTGCAGAAGAATCAGTTTCTCTACATGATGAATCAGAACTATGAGTCAACTACGGAACCTGGCAAGTAGTCACCTGCAGAGAGGCACGATGTCAGGCTCGATGTCGCGAGCCCAGAGAGACCACTCCATCTGCACCGCGGAGATCGGATGCACGGCGTGGGCACGCCGGATGGTGTCGGGGCTCGCCTCCGACAGCCCGATGTACCTGACTTTCCCCTCCTCCACTAGCTTCTTCAGCTCACCGATCTACACCCAGTTTCAGTACAAGAATTACAGTGAGCACAATCAAACACCGGGAATCTCCTGTAGTAGTACTGTGCAATTAACAGGATGGAGGAGTAGAGACCGTGTCCTCGATAGGGATGGTGGTGTCTATCCGGTGCTGGTAGTAGAGGTCGATGTGGTCAACGCCGAGGCGGCGCAGGCTGGCCTCGCAGGAGGCGCGCACGTACTCCGGCCGGCCGCACACGGATCCCTCGAACAGATTGATCCCGAACTTGGTGGCCACCTGCACCTGCTCCCGCGGAAGCTGCTTCAGCGCCTGTCCAAGCTTAGCACGCTCAGCCTCGAACGCTATGCCCCCACCAAATCATTCAATCAGGCGAGAGGACGAAACCTTGCCGAGGAGTGTCTCGTTGGTGTGGGGGCCGTAGATGTCGGAGGTGTCGAAGAAGGTGACGCCGCGGCGGAAGGCGTGCGTGATGACGGCCACGCCGGCGTCGTCGTCCAGCGGCGAGTTGTAGGAGCCCGTCAGCCCCATGCATCCGAACCCCAGCTTGGACACCTGGCTTGTTGGATCATTCTACTGAGACCGACAATGCAAGGATGGAAGATGATTTACCCGATTGATCGATTCTCACCTCCAGTCCCTGGGTGCCGAGACTGACGCGAGGAATCACCGGGGTTTCCTCCATGGCGCAGTCCGCAGTGTGCAGGTCTGCAGGAAGGGGCGCTGTGGACTCGTGGAATATTAGCGACTCTGGCAGTAGGAGCAGCAGTGAATCGGCTAGCATATATAAAACGCGGTAGCGCAGCTTCGGGGAATTTTAAATGGGGCGGGCGGAGCGTCCCCCGGAGATCAGGTCTGCAGGAAGAGGCGCTGTGGACTCGTGGAATATCGCCGAGTGTGGAAGTAGGAGCAGTCGACCGAGGAGTGACTCGGCGAGCATCGCGATGGCTCAGTTTTCGGTGAATTTTAAACGGGGGCGGGCTGAGCGTGTCCCCCGGAGATCTGAACCCCCGATGCCCAGCCTTCAGAGCTCGACGCGTGTCCCAGAGCCAGTCAGACACACATCTCTACTACTTAGGGCATCTCCAGCTGACCGACTCGGCGATGCAAACTGTCCAATACGGTCCTGGTGAGTCGGCTGGTTTCTGTCGAGAACGGTACACAGCTAAGTATGTAATATATACAGAGAAATCAAATCGGGATGGGACCATTTCATACCTAGGGTTGGGTGCATTGAGAGGGCACCACACGCCATTTTGTGGCTCATACGTTTTGTTGCGGGTTTCTTGGGGATTGACCCCTGGGATGGATCAATCTCGGATTTGGGAGAGGGAAGCGAGGAGAAATACGATGAACACGATAAACTCGAAGCAAAAGGCAATGTAAAGATACAAACACACACAAATTTGGTTGTCCTCGTTGGCCCGATCCACCAAACCGATAGAATCCTCATGGAAGAGACCTGTAGGTAGAGATCCATGATGAAAAGATCGATCCAGGGACACTAGAATCTACTCGTGGAGAGATTGCAATCGATAAAGATCCAAAGAGAGAGATCAACGCAATAGAGATCACGAGATAGAAAGGGCGCTCAAACGGCGAGGGTCTTGTACATCCTTGGTCTTGATGAAGATCCAAGAGAGGTTCCTCATATGGGAAGATGCATGGAGGCTAAGCCAATTCTACTCAATATTCATTCTAGGGTTTCTAGGAAGAGGTGTTGGCATATTTATAGACCATCCACTTGAACAGGGGTATTCTAGGCATAAACAGAAAGTTCTAGGCAAGTCGGGGGCGTTACATGGGCGATGACCAGCTCTTGGCATGCAGGCCTGCTCCTTAGGCCGGAGACTCTAGGGTCGAGAGGCTGGAGACTCCAGGGTGGCCGGAGACTCCGGGGCAGTCTTCGGGGTAGACTCCGAGGTGGCTCTAAAAGCTCATGGAAGTGTGGCCAGAGACTATGCTAGAGTCCTTGAGACAGAGCTTCCGAGCGGGTGGATACTTCAGGTCTAGAGGGTGGAGACTCCGGGGTCCAGGGGCGGAGACTCCGGTCCTAGAGTAACTGCTTCTTTCGTCTCGTCTTCCATGCTTATTTCTTGGGGTCTTGGCTCTTGGGGCATCCTTGACATCTCCTCTTGGCATCATGATCATGGGTTTGGACCTAGTCACACATTAGGCATTTGGCTCAAGTAAGATCTCATTCAAGTGAGGACTAAGGGAGTACAAGGGATGGAAGGAGTTCACCTTATGATGGGTTGCGTCATCTACCCCTCTTAAAAAAGAGTTGACCTCGACGATAATCCATCATCATTATGTAAGGAAGGAGATATGCCCATTTTCTTGAGCTTGGATCTCTTGTGCCAAAACCTTGCTCATAGTTGTCGAAGAGCTTGTAGTTGTTCTTGTCTTCATGTTGCGTTTGGAGATCTGGTAAATGTGTCTTGGAGGTGAAAGGGTAATTGCCCCTATGTGTGGTTTTTGTGATTAATGACAATCCCTATGGACTAATGTTTTCACTGAGTTTTATATGAAGGAATATTCCATAGGTCATGCTTGTAGTCCATGTGTTGAATTTAAGTATGGATGCCATGAAGATAAAGATATACCTTGAGTATTGGCATCAAGATCATCGAGTTGAGAGAAGAATATGATATGATCAAGATCTTGAGAGTGTGATCTCAAAAGAAGAATTCAAGATATGGCTCTAAGTCGGTGTCATGATAGCCTCATTAGTTGAGCTATGGTTGACTAAGATTTAGAGCATGTAATCAAATGAAGAGTTCTTTATGTACCTCAATATACTGAGATGGTGCACGAGAAGATACATGGTTGACCAATACAAAGAGTGAAGAGTAATTTCGAGTTAGTTAACACATGAAGCATAAAGAATGTACCACATGAATCTTGTGGTATGGTAATCCTTATCAATTATGCACCATGAACTAACACATTATATATGTGCCTTTGCAATTTATATATGGTATAGGTATCTTTCCATGGGCATGCTTCAAAAGTGAAGATCTCATATAGCCCATGAGAGGATGCCATCAAGTGGTGATCGTCATCAAGGTTGAGAAGGGCAATTTCAACATAAGCATCTCGAAAAGATCAGTTGCTTGAAGCTTACCGTCCATATTGGTGGTAATGGACATGTGAAGACGTGTCTTAATGAAGCTATCTCATAGTGGTGTATGGGGGAGCAAATTATGAATCTTCACGAAGCAACAATGATCAAGTGATGCATTCTGGCTTGGATGGAGCTTGAAGCGTTGTCATCAAGATCAAGCGGGATGTGTAAGGCAAAGGTATGGCCTTGCTAGGTTTTCCTTTTACCGGTCTCAAGGTGGTTGTTGGGAGACCGGGTTATAGGATAGATAGCCGCACTATCAAGAGGGGCTTTCGGTTGGGTAACTTGATCACATCGTGTTAGGGATCTCAATCCTTTGCATCTTACAATTTTGTTGCTTCTTGGTGTTTCTTCATGTGAGGTTCTTGAGCTTGTTTCTAGCTCTTCAACAAGCCCAATATCGAAAACATAATCCGTATGCATCTTCTATGGCGTTTTTGAGTTTGAAGGTTTTACCGGTTCTTCTCATAGGGAGGCTTCATACCTTTCTTCATTTGGTTATATCCTCCTTTGTTAGGCTATAATATTTTCATACACCATCTTGTATATCTTTTTATCCTCGTCAAAACAAGTCCAAAATCATACAAATTAGAGTCCGGATGCAAAATTTATTGCGTTTTTTGTGAAGTATGTTTCATCTCGGTTGTGGATCCGGTTCAACCGAGTCCCACACCGGACGATCCGGCGCCAACGCTGGTAGACGGGATCTTAAACCGAATTTTCTGGTTTTCGTGACCGAGTCTATTCCGAGTTGGTAAAGAGTGCCGTTCCGGTTTGTAGGCCAGTCCACCGGCCTGGGGACCGAGTTTCTCGGGGCCGGTCCAACCAACTTTTAAACCGGGTTCGAGCAGTTTTCTCCCAATGTCCATATTTAATTTCCCTATAAAAGGGGTTCTTCCCCAATGCGTGTTGTGTGTTCTTGACCACGAAATTGACCACCATTGTTGAACTCCTTGATCTTGCTTCCTCCCCCTTCCCTCCTATGATTCTTGCATCTTTTTGAGGGCTTTGGAAGAGGAGATCTAGATCTACAATCCCACCAATTAATTCATCCTCTAAGTGAGGGGAACCCATTGGATCTAGATCTTGAATTCATTGGTTGATTTCCACCATTGTTCGTCCTCTCTAATTCCTCGCTAGCACTTGTTGCTTTGGTGTGATTTGAGAGTGAAGGATTTGAGCACCCTTGGTGTTCTTACTTTGCATTCTTGCATAAGTGTTGAACTCTCCATTACGATTTGTTCGAGTGAGAGACCTTGAGCTTGTTATTCTTGGAGGGTGACCTCCTAGTTGGCTTGGCGGTTGGTACCACAGTGTCCTATTCGTGGAAGATTGTGAAGAGACCCGAGCTTCTCCTTCGTGGAGCTTGTGAAGTGATTGTGGAGCTTGCCATCTCTAGAGTGGAGGAAAAGCTAGCCATAAGGAAAGGGTCTATTCCTTCATGGGATAGACTCGGATAAGAAGGTGAGCCTTCGTGGCATTGGGAAATCCTTCGTGGAATGCCACACCTCCCCAACGTGATGTACCTTACTTGTAAGGGAACACGGAAATACATCTTCGTCTCGGCGTGCCTCGGTTATCTCTATATCCGAGCTTACTTTTCTTGTGATAGCCATCAAGCTTGAAGTATTTATATCTTGCTTATCACTTGTGGTATATTTACCTTGTGCTATCTTGCTTAGCTTAACTTGTTTTTGGTGCACTTAGTTGAGCCTAGTGTATTTGTGCTTGTAAAATAAACGTTAGTTTAATTCCGCATTCTATCAAGCCAAAACCGTAATAGTTTTGAAATTGCCTATTCACCCCCCCTCTATGCGACATCTCTATCCTTTCAGGAGGTGGTGGCCAATCTTGAGTATCTTGCAAAACTAACAACAAAGAGAGAGAATTGTATGATGGATTGTTAGCATGGGTCACACTCAAATCACTCATCTCAATTTTGGTGGCATTCGACATGGCACTCGAGATTTTTCTACTCAATTTAGGCTTGTGGATATCACTCGCATGATGGTGGTTCACTCTCTCACCACTCATCTCACAAGGATCCTTTGCTTGTTGTATCTTGGGTAAGCTTGTTCCATTAGAGGCAATGATTTGGCTTGGCATCATAGGTTGGAGCACAAAGGTTTTGTCGTCCCACTTGAAAGAGTAGTGGTTGGTGCGACCATCATATATATCTCCTCTATCAAATTGCCATGGTCTCCCAAGTAGCATGTGACAAATGGTCATAGGCACGACATCGCACTCGAAGGTGTCTTCATTGGGGCCAATTTTGAAGGATTCTCGGACTTTGAATTTTATCTTAATGGCTCCATTGTCATCAAACCATTTGACATAATATGGATCGGGATGCTCCATATATTCCAACTTCAGTTTTTTCACAAAGTTTGGTGCTAGCGAGGTTATGGCAACTTCCTCCTCGATGATTAATTTTATGGACTTGCCATCAATTCCGGCTTGAGTTTGGAAGATATTGAGGCATTGGTCTTGTATTGGAATGGATTTAGTTGTCAACACTTGTGTGATGACTAGTGAAGGGTTTGGACCATGATCGCATAGAAGCGTGTCCTCATCTTTCATGGAGGCTTCCTTTGCAAGAGAAACTTGTGCCAATGCTTCATATTCTCCTTCACTCATGGAATAGGTTTCTCCGTTTTCATCCGTACGCATAAATTTTATGTTGATGCACTCATATGATTTGTGGCCCTTTCCTCCACACTTGTAGCAAATGATGTCACTATCTGTTTGTTGAGAATATGCCCTAGAGACAATAATAAAGTTGTTTTTATCATATTGCCTTGTTCACAATAAGTATTTATTCTCAATGCTATAATTGTATTAATCGGAAACTAAATACTTGTGTGGATATATAAACAACATAGTGTCCCTAGTAAGCCTCTTATGACTAGTTCGTTAGTCAAGTGATGGTTAAGGTTTCCTAACCATGTACATGTAATGATGTTATGGACAAACCCAATAATAAGCATATGCATTGATCGTGTTACTGATGTCTACGCACTTCTATTCTTGTAGACAGTTGTTGGGCCTCCAAGTGCAGAGGTTTGTAGAACAGCAGCAAGTTTCCCTTAAGTGGATTACCCACGGTTTATCGAATTTAGAGAGGAAGTGATCAAAGGTATTCCCTCTCAAGCAATCCCGCAATCAAGATACAATAAGTCGCTTGTGTCCCCAACACACCCAATACACTTGTCAGGTGTATAGGTGCACTAGTTCGGCGAAGAGATAGTGAAGTACAAGTGATAACGGTGCCAAAAAAGAGCTTGACGGTGAGGTAAAGACTAAAGCAAGCAAACATGCAACAGATCTAGTAGCAAATGGTGTTTTAATGCTTAGAAACAAGGCCTAGGGATCATACTTTCACTAGTGAACACTCTCTCATATAATATCCTCTCTTCATGATACTACTCTCAACTACTCTCCGGTTGGACACTCTAATCATTGGTAGGGCTATAACAACACTCCTCAAAGTCCGCCTTCCCCAATCTAGATAACCCCACACTGTCACCTTGAGCGCTAGATGGTTCCAACAAACACCACAATTTTATAGAGACATCCAACTCCAAATATAACTCATAACAAATATTCAATCTAGCCAAAGTGCCACACACGGTATGCAAGTTGTCACTTTCACACACGTGGGGAAAAGCATAGATCTATTAAAGCACAAAGAGTATTTATGTAGACTCAAACCTAAGTGCCACCATGGCGTGTACGCTGTCACTTTCACACACATGGGGAGAGCAGAGATCTAATGAAGTACTTGAGTAGCAAGGTATATCTACTTGATTACAAAGCTCATGACCACAAGATCATGCATAGAGAGAGATGAACACATACCTACCGGTAGAGCCCTTAGCCCTGAGGAAGAACTACTCCCTCCTCATCATGGGAATCAGCAATGGTGATGGAGATGGTGATGGAGATCGATGGAGATGTCTCCGGGGGCACTTCCCCGTCCTGGCAGGGTGCCGGAACAGAGACTTTCTGTCCCCCGAATCTCCCCTTCGGTGGCGGCGGCGCTATGGAGGTTTTCGTGGATTTCTTCTGGATGCCATAGGGTTTTTGGGTCGGAAGCTTCTTATAGGCGCAGGAATCAAGGTCGGTGGGGGTCCAGGGGGCCCACACCCCCTGTGGGCGCCTCCAGGGCTTGCCCGCGCCTAGGGGGGGGGAGTGGCCACCCTGTGCACCCCCTCCGACTCTGCTTCGTGGTTCTGTGTTGCTCCGGGAAATAATGACTTTGGCTTTTGTCCCATCCAATTTCGAGAATATTGATTTTCTGCCTTTCTGGAACCAAAAACAGAAGAAAACAGGCAACTGGCACTGTGGCAACTTGTTAATAGGGTAGTTCCAGAAAAGATATAAAAACACCTCAAAGTATAGACAAAGCAAAGCAAAGTAGATACAAAACAAGCATGGGGCATCAAAAATTATAGATACGTTTCCGACGTATCAAGCATCCCCAAGCTTAATTCCTGCTCGTCCTCGAGTAGGTAAGTGATAAAAAGAATAATTTTTGAGGTGACATGCACCATCAAAATCAAGATCAAACCATTTTCAAGCATTGAAAGCTGGGATCAAAGAACTCTAAACATGTGCATGAAAGATGGAGTTCTAACAATAGGACATAGTAAACTATGCATGCAACATGAAAGGCTACAAACAAAGATCATGAATAGCATGCATTGAAAAACGTTTGTTTGTTTCACATACAGAAAACATAGTGAAAGGATACAGATGTCGCCTAGAGGGGGGTGAATAGGCGATTAAAACGTCTCCGAGAGATGCTCAACAAAGGCGGAATTAAACTAGTGTTTACTTTGTCGAGCACAAACTAGAACAACTAGGGTTCACCTATGTGCACCAACAACTATGCTAAGCAATACAAGCAACAATGTGATAGCAAGATATAGATTACTTCAAGCATGAAGGCTATCACAATGTAAAGTGCATAAGTAAAGAGCTCGGGTATAGAGATAACCGAGGCACGCGGGGAGGACGATATTTTACCGAGTTCCTCCCAACATGGAGTACGTCTCGTTTGGAGAGGGGGGTATCAAACCACCAACGCCACAAAAGGCCTCCCTTATTCTCCTGTGAATCTCACCCCAATGGGATCGATCCACACTTCCACTATCGGTGCAATCCGGGACCTCTCACAAGGTTGGGGCACTTCTCCACAACTCAATTGGAGGCTCCCAACAAACAAGCTTGGGGAAAGCTCCACAACTTAATTGGAGGCCCCAAGTAATCCAAGAACCTGCAAAACCACCAAACCGTCTAGGGTTCCAAGAACCCAAGAGTAAAAAGCTTCTCAACTTTCACTCACCAAATCCTCCGGGGAGAACTCAAACCGATGCACCAAATGCAATGGCAAGAACACAAGTAGTGCTCAAATCCTTATCTCCAAATTCCACCAAAGCTACAAAAGCTTGTGGGGGAATAAGAGAGAAAGAACAATGGAGGAAATCCACAAAGACTCCATGATAGGCAAAGGTGTCCGATCTTTCGATGAGATGGTGATAGTCGATTTGGTGGAGTTCGGGCTTGACGATCCGACTACACGTGCGAGCACGAGCGCCAATGCAATCGCTAGGCCAATCTCCTGGAGGTTACCGATCCTGCGGGAACACGATCAACCAGACCAGCGAGGGTCTTAATTCCTACCTGAAATCGAGAACAAGTAAGAACTAATATTGCAATCAAGATATTGAGGATTAAGATGAAAGCTTTATTGAAAAGGTGGGATCCTGTATAGGTGCGAAGTACAAGAGGCCTCTACGACGCTCGAGCCTTGGCGAAGTTGCTATGATGGCTAACTTAATGTCTAAACAAAATCCGAGTCTATGGTGACGGCTAAGGCGAGTATTTAAGGAGGAAAAGGTAGGGTTTCGGCCAGCCATAGAAGTGGTGGCCGAATCCAACCCTAGAAGTCCCTTTCTCCTCAAATACGGACTCTAACAAGTGGCTATTTAAAATCCTGCGAAAATTACATGGGACTGGCCCAAAATAAAGGTGTCGCAGCACCATATTAAGCTATGGACGAATTTGTGAAGTATTAATCTTGAATATTTCGTCCAAGCCTTCTTTCTTCATTATGGTGGCCTCAAAGTTCTGAAATCTTCATCTGTGGCCTTCTCTTGGATCATCACATGCTTGCTGCCATCTCCATGCATGACCATGCTCCAATGCTTGTCCCTCTCATCCATGCTTGGTCCATCATTCCTAAGAGTAAGAAATACATCTGATTTAGGCAGCATCATATTCTCATGTATGTGAGGAATAGTTCCAAGAAACGAAAGTACCTGATAGTTAAGTTGTTTAGCACGAGATCGAGTGATAGGTCCTTGTATGTGTGTACCTATAGGTACAACGGTTGTATCAATAGATGGGATGTCCACATCACTCCAAGATCTAGATCCCAAGATGTTCCCCTCACTTAGAGGAGAGATGGATTGGTGGGATTGTAGATCTAGATCTCCTCTTTCAAATCCCTAAAGTATATGCAAGAATCAAGGGAGGGATTGAAGAGGGAGAAAGCTCAAGAGGGTCAATAATGGAGGAGAAAGCCTGTCAAACTCGAGCAAGCAACATTGGGGAAGAAGGGCCCCTTTCTATAGGCCCACAGATTTTCTGACCGTTTTCTGCCCGTTGGGGAAAAGTCAGACCGGAGACTCCGGTCTACACCGGAGATTCCGGCCAAACCTCCGGACTAGCCTCCGGACCACCTATCATACTGTCCTAGCGCCTCATGGAACAAAGTGGACCGGAGACTCCGGTCCAGCCACACCGGAGACTCCGGTCTGAGGCATGGACCGGAGACTCCGGTCTGAGGCATGGACCGGAGACTCCGGTCAGTCTCTGAACCTTCCTCCGGACCACCCATTAGACTGTCCCAGGCTGAATTCTAGAGCCCCCTCCGGGGACTCCAGGGGACACTCCGGACCACACCGAAGACTCCGGTCCACGCAGACCGAGACTCCGGTCTGGACCAAATAAGAGGCAAACTTCAACTGGCGATATCTAGAGTTTGGAAACTCCGATTGACCCGAAACAAATTTTGTTGGAAAGAGGACAACAAGAGCTACCCAAAATATTGGATACCACCAATAGATAACATTTCATGTATTATAATGTGAGATACCTCTCTTGGTTAGAAACCGTAAAACCTCAAAGATCAAAAACGCAATATGATATAAAAGGGAAATCCATTTTTGATGAACTAGAGCTTGTTATGAATATTACCACAAGCTCTAGAAACTCACATGGATAAGATCCAAATAACAACTAAGAAAGGATGATGATAAGTATGCAAAGGTTTGAGCTCTCTCTGAAAGATATGATCGAGTTACTCACTTGAGAGCCCCTCTTGATAGTATGGTTGTCTATCCTATAAACCGGTCTCCCCAACTAACACCACGAGACTGGTAAGAAATAAACACTATCAATATCATACCTTTGCCTTGTGCATTTTCCACTTGATCTTGATGTATACGATCTTGTCCTTCTCAAGATGGAACACCTTTCTTGATTGCTCTTGCACGCACTCTCTTGATGAAGACTTGCAAGTTTCTCCCCAATACGACATGGGGAAACCTTTACTTTGACCTTGTCTTCATCGATCCATGATCACCGAGGATGGCAAGCTTCAAGCATGATATCTTCTAGATATGGCACATCTTTAGCTTGCACAACATTACTTCTAACACTATTTGGATTATGTCTTGAAGATACATATGATGAACTCTATCTTCTTCTTCAAGACACCCTTGCAAAAGGCTCAACTCTCACATGCCCAATCTGTGGATCACTCTTTGAACACCTTGGTCACCACTTGATCCTCTTCACTTTCTTATTCTCCAAACCTTGAAGCCAACATATGGTTCAAGCATTGCCTATGGAAAATTCCTACAAGTACAACTTGATACAAGCATTAGTCCATAGAGATTGTCATTAATTACCAAAACCACACATGGGGGCCCACATGTTCTTTCACATAGCATAGTGGCAATCAGCTTGTCCCTCATAGAGTAGCAATATAGATGCATAGGACACCTTCAAAGTTCACAAGGGTGACTAGAAACAAATAGCACAAGAACAAGTAATATCACAATATGCATCAATCAATAAGCTTTGGAACAGTGCACACAGAGTGACAACTATGCTCTCCTAATGGTGCCTAAAGGTAGAAGGTGGAGACTCAATAGTGGTGGAAGAAAGGCCTTTTTGTAAAAGGAAGCAGGGATTACAAGTTTCAAAAAGAGCTTCCAAAAATTATGGTACTTGTTAGCTTTCAGCCCTCATTGCCCCTATCATAAGCATCTTGAAGTGACTAAGGTTAAAGTGATAAAGATGGAGTATATGCTTGACGAAGTATAAGTTGGCAATCTCAAGTCCCTAGAATACGAGGGCCACACCTCATGCGTACTCAACTTTGGGCACCTATAAGTTCTTGTCATTGTAAGTATTTGCATATCATAGAGAACCACCAACGGGGTACCCCTTGCACCTGGTACAGGAGCTATCCCATAACCAAAATGACAAGGCAGGCAGACAATGAGCATCTCAGCAATCTTCTTATTTACCATGGGAATATGGTGCTTTTTTATCTCTTTCCTCTTTTCTCAATGTGTCTCTTTTTTCTATAAGAAGAATGCTTCATAGATGTCACTATGGTGATGCTGCAAGTTTCCACCATGATTAGGCATGGCTTAGGCTAGCGGCCCAGGCGTTTCTCTAACACGGGATACGAACTCCATGGACTTACAAGTTCCCTCTTTATTTCACACCGGTGACATCCATAGACAAAAGAGCATGATATCAAATGAGTACAAAGTACAAGTGCAATGTTGAAAACGTTCCCTGTCACAACACGGTTCTGCTAATTCCAATGTATAAGTGCAACCATATACAACATAGATGACACAATGTTTCAATTTTATTAGGGGCAAATAATATAAAGTGTGCCATCAAGTTCGTGAGGGCTTTAATCACTAAGTTTTCACATAACAAAATAGTTTTTAATTGGAAGATAGCTGAAAACAAGAATATACTTAGAATGGTGTAACACACCATGCATAGGATTTTATAGTGGACACGTTGGAATAACTTGGTTTCTTGGGAGTTGGAAGCATGAGTAGAGCTTACTCATACAAGTGGAGGCTAGCAAAAGACTGGGAGCAACCAACTAAGAGATCATAATGTCCATAATCATGCAGTGCAACAAAACATTACTAATCAAAGCATAGAGTGGTACTACAAGTCAAGGACTAAATGATCATAGAGTCTAATGGTGACTTTTCATAGTCATAACATGGTGTGAGAATGTGCCAAGTCAACCCAAGCAAAGCATCAAAGAAGAATACCACAATACTATGCTTTTGCATGCTAAAACAATGCATGATTCCTTCAAGGCTCATTAAGCAATCCTAATTGTTTGGAACAAGTTATGCTACATCAATAATCACTAGACATAAGGTCAAAACAAGATCTAGCATGACATGATAAAGTCTAAGCCATAGTCAGAACAAGCTCCCTTTTGTACCACTTAAGCATGAAGCTTCCTACTCTTTTCCAACACCAAACAACTTATTTGAAACAACTCACAAAGATAATAATCAACAAAGATCAGTGAGCTTGTCTCACAAATCCACAAAGAAGAACTAAAAAGTTCTAAGCTGAAAGCACAAGAAAACTAAGGCTGAACGCAGTGCTAGCAAAAAGTGAACACCCACAAAACAATAAGAGTAAAAACTAGAGTGTTCTAGGCAATGGAAACAGAGTGTGTCTCTCTCCAAAAGAAGTGTGGTGTAACCAACCAACTTACTCAAGCAAACTAAGCAAACGAAAACCAAAAATGAAAACTAATACGCTCCAAGAACAACACAACAATGCAAGAAACAATAAAAACGAAGTGTCTAGAAAGACCTGAGATTTTTATTGATGAAGAAGGGGATGCCCCCAAGCTTTGACGCTTGTACCTCTTGAATATTTCTTGGGGTGACACCGGGGTGGCATCCCCAAGCTTGATCTTTTGTCCATTCTTCATCTCATTACATCATTCTCTCTTCACACCTGAAAATTTTCCTTCATACAAAACTTCACACAATCTTCATTAGCAACATTAGTGTATTCAAAAGATATTAGACCTCTGGCAAAGCTTTGGAACAGCAAGTCTTTTCACTAAAAACACAAGCTACTGTAGTAACTCCTTCAAAAATCTCAATTCACCAAAAAGAACCCAAAAAGTAATCAATAAGAAGCAAATGCAAATAATGGCAGAAATCTGTCAAAATAGACCAGCAGGTAGAAACCGATTTTTTAAAAAATCTTCTGTTGCTCAAATCAAAAAGTGTTGAACTAACTAAAGTTAGCTAAATGACTGGGAGATTTATTCGTAAATTTTCAGCTCAATCCTAGTTACAGAGGCTCCTCACGATTTTTTATGGTGGAGGACAGAAATCTGTTTCAGGACAACAACTCCCCAAATCTTACTTCCCTCTCATTAGAGGTCATTCTTGGCACAAAAAGCAAAAAAAATAGGATAAAGAGAGGTCATTACAGAAGTAATAACTTCCAAGACTCAAGAAAACTCTTGGGTTATCTTCCAACAAATACTTTTCTTTAACGCCTTTAAGTTAGGCTTGATAGTTTGAGAAGATGCTCACATAAGAAATTTGAATTGAAGTAAAAGAGAGCATCAAGAAGCAAATTCAAAACACATTTAAGTCTAACCCAATTCCTATGCATAGGAATCTTGTAAAGAAACAAGTCATGAAAGCACAAAGCAACAAGCATAGGAAAGCAAAACAAGTGCAACTTCAAGATTTTCAACATAAAGAGGGGAAACTTAATATTTTTGAGATGCATGAGACCATGTTTTCCTCTCTCATAATAACTTCATGTCCTAACTCAAGATAAACACTATAAATCTCTCTATTTTTTCCATTAAGACTAACTAGTGAAAACAAAAATAAGAAACAAAAAGACAAAACTGCAGAATCTAAAGGAAATAACTTTGAGCACTCACACCGGAGGAAGTGAGTACCTTTTACCTTACCTCCCCGGCAACGGCGCCATAAAAGAGCTTTCTAGCTTGCTGTTGTCGTGGGGTAATGTGTGTGAGTGCTTTTTACCTTTCCTCCCTGGCAACGGCGCCAGAAAAGAGCTTGATGTCTACGCACTTCTATTCTTGTAGACAGTTGTTGGGCCTCCAAGTGCAGAGGATTGTAGAACAGCAACAAGTTCCCCTTAAGTGGATTACCCAAGGTTTATCGAACTTAGGGATAAAGTGGTCAAAGGTATTCCCTCTCAAGCAATCCTGGAATCAAGATACAAGAAGTCTCTTATGTCCCCAACACACCCAATACACTTGTCAGGTGTATAGGTGCACTAGTTCGACGAAGAGATAGTGAATACAAGTGGTAACGGTGCCAGAAAAGAGCTTGACAGTGAGGTAAAGACTAAAGCAAAAAAACATGCAACAGATCTAGTAGCAAACGATGTTTCAGTGCTTAGAAACAAGGCCTAGGGATCATACTTTCACTAGTAAACACTCTCTCATATAAATATCCTCTCTTCATGATACTACTCTTAACTACTCTATGGTTGGACACTCTAATCATCGGTAGGGATATAACAGCACTCCTCAAAGTCCGCCTTCCCCAATCTAGATAATCCCACACTGTCACCTTGAGCGCTAGATGGTTCCAACAAACACCACAATTTCATAGAGACATCCAACTCCAAATATAACTTATAACAAATATTCAATCTAGCCAAAGTGCCACACACGGTATGTACGCTGTCACTTTCACACACGTGGGGAAAAGCATAGATCTATTAAAGCACAAAGAGTATTTATGTAGACTCAAACCTAAGTGCCACCATGGCGTGCACGCTGTCACTTTCACACACATGGGGAGAGCAGAGATCTAATGAAGCACTTGAGTAGCAAGGTAGATCTACTTGATTGCAAAGCTCATGACCACAAGATCATGCATAGAGAGAGAGAGATGAACACATAGCTACCGGTAGAGCCCTTAGCCCTGAGGAAGAACTACTCCCTCCTCATTATGGGAATCAGCAACGATGATGGAGATGGTGGTGGAGATCGATGGAGATGGCTCCGAGGGCACTTCCCCGTCCCGACAGGGTGTCGGAACAGAGACTTTCTGTCCCCCGAATCTCCCCTTCGGTGGCGGCGGCGCTACGGAGGTTTTCGTGGATTTCTTCTGGATGCCCTAGGGTTTTTTGGGTCGGAAGCTTCTTATAGGCGCAGGAATCAAGGTCGGTGGGGGTCCAGGGGGCCCACACCCCCTGTGGGCGCCTCTAGGGCTTGACCGTGCCTAGGGGGTGCGGCCACCGTGTGGCCCCCCTCCAGCTCTGCTTCGTGGTTCCGTGTTGCTCCAGGAAAAATAATGACTTTGGCTTTTGTCCCATTCAATTCCGAGAATATTAATTTTCTGCCCTTTGGAACCAAAAACAGAAGAAAACAGGCAACTGGCACTGTGGCCACTTGTTAATAGGTTAGCTCCATAAAAGATATAAAAACACCTCAAAGTATAGAAAAAGCAAAGCAAAGTAGATACAAAACAAGCATGGAGCATCAAAAATTATAGATACGTTTCCGACGTATCAGTTACTTACTTTGATTGCTGTTTCTTTTGTATATGTCAAGTATCGTTTCCATAGACCATGAGGTTGTGTTACTCCCTGGTATTGTAGGATACTTTGTGGAAGTCAAGTATCACTTCATAATTGGGTGATTATAAAGATGGCTTTCATGTATCTCCGATGGTACCTATTGAGTTGCATGAATCAAGAGTGAGATTTGCCACTCCAAGTGATAGAGAGATATCTCTGGGCCCTCTCGGTAGTGTAGCATCCTAAAGCTTGCAAGCATGTGACTAATGTGTTTAGTAACGGGGTTCCTACACCACAGAAGGAGTAAAGAGAACTTACCAGTAACGAGATTAAACTAGGTAAACCAACGATCGAATCTCGGGAAAGTGATATATCACAAGACAAAGGGAATTGTGTAACGGATTAATGGATTCCTAGACATCATGGTTCAACCGATAGTGATCTTCATTGAATGTATGGGAGTCATTATGGCATCAAGGTCCCGCTAATGATTATTGGTTGGAGAGGAGTATCGATCATGTCTGCATGTTCTCGAACCCGTAGGGTCAAACACTTAACGTTCGATGCCACTAGGGTTTGATGTGATAAATAGATGGTGTTATCAAATTTTTATTCGGAGTCCCAGATAGGATCCCGAACATCATGTGGAGTATCAGAATGGTCCAGAAATAAAGAAAAACATATCGGAAAGTATTTTCAGGATTATCGTAAAATTTTAGGATTTTTCAGTATTGTACTTGAGGTTCTAGAAGGTTCTGGAGGGTCCCATAGTGGGGCCCACCTATGTCGGACGACCCATATCGACCGAGGGGTGTCATGTAGGCCCATATGGGTCAGGTGCACCGTTCCCCCTTGGCCCATGCGGCTGGGATAAGAGGATAGGATCAAATCCCTTGAAAATAGGGTGTTAACTTGGGGGAGTCTCTCCCTTGTTTGGCCGACCCTAGGACTTGATGGAGGGGAGGGATGGGGCATGGCATTTGATTTGTTGGCCGTCGGGTCCCCTCTCTTCCTCCCGTACTACTACCACTCTGCGCATATTTTGGCGAAGCTCTACCGGTTTCTCACCATTTCTTCCACCACCAAACCGTCATGCTACGGGGATCTCATCCACCTCTCCCTCACCTTGTTGGATCAAGTTGGAGGATATGACATCAAGCCGGACGTGTGAATACCGCGGAGGTGCTGCCCGTGCGGTGCTTCATCTGATTGATCCGACGTCATGTACGTCTACATTAACCATGATCTTTGAGATTGTTAAACAATTTGGATCTTCGAGGGTATGCAGATCTGATCTAATTCTCGTTACTAGCATCGCATAGATACGATCTTGTTGGGTTCCATTTCCTCTTCCATAGATTTTTTCCATGCTACGAATCGTATCAGTGGTATCAGAGTCTAGATCTATGTGCTTTGTACGAGTAGAACACAATAAAGTTATGGGAGTTGATGATCATGTTGTTACCCTCTCACGTGTATTAGTTAATGTTACGGGATAGTAGGATAAAACGTCCAGATCAACCTTACGCGAGATCGGTTTCACGCTCAACATGCAACTTGTATTGCATAACTGGCTAGCGGGCGTCTATCTCTCCTACTATAGTTAATACTGCTTTTACAACGGAGGGCCCTAAAGGGTGTAGTAGAGACAACATGATTATCAATGTTGTGGCTTTGCATAGGTAAGAACAGTTCTTATTCATTATCCATACAAGCCACGTAAAATAGATAAGAACAAAGTAGAGGGCGTCTAATTTATTTTTGCAGGTCATGTGATGTGGTATGGCCAAAATTCTGATGAGTTATATATGTGATGGATGCAACGATCATGTTTTATAATCTTTCATGACTTGTATGTCCATGAGCATGGCAACCGACATGAGCCATATGGTTGTCTCTTTATTGTCAATGACCTGCGTGTCAACTTCAATGCCATGTAATTGCTTTACTTTATCGCTATGAGTTAGCTATAGTTATAGTTGCAACATATTGTGTAGACAACATATGCGGTGGCACGGACCTTGGTGCCATGATGACAGAGATGGATATCATGTTGGTGCTTTGGAGATGGAGATCAAAGGCACAAAAAGAAAAGTCTATACCATATCAGATTATCTATGCATATGATGTTTATCCTTTTATGCATTTTATTCAATAAAAAATAACGTGTTATTTCTTTCGGTGTGACCCTTC
This sequence comes from Avena atlantica, assembly GCA_910589765.1. Taxonomy (NCBI): domain Eukaryota; kingdom Viridiplantae; phylum Streptophyta; class Magnoliopsida; order Poales; family Poaceae; genus Avena; species Avena atlantica. The sequence continues at coordinate 52,084,307 of OU342739.1, read as the reverse complement.
TACAGACACTATACACGCTATAGCGCGCTAATAGCTGCTATATTTTAAAATAGCATTTTGAAAATAGCCTAAAAATAAAAATAGCAATAATAAATAATATAGTGAAACAGATAAGTGTTTTAGCGCATTCAGTTATGTTTAACAATCAAGATTTGCATCCTATATTTGCTTATTGCACACCCTCATCATATGATCACTTACTCCACACCCACCAACCAAAAAGTAGCATGCTATATTTGAAAATAGCGCTAATGCTATGATGTTTTAACTCGGTATAGCATGCTATTTTGCAAATAGCGTCATAGCGGAAAAAATTGTGAAAAAATAGCGTGGACCCTAGCGTGAAATAGCGCACTATTTTTTTCATTGATCTTATCATGCTTTGATTTGATCATGATGGTAGAATTATAATATGATCCCTCATACTTAATATCACGATATCTATTCTCCCTTAGTATGCACCGTTGCGAAAGATCGTCGTTTTAAAGCACCACGTGATGATCCGGTGTTATAAACTCTATGTTCACATACAACAGGTGTAAGCCATGTTGCACACATAGAAATACTTTGGTTAACTTGACGACCCTATCACGTATAGATATGGCCTCGGAACACAAGGAACCGAAAGGTTAAACATGAATCATATAGATGATCGGACCTGGTGTAGTGGATTTGGAACCTAAACAACTTTGAGGGATGTTAAGTTTAGTGGGAGTTTATTAGTAATATGATTAAACTTAAACCATTATCATTAACTAATAATCTAAGTGAATTTGCATAGTTCATTGTAGTCATTGGTATTCGTTAACTACCTTGCGTTTAGCTTTTATTTGAGATAACAGAACTATAAAATTATAGATATTTACTTCACAGACTGGCACCGTAATATGTGTGCACCAATTTAAAGTTAAAGTCCTAATGCAAACTTTCAGCAAACCTCACTTACTCCACATGGTTAATAAGTTGTATTAATCCATATTTGTACCATCCAAACTTCCTCAAATATTTCTACACTCAAGATAGAGAGGCAGCACACAACTTACAGTCTCATTCTTCTGTTATATGATCCGATAAAAAATACATAGGACTTGTTCTTATTTGCAGCACATTCACAAGATACAGGCAGCACCATTCAGCACAGTAGCAGATAGCATGGCACGGGTGTTTTGTTCTCACATATCACTGTCTGTAGAATCTTTTGTAAATTTTACTTCTTTGGTGTGTCTGCATAGTTCCAGTTGGCATGTGCAAAGGAAGTATAACTCCTTCCACCGGCCACATCTTCTTCACGTATCTGGTTGCTAATTTCTTTCAGGCAATCTTCTGTGAGCTTCACCTTCGAGGAGTCAATGTTGGATTCCAGATTCTTGATCTTCGTTGTCCCTGTGAAATTATACAGCATATGTGTCAGTTATCAAATGCCAGTTTACTGAATGAGCTTGATTATTAATCACTTGTTCGGAGGCATCAAAACATTTTACAGTTCAGTTCAATGCCAGTTCAAAATTAGCACCATGGAACAAACTGTAGAGCAAAAGACTACCATGAGCCTGCTTCTCTGCCAAAGAAAGCTGGATTGCAGTTGAAATATCTCTGTTTCTATGTTTGCACAGTTCCTTCACTGAGCTTTCTCAAACTAAACATTTCACTTCTACCAGAAAGCACATGCCAGCAGACGGTATTCAGTTTTTTGTCTACCTCCAGAGGGAGACCTCAGTAAAATCACCCCTACATGTTAAACACTATGCTATCAATGGGCCCGAGAAGAGATTGCAGCACTAACCTGGTATGGGAACCACATCACCCCCTTGATGCAGAACCCAAGCTAAAGCTAGCTGAGCAGGGCTGCACTTGTGTTCCTTGGCTAGTTCTTCCATCTTCAGATAGAGATGCTTGTTCTTCTCCAGATTTTCTGCTGAAAACCGTGGATGCCCTTTCTGGGAAGAAAAAAACAATGAGTTTCAGATCATTATTGAGTGCTCCAGATCAAGCAGCTGACTGTACTGGTACCAGATTAGATTCAGCAGACACTTGTTCTGTGACTCCTCTTCCGCCGAAAAACCCGCGGCCGATCGGGCTGTAGGGAACAATTCCAATTCCCAGTTCTCTGGGATCCACAGTGCAGAAGAATCAGTTTCTTTACATGATCAATCAGAACTATGTGTCAACTATGAAACCTCGCAGGTAGGACTTGTAATGTACTTGAATTTACCTGCAGAGAGGCACAATGTCGGGCTCGATGTCGCGAGCCCAGAGAGACCACTCCATCTGCACCGCTGAGATCGGGTGCACGGCATGGGCACGCCGGATGGTGTCGGGGCTCGCCTCCGACAGCCCGATGTACTTGACTTTCCCCTCCTCCACTAGCTTCTTCAGCTCACCGATCTGCACCCAGTTTCAGTGCAGGAATTACAGTGAGCAACCCGCAAGCAGCAATCAAACACAGGGAATCTTTTGCACATGATGAAGTCAGGAGAGGAGACCGTGTCCTCGATGGGGACGGTGGTGTCTATCCGGTGCTGGTAGTAGAGGTCGATGTGGTCAACGCCGAGGCGGCGCAGGCTGGCCTCGCAGGAGGCGCGCACGTACTCCGGCCGGCCGCACACGGAGCCCGTGCCGACGCCGTACTCGTACAGCTTGATCCCGAACTTGGTGGCCACCTGCACCTGCTCCCGCGGCAGCTGCTTCAGCGCCTGCCCAAGTTTAGCGCGCTGCCTCAGCCTCGGACGCTATGCCCCCACCCAAAAAAGCCAAGAAATCAATCAGGCGAGAGGACGGAACCTTGCCGAGGAGCGTCTCGTTGGCGTGGGGGCCGTAGAAGTCGGAGGTGTCGAAGAAGGTGACGCCGCGGCGGAAGGCGTGCGTGATGACGGCCACGCCGGCGTCGTCGTCCAGCGGGGAGTTGTAGGAGCCCGTCAGGCCCATGCACCCCAACCCCAGCTTGGACACCTGGCTTGTTGGATCATTCGACTGAGACTGACAATGCAAGGAGGGAAGATGATTTACCCAATCGATCGAGACTCACCTCCAGTCCCTGGGTGCCGAGCCTGACGCGAGGAATCACCGGGGTTTCCTCCATGGCGCAGCGCAGGTCTGGAGGAAGGGACGCTGAGGACTCGTGGAATATTGCCGAGTGTGGAAGTAGGAGCAGTCGTGAGTCACGCGTCGAGCTCTGGAGGCGGGGCATCGAGGATTCCGCGAATTTTAAATGGAGCGTTGTCGTGATTCGATCGGCGAGCATATATAAAACGCGATGGGGCGGCCAACTTGGCCCTAGCTCCGGCGAGGCGCGTCTCCAGATCTGACGAGGTCGCCTCCACGGCCGCCCCTTGCAGCAGATGTCTCGCGGGGCAGTAGCATCTGCCGTCCATGGTTTGGGAGGTTTGTAGCGGCGGCAGTGGTGGTTTGCAGCAGCCGCGTCGACCGCTTGCAGCAACGACGGTGGTAGTGTGTAGCAGCGACGTCGGCGATTTTGTAGCAGCAGCGGTGATGGTTTGTAGCAGCTGTCGACCGTTCACAGCGACGACGGTGGCTTGCAGCTAGGCGGTGCCAATTGTAGCGATGGCAACAGCGTTTTGAACCAAAATCATTGGTTCCTTGTAGCAGTGGTGGTCACGGTATGTAGCAACGATGTCGACGACTTGCAACACCACCGGTAGGAGGCGGCGATGCCCTTTTTTGAACAATCTCCATTTATCATGGTCACTTTATTTACTACTTTCATTGTTTATTAATATAAAATATTTTGGCAAACTAAGGGCATCTCTAACTCATGGTGGGGATGAGTTTGTCCCGCCATTGGAGCAGACGAAAGAAGCCGACGTTGGAATTGATGTTGGGACTGCTGGCGATGGACCTGAACAGATCGGATCTGAGAGGCGGAGAGTACCCAGTGAATCGACACGAAAGTTGAAACTTCCAAACGTCAAATCTATCTCCTGGTCGAGGTTGTCGAAGGCCGAAAGAAGGGTGGGCGAAGGCCGAAAGAAGGGTGGGCGGGTGTGGAAGGACGTCGACGGAGCCGAAATGGATCTGACCGCTCCCGATCATCGTGTTGTTGCTTGGTGAAGAGGGAGCCGCCGAATTCATGACTCCAGTGTCCAGATTTCTCACAAATGGCACAAATTGACGACGGGTAACCTCGGAAATATGTCCATTGTTATGGACGTGGATTTTAGGGAAAAGAGGCATGCTGGTGATTTCGTCGGCTTATCAGACAAACAAACGAGGCGAGATTTATCCAGGTCCAGACCCTCATAGAGGAAACCATACTTCCTTCTTGTCTGATCTTTATTGATGGAGAGTACAAAGTCGTTGGGTTATTAGATATGATCTAGGTTAAAGTGTTACAATGGATTGATATGAGTAGATTTTTTGGTGTCCTCCCTGTTGGCTCCTCCCAGGAGAGGCTGAATCTTAGAGTCCAATCTGAGTCGGTTACAAATAAAAGGTAACCTTATGACTATGTCAGCTATACCTTGGGCTTTGCATTAATCGCTACGTCTAGTTTCTCGGGTCTGGGTTCTTCTAGAATCTTTGGCTTCTCATGGGTCTTATCTCGAATTCGTACCAAGCATGCCATCAACGGAGACACGACAGGTTATACCCATATCACTAACCAATCCCCAATAGTTAGAGAAGTAAAAAATTCTTCCTAAAACTTAGAAAAGTGGTTTCTAACCGATCCCCAAACTTAGAGGAGTAAAACCACGATCTCTTAGAAATTCAATCAAATTCAACAGAATTTTGCACAATTCCAACCGAAATTGATAATAACTAGTTATATTCACTGCATATGTACATGATACAACCAAAAGTCAGCCAAAGTTCACATGAATTCGACCGAAATTCACTAAAAACTAACCTAATCCTCCTCCCAGTCAAAGGAGGAGGAATTGATGTCAATCTCGATGACCGTCGTCGCCGTTGAAGGTCCCTCCTCCTCCTTCATCGTCATCGGCGTCGACGCTATCGACGAACCTGTAGCGTCGACGACCTCCTTCTTCCTCGCCGCGTCCGCCATCTTCTTCGCCGTGGCGTATTCCTCGAGCCGGCGCCGCTCCTCCTCGACGAGCTCCAAGTTGTCCTGCGTTATCCGCTCCACCATCTTCGAGTTGCAGTGCTCCTCCACAAGACGCTCGTGTGCCTCCCTGTCCTCCCTTTGCTCGCGGTCGGAGACAAAGCAACGATCAGACAGCTCTAGTGCCAGCACCGAGGAGCACCCTAGCTAGAAGTAAAGCTCGCCGTAGTGGGAGCCGTGGAGCTCAACGTTCTTCATGTTGTATGCCAACGCCGCTTGCTCCGGCGACTCGAAGATCTCGATTCACACCTTCCGGCGAGTATTCCGGTCGCTAATTTCTGTGACCCACGCGCCCTACGACCGTTGCTGCACGCCACGATAGACCGGCGCTGATGGTACTAGCAGGTTGGGGAGGCTAGAGGAGTGGCGTGGTTGCCGACGATGGTGAGGTGGCGCCAATCGTGGAGGGGAATGACGGCCACAAGAAGAAGTCATGATTGGGGCATGTGGTGACGATGAGCATTGGGAATACGCAATGGGGACGACCAATGAGAAAATACGGCCATCGCAGAGTTGTGGGGGTGGCAGTGATACGTCGGAAACGTATCTATAATTTTTGATGCTCCATGCTTGTTTAGTATCTACTTTGCTTTGCTTTGTCTACACTTTGAGATGCTTTTTACATGTTTTCTGGTACTAACCTATTAACAAGTTGCCACAATGCCAGTTGCCTGTTTTCTGCTATTTTTGGTTTCAGAAAAGTTAGTAAAGAAATATTCTCGGAATTGGACGGGACAAACGTCAAAGTCAATAACTTTCTGTGGGGAGCAAGAATCCAAAAGACGAGACGGAGACGCAAGCTAAGGCAGCCAAACCCCCTTAGGTGCGGGTGGGCCCTGCCCCGCGCCTGGGAGGGGTGTGGCCCCCCTAGCCGCCTCCTCGGCCTCCCCCTTCGCCTATAAGAAGCCCCCGATGCAGAAACCCTAAGAACCCGATCAAATATCCACGAAACCGTCTGTAGCCGCCGCCACCATCGTCCCTAGATCGGGGGGAGGGGATCTTAAGTTCTTCTCGGCACCCTGCCGGAGAGGAGATCATCCCGGAGGCCTTCTATCCGGTATGATGCGTGAGTAGATCCACCTTGGACTATGGGTCCATGTAGTAGCTAAATGGTTGTATCTCCTCCTTTGTGCTTTCATGTATAGATCTTGTGAGCTGCGTTCATGATCAAGATCTAATCTATTTGTAATCATGCATGTTGTGTTTGCGGGAATCCGATGGATATTGAGATTGTTATGTTGGTTTGATTAATGGTTTTGTCTTTATGATTCTATCATGTCTGTGTTGTTTGTGATCTTGCATGCTCTCCGTTGTTAGTAGCTATCTTGGCCAAGTAGTTGCTAGTGACTCCAAGAGGGAGTATTTATGCTCGATAGTGGGTTCATGCCTTAGTTTCCAAGGGAAGTGATAATAATATCTTCGGTTGTAGATGTGTTGTTGCTACTAGAGAGAAAACAACGGTCTCTTGTTCATGGAACATGTGGACTGTTTAGCTTACACACTTTGCTTAAAGCAGTTTTCGGTTGCTTGCAACTTAATACTCGAGGGGGTTCGGATGATAACCTAAAGGTGGACTTCTAGTCATAGATGCAGTTGGATGGCGGTCTATGTATCTTGTTGTATTGCCCAATCGAATCTCATAGGATCTTTCTGACTAGTAATTGCATTGTTATGCCTTGCTCAGTTCCTGTCAATTGCCCTGCTGTAATTTGTTTACCCTTCATGCCATGTTGTTTATCTAAGGAGAGCACCTCTAGTGAACTATGGACCCCGGTCCAATCTTTACCATTGATACATCTTCCACTGTTACTTGTTTACTTGCTGCAAACCATTACCTTTCACACCATACGTTTAATCCTTTGTTACAGCAAACCGATGAGCTTGACAACCTCACTGATTCGTTGGGACAAAGTCTTGAGTTTGTGTTGTGCAGGTCTCCGCATCGCTTGCAACACCTGTGTGACGTTTGCTTCCTCCTACTGGTTCGATAACCTCGGTTTCTTACCGAGGGAAACTTGCTGTTGTGTTGCTTCATATCTTGCTCTTGGGGTTTCTAACGAAACGTCCCACGACAGGTGCTAGGCGCCATCAAGCTATTTTCTGGCGCCGTTGCCGAGGAGGCTAAGGACATCTTCACTAGGGGAGTCCTTCACTTCCTTTCTCTTTACTTTGTTTTTAGTTTGCTTTGTTTCTTTTGCTTGTTTTTGTTTGCCTCTTTCCAAAAAAAAAACCAAAAATTAGTCTAGTTTGGTTTGCTTGCTTTATTCAACCCCCCCCCCCCCCCCCCAAAAAAAATTATTTCCTACTCTAGTTGGTGATCTGTCATTGCCTTGCTTGGTCATGCTTTCCATCAATGGGTGAATTCTTTAAAACTAGTGCTTATTGGCAAGGTGGGTTCACGGAAGAACAAAAGTATTATTATAAGAAACACCGTTTGTCACAAAAAGGGAAACACTTATGGGAACAAATTGATAAGTTGAATACTATTGCTAAATACGTGTGCTCTACTTATAATGTTACTTATTGCTTTGATGAAGCTTGTTGTTATAGGAGGTATAAACACCTGCCTTTTCAGTGTGAGTTTAATGATAATGTTACCATATCCTCTTATGTTAAGGGAAATTATGACTTTTATGATGTGGAACAAATTGAAGAATTTATCGCTTTCAAGGGTACATTTGAACTTGCTAGTTTGCTTAAAAATACTGATGATGCACCTTATGAACATGAGGTTTATGAGATACTTAAATTTTTCTTTGACAATTACAAGGAAGCAAATGGCTATATTCTTAAATATTTTAATAGGTGCTTTCCACAACTGGAAGATACTAATGCATTGCAGGAGCTTATGGAAGAAGAAATTGTTGAAATGGGAAGCTCATTAGATGAAAAAGAAGAGGAGAGTGATGAACAAAAGGAGGAAGAATGGATCTTCCCATTCCTACCTTCTAATGAGAGTAACTCTTTATCCCTTACATTATTTGATTGTCCCCTATGCTTACCAAAGGAGGATGAATGTTATGTTCCTGTGGATCCTTTTGAAATATCTACTTTAGATAAAACCTGTGAAGGTTTTTGTCCCACTGTTTTTGATCTTGATAGAAATTATGAGTTTGTAGATCATGAAAAGCATGCTTTATGTGATAGCTATTGAAAGGATATGGATGTCGCCTAGAGGGGGGTGAATAGGCGATTAAAACTTTTCCTAGAGTGGCTCAACAAAGGCAGAATAAAACTAGTGTTTACTTTGTAAAGCATAACCTAGAAACAACTAAGGTTTACCTATGTGCACCAACAACTTATGCTAAGCAATATAAGCAACAAAGTGATAGCAAGAAATATTGTACTTCAAGCACGAAGGCTATCACAATGTAAAGTGCATAAGTAAAGAGCTCGGGTATAGAGATAACCGAGGCACACGGGGACACCGATATTTTACCGAGTTCCTCCCAACATGGAGTACGTCTCGTTTGGAGAGGGGGTGGTATCAAACCACCAACGCCACAAAAGGCCTCCCTTATTCTCCGGTGAATATCACCCCAATGGGATCGATCCACGCTTCCACTATCGGTGCACTTGTCGGTGGCAACCAGAACCTCTCACAAGGTTGGGGCACTTCTCCACAACTTAATTGGAGGCTCCCAACAAATGCCACAAAAGGCCACAATGCCACCAAGGCCACAAACCGTCTAGGGTTCCAAGAACCCAAGAGGGACAAGCTCCAATGAGCAACTCAAACCAAATCCTGCGAGGAGAACTCAAACCGATGCAACAAATGCAAATGTCAAGAACACCATAAAGATGCCCAAATCCCTCACTCTCAAGTTCCAACAAAGCTACTAAAACTATTGGGAGAACAAGAGAGGAGGAATCAAAGAGAGACACAAAATCCCCCAAAATCTAGATCCCCGAAGATGCACTCACAAAGAGATGAATCGGTTAGGTCAAAACCTGGGGCTAGATCTCCTCTCTCTTCCACTCAAATATGGGCAAGAATCATCGGAGGGAAAATATTAGGCAACCTTCAAGATCTAGAGCAAGTGTGAACAAAGTTTAGCCTAATAGATAAGAGAGGAGCTATCTAAACTGAAAACGGACAAAGCTTAAATGGAGGGCCCAGAAAATCTGGCCGTTGAGGCGTTTTTCTGTCTGGATCGGTACTACCGAATTTTACCGGTAGTACCGGATATGTCCCAGGCTGAGCAAAGAAACAAGACGAGGAAACTGTGCGCATGCAGCGAGGCAGCACGGGCCGCCGCCGCAGCAGCTGTGCGCATGCAGCGAGGCAGCAGCACGCGCGTGCAGGCGCAGCGTTTAGCAGCGCAGCGGCAGTAGTGGGCCAGCATAGCCACAGCACGCAGCAGCACTAGGCACGCACGCACGCGAGCAGGTGCAAGGCGGGGCCAGCGTGCAGCGGCACTGCGCGCGCGCGCGGTCGATTAGGCAGACGCGGGGTAGCATGCGGGCGCGCGAGTGGGTCCAGCAGCGGCAGTACGCGCGACACAAGTGGGGCCTCAGCATCGCGGGATCTGTTGAGCGTTGCGTGCGCGGCAGGCGGAACAGCTGGTCAACGCACGTGCGGCAGCGGCTAGGCCCAGCGGCAGCGCGCGGTCAGCTTGAGGCGAGCGGGAGCGGACCCAGCGCGTGCAGCGCGAGCGAGCAGCGCGAGCGAGCGGCGTGAGCGAATCGGGTGGCGGCGCGAGCAACGAGGGCGAGAGCGGGCGCAGCAACTGGGCCAGGTCAACGCGGCTGAGCGAAAGGCAGAGATCTGGATCTAGGAAAATAACCGGGCAGGCCGGTACTACCGGCCCACCCGGGCGGTACTACCGGGCCGGCCGGTAGTACCGAATCTGTATACCTAGCGAGACAGAACGAAAACGGGCCGTTTTCAGGTCCGGACGGCCTAGAAAACAGACAAACATGCGGCAATAACTTTTGACTGGGAGCTCCGATTGACCCGATTCAAATTGCGTTGGATAGAGGACGACAAGAGCTTCCCAATAAAAGGTGAAAATATTGATTATCACCAAGTGAGAAAGTATCAAGTAGAATAATGTGATATACCTCACATGGTGAGAAACCGAAACGCCGTATAAATCAAAATCGCAACAAGATATATATGGGAGTTCCGATTTTGATGAACAAGAGCTTGTTATGGAGATTACCACAAGCTATATATCCTCACATGGATAAGACCAAATAACAACCAAATACGATGATGCAAGTATGCAAAGGTTTGAGCTCTCTCCGAACGATGTGACCGAATTACTCATATGAGAGCCCCTCTTGATAGTACGGTTATCTATCCTAAACCTGGTCTCACACACACAATGTGAGACCGGCAAAAGGGAAAACCTATCAAGATTATACCTTTGCCTTGAGCATTCCACTTGAGCTTGATATAGACGATCTTGCCCTTCTCAAGATGGAACGCCTTCCTTAATTCCTTATCATCGTCCTCGCATATTGAGCTTGCCCAACATATCTTCTTTGCATTTCATCGACCTTGAAGCCAACACATGCTCCAAGCGATGCCAATGGACAAATCCTACAAGTATAACTTAATACACACATTAGTTCATAAAGATTGTCATTAATTACCAAAATCACACATGGGGGCCCAACATGTTCTTTCAGCTATATTATTGAGTTTATTCATAATGCTACTGAAAATTATTATGAGACAGGAAAGTATGGTTGTAGAATTTTTCATGGTACTGAAACATCTTTGTATGTGCTGAAAGTTTTGAAGTTACTCTTGTTTTATCTTCCTATACTTGTCACTTTGTTCTTTGTGAATTTATTTATGTACAAGATTCCGATGCATAAGAATAGGGTTATACTTAAATGTGTTTTGAATTTGCTTCTTGATGCTCTCTTTTACTACAATTCATATTTCTTATGTGAGCATCCTCTCAAAGTTTCTATGCCTAACTTAACGGCGTTAAAGAAAAAGTACTTGTTGGGAGATAACCCAAGAGTTTCCTTGAGTTTTGGAAGTTATTACTACAATAATGACCTCTACTTATCCTTTTTGTTTGAGTTTCGTGCCAAGAATGACCTCTAATGAGAGGGAAGTAAGATTTGGGGAATTGCTGTCCCGAAACAGATTTCTGTCCTCCACCAAAAATATTCGTGAGGAGTCTATGTAACTCGAATTGAGCTTAAAGTTTGCGAATAAATCCCCCGGTATGTTAGCTAACTTTCGTTAGTTCAAAACTTTCTGATTTGAGCAACATAAGATGTTCAAAAAAATAGATTTCTACCTGCTGGTCTGTTTTGATAGATTTCTGCCATTATTTGCATTTGCTTTTTATTGATTCCTTTTTGAGTTCTCTTTAGGTGAATTGAGATTTTTGAAGGAGTTACTACAGTAGCTTGTGTTTTTAGTGAAAAGCCTTGCTGTTTCAAAGCTTTGCCTGTGGTCTAATATCTTTTAAATAAACTAATGTTGCTAATGAAGATTGTGTGAAGTTTTGTGTAAAGGAAAAAAATTCAGGTATAGAGAGAGAATGATGTAATGAGATGAAGAATGGACAAAAGCTCAAGCTTAGGGGTGCCACCATGGTGTCACCCCAAGAAATATCCAAGAGGTACAAGCGTCAAAGCTTGGGGATGCCTTGGGCATCCCCTTCTTCATCAATAAAAAGCTCATGTCTGTCTAGACACTTTGTTTTTATTGTTTCATGTACAGTTGTGTTGTTCTTGGAGCGTCTTAGTTTTCGTTTTCTTTGCTTAGGTTATTTAGTTTGCTTGAATAAAGTAGTTTGGACCTCAGTTCTCGCTGTGTTGTTTTGCAAATAAGTTGCTTGGTGTTGGAAATGAGTAGTAAGTTCTTGCTTGAAGTGCAAGAGGAGCTTGCATTGACTGTGACTTAGACTTTAGCATGACATGCTAGGTGTTGTTTTGAACTTATGCTTAATGATTATTGTTGTAGCATGTCTTGTTCCAAACAATTGGGATTGCTTAGTGTGCCTTGAAGAAATTATGCGTTATTTTAGCATGCAAAAGCATAGTATTATGGTATTCTCCTTTGATGCTTTGTTTGGGTTGACTTGGCACATGCTCACACCATGTTATGACTATGACAAGTCACCATTAGCCTCTATGATCATTTAGTCCCTGACTTATAGTACCACTCTTTGCTTTGATTAGTAATGCTTTTTTGCACTGCATGATTATGACCATTATTGCTCTCTTAGTTGGTTGCTCCCAGTCTTCTGCTAGCCTCCACTTGTATGAGTAAGTTCTACTCATGCTTCCAACTCCCAAGAAACCAAGTTTTTCCAAAGTGTCCACTATAAACTCCTATGCATGGTGTGTTACACCATTCCAAGTATATTCTTGTTTTCAGCTATCTTCCAATTAAAAACTATTTTGTTATGCGAAAACTTAGTGATTAAAGCCCTCACAAACTTGGTGGCACACTTTATATTCTTTGCCCCTAATAAACTTGAACCATTGTGTCTTCTATGTTGTATATGCTTGCACTTATACGTTGGAATTAACAGAACCGTGCTGTCAAGGGGAACGTTTTCAATATTGCACTTGTACTTTGTACTCAGTTGATATCATGCTCTTTTGTCTATGGATGTCATCGGTGTGAAATAAAGAGGGAACTTGTAAGTCCATGGAGTTTGTATCCTGTGTTAGAGAAATTCTTGGGCCGCTAGCCTAAGCCATGCCTAATCATGGTGGAAACTTGCAGCATCACCATAGTGACATCTGTGACGCATTCTTCTTATAAAAAAAGAGACACATTGAGAAAAGAGGAAAGAGAGAAAAAAAGCACCATATTCCATGGTAAATAAGTAGATTGCTGAGATGCTCATTGTCTGCTTGCCTTGTCATTTTGGTTATGGGATAGCTCCTCTACCATTTGCAAGGGGTACCCAATTGGCGGTTCTCAATGATATGAAAATACTTACAATAACAAGAACTTACAGGTGACTAAAGTTGAGTAGCATGAGGTGTGGCCCTCGTATTCAAGGGACTTGAGATTGCCAACTTATACTTCGTCAAGCATATACTCTATCTTTGTTCACTTTAACCTTAACCACTTCAAGATGCTTATGATAGGGGCAATGAGGGCTGAAAGCTAATAAGTACCATACCATAATTTTCGGAAGCTCTTTTTGAAACTTGTAATCTCTGCTTCCTTTACAAAAAGGCCTTTCTTCCACCATTATTTGAGTCTCCACCTTCTACTTTTAGGCACCATTAAGAGAGCATAGTTGTCATTCTATGTGCAGTGTTCCAAAGCTTATTGATTGATGCATATTGTAATATTACTTGTTCTTGTGCTATTTGTGTAGGGGTTCGTAGCATGGAAAACAAAAAATTTCTACCGCATACAAACAAACAAGCCAAGATCTATCTACTATATTGTAGCAACGAGTCGATAGAATAACTCACCCTCGAAGATTCCAAAAGTGTTTAACGAGAGCAGATTCTCATGGGTGATGTAGTCGTACTCTTGCCTATCTCAAGATCGTGTAGACGATCCTTCTGGCGCCGCGTTCCGGCAGCGCTCCCGCAGTCGGTCACACGTTCGGTACTCGATAAAGGGATTTGATTTATCCCTTTATTTTGCCCAGCCATGATACCTAGTACATGATGCAACCATTCTAACTTGCTATGACACATTCATGTACCCTTCCCCTCCGGAGTGCCGGACCTTCCGGACCCTTCTAGAACATTCCGGATGAAAACACCGGAATCATTCTCCAGCTCCGAAACATGACTTTCCTTATATGAATCTTATTCTCCGGACCATTCCGGATCTCCTCGTGATATACCGGATCCCATCCGAGACTCCAAACAACATTCGGTCTCTTACTCATCATTCCATAACTACTCAACAATATCGAATCCTTAAGTGTGTCTCCCTACAGTTCGTGAATTATGCGGACATGATCGAGACATTTCTCTGAACAATAACCAATAGAGGAATCTGGAAATTCATATGGCTCTCACATATTTCTACGATTACTTTGTGATCGAATGAACCACTTACATACGATACCAATTTCCCTTTGTCTGACGATAGTTTACTTATCTGAGGTTTTGATCGTCGGTATCTCTACATACCTAGTTCAACCTCGTTACCGATAAGTACTCTTTTCTCGTTCCCGTGATATGTGATCCCTTGTGAGCCAGTCACATGCTTGCAAGCTAATTGGATGACATTCCACCGAGAGGGCCCAGAGTATATTTATCCGTCATATGGATGGACAAATCCCACTCTTGATCCATGTGTCTCAACCCATACTTTCTGAACACTCAATGCCACCTTTATAGCCACCCAGTTACGGTGTGGTGTTTAATGTCATCAAAGCATTCTTCCGGTGATGGTGATAAGCATGATCTCATGGTCGAAGGAATTAGGTTACTATTTATCAGAAAGCTTATAGCAATTGAACTATTAAAATGACTTGATATTTATGCTACACTTATCTATAGGAGTATGTCCATCATACCATTCTCCTAACGATATGATCTTGTTATTAATAACATCTCAATGTTCATGATAGGGAAACCACAACCATTTATTAACCAACAAGCTAGTATTATGAACAGGCTTTACCAGGGACTCTAATTTAGTTTACAAATCACACGAGTATTAATGTTTCCTGGTTAATACTATTATAGCATGAATGTAAACATTTATCATAAACACAAAGATATAATAATAACTATATTTATTATTGCCTCTAGGGCATATCTCCAACAGTCTCCCACTTGCACTAGAGTCAACTAATCTAGATTACATGGTAATATACCGAACACCCATGGCAGTTTGGTGTTGGTCATGTTTTGCCCTCGGGAGAGGTTTAGTCAACGGATCCGCCACATTCAGATCTGTGTGTACTTTGCAAATCTTTATGTCACCATCTTGGACATGTTCTCGAATAGCGTGAAAACGTAGCTTGATGTGCTTCAGCTTCTTGTGTGACCTCGGTTCTTGCGCATTGACTATGGCGCCCATGTTATCACAGTAGATAGACATTGGGTCCAGCGCACTTGGAACCACACCGAGCTCTGTAATGAACTCCTTCATCCATATCGCTTCTTGTGAAGCCTCTGAAGCAGCTATGTATTCCAATTCAGTTGAAGATCTCGCCACAACGCTTTGTTTTGCACTCCTCCAGCTAACTACTGCACCACTCAAAATAAATATGTATCCAGATTGAGATTTTAGAATCGTCTGGATCGGTGTTCCAACTAGCATCGGTATAACCATTAACAACGAGTTGTTCATCACCTCCATAAGAAAGAACCATATCCTTAGTTCTTCTCAAGTACTTAAGGATGTTTTTGACTGCTGTCCAGTGATCCACTCCTGGATCACTTTGATATCTGCTAGTTAAACTAACATCATATGCAATGTCGGGTCTAGTACATAGCATGGCATACATTAGAGATCCTATGGCTGAGGCATAGGGAGTCTTACTCATCCTTTCTCTATCTTTTGCCGTTGCTGGACTTTGAGTTTTACTCAAGGTCGTATTGGGCAACATGGGCAAGAACCCTTTCTTGCTATCTTCCATTCCAAACCTCTTTAGAACTTTGTTCAAATATGTACTTTGTGACAATGATATTAGGCGTCTCGATCTATCTCTATAAATCTTTATGCCTAATATGTAAGCTGCTTCGCCAAGATCTTTCATTGCAAAACTATTATTCAAATATTCTTTGACACTGTTAAGAAGGTCTACATCATTCTCAATCAACAATATGTCATCTACATATAGTATTAAGAATGCTACAGAGTTCCCACTCACTTTCTTGTAAATACAAGCTTCTCCATAAGTTTGTATAAAACCAAAAATTTTGATTACCTTATCAAAACATTGATTCCAAATCGGGATCCTTGCTTCAATCCATATATGTACCGTTGAAGTTTGCATACCTTGTTAGCATCTTTAGGATCGACAAAACCTTTGGGTTGCATCATATACAACTCTTCATCAATGTCTCCATTGAGGAACGCTGTTTTGACATCCATCTGGCATATCTCATAATTATAATATGCAGCGATTGCTAACAAAATCCTCACAGACTTTAGCTTCGCTATTGGTGAGAAAGTCTCATCGTAGTCAACTCCTTGAATTTGTCGAAACCCTTTTGCGACAAGTCGAGCTTTATAGACAGTAACATTACCATCAGCATATGTTTTCTTCTTGAAAATCCATTTGTTCTCGACAGCCTTTCGGCCATCCGGTAAGTCCACCAAAGTCCATACTTGGTTTTCGTACATGGATCCAATCTCGGATTTCATGGCATCTTGCCATTTATTGGAATCTAGGCTCATCATCGCTTCCTCATATGTCGCAGGGTCATCGCTGTTGTCCACCAACATGACACTCATAACGGGATCATACCAATCAGGAGTGGTACGAGTTCTCGTTGACCTGCGAGGCTCTGTAGTAACTTCAACCGAAGTTTCATGATCATCATCATTAGCTTTCTCTTTTATTGGTGCAGGCACCACAGGAACTTCTTCCGGTGCTGCGCTACTCGCAAGTTAGAGAGAAGGTTCAACAACCTCGTCGAGTTCTACTTTCCTTCCAGTCACTTCTTTCGAGAGAAATTCCTTCTCTAGAAAGGATCCATTCTTGGCAACGAAGATTTTGCCTTCGTATCTATGATAGAAGGTATACCCAATAGTTTCCTTCGGGTATCCTATGAAGACGCATTTTTCCGCTTTGGGTTCAAGCTTGTCCGGCTGTAACTTCTTTACATAGGCTTCGCAACCCCAAACTTTAAGGAACGACAATTTAGGTTTCTTCCCAAACCATAATTCATATGGTGTCGTTTCAACGGATTAGATGGTGCCCTATTTAAAGTGAATGCGGACGTTTCTAATGCATAACCCCAAAATGATAGCGGTAAATCTGTAAGTGACATCATAGAACGAACCATATCTAAGAGAGTTCGATTACGACGTTTGGACACACCATTATGCTGTGGTGTTCCCGGCGGTGTCAATTGTGAAAGTATTCCGCATTTCTTCAAATGCTCGCCAAACTCATAACTTAGATATTCACCTCCACGATCAGAACGTAGAAATTTAATCTTCTTGTTACGTTGATTCTCTACCTCACTTTGAAATTCCTTAAACTTCTCGAAAGTTTCGGACTTATGTTTCATGAAATAGATATACCCATATCTACTCAAGTCATCCATGAAGGTAAGAACATAACGATAACCACCGCGCGATGTTACACTCATTGGACCACACACATCGGTATGTATGATTTCCAATAAGTCCGTAGCTCGCTCCATCGTACCAGAAAATGGAGTCTTAGTCATTTTACCCATCAGACATGCTTCGCATCTTTCAAGTGATTCAAAATCAAGTGATTCAAGAAGTCCATCAGAATGGAGTTTCTTCATACGCTTCACTCCAATGTGACCAAGACGACAATGCCACATATAGGTCGAGTTATCGCTCAATTTCAAACATTTAGCTTCAATGTTATTAATATGTGTATTTCCACTATCGAGATTCAATAAGAATAGACCATCTATCAAAGGTGCACGTGCATAAAACATATTACTCATATAAATCGAACAACCATTATTCTCAGACTTAAACAAGTAACCGTCTCGCAATAAACAAGATCTCGATATAATGTTCATGCTTAATGCAGGCACCAAATAACAATTATTTAAGTATAAAACTAATCCCGATGGTAGATGAAGAGGTAGCGTGCCGACCGCGATCACATCAACCTTTGATCCATTTCCAACACGCATCGTCACCTCGTTCTTCGCTAGCTTCCGTTTATTCTGCAGTACCTGTTTCGAGTTACAAATATGAGCAACCGAACCAGTATCAAATACCCAGGCACTACTACGAGTACTAGTGAGATACACATCAATAACATGTATATCGGATATACCTTTCTTCTTGATGTTGCCGTTCTTCAAATCCGCCAAGTACTTTGGGCAATTCCGCTTCCAGTGACCCTCTCCCTTGCAGTAAAAGCACTCAGTATCAGGCTTAGGTCCAGCCTTGGCCTTCTTCGTCGGTGCGGCAACTTTCTTACCACCCTTCTTGAAGTTTCCCTTTTGCTTAGACTTGCCTTTCTTGAATTTGGTGGTCTTATTTGAAGGGTTTCGCAGCATAGTAAATCAAAAAAATTCTACGGATGCGAACGGGAAAGCCAAGATCTATTCTAGGAGATGCAAACAACGAGGGGGGATAGATGAGATCTTCATACCCTTGAAGATTCGCACAGCGGAACGTTCGACGGAACGTGGGTGATGTAGTCGTACTCGCTTCTCCTCCTCGTGATCCGATCCGATCTAACACCGCAAGTGGCGATGCCTCCGAGAGATGCACACATGCGGCACCTCGACGTCTCCTCCTTCCTCGGTCCAGCAAGTATGGTGGAGAGATGGATTGGATCTACAACGCGATGTCGTGGTGCAAGCGTGGAGAGTTTCTAAGGCAGGGCTTTGCCTACGCGCAGTCGGGAGGGAGAGAGAGAGGAGGGGCAACAGGGCGGCTAGGGTTGTGGAGGAGGTGTAGGAGGGGTGCGCCCCCAGCCCTCTTTATATAGAGGGGTGGGCGGTTGGCCCTTGCCCCTCCCCCAAGCCCTAGGCCGGCGGCCAAAAGAGGGAGGAATGGGGGGCAAGTTCCCCCCCTTCTAGAAGCTCCCCTAGGGTTTCCCTAGGGTTTGGCCGGCTGGGCCCTATGGGGCCTTGTGCCCCTATCCTAATGCGGTCATGGCACTCCCTCATAGGCCCACGCCCCTCCCGACAAGTGGGGCCACGTTGGTCCCACTCCGGAAGGTTCTAGAAGCTTCCGGTACAATACCGAATAAACCGAAACAATTCTGAACTCCAAAAACTGCATTGCCTTATATGAATCTTATTCTCCGGACCATTCCGGAACCTCTCATGATGTCCCGGATCCCATCCGAGACTCCGAACAAAAACTCATAAACCAATTATCCAATCTATCCTAGCGTCGAGACACGTTAAGTGTGTGACCCTTCGGGTTCGAGAATATGCAGTCATGATCTTCTATCAATAATCAACAGCGGGGTATGGAAACCCATATTGACTCCCACACATTCATCGATGATCATATCAGATGAACCACGATGCCAGGATTCAATCAATCCCATATATATATTCCCTTCGTCTCGCGATATTTTACTTGCCCGAGATTTGATCGTCGGTACCGTCATACTAGTTCAATCTCGTTCACAGCAAGTACTTTACTCGTTCCGTAATCCGATATCACTTTGTGATTAACTCCTTAACCACATGCTTGCAAGTGGTGTTGATATCGATTACCGAGTGGGCCCGAAGTATATCTCTCCGACTTGGGAGGGACAAATCCCATCTCGATACATACAACCCAACAGGTACTTTCCGATCACCTGAGAGACACCTTTATGATCACCCTCTCATAGGATGACGTTTGATGACCTCAAAGCTTTCTTCCGATACCAGGGAGTTGTATTATCTCATGGTCTAAGGAATAAAATATTTGACATAAGAAAGGCTTCGCAAAGATGAACACGATGACACGATCTAATTTTGCTCCGCTTAGTTTGGGCTTGTCCATCATATCATTCTCCCAATGATATGATCTCATCATTAATCGACAACTCATGTCTATGGTTAGGAAACCTTAACCATCATTAATCAATGAGCTAGTACATAGAGGCATACTAGGGACACGGTGTTGTTCACAAACCACGCAAGTATTAAAGTTTCCGCTTAATACAATTCGAGCATGGAATATAAACTTTATCATGAACAAGAATTATACTAATAACATCTTTATTATTGCCTCTAGGGCATAATTCCAACAGTCTCCCACTTGCACTAGAGTCAATAATCTAGTTTACATCTGTCAACAATCTAACACCCATGGCACTAAGGTGCTGATCATGTTTTGCACGTGGAAGAGGTTT
Source organism: Avena atlantica (assembly GCA_910589765.1). Lineage (NCBI taxonomy): Eukaryota > Viridiplantae > Streptophyta > Magnoliopsida > Poales > Poaceae > Avena > Avena atlantica. The sequence goes on along the minus strand of OU342739.1, from coordinate 52,064,288 downwards.
AGTCAATGGATCTGCGACATTCAGATCTGTATGTACTTTGCTAATCTTCAGATCTCCATCTGCTATATAATCTCAGATTATATGAAACTTGCAGTTGATATGCTTGGTCTTTGGATGATATCTTGGTTCCTTAGCTAGTGCTATGGCGCCAGTGTTGTCACACAATATCTCAAGTGGGTCCAAGGCACTTGGAACCACGCCAAGCTCAGTGATGAAGTTCCTGATCCAAACTCCTTCACTTGACGCTTCTGCAGCAGCCATGTATTCCACTTCTACTGTAGATCCCGCGATCATGCTTTGCTTGCAGCTTCTCCAGCTCACAGCTCCTCCATTCAAAATATAAACGTATCCTGTCTGAGATTTAGAATCATCCTTGTCAGTGTCGAAACTTGCATCGACGTAACCTTTTACGACGAGCTGTTCATCACCTCCATAGACTAAGAACATTTCTTTAGTCCTATTTAGGTACTTTAGGATGTTCTTCACGGCTGTCCAGTGTTCCACTCCTGGATCACTTTGGTATCTGCTTGTCAAACTAAGAGCATTGGACACATCCGGTCTAGTACACAACATGGCATACATGATAGAACCTATGGACGAGGCATAAGGCACTTTGCTCATAGCTTCTCTATCATTTACCGTAGCTGGACACTGAGCCTTGCTCAATATCTTACCTGACAACTGAAGGGAATATGCCCTGAGAGGCAATAATAAAGTGTTTATTATGTGTATTCCAAGTATATGATAGATGTTTATTTTGCATGCTATAATTGTATTAATACGGAAACGTTAATACATGTGTGTTTAATAAACAAACAGAAAGTTCCTAGTTATGCCTCTCTCATAAACTAGCTCGTTGATTAACAAGATGATCAAGGTTTCCTGATCATGGACATTGGATGTTGTTAATAACGGGATCACAACATTAGTGTAATGGTGTGATGAACATTCATCCGAAGTATAGCATTACGATCAAAGTCATTGAGTTTATATTGCTATAACAACTTACGAAGTGATCCTAATCCTTAGACCATGATATCATGTCAATCACTAACACCGGAAGAGTTTCTTGATAACATCAAACGTCACACCGTAACAGGGTGATTATAAAGATGGATTCAGAACTAATAAAGTGTTATGTTGAGGCTCATGGATCGAGAGTGGAATTTGTTCATCCTGATGATGGATAGATATACTCTGGGCCCTCTCGGTGATATCACATTGATTAGCTTGCAAGCAAGTGATTTGATCACTAGAATGTTATATCACAGGAACGAGAAAAGAGTGCATGTCGGTAACGAGATCAAACTAGGTATGGAGATACCGATGATCGAATCTCGGACATGTAATATATCGTGAAACAAAGGGATTAAGATACTAGCGTAAAAGGTTCCGACGATCACAAGAAAGTCATCGTTGAATGTGTGGGAGTCAGTATGGGTCTCCAGATCCCGCTTCTGATTATTGATCCGAGAGGGGTCTCGATCATGTCCGCATTATTCACGAACCGTAGGGTGACACACTTAAGAGACACCGACATCCAATTGGAGCAAATGTTTCATGCCGAAAGAATGAACAAGCGCAGGAATTTATTTCACTAGATACCGAAACAGGTTTTCGGGTGAAATTGCATAAAGTGGTTATGCATGTGAAATAGAATTCTAGAAAGGGGTTATTTGTGAATGTTTGTCATTAAAGTAATTGAAAAAATTCTGAATAAAATAAAAGAGTTTTATTTAATGAGAGTTTGCATTAAATTTGGTGGAAATTTAATGGGAATTTGAGTGGACTTTTGAGTGGAGGGATTTTAAAGGGCATTTTGTGAGTGGAGTGTCCACCCACATGAATGAAGGAGGGGAGGGGGCAGCCCCCATGGCCGGAGGCCACCCCCTTGGGTGCCCCCCTCCTCCTATAAAAGGAGCCCCCCTCCTCACTTGTCTCTCACACCTCCTCGTGAAGGATCTCTCTCCCCCTCTAGAATTTATCCCCCATGGTCTCGGACTAGCGAGATACATGTTCCCGGTGGCTATTCGGCAAGAAAGAGTTGTGATTCCGCTGCATCGCTGGAGCGAGGAGGCGGAGGTTGCTCGGTGCCTCGAACGTGTGTGCGAGCACGGATGCGCTGCTGATTTGCGGCGCTAGGACTTCCTCTCGATCTTGAGATCGGCAAGAGATCGTCTACATCAACCACGAGTTGAACTCGTTAAGCTTTGTCGGTCTTCAAGGGTATGTTCTCTACGGATATACATCCGCCCGTTGTTTGTATCTAGTAGATAGATCTTGGTATATAGTTCACATCATAGGAAATTTTTTGTTTTCTATGCTGCGAACCCTACAGTGGTATCAGAGCCGGATCTATGCGTAGATACTTTACACGGGTAGTACACATATGATTATGTGGGCGATGATGATCATGTTGTTGCTCCTTTGTTGTAATTTTGGATATTGGTGGCATAGTGGGATGAAGCGGCCCGGACAAACTTTACATGTCCTCGCACATGAGACCTGTTCCACGCTTGACATGCAACTAGTTTGCATAAGTGGCTAGCGGGTGTCTGTCTCTCCTACTATAGTCAATATCTATTTTGCAAGCGAGTTGTCAACAATTTTATTATCCTTGTTGTGGTTCATGTTCGTAGGTAAGAACGGTTCTATCTCGAAAGCCCTAAGCCATGTAAAACTTGCAATGGATAAATTAGAGGCGTCTAGTTTAGATTGTTGTTGGGCTAGTGTTATGATATGGTAATGTTGTAAGTAGAAGTATGAGATGATACTCTTACAACACACATAGCGTGTAAAATCCATAGACCTTGGATTTACACATATAGGTATGATAGTGATCATACCACGATGCACATGATAGAGATCATCTGCGGGAACCATATAATTTCACTAATAAACATATGATGTTTGATAGCATCTTATATTGCTTGTTTAGCGCTTTGTTAGCATAATAAGATGATCCCTCATTTAAATATCAAGATAAGAATGTGTTCTTCCTTTAGTATGCACCGATTATGTTTTCATCGCTGCAAGACATCACGTGATGATCGGATGTTCTTGGATCCACGACCATATTTCGGGTGTAAAACAGTTACACACGCGAATACTAAGGTTCTAACTTGGCGAGCCTAGCATGTACAGACATGGCCTCGGAACACGGACCGAAAGGTTAAGCATGAGTCATATAGTTGATATGATGCCCATTTGATGCTCGCCTTTGAAGCTATACCGACTCACGTGATGATCGGACTTGGTGTAGTGGATTTGGTTCATGTAATCACCAAAAAGGCACAAGGGATGTCGTTTTTGAGTGGGAGTTCATTCGTAATATAGATTAGTTGAACTCAATCTATCATACACTTAGTCTAAACTTTACAAATTCTGTTGTAGATGGCACCACCTGCTTTTAATTTCAATGTGTTCATGGATAAAGAGAAACTAGCAACGAACGGTAGCAACTTTACCGAATGGGACATGAATTTGAGGATTCTCCTCTCTGCTGCACAAAAGCAATATGCGCTAGAAGCGCCGTTAGGCCCCCCACCTTTAGATGATGCCCCTGACGAGGAGAAGAATGTCTATCAGACTCGTCAGGAGGACCACAACTTAGTTCATTGCGGCATATTGTATGGGCTAGAGCCGGAACTTCAAAAGCATTTCGAAAACGGCAATGCATTTGATACAATGGGTGAGTTGAAAATGATTTTCGACACACATGCTGTTGTAGAGAGCTATAACGCTTCAGAAAAGTTCTTTAGCTGCATGATGGAAGAGCACAGCTCCGTTAGTGAGCATGTACTCAAGATGTCGGGTTACGCCGATAAGCTTGTGTCCTTGGGAATATCGATTCCCATTGACTTAGGCATCCATCGTGTTCTGCAGTCTCTGCCACCTAGCTATAAGAGCTTCGTGATGAACTATAATATGCAAGGCATGAAGAAGTCTCTCCCCGAGCTTCTGTCAATGCTTAAAACTGCAGAAGTGGAGATAAAAAAGGAACATCAAGTGTTGATGATCAATAGGAACACTGGTTTCAAGAAAGACAAGAAGGGAAAACGGAAGGGAAGTAAGGGCGGCAAGCTTGTTGCCGCACCTGAAAAGAAACCCCGAGTTGGACCTAAGTCTGATTCCGAGTGCTACTATTGTAAGGGGACTGGCCACTAGAAGCGCAACTGCCCCAAGTATCTGGCAGACAAGAAGGCCGGCAAGGCAAACAAAGGTATATATGATATACATGTTATTGATGTGTACTTAACTAGTGCTCGCAGTAGCACCTAGGTATTTGATACCGGTTCAGTTGCTAATGTTTGTAACTCGAATCAGGGGCTGCGGAACAAGCGACCGCTAGCAAGGGGTGAGGTCAAGATGCGTGTCGGCAATGGATCAAGCGTTGATGTGATCGCCGTCGGAACGCTGCCTCTCCACTTACCGTCGGGATTAGTTATAAACTTGAATAAATGTTATCTGGTGCCTGCACTGAGCATGAACATTGTATCTGGATCGTGTTTGATGCGAAGTGGTTATTCATTTAAATCCGAGAACAATGGTTGTTCCATTTATATGAATGAAATCTTTTATGGTCATGCACCGATGATGAATGGTTTATTTCTATTAGATCTCGATGATAATGTTACACATATTCATAATGTTGATGCTAAAAGGATTAAACTTAATGATGATATCCGCATATATGTGGCACTGCCGTCTAGGTCATATTGGCGTTAAACGCATGAAGAAGCTCCATTCGGATGGACTTTTGGAATCACTTGATTATGAATCATTTGATACATGTGAGCCATGCCTTATGGGCAAGATGACTAGAACGCCGTTTTCCGGTTCAATGGAACGGGTGACAGATTTATTGGAAATCATACATTCTGATGTATGTGGTCCAATGAGTGTGTCGGCGCGAGGTGGATATCGTTATTTTGTTACTTTCACGGATGATTTGAGTAGATACGGTTATATCTACTTGATGAAACACAAGTCTGAAACCTTTGAAAAGTTCAAGGAATTTCAGAATGAAGTGGAAAATCATCGTAATAGAAAGATCAAATTTCTACGGTCCGACCGTGGAGGTGAGTATCTAAGTTACGAGTTTAGCACTCACATGAAAGAGTGTGGAATTGTTTCACAACTCACACCTGCCGGAACACCACAGCGAAATGGTGTGTCGGAACGTCGTAATCGTACTTTATTAGATATGGTTCGATCTATGATGTCTCTGACAGACTTGTCGTTATCATTTTGGGGTTATGCACTAGAAACTGCTGCATTCACTTTAAATCGGGCACCATCTAAATCCGTTGAAAAGACACCGTATGAATTGTGTTTTGGAAACGAACCTAAGCTGTCATTTCTTAAAGTTTGTGGATGCGATGTTTATGTGCAGAAACTTCAACCGGATAAACTCGAACCCAAAGCGGAAAAATGCGTCTTCATAGGATACCCTAAAGAAACTATTGGGTATTCCTTTTATCACAGATCCGAGGGCAAGGTTTTTGTTGCCAAGAATGGATCCTTTCTAGAGAAAGAGTTTCTCGCGAAAGGTGTGAGTAGTCGGAAGGTAGAACTCAAAGAGGTTGTGGAACCTTCTCTTCAAAGTATGGCGAGTAGCGCAGCGCCGGAAGTTGTTCCGGAGTTGGCTCCACCTGTTGAAGAGGGAACTAATGATAATGATCATGAAACTCCGAAAGAGAGTACTACCGAACCTCGCAGGTCAAACAGGACGCGTGCAGCTCCCGATCTGTACGGAAATCCTGTCATGAATTTCATGGTTGATGAAAATGATGACCCTGCGACGTATGAAGAAGCGATGATGAGCCCGGATTCCAACAAATGGTTAGAAGCCATGAAATCCGAGATGGAATCCATGTATGAAAATCAAGTTTGGAACTTGGTGGAATTACCTCACGATCGAAAGGCCGTGGAGAACAAATGGATTTTCAAAAGGAAAACTGATGCTGATGGTAATGTGACCGTCTATAAAGCTCGACTTGTCGCAAAGGGGTTTCGACAAATTCAAGGAGTTGACTACGATGAGACTTTCTCTCCCGTAGCGATGCTAAAGTCAGTTAGGATTATGTTAGCAATTGCTGCATATTTCGATTATGAGATATGGCAGATGGATGTCAAAACCGCGTTTCTCAATGGTAATATTGAAGAAGAGTTGTATATGATACAACCAATGGGTTTTGTCGATCCTAAGGATGCTAACAAGGTGTGCAAGCTTCAGCGATCCATCTATGGATTGAAGCAAGCATCACGAAGTTGGAATCTCCGCTTTGATGAGGTGATCAAAGAGTTTGGATTTGTCCAAACTTATGGAGAAGCTTGTATTTACAAGAAAGTGAGTGGGAGCAATGTGGCATTTCTGATATTATATGTGGATGACATATTATTGATCGGAAATGATATAGATCTTTTAAAAAGTGTTAAAAGTTATCTAAACAGCAAATTTTCAATGAAGGACCTAGGTGAAGCGTCATACATATTAGGCATAAAGATCTATAGAGATAGATCTAGGTGCCTAATAGGGCTATCGCAAAGTACATACCTTGATAAGATTTTAAAGAAGTTTAAAATGTACGGAAGTAAGAAGGGGTTCTTACCTATGTTGCAAGGCAAGACATTGAGTAAGACTCAAAGTCCGGCTTCGGCGGAAGAAAGAGAGATAATGGACAAAGTCCCCTATGCTTCATCCATAGGCTCTATAATGTACGCCATGCTATGTACAAGACCGGATGTGGCACATGCTATTAGTTTGACTAGTAGGTACCAATCGGATCCAGGTTCGGAACACTGGATAGCGGTCAAGAATATCCTTAAGTACTTACGAAGAACTAAGGATATGTTTCTTGTATACGGAGGTGAAGAAGAGCTCGTCGCTAAGTGTTATGTCGACGCTAGCTTTGACACCGATCCGGATGACTCTAAGTCTCAATCCGGATACGTATTTCTCATGAATGGCGGAGCGGTTAGTTGGAGGAGCTCCAAACAACCTGTGGTAGCAGGATCAACAACGGAGGCCGAATATGTTGCTGCTTCAGAAGCGGCTCAGGAAGCAGTTTGGATGAAGGAGTTCATATCCGAACTAGGAGTGGTGGCAAACGCGTTGGACCCAATGGTGATCTATTGTGACAACAATGGTGCCATTGCCAATGCCAAAGAGCCAAGGTCTCACAAGCATTCCAAGCATATTAAGCGTCGGTTTCACTCCATCCGTGAGCATGTCAAGGATGGAGATATAAAGATTTGTAAAGTACATACGGATCTCAATGTAGCAGATCCGTTGACTAAAACTCTCCCTAGAGCAAAACATGATCAACACCAGAACTCAATGGGTTTTAGATTTATCACTATGTAACTAGATTATTGTCTCTAGTGCAAGTGGGAGACTGAAGGGAATATGCCCTGAGAGGCAATAATAAAGTGTTTATTATGTGTATTACAAGTATATGATAGATGTTTATTTTGCATGCTATAATTGTATTAATACGGAAACGTTAATACATGTGTGTTTAATAAACAAACAGAAAGTTCCTAGTTATGCCTCTCTCATAAACTAGCTCGTTGATTAACAAGATGATCAAGGTTTCCTGATCATGGACATTGGATGTTGTTAATAACGGGATCACAAAATTAGTGTAATGGTGTGATGAACATTCATCCGAAGTATAGCATTACGATCAAAGTCATTGAGTTTATATTGCTATAACAACTTACGAAGTGATCCTAATCCTTAGACCATGAGATCATGTTAATCACTAACACCGGAAGAGTTTCTTGATAACATCAAACGTCACACCGTAACAGGGTGATTATAAAGATGGATTCAGAACTAATAAAGTGTTATGTTGAGGCTCATGGATCGAGAGTGGAATTTGTTCATCCCGATGACGGATAGATATACTCTGGGCCCTCTCGGTGATATCACATTGATTAGCTTGCAAGCAAGTGATTTGATCACTAGAATGTTATATCACAGGAACGAGAAAAGAGTGCATGTCGGTAACGAGATCAAACTAGGTATGGAGATACCGATGATCGAATCTCGGACATGTAATATATCGTGAAACAAAGGGATTAAGATATTAGCGTAAAAGGTTCCGACGATCACAAAAAAGTCATCGTTGAATGTGTGGGAGTCAGTATGGGTCTCCAGATCCCGCTTCTGATTATTGATCTGAGAGGGGTCTCGATCATGTCCGCATTATTCACGAACCGTAGGGTGACACACTTAAGAGACACCGACATCCAATTAGAGCAAATGTTTCATGCCGAAAGAATGAACAAGCGCAGGAATTTATTTCACTAGATACCGAAACAGGTTTTTGGGTGAAATTGCATAAAGTGGTTATGCATGTGAAATAGAATTCTAGAAAGGGGTTATTTGTGAATGTTTGTCATTAAAGTAATTGAAAAAATTCTGAATAAAATAAAAGAGTTTTATTTAATGAGAGTTTGCATTAAATTTGGTGGAAATTTAATGGGAATTTGAGTGGACTTTTGAGTGGAGGGATTTTAAAGGGCATTTTGTGAGTGGAGTGTCCACCCACATGAATGAAGGAGGGGAGGGGGCAGCCCCCATGGCCGGCGGCCACCCCCTTGGGTGCCCCCCTCCTCCTATAAAAGGAGCCTCCCTCCTCACTTGTCTCTCACACCTCCTCGTGAAGGATCTCTCCCCCCCTCTAGAATTTATCCCCCATGGTCTCGGACTAGCGAGATACATGTTCCCGGTGGCTATTCGGCAAGAAAGAGTTGTGCTTCCGCTGCATCGCTGGAGCGAGGAGGCGGAGGTTGCTCGGTGCCTCGAACGTGTGTGCGAGCACGGATGCGCTGCTGATTTGCGGCGCTAGGACTTCCTCTCGATCTTGAGATCGGCAAGAGATCGTCTACATCAACCACGAGTTGAACTTGTTAAGCTTTGTCGGTCTTCAAGGGTATGTTCTCTACGGATATACATCCGCCTGTTGTTTGTATCTAGTAGATAGATCTTGGTATATAGCTCACATCGTAGGAAATTTTTTGTTTTCTATGTTGCGAACCCTACAACAACATAGGCACTGAACCTTTCTTTGCCTTATCCATTCTGAACCTTTTCAGAACTCTGTCTAGGTATGTACTCTGGCTTAAAGCTATCAGGCGTCTTTGTCTATCTCTATAGATTTTGATGCCCAATATATAAGCAGCTTCCCCTAGGTCTTTCATTGAAAAACATTTGTTCAAATAACTCTTCACATCGTTAAGCATGTTAATGTCATTTCCAATAATCAATATGTCATCCACATATAGTAACAGAAATGTCACCGAGATCCCACCCACTTTCTTGTAGATACAAGCTTCGTAGCAATTTGGAACAAATCCAAAGCTCTTGATCACTTGATCAAAACGAAGGTTCCAACTCCGAGATGCTTGCTTCAGTCCATAAATGGAATGCTGAAGTTTGCACACTTTATAAGCATCCTTAGGATCGACAAAACCTTCGGGTTGCATCATATACAACTCTTCATCAATGTTGCCATTGAGGAACGCAGTCTTGACATCCATCTGCCATATTTCATAATCATGAAACGCAACAATTGCTAATAAAATCCTAATGGACTTAAACATCGCTACGGGAGAGAAAGTCTCATCGTAGTCAACACCTTGAACTTGTCAAAAACCTTTCGCGACAAGTCGTGCTTTATAGACGGTAACATTACCATCCGCGTATGTTTTCTTCTTGAAGATCCATTTGCACTCAACGGCCTTTCGGTCGCTAGGAGGGTCCACCAAAGTCCATACTTGGTTTTCGCTCATGGATCCCAATTCGGATTTCATGGCCTCTAGCCATTTCTCAGAGTCTGGGCTCATCATCGCTTCCTCATAGTTCGTAGGTTCACTGTCATCTACTAACAAGACAGTTAAGATAGGGTTGTCGTACCACTCAGGAGGGGCACGCGACCTTGTCGACCTGCGACGTTCAGTAGTAGCATCGTCCGAAGCTTCATGATCCTTGTCATTAGCTTCCTCTATTGTTGGTGCAGGCGGCACTGGAACAATTTCAGGTGCTGCGCTACTCTCCAACTCAAGAGAAGGTTTAACAACCTCGTCTAGATCTACTTTCCTCCCACTCACTTCTTTCGAGAGAAACTCCTTCTCAAGAAAGGATTCGTTATTTGCGACAAACACTTTGCCTTCGGTTCTGTGATAGAAGGTATACCCAATAGTTTCCTTAGGGTATCCTATGAAGACGCATTTCTCCGCTTTGGGTTCGAGCTTGTCCGGCATCAACTTCTTGACGTAAGCTTCACATCCCCAAACTTTAAGAAACGACAACTTAGGTTTAGCACCAAACCACAGTTCATATGGTGTCGTCTCAATGGATTTAGATGGTGCCCTATTTAAAGTGAATGCAGCGGTTTCTAATGCATAACCCCAAAATGATAATGGAAAATCAGTAAGAGACATCATTGATCGGACCATATCTAATAGAGTTCGATTCCGGCGTTCAGACACACCATTGCGCTGTGGTGTTCCAGGTGGCGTGAGTTGCGAAACGATTCCGCTTGCTTTAAGATGCGTGAGAAAATCATAACTCAAATATTCACCTCCACGATCGGATCGTAGAAACTTATTCTTTCTGTTACGATGGTTTTCCACTTCATTCTAAAATTCTTTGAACTTTTCAAATGTTTCAGATTTATGTTTCATTAAATAGATATACCCATATATACCCATATCTACTTAAGTCATCGGTAAAAGTGAGAAAGTAGCGATATCCACCGCGCGTCGAAACACTCATCGGTCCGCATACATCGGTATGTATGATTTCCAACAAGTCTGTTGCTCGCTCCATCATTCCGGAGAACGGGGTTTTGATCATCTTGCCCATGAGGCATGGTTCGCATGTGTCAAATGATTCAAAATCAAGAGACTCCAAAAGTCCATCAGAATGGAGTTTCTTCATGCGTTTTACACCAATATGACCTAGACGACAGTGCCACAAATAAGTAGTATTATCACTATCTACCTTGCATCTCTTAGCCTCAATGTTATGGATGTGTGTTTCATACCTTTCGAGATTCAGAAGAAATAAACCATTCACAGCAGGTGCATGACCATAAAAGATGTTACTCATATAAATAGAACAACCATTATTATCAGATTTAAATGAATAACCGTCTTGCAATAAACACGATCCAGATATGATGTTCATGCTCAACGCAGGCACATAATAACATTTATTAAGGTTTAAAACTAATCCCGAAGGTAAAACTAAGGAGAGCGTGCCGACGACCATCACATCAACTCTTGATCCATTGCCAACGCGCATCGTCACCTCATCCCTCGCAAGCCGCCGTATATTCCGTAGCTCCTGCTTCGAGTTACAAATATTAGCAACTGAACCAGTATCAAATACCCAGGCACTACAACGAGGGCTAGTAAGGAAAACATCAATAACATGTATATCAAATATACCTTTGATGGTGCCAGCCTTCTTGTCCGCTAAGTACTTCAGATAGTTGCGCTTCCAGTGACCCTTGTCCTTGCAATAGAAGCACTCAGTGTCCGGCTTAGGTCCAGACTTGAGCTTCTTCTCAGCAGGGGCAACGCGCTTGCCGCTGCCTTTCTTGAAGGGATTCTTTGCACCCTTACCTTTCTTAAAGCTGGGGGGCTTGTTGACCATCAACACAAGATTATCCTTTTTGATGTCCACCTCCGCAGCTTTCAGCTTAGCGAAGAGCTCGGTGATCATATCAGTGGAACCAATCTGATTATGAGTCACTACAAAACTTTTGTAGCTAGGAGGGAGTGATTGCAGAACCCTGTCAATCTTGAGCTCCTCTGGAATCTTGCAGTCCAGTTTCTCAAGGCGTTGAGTGTAGCCCGACATCTTTATGGCGTGCTCACTAACGGAACTCCCTTCCTCCATCTTGCAGTTAAAGAATCTCTCAGAGATCTCATATCTCTCAGAACGGGCCTGAGTCTGAAACATAGTTTTCAGTTCCTCAAGAATCTCAAAGGGCCCGGGGTAATCTTAAAAACGATTTTGAAGGTCCGATTCCATAGCAAACAACATGGTGCTCTTAATCACACCATAATCATCTTTGCGCGACTGATAAACAACTTTCTCATCAGCCGGCGCATCTACAGCAGGGGCGTCACCTAGCGCATTCTCAAGGACGTAGTCCTTTTGTCCGCCAGCGAGAATGATTCTCAGATTGCGGAACCAGTTGGTGAAGTTAGACCCATTGTTTCTAAGCTTTTCTTTCTCAGCAAAAACGTTGAAGTTGAAGTTGGAGTTAGCCATTTGATCTACAAAATTTGCAAGTACAATTTAGACTATGTTCATGATAACTAGTTCAACTTAATCAAATTACTAGATGAACTCCCACTAAATTCAACATCCCTCAAGTTGTTTAGTGAACATGATCCAAATTCACCACACATAATCCGATCTTCATGAGAAGAGATGTGGTTTCAATGGTGGACAATGAAGTGTCGATCATATCATTCATATGACTCATGCTTAACCTTTCGGTTCATGTGTTCTGAGGCCATGTCTGTACATGCTAGGCTCGTCAAGTCAAACCCAAGTATTTCCGCGTGTGCAAAACTGGCTTGCACCCGTTGTATGTGAACGTAGAGTTTATAGCACCCGATCATCACGTGATGCTTGAACACGACGAACTTTTGCAACGGTGCATACATGGAGAGAACACAGTTTTATCTTGATCTTTAAGTGAGGAATCATCTTATAATGCTACCGTCGCGATCTAAGCATAATAAGATACATAAAAGGATAAACATCACATGCATATAACTTTATGTGACATGGTATAGCCAATCTTCGCGCAATGATCTCCATCTTGTGTGTGCCGGCATGATCTCCATCACTCCACCATGATTGCCTCCACCACGAATAGCAACTACAACTGTTGCTAACTACTTAGCGATAAAGTAAAGCTATTACATGGCATATAAGAAGTTGACACACAGGTCATACACAATTATAAAGACAACCATATGGCTCCTGCCGGTTGTGTACTCATCGACATGCAAGTCGTGAAACATTACAAAACATGATCATTGCATACAACATACACATCACATCTTGGGCCATACCATATCACAGAAAACACTCCCTGCAAACACAAGTTAGACGCCTCTACTTTGTTGTTGCATGTTTTACGTGGCTTATGGGAGTAGCAAGCTAAGAACGATTCTTACCTACTGAAAGCCACAACGGTGATATTATGGTTGCAAAACTCCGGTGTAAATCCCATGACAACTATAGTGAGAGAAACTGGCATCCACCAGCCGCATGTGTGGAACAAGCCACACGTCAAGTGCGGAGCCGGTCTCACGAACGAGGTCGCGAAAGGTTGGCCTGGACCGCTTCGATCTCACTATGCCGCGTCATAATAAGTACACAAACAAGAGGCTTGCAATAGAAAACATCAACGCCCGCAACAACCATGTTGTGTTCTACTCGTGAAACACATCTACGCATAGATCTAGCTCTGATACCACTGAAGGGTTTCGCAGCATAGTAAATCAAAAAAAATCTACGGATGCGAACGGGAAAGCCAAGATCTAATCTAGGAGATGCAAACAACGAGGGGGGATAGATGAGATCTTCATACCCTTGAAGATTCGCACAGCGGAACGTTCGACGGAACATGGGTGATGTAGTCGTACTCGCTTCTCCTCCTCGCGATCCGATCCGATCTAACACCGCAAGTGGCGATGCCTCCGAGAGATGCACACGTGCGGCACCTCGACGTCTCCTCCCTACTCGGTCCAGCAAGTAGGGTGGAGAGATGGATTGGATCTACAACGCGGCGGCGTGGTGCAAGCGGTGGAGAGTTTCTACGGCAGGGCTTCGCCTACGCGCAGTCGAGAGGGAGAGAGAGAGGAGGGGCAGCTAGGGTTGTGGAGGAGGTGTAGGAGGGGTGCGCCCCCAGCCCTCTTTATATAGAGGGGTGGGCGTCTGGCCCTTGCCCCTCCTCCAAGCCCTAGGCCGGCGGCCAAAGGAGGGAGGAGTGGGGGGCAAGTTCCCCCCCCTTCTAGAAGCTCCCCTAGGGTTTCCCTAGGGTTTGGCCGGCTGGGCCCTATGGGGCCTTGTGCCCCTGGCCCAATGTGGCCAGGGCACTCCCTCATAGGACCACGCCCCCTCCCGACAAGTGGGGCCACGTTGGTCCCACTCCGGAAGGTTCTAGAAGCTTCCGGTACAATATCGAATAACCCGAAACAATTTCGAACTTCAAAAACTGCATTGCCTTATATGAATCTTATTCTCCGGACCATTACGGAACCTCTCGTGATGTCACGGATCCAATCCGAGACTCCGAACAAAAACTCATAAACCAATTATCCAATCTATCCTAGCGTCGAGACACGTTAAGTGTGTGACCGTTCGGGTTCGAGAATATGCAAACATGATCTTCTATCAATAATCAACAGCGGGGTCTGCAAACCCATATTGACTCCCACACATTCATCGATGATCATATCAGATGAACCACGATGCCAGGATTCAATCAATCCCATATATATATTCCCTTCGTCTCGCCATATTTTACTTGCCCGAGATTTGATCGTCGGTACCGTCATACCTAGTTCAATCTCGTTCACAGCAAGTACTTTACTCGTTCCGTAATACGATATCACTTTGTGAGTAACTCCTTAACCACATGCTTGCAAGCGGTGTTGATATTGATTACCGAGTGGGCCCTAAGTATATCTCTCCGACTTGGGAGGGACAAATCCCATCTCGATACATACAGCCCAACAGGTACTTTCCGATCACCTGAGAGACACCTTTATGATCACCCTCTCATAGGATGACGCTTGATGACCTCAAAGCTTTCTTCCGATACCAGGGAGTTGTATTATCTCATGGTCTAAGGAATACAATATTTGACATAAGAAAAAGCTTCGCAAAGATGAACACGATGACACGATCTAATTGCTCCACTTAGTTTGGGTCTGTCCATGATATCATTCTCCCAATGATATGATCTCATTATTAATCGACAACTCATGTCTATGGTTAGGAAACCTTAACCATCATTAGTCAATGAGCTAGTCCATAGAGGCGTACTAGGGACACGGTGTTGTTCACAAACCACACAAGTATTAAAGTTTCCGCTTAATACAATTCTAGCATGGAATATAAACTTTATCATGAACAAGAATTATAATAATAACATCTTTATTATTGCCTCTAGGGCATAATTCCAACATTATTGACCATCAACACTTGGTGCTCTTTCTTGATCTCCACTTCTGCAGATTTTAACATGGAGAAGAGTTCTGGCAACTGCTTGTTCATGCTTTGCATATTGTAGTTCATCACAAAGTTCTTGTAACTTGGTGGGTAGTGATTGGAGGACACGGTAGATCCCCAAAGCATTAGGAATCACTATACCCAAGCTTTGGAGTTTGTTTGCATGCCCAGACATCTTAAGCACATGCTCACTGATGGAGCTGCCCTCTTCCATCTTGTAGTTAAAGAAATTTTCAGAAGCCTCATAACTCTCAACTGCCGCGTGAGTCTCAAATATCAATTTGAGTTCACCGACAATATCATGTGGGTCTGAGTTCTCAAACCTTTTCTGAAGCTCCGATTCCAAACCATACAAGATAGCACACTGAACTGTGGAGTACTGATTCTTCCGAGCGAGGTAAACATTCTTTACTTCATCGGTAGCATCAGCTACAGGTGGGTCACCCAGCGGTGCATCCAGCACATAGGTCAAATTACCAGCATTGAGGACAATCCTCAAATTGCGGAACCAATCCGCGAAGTTGCTTCCATTGTTTTTCAACTTTTCTTTCTCTAGGAACGCATTAAAATTGATGGTAGGGGCCGCCATTGATCTACAACATATTTGCAATAGTTTAGACTAAGTTTATGACAAATTGAATTATAATTAATAGTTAAATTAATCTAGGTGAACTCCCACTCAAAACAATATCCCTCAAATTGTTTTAGTGATCACACGAACCAAATCCACCACATCAAAACCGATCATCACGAGAGTTGATGTAGCTTCAATGGCGAACAATCAACATGTTCATCATATCTACTATACGACTCATGCTTTACCTTTCGGTGATCCATGTTCTGAGACCATGTTTGTACATGCTAGGCTCGTCAAGATCAAACCTTAGCTTCCGCATGAGCAAATCTGGCTTGCTCATGTTGTATACACTTGAAGAATCTAACACACCCGATCATCACGTGGTGCTTCGAAACAACAAGCTTTAGCAACGGTGCTTACTAAGGATGAACATTTCAAAACTTGAAATTTATGTGCATGAGGAATCATCTTATAATGCTACCGTCGTTAACTAAGCAATACAAGATGCATAAAGGATTAACATCACATGCAATTCATAATATGTGATATGATATGGCCTATCTTCTTGTGCTTTCGATCTCCATCTTTAAGCACTAACATGATCTCCATCATCACCGGCATTGCATCAAGGTCAATGACGCTGCTCCATAGTTGTCGTCCACCAGCTTCAACTATTACAACTACTTTGAATAGACATGCGGGTCTTAACAGAAATTAAAGACAACCATATGGACCCTGCCGGTTGCCAACTTAAAATAAGGATCATTGCATACATCAAATATAATCACAATCATGGCCATATCACATCACAGCACACCCCTGCAAAACAAAGTTAGACGCCTCTAATTTTCTATGCATATTTTACGTGGTTTGGGGCTTTCAATAAGTGTCGCTCTAACTTACGAACAAGAACCACAACGTTGATGTTTGAACTATCAAGTGCCCGTTGTAAATTGGATCTATACTATAATAGGAGAGACAGACACCCGCAAAGCCACTTATGCAATACAAGTTGCATGTTGAGCGTGGAGCAAGTCTCATGAACGATGTCATGTAAGGTTAGCTCGGGCCGCTTCATCCCATCATACTCCAAGATGCAAAGTACACAAGAAGCAATTGATAATAAAAGCACCACCGCCCACAATGACCATTGTGTTCTACTCGTGCAACAGATCTACATATAGACACGGCTCTGATACCACTGTAGGGGTTCGTAGCATGGAAAACAAAAATTTTCTACCGCATAACAAACAAACCAAGATCTATCCACTAGATTGTAGCAACGAGTCGATAGAATAACTCACCCTCGAAGATTCCAAAGTGTTTAACGAGAGCAGATTCTCGTGGGTGATGTAGTCGTACTCTTGCCGATCTCAAGATCGTGTAGACGATCCTTCTGGCGCCGCGTTCCGGCAACGATCCCGCAGTCGGTCACACGTTCGGTACTCGATGAAGACCTTCCTCTCCCTTGTTCCAGCAGGCAGCGGAGGTTGTAGCACTCTCCTCGTGATTCCGACAGCACGACGGCGTGGTCCCGGAAGTAGAAGGGAGATCTCGTAGGGCTTCGCCTTAAGCCGGAGCGAGTATGGTGGACTATGAGAGAGGCCTTGGCGATCTAGGGTTTAGAGTCACCAAGGGGAGAGGGCTAGGTCGGCGGATAGGGCAAGGGAAGGGTCCCAACTCGGCGGCTAGGGCAAAACCCTAGGGCGGCGACGACGACTTGGTGGCCGGCGGCTAGGGTTAGGGTTTGGTGGAGAGAGGTGTGTGTCTAGAGGGGCACCCCTGCCCCTCCTTTCATAGGTGGGAGGGCGCCGACCAAGGGGAGGGAGTCCTCCCCCAAGTCGGCCTCCTTGGCCGGCGGGTGGAGGGAGAGGAACTCCTCCCCAAGTAGGTTTCCTACTCTCCCTCCACCAAGCAAAACTGCCGTTTGACTTTTCAAATTGGCGTTTGACTTTTCAAACTAGGATTTGATTTATCCCTTTATTTTGCCCAACCATGATACCTAGTACACGATGCAACCATTCTAACTTGTTATGACACATTCATGTACCCTTCCCCTCCGGAGTGCCGGACCTTCCGGACCCTTCCAGAACATTCCCGATGAAAACACCGGAATCATTCTCCAACTCCGAAACAAGACTTTCCTTATATGAATCTTATTCTCCGGACCATTCCGGATCTCCTCGTGATATCCCGGATCCCATCCGAGACTCCGAACAATATTCGGTCTCTTACTCATCATTCCATAACTACTCAACAATATCGAATCTTTAAGTGTGTCTCCCTACGGTTCGTGAATTATGCGGACATGATCGAGGCATTTCTCTGAACAATAACCAATAGAGGAATCTGGAAATTCATATGGCTCCCACATATTTCTACGATTACTTTGCGATCGAATGAACCACTTACATACAATACCAATTTCCCTTTGTCTCATGATAGTTTACTTATCCGAGGTTTTGATCGTCGGTATCTCTGCATACCTAGTTCAACCTCGTTACCGATAAGTACTCTTTTCTCGTTCCCGTGATATGTGATCCCTTGTGAGCCAGTCACATGCTTGCAAGCTAATTTGATGACATTCCACCGAGAGGGCCCAGAGTATATCTATCTGTCATATGGATGGACAAATCCCACTCTTGATCCATGTGTCTCAACCCATACTTTCCGAACACTCAATGCCACCTTTATAGCCACCCAGTTACGGTGTGGTGTTTGATGTCATCAAAGCATCCTTCCGGTGATGGTGATAAGCATGATCTCATGGTCGAAGGAATTAGGTTACTATGTATCAGAAATCTTATAGCAATTGAACTATTAAAATGACTTGATCTTTATGCTACGCTTATCTATAGGAGTATGTCCATCATACCATTCTCCTAACGATATGATCTTGTTGTTAATAACATCTCAATGTTCATGATAGGGAAACCACAATCATTTATTAACCAACAAGCTAGTATTATGAAGAGGTTTTACCAGGGACTCTAATTTAGTTTACAAATCACACAAGTATTAATGTGTAACATCCCAAAAATACTAAACTTGGATCATCAAACTCTAATCATCAAAATTAGGGTTAACAAAAAAAATTCTAAATAAAACTATGAAGGCATGCATATGAGTATGCATTAAATTTGAAATTCTTTTGAACCACCTTGCTTGTGTGTTTCTTTGCTTGTAAAATGTTTCTTAGGTGAAATAAACATCATCTAAAACATTTCCCACACTTTTCCTAAAGACAAGTAAATCAAAACAAATAAAATAAGGGAATGGTCATTTTGACCAAATTAACTCCCATGCCTACTTTGGCTGTCTCAAACTTCCAAAACCTAACAAAAACTTTTCTGGATCTTTGCACCCCTTGAATGTACTCATAACAAAGTATCAAGGCCCACTTTGTGATCATCCAGAAACTGTCAAATGCATGGTTTAAATGACAATTCAAAATTGAATCTTTATCATATGGGAAGATCCCACTTTTTCAAAAACCACTCAAACAAGCTCAACTTTCAAAACCCAAGCATCTACTGACTCACCAGCACCAACCTAGCACACCCACCAAAAAATCTTTTCAAAATTCAAAACTTGAGTTCTTGCGGCCATTTCATCAAACACCTTGCAGATACAAATCAAAAAAAAATCTAAACACTATTTGGAGCAGTGATTTGAGCCTAACTTGTTCCCTCTCTGGGCACCACTAGCCTTAGTAGATCATCTAACAACCTAAACTAACCCTTAGCATCACTGTAAGCTTGGCATTGCCATCAATGGTGAGCAAGCCGAATGCACACTTGTCACCCCCATGTCGACAGCAAGCTAGGAGGAGACACAAGCCTAGCCAGCATGTCTGGGAGGCAGCCCACCGTCCACTGCCACTCCCTGTCCCAGCTGCGAGCGTTGCCAAGCCCTGTACCACACGCACGAACCATGCCAACCTCGCCAGCAACCATGCCGAGAGCACGCCCTGTGCGCCATGCTCGACCAGCGCCCACAGACCGCGCGCCGCCGTCCCCGCGTGCATACGTGATCACCACCGTCCCAGCAACCCCGCAGACACGCTCGTTCGCCGCCGCGCGGACCACGCGAGCTGTGCGGCCTTAAATTTTCCGTCGGGCACGCGCAGAGCACCGTCGCGTTCTGACCAAGCCGCACCGCCCCACGCCTCGAAACCATGTCATTGAGCATCGCTAGGGAGCACCGCACCGCCCCCTACCTTCGCCCATGCCAATAGCCGTCTGTACCACCGCCCCCGACGAGCTCACCGTGCGCCCCGTCGGTCCCCTCGCTCGACTATAAATAGAGGCCACCCCAGTCGATTTCTTCACACCATCTCACTCCCCTCTTCTCACTGATCGTCCCACACCGTTCCCGGAGCAAGGCGAGCACCACCTCATCGGAATTTCACCGGAGCCCGCCGCCTCTGGATAAGAAGGGAGCGAGCGATTGGAGCCCCCCAAGGAGAAGCCACCGGTACCAGGAGATTCGCCGTCGTCGACTTCGTCGTTCGCCCGCCTCGCCGACCCTCGCCAGCACCCCGGTGAGCCCCCAACGAACCTCACCCGCCGCGTTAGGTTTCAGTCTAGCCGGAGTTGCCCGACATCGACGATGACTCCCAGCCGTTGGATTAGAATCAGATCAACGACCCACAGCGCCCCATACCGCTTCGCACCCCCTTGTCTCACTGACGCGTGGGGACACCCACTTAAACAGCCCGTGGAAGCGCTGCGCTTAGCAGGCCGGCCCAGTAACTTTTCCCGCGCAGCCCAGTTGTTTGAATTAAACCTTTTTCTTTTTATTTCAAACACACTTATGTACCCATTTTCAAAAATCAACCTAGGTCGATTCAGTGCACCAAATTGAATGAAACCAATTTTGTTAGAAAGGTCTGGGAATGCTGAATCCAAGCCCGTTGGATTCAAGTCATTTGGATCTATAGATCACCCATGGTAAAAATAACAAGGCAGAAGCTTTTTTGCATTCAAACATTTTTCAATTTAAAACCATAATAGCTTTTGAGTTGATTCCAACTCTCAAAAATCACATTTAACCATACCTTTCAGAATATATCAAAATTTATAGGTTTACTTGCAGAAATAATGTTCAAGTAATAAAAGAATGCCACATAGGCATTTCTAAACACATTATTTAATTAAAATAAAAGGGTAAAACCTTATTAAATTGTGACACCACTTTAAATCACTTTCCCATGGACTAAAATATGTGGTGATGACATGTGTCAACATGATCCCATATTTGGTTTGGAGAAGATTAAATCTTAAGTAGTGTTTCAATGAGTAGAAATTACTTTTCTAAAAATAAAAGGGATATTTTAAACCAAACCCAAATCTTGTAATGTTAGTGATGATGCTAGATCATCTATAGGACCCTTGTGTGTGATGATTGCAAGTAGTTAAGTATTGTTTGGTGATTGTGTACCTCGTATTTATTCATAGACGCTAGTACCAACCAAGGATACGAGGAGGAAGGAGGATTCTACGAGGAAGAAGCTGAGGAGAACTTCAACCACTACTTTGCACAAGGCAAGCAAGTAACCTTGCAAGCTAACACTTGAAATTTAGCAAGCTTATACTGATATTGTGCCAGCAAACCCTTACTTGTTACCATACCTACTATATGCCTTAAGCATATGTGATCATACCCACTTGATAAACCAATCCTAGTTTTACTTGCAAGCTTCTTACTTTATTTCCTTATCAAAGCTCTTACTTAGAGTTTACTTAAGAGTTTGGTAGACACTAGAAAGATATGTAAAGGTTGCATAAAGAGCATAAAATTTGGCCTAAGTTAGAAACCTTGATATCATCCTAAGATATAAGGTTGTACTTCGTTGAAACTCCACTAGTTTACCACCCCTCATTAGTGCTTACCCCCACCCATAGATGCTAGTGCTAAGCATAAAACTTGATCAACTTTAGATGGGAATACTTGGTGGAAAACTGGTTACGAAAACCTTGGAATGATGGATCATTCTATTGAAATGTTTTGGACATGTGTTTCCGAACACCTGATGATTTTGGTGATGAAAATGTTGAGGCATGAGCCTTAGCCCTTTGTTGGGGATATGCTATATGGGTATCCTCATAGCATGTCTCTTATCCGACTAACCCGGGTGGCCCATAGTCGGTAGCATGGCCTATGGCTTGCTGGGCGGCCCAGTTAGGTGGATCTAGAAGGGAGGCCCATGCCGGATAAAGGAAGGCTACGGTGGAGTCACCAGCATACCCGGAGCCTTGGAGTGCAAGATACACAAGACTAGTAATAGACGGTGTAGAACTGTGTAACCTATCCGGCTAGGACTTTTCCCTGTAACCCTAGGACCTGACGACTATATAAGCCGGGCCTATGGGAGCCTTTAGGCACGATAACTTAGACTTTCTAGTCACCTCGCACAACGAACCTAATCTCTGTAACTCGGTGTATTGCCATTATAGTGATTTATAGCAGGAGTAGGATTCCGCCACCGTTGTGGGATCTGAACCTGGGTAAGCTGTGTTACCTCGTACCCGTCAACCGTTCGCCTTACCCCACGTCTCTAAACACGCACTGTGAGGACCCCTCCATGGCGTACTCGTCGGCAATACCACGACAGTTGGCGCCCACCATGGGGCAAGAGGCGCTTCAGGCTCTTCAGCGGGCGAGGACCAAGATCTTCGCGGGAATCCGCGAAACCGTAGCCATCGGTCGTGTTCTCTTCTCTGGCAACGTTCCGATCGTCCCCCCCCCCCCCCCCCCCCCCCCCCCCCCCCCCCCCCGTCGAGTTCTGGATCCCGGCGAAGACGAACCCTACGCGGTGCTCGATCGTTCCTATCGGAGACATCCACCTCTTCATCGGCGAAACCGACTCGGGCACTAGTTCCCTGGGAGTCGGAGGAACATCAAGGCCCACACGGACCGCCTACGGGCAGGATACGTTCGCGGAAGGATCGATGTCGGATCTCTCTTCGGGGTTTGCCGGCAAAGATCGGAAAGCATCAAGACCCGCACAGACCGCCTACGGGCAGGATACGTTTGTGGAAGGATCGATGTCGGATCTCTTCTCGGAGTTTGCCGGCAAATATCGGAAAAATTCAAGACCCACCCAAACCGCCCCTGTGCAGGATATAAAGGTGGAAGATCACTGCAAATCCGCCGGCTTCGCCCGTGCATCTGGACATCAGAGATCCAAGTTCGTCGGAGTGGTTACCATCTTCGATCTGGCGCGCTCCATCCAGAGAGAGGGCGAAAACCCCCGTGACTACCTCGCCAGGTGGCTCCGCATACGGGCCGACCTGGCCAACTACCCCAATGATGATGCCATCTATCACTTTGTGGAAGGACCAGACCACGGCACGCTTCTCCGACATTCTCTAAGATGACAACAGGCGTCAGGACGCCTCACCTTCGAAAGCATGGTGAACACCGTCAACAACTACGCGGAGGCTGAAGCGGCAGCTCAGACAGCGCTTGCGCTCATTGACGGAGCCCCTCCAATTCAGCCACCGCCACCACCGCCTTCGGCCGCCATCGTCGCAGTAGCACCACCACTTCCAGTCATCGTCGAGGCCGTTGCACCTCCACCGCCCGTCATCGAGGAAGTCCTGGCACCCTCCGACTCTGTCATTGACGCACTTTATGCTGATTTCAGTGCAGATTCAGAGGAAATAGACTTCAGTCCCGAAGAGCTAGACTCCGCCATGCAAGAGATGGAGGAGGAGTACTCGCGCGACGAGCAAGCTAATAACACCGTCATGTCTTGAGGGGTGTTCGTCACCATTGGGACAACGATGGATGAAGACCAGCCCAGGCAAGCTCCGTCTATGGCACTGGATATGGGGAAGGGCCGCTAATTGCAGACGACATTGATCGCGCAAAGGTCATGCCGCCTCTGCCTAACCCAGTGCAGCAGCCGCAGGAACTCGGCACCGGTCCAAGCAACAACAACACCGCGAACTTGCCGCCTCCAGCATCCACGTCGGCGGCAGCCCATGTTACTCCAGCTGATAGAGTGATGTACGACAATCTCCTCGTTGAGCCACTAACTGTTGATCATATCCGGAACGTGACTCAGCTTGACGAGAAGCGCCAGCAACTGCTGGAGGAAGCGCAAGCCATCGCGGAGCAATGCGCTAAACTAGATCGAGATCTGGTCAACGCGCAAAAGTCCATAGAAAAATCTAGATCAATGGAGGCCGAGTACAAGACTCTGATCCAGCAGCAGAAGGCTAGAAAAGCTCCGGCTCGCGTCATCAACGATCCTGGTGTACGGCGCAACCTAGGATGGGCTCCCTCGAAGCCAGCACAGGCCAATCCATACATTGACAGTGAAGGCAAGCAGGTGATGACCACCCCACTTCTTAACCTCGCCGTCGCCAAGACCCTTCTGGAGCAGGATAGATCGCCGGATGCAGTGGAACAGGTCTATGACCTAGTGGCCAAGGCGGTAAAGCAGCAGGAAAAGGCCACCTCTCAAAGGATTGAGTCTGACCCAGCGGTCTGCCGATCTAGCCAGTACAAACCGCCAAGGGACAGATCTCCTCAGGATGTCGGATCACGGACGGGTTCATCAGAACAAAGACAGAGGGATGCGCGCAACAGGAAGGATGCTATCCCCATATCCTCCGACCACGGAGAAAGAGCCCAACCTCGCCGCCCATCGCCACCGCCCCGATCCCCCCGACGTCAGGAAGATTACAAGACTCACCATCATACGGATATTCCCCCTCCAAAGCAGTGCGGCATCGTCATCCGTGACAACGTGGCACAGACCCGTCATGATGGAGAGCGCCACCAGGGACATAAGAGCAGGTCACACCATGACCCTCCGCGTCCGGCAAGCAACCGTGACAGGCGTGGGGCGTCGCAGGAGGGTAACATCAAGAAGGCTAACCCACCGCCACCTCCGCCTCCGTCGCCACCAAGCAGTAACCATGACGGAAGAGGCCCGCGTCGTTCACGCAGCCCATCCCCTGTTGACAACAAGAAGAATAACCTGGAGCCATACGATGCACGTTCGCGGATCGATAAGATCCACGAGGCCCGGGAAGGACCATACCTGGGACCACGTTGCTTTGGACCTGCAATACGGTCCGCAACTTACCCCAAAGGTTTCCGGATTGACAAGACCATCAAGCCCTATGACGGCACCGCCAAGCCTGCCACATGGTTGCAGGACTACGGCAACGCGGTGGAGATTGCCGGAGGCAACCCCAACATCGCCGTCAAGTACCTCCCGTTAATGTTGGCGGGCACGGCCCATCAATGGATCGACGACTTGCCGGAGAAATCTATCTACAACTGGTTGGACATGCAAGAAGCGTTCACCAAAAACTTTGAGGGTACATACAAGCGTCCCTGTACGGTGGGCGATCTACAGCGGTGCGTGCAAGAGAAAGACGAGACATCTCGCGCCTACCTCTCCCGCTGGCTGGATATGAAGAATTCCTGCGCAGGAGTGCACGCCCAGACCACCATGGCCGCCTTCATCGACAGGTTGGAAAGGGGAACGTTACTCCGGCATAAGCTAAAACGCTTGCAGGACAATCATCAGCTTGACTTGAATCAGATGATTCAGTTAGCTAGTGAGTTCGCAGCTGCCGATGACGACGCTCATGGCTCTTTGCCGACAACGGCCGTTCCAACTCAATATCGGAGGAACAACAGTACAAAGCGGAAAACCGCTCCAGAAGAAAATCAATCTACCGACATGGTCGCCATGACTTTTGCAGGACGAGGCGATGGCGGACAACGTGGACGAGGAAGGGGAGCGGGCCGTGGGCAGCAGCGAGGAAGTGAAACCAACTCGGCGCCGCTCCGCGTTCCCCAAACCTACGAAGAGTACCGCGACATGCCGTGCCTCGTACACCTCGACGCCAACGGCAAGGCCACCCATACCAATCGACACTGCAAGTTCGTCAACGACCTCAAGGAAGACCCGGAGTCCGGCTATAAGCGAAGTCGGAAGAACAGACCGCGAGGCAAGGGCAAGGGGAAGAAGAAGGAGGAGGAGTCCAAGGATTCAAGTGACATGGACGAGGACGTTGACCCCAAGCACGCCGCCAAGAGCGACGACAAGGGAAAGAACCCCTTCGCAAAGAAGGCCCCAGTCTACCACACTTTCCTTGGTACCCCCACCGTCCGACAACAGAAGACCTCTCTATGGATCCTGATGGCTACTCCCCCCTGTTCCCCAATACCTGCGCTGGTCGGAGGTTCCAATCACTTGGGACAGGACGGACCACCCAGACCTTGTGCCCACGGAGAACCAGTACGCCATGGTCATCAACCCATTGATTGACGGCGTGGAGTTCACCAAGTGCATGGTGGATAGTGGAAGCAGCATCAACATCATGTACCTGGATACACTGCAGAAAATGAACTTGACGAAGGAAAACCTAAGGCGGACCAACACCGTGTTCCATGGCGTAGTTCCTGGACGAGAGGCTCGGTCCCTTGGGTGCATCACACTTCAGGTAGCCTTTGGTGACGTTAATAATTACTGCCAAGAGCACATGACCTTTGAGGTGGTCCCCTTCAAGAGTGTGTACCACGTCATATTCGGCCGCGACATATTCCACACGTTCATGGCCAAGCCATGCTTTGTCCACAACAAGATCAAGATACCCGGACCAAACGGTATGATCACCATATCCGGAAGCTTTACCAAGGCAAGGGACTGCGAGATCAATGAAGCAGCCATTGCAGAAGCTGTCCTCTACAGCGAAGAATTCAAGGAGATCCAAAGCAAGGTCAATGACTTAGAGATGCCCGCGTCGAAGAAGCAGATCTCCGACTCCGCTCCTGTGTTCAAGGCCGCCATCGAGACCAAGCCGGTGGAACTTGTGGTAGGCGATGCCTCCAAGACCGTCGCCATTGGGACGAACCTAGATCCCAAATAGGAAAGCGCGCTCGTCGAGTTCCTCCGTGAGAATAGGGACATCTTTGCCCGGCAACCTGCCGACATGAAAGGTGTACCTAGGGAACTTGTCGAGCACAACTTAAACATATATCCAAAATGTAAACCAGTGAAACAACCTCTACGACGCTTCGGAGATGAGAAGAGACGTGCCATTGGCAAAGAGATAGCTAGGTTACTTAAGGCTGAGTTTATCCGAGAAGTCCTTCACACCCGATGGGTGGCCAATCCTGTACTTGTCCCCAAAAAGGGAACCAATGAATTAAGAATGTGCGTTGATTACACCGGCTTGAACAAAGCATGTCCCAAAGATCCGTTTGCTTTGCCTCGCATTGACCAAGTCATTGACTCGATGGCTGGCTCGGAACTTTTGTGTTTTCTCGATGCATACTCAGGATACCACCAGATCAAGATGAGGAAGTCGGACCAATTGGCCACTTAGTTCACTACCCCGTACGGCACGTTTTGCTATGTCACGATGCCCTTTGGGCTGAAAAACGCAGGTGCTACCTACCAGCGGACAATGCAACGTTGCCTTCACGACCAAATTGGTCGGAACGTTCATGCCTATGTGGACGATATCGCGGTGATGTCTAAAAAGTCAAATGACTTAATCTCCGACTTAAAAGAAACCTTTGATAATCTCCGGAAATACAACATGATGCTCAACCCTAAGAAGTGCGTCTTCGGGGTTCCAGCCGGCAAACTGTTGGTCTTCATCGTTTCCCAGCGGGGAATCAAGGTCAACCCGGATAAAATCAAGTCCATCTTAAACATAAACCTTCTGACATGTCTAAAAGACATCCAACGACTAACAGGTTGCGTTGCAGCAGTTAGTCGGTTCATCAGCCGACTTGGAGAGAAGGCTCTGCCGCTGTACAAGTTGCTGAAGAAGGCGGACAAATTCACATGGATGGACGAAGCAGATGCAGCATTGAAGCAGCTCAAGGAGATTCTTTCCTCAGCGCCCATCCTTGCAGCACCCGAGCCTGAAGAGCCCCTGTTAATTTACATGGCGGCGACCAACCGGGTTATCAGCATCGTCGTCGTGGTAGAGCGGAAGGAACCAGGCTATGAGTACGGAGTTCAACGACCAGTTTACTACGTAAGCGAGGTCTTGACGGAGTCCAAGCAGCGTTACCCGCACTACCAAAAGATAGCTTATGGAGTATTCCTTGCTTCTCGGAAGTTGAGGCATTACTTTCAGGAGCACCCAGTCACAGTAGTGAGCAAGACTCCACTGTCCGACATTATCAACAACAGTGACGCTACAGGAAGGGTCGCAAAGTGGGGCATTGAACTTGCCGCCTTCGAGATCACCTACAAAAGACGCGACGCTATCAAGTCACAAGCCTTGGCGGATTTTATTGCAGATTGGACGGAGATGCTAGATGCCACTCCGTTGCCAGAACCAGAGTACTGGGTGATGCACTTTGACGGATCAAAGCTGCTCAACGGCTCGGGGCTGGTGTATTGCTGCAGTCACCAAAAGGAGACAAGCTACACTAGATTCTGCAGATCCACTTCGAGGCTAC
Organism: Avena atlantica; assembly: GCA_910589765.1. NCBI lineage: Eukaryota > Viridiplantae > Streptophyta > Magnoliopsida > Poales > Poaceae > Avena > Avena atlantica. Next base: position 52,035,978 of record OU342739.1, on the reverse strand, counting down.
AAACAACATGGCGGAGTATGAAGCACTCATTCACGGATTGCGTGTAGCCAAGGATATTGGCATCAAGCGCATAGTTTGCTGTGGAGATTTCGACTTGGTTGCCCAGCAGGTGGCTGGCACCTGGAATGCGCGGAACCCTATGATGGCGGCATATCACGACGAAGTGGACGAGATAGCCAAGAGCTTCTTGGGCTACGAAGTCAAGTATGTACCTAGGGAGCAAAACGAGGCGGCTGATCTATTGTCTAAACTTGGATCAGGGTGCAAGAAAATTCCGCCAGGAGTTTTCCTAGAGCATCTACGCACACCATCCGTGAAGGGCGCCGACATCGACAACCCGGATAGAGCTGATTCTTTCGTCAACATGGTGACAAAGACCCCTCCGGCTTGGACTAAACCGTTCATGGAATATCTCGAACACGGAACTTTGCCCAACGATGAGGTCGAAAGACGGCAGATAGTACGACGAGCAAAGGGTTATACCATAATCAATGGGCAACTCTACAAAAGGAGCACTACTGGTGTATACCTAAAGTGTGTTTCCCAGCTAGAAGGTATGGAAATCCTACGCGAAATCCATCTCGGAGATTGCGGGCATCACGCCACTCCTCGATCGTTGGTCGCGAAAGTGTAGGGTTCGCAGCATAGAAAACAAAAAATTTCCTACGATGTGAACTAAATACCAAGATCTATCTACTAGATACAAACAACGGGCGGATGTATATCCGTAGAGAACATACCCTTGAAGACCGACAAAGCTTAACGAGTTCAACTCGTGGTTGATGTAGACGATCTCTTGCCGATCTCAAGATTGAGAGGAAGTCCTAGCGCCGCAAATCAGCAGCGCATCCGTGCTCGCACACACGTTCGAGGCACCGAGCAACCTCCGCCTCCTCGCTCCAGCGATGCAGCGGAAGCACAACTCTTTCTTGCCGAATAGCCATCGGGAACATGTATCTCGCTAGTCCGAGACCATGGGGGATAAATTCTAGAGGGGGAGAGAGATCCTTCACGAGGAGGTGTGAGAGACAAGTGAGGAGGGGGGCTCCTTTTATAGGAGGAGGGGGGGCACCCAAGGGGGTGGCCGCCGGCCATGGGGGCTGCACCCTCCCCTCCTTCATTCATGTGGGTGGACACTCCACTCACAAAATGCCCTTTAAAATCCCTCCACTCAAAAGTCCACTCAAATTCCCATTAAATTTCCACCAAATTTAATGCAAACTCTCATTAAATAAAACTCTTTTATTTTATTCAGAATTTTGTCAATTACTTTAATGACAAACATTCACAAATAACCCCTTGCTAGAATTCTATTTCACATGCATAACCACTTTATGCAATTTCACCCGAAAACCTGTTTCGGTATCTAGTGAAATAAATTCCTGCGCTTGTTCATTCTTTCGGCATGAAACATTTGCTCCAATTGGATGTCGGTGTCTCTTAAGTGTGTCACCCTATGGTTCGTGAATAATGCGGACATGATCGAGACCCCTCTCGGATCAATAATCAGAAGCGGGATCTGGAGACCCATACTGACTCCCACACATTCAACGATGACTTTCTTGTGATCGTCGGAACCTTTTACGCTAGTATCTTAATCCCTTTGTTTCACGATATATTACATGTTCGAGATTCGATCATCGGTATCTCCATACCTAGTTTGATCTCGTTACCGACATGCACTCTTTTCTCGTTCCTGTGATATAACATTCTAGTGATCAAATCACTTGCTTGCAAGCTAATCAATGTGATATCACCGAGAGGGCCCAGAGTATATCTATCCGTCATCGGGTTGAACAAATTCCACTCTCGATCCATGAGCCTCAACATAACACTTTATTAGTTCTGAATCCATCTTTATAATCACCCTGTTACGGTGTGACGTTTGATGTTATCAAGAAACTCTTCCGGTGTTAGTGATTGACATGATCTCATGGTCTAAGGATTAGGATCACTTCGTAAGTTGTTATAGCAATATAAACTCAATGACTTTGATCGTAATGCTATACTTCGGATGAATGTTCATCACACCATTACACTAATGTTGTGATCCCGTTATTAACAACATCCAATGTCCATGATCAGGAAACCTTGATCATCTTGTTAATCAGCGAGCTAGTTTATGAGAGAGGCATAACTAGGAACTTTCTGTTTGTTTATTAAACACACATGTATTAACGTTTCCGTATTAATACAATTATAGCATGCAAAATAAACATCTATCATATACTTGGAATACACATAATAAACACTTTATTATTGCCTCTCAGGGCATATTCCCTTCAGAAAGCCTTCCAGCAAGGATTCTACTGGCTGACCGTGAAGGCGGACGCCGACAAGCTGGTTGAAACATGCACAGGATGCCAGTATTATGCCCGACAACCACATGTTCCTGCTGAAGAATTGCGAACAATACCAATAACTTGGTCGTTTGCAGTCTGGGGGCTAGACATGGTGGGACCGTTACAAACGGCACCATGTGGATTTACGCATCTGCTTGTAGCAGTTGACAAATTCACAAAATGGATAGAAGCTAAACCCATTAGAAAGCTTGATGGGGCAACTGCCCTCAGGTTTGTCCAGGATCTAGTGGTGAGATTTGGTCTCCCGCATAGCATCATCACCGACAATGGAAGCAACTTGTCACTCGGAGAAGTGGAGGCCTATTGCTGGGACAAAGGCATCCGACTTGACCTTGCATCTGTGACACACCCACAATCCAATGGTCAAGTTGAGCGAGCCAATGGATTAATTCTGCAGGGAATCAAGCCACGTCTTGAGGCACCGCTACATAGAGCAGCTGGAGCCTGGGCGGAAGAATTGCCATCTGTGTTGTGGAGTTTACGAACTACACCCAACAGATCCACCGGCTACACTCCCTATTTCATGGTATATGGAGCAGAAGCCATCCTACCTTCCGACATCCTCCACGATGCACCAAGAGTTGCCGCCTATGACGAAGATGACGCTGAAGAATCCAGACGCCTAGATGTGGACCTTCTCGAGGAGGAGCGCGTCTTGGCATGCCAAAGATCCGCCATCTACCAGCAGAAGCTACGCAGCTAGCATAGTCGCCGCGTCTGGCATCGCTCGTTTAAAGAGGGGGACTTGGTGCTCCGACTTAAGCAGAAGAAGTCACACAAATTATCCCCGCCATGGGAAGGACCGTTCATCATAAGCAAGGCGCTGCTCAATGGGTCTTACTACCTTGTCGACAATCGTGAGCTCAAGGATAGACCCGACGAGGATCATAAGCGTAAGCGACGTGACCCGGATGATGACTACCCGGAGCTTGATCGGCCATGGAACATAGCACAGCTACGTCCTTTCTACACTTAGCATTTTTTATCTAATAGTGTACCTCTTATATGATCAATGAAATAAAGCTCTTTGGTTCACTCATATTGCTGAGTCTTTTACCTCCTTTAGTGTTCATTTTTTGGATCATATAAACCTTCATGTACAAGCTTTGCGTTTGCACTTGTGAAAATTCCGCCTACGGGCGTTAGCTTAAGTTTTCTGGTCTACACGTTCTTTGTTGTTTTTATGTGGATTCTGGAGTAGTGACTTTCGGCACTCATTGTTGGTGATTTTGTGCTAAGGTTTTTGACGGTGCCATTGGGCATCATCACCAAAGCGCATGGTTCCGACAACGAGTCTTCCGACTCACGAAAGGTCAAGCATAAGAACAAAAGTAATGGATAAGCCAGCACTTGCTTAAAAAATATATACATACTGGGCATTAATTCTTAAGTAGCAGGATACGACAACTATTGTTTTTCGCCTTAAGATTACATCACCAAGTTTTTTCAATGCACATTCCAGATGTGAAACAAGAATTACAAAGTGTTTTTCACTCCTTGGGTGCAGGGGACTTGGAGGCCGCATCATCACCAGCCGGAGATTCACCCTCAGCGTCACCACTGTGAGGAGACTCGGAGGATTCAGGGTCGGCGTTGTCAAGGAAGTTCCTGGGCACGAAGACTTCGACGTCCACCAACTCGGCAACCCTGGTGTCATAGCCCGCGAGTGATGACAGGATGGCTTCGTGATCGATCTCCTTGCCGTCATCATCCACGTCGGGGATACCAGATGTCACCGTGTCGATGTCGGCACCTTCATAGTGTTCCTTCACCATGGAAAACGCCATCCTTGTGCCAGCCCGTGCACATGAAGCTTTCCAGCATGCGACATGCTCGGGGGCTCGGCGCAGAATCTCCGAGTACTTCACCACGGAGTCCGAGGCCTTGATATAAATTTGGAGGGGTTGGGCGATCTCCTTGGCTTGGGTGATGGCGGTGTTGATGAAGTTGCCGGCAAGAATCATGCATTCCTTGTCCGAAGGAGGTGAGCGGGTTAAACCCAGGGGCGCTGAAAATTCCGACAACGATCGCATGAGTTCAAAAATTCTAAGTACTAGACTACATAGCTACAAGGCAGAGGATACTCACTAAAGATGCTGGCCTTAGCCTGCCAGACGACGTTCGCCAAGGATTCTTTCTCTTGTTGGAGGAGCTTAAACGCCTCGCTATGGCGAAGGTTTTGCTCATCGGCAGCTTGCTTCTGATCCTTTAGGATCGCAAGCTCCTCCTTCAAGCGATTGATATCAGCGGAGGCGGAGTCCTGCAGGGCTTTCATGGAATCCTCGTGCATCTTCAGCATTTGTTCCCTCTCCTTCTTAAGGATCTTGTTCTCGCTGTCCAGCTGCTGGATGTGCTTGGACTGCTCGACAATATCCTTAGCCTTGGCGACATGCTCTGCAAGTCGGAGAAAACAAAGTACATAGTGAGTACTCGAAGAAGGAAGGCACAAAAGTAAGACGGAAATACGCAAAAAGAAAACAGACTCTTGTTTTTGATGATCTATTCCTTCAAGATGGCGGTTTTACCCTTTTCAGCTTCAAGGTCCGCGCGCATCTTCTGGTACCTATCATTGGCCATGCCCCTCCGAGCATTCTCGTTCTGTGGAAACAAATACAAAGTCAAGTCGTTGTTCAGTCTACTTGGAGCCCCTAGTCGGAGATTTTCCATCTAGGTGCTCGGGGGCTACAGCGAGAGTTTTTAACTTAGCAATATGCTTAGCTTTTCTTTAAGCATCTAGTCGGAGCAAATTCAGTTCTCAACTAGAAGCTTGGGGGCTACAGTATAAAGTTTTAACTCGGAAAATGCTTAGCTTTTCTTTAAGTATCTACTCGCAACTAATTCAGTTACAACTAGAGGCTTGGGGGCTACAACACTTAAAATTATGAACACTATGTATGCTACTCTTAAATCATCTAGTCGGAATAATTCATTCCATCTAAATGCTTGGGGGCTACAGTGAGAGTTTTTTCTAACTTAGTCACTCTTAGAGCATATAGATGCAAAACCAATGGTTTTCCGTCTACATCCTCGGGGGATACAGTGGGATACTCATATGAAAAGCAAAAGGTAAAGTAAAACTTACAAGTGCGATGATCTTGAGGTTTGTAGCACTCTCGGCCAGCAGCTTGCCAAAGGAAACGTTGTTGCTTCGCAAGATGTCTGCTTGACGGAGTAGCTCCTCAAGACCGCACGTCGGAGATGACGACACTCCTCCAGGAACCGTAGTTGTGCTACCTGGCGTAAGCACTGGGAAAATAATCTTCGGAAACTCGAGGGGTTTCTGGGGAGCAGAGGCGCCGACTTCGGCAGAAGTACCAGCACCCACCACTGCCTTGCCGCTAACGATGGCATCCTTAGCCGGAGCTTCAGCCATTTGAAGAGCAGCGCTCTCCTGCGTTGCCTGCTCGCCGACAACTGCGAGTTCGGTAGAGGCTCCAGAATCCACTTCCATGGCAGAAGGGCCTGGTTCCTCCTAGGCTTGGGAGCTTGTCGGATCGGAGGAGGGCTTGACGGCAGGAGTAGCAGGGGCGATGGCGGGGGAAGAGTCGTGATGCAGCATATCTTTGATATTTCTAGAAGCCCCAAGAGTCTTGGAGGACTTCTTGAGGCTGGTTGTGGCTTTCTTCCTGAAACGTGCAAAATGCATAAGTACAGGAATAAGACAGATAAATAAGACAATGTCGGAGAATGAGAAGCTTACACTAGGGGGGAGCTTTGGCAAACATCCCGGTGGCTTTCTTATTTTCCGCCTCCAGGGCGGCAGTACTCTTTTTGGAGGCTCCACCCTCCGTCTTCTTTTTCTTGCTTCCGTCGGCAGCGTCAGAGGTGGAGCTCTTCCGCTTTCGCGCCAACGGGGCGTCATCGTCGGACACGACCGTGACTTCCTTCATCTTGGGATCGTAGATTTGGGCGGCCAGGTTGCCCTCCTCTAGATCGCTAAGCTGTTAAGTGAGAAATCATTGTGTTAGACAAGATGATATTGGCAAGACGGAAAAACTGGAGTAATGTCATACACTGAAAATAAATGTCTACCTTTGGGCACTTTCCGTTTACGAACATGTCGTAGTTGAGGGTGAAGCCACGCTTCTTGTCCTTCACCTTGACGATGTCCTTAAGTCGGAACTTGACGGAGTCGCTCGAGAAGTTGTCCTTGGAGATCCGGAGGGTATCCCTTCGGTCGCCGGTGTACTCGTGCATAAGCTTCGTACGGTGCTGCAGAGGTTGAATCCGCCTGATGAACCAGCACATGGCTAGGTCCAAGCCGGTCAGACCCGTCTCTACAAACCATTCGATCCTCCTTATTGCGCGAGAAGTGTTGAGGTCGGAAGGAAGGGAGGCATGGGACCGCCATGTGGGGACTTCGGCGGCGGCTCCATACACAAAGTCTGGGTACGTTACTTCTCGGCCCGACAAAGGAATGTCAGGGCCGTAGAAGTATGTCCGCTGCCAATTCTTGCACGACTCGTGGCCGACGATGTCGGGGAACCGCCGGCCAGGTCGGATCTTGAAGCTTATGGTGCCGCAAATTCTAAGCTCCTCCTTGCTGTGTCCGGCTTCACGTTTGACGGTAAAAAAGTAGACAAACAGATCTAACCTAGGCCTAATCCCTAGGTAACCCTCACAAAGTGTCACGAAGTTGCTAAGCACTAGGATACTATTGGGGGAGAGGTTATGGGGTTGGACCTTGAAGTGATTCAAGACGGACAGGAAGAAGTGGGAGATGGGCAAAGAAACGCCGCATACCAATTGCGCATTGAGGTATACTTTCTCTCCGGCTTGGGGAGAGGGGGTCACCTCGCCGGCCGGCGCCGCCTGCCAGGCGAGCCCCTCCGTCGCAGGGAGGTAGCCCTCAGCGACCATCTCTTGGATGTCGCGACCGGTGATGTCCGAGTCGCGCCAGTCGCCCTTGTGCGAGTCTGGATCCTCTTCCAGGGGCTCTAGCGCCGCCAGGTTATGGTCGCCGCCAGTGGTTTCTATCACCGCCGATGCAGGAATAACCAGACCCTCTGGGGGCACGACGACGGAGCTCGCCGGCTTCGCCGTGGCTTCGCTCGACGCCGCCAATGACGGGGATGAACTACTGCTAGCCATGGAGGAGGAAGAGGATGCGACTGGTGCTGAGAGAAAGGCTAGGATTTCTCGAGGTTTTCGCGGAGAGCTCGAGGAGGCGCGCGACTGGAGGAAGAAGACGATGACGCGAGAGAATGGGGTTGAAAGTGGCAAGTGTCCCACGGCCGCTATTTATCTTACTCTGCGTCAAGATTCGTGCAGCTAATCGGACGGTTGCCGCGTAGACGACGTGTTCGTGAACGTGCGCGGTAATTTCGCCACGTCTCCAACCGTCACCGCTAACGGTTCGTATCGCTCGCGCGGGAAAATCGGATATGATTATGTTCTCTGCATGTGTGAGTTACGAGGCGTCGCTGACCTACAGCCTACGTCGTCATAACTGACATGGTAGATGAGTCGTCCCATCGAAGATTCCAGCATGGACGGATTTAATCTGACAACGGGAGCGTACGATGGAAGATTCAGCATTTCTCCGACTTACTCACAGAAGACGGAGAAAACCTTGCAGGGTTCTTTGGGAGGACTACAAGATATTGCTCGACGATTTGCCGACATCCAATTAGACGGAGCATTCCACGGGAAGAGGCAAGACGGCGCAAGATCTCGGAGTTCTCCGGGGGCTACTGTTGGGGATATGCTATATGGGTATCCTCATAGCATGTCTCTTATCCGACTAACCCGGGTGGCCCATAGTCGGTAGCATGGCCTATGGCCTGCTGGGAGGCCCAGTTAGGTAGATCCAGAAGGGAGGCCCATGTCGGATAAAGGAAGGCTACAGTGGAGTCACCAGCGTACCCGGAGCCTTGGAGTGCAAGATACACAAGACTAGTAATAGACGGTGTAGAACTCTGTAACCTGTCCGGCTAGGACTTTTCCCTGTAACCCTAGGACCTGACAACTATATAAGTCGGGCCTATGGCAGCCTTTAGGGCACGATAACTTAGACTTTCTAGTCACCTCGCACAGCGAACCTAATCTCTGTAACTCAGCGTATTGCCATTATAGTGATTTATAGCACGAGTAGGATTCCGCCACCGTTGTGGGATCTGAACCTGGGTAAGCTGTGTTACCTCGTAGCCGTCAACCGTCTGCCTTACCCCACGTCTCTAAACACGCACTGTGAGGACCCCTCCATGGCGTACTCATCGGTAATACCACGACACCCTTTATAAAACCGATGGTTGTCTGGATGCGATACCATTCCAATTTTATCGTTCAACCACAATACCCGAAGATTGGGTAGGGCTTGACTGGAAACTTATATACCTTAGTATTAGTTCCCTCACGGCCAAGGTTTGAGCTGAGGCTACCTTGTGAAGATTGTCCACCTGTGCAGTACCCAAGATGACAGTTGGTCATGGTTGGGAGGCCAAAATCACAGGAGAGGTGCTTATACTAGGGCGTGTAATTGAAAGGTTAGGATTGATTATCCGCATACTGAGTATGGTGAATTCAGGATTTGTTCCTGACGGATGTATCAAATGTTGTGGTGAAAGTGTACAATCTCTGCAGAGTGTCAAACTATTCGAATAGCCGCATTCGCGGTTATGGACAACTGGAGTGGCCATACTGTTCCCCCGTCAGACTTTTCAAAATGACTTGTGAAATGAAATGAGACTTTGAATTGACCACAACAGGGTTGTGATATGAAATACAAGTTCCCCATTTAGGTGTTATAAACTTCAACTAGCATTAGTGCTCCTAAACTTAGTAGAGATAAATCTGGCTTTTGCAAAACAACCGTAGAGCCTAGTGTCCTATTATCCAAAAAAAACCTTTACCTACTATTACTAGTTTGCGAGTACTTAAAGAGTACTCATGGCTTTGTCCCTGGCTATTCCCATGGCCAGACTAGGAAGAGGAGTACTTGGAGGATGGACCCCAGGAAGGTTACGACAACTAGGATCATCTCCCATCGTCAGCATTGTCTGTGAACCCGAAGATGGAGCTTCGCCTACGTTACCGTTATTATTACGTATTCCGCTGCTTGATGTTGTATTAAGAACTGGATCATGAGATCCCTGTTTGTGTAAGACCTTATATATCGTTTGTAATGGATGATGTACTGTGGTATCCAATTCTGTTATGTCTCGCAAAAATGGTAATCCTGGGATTGCGATGTATGGCATAACAGGCATCCGGAATTAAAAATCCAGGTGTTGACAAGTTGGTATCAGAGCCATCCTGACCATAGGAGACCCTAGTTAGATTGGACGTTTGAATCAAAAACTTAGTTTCAAAACCAAAGAAAACAAATATTTACAAAAACTTATTCTCATTCTTATCCCTTTGATTCTTTCATGAAAATTCATGTTCCTCAAAAAAACTCTTGCAAAATACATAAATTTTTGACACACTTGATCACTCTTCTAACCTACTCATCCTCTATTTTTATAGATGGACGTGAAGTACGACAAGTTTTATCAGTTGAGGAATGGAGGAGACCTTATCTTTGAGAGGGATTTGGACCAGCTTTCGGAACTTCTGGAGCGTTCGCAACCCGAGTTCTTCGGAGCTCAGCTCAATGATCAAGGAGGAGAAGATCTGCAGTGGCTAATTGTTCCAAGTCTCAGAGGAAAGATTGAACCTCCCACCGCGGAAGGAATTCAGTTTACCTTAAGAGAGAACAACTGGCTCGATGGACTTGCCAGGGCCATGCAGGAAGCTCTTGCCCGTCTGTGTGGGCAGAGCATCAATCAGATCAAGGGAACTCGCTTTGAGTTTTTCCCAAGGCGTGATGCTAATGGACAACCACTAGAAGCCCCATACCACCCGAGCTGAAGACCCAATTGGACCACCTTAGCTTCATGATGTACGATCGTCAGCAGGAGTTAGACAACTGCCGTGACTACTCCAACCACAAGTCTGCCATCATCAAGACGAAGGATCATACCATCGCCATGCTAGCAAAGGATCGCAAGTCTCGTCGCCGTCATCTCGACAAGAAGGAGCGCATTATTGCCCGTCTCCGCCACCGCATCTCATCTTTGGAAGAGACCATCCACGAGAGAGACATGCAGTTGGAGGAAAGGGAGAATGCAGGAGAGGATCTTTGTGGAGACCCCTACTCCTATCTCAGCGATGATGATGATTTTCTGGAGGATCAGGCCATGGACTTCTTCACCGATGAGGATGATTTCGCCTTCATCGATGATGATGAGGATGATGAAGCCACGGATTCCGAGGAGTAGTAGCACTTGAGCACTAGCGTAGTGAGTAGTATTCGGTCCCACTGTATCGTAGATTCCAGAATGGTTCTTAAAACCATCTGTTTTTCCTTGTTGTGGTGTGAGTTGTATCGTGTGCTATGAATGAATGAATGAAAAGCAAGTTGCTGGAAAATCCAGTCAAACTTTAAAAACTTTTCAAAGCCCCTGAAACCGTAGAAATTTCCCTCTTTTCTCATGACCTATCTCAATCTTCAGATGCCACGTGGAGGAAGTGGTTCATCCCCGGACCCGATATTGCAGATCCTGCAAATGTTGACTTCTGACCGTGAAGCTGAAAGAACGGAACATCAAGCCAACCTAGCCACACTGCAGCAGATAGCCCAACTTGCCCACAACAACCAAGGCCACGGAAATCAAGATAACCATGGATCTAAGCTCAAGAATTTCCAAAATACTAACCCACCTGTTTTCACTAAGTCAGAAGAGCCCCTAGACGCCGATGATTGGCTGCAAACCATGGAGAATAACCTAGAAGTCGCTGGAGTGGAAGCCAACGAGAAAGTTCTGTTTGCCACCCACCATCTAGCCGGAGATGCCAAAGCATGGTGGAATAGTGTTCATGCAATGACTGGAGGCCCGATGATGACCTGGGAGGAATTCAAGGTCAAGTTCAGCAGAACCCATGTGCCACCAGGTTTGATCAAGAGGATGAGAGACGAGTTCAGAGAACAAAAGCAAGGAAGGATGACTGTAGTGGAATACCGTGACAAATTTTTGTCATTAGCTAGGTATGCCCCGGATGAGATCGACACCGAAGCCAAGAAGAAAGAGAGATTCCTAAATGGTCTGCATGATGAGATGCAGACAATGTTAGTCAATATCCCCTTTGCGGATATTGAAGCCCTTGTTGACTCAGCTATCCAGATGGAAGGAAAGATCAACCAAGCCAATGAGAACCGCAAGCGTCGTATGATGCATCAGCCAGGAACCCATCAGACCCCAAATTATCGCCCTAACCCATCTCTAGGATTTGCCCCAAGAACCAACAGACCCCCGATGACCCGTCCCACCTATCCCAACTGTGGAAACCCTAGACCCGGAGGAAATTACAACAACCCCGACAACTCTAGCAATTTCAATCGTGCCCCACCCAAGTTCAACAACAAAAATGCTGCCACCAACACTAACACTGCCCCGAGGACTGGAAGCAATGCTGTGCCTGTAGCAGCCAAGGACAAGTCACAAGTGACCTGTTATGACTGTGGAAATAAAGGCCACTATTCCAACGAGTTCCCCAACAAGAAGAATGCTACAACCCCCAATGCCAATGCTCCAACTCAGCAGCAGCGTCGTGTTCAGCCCGGAAGAAGGTTTGCCCCAGGGATTTCACTCAACCGCAATGGCCGTCTTTTTCTCATGCATGCTGAAGAAGCTCAGGAAGCGCCAGACGTCGTGCTGGGTATGTTTTCTATTAATTCAGTACTTGCAAGAGTGTTGTTTGATTTTGGTGCATCGCATTCATTTGTCACCGAAGAATTTGCATGCACTAGTAAAATTCAACCAACCAAATTGAAGCATGTTATGATTATTCAAATTCCCGGATCAACCACCAAGGCTAGGCAAATTTGCAAAGCCGTCCCTATCTGAATCCATGGCATAGATTTTTATGCTAATCTGATAGTACTCGGAACTAAAGGTTTGGAAGTAGTACTAGGAATGGATTGGATGTCCAAACCTAAGGGATTGATTGACTGTGCCAAGAAAGCCATAACCATGACCAGTACCACCGGAATATCAGTCGAACATATATCTGAAACCTTACCTCGTCAATTCAAATGCAACAAGAGTATAGCCCAACCTACCATTGACCAAGTCCGGATAGTCTGTGAATACCCCGATGTATTTCCAGATGTTTTGCCCGGTATGCCCCCAGATCGGGATATCGAGTTTATCATCGAACTAATCCCCGGAACAGGACCCATAGCCCAGAGACCCTATAGTATGAACCCGTCGGAGTTAGAAGAACTGAAGAAGCAACTGGATGCCATGCTGGAAATCGGATTGATTCAACCAAGTGCGTCACCATGGAGATCACCTGTCTTGTTTGTGGATAAGAAAGATGGAGGTAACCGTTTGTGTACGGATTACCGGAAGTTGAATGATGTCACCATTAAGAACAAGTACACCTTGCCCAAGATAGAAGATTTGTTTGATCAGTTGACCGGTGCCAAAGTGTTTTCTAAGATTGATCTTAGAACTGGTTATCATCAACTCAAGATTCGTGTAGATGATATTCCAAAGACTGCCTTTACCACCAGATATGGATTGCACGAGTATACAGTCATGTCTTTCGGATTAACCAATGCCCCCGCTTATTTCATGAATCTCATGAATAAGATTTTTATGGACTTCCTAGATAAGTTTGTCGTTGTTTTCATGGATGACATTCTGATTTACTCCAAATCGGAAGAAGAACAGAATCCTTAGAGAGCATCAGTTGTATGCAAAGTTTAGCAAATGTGAATTCTGGTTACAGGAGGTAGTATTCCTCGGTCACATTGTATCAGCCGGAGGAATTGCCGTAGACCCTGCCAAAGTAAAATATGTAGAAGATTGGCAAGCCCCAACCACTCAAACCCAAGTTCATGCATTTCTCGGATTGGCGGGATATTACCGCAAGTTCGTAGAAGGATTCTCGAGTATCGCCAGACCTATGACCCAATTACTGAAGAAGGACAAGATGTTTGAATGGACTGACAGATGTGAAGCGAGTTTTCAAGAACTCAAGAGGAGATTGATTTCAGCCCCAATCTTGATCATGCCGGATATCTCTAAGCCCTTCGATGTGTATTGTGACGCATACAAGATTGGTCTCGGATGTGTGCTAATGCAAGAAGGCAAAGTTATATCTTATCTATCTCGACAATTGAAGCAACATGAGCAAAATTACCCAACCCATGACCTCGAACTCGCAGCCATAGTTCTAGCCCTGAAGACATGGAGACATTACCTGATGGGAAATCGTTGTGAGATTTATACGGATCACAAGAGTCTAAAGTATATATTCACTCAGAAGGAGCTGAATAGGAGACAGAGGAGATGGATTGAGCTAACCAAGGATTACGATCTGGACATTCACTATCACCCTGGTAAAGCCAACGTGGTAGCCGATGCCCTTAGAAGATTGCCGTGCCGCTTGAACTCATGATTTTGAAGGAGCAACCAAGCTTGCACAAAGAGATGGAAGATTTCCGAATAGAATTAGTGAGCGAAGGATTTTTGGCTAGTATAGAACTTCAGCCCACTTTGATCAGTCAGATTAAATAGGCGCAGAAGGGAAATGCTAGTATCGACGGAATCAAACGTCGTATCGGTACATGCAAAGTACCCGGATTCACCGAAGACGAAGAAGGAATTCTGTGGTACAAAGGACGCCTTTGTGTACCAGCAGATTCAGAGTTGAAAGAAGTTATTTTGAAGGAGGCTCATGATACTCTTTATTCTATCCACCCCGGAGGAACGAAGATGTATCAAGATTTGAAATAGCAATTTTGGTGGCATAAGATGAAGCGAGAAATCGGAAGTTATATCGCCAAGTGTGATATATGTCAGCGAGTCAAGGCAGGACATCAAAGACCCGCTGGATTGTTGCAACCCTTGCAGATTCCGGAATGGAAATGGGATTCCGTTGGAATGGACTTTATCACTGGACTACCTACTTCTAGTAGGGGAAATGACTCTATCTGGGTCATAGTGGACAGATTATCCAAAGTCGCCCATTTCTTGCCCGTCAAGACCACATATCAGAGTTCGAAACTAGCGGAGTTGTACATCGCTAGAATAGTTAGTTTGCATGGAGTCCCTAAGAACATTGTATCAGATCGAGGAACTCAGTTTACCTCGAGATTCTGGAAGAAAGTTCAAGAAGGTTTAGGAACCCGCCTAGATTTCAGTACCGCGTATCATCCTCAGACCGATGGACAAACGGAGCGAGTAAACCAAATACTCGAGGATATGCTTAGAGCCTGTGTGTTAGAATATGGATCCAAGTGGGAAGACTGTCTGCCGTTTGCAGAATTTTCCTACAACAACAGTTATCAAGCCAGTTTGCAAATGGCCCCCTTTGAATTCATGTACGGAAGGAAGTGTCGCACCCCTTTGAGCTGGTCGGAAGTAGGAGAGAGTCAGATCTTCGGACCCGACATCCTACGAGAAGCAGAAGAGAAGGTTCATAAGATTCGTGAGCACCTCAAGACCGCCCAATCCCGACAAAAGAGTTACGCCGACAAGAGACGTAGAGACCTCACCTTCAACACAGGAGATTTTGTTTATCTGAAAGTGTCACCATTGAAGGGAATGCAGCGTTTCCAACTCAAAGGAAAGTTAGCCCCCGGATATATCGGACCCTTCAAGATTCTGAACCATCGAGGAGAAGTGTCGTATCAATTGGAACTACCCGAAGAGATGTCAGCCGTGCACAATGTGTTCCATATCTCGTTACTTCGCAAGTGCCTCAAAGTTCCAGAGAAGACCGAAGTGTTCAAGAATATCGATCACCGGACCATAGAGATCAACGATGACCTGACCTATCCCGAAGTACCCATCCGTATTTTGGAGAAAGCTTTTCGAACTACCCGAACCCGAAGCATCAAGTTTCTCAAGATTCAGTGGAGCAACCACACAGAAGAGGAAGCTATCTGGGAGCGCGAAGATCACATCAGGACGGAGTTTCCCGATCTCTTCAAATCCTAGGTAATCTTTTCGTCCTTTTTCAAATCTCGGGACGATATTTTGTTTAAGGGGTGAACGTTTGTAACATCCCAAAAATACTAAACTTGGATCATCAAACTCTAATCATCAAAATTAGGGTTAACAAAAACTTTTCTAAATAAAACTATGAAGGCATGCATATGAGTATGCATTAAATTTGAAATTCTTTTGAACCACCCTGCTTGTGTGTTTCTTTGCTTGTAAAATGTTTCTTAGGTGAAATAAACATCATCTAAAACATTTCCCACACTTTTCCTAAAGACAAGTAAATCAAAACAAATAAAATAAGAGAATGGTCATTTTGACCAAATTAACCCCCATTCCTACTTTGGCTGTCTCAAACTTTCAAAACCTAACAGAAACTTTTCTGGATCTTTACACCCCTTGAATGTACTCATAACAAAGTATCAAGGCCCACTTTGTGATCATCCAGAAACTGCCAAATGCATGGTTTAAATGACAATTCAAAATTGAATCTTTATCATATGGGAAGATCCCACTTATTCAAAAACCACTCAAACAAGCTCAACTTTCAAAACCCAAGCATCTACAGACTCACCAGCACCAACCTAGCACACCCACCAAAAAATCTTTTCAAAATTCAAAACTTGAGTTCTTGCGGCCATTTCATCAAACACCTTGCAGATACAAATCAAACAAAATCTAAACACTATTTGGAGCAGTGATTTGAGCCTAACTTGTTCCTTCTCTGGGCACCACTATCCTTAGTAGATCATCTAACAACCTAAACTAACCCTTAGCATCACTGTAAGCTTGGCATTGCCATCAATGGTGAGCAGGCCGAATGCACACTTGTCACCCCCATGTCAACATCAAGCTAGGAGGAGACACAAGCCTAGCCAGCATGTCTGGGAGGCAGCCCACCGTCCACCGCCACTCCCTGTCCCAGCCGCGAGTGTTGCCAAGCCCTGGACCACACGTACGAACCATGCCAACCTCGCCAGCAACCATGCCGAGAGCACGCCCCGTGCGCCACGCTCGACCAGCGCCCATAGACCGCGCGCCGCCCTCGCCGCGTGCATACGTGATCACCACCGTCCCAGCAACCCCGCAGACATGCTCGTTCTCCGCCGCGCGGACCACGCGAGCTGTGCGGCCTTAAATTTTCCGTCGGGCACGCACAGAGCACCGTCGCGTTCCAACCAAGCCGCACCGCCCCACGCCTCGAAACCATGTCGTTGAGCATCGCCAGGGAGCACCACACCGCCCCCTACCTTCGCCCATGCCAATAGCCGTCTGTACCACCGCCCCCGACAAGATCACCGTGCGCCCCGTCGGTCCCCTCGCTCGACTATAAATAGAGGCCACCCCAGTCGATTTCTTCACACCATCTCACTCCCCTCTTCTCACTGATCGTGCCACACCGTTCCCGGAACAAGGCGAGCACCGCATCGTCAGAATTTCACCGGAGCCCGCCGCCTCTGGAGAAGAAGGGAGCGAGCGATTGGAGCCGCCCCAGGAGAAGCCACCGGTACCAGGAGATTCGCCGTCGTCAACTTCGTCATTCACCCGCCTCGCCAGCACCCCGGTGAGCCCCCAACGACCCTCACCCGCCGCGTTAGGTTTCAGTCTCGCCGGAGTTGCCCGACGTCGACGATGACTCCCAGCCGTTGGATTAGAATCAGATCGAACGACCCACAGCGCCCCATACCGCTTCGCACCCCCTGTCTCACTGACGCGTGGGGACACCCACTTAAACAGCCCGCGGAAGCGCTGCGCTTAGCAGGCCGGCCCAGTAACTTTTCCCGCGCAGCCCAGTTGTTTGAATTAAACCTTTTTCTTTTTATTTCAAACACACTTCTGTACCCATTTTCAAAAATCAACCCAGGTCGATTCAATGCACCAAATTGAATGAAACCAATTTTGTTAGAAAGGTCTGGGAATGCTGAATCCAAGTCCGTTGGATTCAAGTCATTTGGATCTATAGATCACCCATGGTAAAAATAACAAGGCAGAAGCTTTTCTGCATTCAAACA
The DNA here is from genome assembly GCA_910589765.1 of Avena atlantica. Lineage (NCBI taxonomy): Eukaryota > Viridiplantae > Streptophyta > Magnoliopsida > Poales > Poaceae > Avena > Avena atlantica. The sequence goes on along the minus strand of OU342739.1, from coordinate 52,018,608 downwards.
TTTTTCAATTTAAAACCATAATAGCTTTTGAGTTGATTCCAACTCTCAAAAATCACATTTAACCATACCTTTCAGAATATATCAAAATATATAGGTTTACTTGCAGAAATAATGTTCAAGTAATAAAAGAATGCCACATAGGCATTTCTAAACACATTATTTAATTAAAATAAAAGGGTAAAACCTTATTAAATTGTGACACCACTTTAAATCACTTTCCCATGGACTAAAATATGTGGTGATGACATGTGTCAACATGATCCCATATTTGGTTTGGAGAAGATTAAATCTTAAGTAGTGTTTCAATGAGTAGAAATTACTTTTCTAAAAATAAAAGGGATATTTTAAACCAAACCCAAATCTTGTAATGTTAGTGATGATGTTAGATCATCTATAGGACCCTTGTGTGTGATGATTGCAAGTAGTTAAGTATTGTTTGGTGATTGTGTACCTCGTATTTATTCATAGACGCTAGTACCGACCAAGGATACGAGGAGGAAGGAGGATTCTACGAGGAAGAAGCCGAGGAGAACTTCAACCACTGCTCTGCACAAGGCAAGCCAGTAACCTTGCAATCTAACACTTGTAATTTAGCAAGCTTATACTGATATTGTGCCAGCAAACCCTTACTTGTTACCATACCTACTATATGCCTTAAGCATATGTGATCATACCCACTTGATAAACCAATCCTAGTTTTACTTGCAAGCTTATTACTTTATTTCCTTATCAAAGCTCTTACTTAGAGTTTACTTAAGAGGTTGGTAGATACTAGAAAGATATGTAAAGGTTGCATAAAGAGCATAAAATTTGGCCTAAGATAGAAACCTTAATATCATCCTAAGATATAAGGTTGTACTTCGTTGAAACTCCACTAGTTTACCACCCCTCATTAGTGCTTACCCCCACCCATAGATGCTAGTGCTAAGCATAAAACTTGATCAACTTTAGATGGGAATACTTGGTGGAAAACTGGTTACGGAAACCTTGGAATGATGGATCATTCTATTGAAATGTTTTGGACATGTGTTTCCGAACACCTGATGATTCTGGTGATGAAAATGTTGAGGCATGAGCCTTAGCCCTTTATAAAACTGATGGTTGCCTGGATGCGATACCATTCCAATTTTATCGTACAACCACAATACCCGAAGATTGGGTAGGGCTTGACTGGAAACTTATATACCTTAGTATTAGTTCCCTCACAGCCAAGGTTTGAGCTGAGGCTACCTTGTGAAGATTGTCCACCTGTGCAGTACCCAAGATGATAGTTGGTCATGGTTGGGAGGCCAAACTCACATGAGAGGTTCTTATACTAGGGCGTGTAATTGAAAGGTTAGGATTGATTATCCGCATACTGAGTATGGTGAATTTCAGGATTTGTTCCTGATGGATGTATCGAATGTTGTGGTGAAAGTGTACGATCTCTGCAGAGTGTCAAACTATTCGAATAGCCGCGTCCGCGGTTATGGACAGTTGGAGTGGCCATACTGTTCCCCGTCAGACTTTTCAAAATGACTTGTGAAATGAAATGAGACTTTGACTTGACCACAACAGGGTTGTGATATGAAATACAAGTTCCCATTTAGGTGTTATAAACTTCAACTAGCATTAGTGCTCCTAAACTTAGTAGAGATAAATCTGGCTTTTGCAAAACAACCCTGGAGCCTAGTGTCCTATTATCCAAAAAAACCCTTTACCTGCTAGTACTAGTTTGCGAGTACTTAAAGAGTACTCATGGCTTTATCCCTGGCTATTCCCATGGCCAGACTAGGAAGAGGAGTACTTGGAGGATGGACCCCAGGAAGGTTACGACAACTAGGATCATCTCCCATCGTCAGCATTGCCTGTGAACCCGAAGATGGAGCTTCGCCTACGCTACCGTTATTATTACGTATTCCGCTGCTTGATGTTGTATTAAGAATTGGATCATGAGATCCCTATTTGTGTAAGACCTTATATATGGTTTGTAATGGATGATGTACTGTGGTATTCAATTCTGTTATGTCTCACAAAAATGGTAATCCTGGGATTGCGATGTATGGCATAACAGGCATCTGGGATTAAAAATCCGGGTGTTGACATAATGTTTCCTGGTTAATACTATTATAGAATGAATGTAAACATTTATCATAAACACAAAGATATAATAATAACTATATTTATTATTGCCTCTAGGGCATATCTCCAACAATTTGTTTCTAGTCACCCTTGTGAACTTTGAAGGTGTCCTATGCATCTATTTGCTACTCTATGAGGGACAAGTTGATTGCCATTATGCTATGTTTTCTGTATGTGAAACAAACAAACGTTTTTTAATGTATGTTATTCATGATCTTTGTTTATAGCTTGACATGTTGCATGCTTAGTTACTATGTCCTATTGTCAAAACTCCATCTTTCATGCACATGTTTAGAGTTCTTTGATCCCAGGTTTCAATGCTTGCAAATGGTTGGCTCTTTATTGTGAGGGTGCATGTCATCTAAAAAATTATTATTTTTATCACTTACCTACTCGAGGACGAGCAGGAGTTAAGCTTGGGGATGTTTGATACGTCGGAAATGTATCTATAATTTTTGATGCTCCATGCTTGTTTAGTATCTACTTTGCTTTGCTTTGTCTACACTTTGAGGTGCTTTTTACATGTTTTCTGGTACTAACCTATTAACAAATTGCCACAGTGCAACTTGCCTGTTTTCTGCTGTTTTTGGTTTCAGAAAAGTTAGCAAAGAAATATTCTCGGAATTGGACGGGACAAACGTCAAAGTCAATAACTTCCCGTGGGGAGCAAGAATCCAGAAGACGAGACGGAGACGCAAGCCAGGGCAACCAAACCCCCTAGGCGCGGGTGGGCCCTGCCCTACGCCTGGGAGGGGTGTGGCCTCCCTGGCCGCCTCCTCGGCCTCCCCCTTCACCTATAAGAAGCCCCTGATGCAGAAACCCTAAGCACCCGATCAAATCTCCACTAAACCGTCTGTAGCCGCCGCCACCATCGTCCCTAGACCGAGGGGATCTGAAGTTCTTCCCGGCACCCTGCCGGAGGGAAGATCATCCCGGAGTCCTTCTCTCCGGTATGATGTGTGAGTAGTTCCACCTTGGACTATGGGTCCATGTAGTAGCTAGATGGTTGTATCTCCTCCTTTGTTCTTTCATGCATAGATCTTGTGAGCTCCGTTCATGATTAAGATCTAATCTATTTGTAATCATGCATGTTGTGTTTGCGGGGATCCGATGGATATTGAGATTATTATATTGGTTTGATTAATGGTTTTGTCTTTATGATTCTATCATGTCTGTGTTGTTTGTGATCTTGCATGCTCTCCGTTGTTAGTAGCCATCTTGGCCAAGTAGTTGCTAGTGACTCCAAGAGGGAGTATTTATGCTCGATAGTGGGTTCATGCCTCTAGTTTCTAAGGGAAGTGACAATAATCTCTTCGGTTGTAGATGTGTTGTTGCTATTAGGGAGAAAACAACGGTCTCTTATTCATGAAACATGTTGACTGTTTACCTTACACGCTTTGCTTAAAGCAGTTGTCTGTTGATTGCAACTTAATACTAGAGAGGGTTCATATGATAACCTGAAGGTGGACTTCTCGTCATAGATGAAGTTGGATGGCGGTCTATGTATCTTGTTGTATTGCCCAATCGAATTTCATAGGATCTTTTTGACTAGTAATTGCATTATTATGCCTTGCTCAGTTCCTGTCAATTGCTCTGCTGTAATTTGTTTACCCTTCATGTCATGTTATTTATCTAAGGAGAGCACCTCTAGTGAACTATGGACCCTGATCCAATCTTTACCATTGATACATCTTCCACTGTTAATTGTTTACTTGCTGCAAACCATTACCTTCCATATCATACGTTTAATCCTTTGTTACGGTAAACCGGTGAGCTTGACAACCTCACTGATTCGTTGGGGCAAAGTCTTGAGTTTGTGTTGTGCAGGTCTCCGCGTTTCTTACAACACCTGTGTGATGTTTCCTTCCTCCTGGTTCGATAACCTCGGTTTTTTACTGAGGGAAACTTGTTGCTGTGCTGCTTTATACCTTGCTCTTGGGGTTTCCAACGAAGTGTTCCACGACAAGTGCTGGGTGCCATCAGGCAGCAGGGGCGCCGACCGTCGTCAGGAGTGGAGGAGACGCCGAGATGGAGGGGAAGGAATTGGAGAAATCTCTTACCCATCCACTATTCACATGAGAAAAATAGAACTCAAGGTCGCCGACTCCTAAATTTGTTACTCCTCTAATGCTGATATGAGATCACTCTAACCAGCTTTTTTTACTTCGGTTAGAGACGCCCTATATTGTTATTAGTTTGATAAAACAGTGAACGGCAGAGAGTATATTATATACTAGTACAAAACCCGTGCGTTGCTATGACACAACATCAAATCAAATTAATAATGTTTTATACGATTAAACCCATAGATCAAACGAATCTAAATGTCATGAAGTCCTTGATCAACATGTCATTTGTACCGCACAATAGTGAAAATCATATAGTTAAGACTTCTATGTCATCACACAAGCCTGAAATGTAATATGAACATTTCATTAAATAGTTCTCATATACTTAACCTAATTGTTGGTCAAAGAAAAATCGTAAAATACATGTGCGACTTATTGATTGGAATGGAGATAGTATGCGGCTAGGACTTGATACTGCATGATATATCTTTTGATGAGTTCATTGACTGGAAATATCGATAGAGTCCACGGAAAAGGTTAAGAAAAGTGGAGGCTACCTTCAACTGATCTAAGAAAACTGACTTCAGAACGATATAAAATTTGTAAGAAAAATAGTTTCAGTAACTATAATCAAATATATACATGCCTTTAAAATAGTACGATATACGATATAAAATATTGTACGGTCTGGTAAACAGCAACTCCCTAACTTCTTTATGCAAATAAAATTTCATTTACATGCATGAAAGTCTTCAATTATAATTAATCAAGAAAAAACTCCATTCATCGCATTACGTATTACAGCCCTAGTGGGCTCAGCCCATATCAGTAGGTAGCAGTGGCGAGCATAATTACAGGCCCAGCCCAAACCCACGGTGCAGCCCACGGTAACGAGAAACCCGCCGACCCAAATCCGGAACGAAGCTAGTCACGCAAATCGCCGTTCTTCCGTAGTTCCGTGCAGCCGCCGTGGCCCTCCTCTCTCCTGGCGTCGCTGCCGTGCACCACCGCCGCCGCCACCAGGACACCCCTATCAGCCATTGCGCCGCCACTCACAGCACATCCTATAATTCACTATCCTGCTGCCGCATGCTCGAACCCGGCACCTAGCCTGCTCGCGGACCCCTCATCGCTTCGCTCGACGCGACCCGCGATGCATCGCGCGATGCGGCTGCGCTGCCTCCTGCGCCCCTCACCCGTCTCCCTCGGCACCCCCGCGACCGTCGGCGGTGGTAGCGGGCGGTTTAGCGCGCCCGACGGGGTACGGAGGCTGGGTGCGCCGTACCAGCCTTTCAGCGAAAGGGGGCGGATTGTCCGGTTCTACAGCTCGAAGGAGGAGGGTGTGGGAAGCGCGGAGGCGGCGGCGGGGAGTGGCGGAAATAGCGGTAGCGGAAGCAGCCAGCAGGAGCACGCGCGGCTCGGGGAGAAGGACCAACAGGAGTGGCTGAGCGGCGAGCGGTTCCTCACCGGCTGCAAGCGGCGGGAGTCGCCGTTCCTCACCAAGCGGGAGCGCTTCCGCAACGAGTTCCTGCGCCGTGTCGTGCCATGGCAGAAGAGCAGCCTCACGTGGAGCAACTTCCCGTACTATGTCGAGTAAGCATGATGAAACGCAAGCACGCCATCTGCTGGGTGTTCTTTTTTCATCCCGAACGTGACTAACTCAGTTGCATTTCACTATCTCTCTTTTGGGTTGCAAGTAAGAACGCGAGGCAGCTGCTGACCGAGTGTGTGGCATCGCACCTGCGGAACAAGGATGCTACTTTGGAGTATGGTTCTCGGCTGCAGTCATCCAGTGGGAGGATATTGCTGCAAAGCTTGCGAGGTGTTGTGCAGGAAGAATGACAATGTTTCCCCGATGTGTGTCTTTCTGCTTGTATGGATGATGAGATTTTGTTATTATTGCAGGAACTGAGCTTTACCGGGAGAGATTGGTAAGAGCGCTTGCCCACGAGTTGCGCGTTCCATTGTTGGTACTGGACAGCAGTGTTTTAGCTCCATATGTAAGCCAATCTCCTCCAGTTTTAAAAGCTGAATACTCCAGTTTTGTGGTCAAACCTAATGGCTCACCTCGTCATAGGATAATGGTGAAGATTGTTCAGAGACTGACGAAGAGGATGGTCATGCCGAGTCAGAAGATGAAGGCTCAGGATCAGAAGTGGAAGATGAAGATTATGATGAAGCAAAGTCTGGTGAAAGTGATGACGCCAAAGTTGCCAAATCAGTGGAAGATCTCAAGAAGTTAGTTCCGCGCACTAATGAGGAAGTTGCCAAGGTGTTTGTTTCTGTTGAGCTACCAAATCACATATAGTAGTATTAAAATATGATATTTGATAACGCTTACTATCTTGCTCTTCTTAGTTTATTTAGTGAATTCTGTACCTTTCCTATGGATCTATCCACCTATTTAAAAAATTGTGGGCTGAAGAACTAGATAGATGTTTTTCCTGCAAAATAGTTAAGTACTAGTAAAAAAGCTTATGTTTACATTAGTATCTTGTAGTAAACTTCCGATTTATATTTGCATCTAATAAGTGTCAGTCACATGCAATGTCTTGTTTCCATCTTTTCTACTAATAATAACATGCTAAGCGTTGGACCCCAATTTCCCCTTTCTATTTGTTTGCTTCTCTTTCTGGCTTACAAATTATCCGTTAATAACTTGTATTAGAGAGTTGGTGCACAAGAAAATTCTTCAGCAGCAGAATCCACCACTGAGTCCCCTGAAGAAGAGAAAAGGCCTCTCCAAAAAGGTAGATCACTATGTTTTTTGCTCTTGAGCGTTGTTTCCCCCAATATTGACTGCAGATTAAATATCATAATTTATCATGACACTGAAACTTGGTCTTATATTGGTGAATAGCTACTTCTTTTGCTGGCGGAGCCTACCTATCGAGTGTGATAATTACAGGCTAAGCTCTGCTGTAGGTTAATATGTTATGTTATAGGTATTAACTCAGGTGTATTTGCTTGTTAGCCACATATCCATCTGATAATACCAAACCCCTTCACAACTGTCACATTCTGTTTACTGTGTGTTCAACATTCTGCATGTTAGATAAATAGTTGCTAGTCAAGTTGTCAACTATGCACATAGTCAGTTGCATTCTAGTGTTAGCCTTTGTGAAGATCAAACGAAGCATCACTTCACCAGAAAACACTTGAATGATCAACTACTCTATGCGACCATGTTTTCTCCGAACTTAATTTTTTTAGCTCTTTGTATTTGATCACCAGTTCAGCAGTCCAGATGTTTTATAAGATCAATGTAATTCAGCTATTCCACATGCTTAAGTTTCATAGCATACCTATTTGTAAATGTGAAATTCAGGCTGGACCATTTTAATATGTACCAAACTATTTGAAGACCCGACCAACTTCCTTTATCATTGTTTTCAGGTGATAGGGTCAAGTATGTTGGAGCGTCAGTGCTTGTTGAAGCAGATAACAGGTACTTGTGGGAGTTCTGCACTCATTTTTTGGTTTAGCACTTTTATCATGATATGTTTCCCTTTGCATTAAAGTTCTTTCAATTAGTTAAACTCATGTTTTGGTACCTCACTTGATTTGCTACTTTTTGGCCAAGTAATACACGTGCCATTTAGCTGACCATGGTATCATGCACACTTTGATGCATCCATCCACAGAGCGCTGACATGACCGTTATAGTGTTACGTGTTACATGATGTTATGAGTTTATCCTAGCTTTGCATATTTTTGTGTTGTGTTATTTGATTTTCTCACCGTAAAGGAGAGTTTATTTCTGGAAATTGTTAATAAGCATATGAGCATTGATTCTTCATCAGACCTGAATATAACACAAATGAAATTCCAACTCAGACTTTCCACCCAAGGGGTATTTCCATGCATGGTCTGCAATTGTGTGAGATGTGTGACTATGCATATGGAGACACTTGTGGAGCAAGCACCTGGAGAAAGATGGGTGGGCCTTTATGTGGATGTGTAGGACTGGCCACGTGGGTACTTGCTGGTCCAGGTGTATGCATGGTTTGCATGTCTATTCATTTGAGCTCTTGTGCATGTGTATACCTGTGTTGTTAGTTCTGTCTGCATGCATGCTCAGTAATGCTGGTGAGATTGGAGGCAGGTGTCAGGAGGGCATGCTGCACATGTTTGCATTGGTCATTCCCTCTCATCTAACATTGCCATGGACGGACCTACTAATTAAAACTTCTTTTGCTAATCATGATGCATCTCATACAGGATCATTTTGGGGAAAATACCTACTCAAGAGGGAACAGCAGATGCCTATACCTTTATAAGTGGCAGGTGGGTGGATAAATCTTGTCTCAAATAGGTTTTGAAGGCTTTGAATGCATGCCTTGTTTTGTTCCATGTTTAATTCGCATTTCAGCTTTTCACACTCTGGGATAATTGGATAGATGTTACTTTCCGACTATGTTTAAGTTTGATTTTTCTCATCAAAATAATGTAATGTGGATCAATTATTGAAACCATGTGCTGGTCTTGAGCATATTATGAAACATTTGTAAGCTCTGTTGAAATCTTTGCTTGCTATGCTTAAATAAAATACATGATGTATATAATTTATGTGTGTTCAGTCTGATTTTTTGCTTGTAGTTATAAACACTTGTGCTTCTTTTCATCTTGGTATTCCACATCGACATTGTTTCTGATGTATGATTTGGTTTCACATTTCATTTTCTCGATATTACAAGCTTAATATAGCTTAAATCTTAACATTCTTAAAATGCAAATTCTTGTGAACCATTTTATAACTCAACATTGTTCCAACTGTTAACATTGCAGAACTTTATCAAATGGACAGCGTGGGGAGATATATGAGATAAATGGCGATCAAGTGGCTGTTATATTTGACCCTTCTGACGAGAAGCTGGCTGATGGTAAAAAGGAGGAAGCTAACGAAGACATCGAACAGCAAGATGCTAAATCATCAGTTTACTGGGTTGACAGTATGGTTCTACTCCAAGCATCCATATCTACATCCAGTTTGAATACCCTGCAATTATAACAATGATTGTGTTTGTACTTTTAGCTCAGGATATTGCGCATGACCATGATACTCAGGCGGAAGATTGGCATATTGCGATCGAAGCATTTTGTGAGGTAATTTGTCACACAATATGTTTCGCGTGAAACCATTTTTCCTTGATTTTTCCTTTCTCTGCATGCATACATTTGCTTCCTTTTACTACCAGTCTCTGCTACATACACTCTGTTCTCTCTCGTCTGCTCAGTAAACTTACCTCTTCTGGGTTTTCTTTGCTTAAATAAATAGGCACTGCCATCTCTTCAACCAGCCATTGTTTACTTTCCGGACAGTTCACAGTGGCTGTCTAGGGCAGTTCCAAGATCAAAACGCAGAGAGTTTATCGAAAAGGTAGAGGAAATGTTTGATCAGCTCAATGGACCTTTAGTGTTGATATGTGGGCAAAACATACTTGAGGCAGCACCCAAGGATAAAGATCCGGTAAGCGATAGAAATTCATCTAGTCCCACTCTCACATGTTTGCATTCATATAATAGATATTTTCTGATTCTCACTTTTGTTATGGATAAATACAGAAGGAGCTGTTGTTTCACAATCTTTCTCGTATGTCTCCACTGGTAATTTTGTGCTACTTTTCTTTGTAACAATGTCTTAGAGAGATGGTTTAGTTCCTACTAATTTGAAATTTGTATTTTTTCAGACATCATCCTTGAGGAGGCTGGTAGGGGGACTAAAAGGGCGTAAGCCTTCAAAGTCTAATGGCATAACAAAGCTCTTTGGAAATAAATTCTTTATTCCTCTTCCAAAGGTATTAAAAAGTTTACATCATTTATGTCCTCTGTTCCTGAAAGTAGTGGCGTGTTAATCCTAGTGTTGGCCGCACTCCTCTGTTGATCCAGTGACGGCATCTGTTGTTTCATCAGTGACCGTCAGTGCACAAAAACTTACTAACTGCAAGCAGCAAGCCCCCCTAGCTTGGCTAATGCTGTTGTATTTACAGTGTGTGATACTTTCTTTTATGTTACAGGATGATGAGCAACTGAGAGTTCTCAATAACCAGATTGAAGAGGACAAAAAAATAACCATTTCAAGGCATAACCTTGTGGAAGTACACAAGGTATTGGAAGAGCTATTTGAGCTTAGTCATTATAATCAATTGCATTTCTTTTCCATTATTTGGCCCGCATATGACCAATGACTCCATGGAGTTTCCCCAAGTGCTTACCTATATAAGTCGACTTGGAAATGCAGGTACTTGAAGAGCATGGGCTATCATGTGAAAATCTGTTGCATGTGAAGTTAGAGGGCATTTTTCTGACAAAACAAAGTAAGTCTGCTAACTGGATCCATATTATGACACATATGCTTTTTCCCTGAAATCACGATTGCCAGTGTTGCTGATGTTCTGATGGAGTTTGAATTAAACAATGTCCAACTTAAAGTTTATTGAAGTTCATGATTATTGTTTGGTTTGCGGGTGGCATACTAGCATGCATTCCCATTTTATTGATCTAACCGTAGTTCGAACTCATATCATTACTCTTTTTTATGAACCTTGATTTGCAATGTGCACACTAACCCAGCTTAACTGCAGCCAGAGTACGTGATTTGTGCTCAGTCAGTGGGCATAGGCCCAAACAATTTGAAGTTGAATGGCCTTACATTGGCCTTATACGCTAAATTAATATCCTCCTTCCTAACCTTTTTTTAACTTATAAGTTCTTCTAGTCCGCTCTGGACTACTTTTCTGCCCTATATTTCCCTTACTATTCTCCCAAACTCTTACCAGATCCCCTGTTCCTCTCCAGCTCACTGTCGCCATAGCTAATGATGTGGGACCCATGTCATCTTCATTTTTCTAACCCATGTCATCTTCATTTTTCTAATAGATCTGGTTTTTAGGTTATTCGTTTTTACCTTCTAAGTTTCTCATTGCGTGGAGTGGTTTTCCCCTTGTTGGTTTTAGTGTTTATTATCGTGCCTTGGAGGCAGCGACACGGGTTAGTCTACAGGTGTCAACTTCTCCGTGTATTTCTCCCTCCTTCGTTCTTTGGTTGAAGTCCAGATCCACCCCCTAGGGTTTTGTGCCGGGTGCTCCTCACCCTGTTGTCTGTGGTCGCCATGGTTGGAGGCCCCAACATTATTGGTACACGATGACATAGGATCAGCTGCATGGCATGCCACCTTGTTTACACTGATCACTGAAAATTCCCCCATCACCCAAATGCCAATTGGGCCAACTAGACCCTCCTCATTCCTCGGTTCTCATGTTGTTGATCACTTGTGGAAATGCCACAGTTGCTAGATCTGGCGACAAATTTGCAGCCAGCAAGCTGCAATAGCCATTCCTCATCTTGGTCAGTGGGAGATGTATCCTCGGGATATGCTCGTATTTGTTTTCCTGTTGTTTCAAGTGCTTGTGGGGTGTTGCTACTGAACTTCGTATCACGCTATCAAAGAACTTAAAAGTGTATTAAGTTGTAGTAGGGCAATTATTTCATGCATTTAAATTTGACCTAAGTTGGAGTAGGGCAGTTGCTTCTTGCATTTATAACTTTGTGTTGTGAATCCAGGAGCAGAGAAGGTCATTGGATGGGCTAGAAGTCACTATTTGTCGTCAGCAACTCATCTTTCCATAAAGGGTGACAAGCTAGTTATTCCCCAAGAGAGGTATTTCCTCAGTGGTCTGGGCATTCAACTGTATCTTTTGCTGGGGACTGACTGTTGCTGTCTTCCCTTATTTGAAGTCTGGAGCTTGCAATCAAGAGACTAATGGAGCAGGAGGCTTCCACTAAGAAGCTCTCTGAAAACATGAAGGTAGTTTAACTTATGGTTCTTTCATAGAGTTGGTCATGTTTGCTCTTATTTAGCAAGTTCGTTATTGCTGTGCTGATGCCCAACCTCAATGAGTCTTGCTGCAGATGTTTGCAAAAGATGAATTTGAGCGCAATTTCATTTCAGCAGTTGTACCTCCCCATGAAATTGGAGTTAAATTTGATGATATTGGTGCTCTCGAGGATGTCAAGAAGACACTTGATGAACTTGTCACCCTTCCAATGAGGAGACCTGAGCTTTTCTCACGTGGGAACTTGTTAAGGGTATAATGCTTTCCCATTTTACCTGTAGCATATTGGGCTTCTGAATATTTGAATCTGCCCCCCATTACCATATGGGCTTACAAACTACTTTGAATGCCAATTTATATCTATACATTGAAATAGAATTCTAATGCAGAAGCAGAAATAATCTTAGTTTTATCTTAAGTTCCAAATCTATATAAAGAGAAGGTACTTACGGTCCTTGGTGCTATGCGAGTTTGTTTTGTAGCTCAGTCAATACTCAATATTACATGATGTTGTCTTCTAATTAGTGATTCTTGGAGAATTTAGAGAGGTTTTTCTGTGGATGTCTAGTAAAGCAGAGAAAAAATGTCCTGAACGTACCTAATGGGTCCTCTAGCGAGTTGGAAAACCTGTAGTGAGCCAGCACTAGCATTCCATCCTTAAAATTAATTTCATTGCTATCAGCTTAGAGGTTTTATTCCTATGGTAATTTCATTATTGATATCTGTGATAGTGATAGTGCCAATAGATAAGTAAAATATTCCTCATGAGCTCATGCTTTGGGTACAACAACAACAACAACATCAAAGCCCTTTTCCCAAGCAAGTTAGAGTAGGCTAGATATGAAACCCAACAGAAAACATGAGGCAACCAAAAAAGAAAGATAAAAAGTCAACAAGAAACGAGTAAACTAAGATTCTGGCACATGAATAGCTGATTTCCATGCAGTCCTATCGAGAGCCAAATCTCTCGGTACACTCCACTCCCTCAAGTCCCTTTTTACCGCCTCCGCCCAGTCAACTTTGGTCTTCTGCCCCTCCTAATATTTTCCATACCCTTCAGAATGCCAGTACTCGCTGGTGCTTCTGGAGGCCTCCGCTGGATGTGCCCAAACCACCTTAGTCGGTGCTGGACTAGCTTCTTGTCGATCGGCGCCACCCCTATCCTATCGCATATTCCCTCATTCCCAAGTCGGTCTTTTCTTGTATGGCCACAAATCTCATGCTTTGGGTGTTCAAGATAAATTGCTTCGGTAGTGCTAGTTGCATACTTGTATGCCAGGGTGCAATCTAACCTTATTGAGATTAGTTAAATCATTAAAAGAGCAGAGATGGTAATGTGGAATCATTTGACTCAACTTCATATATCAAGTTGCTAAGTCCATGAAGAAACACTATTAGAATTCTTGCAACACTTATATAAAAGAAATTATCTCTGAAGCAAAGTTTTATTTTGCTTTCTTAGATGTATTCTTGTATGCATAGCTTTGTTTCATAGTTGTATTTTTAACATGATGTCTCTGTATGGACCTTTGGTCAGCCTTGCAAAGGAATACTACTTTTTGGACCTCCTGGAACAGGAAAAACACTTTTGGCAAAGGCACTTGCAACAGAAGCTGGAGCAAATTTTATCAGCATAACTGGTTCTAGTATTACATCAAAGGTACTCGACTTCCATATTATCTGAACATCCTTTGACTTGGGACTGTAGGAGTTGTATTATTGTGACAACAGATTGGAATGACAATTATGAATCATTTCCATATGATCTGAAAAATCCTTTTTTTCTATTTGGCAATCCTTCTCCATTTTTGTTTTCCTATTCACAGACACTTGCATGGTTAGCTCCCTCGTACATCAAGTTTACCATTAGTTGTAGGTGCAGACTGATAGGTGATAGCACATCTGAAGTAACCACTAACAAGCACGCTTTATCAGATGCAGTAATTATACTGACAATATTTGACATTCTCTTTTTGTAAACAAAGACTGGTAATAATCATGTATGGTTTCTCAGATAGCACTAGTCTTCCATTCCATTTGTGCTGTACTAGCAATCAAATCTATTATTAGCTCCTAGACCAATTTCAGTCTTCTTGTGTGCGTACCTGCTGCTGTAATGAAATTACATATATCAAAGTTCATCGTTTTTGTGAATTTCACTTGATGAATGTACTCAACATTTCACAACTCTATTCAGTAGCCAATGTGTTTTCTGTCAACAGTGGTTTGGAGATGATGAGAAGCTCACCAAAGCCCTTTTCTCCTTCGCAAGTCGGCTAGCTCCTGTCATCATTTTTGTGGATGAGGTGAGTTTTGATTTGATTAAACAAGCTGAAGTAGGTTATTTTGATTCAATTCGGTAAGGCATCCTTATCATTTCGACAGGTCACGTGGAATCTCCCGACTCATGCAATTTTGTTTTGCTAATGATAGGTTGACAGCTTACTTGGTGCGAGAGGTGGTGCAACGGAGCATGAAGCAACAAGAAGGATGCGCAATGAATTTATGGCAGCTTGGGATGGTCTACGGTCCAAAGAGAGTCAAAGGATACTTATTCTTGGTGCAACAAACCGTCCATTTGATCTAGATGATGCAGTAATACGGCGTTTGCCTAGGAGGTAAATTCTGCATCTATGCGCTTTGTGCCTGGGAAAATATTGCTTTAGCCTGGGTGTGTTAACAATGTGATGGTCTGCAACATTGATTCATAGGATATACGTCGACCTTCCAGATGCGCAGAACCGAATGAAAATTCTCAAGGTTTTACTTGCCAAAGAAAGCCTAGAATCTGAATTTGGATTTGACAAACTAGCCAATGCAACAGAAGGTTACTCTGGGAGTGACTTGAAGGTACCATGCTTAAGTCATCCGCAGCTGTTCTATTCTTCTCCCCTTCATACCAAATTACTCCCTGTCCACTTATTTTACTCGTGTGTAGCTTCTTATAAACTCGGTTGGTGCCTTTTTCTGCAGAACCTATGCATAGCTGCAGCATACAGGCCAGTTCATGAACTGCTAGAAGAAGAAAATAAGGTGTCATTTTCTTGCTTTTGGTATCGGTTGTTGCATTCTAAGTTTATTCATCATGGGGCACTCCTTCATGTTTGCTCACATGGTTGCCACCTTATCTTAGGGGGCTGTGGGCAGTACGAAAACTTCCTTAAGGTCCCTAAAGTTGGATGACTTTATCCAAGCAAAAGCCAAGGTATTATAAACTTGCTGTTTGTTGGCTGCGCTGTGCGTTCCCATGGATTATCATGTTTCAAATCTGATCGTTTTCACCACCTGACAGGTGAGCCCATCCGTCTCTTTCGACGCCAAGAGCATGAACGAGTTGAGAAAATGGAACGAACAGTACGGTGAAGGTGGCAGCAGAAGTAAATCACCATTTGGGTTCGGCAGCTAACATGTCCCGGTAGCGATACTTGTATCGTCTGTAATACAAGCAATGTGCTCATATTTTGGCCATAGGGAATCAGATCAGCGATAGATAGCGCTATTCCGTTTCAGCTCTGATAACCGCCTTTTTGCCTGTAGCGGGCAGCCTTGCCCTTTCTCCGCTTTTTAGTAGTCACCCTATCCGTAGAGAAAAGCCTGATGAACACCAAAATCTCCTCAGCCTGTTTTGGACTGCCCGTCACCCGTTTCTACTGTTTGTAGTGTTGCTGTGTCGTGGCCCGATTGCTGCGTGATCAAACTGTAAATAGCTTCAGAAATTTTGACCAGGAACAACTGATGGTGTATGCCATCTCGAAATACATTACATGTTCTGTTGTTTCATCGCAGATGTTTTCCCATCATTGGATAACGTTTGCTGCACACTTTTATCTGTTAGAGTAATCCAGCGTATTTTTATTTCTCTCGTGTTCTGTATACTTTGTGTTGCTTTCGATGTTCCGCTGTCGCTTCTTAACCGCCTGGGTGTATTGTTTCGGTTCTGTTCTATGTTGTGTAGCAGCTGCCACTTGTACATCTGCCCCTCTGCGATTCCAGTCTTGAACAGGCAAGTTCAGCTCCAGCTGCGCGTTCCAAATTCTCTTTACACGGCAGCATGTAAGTATCTGCCTTTTTCTGCTACGCAGTACGCTCGTCGCCTCCCAAGAAGAAAGCTGGGTAGGTGCAGGTAAATCCCAAGTATCAGTACAAACTTGGTACAGAAACAACAACTTGGAGCTGGTAGGTTGATCAGTTGTGATCATCTGCTTCTTTGTCATGCTCTTTTATGTTTCAACCCTTTCTATCTTTTTTTTTATGTTTGAACTCTTTCTAGTTTAATAGAGGAGACACGCAAGTCTCGTGCGTGTTCTTGAAAAAAGAAACAACGACGAGAAAATCTGCGCAGTCATGCGGTTCGTCCCCAACGTCTGGCGCTGTACGTGTCCTAGGAAGCCGCAGAAGATGACCCACGAAATTGCTGGTGAAGGCGTGCACCATAACGACCAACTCCTATATGGCGATGAGCAATATTGACCATTTTATCTGCCGCGTCCACACCAGAACCAAACCAACGCCTCGGACTGTTCTCCCAAACGGACCTTAAAGCGGAATCAACATACTTGACCGGTTCCAGTGCGGTGCACATCATGGCCAAAAGCATCGAACGACCTGAAACTCTTGCTCCGTGGCCTATTGGCAAACAAGCTATGTAGTAGGTGAGTCTCCTTCAAAGAAAAAGAAAAAAAAGAGTAGTAGGTGGGTCGGTCATAGTTCGGAAAAAGCAACAAGGGAGGGAGTGCTTTTGCTGACCGGTTTGTTACATATTTAAATCTTTTATAATTCTGAGTCAGTTGATATTTTAGTTACATGTCCATTTGCAAGTAGAAATAGCTCAGTTGTAACCTCACTTGTAATAAAATGAAAAGTTTAGATAGAGCATCTCCAACAGACGTGCTATATAACCCGCCGATTTGCAGCGCGCGGAACGGAATCGGCCCTCCAGAAGGCGCTGCAAAAAAAATTGGGGCGCGCGGTGATGGCGAACCAGTAAAAGGAAGGAACGTCTCAAAGATGTTGCAAGCAACGTGGAAACCTGCACAACACAAAATTAAGACTTTGCCCCAACTAACAGTGAGGTTGTCAATCTCACCGGTTGCTGTAACAAAGAATTAACTGTATGGTGTGGAAGGTGAGATGATTTGCAGCAAGTAAACAGTAACAGTAAAAGATGTATCAATGGTAAAGATTGGACCGAGGTCCATAGTTCACTAGAGGTGTTCTCCTTAGATAAACAAACATGGCATACTGGGTAAACAAATTTCAACAGGGCAATTGACAGGACTGAGTAAGGCATAACAATGCAATACTAGACATAAAGATCCTATGAGATTTGATTGGGCAATACAACAATATACATAGACCGTCATCCAACTACATTTATGACTAGAAGTCCACCTTTGTGTTATCATCCGAACGCCTTCCAGTATTAAGTTGCAAGCAACAGACAACTGCTTTAAGCAAAGTGTATAAGGTAAACAATCCAATTGTTCCATGAACAAGAGACCGTTGTTTTCCCCTAGTGGCAACATCACATCTACAACCATAGAGATTTTTGCCACTTACCTGGATTAAATAGAGGCATGAACCCACTATCGAGCATAAATACCTCCTCTTGGAGTCACTAGCAACTACTTGGCCAAGATAGCTACTAACAACAGAGAGCATGCAAGATCACAAACAACACAGACATGATAGAATCAATAATACAAAACCATTAATCAACATGACATAGTAATCTCAATATCAATCGAATCCCCGCAAACACAACATGCATGATTACAAATAGATGAGATCTTGATCATGAATGGATCTCACAAGATGTGGACATGAAAGCACAAAGGAGGATATATAACCATCTAGCTACTACATGGACCCGTAGTCCAAGGTGGAACTACTCATGCTTCATACCGGAGGCTGGCATGATGAAGAAGAAGGCCTCCGGGACGATCTCCCCTCCGGCAGGGTGCCGGGAAGAGCTTCAGATCCTCCCGATCTAGGGACGAAGGTGGCGGCGGCTACAGACGGTTTCGTGGGATATTGATCGGGTGCTTAGGATTTAGGCATCGGGGGCTTCTTATAGGCGAAGAGGCGATGCTGGGAGGCGGCCAGGGGGCCCACACGCTGCCTAGGCGTGGCCTAGGGTGGGCCCGCACCTAGGGGTGCGGCCGCCCTGTGGCGCCCCTCTGTGTCTCCTCTGGACTCTGTGTTCTCCTCGGTGAAATATTGACTTTGGCTTTTGTCCCGTCCAATTTCGAGAATATTTCCTTACTAGCTTTTCTGTAACCAAAAACAGCAGAAAACAGGCAACTAACACTTTGGCAACTTGTTAATAGGTTAGTACCAAAAAACATTTAAAAAGCATCTCAAAGTATGGACAAAGCAAAGCAAAGTAGATACTAAACAAGCATGGAACATCAAAAATTATAGATACATTTTCGATGTATCACACGGCTTTTTGCACTATCCCGAGTGCCAAATGTGACGCGTCGGCTACAGCGCGCGGCATCGCTGCGGACACTCTCAAATATCCAACGGCTGAAAGTTCCCCCTGCGCCCGCGTCCTCCATTTTCCCACACGTCGCCGCCGCAAAATTCCGCCACCGGCCCCGCTGTTGCTCGCCGCCGCGCCGTAGATCCTCCTCGCCCGCGCCTCCTATCGGCAGTACCGGCCGCTCCGCCGCGTTGTACTGACCGGGCGCCGTCGCCATCGACGGGCACAAGGCCGACGCTTCTCCCTGCCTCTCTCGCGCCTTCTCCTCTCCATACCACGCGCCGTCGTCGCCATGTCGTCGTCCTCGAGAACATGGCGCAGACAAGATGCTCGCCGATTTGCTCGCAAGGTATGCGCCTCCGCCGGTGAGTTATGAAAAATCATCGAGAATGGTCTTCATATTGGGGATCCAAACAATTTGACAAGAAGAAAAGTTGTTAATAGTAAACTCAATGCAACGACGTTACACATGATTCAGCTCGGTATGGGTCCCAAGGACATGCCACATATAGAACATCTCAGCACCGCTAAGGAAGCATGGGATGCCCTCACCTAGTTATTCATTGGAAATGAGAGCATGAGAAAAAATAAGTATGATGCTCTAAGCAACCAAGAAGAAGGATTCTATATGATGGATGGTGAGGACCATGAAGACATGTATAAAATACTTAAGTCCATTGCCACTACTTTTAGAAACTATGGTGCAAAACATGTTGATGATTCTTGGATCAAGCGAAAATATGTTAGTACTCTTATGCCATTTGAGCCAACAGATTTGAAGAGCCTTTACGGAAGACACAACTATCACCAAATGACTTCCAATGAAGTCATGCAAGAAATGACCGCATTCAAAGTCGTTGCCAAGAACGCTAAAGATGCCCGTGCACGAGCTATTGAATGCAAAATGGGGGTAAATGTGGCCTTGAAGGCAAATGTTGTTGAGCAAGACGATGATGACATTATTGCCATAAAGTGCCCCAAGGAGGTTAAACAGGCACATGGCGAGTATATGACCTTCTATGAAAGAAACTTTTAGAAGGACACCATCAAAGCTAAATATGAACTTGAATGCAAGAATGAGTCAAATGGAAGGAAGGAAAACGGTCCAAAACCGAGACCGTGCTACAATTGTGGAGACTGTTTGCATTTTGTAGCTGAGTGCCCCTATCAAAGTCGAGAAGATCATGGGGGTTTTCAAGGAGAAGTCAAAGTCACCTCGAAAGAAACCATTTGTCAAAAAAAAATGCTTCTTACAAGAAGCAACCGAAGATTGTGTTGGTAGCACAAGAGGAGTACTTATCTACAAGTAAAGATGAAGAGGATGATGGTAGCTCACGAGAGGTGGCTCCCATAGCCACCACATCTACGCTTACTACTTCACTCTTCGACTCTCCAAATAAGAACGTCACTTATCTTATGTCAAGAGGTTCTGAGTTATCACTTGTCTTATCCACAACTATCCTGACAACTGACTCCCGACAACTAACTCTCGTGCGTGCCTATTTTGCTCTGGTCTCCCTTTATATGAATTTGATTTTCAATATATTTTGAAATATCAAAATATTTCAGAACAAATATATGCGGGTACGTCTTTACATGTTAGGTGCGTATGCAGTTGTTTCGTGAAAATGAATATTTTGTGTGTCTTATGTAAAAAAAAATCAGTGTTAAAATAAGGTTCTTCACCGGACATATTTTGTTCTTTTACACAGCCCATAAATCATATCAGTTTTTTGTGAAACCACATGTGAGCACATCGAATATGGAGATACACACGCAAGTATTTTCTCGGAATATTTTTAGAAATTTAAAATATGTGTTTTAAATAAAATGAGCATATACACATGGAATTAAATGTGCCTTTCCGCCGTAAAACGGTTTTCGAGATGTACTAACCAATCATGGATGACAAGTTCGTGGACTCTCCATGTATTTTGCTCTTTTCCCTGTCAGGCGTTGACCAGAGAGAGAGGGAGCGCGCCTCATTTCCAGGATCCTACGTCTCGATCTCATCTCACCTCACGTGGGTGGCATGGGGAAAACATTTTACATTAACAAGGGGCGAAACGGTAACTTGACATGACCAGATCGACGCAGCGACCCGCCACTCGCCGTCAGCTCCGAGTCGGACCAAGCCTACCGCCACGGAGGCTATTTAAGACCGGGACCGCGCGACCACCACTCGCCGCCACCAGCTTCGCCCCACGCGCCTCCTGCTTCCCTCCATCCAACGCCGCACGCACGCCCCGGCTACCCACCTACCCACTTGCTACGTGCGAGAATTTCCTGCGCGCAGCCCCGCGGCCGGGATTGCCAATGGAGGCGCTAGCGATGCAGTCGCGGGCCGTCGAGGTCGCCGGAGCAGGGCGCCGGAACGGGGCTCTGGTCGCGGATAGGCGGGCGCGGGCGGGGAGCCTGCGGGTCGGGGGCTCCGCGGGCGCGCCGGCCCTGCGGGCTCGCGGGGCCAAGCCCGTCGCCCCGCTCTGCTGCGTCAAGACATCCAGAGGTCTGTTTTCCTTTTTTCTATCATTCAGCTGTCCACCTTCTCGATTGAATCGATGAGACTCTGGGGATTGGGTCGATGCTAGTACAATAGTATGATTCTTTCCGCTCGTGGTAACTTCGCATGGAGAGATATCTTTCAATCTGTGATTTGTATGGAGAGATATCTTTCAATCTGTGGTGCTTGGTAATTGTAGATCGATCGGTGGATTGGTGGCAAAAATTTGTTGGGAGAACAGTTCCTCTGCTGTTGGTAAACGTGGTTACCCGTGGACTGAACATAGCTTTGTGTAGTTCGTGGTAGGTAGGCGTTCGCTTTGCTGGGTCAAGTGGGCCAATATTTTGTTTTGATGATGTAGAGGGAGCGTTTGATAAAGATTTGCTATTTATTTCGGACACATTTATCTTACACTCAAAGATTAGCAAATTGGTTGATGTAGTCAATTACTTGGTGACATATAGGCCATTAAACCTACCAAACCGCAGATGCCGTGTCTTCGTATTTTTTTGGTGGCTAATTGACGAGGTGTATGAGCTGATTAGTCAAACTGACCTTTTCTTTGTGGCCTTGTTGAAATACAGGTCAGCAGAGCTTGCATAACTCAGTTGACGAAGCCCTCTTGCTAAAGGTGTGTATCTTGTACTGCATTCCTGAACCAAGTGTTTGCTTTCGGACGTTGTTTCTGACGTACTTGTATTGTAATTGCAGAGGAAAGCAGAGCAAGTCCTGTTCGAATTGAACGGGCGGTGTATTTACCTAGTTGGTTAGTTCCTTTACCTGCCTATTTAGTATTTACTGTTACCGACAAGTAAAGACCAAAAATTTCTCTTTTGACTCTTAAATTAATAAGAAAATGTTCACACTGCAGGAATGATGGGCTCTGGAAAGAGTACGGTCGGCAAGATATTAGCCGAAGTGTTGGGTTATTCATACTTTGACAGTGATAGTTTGGTCGAACAGGCAGTTGGCATGCCTTCTGTTGCTCAGATATTCAAGGTTCATAGCGAAGCATTCTTTAGAGATAATGAGGTAATGGTTGGTTTTAGGTTTTGTGTCGCTGTAGGACTCAGAATTTAAAGGCTTCTGGACTTACATTTTATCCTTGTTCTACAGAGTAGTGTCTTGAGAGATCTATCCTCAATGCAGCGATTAGTTGTTGCTACTGGAGGTGGTGCTGTTATTCGGCCAGTTAACTGGTATTGGAATTACTCTGATCTTGCCACCATTTCATATTTTCCTTTTTGTTATCCTGTTTTCTCCTTTGGATGAATAATAACTCCGATCTCTCTCTGTTCTTTCAGGAGTTACATGAAGAAAGGTATGTCGGTCATGTTGGATGTGCCTTTGGATGCGCTCGCGAAGCGAATTGCGCAAGTTGGGACTGCTTCTCGACCTCTTCTAGATCAGCCATCTGCTGATCCATACACAGCGGTATCTACTCTCATTCCTTGAAACTAAGTTGTTTGAACACACTGGTGTCTGTTTTTGGCTGTTTTAGCACACTCACGTAGATTTGTCACTGACCCACTTTACGACTGTAAAATATGACATAGCTATTGTGTGCAAATACTAGATGAGATACAATAATTAATTACAGTGCACATCCATGCAAATTTTTAAAAAATTTACATGTTAATTGGTTGTACACATTTGTCTTTCTTCATGATCATACTAGTTAAAATTCTTGACTCGGTGATTTGCTTGTGTGACAGGCTTTTGCGAAACTCAGCCTTCTCGCGGAGCAAAGAGGGGATGCTTATGCAAACGCGGACGTAAGAGTGTCTCTTCAAGGTATGTTAGATGACCCCTACCTTCATGCTCATTGAGGAGTTTCCTGTCTCGCCCGAGCAAAGTTATAATTTCAGCAGAAAATAAGTGTCAGCATGTATCTGTGCAGAGATTGCAGCTAAACAGGGCCATGATGATGTCTCTCAGCTAACCCCAACTGATATCGCTATTGAGGTATTGTACATCTCGATCAATTGCTCATGTGCAAGTTGATATTTCATGCTTTCTCCAAATCAACCCCAAAAAAGGAGATTTCCCCTGACGTACTTAACTTCCTGCTACGTTTCAGGCCCTAGAGAAGATTCAGAATTTTGTCATTGAGCACTCCATGTCCAGCGACCCATTTGACCACTTATAACTTGATGATTACAAGAGATAGAGGATGCAAGCTTTGTAGAATTTTGGCCCCCCTATTTTGTTGTATATCTTGTATGTTTATTTTTGTATCCCTCGACGTCATTTGTTTATTCTTTATTCTTTGTACCCAAAGAGGAGATGAGCTGAAGCATGCTCAGAAAGTAAATAAGAGAATAGCCAATGGGGCTAATGTGATAGACTTCCGAAGTTCTGATTTCTGAAATATCATTGCACTCACACATTTCACTATGCTGTTTTTTTCGTGGGATCTTTTTTTAGGAAGAAATCAAGTGAAACCCTCTGTATAGTCTTGTTTAACAATTATTTGGAGAGTGATATACCCTCTCCGTTTTGAAATATAAGATGTTTTAGCTTTATGAAGTAAATGTATCTAGAAAACATATTATATTTTAAAACGGAGGGAGTACTTAAAAAATAGTACTTCCTTTGATCCAAATTACTTGTCGACGTAGCCAGATTTTAGATTCATATTAGTTGACTCAAATTTGTCTAGATTCACATATATCTAGTTAAGTATCTAGTCTAGATGCATCCATAACTTGACAAAGCTAAGTCAACTAATATGGTCAGAGTGAGTAACATTTTGTCTAAAACCGCGACAAGTAATCTGGAGTAGAGGGAGTATAACTTTTGGAGAAAAAAATAAAATAAACGAATGAACATCAAATGTCTTTTACAAAGAAAAAAGTTACATCATGCTTTTGAAAATTGTCTTCATTTTTTGCATATAATATGGCCACGTTCTGCCATGCCTCAAGCCTCCGGTGAAAAAATATCAGTAACCAAAATCTCTTCGTCAAATTGAATTAGATGTTGCAAATTTATATAGATTCTCACCTATACAATAAAACGATATACATGTGAGTTACCTACACAAATCTGCAATAATTAATTCGAGACAGAGGCTAGAGATTTGAAGTGTCTTATGAGTTGGTGTCTCAGGACAGGTTGTTGAACTGAGTTGCCTGCACAAATCTGCAACATCAAATGTGCGGATGCTCGAGTACTACATCGCCATTCCGGTGGCACGCGACCACTAGCGAGACCTTCAACTATCATTCTTCTCTCTTTGATATATTCAATGCGTACATCTCTCGAAACAGGCATAATAAGTTCTGCTATATTAATATAGCAACCACAGATAAGACTGCTGCTAGACCAGATAGCACAACTCCTAAATACAACAAAAATGCTGAGTCAATAGCAAAAAAACATGTCCAAGAAAAAAGAAATGAAAGACACGGTGAGTTGACTAAACGCTGGTGATTTGCCACCGCTGCGTCCTCTGAAATAGTCCCACCACGCTTCTAGAACTCCGAAACGCCCCCAACACCAAACAACACCTTCAAGAAGGGACACACCGCTAAGACGGCGTTGTTGCCCGGCCAAAGCACTGGACCTAGGGTTTCCCCCGACAATCAGGGTATAGTGGATTGGGGCTATCCGCGACGCTCTTAAGGAAGGAACGGCGCCACCTGAAGGCGGCACCACGTCGGGGTCGAACTGACAAGGATTTCTTCCTAGCCCCACCCACAAAAGAAACCCGGACGCTTCGGAGCATATCCACCATACTCGCCGCCCACCAACACACACCACCACGATCTTGTATACACCCGCGTCTTCGTCTCTTCAAGCTCACAGGCAAGCAGACCGCATGACGGAGGGACATGACAAAGTTCTAGCGAGGGACAACAACACAACGGCTAGTGGGAGGAGCCCACCTCCACCACCATGAGGCGGTCGTCGGACATAGGAAGCAGGAGAACACCAGGCCCGGGTAGGACCAGCCGAGCCCTAGGGGGCCCGTAAAGCTCTCACCATCCCTGCCGCTCTCCCTTGCCGGATCTGTCGTCGCCACCGCCGAGCAGATAGGGCCACAACAGCAGAGGAGCCGACCTTCCCTAGCCTAGATCGGGCCCAAAGGGGTCGGATATGAGCTGGCATGAGCAGCCTGCCCGCACCATCGCAGGGCCCCGCCGCGCGCACGCTGGCGCCGGCACCGCCTCTCAAAGGTCCATGGCACCACCGCAAGCACCAGGCCGCGTCGTCCCGAGCTGCACCGCCGCCGGAGGGGGGCCGACCCCGACCGCTCCCAGCGACGCGGGGAGAGGAGAACCGCCGCCGCCAACGCCGCCCGGCTTAACCCCACGACTCCTGCCGACGGCGGTAGAGGGGGGAGGAGGAGGGAGGGGGTTACTGGCCGGGGACGGGGAGGGCCGCGCCCGTCGCCCTCGGAGGGAACGGGAGCGCGGGGGTCGCGTTTTTTTTTTCTGGAATAGGCCGCTTGGTTCAATGCGTACATTGGAACAGAAATTTCGAAGAAGGATTCATTATCCATCAAACGTCAAGGATGGGCCGACTTTCCACTTGAGCACGATCATATCAAGTATGTCACATTGGATTCTTGCCTCGCCCTTGAGATAGCTATAAGGCGTGACTCTCCTCGGCTTTGAGATAGCTAGAAGGTGTGTGATAACCCATAAGTATAGGAGGTGTATCATAGTACTTTCGATAAATAGGAGTATCGATCCCAACGAGGAGCAGAAGGTGTTGACTAGTGGTATGGAGCTGGAAATCTCTATAAATACTTAGCAAACAGATTTTTAGGGGTTTTCTGATAAAACAACAAAACAAAGTGCAAGTAATAAAGACAACGAACAACTGCAGCAAGTGGCCCAATTCTTTCTTAGCAAAGGACAAGCCGATGGAAATACTTATAAGGACCAAACATTCTCGAGGACACATGGGAAGTCTGTCAAGTGCTTTTGCTTCATATAGCTAAGTACTCTTATTTGGTGTTGTAAGTGTTGTGTGGGTGAACATGTGTTAATGTACCAACCTTACTTGGACTAATACATACTTGTGATTAAACCCCCTGCAAGCATCCGCAACTACAGGAAAGCAACTAAGATATAAACCGAACCACAACCTTAAACTCTGAGATCCTACGCTCCCTTATGCAATGGTGTCCTAACGGGGGTTCAGGTTTCTGTCACTCCGGCAACCCCACAATTAGTAGCTAAATACACAATGCATTCCCCTAGGCCCATAAATGATGAAGTATCATGTAGTCGACGTTCACATGACACCGCTACAAGAATAGCACCACAACTTAAATACTAAACCATTGAATAATATCTCAACACAAATCCACTACTAACAACATGACTTCTCACATGTCCTCAAGAACTAAACGAACTACTCACAAGACATCATATGGATCAAGATCAAAGATGATATGGTGATGGATAACAATCTGAACATAAACAATAATCCAATGGTTCCACTCACAAGCATCAACTACAATAGTAATCAATACCAGGAAAGTTTCCCCTAAGAACTAATGCAAGATCCAACACAATTGTTACAGCGGGATGGAGTGGTGATGATGGTGCTGGTGGAGATGGTGGTGTGGATGATGATGATGATCCCGATGAAGTCTAGCTTGATGACGGTGTTGATGGCGACGATCTCCCCTCTCCGGGAAGGAATTTCCCTAGCAAAAATATGTCTGCCGGAGAGCTCTTTTTCTCTTGGTGTTTTCCGCCCCATAGAGGCGGCGGAAATCTTTCTGTGGTCGCTCCCTTGGTATTAGGGTTCCGAGAGGAAGTTATAGGCGAGAGGGCGGAGTCGGAGGCCATCCAGGTGGGCCACACCTCCTCCAAGCACGGGGTAGGGGGGCCCGCGCCTGGGGGCTATGGCCCAGCTACGCCTCTCCTTCTGGCTTCCTTCATCTTCTAGGAAAATATATTTTTCCAATATTTTTCTGGTATTTTTCTGATCTTCGTGAAATTGCATCATCCAACATGCAAAAATAGGGGAAAAGACATAAGTAACACCTCATAATAAGACACATATCAATGAATAGAGGCAAATTATGATATAGAATGGTGATGCAAATTGGATGTATCAACTTCCCCCAAGCTTAGACCTTCGCTTGTCCCCAAGCGAAAACTAAGCTCAGTAAACATGTCCACAGGTTTATGGAGTGAAGTGTCGATAAAAGAATACGGATAAGAAGCATCACACTTACCATTACACAACTCATAGAAGAAGGCAACTCACCATTATATAACTTAGCTTGCAACAAGTACATGAGTCACAATAGAGATGCATAAAGATAAATCATAATTGGAATTGGCAAACTTTATTCCTGGTTAGAGAACAGCTGGCAAACAGTTTCACAAAAAGCTTTTGAAGAAGTTTTCACAACAAGAGCACTCTTTGCTCAAAAAGGTTTTTCACAATGATGGCTTTCAAAGTAATACTCAATAGATAAGAGTCTTGTGCAAACAAGGAAGATAGAGAACATGAGTGAATAAATCACCATATGAATGCTTGAAACACAACAACTCAAATGCTTGTTGGCGATAGAGAGGAAGTAGGTTTACTGACTCAACTCAGAAAATAGGAGAAAGGTCCCTTCATAGAGGGAAGCAGGGATTTCAAGTCATAAAGAGCTTCCAAAAGATTATGGTACTTACTAGCTTTGATCCCTAATTGCCCCTATCATAAGCATCTTGAGATGATTAAGGTTAAAGTGAACAAAGATGGAGTATATGCTTGACGAAATATAAGTTGGCAATCTCAAGTCCCTTGAGTACGAGGGCCGCTCCTCATGCTACTCAACTTTAGTCACCGGTAAGTTCTTGTCGTTGTAAGTACATGTGTATCATAAAGAACCGCCAACGGGCTACCCCTTGCACATGATACAGGAGCTATCCCATAATCAAAATGACAAGGCAAGCAAACAGTGAGCATCTCAGCGATCTTTTTATTTACTATTTGCATAGATTTTTATTGAGGATACTTCAAAGATTGCTCACTATGGTGATGCTCCAAGTTTCCACCATGATTAGGCATGGCTTAGGCTAGCGGCCCAGGCGTTTCTCTAACACACATACATCACTCCATGGACTTACAAGCTCCCTTTTTATTTCACATCGACGACATCCGCAAAACAAAAGAGCATGATATCAACTGGATAAGTATCCATAAGTGTTGAAAGCGTTCCTCGTGACAGCACGGTTCTGCTAATCCCAACGTATAGATGCAAACATATACAACTTCGATGACACAATGGTTCAAGTTTATTAGGAGCAAGAAAATAAGGTGTGCCATCAAGTTCATGATAACTTACTAATTAGTTTTCACATAACAAAATAGTTTTTAATTCGAAAGATAGATGAAATGCAAGGTGGCATGATGACATGAGCATGAGGTCATGATGATGCAATGCACAAAAACAACGCGATTTTCTAGTAGTGGTTTTTGTGGGGCGCCACACAATATCTAGAAGATCTCATGCTTAAAGCTTGCCATCCTCGGTGATCATGGATTGATGAAGACAAGGTCAATGTAAAGGTTTCCCCATGTTGTATGGGGGAGTAACTTGCAAGTCTTCATCAAGCAAGTGCGTAAAAGAGCAATCAAGAAAGGTGTTCCATCTTGAGAAGGACAAGATCGTATACATCAAGATCAAGTGGAATATGCGCAAGGCAAAGGTATGATATTGATAGGGTTTGTTTCTTACCGGTCTCTTGGTGTTAGTTGGGGAGACCGGTTTATAGGATAGACAACCGTACTATCAAGAGGGGCTCTCAAGTGAGTAACTCGATCATATCTTTCAAAGAGAGCTCAAACCTTTGCACACTTAGCATCATCCTTTCTTGGTTGATTATTTTGATCTTATCCATGTGAGGTTCTAGAGCTTGTGGTAATATTCATAAAAATCTCTAGTTCATCAAAAACGGATTTCCCTTTTATATCATATTGCGTTTTCGATCTTTGAGATTTTACGGTTTCTCACCAAGAGAGGTATCTCACATTATAATACATGAAATGTTCTCTCTTGGTGGTATCCAATATTTCCACTTTTTGTTGGGTATCCCTTGTTGTCCTTTTTCCAACAAAATTGGTTTCGGGTCAATCGGAGTTTCCAAACTCTAGATATCGCCATTTGAAGTTTGCCTCTTATTTGCTCCTGACCGGAGTCTCCGGTCTGTGTGGACCGGAGTCTCCGGTATAGTCCGGAGTTTCCGGATGTGTCTCCGGTGGTTACTTCAGAATCAGGGCTGGGACATTCTGTATGGGGGTCCGGAGGCTACCCCGGAGTCTTCGGTGTTTCCTCAGTCCGGAGTCTCCGGTGTTGGAAGACCGAAGTATCCGGTCTTGTTGGGTCTTGGATGGCCCAGGTCATTCAAATGAGCGGTCCGGAGGCTGGTCCGGAGGTTGGGACGGAATCTCCGGTGTAGACCGGAGTCTCCGGTCTGACTTTTCCCCAACGGGCAGAAAACGGTCAGAAACATGTGGGCCTATAAAAAGGGGCCCTTCTTCCCCAATGCAATAGCTCGAGTTTTTACAGGCTTTCTCCTCCATTCTTGACCCTCTTGAGATTTCTCCCCCTTCAATCCCTCCCTTTATTCTTGCATATACTTTAGGGATTTGAAAGAGGAGATCTAGTTCTACAATCCCACAAATCCATCTCTCCTCTAAGTGAGGGGAACATCTTGGGATCTAGATCTTGGAGTCTTTTATGGATTTCCTCCATTTTTCTTCCTCTCTTATTCCCCCACAAGCTTTTGTAGCTTTGGTGGAATTTGGGAGAGAAGGATTTGAGCATTACTTGTGTTCTTTCCATTTGCATTTGGTGCATCGGTTTGAGTTCTCCCCGGAGGATTTGGTGAGTGAAAGTTGAGAAGCTTTTTACTCTTGGGTTCTTGGAACCCTAGAAGGTTTGTTGGTGTTGCAGGTTGTGGCCTTGGTGGCATTGTGGCCTTGGCGGCGTTTGTTGGGAGACTCCAATTAAGTTGTGGAGAAGTGCCCCAACCTTGTGAGAGGTTCCGGTTGCCACCGACAAGTGCACCAATAGTGGAAGCGTGGATCGATCCCATTGGGGTGAGATTCACCGGAGAATAAGGGAGGCCTTTTGTGGCATTGGTGGTTTGATACCACCCCCTCTCCAAACGAGACATACTCCATGTTGGGAGGAACTCGGTAAAATATCGTTGTCCCCGCGTGCCTCGGTTATCTCTATACCCGATCTCTTTACTTATGCACTTTACATTGTGATAGCCTTCGTGCTTGAAGTAATATATATATTTCTATTACTTTGTTGCTTTTATTGCTTAGCATAAGTTGTTGGTGCACATAGGTGAACCTTAGTTGTTCTAGGTTTTGCTTTTCAAAGTAAACACTAGTTTTATTCCGCCTTTGTTGAGACACTCTAGTAAAAGTTTTAATCGCCTATTCACCCCCCCCTCTAGGCGACATCCATATCCTTTCAATTGGTATCAGAGCCCGGTCTCTCATTTTAGGCTTCACCGCCTTGAGAGTAAAGATGTCGGCTAGGGGATTAGTGCACAATGACATGTTCATATTCGATGGCACAAACTATGATGTTTGGAAAACTCATATGCTTATTCATTTTCAGGACATGGACCCAAATTTGGAGCGTATTATAGATATAGGTTTTTCTCCTCCTATGGATTTCAAAAATCTATCTTCTGAGGATGAGAAAAACTTATATCTCGATGCTCAATCTTCTAATGTGCTTGTTAATGCTTTGAGATATGTAGTTACATCTTCAATCATTCCTTTTTGGAGCGCGCATGAGTTATGGACAAAACTTCAAGATAAATATGTTGTGTCCAACATTGTTGAGGATGATTGTGTTGCTTCCACTTTCCGGTCGAGATGAGTTCTCATCCTCTACCACTTCACCAACATGTGATTTTTCACAAGGTAATGATATGGTGAGTGGTGATAGAAATTTCAATTTGGATAGTGTGCTTACTATGTATGATCCTTCATCTTTATCAAGTTGCAATGATCTATCTTTGGATCTTAACACTTCTAACACTCAAAAATCCTTACATGCTTGTGTTAAAAGTCCTTGCATATCATGTAGAAATGACTTGAATAAATCTCATGATGATATGCTTGTGTTGTCTTGTTGCCATGATAAAAATGCTTCCATTTCCTCTAGTGCTTGTGTTTCTAACCATGTAGAGGAAACCGAAGATTCTATGGGCCAAGACATGGTTTTGAATGAAGCCACAAATGAAATCTCATCTTCACCTTCTTCCGGTACCCACCTATGCCTTATGGCTAGGGATTCTAAGGTAACCCCTACTTCGGAACCCATTACCTCTTGTGATGAGGAGGATGTGGATAATGTGGAAGAAGAGATTGATATTGATGATTTATATGAAAAGGGTGAGATTGTTTATCATGCCCTTGTTAAAAAGGATATTGCTTGCTCTAACTTTGTTGAAGTCTTGGACTTTGATATTAAGAGCAAAGAACATATTGATAAGTTAGAAACACAAATTAAGGTGCATGATAACAACATTGATAAAATGTGTAGTCTTGAGCGTGAGCATGCTAATATAATTGCAAACCTAAATAAAGCTCTTGAAGAAGAACAAACCACTAAGGAATCTCTTGAGGAGACCTTTGCTTTAGAGCTATCTAGAGTAAAGGAATCTCATGATAGAGATCTTGAGGTGGCAAATGATCTCAAAAGTAAAAATGATGAGACTCAAGTTGCTTATTCTAAACTCCTTGAGGATTTTGAGCACCTCAAAAATGGCTCTAGGGTCATAAAGGGTGAGCTCATCAAACTCACCGAGTCACATGAGCAACTTAAAGTTTCATATTCAAAACAGCTTGCCAAGTTGCCCTCACCTCTTGCTAATAATGATGATGCTTGTGCTACTAACTCTATTTCTTATGAAGCATCTATTTTGAAGGAGAATGTTGAGCTAAAGGCTCAACTTGCTTTGCTAACTAGCAACTATGGGAAATTAGAAGAAAGTCATGTTAAGATCTCAAGCTCGCATGAGGATCTTCTAGTCTCCCATGGTAGGCTAAAGTTAGCTCATGAGGCCATCGTGTCAAAGGTAACATCTAGTGGGCCTCATGTGTACATTAGCACTATATCTACTCCAAATGTTATATTGCCATGTGCTAGTCCTTGTAATTCATCCGCTCATAACCATGCTATATCTCGTGATGAATTACATTCCTTGCCTTGTTGCTCTAACAATGTAGCATCTACTTCCTCTAGTACTTTTGTTGAAACTAACCATGTAGAGGAAATCAAAGAGCTCAAGGCTCAAGTCACTTCTTTGAAGAATGACTTGAAAAAGGGTCATCAAGGGAAGGCCGCACTCAACAAAATCTTGAGTGTGCAAAAATCTCCCAATGACAAGAGTGGGCTTGGATTCAACTCCAATGTCAAGAACAAGTCCACTATCAAGTTGAAGCACAAGGATAACAAGAAGAATGGCCAAGATCAAGTCAAGAATCCGGCCAACATTGTTTGCTTCAAGTGAAAGGAAGAAGGGCACCATGTTAGATCTTGCCCATTGAAGAAAAAGCCTCTTAGTGTGAAGCAACAAGGGAAGCGGCCTCAAGCTCCACCTCAAGTCATTAATGGGCCTCTTCCTAAGAGGACTACTCGAGATCTTCCTCGAGTTGTGGCTTCATGTAACACCCTCAGAATCGGACCTATGCAAGTTTTAGCGATTCCCGCCAAACCCGCATAGAAACGATTCAAAGGTGTCCACCAGGCACTTGCGTGCGGGTGGAAAACGAAGTAATAACATTACACAACAGTCCTCGATGGGACCCATAGAACAGATATATATACAGCAACGACTCAATGAGTCAAGAATACAGATATATTATACAAAGATCCAAATCACCTTGAAAATGATAGAGCGTCCGACTACGGACAAGATGCAAATGGGGCTAAGAGCCCTGAAGAATAACCAATGGCGTCCATAACCCTGCCCAGGCCAAGCCGGAAGGGTAACCCTGCTAACGACGTCGATCTCAAAACCTGCTTAAACAAAAGGGGTGCCGACAAAGGGCAAAGGAAAAATAGGAGCGTCAGTACTGAGGCCAGTACACGGCGAGGCTAGAATTCGGCGGTCCTCGCCTACATAGGTATGGTGGACTGAAGCGGCAGCGGCAGCATGCACTAAACAACCTATGGAGACTCGATACAACTGGCGGCTATCAGAGAGGGGTAAGAAAGACCTATTCGGGACCAACCTGATGCTACCACCAAACAAACCCATCCTGGGATTTTCCCCTCGAGACCAAACGAGGAAGTCAACCGAGGAACTCACACCGTTGGCAGTTTTATTTATTCAGTTATCGTTGCAGCAATTACTAGTCAGGTTTAGATAGTCATCCTGATAAAATAAGCAGTGGGCAGTTTTAGTTAACCATTCCGTTATAGTTGCAACACTTACTAATCAGATACAAATAGCATGAGATAACCCAAAAACCCAGCAGTTGTTGGTACTTTTATTTAGCCATTCCGTCATAGTTGCAATACTTACTAGTCAGGTACAATGGTCGCGACAACTCAAGCAAGCAATTGTTGGCAGTTTTATTTAGCCATTCCGTTGTAGTGAAGCTGATTACTAGTCATTATAAAGTCAAATTTATAGCACTACTTTAGTTATAGTTGTCTATGATCGAGATACTGTGCTCCAAGTCGTCCATAACCGCGGACACGGCTTTCAGAAAGTTTTACCTGGCCGGGGTGCACAAATAGCAACACACACTCGATCAACCTCGGAAAAACCAAATCAAAACCCAACGAGGCCTTCACGACAAAGCAATCACAAGATTCAGAAATATTTCCGGGGGCCACCCCATTGAGTAGACCCGCAACGAAGCTAGCTGACTCCGAGACGGACTCAAGGTTTGCGTCAATGGCTGTAAACGACTGGGAACCCAAAACTGGGCTTGTCGATACCGCGAAAACATTCCGCTTACCTAAACAGTACAGTGTGCTCCGCGCACAATCGTAAATAAAGCAGTAGCGTGGCATAAGTACACGATAGTAATAAAACCTCAAACTAGTTTGTGGCCCCAAGAAATAAGAATGAATCAAGCTCTGGCTCAAGGGGGTCCCATAATCCTCCCGGATGTGGATAGCGCGAATATTCAAGGAACAGGTATCAAGTACTCGGGGTCCTACGGGACACAAGTGGACGGTTAACAACCAAATAACATCTATTGCCCACCTGTGCCTCTGCTTACCTACTTCAATTTTAGTTGTTAAACAGGAATTAAAGTGAACGATAAGTAAAGCCATGATCATCTCCAACATTAAACATGCGGCCACACTCCAACAACTGTGGTACTTGACGACACGCAACAGCACTCGAGCAAGCGACTACGACGCGCAAGTCCAACTATCTACCAAACAACAGGTAATAGGATGTGTCCAAGGCAATATAAGGCTACAAGGGATATCACGGGTACGAAAATTAGAGCATCGCAACACAGATAGCAATAGATCAACATGAGGGGATAAATACTATAAAAGTAAGATAGGTAGAAAGGGGGAGATGCTCGCCTGAAAACATTGCCGAAGGTTCATCCGAAGATCGGAGCGAAGCTCACATCCACTCAACGGCCTTATCCGCAAAGAAGCAAAACACTAGAATAAACACCGGATGCAATATTTAATACTACGGCAAAAGATCGGCGTGATGCATGTATGATGTATGGCATGGCAAAGGTGCGATGCAATTAGGTCATATTAAGCGGAACCGGGGTCCCGACAAATATTTAAGCGGTTCAAGTTGTTTATCTATCCCGCAATTTAAATGTTGTAATAACAGGGCAAGATAAGTTACCGGTTCGCTACACAAGTTTAAATGAGGCCAATATAAGACTAGATTTGCCCGCATATGGGCCCCATATTTAATTATATGGTGAATCGGCATAAGGCCCCCAAACCACATGATAATATGCATGCAAGTATGACAATTAAATATGCAACAATTTATATAGTTGACCATTTATGAAATAGGGTTCTCGGATAAGGGTCACACATTAGGGTTCGGCAGATCTTGGGGTTCGAGGGGTTCGGGGCCGGTCTCAGGGTTCGGATCTAGGGTTCGGACTCCGGGGTGGATACCAGGTGAAGAGCTTGGCGTTCCGGGAAGGAGGACTTGGTTCGGTGTCGGGGGCGCATCGGATTCGCCCTGGTCGAGGTCGTTCTTATCGTTGTGAGGATCTTGTCGGGTCCGTGCCATCGCATCGGTCTTGACGTTCGGGTCGCCGGTAGATCTTGGCGTTCTCGAGGAAGTACTTGGCATGCCGGGTTCGGTATTCTGATCCGAGAAGGAGAACTTGGCGATTCCGAGGTTCTTGGTGTTCGACGGGGTTCGGGCGCGCTGGGAACGGGCTTCGCATCTGAGAAGGTGGTCTTGATGTTCATGCCGGAGTTCTTGGCATCCGAGACGAAGACCTTTAGATCCAGGAGGAAGATCTTGAGGTCCCATGTCGAAGTACTTGTTCGTTCGTATTTTGTTAGTGGCGAGGTTCTTGCCGGGGTTCTCGACTTGAGGGACGTCGGGATCACACTTGAAGACGAAGGACTTGGTAGCACCACCGGGTACTCGACAGGGCAAGATCTACGGGCATCGAACAGAGAACGGCCACGCGGAGGAGGACCGGCAGAGGGGGCGGCTCGCGGCGAGGAAGGCACGTGGGACGAACAGAGGCCGGCGAGAGGAGGCCCACGGCCAGGAGCAGCAGCTATGACGGAGCTTGGCGGTCTCGGGGACGCAAACAGGGGCGACGGCGGCCGCGGCCGGTGGCGACTCCGGGGAGGCGGCGGCGCGTCGAGGCTCCGGCAAGGTGCGGAGGAGGGCGGTGGGGCGACGCGGGCGGAGGGAGGCGCAGGCGGGGCGGACCGGCAACGGAGGACGGGGGCGATGAGGGCGGGGCGCTGAGGAGGTGGGGATCCGAGGCGGCCGGCGGCCGGCTCGTGCAGGTGGCGGCGGTGGTTGCTCGATGCAGAGGACGCAAGCGAGGCGGCGGGGAGGCAGAGGAGCCCCAGGGCGGGCTCGCCGGGTTGGAGGTGGTGGAGGCTAGGAGGCCGCGGGCTCGGGCGGCGGCGAGCCGGAGAGGTGGCGGCGGAGGCGCCACGGCGAGGCTGGACCGGCGGCCGGGGAGAGACGCTGGCGGCGCTCGCGGGACAGAGGCGAAGGCGACGGGGGTGGAGGCGGCGGGCGAGGGGCCGACGGCGGACACGAGCCGGAGCCGGGAGGAGGGAGAAGGCCGGCGAGCACGGGGAGGAGGAGCCGGCGACGAGGGGGGTCCACGGGGCGGGGAGGCGCGGCCGGAGGCGGGCGTCGTCGGGGCCGGAGGAAGACGAGCGGGAGGGTAGTCCCTGGCGACGCGGCGGAATGGGGGTGGAGGAGAAGGCCCGCGGGGCGTCGGCGGAGGCGCACGGCGACGGCGGTCGCGGCCGGGTGGTGGCGGGGCTGGAGGAGCCTGACGCGGTGGCTCCACGGGAAGAGGGAGGAGCGGCCGGAGCGCGCCGGGGCGGAAGAGAGAGGCAGATGAGAGGTGGCCGGAGGGGAGGAAGAGGAAGGGGAGAGGAGCGGGTCGGGGAAGGGTGCGGGAGCGGGGCGATGCGGGGAGAGAGGAGGGTCGGGGCCAGGCGCGGGGCTGGTGGGGCCGGGGGTGTCGGTGGGGGTGGGCCTGGGGAAGGTGTGGGGAGGGGGCCCGGGTGGCAGCGGGTTGGGGAGTGGGCTAGGTGTGTTGTGTCGTGGTGTGCTGTGTGTGGGGTTGGGGTGGGACCCAGGGAGAGAGAGGGGGAGAGAGAGAGAGGAGTGGGGGTCTGGCATGTGGGCCAGGGGGGAGAGAGAGGGGCTGCTGGGTTGATGAGGTGGCGGGGGTGAGATGAGGTGGAGGGGAAGGTGAGGTGGAGGGCATTGGTTGGTGGGTAGACTAGGATTCGGTAGACTAGGGATTTAGGTGGGACTGGTTAAGATATTTTAGTTGAGGGTTTTCTTTTATTTAAAAAAATAATTTTTGTAAATAGTTTTAGACAAATAAAAGACCGGAACAGACCGATGTTTTAATTTGAAATAAGACGGGGGCTATTTAGAAAACAAAACTAAGCGTTTCAAAAATAGTTTCAGACAAACAATGCATGATGATGACGATGCAATGCACAAAAACAACACGATTTTCTAGTAGTGGTTTTGCGGGATGCCACAATTCGACACCACTAACAATGGATCTCGCCCTCGAGATCCGCCTCATGGTACCGGGAAGAAGGTCGGCGATCTGAATCTTCTCGCTTCGTGTAGATCCTCGCGACACCACTAACAATGAGGTCGTTATCCGTGATCGTCGAGAGAACACTCCGGAAACAAAAGGCGAAGGCAGAAGTATCAACAAATAAAGCCACCTCTAGCCTCCGTGGACGGAGTAAAATTGCTGGATCCACTGATTCGATGTACAAGAGCGAATGATAAGAGTAGTCGGATGGTGATCAGTCCATCGCGCACCCAAACCATTACTCTTCACACGAATAGGCGAATTATGCAACCAACTCTCGGGATTAGACCGAAGATCTCGACACTCGAGGTTCAGAAACAAAGGAGTGATGCAGACTCTGCACCGGATCTGGCATAGATGATGTCGTCGTGTCGGAAAACACCGGAAGGCACAAACAAGGGACAAAGAATGGTACCACAGTAGACGGACTCCTCAGGCAGCATGAACACCGGATGGTAGAACACCGTTATCAGAGGGGGAAGCGAAACCCTGAAGGTACGACGGAAACCCAACCACGAGAATTCCTGGACTCGAAGAAAGAGAAGAGAGCGGATTTAAAACGCGTAGAGATAAGAGGAGAATAGCAGAGGGGTAAGGAGTAAAATCAGACCTAACCAGAACTATCCAACCGATTTTGCAAAATAGTTTTAACACTCTACTTCGGCCGTTAGCTAGGTTATCCTACAGGCTGGACTTGTGGGGTATCGCAACTGCTGAGCTCTGATACCACTCTGTAACACCCTCAGAATCGTACCTATGCAAGTTTTAGCGATTCCCGCCAAACCCGCATAGAAACGATTCAAAGGTGTCCACCAGGCACTTGCGTGCGGGTGGAAAACAAAGTAATAACATTACACAACAGTCCTCGATGGGACCCATAGAACAGATATATATATACAGCAGCGACTCAATGAGTCAAGAATACAGATATATTATACAAAGATCCAAATCACCTTGAAAATGATAGAGCGTCCGACTATGGACAAGATGCAAATGGGGCTAAGAGCCCTGAAGAATAACCAATGGCGTCCATAACCCTGCCCAGGCCAAGCCGGAAGGGTAACCCTGCTAACGACGTCGATCTCAAAACCTGCTTAAACAAAAGGGGTGCCGACAAAGGGCAAAGGAAAAAGAGGAGCGTCAGTACTGAGGCCAGTACACGGCGAGGCTAGAATTCGGCGGTCCTCGCCTACATAGGTATGGTGGACTGAAGCGGCAGCGGCAGCATGCACTAAACAACCTATGGAGACTCGATACAACTGGCGGCTATCAGAGAGGGGTAAGAAAGACCTATTCGGGACCAACCTGATGCTACCACCAAACAAACCCATCCTGGGATTTTCCCCTCGAGACCAAACGAGGAAGTCAACCGAGGAACTCACACCGTTGGCAGTTTTATTTATTCAGTTATCGTTGCAGCAATTACTAGTCAGGTTTAGATAGTCATCCTGATAAAATAAGCAGTGGGCAGTTTTAGTTAACCATTCCGTTATAGTTGCAACACTTACTAATCAGATACAAATAGCATGAGATAACCCAAAAACCCAGCAGTTGTTGGTACTTTTATTTAGCCATTCCGTCATAGTTGCAATACTTACTAGTCAGGTACAATGGTCGCGAGCGACAACTCAAGCAAGCAATTGTTGGCAGATTTATTTAGCCATTCCGTTGTAGTGAAGCCGATTACTAGTCATTATAAAGTCAAATTTATAGCACTACTTTAGTTATAGTTGTCTATGATCGAGATACTGTGCTCCAAGTCGTCCATAACCGCGGACACGGCTTTCAGAAAGTTTTACCCGGCTGGGGTGCACAAATAGCAACACACACTCGATCAACCTCGGAAAAACCAAATCAAAACCCAACGAGGCCTTCACGACAAAGCAATCACAAGATTCAGAAATATTTCCGGGGGCCACCCCATTGAGTAGACCCGCAACGAAGCTAGCTGACTCCGAGACGGACTCAAGGTTTGCGTCAATGGTTGTAAACGACTGGGAACCCAAAACTGGGCTTGTCGATACCGCGAAAACATTCCGCTTACCTAAACAGTACAGTGTGCTCCGCGCACAATCGTAAATAAAGCAGTAGCATGGCATAAGTACAGGATAGTAATAAAACCTCAAACTAGTTTGTGGCCCCAAGAAATAAGAATGAATCAAGTGTTGGAGATATGCCCTAGAGGCAATAATAAATATAGTTATTATTATATCTTTGTGTTTATGATAAATGTTTACATTCATGCTATAATAGTATTAACAAGGAAACATTGATACTTGTGTGATTTGTAAACTTAATTTGAAGTCCCTAGTATAGCCTCTATACTTCACTAGCTTGTTGGTTGATTAATGATTGTGGTTTCCCTATCATGAACATTGAGATGTTATCAACAACAAGATCATATCGTTAGGAGAATGATATGGTGGACATAATCCTATAGATAAGCGTAGCATAAAGATCAAGTCATTTCAATAGTTCAATTGCTATATGCTTTCTGATACATAGTAACCTAATTCCTTCGACCATGAGATCATGCATATCACCTTTACCGGATGGATGCTTTGATGACATCAAACACCACACCGTAACTAGGTGGTTATAAAGGTGGCATTGAGTGTTCGGAAAGTATTGGTTGAGACACATGGATCAAGAGTGGGATTTGTCCATCCATATGACGGATAGATATACTCTAGGCCCTCTCGGTGGAATGTCATCCAATTAGCTTGCAAGCATGTGACTGGCTCACATGGGATCACATATCACGGGAACGAGAAAAGAGTACTTATCGGTAACAAGGTTGAACTAGGTATGCACAGATACCGACGATCATAACCTCGGATAAGTAACATATCGTGAGACAAAGGGAAATTGGTATCGTATGTAAGTGGTTCATTCGATCGCAAAGTAATCGTAGAAATATGTGGGAGCCATATGAATTTCCAGATTCCTCTATTGGTTATTGTTCGGAGAAGTGTCTCGATCATGTCCGCATAATTCACGAACCGTAGGGAGACACACTTAAGGATTCGACGTTGTTTGAGTAGTTATGGTATTATGAGAAAGAGACCGAATGTTGTTCGGAGTCTCGGATGGGATCCGGGATATCACGAGGTGATCCGGAATGGTCCGGAGAATAAGATTCATATAAGGAAAGACCCGTTTCGGAGTTCGGGAATGATTCCGGTGTTTTCATCGAGAATGTTCTAGAAGGTTCCGGATTGTCCGGCACTCCAGGGGGGAAGGGGTACATGAATGTGTCATTACATATTGGAATGATTGCATCATGTACTAAGTGTTCTTGCTGTCCCAAATAAAGGATTAAATTGAATCCTAAAACAGAAAAGTCAAATGTCCAGTTTGAAAGTCAAACGGCTAAAACAAGAAACTGTGGGAAACAAGCAAGAGGAGTTGGGAACCGACTTGAGGGAGGAGTCTTCTCCCCAAGCCGGCGCGCCAACCAAGGCCGACTTGGGGAGGGACTCCCCTCCCCTTAGCCGCACCCTCCACCCATAAAAGGAGGGGCAGGGCCTCCTCCTCTAGACACACAAGTTCCTATCCTCTAATCTCCGGTTTAGAGCCGTTTTGGTTTAGAGCTTCTAATTGCCCTAGCCTTCGGTTTAGAGCCTTCTAATTGGTGTGTCTAATCCCTAGACCACTAATAGTACTCTCTCATACTCCACCATACTCGCTCCGGCTTAAGGCGAAGCCCTGCGGGATCTCCCCTCTACTTCCGGTACCACGCCGTTGTGCTGCCGGAATCGGGAGGAGAGTGCTACAACCTCCGCTGCCTGCTGGAACAAGGGAGAGTAAGGTCTTCGTCGAGTACCGAACGTGTGACCGACTGCGGGAGCGCTGCCGGAACGCAGTGCCGGAAGGATCGTCTACGCGATCTTGAGATCGGAAAGAGTACGACTACATCACCCACGAGAATCCGCTCTCGTTAAACACTTTGGAATCTTCGAGGGTAAGTTATTCCATCGACTCGTTGCTACAATCTAGTAGATAGATCTTGGCTTGTTTGTTTGTATGCGATAGAAAATTTTTGTTTTCCATGCTACGAACCCCTACAGTGGTATCAGAGCCGTGTCTATATGTAGATCTGTTGCACGAGTAGAACACAATGGTCATTGTGGGCGTTGATGCTTTTATTGTTGATTGCTTCTTGTGTACTTTGCATCTTGCGGTATGTTGGGATGAAGCGGCCCGGGCTAACCTTACATGACATCGTTCATGAGACTTGCTCCACGCTTGACATGCAACTTGTATTGCATAAGTGGCTTTGCGGGTGCCTGTTTCTCCTAGCATAGTTAAGATCTAATTTACAACGAGTAATTAACAATACTAGTATCAATGTTGTGGTTCATGTTCGTAAGTTAGAACGACACTTTACGAAAGCCCCAAACCACGTAAAATATGCAAAGAAAGTAGAGGCGTCTAACTTTGTTTTGCAGGGGTGTGCAGTGATGTGATATGGCCATGATTGTGATTATATTTGATGTATGCAATGTTCCTTATTGTAAGTCGGCAACCGGCAGGAGCCATATGGTTGTCTTTAATTTATGTTAAGACCCGCGTGTCTATTCAAAGTAGTTGTAATAGTTGAAGCCGGTGGACGACAACCATGGAGAGGCGTCATTAACCTTGATGCAATGCCGGTGATGATGGAGATCATGTTCTTGCTTGAAGATGGAGATCGGAAGCACAAAGAAGAAAGGCCATATCATATCACATATATATTGAATTGCATGTGATGTTAATCCTTTATGCATCTTGTATTGCTTAGTAGACGACGGTAGCATTATAAGATGATCCCTCATGCACATGAATTTCAAGTCATAAAGTGTTCACCCTTGGTTAGCACCGTTGCTAAAGCTTGTTGTTTCGATGCACCACGTGATGATCGGGTGTGTTAGATTCTGCAAGTGTATACAACGTGAGCAAGCCAGATTTGCTCATGCGGAAACTAAGGTTTGATCTTGACGAGCCTAGCATGTACAGACATGGTCTCGGAACACGGATCACCGAAAGGTAAAGCATGAATCATATAGTAGATATGATGAACATGACGATTGTTCGCCATTGAAACTATATCAACTCTCGTGATGATCGGTGTTGATGTAGTAGATTTGGTTCGTGTGATCACTAAAACAATGTGAGGGATATTGTTTTGAGTGGGAGTTCACCTAGATTAACTTTATTAAGTAATTTGAACTCAATTTGTCATAAACTTAGTCTAAACTATTGCAAATATGTTGTAGATCAATGGCAGCCCCTACCATCAATTTTAATGCGTTCCTAGAGAAAGAAAAGTTGAAAAACAATGGAAGCAACTTCGCGGATTGGTTCCGCAATTTGAGGATTGTCCTCACAGCTGGTAATTTGACCTATGTGCTGGATGCACCGCTGGGTGACCCACCTGCAGCTGATGCTCCCGATGAAGTAAAGAATGTTTACCTCGCTCGGAAGAATCAGTACTCCATAGTTCAGTGTGCTATCTTGTATGGTTTGGAATCGGAGCTTCAGAAAAGGTTTGAGGATTCAGACCCATATGATATTGTCGAGGATCTCAAATTGATTTTTGAGACTCATGCAGCAATTGAAAGCTATGAGGCTTCTGAAAAGTTCTTTAACTGCAAGATGGAAGAGGGCAGCTCCGTCAGTGAGCATGTTCTTAAGATGTCTGGGCACGCAAACAAACTTCAAAGCTTGGGTATAGTGATTCCTAATGCTTTGGGGATTTATCGTGTCCTCCAATCACTACCACCAAGTTACAAGAACTTTGTGATGAACTACAACATGTAGAACATGAATAAGACGTTGCCAGAACTCTTTGCCATGTTGAAATCTGCAGAAGTGGAGATCAAGAAAGAGCACCAAGTGTTGTTGGTCAATAAGACCACCAAATTCAAGAAAGGCAAGTCTAAGCAAAAGGGACACTTCAAGAAGGGTGGTAAGAAAGTTACCACGCCAGCGAAGAAGACCAAGGCTGGACCTAAGCCTGATACTGAGTGCTTTTACTGCAAGGGAGAAGGTCACTGGAAGCGGAATTGCCCAAAGTACTTGGCGGATTTGAAGAACGGCAACATCAATAAGAAAGGTATATATGATATACATGTTATTGATGTGTATCTCACTAGTACTCGTAGTAGTGCCTGGGTATTTGATACTGGTTCGGTTGCTCATATTTGTAACTCGAAACAGGTGCTGCAGAATAAACGGAAGCTAGCGAAGAACGAGGTGACGATGCGCGTGGGAAATGGATCAAAGGTTGATGTGATCGCGGTCGGCACGCTACCCCTTCATCTACCATCGGGATTAGTTTTATACTTAAATAATTGTTATTTGGTGCCTGCGTTGAGCATGAACATTATATCGGGATCTTGTTTATTGCGAGACGGTTACTTGTTTAAGTCCGAGAATAATGGTTGTTCGATTTATATGAGTAATATGTTTTATGCACATGCACCTTTGATAGATGGTCTATTCTTATTGAATCTCGATAGTGGAAATACACATATCAACAACATTGAGGCTAAACGTTTGAAATCAAGCGATAATTCAACCTATATGTGGCACTATCGTCTTGGTCACATTGGAGTGAAACGTATGAAGAAACTCCATTCCGATGGACTTCTTGAATCACTTGATTTTGAATCACTTGAAAGATGCGAAGCATGTCTGATGGGTAAAATGACTAAGACTCCATTTTCTGGTATAATGGAGCGAGCTACAGACTTATTGGAGATCATACATACCGATGTGTGTGTGGTCCAATGAGTGTAGCATCGCGCGGTGGTTATCGTTATGTTCTTACCTTCACGGATGACTTGAGTAGATATGGGTATATCTATTTCATGAAACATAAGTCCGAAACTTTCGAGAAGTTTAAGGAGTTTCAAAGTGAGGTAGAGAATCAACGTAACAAGAAGATTAAATTTCTACGTTCTGATCGTGGAGGTGAATATCTAAGTTACGAGTTTGGCGAGCATTTGAAGAAATGCGGAATACTTTCACAATTGACACCGCCGGGAACACCACAGCGTAATGGTGTGTCCGAACGTCGTAATCGAACTCTCTTAGATATGGTTCGTTCTATGATGTCACTTACAGATTTACCGCTATCATTTTGGGGTTATGCATTAGAAACAGCCGCATTCACTTTAAATAGGGCACCAT
Organism: Avena atlantica; assembly: GCA_910589765.1. Taxonomy (NCBI): domain Eukaryota; kingdom Viridiplantae; phylum Streptophyta; class Magnoliopsida; order Poales; family Poaceae; genus Avena; species Avena atlantica. The sequence goes on along the minus strand of OU342739.1, from coordinate 51,974,142 downwards.
CTAAATCCGTTGAAACGACACCGTATGAATTATGGTTTGGGCAGAAACCTAAATTGTCGTTCCTTAAAGTTTGGGGATGCGAAGCCTATGTAAAGAAGTTACAGCCGGACAAGCTTGAACCCAAAGCGGAAAAATGCGTCTTCATAGGATACCCGAAGGAAACTATTGGGTATACCTTCTATCATAGATCCGAAGGCAAAATCTTCGTTGCCAAGAATGGATCCTTTCTAGAGAAGGAATTTCTCTCGAAAGAAGTGACTGGAAGGAAAGTAGAACTCGACGAGGTTGTCGAACCTTCTCTCAAAATTGCGAGTAGCGCAGCATCGGAAGAAGTTCCTGTGGTGCCTGCACCAATAAGAGAGGAAGCTAATGATGGTGATCATGAAACTTCGGTTGAAGTTACTACAGAACCTCGGAGGTCAACGAGAACTCGTACTACTCCAGATTGGTATGATTCCGTTATGAATATCATGTTGGTGGACAACACCGATGACCCCGAGACATATGAGGAAGCGATGATGAGCCCAGATTCCAATAAATGGCAAGAAGCCATGAAATCCGAGATTGGATCCATGTACGAAAACCAAGTATGGACTTTGGTGGACTTACCGGATGGCCGGAAGGCTGTCGAGAACAAATGGATTTTCAAGAAGAAAACAGATGCTGATGGTAATGTTACTGTCTATAAAGCTCGACTTGTCGCAAAAGGGTTTCGACAAATTCAAGGAGTTGACTACGATGAGACTTTCTCACCAGTAGCGAAGCTAAAGTCTGTGAGGATTATGTTAGCAATCCCTGCATATTATGATTATGAGATATGGCAGATGGATGTCAAAACAACATTCCTCAATGGAGACATTGATGAAGAGTTGTATATGATGCAACCCAAAGGTTTTGTCGATCCTAAAGATGCTAACAAGGTGTGCAAACTTCAACGATCCATCTATGGATTGAAGCAAGCATCCCGAAGTTGGAATCAACGTTTTGATAAGGTAATCAAAAGTTTTGGTTTTATACAAACTTATGGAGAAGCTTGTATTTACAAGAAAGTGAGTGGGAGCTCTGTAGCATTCTTAATACTATATGTGGATGACATATTGTTGATTGGGAATGATGTAGACCTTCTTAATAGTGTCAAGGAATATTTGAATAATAGTTTTTCAATGAAGGATCTTGGCGAAGCAGCTTACATATTAGGCATAAAGATTTATAGAGATAGATCGAAACGCCAAATATCATTGTCACAGAGTACATATTTGGACAAAGTTCTAAAGAGGTTTGGAATGGAAGAAAGCAAGAAAGGGTTCTTGCCCATGTTGCCCAATACGACCTTGAGTAAAACTCAAAGTCCGACATCGGCAGAAGATAGAGAAAGGATGAGTAAGACTCCCTATGCCTGAGCCATAGGATCTCTAATGTATGCCATGCTATGTACTAGACCCGACATTGCATATGCTGTTAGTTTAACTAGCAGATATCAAAGTGATCCAGGAGTGGATCATTGGACAGCGGTCAAAAACATCCTTAAGTACTTGAGAAGAACTAAGGATATGGTTCTTTCTTATGGAGGTGATGAACAGCTCGTTGTTAACGGTTACACCGATGCTAGTTGGAACACCTATCCGGATGATTCTAAATCACAATCCGGATACGTATTTATTTTGAATGGTGCAGCAGTTAGCTGGAGGAGTGCAAAGCAAAGCGTTGTGGCGAGATCTTCAACTGAATCGGAATACATGGCTGCTTCGGAGGCTTCACAAGAAGCGTTATGGATGAAAGAGTTCATTACAGAGCTGGGTGTGGTTCCTAGTGCGCTGGACCCAATGTCTATCTACTGTGATAACATGGGCGCCATAGCCAATGCGCAAGAACCAAGGTCACACAAGAAGCTGAAGCACATCAAGCTACGTTTTCACGCTATTCGAGAACATATCCAGGATGGGGGTATAAATATTTGCAAAGTACACACAGATCTGAATGTGGCGGATCCGTTGACTAAACCTCTCCCGAGGGCAAAACATGACCAACACCAAACTGCCATGGGTGTTCAGTATATTACCATGTAATCTAGATTAGATGACTCTAGTGCAAGTGGGAGACTGTTGGAGATATGCCCTAGAGGCAATAATAAATATAGTTATTATTATATCTTTGTGTTTATGATAAATGTTTACATTCATGCTATAATAGTATTAACAAGGAAACATTGATACTTGTGTGATTTGTAAACTTAATTTGAAGTCCCTAGTATAGCCTCTATACTTCACTAGCTTGTTGGTTGATTAATGATTGTGGTTTCCCTATCATGAACATTGAGATGTTATCAACAACAAGATCATATCGTTAGGAGAATGATATGGTGGACATACTCCTATAGATAAGCGTAGCATAAAGATCAAGTCATTTCAATAGTTCAATTGCTATATGCTTTCTGATACATAGTAACCTAATTCCTTCGACCATGAGATCATGCATATCACCTTTACCGGATGGATGCTTTGATGACATCAAACACCACACCGTAACTGGGTGGTTATAAAGGTGGCATTGAGTGTTCGGAAAGTATTGGTTGAGACACATGGATCAAGAGTGGGATTTGTCCATCCATATGACGGATAGATATACTCTGGGGCCTCTCGGTGGAATGTCATCCAATTAGCTTGCAAGCATGTGACTGGCTCACAAGGGATCACATATCACGGGAACGAGAAAAGAGTACTTATCGGTAACAAGGTTGAACTAGGTATGTAGAGATACCGACGATCATAACCTCGGATAAGTAACATATCGTGAGACAAAGGGAAATTGGTATCGTATGTAAGTGGTTCATTCGATCGCAAAGTAATCGTAGAAATATGTGGGAGCCATATGAATTTCCAGATTCCTCTATTGGTTATTGTTCGGAGAAGTGTCTCGATCATGTACGCATAATTCACGAACCGTAGGGAGACACACTTAAGGATTCGACGTTGTTTGAGTAGTTATGGTATTATGAGAAAGAGACCGAATGTTGTTCAGAGTCTCGGATGGGATCCGGGATATCACGAGGTGATCCGGAATGGTCCGGAGAATAAGATTCATATAAGGAAAGACCCGTTTCGGAGTTCGGGAATGATTCCGGTGTTTTCATCGAGAATGTTCTAGAAGGTTCCGGATTGTCCGACACTCCGGGGGGGAAGGGGTACATGAATGTGTCATTACATATTGGAATGATTGCATCATGTACTAAGTGTTCTTGCTGTCCCAAATAAAGGATTAAATTGAATCCTAAAATAGAAAAGTCAAATGTCCAGTTTGAAAGTCAAACGGCTAAAACAAGAAACTGTGGGAAACAAGCAAGAGGAGTTGGGAACCGACTTGAGGGAGGAGTCTCCTCCCCAAGCCGGCGCGCCAACCAAGGCCGACTTGGGGAGGGACTCCCCTCCCCTTGGCCGCACCCTCCACCCATAAAAGGAGGGGCAGGGCCTCCTCCTCTAGACACACAAGTTCCTATCCTCTAATCTCCGGTTTAGAGCCTTCTAATTGGTGTGTCTAATCCCTAGACCACTAATAGTACTCTCTCATACTCCACCATACTCGCTCCGACTTAAGGCGAAGCCCTGCGGGATCTCCCCTCTACTTCCGGTACCACGCCGTTGTGCTGCCGGAATCGGGAGGAGAGTGCTACAACCTCCGCTGCCTGCTGGAACAAAGGAGAGGAAGGTCTTCGTCGAGTACCGAACGTGTGACCGACTGCGGGAGCGCTGCCGGAACGCAGTGCCGGAAGGATCGTCTACGCGATCTTGAGATCGGAAAGAGTACGACTACATCACCCACGAGAATCCACTCTCGTTAAACACTTTGGAATCTTCGAGGGTAAGTTATGCCATCGACTCGTTGCTACAATATAGTAGATAGATCTTGGCTTGTTTGTTTGTATGCGATAGAAAATTTTTGTTTTCCATGCTACGAACCCCTACATCAAGCTCTGGCTCAGGGGGGTCCCATAATCCTCCCGGATGTGGATAGCGCGAATATTCAAGGAACAGGTATCAAGTACTCGGGGTCCTACGGGACACAAGTGGACGATTAACAACCAAATAACATCTATTGCCCACCTGTGCCTCTGCTTACCTACTTCAATTTTAGTTGTTAAACAGGAATTAAAGTGAACGATAAGTAAAGCCATGATCATCTCCAACATTAAACATGCGGCCACACTCCAACAACTGTGGTACTTGACGACACGCAACAGCACTCGAGCAAGCGACTACGACGCGCAAGTCCAACTATCTACCAAACAACAGGTAATAGGATGTGTCCAAGGCAATATAAGGCTGCAAGGGATATCACGGGTACGAAAACTAGAGCATCGCAACACAAATAGCAATAGATCAACAGGAGGGGATAAATACTATAAAAGTAAGATAGGTAGAAAGGGGGAGATGCTCGCCTGAAAACATTGCCGAAGGTTCATCCGAAGATCGGGGCGAAGCTCACATCCACTCAACGGCCTTATCCGCGAAGAAGCAAAACACTAGAATAAACACCGGATGCAATATTTAATACTACGGCAAAAGATCGGCGTGATGCATGTATGATGTATGGCATGGCAAAGGTGCGATGCAATTAGGTCATATTAAGCGGAACCGGGGTCCCGACAAATATTTAAGCGGTTCAAGTTGTTTATCTACCCCGCAATTTAAATGTTGTAATAACAGGGCAAGATAAGTTACCGGTTCGCTACACAAGTTTAAATGAGGCCAATATAAGACTAGATTTGCCCGCATATTGGCCCCATATTTAATTATATGGTGAATCGGCATAAGGCCCCCAAACCACATGATAATATGCATGTAAGTATGACAATTAAATATGCAACAATTTATATAGTTGACCATTTATGAAATAGGGTTCTCGGATAAGGGTCACACATTAGGGTTTGGCGGATCTTGGGGTTCGAGGGGTTCGGGGCCGGTCTCAGGGTTCGGATCTGGGGTTCGGACTCCGGGGTGGATACCAGGTGAAGAGCTTGGCGTCCCAGGAAGGAGGACTTGGTTCGGTGTCGGGGGCGCATCGGATTCGCCCTGGTCGAGGTCGTTCTTATCGTTGTGAGGATCTTGTCGGGTCCGCGCCATCGCATCGGTCTTGACGTTTGGGTCGCCGGTAGATCTTGGCATTCTCGAGGAAGTACTTGGCGTGCCGGGTTCGGTCTTCTGATCCGAGAAGGAGAACTTGGCGATTCCGAGGTTCTTGGTGTTCGACGGGGTTCGGGCGCGCCGGGATCGGGCTTCGCATCTGAGAAGGTGGTCTTGATGTTCATGCCGGAGTTCTTGGCATCCGAGACGAAGACCTTTAGATCCAGGAGGAAGATCTTGAGGTCCCATGTCGAAGTACTTGTTCGTCCGTATTTTGTTAGTGGCGAGGTTCTTGCCGGGGTTCTCGACTTGAGGGACGTTGGGCTCACACTTGCAGACGAAGGACTTGGTAGCACCACCAGGTACTCGACAGGGCAAGCTCTACGGGCATCGAACAGAGAACGACCACGCGGAGGAGGACCGGCAGAGGGGGCGACTCGCGGCGAGGAAGGCACGCGGGACGAACAGAGGCCGGCGAGAGGAGGCCCACGGCCAGGAGCAGCAGCTATGACGGAGCTTGGCGGTCTCGGGGACGCAAACAGGGGCGACGGCGGCCGCGGCCGGTGGCGACTCCGGGAAGGCGGCGGCGCGTCGAGGCTCCGGCAAGGTGCGGAGGAGGGCGGTGGGGCGACGCGGGCGGAGGGAGGCGCAGGCGGGGCGGACCGGCAGCGGAGGACGGGGGCGATGAGGGCGGGGCGCTGAGGAGGTGGGGATCCGAGGCGGCCGGCGGCCGGCGGCCGGCTCGTGCAGGTGGCGGCGGTGGTTGCTCGATGCAGAGGACGCAAGCGAGGCGACGGGGAGGCAGAGGAGCCCCAGGGCGGGCTCGCTGGGTTGGAGGTGGTGGAGGCGAGGAGGGCGCGGGCTCGGGCGGCGGTGAGCCGGAGAGGTGGCGGCGGAGGCGCCACGGCGAGGCTGGACCGGCGGCCGGGGAGAGACGCTGGCGGCGCTCGCGGGACAAAGGCGAAGGCAGCGGGCGAGGGGCTGACGGCGGACGCGAGCCGGAGCCGGGAGGAGGGAGAAGTCCGGCGAGCGCGGGGAGGAGGAGCCGGCGACGAGGGAGGTCCTCGGGGCGGGGAGGCGCGGCCGGAGGCAGGCGTCGTCGGGGCCGGAGGAAGACGAGCGGGAGCGGAGTCCCTGGCGACGCGGCGGAACGGGGGTGGAGGAGAAGGCCCGCGGGGCGTCGGCGGAGGCGCACGGCGACGGCGGTCGCGGCCGGGTGGCGGCGGGGCAGGAGGAGCCCGACACGGTGGCTCCACGGGAAGAGGGAGGAGCGGCCGGAGCGCGCCGGGGCGGAAGAGAGAGGCAGAGGAGAGGTGGCCGGAGGGGAGGAAGAGGAAGGGGAGAGGAGCGGGTCGGGGAAGGGTGCGGGAGCGGGGCGATGCGGGGAGATAGGAGGGTCGGGGCTGGTGGGGCCGGGGGTGTCGGTGGGGGTGGGCCTGGGGAAGGTGTGGGGAGGGGGCCCGGGTGGCAGCGGGTTGGGGAGTGGGCTAGGTGCGTTGTGGCGTGGTGTGCTGTGTGTGGGGTTGGGGTGGGACCCAGGGAGAGAGAGGGGGAGAGAGATAGAGGAGTGGGGGGGCTGGCATGTGGGCCAGGAGGAGAGAGAGGGGCTGCTGGATTGATGAGGTGGCGGGGGTGAGATGAGGTGGAGGGGAAGGTGAGGTGGAGGGCACTGGTTGGTGGGTAGACTAGGATTGGGTAGACTAGGGATTTAGGTGGGACTGGTTAAGATATTTTAGTTGAGGGTTTTCTTTTATTTAAAAAAATAATTTTTGTAAATAGTTTTAGACAAATAAAAGACCGGAACAGACCGATGTTCTAATTTGAAATAAGACGGGGGCAATTTAGAAAACAAAACTAAGCGTTTCGAAAATAGTTTCAGACAAACAATGCATGATGATGACGATGCAATGCACAAAAACAACGCGATTTTCTAGTAGTGGTTTTGCGGGATGCCACACTTCACCTAAGAATAAAGATGGCAAGAGTAGAACTTGCTACATATGCCGTGAGAAGGGGCATATTTCTTCCTCATGCACTATCGGTATCTCCTCATCTAACCCTATCATTATTGATGATGCTTATTCTCTTTGTAAGGATGAGGTTGGCAATGTGTTTGCCAAATTTGTTGGTGCCCAATGTGGTGTAAAGAAAAGATCCATTTGGGTTGCCAAGCCTATTGTGACAAACTTCTTAGGACCCAACTTGGTTGGGGACCAACAAGCCAAAACTTGATCAATAGGTATTGTTGGAGGGCATTGGAGTCTTGGCTACTTTATGAAGAATTGAGGGATCTTCATCAATTATTATTGTCAAGCCAAGCCATTTGGATTATCATGATTATATTATATTTCCAATGTTCCTCCTTGCGGTAACATATGCTAAACTCTTTACATTGAAAGTTACTCGCCCCCTTGTGCATGTGTTGGTTTTGTATCTTCCATGTTTTTGTACATGTTGTGCTATCCACTTAATTATATTGAAATCAAGATTATTTGTGTATGATTAGGTGTCACACCATGTATGTATGTTTCTTGTGTTTGAGCCTTGCTTGGTTATATTTGGTATCCTATTTGGCTCTTGTGAGAAATTAATGGATTATCCCATTTCGGGGGAGTGTTATGTTTGGGCATTCCACAATCCTAAAATTGTGTGTACATGAGGAATACCACCTAGTACTTATATTGGATTCTTGTCTAGTCTCTATGTGGTATAATTCTCATGAGAAATTTAAGTTTTATAATGTCCATTAATTATCTCTATTTGTATCCTTTTTCCTCGTGTTGTTTTTATGGTAGTATCACATTATGGGGGAGTCTTATGCTTAGTTCATATTACAATCCTAGAAAATGTGAATATTCGAGGTTGTGTCACTTAGAATTGTTATTGATAATTATCTAGCGCCTATGTGACACATTGGCTCATACAAGGTCCAATTTGCATGAATGGCTTTATTGATCTTATTTTGGATCTTGTATATGAGAGTGTTTCTTGGTATGTGTTTCCTCATATTTAGATATATATATATATATATCCTCATGGAAACCATTTGCTTCAAGTTACTCTATTCACTAGTGATTGTGTGACTTTTGGGAAGCTACCAAGAATCTTGTTCGAAGTATCATGCTTAATTCTTATCTTTTGTTATATGCTCCTTGTTGTGACTATGATCTTGGATATCCATGCAAGGTACCTTGGGAAAATGATTCCCAATATTTCTTGTCCTTGGACAATGAGTACTATATTTATGGTAGAATTTATTGATCATATTCACTTTGGCCCTTGCTTAATATTGTCCTATCTTTGGCCAAGTAAATGTTTCGTGTGCTCCCATGCCTTACTTGCCTCTTATGAATCTTCTTATTTTATTGATATCCTCTTGTGTTTTATTTAATATAGGTAGTAGTGATGATCTCATTTGTGTACATTTTGCATTCGAAAGAAAATTATATATAATGTACTACTTATGGGTGAGCTCTCCTATATTATCTAGAACAATCCTTTTATGATTCCCGTTTTGTTCCATATCATATTTTATATGCTTGGAAACTCAATCTCTTCGTTTTGGTATTTTGTGCCATCATGAAAAGTTTGGGGAGTTTGGTTTCTTGTTGGAACCTCTTGCTCTTTTTGGGAGCTGGTTTTGTCTCATTCCTTGTTTCATGTTTTGTCTATTTTTAGAATGAGATAAATCCTTGAGTATTTGTGTTCTTATATATCTTTTGCTCTTTGGATTTTGCCTAGTTTATTTGTTGAACTTGTGAATCTTTCATGTGTTGAATTGGTTCTTTGATACAATTTGGACACCATTTGTCATGTCTCACTCTTGTGTGTGACATCTCGGTTTACTTGGTGCTTTTGTTCAAATTGTATCTCCTTTTTGGTTCTTGAAAGCCTCGTGCAGGCATATTTACTACATGTTTATACTATGGCATGTTTGCTTTCTTTGATCCAATATATAGGGAAAACTCCACCAAATCCCATCGGCTAAGTTGTGCATGAAATTCAATTTCATATCAATATGCACATATTTATGTGGAGTCTCTCCTATGTATTGTAGTTGCACTAACTACATTGGACCCAATAAGTTTGGGGACCATTTTGTACTTAATTGTGTTTTAGGTACATTGGAGATATATTGGATGCTTGTCTCTCGATTTTAAAGAAGTAGAGCTTACAAGAAAATTTGAGGCTAGCTGTAGGATGACCAACGAATTCCTATCCTCTACATCCTATCAATTATATCTCGGTAACAAGTATCTCTTGCTCATGCATATTTATCTTACTTCCAACCTTTTGTAGGTTGCATCTTGGCATGAATTCTTGTTATTGTATTTATTGTTGTATTTCTAGCCATGGTATCAAAAGAACTCTCTATTGTAAATGTGCATAAGTTGAGATGAGTGCATATAATTGGGACTATACAAAATCATGCATATGATCCACCAATCCCAAATATGTCAATCTAGTAATTTTATTGCCTATCTTTTCCTCAACTTCTCTCATGTGCAATAGTGAAATTTTGCTAGTTGATTTCTCCTTGTGATGCTTGTTTCCTTTCTCCATATATTCCAACTTTCTCCTTTTCCCTTGGTGATCGTTGTAATGTATGGGGTGTGTTGGTTGTTGAAGCTCATCGATGTACAATAAGATATTTGAGCCTTTTGGCCATGCTTTAAAGAAAAATCTTATTGGTATTGTCATGACTTCATTTTGGATATCTTTCTCTATTTATTTTAAGTATCTACTTTATGTGTACATGTTTCTTTGTGGATCAATATCTTTGCAAGATTGTCTACTTAGAAACTTATACACATGAAAGAGGTTACTCAATTTTTTCTTGATATCTTCCTCGTTTCATGTGTGTTGTATGGTCATACTAAGCAATATCATTCATTGAAGACTATGTGGATACGCAATGATCATCCTTGTATTAGTCTTATAATATGCTTTGTCATGCATCTCACACATCCTTGTGGTTGAGCCCGCTAATATGTTGTCTCTTACTTATTGCTCAACCATTTGTTTCTTGCAAATTTTATGCCTTGGTATTTGCTCATTTGCACAAAGCTGTTTTATAAGTAAAATAGAGGAAGTTAGGATTCCATGTTGTGCACATTGTATTCACATACAAAAACCTAATGTTGCACATACCTTGGGGAGCTTCCTAACTTTATTTATAGCATCACTTTGTGCTTATCATATTTGTTCTCTCATGCCTTGTATTGTTAAAATGGAGTTGGATGAGTGAGGATTCCATGATTATGCACTTTGTTCCCAAATGCAATTATCATAATTGGTGCATTATCTTTGGGGAGCTCATCTAATTCATTTAATAATGCCCATTTGTCTTCTTTCTCATTCGTTGTGCCTTAAATGTTTATGGGAGAGCAAGGATCCATATTTGTGCATTATGTATTCTAATGCATTTATTTTTAAATTGTGCATAAATCTTGGGGAGCTTCTCCATTTATTATTTAAAAACATTCTTTTGCTCTCTTGTTGCTTTCAATTGGTTTGTCGGATCTTGTGATTGCTTACATCATTTGTTGATTCTTCTTTTATTTTATTTATTTTGGCAATCTTTGGGTCCTAGATATAGTTCTACTTCCTCCCAAGTATTCATCATTGGATATGTGCGAATGCACACCGTTTGGGGATTTATCACTATATTGGCCATCTAGAACTAGTCACCCATTTTGGCAATCGATGCCAATGGGGGAGAAGTTTTAGAGGGTTTTAGGGAAATGGTTTATGCCTTGAGTTTGTTTCTAAGCATTTTCCTTTCATGCTCTTGCATCTTTGTTGTTTCTTAGCATGTGGTATATATAGAGGAAACTCCACCAATGATAATGATTGGCAATATATGCAATGAAATTCAAGTTCATCACACATGCATAGATTGTGGGGGAGTTTGCTCTATATATGGTGGTGGTACCAATATCACATACTTATGTAGTATTTGATATTGGTGCTACCATTTTATGTGTTAAATTCCTTATATAAACCCTCTCAAATGGATTGTCATCAATTACCAAAATGGGGGAGATTGAAAGAACATGTGGGCCCCCATGTGTGGTTTTGGTAATTAATGACAATCTCTATGGACTAATGCTTGTGTCAAGTTGTACTTGTAGGAATTGTCCATAGACAATGCTTGAACCAATTGTTGGCTTCAAGGTTTGGAGAAGAAGTGAAGAGGATCATGTGGTGACCAAGGTGTTCAAAGATTGAACCACATATTGGTCATGTGAGATTTAAACCTATGGCAAGTATGTCTTGAAGAATAAGATGGAGTAATATCTCTGGTGTATCTTCAAGGCATCAACATAATGAAGAAAAGAAGAAATGATGTGCAAGCTAAAGATGTGCAATATCTAGAAGATCTCATGCTTAAAGCTTGCCATCCTCGGTGATCATGGATCGATGAAGACAAGGTCAATGTAAAGGTTTCCCCATGTTGTATGGGGGAGTAACTTGCAAGTCTTCATCAAGCAAGTGCGTAAAATAGCAATCAAGAAAGGTGTTCCATCTTGAGAAGGACAAGATCGTATACATCAAGATCAAGTGGAATATGCGCAAGGAAAAGGTATGATATTGATAGGGTTTGTTTCTTACCGGTCTCGTGGTGTTAGTTGGGGAGACCGGTTTATAGGATAGACAACCGTACTATCAAGAGGGACTCTCAAGTGAGTAACTCGATCATATCTTTCAAAGAGAGCTCAAACCTTTGCACACTTAGCATCATCCTTTCTTGGTTGATTATTTGGATCTTATCCATGTGAGGTTCTAGAGCTTGTGGTAATATTCATAACAAGCTCTAGTTCATCAAAAACGGATTTCCCTTTTATATCATATTGCGTTTTTTATCTTTGAGGTTTTACGGTTTCTCACCAAGAGAGGTATCTCACATTATAATACATGAAATGTTCTCTCTTGGTGGTATCCAATATTTCCACTTTTTGTTGGGTAGCCCTTGTTGTCCTTTGTCCAACAAAATTGGTTTCGGGTCAATCGGAGTTTCCAAACTCTAGATATCGCCATTTGAAGTTTGCCTCTTATTTGCTCCTGACCGGAGTCTCCGGTCTGTGTGGACCGGAGTCTACGGTGTAGTCCGGAGTTTCCGGATGTGTCTCCGGTGGTGACTTCAGAATCAGGGCTGGGACATTCTGTATGGGGGTCCGGAGCCTGGTCCGGAGACTACCCCGGAGTCTTCGGTGTTTCCTCAGTCCGGAGTCTCCGGTGTAGGAAGACCGGAGTCTCCGGTCTTGTTGGGTCTTGGATGGCCCAGGTCATTCAAATGAGCGGTCCGGAGGCTGGTCCGGAGGTTGGGACGGAATCTCCGGTGTAGACCGGAGTCTCCGGTCTGACTTTTCCCCAACGGGCAGAAAACGGTCAGAAACATGTGGGCCTATAAAAAGGGGCCCTTCTTCCCCAATGCAATAGCTCGAGTTTTTACATGCTTTCTCCTCCATTCTTGACCCTCTTGAGCTTTCTCCCCCTTCAATCCCTCCCTTTATTCTTGCATATACTTTAGGGATTTGAAAGAGGAGATCTAGTTCTACAATCCAACCAATCCATCTCTCCTCTAAGTGAGGGGAACATCTTGGGATCTAGATCTTGCAGTCTTTTGTGGATTTCCTCCATTTTTCTTCCTCTCTTATTCCCCCACAAGCTTTTGTAGCTTTGGTGGAATTTGGGAGAGAAGGATTTGAGCATTACTTGTGTTCTTTCCATTTGCATTTGGTGCATCGGTTTGAGTTCTCCCCGGAGGATTTGGTGAGTGAAAGTTGAGAAGCTTTTTACTCTTGGGTTCTTGGAACCCTAGAAGGTTTGTTGGTGTTGCAGGTTGTGGCCTTGGTGGCATTGTGGCCTTGGCGGCGTTTGTTGGGAGACTCCAATTAAGTTGTGGAGAAATGCCCCAACCTTGTGAGAGGTTCCGGTTGCCACCGACAAGTGCACCAATAGTGGAAGCGTGGATCGATCCCATTGGGGTGAGATTCACCGGAGAATAAGGGAGGCCTTTTGTGGCATTGGTGGTTTGATACCACCCCCTCTCCAAACGAGACATACTCCATGTTGGGAGGAACTCGGTAAAATATTGTTGTCCCCGCGTGCCTCGGTTATCTCTATACCCGAGCTCTTTACTTATGCACTTTACATTGTGATAGCCTTCGTGCTTGAAGTAATATATATCTTGCTATCACTTTGTTGCTTGTATTGCTTAGCATAAGTTGTTGGTGCACATAGGTGAACCTTAGTTGTTCTAGGTTGTGCTTTATAAAGTAAAAATTAGTTTTATTCCGCCTTTGTTGAGCCACTCTAGGAAAAGTTTTAATCGCCTATTCACCCCACCCCCTCTAGGCGACATCCGTATCCTTTCAACAGTGTATGTTGTCATGTCGTTGACCCTAGGAGTGTGACTGAGATTGAGGGAAGGAATTATCGACATGGACGAAATCTCCTGCAACATGGAACGGGAGCGATCGACCTGGAGCACGCAACGACATGCAGAACGAGATTGGATGGTACCTTCGCCAATGTAGCTGGTGACAAATGCCGAAGAGGTGGACGATGTCGCCGCCTACCTGGGCCAGGGCGGTGGTGAGTGACTCTTGCTTCGTCATGATAATGGCCTAGGTGGTGTCTTAGTTAGGAGGCGATGACACCCGCATTAGCCTTGGCCTAAAGGGCTACGATGATCTCGACCTCTTTCTATCGTTCGGCGACGGCTTTGGCTTTGTCCACCCGTGCCTTGGCCTTGTCTCTCTGGACGGTGTGTTTCCTCGTCTCATGAGCTTGCTCCTCCACAGTCAGCTCTTTCTTCAGCTTGAGTAGGGCCTTGGCCTTGGGGGCGGTGATGGTGGAAGCAGGGAAGGTGGGGGCGTCCTCCATTGCTGGCTAGGGCTTGAGTATTTCAATGATATTATGAAGTACATAATAGCAAAGAAGCATGCACAAAATAATATAGTGGAGGGTCAAAAGGCTTCATCAATGTAGATGCACATGCATTTCAAGAATACACAGTTGGTGTTGGTGATCCTTCTGAAGTTTTGACTAAAGACGTACCTAAGCAACATGCAAAAGTTTCTGCAGAGAAGAATCATCCCATGACAGACAAATGGTTTACTATCACTAGTATATTATGAGTGACAAAATCGGCAGGGGTACTTTCACCTCCATCATGCTTATGGCTTTATATACCCCAACCCAACTGCTCTAGCCCTGGGTCCTCCTGCATCCTTTCTTAAGTGGACCATGGAAGGTGGGCGAGTATCTGCTTGGGGATGATAGAAAACATCATAACTTTATTGTCCTTTTAAACCCCTCCAAAATCTAGTTGAAGTTCGGTCGCGTCGGAGATATTGTTATCTTATTTTTAGGCTTCATCGTCCGGCTCCTCCAAAATTATGTTAGGATCGGCTGACTCATCCACTACCACACGTACGACAAGAATACAACGAAAAAGAGAGACAAGACATTTGAATAAACTGAAGAACAAGAAAGAAGAACGTCCCAATCCATACAACAGGCTCCAAGAACACAAGATACATGGGAAGTACTTGACGAACATGTTGTGATGGAAGAAATGTGTCGATAGCATGACCCCACATGATGAAGTGACTTTCCCCACGCCAATCAGACACAGGCAAGGAACAAAATAAATAAGCGACACATATCACCAGGATCAATCGCGAGGACACATACAAGGCATGTACCAACACATAGCCCGATAGGGCACCGGTGTCGGCCACCTTGCAGCACACTCGCACGCATCACTGCCGCGTCGTGCAGAAAGACCTCCCCGGCAAGAGGTACTGTGTTGGGCCGTCAAAAATCGTCGCCATGCCCAAAATTCGGAGAAAAATCCACGTGACTTTAAGTAGCATCTATTTGAGTACACGTAAGAATTAATGTTTGACAGCGGCCATCCGTAGAAGCATTGCCTTATTTCGCAAGTTGGTCTTCTAAAAAGTTTGGAATAAGAGCAAAGATGATTTTCATAATACTACCGATGAGTATATATTGCAGGCCAGATCAAAGAAGCAGCGAACCCTAGATACAAAACACATGAGCAGTCCAAATATCATAAACGTGGATCTCTGCATTTGCTTGTTGTATACACTACTAAACTCTCTAGTTAATTAATGAAAAGATGAAGCTTCTGCCTTGTTCTGAAAAGATGGTTTTTCTAACACGCGAAAAGCAAAAACCCAGCGTCCATGTGATGCTTGTCTACAAGTCAAAGATGAACGCTATTGAGAGTTTGAGACACACTGATCCCAACTCATTAACAAGTGGCAACCCAGCGATGGCGTCCACTGGCGTGCATGCGCGCCAGATGTGCGGGCGGTGCCTGATCGAGCAGCCCCCACTCACGCCAAGTCGCCACGAGCCCTCGCCATGGCAACACCTGTGCACGCGGGCGGCACGTACACACCGGACGTGTCAACCGGATGACCCATGCGGCCATGCGTTCGGTGCTGTTATAAAATGCCCAGTTCACAGACCGGCGAGGGTATAGCCTACCTGTGTGCGCCCTCTGAACTCAACGAAAGCACCGCCGTGTTAACCAAAGATGTCGATGATGCCATGGTTGGGTGGCCGCGGGGACGCCTTCTCCTCCGACCTGTTTGACCCCTTCGGCGCCTCCTGGCCCTGGGACGCCACGCGCCGCGGCGGCGAGGGCGGAAGCGGCGGCCGTGACGAGGCCACGGCCGTGGCTCGCACCAACGTGGACTGGCACGAGAACGAGAAGGAGCACATCTTCTCCGCCGAGATCCCCGGTACGTCTACTGACAGGTCTTTCAGTTTGGTGCTCATGTAAATTGAAATGTTCCTGGACTGAAACGCGTGCTGATCTGTAGGGGTGAGGAAGGAGGACGTGAAGGTGGAGGTGGAGGACGGCAACGTGCTGAAGATCAGCGGGCAGAAGACGCGGGAGGAGGAGCACAAGGACGACGCCTGGAACCGCGTGGAGCGCAGCTTCGGGTCCTTCATGCGGCGGTTCCGTCTGCCGGAGAACGCCAAGGCCGACGGGATCAGGTGCACCATGCAGGACGGCGTGCTCAGGGTGGTCGTGCCCAAGGACGAGCAGGCGCAGAAGCAGCGCAACGTCCGCTCCATCGACATCGCCTAAACGCGCGTGCGTGGAATCCCAGGCCTGCTAGCGTTCCCGTGTGTCTTGCGTGGTGCGGGCATCCCAGGCCTGCATGGAGGAGGGACCTCGCTAGCGTTCCCGTGTCTTCGGTCAGCTTCAGTACTACTGGTCTACTGCTAGCCTGCTAGTACTCCTATGTATTGTGTGTGTGTGGGTGTCTCCGGGTCTGTTTTATCCTAAGTGGTCGTAGTAGCCAGTATGCCACCGTGTAGTATGCGTCGTGTATGCAGCTGCGTGGCAGTATGCATCGTGTACCACTGTCTAATGAGGTTCAGTGTGCTTACCCAGCAATATGCCTATCCTTGAGGGGTTCATCTGAAAAACATCAAAACTTCAGGCAAGGGTCCCAACAGAAAAGAAAATATCCCAAATGGCTACTTGTAAGACGAAAACGGCTGAAGGAGCAAAATTTAATTTTCAAAGTTTGGCAGGGGCCGCGCGAACGCGTACCCCCTCTACCACAAATTATGACGTCCACTCTCCCCGTAGGGAGATGGTAGACCAACGCGCTGCACCAAGTGCAATGTGAGCCGTTGATCTAGGCCACGGCCCTTCGTGATCTGCCGTAGACCCCGTCCAGGTAAGTACTTTGCAACGGAGCACCAGGCGCCTCTTATATAGCAGGCTCTCCCGACCAACCTTTGCTCCGCTTCCGAGGTGGTACTAAAATAGGTGAGACGTGCTTCCTCGCGCAGCCGTTGCCATGGGGTTCGGATCGTGGGTCTCCTTTCAGGCCGACTTTGGATAAGAACTGGGCTCTGTGTTGCAAGGCCCACATCGAGTTGTTCTTTTTTTTGTGGGGATTCTCTGGTTTTGCACCGATTTCCTGTTTCTTTTGTGAGGATGAGGATTCTCTGGTTTTGCACCGGTTTCTGCAAAAAGAAAAAGGAAAATTGCACCGAAGGCCATCATCTGCAATTTGGCGTCTTACAAGAAAAACAGTCACCAAAAAGGGGGGAGGAAGAAAAAAAGCCACCAAAAAGGGGGGGAAAAGAAAAAAAGCCATCGTCTGCGTCCATGATGATAAGAATTTAGGAGAGAAAAAATTATTGTAAAATAAGGGATTAGCATTTTGGATAAGGGATTAGCATTTTAAATAATAAAACATACTACTAGGTGAATAAACAGAAGCTCGTTGGAATGATTCTGGATAAGGGATTAGCATTTTGTATTTTTGTCTAGGAGAACTATTTCTGAAGAACATACACAGTACGCCATGGCGCACCAAAAGTCTAAAAAATGCCAACTTCTTAGTGAGCCATAGCAAGTTACATTTTTAAAATTTCAACTCTCGGAAGACATTGGCCTCCCCAAATTTTCCTTCGAAGAGAACATGAACCCCAGATTTCCTTCAAAGAAACATGAAAAATGCCCATGGCTCCCCTCCTATGTCGCCCGCAGCGCGGGCGACACCGAAGGGTCCAACCCTAGCCGCCACCAGGGCCAGCCCCTCCCGCTCTCTCCTCCATGCCTCCGTCGGAGGATGCGGTCAGGAAAATCTCGCATCGCTACCGACGGGGGCGGGGTCTCTCCCGCGTTGCCTCGTCGTGAAGGATGTCGGCCTAGGCAACGGCGGCGGGAAGGGGGGCGACGTGTGGCGGAGCAGGGAGGATGCGTGGTGGCAGTGTGGAGGGCACGAGGTCGATGGCTACAGAGTGTGGATCTTCACATGCCCTTGGTCGCGCATGGCAGCATGGCCCGATCTAGGCCTATGCGGGCATGTGTGGGTTGTGGCTCCAAGGCACGACAGCGACACGTGGAGCCCTGGCTTCGGCATGTTGCGCGGATGCAGCAATCATGGTGGTCGGCTGGCACGGGAGGCTCCTCCTCGAGCCCATGTTGGTCGTGTAGGTGACTGCGACTCTTTAGACGCTCAAGGGTGGTTGGTACATCGACGAGGAGAGTTCAGAGGAGGTTGGTTCTTCAGAGTTGCTTGGTGTTGGTCGTGACGCAGCTTGTGGTTCAGTTTGTGCGAGGCCCTTGTATCGTTGTTGTTGTAGCGTGTGTGGCTAGTCTTCAGTTTAGCAGTGTGTTGTAGCCATTCTTGGCATTGTGTTTCGGCCGTCGGTCTCTTCTTCTATGCAATAGATAGGTCTCCTAGGACATATACTTGGAAAACAAATTAACTCTTATAAGTTGGACCATCGCATCGAGAAATATAAGCCACAAGTCTGGATGCATATGTTGCCTAAACCCTAAACCATGCCTAAATTTTAATTTGGTATTGTTCGTTTTTGCCTTGTTTATTTTTTTGCTCACTGCGTAAGTCGATTTTGGGCCTAGAATCTTAGTACTACATGTTTCAGTCAAATAAATAAGTCACGATTTCTTGGTCTTGAGCCATATTCTTGTTTTCCTCGGATTTCTTTTTTTGACACACTCCATAAGATCTAAAATATAACGGCATGTGATTTCCTTATAATATACTCCTTCCGTTTTAAAATATAAGATGTTTTAGATTTGTGAAGAAAATGTATCTAGACTTGTTTTAGTGTGTATATTGACTCCAAACATGAGTGAACCTATATACTAAAAGTAGTCTAGATGCATTTATTTCACAAAGCTAAAACATTTTATATTTTGAAACGGAGGGAGTAGAACCTTTCGAATTATGCAATAAAACGTGTGCATTTGTTGATGCGGAGGCCAGGGCTCAGTTCCCTGTTTCAAAAAAAATGTGATTTCCTTGTTTGTCCACTAAAAAAGTTAGGATTTATTCAAAAAAATGATTAATATATGTGATGGAATGACATACCCACTTGCAAATTTTTGTACACAATATGAGCACGCATGACCTGGAGTAGTTCAATCTTCTCTGATTTCGATGATGCAGCCCGAACTGGAGACCTCAACATCATAGAGCACAACAACATAACATGGAGATGAGACAGATTCAACCTGGAGTTAGGTAAAGTGCTTTTATAAACTTAATCATAGGTTGCTATTGATGATGTGGGATAAGAAACTTTTAGTTCAAATTCTTTGAGTGCCCACACACACACACGCACGCACGCACGCACGTGACAACCACCACCATCCCTACACACCCACCCACCCACCACACACACACACGCACAGACACAAAAGTAAAAAAGGTTCATATGACGTACCAGAAACATACTGATGAAGATACTTGCTCAAGTATATTTTTACACTATATTGCCTTATCATTCACAGAAAAATCCGGTCGAATATTTGCTGAAGAGGCGGCGTCTGCAGGCTAAAGGATCTTTGATTTTAGTCTGTGGGGATGTGCAAGATTTTTTGTGCAAGACTATATGACGGTTGGGTGTTTTGCGCTTGGGCGTTGAACACAAGTCGGATAGTGCCTAGACCGTGTTCGGGGACCTTGTATTAATGTTGACGGAGCGTTTGATGCTGAAACATAGGTCAAACTCTAAAGGCATCAGACGTTTGTCCGACTCTCTTTTGTTACTCCATCGGACTATCTAGCACCTAGAACATAAGGTTTAGAGCTTGTTTGGCTCTCATCATTTCATTAGGTAGAAATGAAATGGAATGAAATGGAATGAAATGACATTGAAGATATCATTTCATTTGGCAATTCCATAGAAATGATAGGGTATCAAAAGGAATTAAGATTAGACATAAAAAAACCATGAAATTTGCAAATGAATTCTATAACCAATTCTGTGGCAGCCAAACAGGTTGATCTTGGAATCACAAATAAATCCCTTGTTTCCAGCCCCAAATGATGGGAGCCAAATGAGCTCTTAGGGACAACTCTTTGGCCCGTTGACTGACAGCATAACTAGGTGCCTAATTATCAGTCCCTATAGGTCAGACCATCTTGCGTCGGGTAGGTTAGTATTTGAGCCCCCCGTATATATGGGCCTTACCCTTCACGGTAAGGAGGATTCAATACACATTTTAGATGTGGGATCTAAACCATCCCCACACCCTCTCACGCGTTAAGTCTTTGATTCCTTGAGACTTTACTGAGAAAATTGAGAGAGGAGAACCTATCCATGATCTTGTATCCCCTCTCTTTTGACCGATCAATTTTGTGATTTGATAACCAAGATTTCCCCTTCGGTTTGTTACTCCTGGAGTTTGAGGGCTCCTAGGCTCTAGGAGTTCCCGAAATCTTTCAATTTGTGATTTGCCTAAAAGTTTTTCTAAGGGATTTGAGGCCCACTCTAAGGTCTCCACTAGTGGACTGAGCTCCTACTTGGTGAAGGATAGTGGCATACGGGGTCCTTCGTTGTAACCCGCACCTCTGTAATAGTGACTATCTTTCCCTCAAGGAAATAGACATCGGGATAAACCTTCGTCTTTGTGTCCGTCAGTTATTTCTATCTAACCTCTTTTACCTTTGTGATATCGATCATGCTTGAGGTACCTATGCAACATATAGGTTGTTTCACCTAGTTCATTAGGTTCACTTTATTTGTTGGCAAAACCTAAGAAGTGTGAAAAAGAAAAGGAAAACTCGTAGAAACTTATTCACTCCTTCTAGGTTATCCAGCTTGATCCTTCGGTTGGACTAGATGCATAAACGATGTTACAAGCAAAGAAGGCAATACTGAATACTAGGACGGAGCCGATGAAAATGTGGTGTAACAGGACGATTTGAGAAGTTAGTGTGGGAAATGTCACATGCCAAAGCGAGGAACCAAAGGTGGGAACAATTATTAGGAGTTATTACAGGCATGGACTTAGAGCATCTCTGCTAGGACCCAAACTCGAACACTTACAAAACCACGACCACTTCTCTTATAGGGGGTAGGGGCATTTTCCAACCATTGGCTGACATGGTGGATATTTTTGATACGTGCCTCCAGCCCTTCACGTGCGGCTGCACAAACATCGACGACCACCTTTGTTGTCCTCCTAGTGCTATCCGTAGATCCATCATAGAGAACCTCCTATGCCCCTCACGCATCTTCTCCTTGGTCGACATCCTCTTTGCTAAGAACCCTGCTCCACGTGACGACTCTAGGTGGTGATGCGTCCTGCCCCCAGAAACTCTAGTCATTGCCCTGCCATGCCTCGACCTCTCACCCATTGCCCATCCCTACCCAAATTGTGCTACAACTTCCAGAGACGGCCTGTAGCAGGTGAAGACACACACTCTTGGATTCGGGATGACGAAGTACGAGACAGGGGACATCGAGTTCTTTCATCACTCGGTGCCCTCATCCCATGTCCGATCAACACCATTGTGTTGACCTCCTCCATTCCAACTGCGCAAGTGTAGTGAATTTGATGGTTAGACGAGTCAAAAGGGCAAGAAATATAAATGAAAAAGAAGAAATTGGATGTTGCCACGTGGGTCTCACATGTAAGTGCAACTGGGGATGGCTCTTAGAAGCAGTTTAAGGCATGTTAATGTTCTAAGGGATATTTATGGAAATTCTCTTAGAGCATCTCTAGCAGATACCGAAAAAACGCGAATCGAAAAACGTGTTCCCAGATCGCGTTCGAGCTAGTTTTTTCTTGAAGAAGACGATGGCTAGAACAGAAACCACAAATTCGAACCATAAACATGAGATTTTTGAACATTCGCGAGAGATTTCAAAATGCGAGCATAGTTCATACATAGTAAACGCGATCATATATACAAAATGCGAATTCAACCTACATACTACAGGGGATCTGCCGTCTTCGCCTCTGCCCTAGCATGTACACAAAATCGGGCTCATCGGAGCCCAGGGAGCGGCGGCGACGCTTCCGGCGGCGGGCTTCACTTCTCGTCGGAGAATTCGAAGTCCGATAGCCCGGGATTCGCGGTTGACGGAGAGGCCCTACTCGAGGAGGATGTCGTCGATGAGCTCGTCGCGCTAAGCTCGACGGGCCTCCGCCTCGGCGATGCTCTGGTGCTGGATGACCTGGACCCAGCGGTCAAACGAGGCGTCGTCGATGGCATAGTCCGCCTCCATGACCACGCGGCCCTCCAGGAGCTCCTCCTCCTTCTTCACCGGCGGCAGCGGAGTCCTTGGAGTCCTCGGCGTGCGAGTAGCTCCCCTCCCCCCGGTGTTGAGTGAAGCAGCACTTCGTTGGGAGACCCCAAAGAGGAAGGTATGATGCAGTACAATAGCAAGTTTTCCCTTAGTAAGAAAGCAAGGTTATCGAACCAGTAGGAGGAAGGAAACGCCTCAAAGGTGTTGCAAGCAACGTGGAAACCTGCACATCACAAACTCAAGACTTTGCCCCAACTAACAGTGAGGTTGTCAATCTCACCGGTTGCTATAACAAAGGATTAACTGTACGGTCTGGAAGGTGATGATGGTTTGCAGCAAGTAAACAGTAACAGTGGAGGATGTATCAATGGTAAAGATTGGACCGGGGTCCATAGTTCACTAGAGGTGTTCTCCTTAGATAAACAAACATGGCATGATGGGTAAACCAATTACAGCAGGGCAATTGATAGGACCGAGCAAGGCATAACAATGCAATACTAGACAAAAAAGATACTATGAGATTCGATTGTGCAATACAACAATATACATAGACTTCCATCCAACTGCATCTATGACTAGAAGTCCACCTTTGGTGTCGTGGTGGTGGCACGACAGATGCCATGGGTAGGCTTAAGTTGGGGGGCGAATGGGTGCTTGTGGTCACCGGGGAGGGAGTGCACGGTCAAGCCATGCACGAAGAACAAGAAGAACTCTCCACACTTGACAATTTGATTGATACCCCAAAGATTACAAGTGCTCCTTGAGTTGTATTGGCTTGAGTACGCAGCACCTGTTCTCTACTTCGTCCAACCTCCTCCTACTACTGCTATGCCATCCCTTATATAGGCAGTGCTAGCTAGCTAATACCCCTTTGGGTTCTAGGGTTTACTGTTTGGATCTTGGTCCTTACAATATGGGTCGGGTTATGGGCTTGTCTTAAGCCCATAGGCCCGGTCGATAAAGCTTGACAGCTAACGGTCTTCCGGTATGCCGCTTCTTGTTCTTTTTTGTGTCACGCTGTTACTTTGTACGTCAACGCTTGCTTTGGGCGTCACCCCGCTCCTTTTGTGTCACCCGGCGTCACCCTTCTCTTTTGACCATGCTTTACCATGGTCCTTCCCGAACCTTACTCGGAAAGGTGCCACGTGTCCTTCTTGACTCGACCCTTCCTCGGTTGACTCGGCTCGTTGGTACCTGCAAGGGTTACAACTTTGTCCTATACGGGCCGAGATAGTTTGTATCTTGGCTCTCATGCCTATCTTTCCCGGCCGTTCTTACCCGGCCTGGTTCATTTTTTACTCGGAGCCAACCCAGCTACGCTATGTTTCCCCTCTCGTGACCCTACCAGGGGTTATCCCCCCCGATATTAGTCCCCGAAGCTGGTGAGGTCTAGCAGTTCAAGCTGTTAGGCGTCTCCAGGTTCCTTTTATGTGAATGGAACTTAGTTTTTGTCTTTTATCTATCTCAGTTTCGCACCTTGCCAGGTTAGTCTGACAATTTCAGGTCAATTCTTTGACTTCTTGGCTCATTCTTACCTCGAGCCGAGTTATTTTGGCCAATTCCGGGTCATTTTCGGTGCGCTTCAGAGACGGACAACAAGTAATCATGATTACTTGCCTCAATTTTTGTTCCAAGTTCTGGCGGCACAGTGGCGGCTGCGCAGTTATTCCCCGTCATTGTGGCAGTCCCATCGGTCTACGCATCTTGTCCTTCCAGCCGTGACGTGGCACTGGATTTTTCGTGTATCTTTGGCTACGTGGCGCTCGCTGACTGGCTCACCCGGCCTGGTACACGGCCACACGCTGGCCGCACGACACAGTTAGATCCCACTATGGGGGTTTTTACTGCCCTTAAGTAGGGGTTGGGGGTTTCCACTTCCCCCACGCCCGTTCAGTTTCCTTAGCCTTTCTTCTTCCTCGCGCCTGCAAGATTGAACTGCCTCCTTTGCGGTTCCTTCTCCCTCTTGCTCTAGTGCTGCGATTGCCCCTGTCCTCTTTCCATTCCAGCACGGGTCCTCGTTGTTCCAAGCCGATCTCATGGATGCTCGCGACGGTGCTGATGGTGCCGAGGAGCAGGAGGTCCCCGCCGACGATCGCGGTGGTTGGGAAGGCTCGGAGGTCTCCACCGAAGAAGTGGAGTGGCTCCGGTCCACCAGAAGCATCCCACTGCAAGTGGATTGCCGCCTCCCCGCCGGTGAGATCTCCCCCAAACCTCAAGCTGGCGAGCGGGTGGTTTTTCTTTCCCACTTTGAACGTGGTTTTGCTCTTCCTGTGAGCACCTTCTTTTCCTCGTTTCTTTCTACCTTCCGTCTGCAAACCCACCATCTTCCTGCCAATGCAATTGTCTCTCTCTCTTGTTTCATCTCTGCCTGCGAGGCCTATCTTGGAATTTGGCCTACAGTTCTTCTGTGGGCCAAGTATTTTTTCTTCAAAGTTCAGGTTGTTCCCTAGCCTGAAGTTCCCCGTGCCGAGAATAAACCTACTCGGTGTGGTGCTGCCAGCATCACGCCCAGGAGGGATTCCATCTTTCCTCGGGTTGCTGGTATCGATTCTTGCAAGAAGTGGCATAGAACCTTTTTATATGTTATGAACAACGGGTCCACTGACAACATTCGGCTTCCCCCTCTCTCGGACGAGGTCCCCCACAAGAAGCACTGGCAGCTTGACCCGCGCGACGAAGACGCCGCGGTGAACGAAGCCAACGCTATCCTGGAAAGGCTGCTGTCGCCGGATGAAAACTTTCACCTCGTCGACTCTGACCTCATGTGCACCTTCATCTCACGCCGGGTAAGCCCCATCCAAGCCAGGAGCCACAAGATGTGCTTCATGAGCGGGTCCCATGATCCCACTCGGCATTCCACTAAGGAGCTCACCCGTGACTCCATTGCCCGCCGAGTAAGCTCAATCTTCAAATTGAACTTGGCGGATGATTGGGCTTGGAGTTGCCCACCGTTTAGCCGGGTCAGGCCTGTCCCCTGGGTAAGTTTTCCGAATTACTTTCTCGCCGAGTAGGCTTTAGCTCTTTTGCCACTCTTTAGTTTAGTTCTTTAGTTTCTCATTATGTTTGTCTTTCGCAGAATCTCCTTCACCAGGTTGATGACAGTACTGTCACTCCTGCTGGCTATAACGGGGATCGCTCTGACTCGGATGAGTTCGAGTATGACCTGGAGTGCTTCATGCCCATCCCGCACACTATGTCTACTTCAGCTTCGGGTAAGAGTCAATCTCGCAATCCCTTACAAGATTGGTCTGACGATGATGAGGATGATGATTGTACGCTTTTGGAGGTACATGCCTTGTGAGCTTAATCTCTTTGCTTATCCGAGTAAGCCTGTTATTTACTTATGCAGCTGTCTAGGTACATGATATTCCTCCTCTCGCCGTGGGAGGAGTCGACAAGATCCCTGTCGCCAAGCCGAAGCGATGCAGAGCCTCCTCCAGCACCCAGCCGGCCAAGAAGAACAAGCCCTCTCTGGCAGCTCCTGCTGCCCTTGCTGCTGCCAGCCTGGGTGCGACTCGCCAAGCTGCTGGGCGCCGAGTCACACGTCGAGTCGCCCGTGACCCGGTTGTCACCGGGTAAGTTTTTGTACTTTGCCCTCTTTGTTCCTTTATTTTTCATCCTTGATGTTCTCTTATGTATGTCTCGTTGTTTTCAGTGTTGCACCTTTGACGGCGAATCAGGCTGCTTCTAGCATTGCCTCGCCGCTTAGGCCTGCACCTCCTCCAGTTGACTCGGCGGCGCCGAGTCCCGTCCGGGTTGAGGCTCGCATTGTTGAGGCTCACGCTTCTCAGTGTCAGTCAGACCCGGTGGGTCATTCGGCTAGCGCCCCTGACGCTGGCTGGGAAAAACTTCCTGATCTTGGTGCCCACAAGTCTGGCGCCGAGAAACCCTCTGCCCCCAGTTCCTCTGGCATCAGCGCTCAAGCTGATGTGAATGAACAACTTCCTGATCTTGGAGCCAGCAAAACAGCTGAGCCCAGTCAGGGGGCTCCAAGATCCTCTCCAAATCCTTCTGCTTGCTCTCCAATTCTGTCAAAGGGCCAGACCCAGCCTAAGGCTTCTGGCTCTACTCGCCCCTCTTATGGCAAGTCCACCTCTTCCAAGCAAACAACGCTAGTTTGTGCTCCGGGTTCTGCTCCTCAGATTCGGCCTCCTACGTCGGCGACCGTGTTCGCTTCAACGGGTAAGGGGGACGAATCCGCGGCTGCCGGGTCAGGTGATGGCTCCAGGGCTGTTACCCTCCATACTTCTGTTGCTGCAACCCGTTCCACTGTGGGAACCGCCCTAGAAACGGGTCAAGTTCTTACTCGGACGCTCAGCGGCAAGAGCCTTACGCCGTGGCATGGAATGCAGCAGGCGAGCAGGAGGTCAGCACTCGTGCCAACAAGAAACTGAAGCTGGGCCCCAAGGTCGTCTCCGACATAACCCAGCAGGCCATTACTCCGACGGCCCGCGCCGACGAAATAAACGAGGTAAAGTAACTTCTTACTCTTTTGTACTGTTGAGTATTTCCTTTATACATATCACCTATTCCCCGAGGTTACTGTCGAGTAAGGAACTTACTCGGCTATAAGCTCTTCAATTATTCACTTAGTCTTTGAATCCCACGCTTGCATGTTAGAGCTTCGAACCCTAGCCCTCGAGGTTACTGTCGGGTAAGGAACTTACTCGGCTGTAAGCTCTTAAACTCTTTGATTTCTTTATGACAAACTCATGTTAGAGATTCAATCCCTAGCCCTCGAGGTTACTGCCGAGTAAGGAACTTACTCGGCTGTAAGCTCTTAAGCTCTTCTTTATTCGGCAGGTCGCCTGTCTTGACTCTTCCTTATTGTCTGACTTCTTTGATTAGCTTACGCACAACGAGCGCACCAAGGTGCACCAATCTCTCGTCCTGGTGCATCGCAAGCTCGAACTTGCGTATGAGAAGCTGCAGACTGACACCTACGGCCAAGGTAATATCTGTGCTCTTCATCTTTTTATTTGATGTAATTTTCCTTGGTTCATCTTCTCATTTTTCCTCTCGCTCTTGTTCCACAGCCACTGCACAGGATACCATCAACGATCTTCACTCGCAAATCAGCGAGGCCGAGAGTAAATTTCTTGCCTTCCTAAGCCAATAGTTGAAATTTTTCTGTTGGTACTGACAAATATTTGTTCTGAATAAGCAGAGAAGCACCAAGCCGAACTCCAGAAGGAGCGCGATGAGGTGACTCGGCTGAAGAAACTGATGGCCGAGACGTAGCAGAAGCACTTGGCCGAGGTGAAAGGGCTGAAGGAAGAAATTGTTGAGAAGAATGAGCAGTAGGCCGCCAGCACCAAGAAGACCAAGAAGCTGCTTGACGAGGCCGAGTCATTGGTTGAGTCGGCAAATCTGAACCTCGACGCCCTCCAAGCCAAGACCAAAACCTGGCACATCAAGCTTGCCGCCATCAACCTCTTTCTCGGTAGTGAGTTCTTACTCTTTACGCACTGCATAAGTCCTCTTCTGGACCTATTCTATCTGCCATTGTCATTTTCTAACTTTTCTCTTTTTGCTTGCAGAGAATTTTCCTGAGGCCAACATGTTTGCCATTCGAGCCATGAAGAAAATGAGAGCCGAAGATGGTGCTCCTGCTGACAGCAAGGTGTCCATGGAGGATCTCCTCGCAGCGGTGTCTAACGGGTCACGACCCTCAAGTCCTGCGGTGTGGACTTGCTCAAGTCAGCTATCCATGCGTTTCGCATGCTCTGGCCGGATGAAGATCCACCTGAACTCATCGAGCCGCTGGACGAGAAACTGCTCCTTACTGAAGACCGGCTGGATCAATGGCGCGAGTCGGCCGGCCGAGCTGCAGCGGACAAGGCTCTCTCCTTCGTGCTTTCATGGTACGAGGACATCAACCTCGACGTTCTTTCTCGCATAATGGGAGATGGCAAATGGCTGAATGACACGGAGATGATCAAGAAGCGCCAGGAGCGAGCTTATGCCATGATCGAGTACACCATGGTGCACGCTTGGTGTGAAGGGCCTAGCTTCCTCGACCTTGGCGACCCGCTCGTCGAAGTTGCTGATGAAGAGGGTGGCGACAGCGAGGCAACCGAGTCAGATGACCCGGCTGTGGATGCCCCTCACCCGGCCGATGCCCCAAGCACTCCTAGCTCTAAGAATGCTCCTCCGAGTTCTTCTGCTCCTTAGGCCAACAAATACTTGAACTTTTATTAGATCCCCGGTATGCTGGGTACAGATGTAACATACATTGCACTTGAAGTTTGACTATGTGCCTTTTGATAGGCTTTATATGTTTGCGTTATGATCTTAGTGCGAATCATTCAAGGGCAAGTCCCCGAGTTTCATTTTGCCGTGTCACCTTTCCTTGCCTCTGGCCCTTGTCTACCTTTTTTGGTGTTCGACATTAGGATCTCAAAGTACAAAGGATATAGTTAGCGGGTATGAAACTTGGATAACTTGGCCGAGGTTACTCGGCGTGTAGTATAACAAGACCCGCAGAGAGTTAGGAAAAAACTAAACCTGACTCGCGTTTCTCCCTTGTATTTATCCAGCGTTCGTGTTTACCCATCTTAGATCTTTTTCTCTTGCTTGCCATGAAGCCGTGTTTTCGGACAACGGCATAGTCGAAGAGTTGATTTCTTCCGAGTAAACACTACTTGTTTCAAGATAAATTTCGGGTATCACGCCAGCTGACGTAAAATAATTGAAATGGAAAGCCTAAGGGGTAGTCCCCGAGTCAGTTTTTTGAATCATACCGTTTTATTATTAGCACATAACCGGCAAACACGTCCGACATATGAGAGTTCGAGTGATACATGCACTGCTTCTCCTAAGTATAGAAGGGACGAAGCAGTGCCACATTCCATGGCCTTTTGGTTTCATCTCCTGACATGTCCGCCTTGTTCTTTTGCGCTTCACGGGCGTCTATGAGATAGTAGGAATTATTGTGCAATGCTTTGCTTACAATGAATGGACCTTCCCATGGAGGTGATAATTTATGCATTCCAGTTGTGCGCTGCACCAGCCTTAGTACCATATCTCCTTCTCGAAAAACACGAGGTTGCACTTTCCGGCTATGGTAGCGTCGGAGATTTTGTTGATATATAGTGGATCTGGAGAATGCCAGTTCCCTTGCTTATTCGAGTAAGTCTACTCCATCTTCTCGGGCCTCTTTTACCTCGGCTTTCGAGTATTGCCTTATCCTTGGCGAGTCATATTCTATGTCGGCAGGCAAAATTGCTTCAGCCCCATATACGAGGAAAAAATGGCGTATAACCAGTTGATCGATTCGGAGTTGTTCTTAAGCTCCACAGTACTGAAGGTAATTCCTCTATCCAACAACCAGGTGATCTCTGGAGTGGTTCCATTAAGCGGGGTTTTATCCCGGACAGAACTAAGCCATTAGCCCGTTTAACTTGTCCATTTGATTCTGGATGGGCGACTGACGCTACGTCGAGTCTTATTTGGTGTTTCCCACAGAAGCGAGCAAAAGCTCCTTCGGCAAAGTTCGTGCCATTGTCAGTGATCACACTGTGTGGGTAACCGTATCTGAGGATTATATCCCTTAGGAATGTAACAGCTGTTTTGCCGTCCAATTTTTTGATTGGTTTCACTTCTATCCACTTAGTGAACTTATCAATCATGACCAAGATATGAGTCATGCCTCCCCTTGCTGGTTTGAATGGTCCTACCATATCTAGGCACCATACTGCAAACGGCCAAGTGATTGGTATAGTCTTCAATTTAGAAGCTGGTAAATGTGACTTGGAAGCATAGTGTTGACAACCACTGCATTTCCCGAATAACTCTTGCGCTTGTGCCGATGCGCTTGGCCAGCAGCATCCATGTCGGAATGCCTTGGCCAACGCTCTTGATGACGCATGGTGCCCGCACTCTCGCTGATGGATATCCAATAAGATCTCCTGGCCTTGCTCTGAGCTGATGCAACGCTGTAGTACACTTGTCACACTTCGCTTGTAGAGTTCCTTGTTGATTATGGTGTATGCTTTTGCCCTTCGTGTTGTTTGCCTTGCCAATATTTCATCACTCGGCAAGGTTCCATCTTTCAAATAATTGAATATCGGCTGTGCCCACGTTGGTATCGGTGGTTCTGGGTCAGCTTCAACATCGATGTCCATTGGTTCTGCCAACATATGCTCTGCCGACATAACCTGAGGAGTCCTCGAGTGTGATTCGGCTACCCCTGAGGTGAACGGATCAGTCCCCGAGTGACTCGAACCTACCCCTGAGTCGATATCCATTGGCACTGCCTCCGATTCCTGATTCACCGGGATGACCCTGATTGATTCGGACTCTGGTGCTTGATCGATGGCTTCCTTAGATGCTCCAATGCTACCCCTGGTGGTATTGCTTGTCTAGATGATCCTAGTTTGGATAACACACCTGCTGCCTCATTTTCTGCTCTAGGAATGTGATGAAATTCACAACCGTCAAAATATCCCAAAATTTGTTGCATGTGGAAGGGATATAATGCCATGTTTGCATCCAGTGCGTACCAATGTACAGACACTTGCTAAATCACCAAATACGAATAGCCAAAACAGATGATCATTTTGATACCAATTTCCTTGGCTACTTTAATGCCATGAACAAGTGCTTCATACTCGGCAACGTTGTTAGAAGCAGCAAAATGAATCTACAAGACATACCTCAATTGATCCCTCTTTGGAGATGTGAGCACTATCCCGACGCCCAGACCCATTCTCGTCTTGGACCCGTCAAATGCATTTTCTAGTAATTTGGATCTGGTAGTGGTGGTTCGTACTGCATCTCCATCCATTTTACAAAGAAATCTGCAATGGCTTGAGATTTTATTGCATCCCGCCTATCATATTGTAGAGTGTATGGTGCCAGTTCAATGGCCCATTTGGCTACTCGGCCGCTGGCATCTTTGCTGCCCAATATATCCGAGATAGGTGCCTCGCATATTACCCGGATTGGGTGTTCTTGAAAATAATGTTTCAGCTTCTTTGCTACCATATATACCCCATATGTCATCTTCTGATAATGCGGGTAATTCTATTTTGAGACAGAGAGCACTTCGCTCAAGTAATATACTGGTCTTTGGACTGATTTGCCCCCTTCTTCACGTTCAACCACTATTACTGCACTTACAACTCTGTTGGTTGCGGCGACATAGAGCAGCATTGGCTCCTTGGATAGTGGTGACGCTAATATTGGTGTTGTTGCCAACATTTTCTTTAATTCGTGGAAAGCGCTATCAGCTTGCTGTGTCCATGTGAATTTGTCTGGTTTTTTCATCAGCTGATATAGTGGTAGGGCTTTTTCGCCTAGCCGACTAACGAACCTGCTCAATGAAGCCAGGCATCCAGTAAACTTCTGGACATCATTGAGGGTTTTTGGCAATTCCATTCTTTTGATGGCCCTGATCTTTGTCGGGTTAGCTTCAATTCCTCGGCTGGATACAAGGAATCCGAGTAACTTGCCAGCCGGGACACCAAATGTACATTTGTCCGGGTTAAGTTTCATCCGGAATCTTCTCAAGTTTGCGAATGTTTGACGCAAGTCCTCAATTAGAGTATGACTTTGTTTGGTTTTTATTACCACGTCATCGACGTATACTTGAACATTTTTGTCCAATTGATCTTGTAAGCATTTTTGCATGCATCTTTGGTATGTTGCGTCTGCATTTCTCAATCCGAATGGCATGGTGCGATAGCAATAAGCCCCGTACAGGGTGATAAAAGCTGTCTTTATTTGATCATTTGGATTCAGCGGAATCTGATGGAATCCTGAATATGCATCCACAAATGACAACAACTCACACCCAGTAGTAGAATCTATGACTTGATCGATCCGAGGCAGAGGAAATGGATCTTTCGGACACGCCTTATTGAGGTTCGTGTAATCAATACACATGCGCCATCACTGCCACGTTTGGGTCATCTTTCTTTTTCTCGACCAGGACTGGATTTGACAACCAGTCCGGGTGCAGCACTTCCATGATGAATCCGGCAGCTAAAAGTCTTGCAATCTCGGCCACTATTACTTTCCTCCTATCTTCGGCAAAGCAGCGGAGGGGTTGCTTCACTGGCCTTGCATCTGGTCTTACATGAAGAGAGTGCTCAGCCAGCTCCCTCGGAACTCCTTGCAGATATTGAGTGGACCATGCAAAGATGTCTTGATTCTCAAGGAGGAAGCTGGTGAGATCGCTTTCCTATTTATCTGTAAGGCTAGCCCCAATTGTCACTGTGTGCTCTGGGAAAGTTTCATCCACCTGCACCTTCTTGGTTTCCTTGGTAGCTTGAAATGACACATTGCCATGCGGGTTGGTGAGTGCCGACATGGACATTTGTGCTGCTTTGGCCAATGCTGCCACCTCCAACATCTGACTTTTCTCTTGTGCTATGACGAGTGACTCGGCTAGTGAAGATCCGGCTGAAGCACAAGCAATAAATCTCTTGTAATATCCTTCCACTGTGATCACCCCACATGGGCCTGGCAGCTTCATCTTTAAGTATGCCATATGGGTAGTAGCCATGAATCTTGCCATAGCCGGCCTGCCGAGTAAGGCGTGATATGAGCTGACCAGATCTACCACCTCGAACTCTATAGCTTCAGTGCGACAATTTTCCCTGTTGCCGAATAAGACGTCGACCCGGATCTTGCCAATTGTCTCACAGGACAATCCCGACACAATCCCGTGGAAAGTGGTCTTAGTCGGCTCCAGCATGTTCGTGGTAATACCTAACTTGAGCATTGTATCCTTATACATGATGTTGATGCTATTGCCACCGTCAATCAGTATTTTGAAAACTTCACGTTGATATCTGGGCCCATGAATGTTGGATCCAACACTAGAGTGTATCCTCCAGGGGTTGGCATGATCTTGGGGTGATCTTTTATACTCCAAGTTATCTCTTGCTCGGACCAATGCATGTACTTGGGAATTGTCGGCATCGTGGCATTCACTTCCATCATTCGTCGCTGCTGGCTCTTCTTGTCATTTGGCTCTATGACAAAGACAACATAGCTCTGGTGATGTTCTTTGTACTCATTTCTGGTTTCGTGGCCGATATGAGCATTGTCACCTCTTGGATTGTGCACCTGGTGCACAACTTCTCTTCTTTCCTGATTCTGATATCTCGGCTGCCTCTTTTCATATCTGTTATCTGCTCCTACCGCTTGATATGCATGATCCGGCAGCTCATACCCGTCATTTACCATGGCCGAGTAACCATCATTATACTTATTCGCGTTCGGGTCAGCTGGCTGTTGAACTGCTTTTCCCGCGCTCTGCTGTCTTCTACCGGCTGAGCTGGTGCGTTATTCGGATCTGGATTTCCTCCTCCTGCCGAGTGAGTTGCGCGTCGAGTATGAGGCACAAAATTTTGCCCTCCGTTGTCATTTCTCTGTCCAATTTTTTCCTGGTTTTCATTTTCTCGGTATTTCTTTTTTCCCCTTGCGCATGCGCCGGGTTTCCTTGAACTACTGCCGGATCATAGGTGACCATCTGCTTGTTTCTTCCAGAATCCACACTTTTTTTTCTTTTCTCGGCCTAGGTGCCGCTCCGGGTGAGGATGCCGTGTGCCCAGCCGATCTTGCTAGGACAGGAGTTGCCGAGTGAACCAGCTGTGATCTCCCTGCTATACCCGGATTTGCTCTGTAATATGCCTCATTCAGCATGCTGGATACTTTTACTAACTCATTGACTCATTCTTGCTGCCTTTTCTTCGCTTCACCCTCCAAGTGGGGTAATTCTGCCATTGCTGCTTCTGTTGCTCGCAGATTAGCTGCTGCTGTGTTGTACGTTGGACTCATGGCCGTCTCATTGCTGTTCTCTGGTGTTATCTTTGATGTCGCATCTGCCAGTTCTTCGTTGAGGTTCCTTCCTCTCAATCTTGTTGCATCAAGCCGGGTCTTTGCGCCCTTGACTCGATTTGCCGAGTTAAGCTCTCGGATAGTGATATCCACATCCTGCTGTAATTGTGCTAGCTCCTTTGCTTTCTCCAGGACTTTTATCCTGGTTTCTTCCAACTCGGCTTGCACACGCACTGGGTCAGTTGCTTGTGCCACTAGCTCTGCCAACTTGTCTATCGCTTCCTGCAGCTCCTTAGCTCTTTTGCTCCTAGCTAGGTTCTCTGGTTTTTCCAGCGGCGCCTTTGCTGTTCTCGCAGCCCTTGGCATTTCCTCGTGATTTCCTTCCTCTGTGTTCTCATTATCTACTGGAACTACTGGAGGAGCTGTGGGGTTTGGGGCTGTCATCATTACCTCCATGGAGACGAGTTGGAGAGGTTTCCCAGCGACTGGAGCCGTTGGAGGATCCGGCGCCTGGACGACGTGATCAGCATATGCGCGCTCCACGCGCACCACGACGTAGACCTTGTGCTCGCCGAACTTGATGAAGCGACCGCCCCTAGGGAACGGCTTGGTCCCGAAGCAGCCCGCGTTGTCGCTGACGAAGTTGAGCGCTCCAAACCTCTGGATGAGGCCAGAGTAGACGCGCTCGCCGGTCTTGGCGATGATGTTGCCCGTCTAGATGAATACTCCATCAAGCACCTGCTTCTACCCCACGGTGGGCGCCAACTGTCGTGGTGGTGGCACGACAGATGCCATGGGTAGGCTTAAGTTGGGGGGCGAATGGGTGCTTGTGGTCACCGGGGAGGGAGTGCACAGTCGAGCCATGCATGAAGAACAATAAGAACTCTCCACACTTGACAATTTTATTGATACCCCAAATATTACAAGTGCTCCTTGAGCTGTATTGGCTTGAGTACGCAGCACCTGTTCTCTACTTCGTCCAACCTCCTACTACTACTGCTATGCCCTCCCTTATATAGGCAGTGCTAGCTAGCTTATACCCCTTTGGGTTCTAGGGTTTACTGTTTGGATCTTGTTCCCTACAATATGGGCCGGGTTATGGGCTTGCCTTAAGCCCATAGGCCCGATCCATAAAGCTTGACAGCTAACGGTCTTCTGGTACGCTGCTTCTTGTTCTTTTTGGCGTCATGCTGTTACTTTGTACGTCAGCGCTTGCTTTGGGCGTCACCCAGCTCCTTTTATGTCACCCGACGTCGCCCTTCTCTTTTGACCATGATTTACCATGGTCCTTCCCGAACCTTACTCGGAAAGGTGCCACGTGTCCTTCTTGACTCGGCCCTTCCTCGGTTGACTCGGCTCGTTGGTACCTGCAAGGGTTACAACTTTGTCCTATACGGGCCGAGATAGTTTGTATCTCGGCTCTCATGCCTATCTTTCCTGGCCGTTCTTACCCGGCCTGGTTCATTTTTTACTCGAAGCCAACCCAGCTGCGCTATGTTTCCCCTCTCGTGACCCTACCGGAGGTTATCCCCCCAAAATTTGGGTTATCATCCGAACCCCCTCCAGTATTAAGTTGCAAGCAACAGACAACTGCTTTAAGCAAAGTGAGTAAGGTAGACAATCCACTTGCTCCATGAACAAGAGACCGTTGTTTTCTCCCTAGTGGCAACATAACATCTACAATCATAGAGATTTTTGTCACTTCCCTTGATTAAGTAGAGGCATGAACCCACTATCTAGCATAAATACCCCCTCTTGGAGTCACTGGCAACTATTTGGCCAAGATAGCTACTAACAACGGAGAGCATGCAAGATCACAAACAACACAGACATGATAGAATCAAATAGACAAAACCATTAATCAATCTGACATAGTAATCTCAATATCCATCGGATCCCCGCAAACACAACATGCATGATTACAAATAGATGGGATCTTGATCATGAACAGAGCTCACAAGATCTAGACATGAAATCACAAGGAGGAGATACAACCATCTAGCTACTACATGGACCCGTAGTCCAAGGTGGAAACACTCACGCTTCATACCGGAGGATGGCATGATGAAGAAGAAGGCCTCCGGGATGATCTCCCCTCCGGTAGGGTGCCGGGAAGAGCTTCAGATCCCTTAATCTAGGGACGATGGTGGCGGCGGCTACAGAAGGTTTCGTGGAATATTGATCGGGTGCGTAGGGTTTAGGCATCGGGGGCTTCTTATAGGCGAAGAGACGAGGCTGGGAGGCGGCCAGGGGCCCACACCCTGCCTAGGCGCGGGCTCACAATAGGTCGCGCCTGGGGCCACCCTATGGCGCCCCTCCGTCTCTCCTCTAGACTCCGTGTTCTCCCCGGTGAAATATTGACTTTGGCTTTTGTCCCGTCCAATTCCAAGAATACTTCCTTACTAGATTTTTTGGAACCAAAAAAGCAGAAAACATGCAACTGGCACTGTGGCAACTTGTTAATATGTTAGTACCAGAAAACATGTAAAAAGCACCTCAAAGTGTGGGAAAGCAAAGCAAAGTAGATACTAAACAAGCATGGAGCATCAAAAATTATAGATACATTCCCAACGTATCAAGCATTCTCAAGCTTAACTCCTGCTCGTCCTTGAGTAGGTAAGTGATAAAAGAATAATTTTTGAGGTGGCATGCACCCTCACAATAAAGATCCAACCATTTGCAAGCATTGAAAGATGGGATCAAAGAACTCTAAACATGTGCATGAAAGATGGATTTCTAACAATAGGACATAGTAACTATGCATGCAACATGACAAGCTACAAACAAAGATCATGAATAACATGCATTGAAAAGCGTTTGTTTGTTTCACATACAGAAAACATAGCATAGTGGCAATCAGCTTGTCCCTCATAGAGTAGCAATATAGATGCATAGGACACCTTCAAAGTTCACAAGAGTGACTAGAAACAAATAGTACAAGAACAAGTAATATCACAATATGCATCAATCAATAAGCTTTGTAACACTGCACACAGAATGAAAACTATGCTCTCTTAATGGTGCCTAAAGGTAGAAGGTGGAGACTCAATAGTGGTGGAAGAAAAGCCTTTTTGTAAAGGAAGCAGGGATTTCAAGTTTCAAAAAGAGCTTCCAAAAATTATGGTACTCATTAGCTTTTAGCCCTCATTGCCCCTATCATAAGCATCTTGAAGTGATTAAGGTTAAAGTGACAAACATGGAGTATATGCTTGACGAAGTATAAGTTGGCAATCTCAAGTCCCTTGAATACGAGGGCCACACCTCATGCTACTCAACTTCAATCACAGGTAAGTTCTTATCATTATAAGTATTTGCATATCATAGAGAACCGCCAACAGGGTACCCCTTGCACATGGTATAGGAGCTTTCCCATAACCAAAATGACAAGGCAAGCAGACAATGAGCATCTCAGCGATCTTTTTATTTACTATATGCATAGCTTTTTATTGAGGATGCTTCATAGATAGCTCACTATGGTGATGCTGCAAGTTTCCACCATGATTAGGCATGGCTTAGGCTAGCGGCCCAGGTGTTTTCCTAACACAAAATACAAACTCCATGGACTTACAAGTTTCCTCTTTATTTCACACCAGTGACATCCATATGAAAAGCACCTCAAAGTGTGGACAAAGCAAAGCAAAGTAGATACTAAACAAGCATGGAACATCAAAGTGTGGACAAAGCAAAGCAAAGTAAAGTAGATACTAAACAAGCATGGAACATAAAAAATTATAGATATGTTTTTGACGTATCAAGCATCCCAAGCTTAACTCCTGCTCGTCCTCGAGTAGGTAAGTGATAAAACAATAATTTTTTAGGTGACATGCACCATCAAAACCAAGATCAAACCATTTGCAAGCATTGAAAGTTGGGATCAAAGAACTCTAAACATGTGCATGAAAGATGGAGTTCTAACAATAAGACAAGGTAACTATGCATGCAACATTAAAGGCTACAAACAAAGATCATGAATAACATACATTGAAAAACATTTCTTTGTTTCACATACAAAAAACATGGCATAGTGCCATTCAGCTTGTCCCTCATAGAGTAGCAAATAGATGCATAGAACACCTTCAAAGTTCATAAGAGTGACTAGATACAAATAGCACAAGAACAAGCAATATCAACAATATGCATCAATCAATAAGTTTTGAGACACTGCACATAGAACTAAGAATGGCAACTATGCTCTCTTACTGGTGCCTAAAGGTAGAAGGTGGAGACTCAATAATGGTGGAAGAAAGGACCTTCATAAAGGGAAGCAAGGATTTCAAGTTTCAAAAAGAGCTTCCAAAAATTATGGCACTTGTTAGCTTTTAGCCCTCATTGCCCCTATCATAAGCATCTTGAAGTGATTAAGGTTAAAGTGAACAAACTATGGAGTATATGCTTGACAAAGTATAAGTTGGCAATCTCATGTCTCTTGAATACGAGGGCCACACCTCATGCTACTCAACTTTAGTCACCTGTAAGTTTTTTCATCGTAAGTACATGTGTATCATAGAGAACCGCCAACGGGGTACCCCTTGCACATGGTACATGAGCTATCCCATATCCAAAATGACAAGGCAAAGAGTGAATGAGCATCTCAGCGATCTTTTTATTTGCTATTTGCATAGGTTTTTATTGAGGATGCTTCACAGATTGCTCATTATGGTGATGCTACAAGTTTCCACCATGATTAGGCATGGCTTAGGATAGCGGCCCAGGTGTTTCTCTAACACAAAATACATAACTTCATGGACTTACAATCTCCCTTTTTATTTCACACCGGCGACATCCATAGAAAAAAGAGCATGATATCAACTGTGTACAAAGTACAAGTGCAATGTTGAAAACGTTACCCATGAAAACATGGTTCTGCTAATTCCAACGTATAAGTGCAAGCATATACAACATAGATGACAAAATGGTTCAAGTTTATTAGGGGCAAGGAATATAAAGTGTGCCATCAAGTTTGTGAGAGATTTAATCACTAAGTTTTCACATAACAAAATACTTTTTAATTGGAAGATAGCTGAAACAAGAATATACTTGGAATGGTGTAACACACCATGCATAGGAGTTTATAGTGAACACTTTGGAATAACTTGGTTTGTTGGGAGTTGGAAGCATGAGTAGAGATTACTCATACAAGTGGAGGCTAGCAAAAGACTGGGAGCAACCAACTAAGAGAGCAATAACGACAATAATCAAGCAAAGCGACAAAACATTATTAATCAAAGCATAGAGTAGTACTACAAGTCAAGTAATAAATGATCATAGAGGATATGGTGACTTATTCATAGTCATAACATGGTGTGAGCGTGTGCCAAGTCAACCCAAATAAAGCATCAAAGGAGAAAACCACAATACTATGCTTTTGTATGCTAAAACAACGCATGATTCCATCAAGGTACACTAAGCAATCCCAATTGTTTGGAACAAGTCATGCTATAGCAATAATCACTAAGCATAAGGTTAAAACAACACCTAGCATGACATGCTAAAGTCTAAGTCACAGTCAATGCAAGCTCCTGTTGCACTTTCAAGCAATAACTTTCTACTCCTTTCCAACACCAATCAACTTATTTGAAACAACACAGCGAGAACGGGGGTCCAAACTAATTTATTCAAGCAAACTAAACAAAATAAGAAAATCAAACAAAAACTAAGACGCTCCAATAACAACACTACAGTGCATGAAACAATAAAAACAAAGTGTCTAGAAAGACCTGAGCTTTTTATTGATGAAGAAGGGGATGCCTTGGGCATTCCCAAGCTTTGACGCTTGTACCTCTTGGATATTTATTGGGGTGACACCGGGGTGGCATCCCCAAGCTTGAGCTTTTGTCCATTCTTCATATCATTACATCATTCTCTCTCTACACCTAAAAAATTTCCTTCATACAAAACTTCACACAATCTTCATTAGAAACATTAGTGTATTCAAAAGATAATAGACCTTTGGGTTTAGCTTTAGAACAACAAAACTTTCACTAAAAACACAAGATACTGTAGCAATTCCCTAAAAAAGTTCAATTTCCCCCAAAAGAACCCAAAAAGGAATCAATAAGAAGCAAATACAAATAATGGCAGAAATCTATCAAAACAGACCAACGGGTAGAAACCGATATTTCGAAAATCTTCTGATACTCAAATCAAAGAGTGTTGAACTAATGAAAGTTATCTAACATACTGGGGGATTTATTCGTAAATGTTCAGCTCAATACGACTTACAGAGACTCCTCACGAATTTGTATGGTGGAGGACAGAAATCTGTTTCGGGACAACAACTCCCCAAATCTTATTTCCCTCTCATTAGAGGTTATTCTTGGCACAGAAAGCAAACAAAAAGATAATGATAGGTCATTACTGAAGTAATAACTTCCAAGACTTAACAAAACTCTTGGGTTATCTCCCAACAAGTACTTTTCTTTAACGCCTTTAAGTTAGGCTTGATAGTTTGAGAAGATGCCCACATAAGAAATATGAATTGAAGTAAAAGAGAGCATCAAGAGGCAAATTCAAAACACATTTAAGTCTAACCCACTTCCTATGCATAGGAATCTTGTAAAGAAACAGGTCATGAAATCACAAAGCAACAAGCATAGGAAAGCAAAACAAGTGCAACTTCAAAACTTTCAACATAAAGAGGGGAAACTTAATATTATTGAGATGCATAAAACCATGTTTCCCTCTCTCATAATAAATTTTAGTAGCATCATGAATAAAATTAACAATATAACTATCACATAAAACATTCTTATCATGAGCCACATGCATAAAATAATTATTACTCTCCACATAAGTAGTGGGAGCAAATTCAACACAACAGCTATCATTATTATTCTCATCACCATAATCATCAAATATAGGAGGCATATTATAATCACAATTAATTTTCTCCTCAATAGTAGGTGGACTGAAAATATCATATTCATCATTGTAATCATCATAAATTGGAGGTAAAGTATCATCATAGGCAATAGAATTTTCAGAATTGGTACTAAAGAGATTTTCAATATCAAAAGTAGTGTGCTTTTGCCAATCATGATCACTACTATAGGTAACAGGCATAGGAACATCATCACAAGTTTTACCCATAGTAGATATTTCAAAAGAATCCACAGGAGCATAACATTCATCCTCCTCTTTTTCATCTAATGAGCTTCCTGTTTTAGCAATTTCTTCTTCCATAGGCTCCTACAAAGCATTAGTCTCTTCTATTTGTGGAAAGCACCTATTAAAATATTCAAGAATATATCCATTTTCTTCTTTGTAATTATCAAAGCAAAATTTAAGTATCTCATAAACCTCATATTCATAAGGTGCATCATCAGTATTTTCAAGCAAACCGGCAAGTTCAAATGCACCCTTGAAAGCAATAAATTCTTCAATTTGTTCCACATCATAAAAGTCATAATTTCCTTTAACATAAGAAGATATGGTGACATTATCATTATACTCACATTGAAAAGGGAGGTGTTTATACCTCCTACAGCAACAAGCTTTATCAAAGCAATAAGTAACATTATAATTAGAGCACACCTCTCTAGTAATAGTATTCAATTTATAAATTTGTGCCCATAAGAGTTTCCCTTTTTGTGACAAATGGTGTTCCTTATAATAGTACTTTTGTTCTTCCGTGAACCCCCCTTGCCAATAAGAACTAGTTTCAAAGAAACCATCCATTGATAGAAAGCATGACCAAGCAAGGCAAGAACAGACCAGCAACTAGAGTAGGAACTAATATTTGTGTGTTTTTGATAGGAGAAAGAAAACCAAACTAAACTAAGTTTTTTGGAGTTTTTGATAAAAAGAGGCAAACAAAACCAAGCAAAAGAAACTAAGCAAACTAAAAACAAAGTAAAGAGAAAGGTTGAGGAGGACTCCCCTTGTGAAGACGTCCTTAGCCTCCCCGGCAACAGCGCCAGAAAAAGCCTTGTTGAGTACAACAACACTTTGTTGGGAGACCCCAAGAGGAAGGTATGATGCAGTACAACAGCAAGTTTTCCCTCAGTAAGAAACCAAGGTTATCGAACCAGTAGGAGGAAGGAATCGCCTCAAAGGTGTTGCAAGCAACATGGAAACCTGCACAAC
This sequence comes from Avena atlantica, assembly GCA_910589765.1. Classification (NCBI taxonomy): domain Eukaryota; kingdom Viridiplantae; phylum Streptophyta; class Magnoliopsida; order Poales; family Poaceae; genus Avena; species Avena atlantica. The sequence goes on along the minus strand of OU342739.1, from coordinate 51,932,068 downwards.
ACAAACTCAAGACTTTGCCCCAATTAACAGTGAGGTTGTCAATCTCACTGGTTGCTGTAACAAAGGATTAACTATATGGTGTGGAAGGTGGTGATGGTTTGCAGCAAGTAAACAATAACGGTGGAGGATGTATCAATGGTAAAGATTGGACTGGGGTCCATAGTTCACTAGAGGTGTTCTCCTTAGATAAACAAACATGGCATGCTGGGTAAACAAATTACAGCAGGGCAATTGACAGGACTAAGCAAGGCATAACAATGCAATACTAGAAAAAATATCCTATGAGATTAGATTGGGCAATACAACAATATACATAGACCGCCATCCAACTGCATCTATGGCTAGAAGTCCACCTTTGGGTTATCATCCGAACCCCCTCTAGTATTAAGTTGCAAGCAACAGACAACTGTGTTCGCTAGCACATGATTGACGTTGGAGCCTGTTGGGAACCCCAAGAGTAAGGTGTGAAGCAACACAGCAGTAACTCTTCCCTCAGTAAGAAACCGAGGTTATCGAACCAGTAGGAGGAAGGAAACGTCACACAGGTGTTTCTAGCAACGCGGAGACATGCACAACACAAACTCAAGACTTTTCCCCAACTAACAGTGAGGTTGTGAATCTCACCAGTTGCTGTAACAAAGGATTAAACGTATGGTGTGGAAGGTAATTGTTTGTAGCAAGTAAACAAGTAACAGTGGAGGATGTATCAATGGTAAAGATTGGACCAGGGTCCATAGTTCACTAGAGGTGCTCTCCTTAGATAAACAACATGGCATGAAGGGTAAACAAATTACAGCAAGGCAATTGACAGGAACTGAGCAAGACATAACAATGCAATTACTAGTCAGAAAGATCCTATGAGATTCGATTGGGCAATACAACAAGATACATAGACCGCCATCCAACTGCATCTATGACTAGAAGTCCACCTTCAGGTTATCATCCGAACCCACTCCAGTATTAAGTTGCAAGCAACACACAACTGCTTTAAGCAAAGTGTGTAAGGTAAACAGTCCACATGTTCCATGAACAAGAAACCGTTGTTTTCTCCCTAGTAGCAACAACACATCTACAACCGAAGAGATTTTTGTCACTTCCCTTGGAAACTAGAAGCATGAACCCACTATCGAGCATAAATACCCCCTCTTGGAGTCACTAGCAACTACTTGGCCAAGATAACCACTAGCAACGGAGAGCATGCAAGATCACAAACAACACAGACATGATAGAATCATAAGTATAAAACCATTAATCAAACCAACATAATAATCTCAATATCCATCGGATCCTCGCAAACACAACAAGAATGATTACAAATATATTAGATCTTGATCATGAACGGAGCTCAAAATATCTATACATGAAAGCACAAAGGAGGAGATACAACCATCTAGCTACTACATAGACCCATAGTCCAAGGTGGAACTGCTCACGAATCATACCGGAGAGAAGGCCTCCGGGATGATCTCCCCTCCGACAGGGTGCCGGGAAGAGCTTCAGATCCCCCGATCTAGGGACGATGGTGGCGGCGGCTACAGACGGTTTCGTGGAGATTTGAGCGGGTGCTTAGGGTTTCTGTATCGGGGGCTTCTTATAGGCAAAGGGGGAGGCCGAGAAGGCGGCCAGGGGGGTCAAACCCTACCCAGGCGTGGGGCAGGGCCCACCCGCGCCTAGGGGGGTCTGGCCGCCTTGGCTTGCGTCTCCGTCTCGTCTCTGGACTTCTTGTTCCCCACGGAAAGGTATTGACTTTGACGTTTGTCCCGTCCAATTCCGAGAATATTTCTTTACTAACTTTTCTGAAACCAAAAACAGCAGAAAACAGGCAACTGGCACTGTGGCAACTTGTTAATATGTTATTACCAGAAAACATGTAAAAAGCACCTCAAAGTGTGGGAAAGCAAAGCAAAGTAGATACTAAACAAGCATGGAGCATCAAAAATTATAGATACGTTCCCGACGTATCAAGCATTCTCAAGCTTAACTCTTGCTCGTCCTTGAGTAGGTAAGTGATAAAAGAATAATTTTTGAGGTGGCATGCACCCTCACAATAAAGATCCAACCATTTGCAAGCATTGAAAGCTGGGATCAAAGAACTCTAAACATGTGCATGAAAGATGTATTTCTAACAATAGGACATAGTAACTATGCATGCAACATGACAAGCTACAAACAAAGATCATGAATAACATGCATTGAAAAGCGTTTGTTTGTTTCACATACAAAAAACATAGCATAGTGGCAATCAGCTTGTCCCTCATAGAGTAGCAATGTAGATGCATAGGACACCTTCAAAGTTCACAAGAGTGACTAGAAACAAATAGTACAAGAACAAGTAATATCACAATATGCATCAATCAATAAGCTTTGTAACACTGCACACAGAATGACAACTATGCTCTCTTAATGGTGCCTAAAGGTAGAAGGTGGAGACGCAATAGTGGTGGAAGAAAAGCCTTTTTGTAAAGGAAGCAGGGATTTCAAGTTTCAAAAAGAGCTTCCAAAAATTATGGTACTCATTAGCTTTCAGCCCTCATTGCCCCTATCATAAGCATCTTGAAGTGATTAAGGTTAAAGTGACAAACATGGAGTATATGCTTGACGAAGTATAAGTTGGCAATCTCAAGTCCCTTGAATACGAGGGCCACACCTCATGCTACTCAACTTCAATCACAGGTAAGTTCTTGTCATTATAAGTATTTGCATATCATAGAGAACCGCCAACAGGGTATCCCTTGCACATGGTATAGGAGCTTTCCCATAACCAAAATGACAAGGCAAGCAGACAATGAGCATCTCAGCGATCTTTTTATTTACTATATGCATAGCTTTTTTATTGAGGATGCTTCATAGATAGCTCACTATGGTGATGCTACAAGTTTCCACCATGATTAGGCATGGCTTAGGCTAGCGGCCCAGGTGTTTTCCTAACACAAAATACAAACTCCATGGACTTACAAGTTTCCTCTTTATTTCACACCAGTGACATCCATAGAAAAAGATCATGATATCAACCGAGTACAAAGTCAAGTGCAATGTTGAAAACGTTCCCCTTGACAGCACGCATCTGCTAATTCCAACGTATAAGTGCAAGCATATACAACATAGACGACACAATGGTTCAAGTTTATTAGGGGCAAGGAATATAAAGTGTGCCATCAAGTTCGTGAGGGCTTTAATCACTAAGTTTTCACATAACAAAATAGTTTTTAATTGGAAGATAGCTGAAAACAAGAATATACTTGGAATGGTGTAACACACCATGCATAGGAGTTTATAGTGGACACTTTGGAATAACTTGGTTTCTTGGGAGTTGGAGGCATGAGTAGAACTTACTCATACAAGTGGAGGCTAGCAAAAGACTGGGAGTAACCAACTAAGAGAGCATAATGGCCATAATCATGCAGAGCAACAAAGCATTACTAATCAAATCATAGAGCGGTACTACAAGTCAAGTACTAAATGATCATAGAGGCTAATGGTGACTTGTGAATGTCATAACATGGTGTGAGCATGTGCCAAGTCAACCCAAACAAAGCATCAAAGGAGAATACCACAATACTATGCTTTTGCATGCTAAAACAACGCATAATTTCTTCAAGGCACACTAAGCAATCCCAGTTGTTTGGAACAAGACATGCTACAGCAATAATCACTAAGCATAAGGTCAAAACAACACCTAGCATGTCATGCTAAAGTCTAAGTCACAGTCAATGCAAGCTCCTCTTGCACTTCAAGCAAGAACTTATTACTCCTTTCCAACACCAAGCAACTTATTTGCAAAACAACACAGCGAGAACGGGGGTCCAAACTACTTTATTCAAGCAAACTAAACAACCTAAGCAAAGCAAACAAAAACTAAGACGCTCCAAGAACAATACAACTATGCATGAAACAATAAAAACAAAGTGTATAGACAGACCTGAGCTTTTTATTGATGAAGAAGGGGATGCCTTGGGAATCCTCAAGCTTTGACACTTGTACCTCTTGGATATTTCTTGGAGTGACACCGTGGTGGCATCCCCAAGCTTTAGCTTTTGTCCATTCTTCATCTCATTGCATCATTCTCTCTCTACACCTAAATTTTTTCCTTCATACAAAACTTCACACAATCTTCATTAGCAACATTAGTTTATTCAAAAGATATTAGACCTCTGGCAAAGCTTTGGAACAACAAGGATTTTCAGTAAAAACATAAGCTAATGTAGTAACTCCTTCAAAAATCTCAATTCCCCAAAAAGAACTAAAAAAAGGAATCAATAAGAAGCAAATGCAAATAATGGCAGAAATCTGTCAAAATAGACCAATAGGTAGAAACCGATTTTTTCAAACATCTTATGTTGCTCAAATTAAAAAGTGTTTAACTAACAAAAGTTATATAACATACTGGGGATTTATTCGTAAATTTTGAGCTCAATCCGAGTTACAGAAACTCCTCACGAATATTTATGGTGGAGGACAGAAATCTGTTTCGGGACAGCAACTCCCCAAATCTTACTTCCCTCTCATTAGAGGTCATTATTGGCACAAAAAGCAAACAAAAAGGATAAGGAGAGGTCATTACTGAAGTAATAACTTCCAAGACTCAAGGAAACTCTTGGGTTATCTCCCAAAAAGTACTTTTCTTTAACGCCTTTAAGTTAGGCACAAGAAGCAAGAAGAATCAAGTATTTTCAAATGAAGAAGCATTACCCCTCTTGTTCTTTCCTTTCTTATCTTTCTTCTCCTCTTTAGGGAAGATATTATTGCTTAGAGGAGGAGAAAAATTCATGATGCCTTTTCCCGCATCTATTACTGCCCCAAGGTGTTTCAGTAGAGATCTTCCAAGTGTGATATGTCCTTTGCCTACACATTCAATAACAAGATAATCATTAGTCACCATTTTTCCTGAGATTTTTGTAAACACACCTTCAACTATTCCAATGGGTAATATAGTGGCATTGTTGGTAAGAGATATTTCCTCTCCTCCTTCAGTAAACCCCAAAAGACTCAGGGAATCATAAATATCTTTAGGCATGAGGCAAAATTCAGACATGATATCACAGCGAGCATCAAAAAGTGTAGTGTTTATTGAGACTTTGATTGTGGGAAACCACTTTGAAGGCTCAGAATTTATGGTAACATAATCATGGTAAGCCCTAAGCGTGTGATAACAACTATTCATAGCAGCAATACCGGTCTCAAGAGTGTTCAACCTAGCAAAAATATTTGTAAAAGAGGAATCAGACTTGCCAGGTGTACCATAAATCATGATTAATTTCTTTATGACATCAAAGGCTTCATAGTTAATACATAGCAAAAAATCTTTCTCAACCACAGCATCCAAAGCATAACTATAACAAAGAGCAATACCGCGGTAGAAACTATCAATAACCAAGCTAAGGCTTACCTTAGGCTCAGTTTCCCTCTATAAAGCAGAGATTCTGGACCAAGCTTCTTTAAAACTTTCTTCACTTTTTTGCTTAAAAGTGGATATTTATACCATAGGGGAAATAGAGGTTGGTCAAAACCAGACATGGTAGCAACTAGAGTAGGAACTAATTTTTGTGTGTTTTGAAATAAAGAAAGCAAATCAAACTAGACTAATTTTTGGGTTTTTTTTTAAAAGAGGCAAACAAAACCAAGAAAAAGAAACTAAGCAAACTAAAAACAAAGTAAAGAGAAAGGAAGTGGAAGACTCCCCTTGTGAAGACGTCCTTGGACTTCCCGACAACGGCGCCAGAAAACTTGTGTTCGCTAGCATGTGATTGACGTGGGAGCCTGTTGGGAACCTCAAGAGCAAGGTGTGAAGCAGCACAACAGCAAGTCTTACCTCAGTAAGAAACTGAGGTTACCGAACCAGTAGGAGTAAGGAAACATCACACAGGTGTTGCTAGCAACGTGGAGACCTGCACAACACAAACTCAAGACTTTTCCCCAACTAACAGTGAGGTTGTCAATCTCACCAGTTGTTGTAACAAAGGATTAAACGTATGGTGTGGAAGGTAATGGTTTGCAGCAAGTAAACAAGTAATAGTGGAGGATGTATCAATGGTAAAGATTGGACCGGGGTCCATAGTTCACTAGAGGTGCTCTCCTTAGATAAACAACATGGCATGACGGGTAAACAAATAACAGCAGGGCAATTGACAGGAACTGAGCAAGGCATACCAATGCAATTACTAGTCATAAAGATCCTATGAGATTCGATTGGGCAATACAACAAGATACATAGACCGCCATCCAACTGCATCTATGACTAGAAGTCCACCTTTAGGTTATCATCCGAACCCCCTCCAGTGTTAAGTTGCAAGCAACAGACAACTGCTTTAAGCAAAGTGTGTAAGGTAAATAGTCCACATGTTCCATGAACAAGATATTGTTGTTTTCTCCCTAGTAGCAACAACACATCTGCAACCGAAGAGATTTCTGTCACTTCCCTTGGAAACTAGAGGCATGAACCCACTATCGAGCATAAATGCCCCCTCTTGGAGTCACTAGCAACTACTTGGCCAAGATAGCTACTAACAACAGAGAGCATGCAAGATGTCAAACAACACAGACATGATAGAATCATAAAGACAAAACCATTAATCAAACCAACATAATAATCTCAATATCCATCGGATCCCCGCAAACACAACATGCATGATTACAAATAGATTAGATCTTGATCATGAACGGAGCTCACAAGATCTATACATGAAAGCACAAAGGAGGAGATACAACCATCTAGCTACTACATGGACCCATAGTCCAAGGTGGAACTACTCACGCATCATACCGGAGAGAAGGCCTCCGAGATGATCTCCCCTCTGGCAGGGTGCCGGGAACAACTTCAGATCCCTCCCGATCTAGGGATGATGGTGGCGGCGGCTACAGACGGTTTCGTGGAGATTTGATCGCGTGCTTAGGGTTTCTGCATCGGGGGCTTCTTATAGGCGAAGGGGGAGGTCGAGGAGGCGGCCAGGGGGGTCAAACCCTACCCAGGCGCATGGCATGGCAGGGCCCACCGGCGTCTAGGGGGGTTTGGCCACCCTGGCTTGCGTCTCCGTCTCGTCTTTGGACTTCTTGTTCCACACGGAAAGTTATTGACTTTGACGTTTGTCCCGTCCAATTCCGAGAATATTTCTTTACTAACTTTTCTGAAACCAAAAACTGCAGAAAACAGGCAACTGACACTGTGGCAACTTGTTAATAGGTTAGTACCAGAAAACATGTAAAAAGCACCTCAAAGTGTAGACAAGCAAAGAAAAGTAGATACTAAACAAGCATGGAGCATCAAAAATTATAGATACATTTCCGACGTATCAAACTGCTTTAAGAAAAGTGTGTAAGGTAAACAATCCACTTGTTCCATGAACAAGAGACCGTTGTTTTCTCCCTAGTGGCAACAACACAACTACAACCGTACATATTTCTGTCACTTCCTTTGATTAAGTAGAGGCATGAACCCACTATCAAGCATAAATACCCCCTCTTGGAGTCACTAGCAACTACTTGGCCAAGATAGCTACTAACAACGGAGAGCATGCAAGATCACAAACAATACAGACATGATAGAATCAAATAGACAAAACCATTAATCAATCTGACATAGTAATCTCAATATTCATCGGATCCCCGCAAACACAACATGCATGATTACAAATAGATGAGATCTTGATCATGAATGGAGCTCACACAATATCTAGACATGAAAGCACAAGGAGGAGATACAACCATCTAGCTACTACATGGACCCGTAGTCCAAGGTGGAACTACTCACGCTTCATACCGGAGGCTGGCATGATGAAGAAGAAGGCCTCCGGGATGATCTCCCCTCTGCCAGGGTGCTGGGAAGTGCTTTAGATCCCCCTGATCTAGGGACGATGGTGGCGGCGGCTATAGACGGTTTCGTGGAATATTTATTGGGTTCTTAGGGTTTAGGCATCAGGGGCTTCTTATAGGCGAAGAGGCGAGGCTAGGAGGCAGCCCGGGGGCCCACACCCTGCCCAGACGCGGGCCCACCCTAGGCCACGCCTGGGGGTGGCCACCCTGTGGCACCCCTCCATATCTCCTCTGGACTCCGTGTTCTCCCCGGTGAAATATTGACTTTGACTTTTGTCCCGTCCAGTTCCGAGAATATTTCCTTACTAGCTTTTCTGGAACCAAAAACAGCAGAAAACAGGCAACTGGCACTGTGGCAACTTGTTAATAGGTTAGTACCAGAAAACATATGAAAAACACCTCAAAGTGTGGACAAAGCAAAGCAAAGTAGATACTAAACAAGCATGGAACATAAAAAAATATAGATACGTTTCCGACGTATCACTCGGCGGGCGCGGATGCGAGCGTCAAACTCCGTCGTCTCGTGGTGGAGGAGCACGGCCAGCACTGGCGCGCCCCACCTCGTGTAGTGGAGGGCGGCGCGCTTGCGCGCCCCGTCCGAGCGCACGCTCCGGCGGTGCTCCTCCTCCTCCGCGGGCATGAGGCCACGAAAACGCGGTGTTGACGGTCCCCGCCGGTCCATCGCGGCGTGAATCAGGCGGATCTGCTACGTCCTGCGATAAATTGCTCGCCGGTGCTCGGCGATTTGAGCGGTGGTGCGCGGTGGAGGCGTCGAGGGGGCGGTGGCAGAGAGATGGATCGAGACCTAGAAATCGAGCTTGGAACTGGGAGTTTATGGCCCGAAAAAATTCCTGGGTCGGGTCGTGTTTACGGTGTCTGTTCGGACCAGATTTCATGGACGGGCCCGAAAACCCGCCGGAATTTTCTGGGCCCGGCGTTTTTACGGTGTCTGCTAGAGATGCTCTTAAAGGCAATGAATAAAGGAAAAATATAATGAAAGGCGCCGCGCGTGTCGCTTTTTGTGCGGCGGGTGACGTGAGGCTGAGGCATGCGTTGAAATTTCCACACAGCGCGCGACAGTTCTCTCCCCGGTCGTGGCCTACGTGGCACATAACATGGGGCCAAAGCTGTCTGTGACACTGTTTTTGAATTTGGGGGGGCGTGTCGTCCGAAAATTAATCCAGGTCCTTTTTTGTCCGCCCACTCGCTCAAGAGCGGTTTGCACCCAGGTGACTCCGCCGGCGACACCTTCACCGCTTGTCGCTCGCTCGCTCGCTGCTCGCCGCTGTCGACCGACGGATCCGGCGCATCCCTTGCGGTGGTGAGTTTATCCCGCACCTTTTTACCCTCGCCGTCAAGAATCGGTGTTGTGTTTGCGCCACCGATGCTCTCACCACCGCCGATGCGCTCTGCTCTCACCGCCGCCGATGCGCTCTAACAAGCCGAATCAGAGTTGTATGCGGTGGCGTTGGTGCTCTGTGTGTTTCCGCTAGTCCGCCTCTCCCATGCCCTCCCCTTTTTTTCCGGTGGTGGTGCTCCGTTGTATATGGGTGGGAGGCGACGGTGGCAATTTTGTGACCTGCGGCGAAGGGGGTAGCTCGTCGGTGTGTTTCTGCCACTCCCCCTCACCAATCCCCTCCCCCTTTCCCCTCCCCTCCCCTTTCCGGTTGTGGTGCTCGGTTGTATATGGGTGGGGGGGGGGCGATGATGACGATTTTTCTAGTTTGCGAGGTGTAGCCGATATATGGGTATCCGAGATTTGGGTTTGAGTTCGCGTCTGTATGATCTGGAATATTGCTTGTAGTTGGTCGATTTGCTTGTAGTTGGTCGATTTTGCGTTGGCTCGCTCAACTCCCGTCCCTACATGGTAGTTTTTTGTTGTCCGTTGGGTCATTTGGGTGGGTGGTTCTTCGATTTTGGTTCTGTTTAGATTTTTGAGTCCTAGATTTTTGGTTCTGGTTCTGGTAGATTTTGATTTTGGTTCTCTTGGGTGGGCGCAAGTAGTATGTAAAGTGCAAATGGGTAAGCCAAGCGATAGAGGGGATTCAGTTCATATGCAAGAGCCATAAGGAGTTTTTGGGTGGTTGAAATGAGTGTGTAGGTAACAAGTGGTTGAGGAATTTGTGGGGCTGTGTTTACATGTGTGAATATGCAAGAGCCATAAGGAGTTTTATGATATTCATAGCATTCATATGTTGACACAATGGGGTGGTGCTAGAGCCATCAGCTGTGTGTAGGAGGTTTGGCATCTTTTTTGCAATGTCATAGGATTCATAACCTAACAATTTGGGAAAATATACTCTATAGGTGTAGCATTTTGCTGCATTTTTTTGTGCTTCGGTGATATCAAAAAAGTGATGATCTATACTCTGCATTGCAACTACTTTATTGGACATTTCATGTCATCACAGTATCTGCTCACGTGTTTCATTTCATTGTTGTGCACTGGACCATCTACCAGTCATTCCTTTTTTAGCAGTTTTTCATCAAGTAGGAATAAATCTGTTTTCATCAAGTACGAATAATCTGGTAGTCATTTAAAAATAAGTTGGTAGTTGTGTTGTATATAATCTGGTAGTTTTTTTATAAGGAAAGTTGTCTTGAATAAGCTACTAGTTGTTCATATATAATCTAGTAGTTATTTAAAAATAAGCTGGTAGTTGTTGTGTAAGTAAACCTTTTTTTAAGGAATAAGATGCTAGTTGTTTATATATAATTTGGTAGTCATTTAACAATAAACTGGTAGTTGTATGTACATAATTTGGTAGTTGTTTTATAAGTAAACCTTTTTTAAGGAACAAGATGCTAGTTGTTTTATATATAATCTGGCAGTCATTTAAAAATAATCTAGTAGTTGTATGTATTTAATCTGATAGTTCTTTGGATAAGTTGGTAGTTCTTTTTGTATATAATCTGGTAAGTATGGTTTTGTAAGTAACCTGATATGTTTTTTATATATTTTGGAGGTCATTTGTATTTAATATAGTAGTTCAACTATGAAGAATCTGGTAGGCTCTCCTGCATAATCTGGTAGTCATTTTTATTATGAGCAACCTGCTAGTTATTTTAATATAATTTGGAAGTTTATGTATATAATCTGGAAGTTTTTTGTATATAATCTGGTAGCTTCTTTTTTGTATATAACCTGGTAGTTAATTTATTTAGGTCTTAGCAGTTCTATTTTTTTGTGCCTTTGTTGTTTGGGATGTTGCCATTATTTTTAGTTAAGACTATTTCTATATACTAATAATTTTCTTTTTTCTTTTTTCTTTTGTGTTTTTTAATTCAACAGCGGGGCTTGATGTGATGGCTCAAAGGAAGGAAAAACAAAGGGATGCTATTATTGCTCGGTAGGGAAAAGTTCCAAGAAAGAAGCATAATGTAAGTTGGATGTGTGGTAATATGAACCTTTTTTGTTAAGCTACTTTTTATTATGTTGGTAGCTGCATTTAGTTCAATCTGATATTTAATGCATTGATATCATGTAGAAAGAACCTTTTCCTGTTTTCATCCATTTTTGTTCTCATGTTTTGTTCATAGGTTTTCGCTGGAGAATGGAACAGGGCCTCGTCGGCACCTATATTAAAGTTGTACAAGAGTTTAACTAACGATCAACGCAATGTCATAGTAGCCATGGGGTATGGTAGTTTCCTTGATATCAAGTGTGAGCAATTGCACAATCCTATTATTTACTGGTTTGCACAGTGTTACGATCCGGCTAGGCGATCTTTTGTAATCCCTCGTCATGGAGTGATCCCTTTGACAGAGGAGTCTGTCCATGATATGATTGGACTGCCATGTGGACAGTTGGCTGTCAAATACTATGTAGATTATGATTTAGAAGACGAGATTGCAGGAAGGCCTTTTCCTGGTGAAAGTAGTAGGCCAAAAGTTTCTGAAATTGGCAAGAAGATAGCTCAGTACAAGGAGGCAGATGAAACATTTAGGGAGCTTTGGATGTTCATTACATCTACAAATGTTGCTCCTACTACTGATACTAGAATGAGTAACAAATGTTATCCAATGCTGGTACGTCACTACTTGTTACATTTTACAGCTCCTTTTAAATTCCTTTTGAGTTTTATACATCTCTGTATACATGTTACTCTTTTTTTAATCTTGTGATCTGATGACCCACAAGTGTAGGGGATCGCAACAGTCTTCGCGGATAGTATTACCCAATTTATTGATTCGACACAAGGGGAGGCAAAAAATACTTGCAAGCCTTAACAACTAAGTTGTCAATTCAGCTGCACCTGAAAATAGTTTTTGCTCACAGAAGTTTATCAGTAGCAATAGTTTGTAGTAGCAACATCAATAGTGAAAAAGGAGTAATAGTAACAGTAATAGTAACAGTAGGATTCGAGTGCGGTAGGCATAGGTGTAACATCCCAGCATTAGAGCTTAGAAATAAGCTGAACACAGATGTGTGCATTGCATTCATGCATAGAAAATCTGAATAATTTTCGCGCTTTTAAATAAAAACTTGTCAAAGTGATTGAAGCTTCTCTTAACTTGATGGAATTGAAGTAGATCACCAAGTTGACTGCGATAAGTTTCAATATGACCTTTGCTAAAACCTTATTTTGGGTAAACATGATTTGATCTAAGGGTAGATCAAATGTAATAAAATTAAACCCTACTATATTACTTAATGGTTCATATTTGATCCTTAAGTAATCATAACCTTGTATTCATTACACACTCATGAATACCAAGTTATAAATATAACTTAAGTAATAGGAATGTAACAACTAAATTTTAATCTCATCTACTTATACCATAAGTGTCATGGTAATACAACCCTAACTTTTAGTTGTATTGAGTAGGAAAGAAACCAAAGTCAAGATCATTCACCATATATCTTTCTTTCCATATCAATTTTTATCATCTCTAATGAATCTTATCTGAATATTTGTTGTTCATCAATATTGAGTAATCAACTATTGATTCACCAATTCTTAACTTATGAATTCTTGACCTATCAACTCTTGACCTTATTATAGCATTCACTTAAGGCTTATAAAGAAAGAAGTAAGAAGAGGTAAATAGTGATGCTAGTTTTAGATGTCATCTATAGGATGGGAGTGATAGGAGGAAATCAAATCAATATGGTAACAAAGAAGATTACAAGGATGAAGTCTAAAGATAGTTACCAGGAGTAGTCCTATTGGATCAAGTAGGTATAGTCAATGAATTATATCTCTTAATCCAACAGAGCTAAACAGAAGATAATTATAATACAACTGTAATGTTGTATGGATGGAAGCCTTGATTAGCCAACTGGAAACCTAAACCATAAAGGATCAAAGGATTAAAATGATCATGCCTTACTCACCAATATTGAATGCTTATACCATGTATAAGTGACATTGGTGGATAAAACATGATTGAACCATAGTATAGATATATTATCCTAGATTAGTCATTACAAATCACATTAATATAATGTGAGGTTAGAATGTTAGATACTGGAGTTAAGAAGAGACAAGATAGTATGAATAAGATGATGCTAGAGTAACATTGGATTATAGAAGTAGTAGTTTTCTCTTGGGAAATATTAAACACTTGAGGTGAAGTAGAATTTGATATATACATATACTGGAGTAGTATTAGTGGTGGGTGATTAAGGAAGAGTATGAGAAGATTATGAAAGCTTCAGTGTCAAGCTCATTGGATTTACAAATGGATTTTAAAGAATAAAAGGTGGATAAGAATATTCTTATGAGGTAAAGCTCATCATGTTAACACATGATGATGGATAAGAAGAAGTAGTATATCTAGGAAAGGAATTCCTTAGTTAGAAGTCCAGGATTGTGAGTTATGGAATATAGAAATTCTTGGTAAACACTAAAACCTAAATCTATAACCAAACCTAATATCCATAGCAAATAATTTATTTATCATCTTATGTTCACAATGGTTAATGAGGATATTTTCCTATAGCAACTCACTTAAGCACATTTTTGTCATTTTCAACCATCATCATCATAGGTGCTTAAGAACTATCTTTATCCATTCTTTCTCATCAGTTAGATTAGAAAACAATCCCACTATTTTACTTTAAGTGGTGATATCATTCATGATTATAAACATAAAGACAATGTGTTTAGCCATTAATCTTTATTCATATCAACAAAAGAATACAAATGAATCAAAAACCCTAAAACCCTAGGGCAAGCAATTATAATTTCAAAAACTATTAGTACTTAGAAATTTATGTATCAAATAATTATGAAGGATCAATATATATAAAAGTTTCTTTAACATTATAAATCAACAAGAATCAAAACTCATGGATTAATATTAATACATTCTTTAATAAGTTTATGAATATGAGATAAATTAAAAGCATATACTTAGTTATATTAAACCATTACAATTACACTTATAAAGAAGAAATAAAAATTATTTTATAAGTTCTCCATAAATATATATATTTATATTAAAAGACAAATCTCTAAAAACTTAAGTGATATAAATTACACTCAATAAAATAGTTTCCTATTAATCTAAAATTATAAGGAAATCAAGAAAGATATCAACACCACTTATTTTCCAATATTCCTGTATTATTTAATGTGCTCTATAACAATTATGGATATTTAAATCCATATAAAAATTCATATTTAAAAGGGTTTAAAGAAAACAAAAAATAAAAAATATGTTTAATAAAAAACTGGAGCCAGAGTAATAGCCAGGTCGGCCCACTTCTCCCATTCCTCTCCCTGTCGCCCATGAGCATCCCCCGCGGCCCACATTGGCCCAAATAGTAGCCCACCTAGCACGATACCCCTTTGTCGCCCTCTTTTCTTTTCTTCTACATCACGACAGAAGGACGCCGCCGAGGAGCAGCTGCGTGTCGATGTCGGCGCCGTCCCCGCCTCGCTGTGATGCCCGCTGCGAGAAGATACGTGCTACCGCCCTGGACGACGTCTATAAGACCCCCTCCTGCGCAGAGACGAACCCTATCTTCTCCTCTTTCCCCAGTTTCCCTTTGAGCCGGAACCCTAGCTCGCCGGACCCCTCTGTCCCCGTCGTCTCCGTCTATCCCAGGCCAAGCCAGGACCACCGTCCGATTCCCCTCGCTCGACTTGATCATCCTAGCCCTCTCTCGTTCGCGCGCACGCTTCTAGACGCCTGAATCGAGACCGCCGTCCACGGCAGGAGCTTCTTCCCACCATCGATCTGTACTCCGCCGCGTGTTGCCACCGGCATATACGCGCTCTTGGTAAGATTCTGACTCTATCGGTCCTCTCCGATCTGTTGCTCGCTTGCTGTGCTGCTGTCCCCGCGCGCACCTGCCGTTGTCGTTCGTCATTGTCGGCCATGCTATGGTGGTCAAGTTCGAGCGGTGCCACCCGATTTTGGTCCAGCACGACGCACCGCATCGAGCACGCGCAACCCCGCGTTCCCGCTCGCCCGCCGGTGTCGTTCCCCGCCACCGTCTGGCTCGCTGGCCGGCGTGCCGACGTGGCACATGGACCGTTGACACCCGCGTGGCAGCTGAGGTGGCCTCGGGTCCCTCTGTCAGCCACCATGGGTAGCTTCAGCCCCAGTGACAAACGCCCCAATCCCTCTGGTGACGTCAGCCCTGTGTCATGCTGACGTAGTAAATGTCTTTAATTGGTTTAATAATTCTAGAATTTGATCAAATATTGTAAATTCAATATCTAATTATTTATAAGTCAGAAAAATACATATAATATATGAAAATGTTTAGAAAAATAAAATCTACAACTTCAAACTATTATCAAATATTATTATGATGATTATTTAAATAAATATTATTTAATAAAGGTTTTATAAGTAATAAAACTTTGATAATTCATATTTTAATAATGGTAAATGTTAAAAATATAAATAAAATACCAAAAATTTAGAAAAATAAGAACTATAATTTAAAACTATAATCATGTATTATTATTTCACTTACTTAATTATTTATTATTTATTAAGTATTTATAAAGTAATAAACCTTATTAAAATCATATCTTATTATTTATAAATCACAAAAATAAATGTAATATACCAAAATGATCACAAAATAATACCTACATGTTAAAAATGTGATATTCCACTTTTGAGTTAAATAAAAATTTAAATACTTTAATAACTTGAATTTAAACCTATTTCTTTAGTTAATAATTCATATAGGGGTAAATAAGATTTGCTAATATTCTAAAATTAACTAATTTATGTCTAATAACTAGTGTTAGTCTTGAATACTGATAATATAAAGTCAAAATGGTTTAATACATTTTAAAAATGAAATTTTATTAAATTATCTCTCAGCCATTAATGTAGATTATTTTATAAAAGGATCCTTATCCAATCTAAACTCTACAAGAATAATTGTAACAAGATAAAACCCATTCCTTTATATTAATCACAAGTTTATAAACAAATCAAAACACTATAGTGAGTTCATAAGTAGTAAATAATATTGTTTACTTATTCACAAACCATAACCACACCCTTATAGGGAGATAAATCTCTCTATACATTTATAATGTAAAGAAACCACTACTCAAATAGAAGTAATGCCATTCTTAAGTAACTTTAAAGAAACATTATAAAGTGAACAAGATATAAGTATAACAAACATTACACCTAAAGTCCATCTATGTTTTAAAGTTAACTTTAGTCTATAATAGTATAATACTTTAATACCATGCAAAAGACTTTGTTATGTGTTCTATAGTCAACTTTAGTCTGTTATAATTAAGTTATAAAGCATCTCAAGTCCAAACTATTCAAGCAAGCACAAACAACATCAATCACATTTAATTAACCACAAAGATTGTTTAAACCTTAGTAAGGAAATCTTTTCTTCAAATGTTATTCTTTTTGCCACTTAAGAAAAACAAATGACAACTAATCACAATCACATTACTTTATGCTTTACTTGTATAATAAGATTGTTAACACTTAAGTTCTTTATAAATACCATTATTTGCAAAGTAAAACTTGAAGATAAGATAATTCTCATATAAACAGTCCTTGAGTAGCATTCCATATGTGTGTATCTTATTGTTGTATGTCATTATGTTTACATGTTATTTCACACACACTCACAAGCCTTATTAAGAAGCACAAGTGTGAAACTTAATCTAAAAGGGCAAAACATTCCAAGGAAACCCTTTCCAGTATCCAAACCCTTAAACAACGTTATTCTCGGGATTCGTGTTTATCAACTTGCATTACATTACTTATGCATAAAAGCATCTAGCTTCTTTAAACATTAGTCCTTACCGGACCAATGATGCAAATTTCAGTTATTGTATCTTATATTGTCTTGAAGACCGTGAGTGCATAATCTTGCAATCACAAAAGGCAAGTTCACACTTGCTCATGTCCTTTGATTATTTTCTGTAAAGTATTTTACAAATCCCGTGTTGTCATCACCTGCATTTGAAAAAGGTCAAAAAACACTATTTTCATAATAATGTGATTATAGGTTATTTACCATGAGGTAATAACCTACTATAAGAGTTCCGGTGGTAAAGGAACATATTATCTAGGACTTAATAACCAATGTCGCCAGTGATTCTTGCGCCGTATATTACGCGTTGACCATGAGATTTGGAATGGGACGGAGAAGTCAACTATATCTTTTCCCTCTCGCATGGAGCCGGATGTGCGGGTCGTGGCTGTTATCAATCGTAGCGTGCATATTATATGGTAATTTGTAGAGGATATGCAACATATGGGTGGGATCCCTCAACGTCCCACGATAGTTCCGACATCTGAATGGTTTGTACTGTCAATTGTCGTAATTCAATAGGTGGGCTGGCGTACACCAAGGAAACATGCGGGGTCGCGGAGAAGGTAGTGATTGGATTGGATCTTAGTCTGGGCCTCACACCAAGGAAGTGTGAACGAACCTACAATTCGGATGTGCAACAAAGCTAAGATCTCTCATGGGTAAAGTAACGCACCTCTGCAGAGTGTAAGAACTGTAACATGTTACTCCCTGTTCCGGGAAGGAGCTGCGAACACGGCGGGAAAGGAACTCCATGAAAGTTCTGGTAAACCCGTGAAGGCTGACGGACATAGCTTTTTAGAATAAAAGCAACCTTTGAAGAAATGTTTACGAAAACTTGCATTGCCTACGACCTATGGTCTGTGGCTGTAGAGATAGTGCATCAAACACTCCTTTTCTAGTGAACTTGCTGAGTACGCTCGTACTCAAAGTATCTTCTTAACCCTTGCTAGGTTCTGAAGCCAGTATATACGATGTCTACATCAAGTTATGCTCCAGGAATCATCACCAGAAGCTAAAGTTCTTCAATGAAGTCAAGAAATTCAAAATAACTATTTTTTTAGAGTACTGCAATAGCAGCAATACAAGCCAAATAGTTAGATGCTAATTTTATTAGCATAATAGTTATGAGTTGTTTATTTCTGATTCTTCTTTGTAAGAAGTTTATTTCTCTCTCTTTAACCTAGAGTGTTCTCTGGATCTTGTGTAAAGAGTTGAGTTGTAACCTATAGTCATGTCTTGGACCTGCTGTGTTTCTGTTGCACTACTCCGAGGGATGTAATACTAGTGAACGGTGTTTCATTGGTGTTATATCAACAACTATAGTGTACTACATCATGCAGTGGTATGCTAGGTCATCGCAATAGGGATTGATGGACGGGCGTTGCATGGACGAGTCTAAACATGTAACTTCAAGATCTAGGGCATTGCAGATAAATAATAATAAGCATCCAAGTACTAAACAACCCTAGGCATGCGCTCCAAATACAGTCATACGTGCTCGCAATGAGAACTTGCACAACATCTTCTGTCTAGCCAGCCCGTGGCAGCGGAGCCTCTAGGGAACTAATGGCAATTAAGGTGCTCCTATTAATAGAGCACCGGAGCAAAGCACTAACACTCCATGAACACATGTGATCCTCACACCACATCCATCCCCTCTGGTTGTCCCAATTATTGTCACTTTGGGGCCTTTGGATCCGAACAATGATATGTGTACACAACTTGCAGATAAGATCACAAACAATACTATCATAATGATTCAATAATAAGTTCAGATCTGAGATCACGGCACTCGGGCCCTAGTGACAAGCATTAAGCACAACAAGTTGCAACGAAGTCAAATAGCACTAATAGAGATACTAGGCACTATGCCCTAACAGATCTTATTCGATTACATGATAGAACTCATCCAATCCCTACCATACCCAAGCCTACAGCGGGGGATCACTACTAGGAAAACAGCTATAGGTAATCAGCACATCCGTGGCTCACATGGTTGAAGTGCCCCACGGCTAAAACAGGCGTGGCTCACCTGTGGGCAGTGCCCTACTAATAACTAGAACAACCGTGGCGCACATGACTATAGTGCGCCACAGATGTGTGTGGGCCAGGGCCCTGTTGGCCACACGCCAAACATCTGTAGCGCACTATAGTCATGTGCGCCACGGTTGTTAGGGTCATCTGTGGTGCATGTGTGCCTGGTGCGCTACGCCTAAGCGCATTCCCCCCTCTGCTCTGAAACGGCCACAAACTTCTGTGGCGCACTCGGCCTAGTGCGCCACAGGGAGTAGGAGCATCTGTGGCGCACATGGTGTAGTGCGCCACAGATGTTTGTACTCCCTGTGGCGCACTAGGGCCGTGTGCGCCACGTATGTGTCAATTTCTTTAGGACAGCACTTTATGTGCACATGTGTGACCACATCCACCACCCCACACTTCACTTTCCCCTTCTTCTTCCTCCTTAGATCTAGTCGGGATCTTCTCCTTCCCACCTCAATTTCTCCACACATTCACCATTTTTAGCATGTAAAACTTGCTTTGGATGTTACATAAGTAATAGAGGAGGTCTCCGGTCTCTCATCTATCCTTCTCGACGCGCGCACCTCTCGTTTCCATCTTTCTCGCGATCGGTCTCTCATCTCGGTAAGTTGTCCATGTAAGGATGTGTTCATGTGTATATGGATGATGTGCTCATATGTATGTAGATGATCGATGCTCATGATGTGTGTATGTGGAGAGGATTGATGGTCATATGTGTGTGTATATGGAGAGTATCGATGATGCTCATGCATGTGTACTATATGAGAGGATAATGATATGTTCATGTGTGTATGGATCGGTCTCTCTCTCTTGTGTTTGTATGTGAACAAGTTGCCATTTGTTTTGCCAAAATGTTTATTCATTTCCATTTTGGCATGACTTTGGCATTTCGCAAAGGTCCTAATTTTAGGATAGGTCATGCCGAAATTTTCTATCGACCATTGCATGCATGCATTCATTATGTGGTTCTAATAGACTTCAAAATTGTACGGTGTACATCGTGCAGGCAAAAATGGTCCGCATAATGAGCGAAGGCATTGTGGCTAGATTTTTGAAATGTGCGACGGCCGACATGATACGAAATAACAAGACAGATATAAGATGTCCGTGCAGAAGATGCAAACTCAACTGGGTGATCGACCCAGATTCCGGGAATCTACAGGCGCACCTGCTCCGCCATGGTTTCATGGATGGGTACACTCGTTGGATAAGCGATGACGTATATGATGGAGACGGTGAAGAAGGTGGCCAACATGACGATGATCATCATCACGGCGAGAACGGGCGAGATGATGAAGAGTCTCCTGGAGATGGTGAAGGTGCGGAAGCAGACCGGGATGATGATGATCTAGATGCCGGAGGAGCAGACGACGATGGAACAACGTCAGGCTGGGTGCGGGACCCTTATGTGCAAGAGCTGCTTCTCAAGCAGACGAGTAACGCCAGGGCTGCCGCTAGAGAGAAAGCCAAGCTTGCGCAACTTGAGAAAGACGCGGTTACTCCATTGTATGAAGGATGCAGGCCTGATGATACCCGGTTGAATGTAACGCTCAAGGCTATGGAGATGAAGGCGAAGCACAAATTGAGCGACGCAAGCTTCGACGATATGATGGCATTCTGGCGTGATCGTCTCCCGGAGGGGAACACATGTCCAACTAGTATCGAGGATGCCAAGAAAATCGTCTGTCCTCTCGATCTACCGCACGTTAGATATCACGTATGCATCAATGATTGCATCATTTATCGGGGAAAGGACACGGAGAAAACCACATGTCCGGTGTGCGGCGTGAGTCGATACAAGAAAGGGAAGGAAGCACCTCGAAAAGTGGTATGGTACTTTCCTATCACTCCTCGTCTGCAGCGCTATTTCGCGGACCCTAAGGAAGCGAAGCTCATGCGATGGCATGCGGAAAGGAAGAAGCCAGGAGATGATGATGACCCCAAAAAGGATGAGCTGCTGACGCACCCTTCAGATGCTAGCCAGTGGAAAGCATTGGACCTCGAATTCCCAGAATTCGGTGGAGATTCGAGGAACATCAGGCTTGGTGCGAGCACCGATGGACTCAATCCGTTCGGTAGCCAGAGCAGCACGCACAGCACTTGGCCCGTGTTTGTATGGATGTACAACCTCCCTCCATGGTTGTTGTCGTGGGAATGGCCACGGCAGATGCTGCAATCGGCAGCGAATAGTAGAACAAGGGGCAAGGGCGGCCAGCCATCTGCGGTGCGAGATGAGGGCAAAGACACAGGGTTTTACCCAGGTTCGGCCCCCCGGAGGGTAAAGACCTACTCCTGCTTGATTGTATTATGGATGTGTTTACAATGGGCGAACTCGGCGACTAGGCGGCGAGTTGCTTGGGTGTATGAGGGAACGTGTCTCTACTCACCCCTTAGGGAGGTTTATATAGGCTCACCTCCCCTAGGGCTTACATATCTCAACCGATTCGGTTACAACTTTGGCAATCGTTTAACCTAGACCGACTGGGCCTATCTACTCGCCTGGGCCTTCAACTTCCAGTCGCCTGGTACCTTGCTGGGCTTTGATCCACTCGCCGTTCTGCAGGCCCACTCGCCAGCCCTTGGGCCAGTCGGAAACGTCCCGCTGAGTATACCCCAGTAGGCGTATCCCCATCAGTAGTCCCCGAGGCCGTCGTTGATTAGGCGTGGGTGGCTGCTGGCAGTCGGAGTATACGGCTTCAAGTTGGCATCCAGTCGAATCGTCGGCGGGCTCCTGCATGAAGGAATAAATCCGGCGAACTGAGTTGCGTCTAGGGCGAGTCGAGCCAACGGGACGCGGTCTCGGCGAGTGACTTAGCGAGCCGAGTGGCAGGAGGTGGACCGTCGGGCGTGGTCAAACTAGCCGTTAAGGTAACTCAACGGTAACTTTTGGCGTAATCATTGCGCGGTAACGGCCCCCTAATTTGGCGGGCAACTCCCGCTATATAAGAGGAATGGTAGGCTATCGCAAGGCCAACCGCCCACCATTTCTTCCGAGCGCACACATCTTCCTTCCTTCGATTCCGCGATCCAATCGACCCGCAATCCTCCGACCTCCAAACAAATCCTCAGCCATGGCCCTCTCCACTGAACCTTGGGGTAGATCCAAGTGCACCAGGGCGCAGCTGGCCTCCTTCGAGGAGGCCGGAATCCTGCGGGCCGGCTGCTGGCGTATCCCCGCAGCCGGAGAAACGACCCCAAACCCGCGAGAGAGAGAATTCGTCTGTTTCACCAGTCACCTCGAGCGGGGGTTAGGGTTTCCCACATCCTTGTTCTTCCGGCGTTTCTGCGCCTACTATGGGATCCAGCCCTCAGATCTGGGTCCCCATAGCATCGAGCAGCTCGCCATCTTCGTGGCGTTCTGCGAGTGCTACTTGGGCTGCCGGCCCTACTTTCCCTTGTGGCAAGATCTGTTCCACGGACGGATCAGCCGTGAGGAGGCGGGCGGCCCAATGCTAGCCGCGGGCGGCTTAACCTTCCAACTCAAATCCAAAGCTTCCTTCTTCGACCTGATGCTGCCGGCCAAAGCAGCGAGCGACTGGAAAAAGTCATGGTTCTACGTGACCGAGGCGACTCCGGAGGACGAGGCGGCGATCTCGCGGTACTCGGCCAACCGTTCCGAGCCACGCCACCTCCAGGTCGGCAAGCTCCCCGACGACCAGCGGATGGTCGTCGATGAGATGCTCCAGACCATTCGTGGTCTGAAGAAGAAGGGGCTCCAGACGGTGAATTTGTACAACTGTTGGCTTGGGCGGCGGCTCGTTTCGCTCGCCCAACGCGAGCATTACATGTACCAGTACACGGGCCGAGGAGACTCGACGAAGGCCTGCCTCGCCGAGTGGAAGCTGGAGGACTACCTCTCGGCGCTGAAGAAGATCACCCAGGCGGCATACACGGATGCGCAGGCCGGGGTCCCTCCCTACACCGCGAAGCGTCCGGCTCCGACGGTAATCTTTTTATCTTGTTCGCAGTCGCAGCGTGTGCAGTCGCGGTAATTCTAACTTTGTTTCGTGTTTAACGCAGCTGTTCCAAGTGGTGGAAGGGTGGCTACCACCCGCCGATGACGAGAGCCCCGGGCCATCCGCCCAGGACACAAGCGAGTCGCCACCCGCCAAGGGTAACGAGGACAACGAGGACGAGTCCGAAGAGGAGATTGCCCCACTGGTCCGAAAGACCCGCGGGCAACGTCAGCGCGAAATCGAAGCGAGCAGGAGCCTCGAGCGTCATGACGATGACGAGGAACTCCCAGAAACCACCTCGCGCCGTCAGGCCACTCCCGCGAAGAAGAAGAAGAAGGAAGCGAGGGCCCCCCTGAGGAGGAAGACGAAGCCGCCGAAGATGGCCTCACCGCCGCATTCAGCGAGCAGCTCCGATGCTCATAGCTCGCCCGGTGACGGCGCGGCCCCGGTGACAACCGCGCTAGATGCGCCATCCGTGGAGGCGCCGCTGGCTTCAATGCCTCCGCCCTTTGCGCCGGTCTCCGGGCTAGGGAAGGCTCCGGCTGTGGCGACTTCGCCCCGCAAGGAGGTCCCGAGCGTGGCGGTCTCGCCTCGCAAGGAGGCTCCGGCCGCGGCAGCTCCACTTCGCGAGGAGGCCTCCGCCGAAGGCGTCCCGGAGGCGCCAACCGCTACCTCAACGTCAAAGAGGCCGTCCGTATCCTGGGCCCCTGACGTCCTGGAACTGGGGCTTAGGCGCCGATTGGGCCCTGAGCTGGAGAAACCGGCCGGCCTTCGTACAGGGCTGCGTTTCATTCCAGTCGCCAAGTGAGTGCATTTGGCCTTCTCTATTTTCTTTTAGTACTTCGATTGCCTTTTATTGATTTGACTCGACGTGCAGGACCGGAGTGAAAAAGATGGGCCACCCGACGGTGGCCAAGGTGCCCTCCGCCGCTAGCGAGGAGGATCCTTCCCATAAGAGGAAGGTGGACGAGGTCGCCGCCTCCACGGAAGGCAGCAAGAAGGCCAAGGGCGACGACATCGTCGCTGTCTCTGATGACGCGGCGACCGCGCCGGCTGGACTCGCAATGGAAGCAATCGCGTCCACGAAGGAGGGCATTTCCTTGCCTAGACTGGAGGAAGCGAGTTCCTTTGGGGCGGGTGCCTCGATTGCTACCTTCCCCCGCTTCGTGACCAAGGCGGCCACGGCAAGCGGGGCTGCGCTCCCGAGCCTCACTCCAGGGACCGCCGACGCTGAAACCGACCAGCGTCGCGGGCACACGCCGGCGCTGCTCGCGTCTGTGGACGCAGTACAGCTTCATGGCATGCTTGGTGCGGCCATCCAGGTACCTCCAGTCCCCGAGGATCAGGTCGGTGCTTAGCAGCGGCCTGATCCTTATAATTTCTCGTTTTGTACTTTCGAATCCAGTCCCCGAGTGCGTATGCGCTAAATTTTAGCGGGTATGCACTGAGGAATTTTCGTGGTTGCCAGTCCCCGAGTGCGCACTCGCTAAATTTTAGCGGGTGGGCACTGAGTAATTTTTCATGGCCGCCAGTCCCCGAGTGCGCACTCGCTAAATTTTAGCGGGTGTGCACTGAGTAATTTTCATGTGTACTGACTTTGAAGGTGTACAGGGTCTGCAGCTGGAGTCGGCAGAGCGATTGGCTGCGAAGCAGCGTGCCGAGAAGGAGCTGGCCACTCTCCAGGAAGCAAACAAGGAACTTCAGGCTGCTGCTGCGCAGGCGGAGGTAGCTCGCCAGGAGCTTGTTCCTGCTGGTGAGCTGGTGGTGGTGCGATCTGCGTTAAGTGCTGCTGAGCAGAGGGTCGCCGACCTCGAGCGCGAATTGCGGGAGGCAAAAGAAGAGGCAAATTCGGCGAATGGGCGAGCTAAGGCCGCCATTGCGGCCGCGGAAGAAGACCGCAAGGTGTCGGAAGCCCTCATTGTTGGGCTTCAGGACGATCATACGTCGCTTCAAAGCTTCATCACGGGACTCGCCCGCCCGTTACTTGGTGAGTGCGTCTTCCCTGTCTTTCAATTGTATTGTTTGTGGTTTCCGTGGTACTCATAACTGTCTCCTTCTAGCAGGTCGTGTGATTGTTAGCCACGAAGAAGCGAGCTCTCTTGACGCGAAGGAGTGCGTAAGCATGCTCGTCGACTCGGCGACGCTGTCGGCGACGTGCATCCGCGCCTACCTTCAAGAAATGTCGCCCACGGAGGTTATTCCCAGTGACCTCGTTGAGGTGTGGGAGTACTTGGAGAAGGCGCCCGCGGTCGTAGAGTTCATGACGCGGTCGGCGTTTCGGCGCGGGGCGTCGACAGCTCTGAGCCTGGGACTCGCCCACTTCCCCGAGGACTTCGACCTCGACGATGTGACGAGTGGGTATCCTTCGTCGACTGGCGCGGTGGATCTGTCCGAGGTTCTCAAGCTGCAGGAACGTGCCGCCGCGTACTCGGAGCGTGTCTGGGCGATGGGCGACCTCCTTCCCTACCAGGAAACGGTCGTCGCGCCAAACGACCCCGAGCCGCCGCATCGTGACTTCAAGGTCGAGCAGCCTTTCCGCGCGGCGATGGCGGGTGAGCTGACGACGTATCCGTCAAACCCGTACACCGCGTTCATCCGTAGGCGCCGGGACTCTGGTGCATCGTCGTCGAAGCCTGCAGAATAGGGTAGTGTGCCTAGATAAGTTAGCAGCAGTTCTGCCGAGCAGGCATAGTTTGTAATGTAAGACAATGCGATGTGCGATTGAATTGGATGTTGTGTCCGTTTTGCTAATAATTTGCGTGTTTTGGATTGATTTTGGATGAGTCCCCGAGCGCGTCCGCCCTTTTGTGGGGTTCACCTTGTATATGATGTTTGTTGTTATCATGTGTTTTGTTAGTTTAGTCGACTCGCCCGAGCTCGGAGAGCCAGTCGCAAGGCGACTCCCTTGAGCGCTCTGTACTTTACCGTTTTCCCGTACGCGAACGGGGTCGGGTGGCCGAGTCCCCGAGCGTGGTACTTGGTAGTTCGAGGCGCGACTCGAGGGTGGTTGAGGACTGAGCGCGTTGGTATGATCGCGTCACTCCTGCCTGGCCCGGGGGGTCAGTCGCGTGGCGAGTCCTGGGCGTGCTCTCTTACTTGACGTTTTCCCTGACCGATCGCGACGAACTGGTATTCAGTCCCCGAGCGTGGTACTTAGCCGTTCGAGTCGCTACACCGAGGATGCGGAGGACCAAGGCCGCTGTGAGGGGCGAGGGCAGTTGTCTTGGTTTGCAAAACCAGTCGAGCTAGGCGACTCCAATGGGGCTCCGGATTGGCGTTTTTCGTGGACGACGCAGGACCTGAGATGACTCAGTGCTCTTACATCGCACTACTTGGCCGTGCCGGTCGCTGTACCAAAGGTTGACTTCTGCATGTTAGCATGACGCTGTTATTACGAGTGCGAGTGGCACAAGGCATGGAGAGTAGACGCAATTTGCGGTAACTGCTTCTTTTATTTCATAGCGACTGGAGAGTACATATGTGGGGTTCTAGGAGTAGAACTTCCGGAGGAGATTTACATTCCATGGCCGCTTGACATCGAGTTCGCCGTCCCCGCGGACGTCGATGAGGTAGTAGGCGTCGTTGCCGAGTACGCGCCCGATAGCGAACGGGCCTTCCCACGGAGGGGAGAGCTTGTGCATGCCCTTCTTGTCCTGGATGAGGCGTAACACCAGGTCGCCTTCCTGGAAGGTGCGGGTTTTCACCCGTCGGCTGTGGTAGCGGCGGAGCCCTTGCTGATAAATGGCGGTGCGCGATCGGGCAAGGTCGCGTGCTTCGTCGAGTTGGTCAAGCCCATCTTGGCGGGCCAGCTCGTTTGCGGCCTCCGTATAGTGGACGACCCGCGGCGAGTCGTGTTCTAGGTCGGTGGGCATGACCGCTTCGGCGCCGTAGATCATGAAGAAGGGAGTGAATCCCGTCGACCTGTTGACCGAGGTGCGGATTCCCCAGATGACGGAGGGTAGCTCTTCGACCCAGCATCCAGCGGTGCGCTCAAGTGGTACTTGGAGTCGCGGCTTCAGACCGTGGAGGATGCTTTGGTTGGCTCGTTCCGCCTGGCCGTTGGATTCCGGATGTGCGACTGACGCGAGGTCGAGCCGGATGTGGTGCTCTTCGCAGAATTCGGCCATTGCTCCCTTGGCGAAGTTTGTGCCATTGTCCGTGATGATGCTGTTGGGGAACCCGTAGCGGTATATGAGCTCGCGTAGGAACTTAGTGGCGGTCTTCCCGTCGCATTTCCGGACTGGCTTGGCCTCAACCCACTTCGTGAATTTGTCGACGGCGACCAGCAGGTGGGTGTAACCGGAGGGGGCCTTCTTGAAGGGGCCTACCATGTCCATGCCCCACACGGCGAATGGCCAGGTGATGGGGATTGTTTTGAGCGCCGAACTTGGTACGTGCGTCTGGTTGGCGTACTTCTGGCACCCGGCGCATCGCTGGACGATATCGACAGCGTCGGCGTGTGCGGTGGGCCAGTAGAAGCCGTGTCGCATAGCCTTGGCGACCAGGGAGCGCGCGGCAGCGTGGTGGCCGCAGTCGCCCGAGTGGATGTCGTGTAGAATTTTGCGTCCTTCAGCCGGTTGGACGCAACGTTGGAACACGCCGGTGACGCTGCGCTTGTGTAGCTCGCCGTCGATGATGGTGTAGGACTTACATCGGCGAGCAATCATTCGAGCGCTTGTCTCGTCTGTGGGCAGGGTGCCGGTCTCCAGGTAGGCGATGTAGGGCTTGGTCCAGTCGTCGGGCTCGGTGATGAGTGCGACCAAGACTGCCTCTGGTTGGAGAGGAACTCCGATGTCTATCTCCCTCGGGGGAGAGACTGATGGTTTGGAGATTGTGTCGAGGAACACGCCGGCGGGTGGTGCGAGTCGAGCCGACCCGATGCGAGAGAGGGCGTCGGCCTCTTCGTTTTTCCGCCTGTCGATCCACTCGACAGAGTAGCCGGTGAAGTGGCCGCCCAACTTGTCCACCTCTTGGCGATACGCCGCCATGGTAGGGGAGATGGCGTCGCAGGTGCCGGCGACCTGTCCCGCAACGAGGTCGGAGTCTCCGTAGCATCGAAGGCGATTGACGCTCATCTCCTTTGCGGCTCTCATGCCGTGGAGTAGGGCCTCGTATTCAGCCATGTTGTTGGTGCAGGGCGTGAATTCGAGGCGGAGGATGTAGCGGAGCTTGTCGCCCTTTGGTGAAGTCAGCACTATCCCCGCGCCTGCACCGTCCGCGTTCTTGGACCCGTCGAAGTGCAGGTTCCAGTAGTGGAGGTACGGCGGCTTTTCAGGCTGCTGGGCCTCCTCCCAGTCGGCGATGAAGTCTGCCAGTGCCTAGGACTTGATCGCCCTCCGTGGCTCGTATTTAATGTTGTGGACGCCGATCTCGACGGCCCACTTGGCGACCCGCCCGGTCGCCTCGCGATTGCGGATGATGTCTTGTAATGGTGCTGAGGAGACGACCGTGATCGGGTGCTCCTGAAAGTAATGCGACAGGCGCCGCTGAGCCCTGAAGACCGCGTATACTAGCTTCTGGTACTGCGGGTATCGCTGGCGCGACTCGGTGAGGACCTCGCTGATGTAGTACACCGGCCGCTGGACCGGGCGCTCCTTTCCTTCCTCTGGTCGTTCGACGACCATTACGGCACTGACGACGCGCTCGGACGCCGCGACGTAAACCAGCATGGGCTCTTTGTCAGCGGGTGCGGCGAGTAGTGGTGCGGCGAGTAGCACCTTTTTGAGGTCGCGGAGCGCGTCGTCCGCCTCCTTGTCCCACTGGAAGGTGGGATTCTTGCGCATCAGGCGGTATAGGGGCATCGCCTTTTCGCCCAGGCGGGGGATGAAGGGACTGAGAGCCGCTACGCGCCCGGCCAGCTTCTGGACGTCGCGCAAGCACTCGGGTTTGCCGAGCCGGGCGATCGTGTCGATCTTCGTTGGGTTTGCCTCAATCCCTCGTTTGGAGACGACGTACCCTAGTAATTGCCCGGCGGGTACACCGAAGGTGCACTTGCCTGGGTTAAGCTTTATCTTGTACCTCCGCAGGTTGGCGAAGGTCTCCGCTAGGTCGGCGAGTAGGTCTCCTTGGCGAGCGGATTTCACGACCACGTCGTCGATGTAGACGTGGATGTTGCGGCCAATTTGGCTCGCGAGGCATTCTTGCATGCATCGCTGGTAGGTCGCCCCGGCGTTCTTGAGGCCGAAGGTCATGGCGGTGTAGCAGAATGCTCCGAATGGCGTGATGAACGCTGTGTTCTCCTCGTCCTCGACGGCCATTTTGATCTGGTTGTACCCGGAGTAGGCGTCGAGGAAACACAGCGACTCCGAGCCCGCGGTTGAATCGACTATCTGATCGATCCGCGGGAGGACGAACTGCTCCTTTGGGCAGGCGCTGTTCAGGTTTGTGTAGTCGATACACATTCTCCAGGTCCCGTTTTTCTTCTCGACCAGGACTGGGTTTGCCAGCCACTTGGAGTATTTGATTGGCCGGATGAAGCCGGCAGCGAGCAGGCGCTGCACTTCCTCGGCGATTGCTCGACGGCGCTCTTCATTGAAGGGCCGTAGCGACTGCTTGACTGGTCGCACTTTGGGGTCGGCGTTTAATTTGTGCTCAGCGAGCTCCCTAGGGACACCAGGCATGTCGGAGGGTTTCCATGCGAAGATGTCCCTATTCTCACGAAGGAACTCGATGAGCGCGCCTTCCTATGCTGGGCTCATGCCTGTCCCGATCGTCACCGTCTGGCTGGGGTCGCCTGGGACCAGCTCGACGGTGCGAGTGTGCGTCGTGGCCTCAAAGGTTGAGGTGTTTGTGCCCTCTGAGTTGGGCTTCTTGAGTATTGTGGGGTCGTCATTGTTGACCCCGCTCGCGTATTTGGCGAGCTCGTCGGCGTGATTATCTTCTGCCGCGATGACGGCGTCGGCGAGTTCGGCTCCTTTGGCCTCGCATTCGGCGGCCATGTCGGGGTCGTCGTTGATGGTGATGACGCCGCACGGCCCGGGGAGCTTCATCGCGTTGTACGCGTAGTGGGGCGCCGCCATGAATTTGGCGAACGCCTGGCGCCCCAGGACGCAGTGGTAAGGGCTGTCGAAGGGCACCAGCTCGAAGACGATCCGCTCGGTGCGGAAGTTTGCCGGAGTGCCGAACGTGACTGGCAGCGTGACTTTGCCGATCGGGTACGCCTTCCGACCAGGGACGATGCCGTGGAACGTAGTGTGGGTTGTCTCGATCATCGACTGCGGGAGCCGCAGCCGCCTGAAGGTGTCGAGGTAGAGGATGTTGATGGAGCTGCCGTCGTCCATCAGTGTCTTGGGGAGCCAGTAGTCGCCAACCTTGGGCTTGACCACCAGGGCGACTCGGCCTGGGTACTCGATGCGTGGCGAGTGGTCTTGCCGGCTCCAGGTGATGGGTTGTTCCGACCAGTTTAGGAACTGGGGGACGTCTGTTTGGGCCACCGCGTTGACGGCGACGGCGCGGGCGATGACCTTCTTCTCACGCTTCGTGTTGAAGCCCGTGAAGGTGTGGAGCGAGCCGGCTACTTTGCCGAATTTTCCGCCGTTCGGCGGGTCGTTGTCGGTGTCCTCCCGCGCGTGCCGTGCCTTCTCGATTTCCCTGAGGGTGTGGCAGTCGGCGGTGGTGTGCGTTGCGGGCTTTCCTTCCCTGCTGTGGAACGCACATGGTTGGTTAAGGAGTGCCGCGGGATCGAACCTTGGCTTGTTCTTGTAATTGCCGCCATCGCGCCGTTGCCCTCCGTCGCGGCGGTAGCTTTTGGGCTCGCGTTGCGCGTGGCCAGCGTTGGCGACGAAGTCGACTCGCCCGTCGTTGCGGCGCTTGCCTGTGAGGCGGGTGCCGCTGTAGCGCAGGTCGGTTCGTCGTCCGCCGTCGTTGCCGCTCGTGCGGCGTTGCCCCCCTGACTCGTCGTCGATGTCTTGGTTGGGATCCTCCTCGGCGTACCGTTTGGCGATCTCGAGGAGGTCGGGGATGTTGTCGAGTGTGCGGGCGTGTCGCTTGAGCTTGGCGACTAGAGGCTCGTAGCGGCACGAGGTCTTGAAGCAATGGATCGCGGTGTCCGGGTGGATGCCGACCGCGTTGTAACAGAGCTCTTGCCACCGTTGGACCCAGTTGCGGGTCGACTCGCGAGGTCCCTGGACGCATCGTTCCAGGTCCTCGATGGTGGTGGCGCGGGTGTAGGAGCATTCGAAGTGCCTGACGAAGGCGTCTCGCATTTCCTCCCAGGAGTCGATACTGTCCTGGGGGAGCGTGTTGATCCATTGCCTGCACGTCCCCTCCATCATCAGTGGGAGGTAACGGGCGGCGAGTAGATCAGTGTGACCCGCGATCCCCATTGCCATGAGGTATGTATCAAGCCAGACTGCGGGGTCGTACGAGGAGTCGTATTTTTCTATCTCCTTTGGCGCCTTGAAGTTTGGCGGGTACTTTTCGCCTCGGATCATTGGTCCGAAGCACTTAGGCCCTAGTCGACTTAGCGACCCCATAGGCTCGCCATCGCGGCGATTAGCTAGGGTGTGCCGCAAGTCGTCGGGCTGGCGTGCGCGCCAGTTTTGGTTGTTGATGATGTGAGTGCGGGCGTCGATGGGTTCTCCGTTAGCGGCGACGAAGTTGGTCGCCGGCCTGGGATCGTTGGTGGAGAGTGCCGCGTTCGCGGGTCGGCGTTGGAGCTGCAGTGGCTCTGGCGGCGGGCAATTGAGGGTGTTTGCCGCCGCTGGGCGGCCGCTTGAGGCCGCCCTGCTTCCTGAGGAGCGTGAGTATACTCGCCCTTGCGAGTCGGCGCCCGCTTTTTGCTGCTCCACGGCCTTTTCGAGCAGGGCCTTGACGTACTGGATTTGCAAGGCGCTGTCGCCGGTGGCCGTGATGCTATCGGCTGCTGCTCGGCCTGCCACGAGGTTGTCCATCGGGGTGGAGAACAGTGGTAAGCCGTTCGCGTCTCGCTCCCGTGAGGAGACGACTATCCGCGGCTGGTCCCTGGGAGGGGTGCGGTTGGGTGGTGGTGGGGCCCCCATTGCCGTTGACCCTGGCGGGGGCCGGGCGCTCCCTCCTGGTGGCGCGTTCTCGCAGATCGCGCGCTCGGCTATGCGAGCCGTGTCGTTTTCGTCGTCGAAGTTCAGGGCGCGCCCCTGAACGGTGGGATTCAGGCGTGACCTGATCCGCTGCTGGTGGTAGCGTGACAGTTCCTGCGCTGTCACTTGCTCGAGGCGAAATTTTTCGCGCTCGGCCTGCTCTTTGCGTACTACCTCTGCCAATTTCAGGCGGAGTTCCTCGACCTCCGTTGCCGTGGCGTTGGGAGGGATTGGGGTGGAGAATGGATCCTCCGGCGGATCGGCGCCGGTGGCCATGTAGGTCGCGGCATGGCGACCGGTTCCGTCGTGGAGGTCGGCGGAGTTTTCCGACCCGGAGTCGAAGTCGAAGATCCCGAGGATGGAGGGGTCCTCGAAATCTCCCGCGTTGGAGACCTGAGCGATGGAGCCCGCGGACGAGGCCGTGGTGATGGATCCGGCGAGTGACGCCGGGGTCGCCGAGTCGGCGTCGTCGGTGAGGGCCGCACCTTCTGCGGCCGCTGAGTTCTCGGCCACGTTGCTGTGGGCCGAGTTGTACTCGGAGGCGAGGCGGTGGATCGTGCGGACCTGGCTCTCGGAGAGCCGATCGCGTGGTGGCGACTCGCGGATGCGAGCCGAGTCCTCCGAGGTGATGACGTCGGTGAGGCCGACGAAGAGGCTGATCGTGCCGATCGGCAGGATCACGCTGTGCGTGACGGGTCGTGCCGCCGGGACGTAGCTGCTCGGCAAGATCTGGAGCATCTCGCCGATCGCTATCATGCGGCCGGTGGCGACCGTCTCGTTGATGGGCAGATTGGATCTCGCCGCAGAACACCGGCCAGACCGGCCAGGCCCCACGGTGGGCGCCACTGTCGTGGGAATGGCCACGGCAGATGCTGCAATCGGCAGCGAATAGTAGAACAAGGGGCAAGGGCGGCCAGCCATCTGCGGTGCGAGATGAGGGCAAAGACACAGGGTTTTACCCAGGTTCGGCCCCCCGGAGGGTAAAGACCTACTCCTGCTTGATTGTATTATGGATGTGTTTACAATGGGCGAACTCGGCGACTAGGCGGAGAGTTGCTTGGGTGTATGAGGGAACGTGTCTCTACTCACCCCTTAGGGAGGTTTATATAGGCTCACCTCCCCTAGGGCTTACATATCTCAACCGATTCAGTTACAACTTTGGCAATCGTTTAACCTAGACCGACTGGGCCTATCTACTCGCCTGGGCCTTCAACTTCCAGTCGCCTGGTACCTTGCTGGGCTTTGATCCACTCGCCGTTCTGCAGGCCCACTCGCCAGCCCTTGGGCCAGTCGGAAACGTCCCGCTGAGTATACCCCAGTAGGCGTATCCCCATCAGTTGTGCATGAAGAAGAAGTACATACAAATGAGTATGCTAATTCAAGGGTCGAAACAACCTGGTACCGACATCAATCTGTATCTCGGGCTGTTGAAAGAGGAGCTAGCCACGTTATGGGAATCTGGAGCCAATACTTACGACGCCGTCGCACAAGATTATTTCACTATGAGAGCCGCGTTGGTCACTACGGTGCAAGACTATCCAGGTTGCGGGTATATCTCGGGGCAGGTTATCCAAGGATTCTGCGCATGCGTTAGGTGCATGGATAACACAAGCTATCTCCAACTAGAGAAAGATCCAGGGTCATCGAAAACCGTGTTCATGGCGCACCGGAGGTGGCTCGGCAAGAATGATCCATGGAGAAAACGTGGAGACCTGTTCGATGGAAAATCAGAGACCCGAGGAATCCCAAAGCGTAGGAGCAGCGAAGAAGTGGAAGAGTTGCTGAAAAACTGGAAAGATTGTCCTAAGCCTGGAAAGAAGCGAAAGAGGCAGCAACAAGACAAGCCGCTGATGAAGGTATGGAAAACAAGGTCTGTTTTTTGGGAGTTGCCATACTGGAAGTTTCTCCGCACGCCTCATAGCCTCGACATCATGCATATCACGAAAAACGTGTGCGAGAGTCTGGTCGCCACCATAATCAACATGCCAGATAGGACGAAAGATGGTCCGAAAGCAAGGCACGACCTGATATGCTTGGGTATCCGGAAGGAGCTTCACGGAGGACGCACTACTCCTGATGATCAGGAAGATGACGATGATCATGAGTCGGAGACGACACAAGGTCGTCGGAAGGGTAAAAATTTCAAGAAGAACGAATATTACTGCCCTCCTTCTTGCTTCACTCTAAGCCAGGATGAGATCAAACAGTTTTTCAAGTGCCTTCTAGGAGTCAAATTTCCTTACGGCTACGCGGGCAAGATAAGCAGATACCTAGACGAGGCGAAGCAGAGGTTCAGTGGCATGAAGTCTCACGACTGTGCCGTGCTAATGACGCAGGTACTTCCGGTCGCACTAAGAGGGATAATGGATGAGCACGTCCGTGAAATGTTATTTGGCCTATGCAAGTTTTTCGACGTCATCTCTAGGAAGTCGATTGGCTTGAATCAGCTCGGAAGGCTACAGGAGGAGATCGTGGTGATACTATGTGATCTTGAGGTCTACTTCCCACCCGCATTCTTCGATATTATGGTGCATCTGCTGGTCCATGTCGTGGAGGACATCGTACAACTCGGGCCGATGTTCCTCCGCAGCATGATGGCGTTCGAAAGGATGAATGGACACATCAAAGGATACGTTCGCAACAGGTCCCGTCCAGATGGAAGCATAGCCAAGGGCTTTCTGGCGGAAGAGTGCATCTCTTTCTGCACGAATTATCTAGACATCGAGAACCCTGTCGGTCTTCCCGTCAACAGACACCTTGGCAAGCTCGACGGATCTGGTCACCGAGAGGGTCGTCGCATACTGCATGCAGACTTCGATTTTCGACGCGCAGACTTTAATCGAGCAAACCTCGTCGCGCTACAGCATTTAGAACTGGTCGATCCTTGGGTACAGAAGCACAAAAGGTTAATCGAGAAGAAGTACAGTGACCGGGGCATACAGAGGACGCAGGGAGAAATAATCAAAGAGCACAACTCAGATTTCACGCGTTGGTTTAGGCAGACGCTCCTTGATAATCCCCCGCGCTCGCATTCTTCTGACACGGAAAAGATCATATTCACCTTGTCGCAAGGACCGATGCAAAACCTGGTGACCTATCAGGCGTATGATATCAACGGCTACACATTCTACACGGAGAAAAAGGACAACAAGTGTGATTATCAGAACTCAGGCGTAACATCGGAATTCTACACCAATGACAACATGAAGGAAAGATTCTACGGAAGAATCGAGGAGATCTGGGAGCTCGACTACTGTGGAGAAAAGGTGCCGATGTTCTGTGTCAGATGGGCAAAGAGCGTCGAAAGAGAAGACCGGTATTTCACAACCATGGTTATACCCGAAGCAGCCAAATCCAAGGCCGCCGGTGCAAACGTGGCCGCGAAAAATGAACCGTGGGTACTGGCTACCAAAGTGGACCAATGTTTTTTCATTACCGACCCGACAAAGCCTAGCCGTGTTGTCGTGAGGAGAGGAAAAAGAAACATCATCGGAATGGATGGAGTCGCCAACGAGCAAGACTTCGACCAGTACGGCGATCCAAAGATTGAAGATGACGACGACTACGATGCAGCAACATACATCACAAGAAGAAAAAGGACAACCCTACCCAAAAAAGGTAGCCCGTTCGAAAGAAGAAACATTAAAGTGCCGGGGCTAAATTATTCAACCGCGACAAAGAAGGGAAAAAAGATTGTAAAACGCTAGCTCAAAAAATATTGTAAACGCGTGGTCAAAAAAGATTGTAATATTCATGGACAAAGTATTATGAAATTTAGTTATACTTTAAATCATATTTTTGGGCATTTTTGGAATATTATTACTTTTGGGCATTTTTGGAATATTTAAAAGTATTTTAAAATCAAAATAAAACTTCTATGGCATATATCACCACTTTTGGGCATTTTTTGGAATATTTAAAAGTATTTTTAAAATCAAAACAAAAAATTGGGGCACCAGGATTCGAACCTGGGTGCTCTCAGGTTTAGAATAGAGTAGTGGGCAGAACCAGTGGGATAGGCTAGTATAGTTGTTAGCTAGTGGGGCTGTAGTTCTATTATGCAGTTGTTAGAAGCTGATAGGCGTAGCGCACTAGCCCATAGTGCGCTACAGATATCCGTAGCGCACTATGGCTCAGTGCGCTACGCCTAAGTGGCTTTATCCACACGTGGCGCCCGACCCCCTCTCTCATCCCCATCTCTCCATCTCTCAGCCCGAGTATGATCCGCCGCCGCTGCCGCTCTCGATCCACCGCCGCTGCGTCTGAGGAGGAGGAGGCCTGCCCGCGCCCGAGGAGGAGGAGGTCCGCCCGTGTCCGAGGAGGAGGTCCGCCCGCGTCTCAGGAGGAGGCCCGTGTCCGAGGAGGAGCAGCCGCCGCGTCTTAGGAGGTGGAGGCCGCCGTCGTCCGCCCGTCAGAGGTGAGCGTCGCCTCTCCCCTCTCTCCCTCTCTCTCCCTCTCTCCCTCTCTCTCCCTCTCTCCCCTCTCTCTGCAGGCCATGGTTAGGGTTCTGCTTCACCTGGGCATGGTTGGCATATCAGTCGAATTGGCATATTGTTGACAAGAGCTTGCTGTTGGTTCACCTGGGCATGGTCAAACATGATTGTAGCTTGATTTACAAAAGCTTGCTGTTGACAAACATGACTTGTTGACAAAAGCTTGTTGTTGACAAAAGTTAGAACTGCAACACGCATCATAACAGTTCAAACATGACTGTAGCTTGATTTACACTTTTAAACAGGCATTATCTATAAATGTATTCCTCTTTCTATTCGTAGGCACTAGCCCGAGGTTAGCCCCTCCCCTCGCTCCCTCTCTCCCTCTCTGAGTGATGAACCCTAGAGCAACTGCATAACTGCTTCTGCTTCTACTTCTATAGTACCAGCCTCAAATTCAGCTACCTACTCACATAGAGAAACACTACTGTGTTGAATGTAGAAACTGGTAGAGATTGCATCAATCATGGGCTTGATCATTGTTGTGGATGTAGTCATCAACTAGTAGTAGTAGTAGAAATTCTCTGTAACAATCTCACCATAAAAGCTTTAAAAAATTGCAGCAATGGCCAACTCGAGCTGTACATCAGCAGGAGGAAACCTGGTTTACTTTGAACCCGAACATATGATATGATGGTCATATTCTGTGTCTGTACAAGAATATGTTCAGAGAATATGTTGGTCATCAGAAAGGGTTCAGAGTAGCAAGGTGTCAACACCCGGATTTTTCAATCCTAGATGCCTGTTATGCCATACATCGCAATCCTAAGATTACCATTTTTGCGAGACATAACAGAATTGGATACCATAGTACTTCATCCATTACAACGATACATAAGTTCTTACACAAATAGGGAT